>CM031244.1:179099852-180360372 GCA_018340775.1 Taxus wallichiana var. yunnanensis
GAAAGCTAGAGAAGAGGAAGTGAAAATGACCATAGGGGTGATAATGTATGTGTAGATGGCATGTTGTACCTATTGTCGATGTCAATTGATGATGTGATTACTACTTCCCATAAGGAGAAACCTACAAAAGAGTAGTCAAAGTTGTGCATATGAAAAAATTGATCAAAACATGTAAAAAGTGTGTAAAAGTATATAAAAATGTGAAAATGAACATGTGCACCGGATATGTGATGACTGAAATGAGATAGAAAGGATACTAAAAATTTAGTAGAAGAATGAGTTTTTGGGTGATCTCACACCAAGACTGAGAGTTTTCGAGTGATCTCATGCCCGATTGTGCCAAGTGTGAGTTTTTGGGCGATCTCACGCTAAGTGTGAAAGAAGTGTAGGGAGAAAGGTCTTGTGTTATTCTCCAAAATTTGACTACTTCCCAAATTGTAAAGACCACTATATATGGTGTGTTCAAATCCGACCCATTTCAATCTAGTTTGATCTAACACGAAAGTAGAAAAAGGTAAAAATATGCATGCTAAGTCTTTGAAGGACTATGTCTGTCTTATAAAATCCGATGTGTAAACTGTGCTTGATATGAGAAGAACTATGTAACTACCCCTGGTCATAAGCACCCAGGAAGGTTCGGGGTACCTAGGAACTTATATCTCGTGTCTAGGAACTGATGTCTATATTGTGCTAATTACCCAAGTTAGATTATGGGCCATTGATGTGACTAAATGTTGTGTTGAATCTATGTTGAAGCTGTACTATACTATGATTTTGCCTTTGTTGTATGGGGTGACTGATTCACTCAATGCATTCCCCCCTTGTTTGGGGTGCATGCAATGTAGCAAGGAGGATGTGTCCCAAAGGAGGATGAGACACTATGCCAAAACTGATGCCTTACAGGGGGAAAGAATGTTCTTGGTAGAAACCAAGACACATGCAAATAAAGAGGCTAGAAAACAAGTGTTAGTGCACACAAGATAAACATGAATATAAAATATAGTGTGTAAGCTAGAAAGAAAGAAAATAGTGTAGACTGTGAAAAGTGGGTTACAAACATGGGACATCACTCATGATGTCACAAGATAATTGAGGCCGAAGTGGATAAAATCATAAATTGTGCACACAAGAAAAATGGAAAAGCTCGTAAATAATGGCATATAATAACAAACAATGATAAACAGGTGACAAACAAGATATCAAATAACCATGGCAGCAAAGAGTTCCTGTAAGAAAAATGCTGCACATAAAGCACCCATTAACATGTTAAAAGGTAGAAATTATGTCAAATCGTGTATGATCCGATATAATGTAGTGTTCTAATAAAAATAAGAAGTAGTATAAATTGAAATAACAACACCGTGATGTGTATGAAAGTGGATTCCACGAGGAGCTTCTTTGTGGGAATGGTAAGAGGTACAATGCCAAACATCCATTATGTGTGTAAAAATGTGTAAAGTTTGTGATCTCAACTACAAGGAAAGTGAACACACATGCTTTTATATAAAAGATAATGACATACAAAATATTTGTCTAACATAATAAGTAAAGTGTAACATGCGAGCATAAGTAAACAAGAACAATGTGCAACCAAGATATGTAGTATGTTGTGGGTGTGAAATGGAATGTAATGTAGGGAGAGTGTGATAGGAGAATCGTGTCCCCCGAGTGAGTGTGAATGAGTATACATGAGATGAGGTTCATTTATAAATTCCCCCTAAGCAATCGAGAATGAACCATAGAACAAGAGCACGTAATCAAGAAATGGTTTTAATTGTGTGCTAAAAAGATATGATCGATAAAGCATAGAGTGTAGAGAGTGAGGTGAGGTTCATTTCAGATTGAGATCCTCAATAGTCGAGTATGAACCATGGAACTAAAGTGCATTATAGGGAAGTGTGTGTGCTAGAAAATTCGATCATGAAACATATATTGTAGAATATGATAGTATGATGTGTGAGAAGAAGATGCTAGAAATATGTGAAGTGAAAGTATTTATGATGCGAGGTTCATAAATGTAGTGATCCCTTAATAGTCAAGTGTGAAACTTAGCAAAAGAGTGCCTCATAGGGTGGTGATGATACAAATGTATCAAGATGTGTAAGATGCGTGTGAAAGACTAGATGTAAAGTGTAGAGTGAACAAGTAGAAATGCAAGACAACCGATAATGTGAGAAGGACAGAGAATAAGTATGATGCCCCAAGTGTATTCTAATGAATAATATATCTAATGAAAGTGAAAGATAAGGCTCCACTTGATGCTTGCAGAGATAATGGCGTGTGGTCATGCTCTAAAACTGACGGTGTATGAGACATATGATGTATTGGTGAATGGGATCTATGTGCATGAGAATTATGAGGTGATGGACACCTATGTGAAGAAGAAAACAAAGGTGATGAACATCTATGTGAAGCAAAGTGTGGAGGTGATGAAAAATTATGTGTAGCAAAGCATGGAGGTGATGAAAAAATATGTAAAGGAAAGCGAGGAGATGATGTATGTCTATGTGAAGGAGTTATATGAGTGGTGGAACTAGGCTGATGTGATAGAATAGCAGACCAATGAGACTATGTAGGCTATGAGAAAACATGCTAGATAAGATTAGATTATGATTTATATTTAAGAGGTCCCGGGGACTTAGATACTCTAATGAGTGCAATGACCACCTCAAGAGGAGGCTATGGCTATGGTGTGGATGGAGAAACACCAATGATAATAATGACTTGATTGTAAATGAACTTTAGACATAAGTGATTCATGGGGATGATAGCCTTAGTTTCATGAAGCCAAGGAATACCTAAGAACATGTCACACCCTTTGACTAAAGGTGTCATAAAAAATACACAAACATGGTAAGAGGACCGACTATGACTGGAATCTTGACATAACCATACGATTTAAGATCAGGATAGGAAAATTTTGAGAGTCGAAAATTGATAGTGATAAGAAGTGCAATAGAACACGCACTTACATGAAATGATGGATCAACCATAGTTTTATTGATATAAATAAGTCCAATAGAAGCACTAATGTGTATGCCATCAAAAGAGAATGTAGCATGATAGTCATGATAGGAGAAAACAATGATTAGTGAAGATGTCTCAACAAGAGCAACTAGAAAATTAAGAGCCCCTGATGCAGGAGGAGGCATTGCACGATATGTATTATTGGATGAAGAGTCAGCCACTTGCTTGTCAAATTTTGTAAGAATATGTGAAGAAATAGAAAGATTAGTAAATGTACGCTTTTGTGGTTTCTATTGAATATTTTAAGGATTAGAGACACCATTGACAATAATTTTTTTCTTTAGTAGGTTTTGTAGATGACTTGAAAGTTGATTTGCTTTGTAACATTCCCATTTTAAGACTTTAGAAACAATGGAATTTTTCTTATCTTACATAATGTTCTCTATTCTAAATTAATATAATTTAGAACACACATTCCAATGCCAATCCATCTCATAATAGAAAACCATATACAACTGTAAATGACTCGTTAAAACACCAATCTCTCATTTCATGAATTAGTATTACACATATCTCTCATGTTAACTCAATAATGTGTATACTAGGTATACTTGGTTCATTTACCATTTTAGGGGCACCCAAGTGTTCTATCTAAGAGGCCTATATGAATATTTGTTACCGATATTCATCTAAAATCCTGCATCTTAGACTAGGTGACATAGGACAATGCAACCAACAACTTGTGATACTTTGGCCAAAGTTTTAAAAATGTTTAACATGTTTACATTCCTAGACAACATACTCGTCAAAAGGAATATGTCCCTCACCACACTTGTTTTATTATCTAGAATGGTCTTTCCTGACTTCTGTCAGTTCAATCTGATTCAAGGTTTCACACTAGACAAGGGAAACAACATGCACTAGTGTGGAAGACTACTCATGGTGACTAAGGATACATAGACATACTCAATCGACTTACACTTATGTCAATCAAGTTGGAACCGTGATCTAGTCTTACACTTATGTCAATCAAGTTGAGAAAAGTAAGTGGGGTGTTGAGACATAGAAACTACATCATAGTATCCTTGTAATGACCCCTGTCATTATGAAGGTACTATGCCATAGTTGATGTGTTCCAACATCCAACTGAGTTTCCTCAACTGGACTAGCATACTTAAGATTACAAGTTTATTAACCCATTTAATCATTGTCTTAAAGATTAATGATAACAACACTTTAAGATTCAACTAAGCATCATTTAACCTAAAAAGGTTACAAGGTGTAATTACAAAAGGTAGGTATGTAGGTAAAATCTGCTTTCCTAACCATTCAAATTACATGTTAAGTTTGTCTTTAAATGAAACAACTTATATCATATAACGACATGATTGATCTCAATGTTATGAAGGTGTGTTCATTAGATCTTTTCTTATTTCAGCCTTAGCTTAAAACAAGATTATTTAAAACCTTTACTTTAGACTTCATAAAGATGAATTCTAAATCCCTTTAGTTTCCTTTTTAAGCATTCAATATTTTGATTAAAGAAATCTTCCTAAGGAAGAACTCAGTCAACCATTCTCATAATATATTCATAACACTTTAACAAGATCTTCAAATAAGTCTCTATGATTGATTTCAAGGAAAATATCCTTTTTCCTTTATCAAGGACTAATGTCCAATTATGAAACAATTTACATATGTTTTAAATACAACCAAGAATTTCATACACAAATATATAATTCAATCATAATCCCTTTTTATTATTTAAGGATATACACCGGAGTATCAACTATTAATTGCATCTCTTTTATGTGTAATGAATCAACTAATGATTCAACTCCTTAACCCAAAATTCTTATTTATGAAGAACTATCAAGTTTCCAAATCTCAAAACACTTAAATATCTAAGCTGCCCCTTCATTAATGATATTACTTAATAATACATCCCAATTTATGCCAATGAAGGTATCACAATAAAGTAGTAATCAACAATCATCAAACCATTTATTTATCAAAAAGGAGTGATCCATTCACTGATTACAGAAGTATTTTAGGGATTACAAAGTGTCATTACAACAATATAAAACTATTTTTATTACATCTTCCTTTTCTGACAAAAGTACATCTCAAGTAATGATGCTACATAATCATCATAATAAAGAGACAATTTCTTTAGTAAAATAGATGTAACTTTCTATATGTCTTTCTCCTTTCATATTTTATGAAATCCATCTGCAAAATTATTATAATGAGCTAGTTCATATGAACGAGCATGATAAACACTATAACATTAAAACATTGTGCTTTTATCTACCTATTTCATAAAAAAGCCATGTTGTTTATGAAACAATTCCGAAAACACAAACAAGATAAACATAAATACTTTATCCTAAAATATTACAAACCAAGAAGGAGAGAGAAGATTAAAGATTCAATAAGTAATGTATAAGCAAGGAATAATTAAATCATCATAGTTAATCCTAACTCCACATCCTTATGAACTTATTACAACATGCTATAAATCAAAACAACAATAGTAAAGAAGGGAGAAATTCATATTTCCAATCCTAATCTTATCTTTTTAGCCAAGTTTCCAACTTACGTTCCTCAATTCAACTTATTCTAACTTTTAAAGAAGCAACAAAAGATATACAAAACTACCTTTCATAATAAGTATACTATTTTGTTATTCCAAGTTAACAACCTAAATAATACATGAAGGAATAACCAAAATAAATCTGAATTATATTCCATCAAACAATCATACTATCTCAGACTCAACCTAGTGTCTAAGAATTACATTGAACATGAATAAGTCCCAATACTAAAGGTAAGGAAAACTTAGTCAATTAGAAAAAACCAAAGTAACTCACGGTTTAAGTTCTCACAGTCCTGCATTCACATCCAATTCCAAACTCAAACGTAACAGTCATCATGCATTCCAAGACATCAACCACTGCAGGTTCATTAAATTCACAAACCACAAAGAAGCATGAGCTATCATTTGAATAACTCACAACTCAAAATCACTCATTCCTCATTCAAGGAAAGGATCAGGGAAACTAAAAGTTTAGAACCAGACTAGATTTTTATCATTCCCAATCTTCTCTTATGGGTTGAGCTCATCTTAAAGAAAGGATTAAAAGAGTGAATGAAATAATAATTTCAGAACTGATAAAGACTCCAACCGACACCAAGGAACATCATCAAGAGACCCAACAGAGTCTCTGTCGAGAACACGTCAAGACTAACACTAAGTTCCAATAAGTATAAACTGCAACAAGAAAATAATGCAGGTATACTCCCACATAGTTCCACAAATTCAAGTTGGAAAAAAACTCATAAAAGAGAATCAAATTAGAGGAACAATACTTCCCTCATAGAAGGAAGACTTAGTTACCCAGATCACAACACTAAACCTTTTGATTTAGTTAAAAATAAAGCTTAGAACAATCAACCAATGTTTCCTCCTTTCACAGGGTAACCCATAATGTGTTTGATCTCTACGAAGAATAAACAATTAAAACTTAACAAATAACAATGAGAGTTCAAGAAATGGTCACCAAAGAAGTTACTACCGTCATCCAACAAGAATAACAAAGGGAGCATAATAACAATTTTAGTTTAAGTTCCAGATGGATGCCAAAAGAAATAAGATTCATCCAAGACAAAATGGTAGAGAGAACATGTAGATGACCTCCCTTTTAGAAAATACTCATCTACATCGATGAATATATATGAATTCCTTCCATAGTTCACATCATATCAAAAAAGGGAGCCACAAGCTCGGTGTGGGTTTATAAATATGATTTTTACCAAACAGAACATAACCAAAAATTCTTAGTCATTCTTTCCTATTTGATTACCGTCGAGGAAAGGTACTACAAAAATAAAAGATTCCAAAAGTTTCCATTTGAGGTAAACCCAAATTAAGTGTATCTCGAGATCTAAACAAAGCTGTGTATTCCTCAAAATATAGTCATGACATAAGATGAAAAAATAATGGGTCCTTCTTGCCATTATCAAGCAAACAATCTAAAACACGAACACAAATTAAACTGAAATGATGGCATAACTCTAAAACCACACAAAATTCTCTTAATCGATAAACTTCAATCATAATGATAAGGAAGAATCCAAACGAGAATCTATAGTTTCCAACCAAAAACATCTTTTAAGGCTTACATAATACCCATAAAAGGTTTTTTCCCAAGTAGAGACATAGTTATAGTCATGTCTCAAAGCCAAGGAAGTTCATAAGCAAATAAGCTATTATTACAATAAGTAAATCAAAAATATAAATTCCATTCTTTTCACACAACTATAAAAAAATCATATTGCATTTGAAGAACAATAAAAACACCATTGAAGCAAGGAGACAACACAAACCCAGAACAAACAAGTTTAAGAAAGAGCAGAGTTTTTTTAATGAAGAAAGTTAAATAAAAGTAGAAGAATTAAAGAGATAGGGACTATCATGCTTGATATATCTCATGTGTTCAATTTCTTGCTATAAATCTTCAAGTAGATGCTCAATAGAAATTATTTTCCATGAAAACACCAACAAACATCTCTGAAACCTCTTTTCCTTCTTCTTATAGCTTCTCAGTGATATTTCCATTACCATCACTACCATGCAAGGAGAAATAAGCATGCAAGGATTTGAACTGAAGGTTCAAAATGAAAAAACTCATGCAGAGCTTCAAGCTCATCAAAAACCAAATGAGCAATGCAAAAACAAAAACCATTCTTTCTTCCAACCTCCCTTACTTCTTAGGTAGTTTTTTTCACAATTTCCAAGAATAATAAATGTAAACAGGGTCACATCGGTCCTACCGTATCTCTCCCTCCACCGCCAACTCAAGTTTGGACATTACCAAATTTAAATTTTCATGCATCTAAAACTTTAGCAGAGGTGTCAACTCAACCTCATACTATCCCTCATGCACTCACCAAAATTGGTTACAACAGAGAGTTTAAAACCACATTTATTTCCTCATAAATACATAGAGGTTGGTGCCACCAACTTGCCTTTGCATGTCATCCATTCCATCCCCTTAGGTTAGCCCAAGTCTTAGGTTAGGTTCATAACATTATTTTAGGAACTAACTTAGGTCCTTAGGTTAATTTATTAGTTTAGTCTAAGGCTTTTCCTTTTTATTAACATTCCACATTAATAAAATAACTTAGTAACTTAGGATAGACTTACACTTAGGATAGGATTACCATCTTAGGAACATATATTTAATTAGGTTCCTAAACAATTGTAAAAATTGTCAATTACATCTTACCCAAAGAAGAATCAATAATGATGTTATCGAATCACTTGTGAAGGGTGTGAGCAGAAAAATTCACCCATGATCCCATGGAAATCCTTATTTGGAAATCTAACGTTACGCCCACTTGGTCAAGATGACCTAAACATCATGAAATTGAAAGCATGCCTTGGATAACTGAAATTGATCCAAGGTATAAATATCCTACATCGAGAGATTATGAAAACTAAAGCACAAGTTCAAGTGCAACAAAACTATGAACTAGTTTAAAACTGAATCAATTTCTTATTTCCACATGCAATGAATCATTCAACATAAGAAGGAATGAAATAATTCATTTTAAATTCAACATAGACATGGTAGAATTATATCTATTTCCAAAGATAACATATTATCTACAACAAACATGATTACTTAGTTCACAAGAGTACATCGTCTTCAGACAAGAGTCACATATCAACGGTTGTAGCTTCAGTAAAGAAGTCATTGTAAATATCAACCATGTTAGAGGCATTACATACCTCCCTCCTAAAAAGAATCATCATCCCGATGATTAACTTAGTCCACATTCTTAAACAAGAAAAATAATCATAATTATAGTTCTTTTATCCATAAGTTCACAAACAAAAACCAGATTTGAGAAATTCAAATTTTCATAATTTATTACAACATTAAAATAACTATTCTAGTACTAATAAATATAGTACCTGCCCAAAAATGGCATAATTATTGATAGCTTAAAAACAAAGTCTTTAATTTTTTCCAATAATCAGAACTAATTCTATTCAAATAAATGAGGAAAATCAATTTTTATGTCCTCAAGGTTTTCCCATGTTACACTTTCTTCATTAAACTAGTCCCATTGAACCTTGCATTGACTAATTTCACAATTTTGCAAGTGAAACTAGTGAGTTTCCAACACTCTTATGGGTTCAACCATGATTATTCCTGGGTCTTGGACCTACAAGGAATCCCAATTTAACACATGTGATAAATCTGAAATGTATTTCTTAAGCAAAGAAATATGGAAAACATCATGCATTCATGACAAAGTAGGGGGTAATGCTAAACGATAAGTTACATGGTTGATTACTTCAATAATCTCGAAAGGTCCCACAAAATGAGGTGATAGTTTGGCTGCCTTGCAAAGGTTATAGAGATATTTTTAGGCTTAACACGTAAAAATACCTTTTCACCAAGTTTAAATTTCTTATTGACCCTTTTCAGATCTACATAACTTTTATACCTATTTGCAACTTCTTTTAATCATTCATGAATCATTTTAACTTTGTTCCATTTCAGTAAGGATTTCAGGTCCAATTACCTCTTTGTCTTGATCTTATCCCAACTAATCGGAGTTACGCATTTCCTTCCATAAAATGCTTTGCGAAAGGTGCCATTTTAAAAGAGGCATGATATGTATTATTGTAAGTAAATTAAACTAAAGGAAGATATTATTCCCATTTGTACTATTGATCCATGTAGTACATTTATAACATATCTTCCAAAACATGATTAACTCTCTCAGTTTGACCATCTATTTCCGAATTGTATGCGGAACTAAAGTTCAGTTTTGTTCCTAAGGTTACATTTAGCGTTTTCCAAAATAAAGATGTCATTCTAGGGTCCCTATTAGATATAATCAATTCATGTACTCCATGTAATATGACATTACCCTATTAGACATTAGACATTACCCTTGTTAAGGGGAGGGTCCCTATTAGACATTACCATTGTTAAGGGGAGGAGGATGTAACATCCCAACTTTTGGAACTCAATATTTTTAATAAGGCTTAATTGGAATGATATTTTGTGGAATTCTAATTTTGAATTATCTTGGCATTAACTTATGTGTTAATTATTCATTGTGGAATGTGGCACATAGTTTTATTTAAAATAAATAAATAAAACAATTAAATTTAGCCTAAAGCTAAGTGGAGGCATTTTTGAAGTTTAATTATATTTAAATGGATTTTGGAATACATAAAATAAAGGAGAGTTAGGTTTTGATATTTTCCATTTAGCATGGCGTGAAGAGAGGAGGAGATATAGGGGAGACCATGTCAAAAACAAATTTGGAGGATTTAATGGAAGTTTTACGACCATCTGGAGTTGATTTTGGGCCTGTAATTTGGGATCTTGCCATTCTTTATTGTAACAATGTTGGGAAGAAATTTTCTAGAAAAATAATTAAGGTTTTGGAGTTTTATTTTGTACGGTGTGGAGCTAGGAAGATGGAGGAAGAAAATAGAGAAGGAAAGAGGAAAAACATAGAGGTTTTTTTGTCATCTTCATATCGTATCTTTTAGGCAAGGGTTTCTTATTTTTGTCTATGCGATATCTTACAAATAAATTCATATTCAGTTTCTTCCTCTTACGAGTAATGAGAAATATGGATTATCTATTGTGGGTGTTAATATTTTCAAATCAATCCTTTATGGGTATTTGGAAAATGTGTTTATTTTAATATGGGCATTATATATTTCAGATCTCTCAAGTATGAAAGCCAAAGATTTTGTTTTTAAATCCTTACTTGATAAATGGAATCAATGAGGTTATTCTTTGGGTGTTGAGAGAAGATTTCTTGACATTTTCGCTATGGGTTTTGGATTGATATCCAAGCTGCATTTTTAAATGTTGGAATGCTATTTTTGTTGGTTGATTTGTTGGTCTGCTACAACTGTTATAAGTTGTGTTGTTGCTCTTTATAATGTAATAGCTGCTAGAAGAGCTGTGTTCTTTAAGGATTTATTGGTGTGGTAACAGCTGCTAGAAGTGCTGTTTTTTTATTAAATTATTGTTGCATTTGTTGCTGCAGCATCGGCTGTTATAACGCCAAGTTTTGGGTTAATTCCTTGCTGCATGTAGTTATTATTTGAGGTGTTATTTTGCTGCAACATTAGCTATCAAAGCACAGTGCTTTGGGGTGATTTCTATGCTCCAGATTTGTTGTTGATTGCTATTTTATTTGCTGCTAGTATGATGCATTTTGTCAAATGGTTAGTGTGCAATCATTTGCATAGCATTTTAAAATAATGTTGTGCTATGACATTTTGTCAAACGGTTAGTGTGAAATCATTTGGCTAGAATATTTAAAGAATGAGGTGTTGTGACATTACATCAAACAATTGATATGCAATATTTTATTGGCATAAATACATGAGTATGGATTATGGCATTTTATCATGCTGCTGAAATGAATTCGTTGGAATTGAAGTGAATATCTTTATGGAATTTTATTATGCTACTGGAAAAAATTCGTTTGAATTTATGTGAAGTTATTTTATGGCATTTTATCATGCTGTTGGATTGGATTCATTGGAATTTATGTGAAATTATTTTATGACACTTTGTCATCTGCTTTGAAATGCATTCTTGGATTATATTGGAAGGTTATATTATGAAATTTTGTCATACGGTTCACATGTATCCTTTGAGTAAAAAGGATTTGTTGTGCCTGTTGAAAATGCATTATGTTGCTGATCTGATTTGGCATATTGTTCATTTTGAGCTTGTGAAGTGAAGTTCATGATATGAAATTTTGTCATACAATTGGTATGCATTCCTTGGAATATATGTGAATTCATTATATGACATTTTGTCATATGGTTGGCATGCATTCTTGGGTATAAAGGATCTTTTGTTCCTCTTGGAAATTATGTTATGTTGCTGATCTGATTTGGCATAATGTTCATTGTAAGAATTGTAAAGTGAAGTTCATGTTGATGCTTTGACAATTGCTTATCATGCCTTCTCCTTTTTATATGGAGCCTATATGTGACATTTCTTCAAACAGTTGGTAGGCTGATTTGATTTGGCATGAAATAATATTATGAAATGCATTATGTAATCAGCCTTACGTGAGGTAAGTTTTATGCATTTTCATGTAAGATGGTTAAAGAAACCACTCTTGAAAGATATTATGAACTTGGATAGTTCATGCATGTATACATGCTTTTTGAAATCATTATTATAATAATGAATGAATTAGTATGCTTTGATGCATGACTGTATATTTTTGAATATGTTTTCATTTGTAGAATACTACATATATGAAAATGGAAATCCTTGCCAATTCAGTTTGAGCTGACCCTTTGTGGAAAATACAGGCCATTATGGAGATAAGGGAAAGGAAAGAATTTGAAGGGATTCAAGATGATTTTAGATCTTGCTTAGTTACTGTTATATTTCAGTTATGGAATAAATTGTATTGGATGTACTGCTGAAATAATGAGTATATTATATAAGCTTATGAGGCTCTTTGCGATTGCATGTAACTTTATAATATTGTACTGAGATATTAAAAATAATGAAATATCCTTTCGACTCAAAGATGATTTTTATCGATGTGTTTAGCACATATGATTTGGTTGTATAATTGTATGATTTGATTATGTGTGAAATCAGCATATCAATTAAGTAATGGGATTATTGGGAGTAAGGGAAAAAAAATTGGACCTCGGTTTTTGAGGTCCTTACAATTGTATCGAGAGAGGTTGTATAACACTTAGGCCTCTGGGAACATTATCTAATACTTCTCTTTTTACTTACCAGGAACAATTGTAAGAACTCGGAGCAGTGGTGGTGTGAATAATCCAAACCAAGGTTGTGGTGGCTGAAGGGGTGGAGCTGGAAGAGGTACAGGTAGAGGATTTGGTGGAAACATCAACCCTGTCCTCAACCCCATTGAAGAAGTCCTAAATGAACTTTTTAGGACTGTAAACACTTTGCAAGATAGATTGAAAACTCATGAGAAGAACCTAGAGCAAAATAGTGGTCTAGGGGGTAATCAAGTAAGACATGACCAACATGAGGTAAACCTGGGAGACTTGAACAACCAGCTACATGCTCATGAAGATTTACCCATAGGGAATAGAGTAATAGATCCCTTCCTCAAGGAATTGAAGAAAGTTTCTATTCCTAGATTCAAAGGGTTATCCACTGACTCGGGTGATAAAGCTGAGGCTTGGTTGTTTAACTTACAACAATACTTTGGGCTGCATGATTACAACTCCAATACCAATGCCTACAGTATTGCGGTTACCACTGGAAGAGCACACATCTGTGGTGGGATCATTTGAAGCAAGTTAAGGGTTATGTGGATTCCACCATTACTTGGGAAAAGTTTGAGAAGAAATTCAGAACTAGATATGTCTCAGATAATCACCGAGAAAGGAAGCAAACTGAGTTTCATAGTTTAAAACAAAATAACATGACTGTAGCTGAGTATGAAGCTCAATTTTTAGATCTGATCCATCATGTGGACTATATGAAGGATGAAGAGTCCAAGGTAACCAAGTTCAAACTGGGTTTGAGAGAGGTTATACGGCAAGACATGAATATGGTCAACCCTAAGAGTCTTGCACAAGTAGTTAGTGCAGCCTACAGGGTAGAAGAAAAAGAGCAGTCTCGCCTAAAATACCACCAGGAAATGAAAGAGAAGGAAATAAACAGTAAAAAGACTATTGTTTCCTCTTTTGGACCTTACCGGAAACTTGAGTTCAAAAGGAATGATTTTAATGGCAAGCAGAACAATGGAAAGTTTCATGGAAATAATTACTGGAGGGCCAAGGCCTCTCATTAAACAACAACAAAATAATCAGCAGGCTAGTGGCAATAGATACACACCTGCTATAGGAGCCAATAAGGTTCCGGTGGCAAATAAAGAACCTCAATAAGGCTATTGGACATGTGGTAAGAACCATTACCAAAGAGATTTCCCAGAATTCCTTTTAAGCAAGACATTAAGCCACCAGGTCTATGCGGCGGTAGATAACCACAAGTGAGCTTCAAGCAACCCCTATTGAGACTAGAGGTAAAATAATTGGTGTTGAAATTGTTATTCTATTTTATTCTGGAGCATCTGATTATTTTGTGTCTCCAAGAATAGTGCAAAAGCTAAATCTGAAAACTATTCCTATGAAAGAAAAATGACAAGTAAAATTTGGGATTTGGTAAGAAAGTGTAGATTTACGAATATTTAGATCAAATAGAAGTTGATCTAGGTATGTTTAAAACTAGATTAAATTTGCATGTTGTTCCTTTGGGATCTTATGATATGATTATTGGCATGGATTGGTTGTAAGAAAATAAAGCTCAAATTGATTGTTTTGACAAAATAATACACTTTGTTTTGATGATTTTGGCTTTGAAAAAGTTTTTTTGGTATAAAAAACAACAAGTTTTTACCCACTCTTTCTACCTTACAGGTTGAAAGGAGAAGTCCATAAGGGATGCATCTTATTTTCTTACACATGGAAGAGTCTTTTGATATGAAAGAACGTAGTTTGCATGATTATCTAGTATTAAATGATTTTAAGGATGTTTTCCTAAGGAATTGCAGTGCCTTTTCAAAAAGAGAGTTTTATTTTTCAATAGATATAATGCCAGTTTTAACCCCGCTTTAAATCACCTTACCGAATGAATACGTAGACTTGTAAGAGCTAAAAGTTTAGCATTTGTAAGAACTTCTTGAGAAAGGAATGATTAGGCCAAGTGTGTCCCCTTAGGGAGCACCAATGGTCTTTGTTAAAAGAAAGATGGTACATTATGGTTGTGTATTGATTACCGCATGCTCAACAAGGTTACCAATAAGAATAAATATTCGCTTCCCGGGGATAGATGATTTATTTGATCAAATGAAAGGGAAGTCTGTATTTTCTAAGATTGACTTAAGGTCTGGTTACCATTAACTTAGAATCAAAGAGGAAGATTTACATAAAACAAATTTCCGTACAAGATATGGACATTATGAATTCACGGTTATGCCTTTTGGTTTGACCAATGCATCGACTACTTTTATGAACCTAATGAATAGTGTTTTAAGAGATTTTCTAGATAAGTTTGTATTAGTCTTCTTGGATGACATTTTAATTTATTCTAGGGATGAGCAAGAACATGAAAATCATTTAAGAATGGTTCTACAAAGGCTCAGGGACCACAAATTATATGCAAAACTATCTAAGTGTGAGTTTTATAAAGATAAAGTGCACTACTTAGGACATATAATTTCTAAGGATGGGATTTCTGTGGATCTATCCAAGATTAAAGCTATCAAAGAATGGCCAACTCCTAAAAATGTGACAGTCTGAAGTTTCATGGGCTTGGCTAGGTACTATATGAAAGTTTGTGAATGAATTTTCATGAATAGCCCAACCTATCACATCGCTACAGTGCCCGAAAGGGTAAACGTTTTGAATGGACTACTAGGTGTGAGGAATCCTTTTTAAAGTTGAAACATGCTCTCACTACAACACCTATCTTGTTGGTTCCAGATCCAAATAGCCCTTTTGAGGTCTAGAATGATGCATCCCTAGATGGTTTAGGGGGTGTACTAACTCAAGAAGGAAAGGTAGTGGCTTATGAGTCACGGAAATTAAAGCCTAATGAGATGAACTATCCCCCACATGACTTAGATTTGGCTGCAGTAGTTCATGCTCTTAAGAAATGGAGACATTTCTTGTTGGGTAAGCCATTCAAATGTAGAAGAGATCATAAAATTAGGAGCATCTGTTTACTTAAGACAACTTGAATTCCCGACAAAGGAGATGGTGGAATTGATTAGTGAATATGATTTGGACATAAAATATGTCAAAAGTAAAGAAAATCAAGTAGCTGATGCACTCAGCCATAGATTCCACTTTGCTATTGTTTCTAGAATAAATTTTTTGCTAAAGGATCAGCTGTTACAACAACATAAAATATATATTTTCTGTCAGGAAATAACTAAAAATTTGTTACAAGAAATAGTGGATAAAAATTATATTGGGTACACCTTGGACTTAGATGGTATTCTAAGGTTCCAAGGTAGAATTTACGTACCTTTTGAAGGAAAATTCATAACTATTCTGATGCAAGAAGTGCATCAAGCTCCTCATTTTGCACATCCCGGGGTCACTAAAATGACACATGAATTGAAACAGTTTTATTTTTGGCTTGGTATGAAAAAGGATGTGGCTATATTTGTTTCTAAATGTTTAGAATGTCAAAAGGTGAAATTTGATCATTGCCATCTCGGTGGTAATATTTTCCCCATGACATTCCAAAAGACAAATGGTTGACTATAACTATGGATTTTATTTTTGGTTTACCAAAATCTAAAAAGAGGCATGATACTATTTTAGTTGTTGTTGACAAGTGAAAAAGGTTGCTCATTTAATTCTGGTAATCTAATGGATGATGCACCTTTACTTGCTTGATAGATTTGTGAAGGAAGTTATAAGATTGCATAGAGTTCCTAAATTGATTATTACTGATAGAGACACTTTGTTTACATCTTGGCTTTGGTAAACTCACGGTAGTGCTTTTGGCACAAAGCTGCACTTTAGTTCTTCTTATCATCTTGAAACGGATCGGCAAACTAAAAGAGTAAATTAGGTATTAGAAGACATGCTAGGAATGTATGTTATGGACTAGCAAAACAAGTGGGAAGATTTTCTACACTTAGTTGAATTTTCTTATAATAATACTTATCATACTTCTTTGTAAATGACTCCTTATGAAGCTTTATAAGGAAGGAAATGTAGAACACCCTTGGGGTGGGAAGGCCTTGAAAATTGGGTAACCACAGTCTGATGTTTTAAAAGAATACGATCAACAAATGATTGTTATAAGACAAAAATTAAAGGTTGCAAGTGACAAACAAAAGAGTTATGCTGATAAGAAAATGAATTAAAAAGAATTTTAGGTGGGTGAAAAAGTGTTTTTGAGGGTGAAACCTCATAAAAGTTCAATTAAGTTTGGAAAGGCATCTAAACTTGCACCCAGATTTGTTGGTCCATTTGAAATTTTAGAGAAATTAGTGCTGTAGCCTACAGGTTAGCATTGCCTCCTTCACTTTCTAAAATTCATGACGTATTTCATGTCTCACTTTTGAGAAAATATGTGCATGATCCCTCACATGTGCTAACTTGGCAGAACTTGCATGTAGATGATAAGCTAAATTTTAAGTTTGAGCCGGTAAGGATATTATTGCATCGAAGCATTAAGTTGTAAAATAGAGATATCCAACAAGTTTTGGTCCAGTGGGACAACCTAAGTGAAAGAAGTGCCACTTGGGAAGATGCAGAGTATGTAAGAAAGAATTTTCCATTTCTTTTTAAGTCTCGGTAATCGGGACATTACCCTTGTTAAGGGGGGGAGGATGTAACATCCTGACTTTTGGAACTCAATATTTTTAATAAGGCTTAATTGGAATGATATTTTGTGGAATTCTAATTTTGAATTATCTTGGCATTAACTTATGTGTTAATTATTCCTTGTGGAATGTGGCACATAGTTTTATTTAAAATAAATAAATAAAACAATTAAATTTAGCCTAAAGCTAAGTGGAGGCATTTTTGAAGTTTAATTATATTTAAATAGATTTTGGAATCCATGAAATAAAGGAGAGTTAGGTTTTGATATTTACCATTTAGCATGGCGTGAAGAGAGGAGGAGATAGAGGGGAGACCATGTCAAAAACAAATCGGAGGATTTCATGGAAGTTTTACGGCCATCTGGAGCTGATTTTGGGCCTGTAATTTGGGATCTTGCCATTCTTTATTGCAACAATGTTGGGGAGAAATTTTCTAGAAAAATAAATAAGGTTTTGGAGTTTTATTTTGTATGGTGTGGAGCTAGGAAGTTGGAGGAAGAAAATAGAGAAGGAAAGAGGAAAAACACAGAGGTTTTTTTGTCATCTTCATCTCGAATCTTTCAGGAAAGGGTTTCTTATTTTTGTCTATGGAATATTTTACAAATAAATGCATATTCAATTTATTCCTCTTCTGGTAATGAGAAATATGGATTATCTATTGTGGGTATTAATATTTTCGAATCAATCCTTTATGGGTATTTGGAAAATGTGTTTATTTTAATATGGGCATTATATATTTCAGATCTCTCAAGTATGAGAGCTAGAGATTTTGTTTTTAAATCCTTACTTGATAAATGGAATCAATGAGGTTATTCCTTGGGTGTTGAGAGAAGATTTCTTGACATTTTCACTATGGGTTTTGGACTGATATCCAAGATGCATTTTTAAATGTTAGAATGCTATTTTGTTGGTTACTTTATTGGTCTACTACAACTATTATAAGTTGTGTTGTTGTGTTGTTGGCATTCATTCTTGGGTATAAAGGATATTTTGTTCCTCTTGGAAATTATGTTATGTTACCGATCTGATTTGGCATAATGTTCATTGTAAGAATTGTAAAGTGAAGTTCATGTTGATTCTTTGACAATTTCTTATCACGCCTTCTCCTTTTTATATGGAGCCTATATGTGACATTTCTTCAAATAGTTGGTAGGCTGATTTGATTTGGTATGAAATAATATTATGAAATGCATTATGTAATCAACCTTATGTGTGAGGTAAATTTTATGTGTTTTCATGTAAGATGGTTAAAGAAACCACTCTTGAAAGAGATTCTAAACTTGGATAGTTCATGCATGTATACATGCTTTTGAAATCATTATTATAATAATGAATGAATTAGTATGTTGATGCATGCCTGTATATTTCTGAATACATTTTCATTTGTAGAATACTACATATATGAGAATGGAAATCCTTACCAGTTTAGTTTGAGCTGACCCTTTGTGGAAAATACAGGCCATTCTGGAGATAAGGGAAAGGAAATAATTTGAAGGGATTCAAGCTGATTTTAGATCTTGCTTAGTTACTATTATATTTTAGTTATGGAATAAATTGTACTAGATGTACTGCTGAAATAATGAGTATATTATATAAGCTTATGAGGCTCTTTTCCATTGCATGTAACCTTATAAGATTGTACTGAGATATTAAAAATAATGAAATATCCTTTGGACTCAAAGCTGATTTTTATCGATGTGTTTAGCACATATGATTTGTTTGTATAATTGTATGATTTGATTATGTGTGAAATCAGCATATCAATTAAGAAATGGGATTATTGGAAAAAAAATTGGACCTCGGTTTTCGAGGTCCTTACAAATAGATAATGATATCATCCAGGAATACAAGTACAAACTTGTCCATGTATTCTTAAAAGATATTATTCATTAAATTCATAAAAAATGTAGGTGCTTTTGTCAAACCGAAAGGTAAAGCGTAAATTCATAATGTCTATACCTTGTTCTAAATGACATTTTATGAATATCTTCGTCTTTAATTCTTAATTGTTGATAGCCAGAATGAATATCTATCTTAGAATATATTGATGGACCACGCATCTGGTCAAACAAATAATCAATTATAGGAAGTGGATATCTATTTTTGATTGTTGCTTTGTTTAACATCATATAATCAATACATAGTCTAAGTGTTCCATCTTTCTTTTTACAAAAATTACCGGTGCTCCCCAAGGTGAGACACTTAGTCTTAACAAAACCTTAGAATTTTTTTGTAACTATGCCTTAAGCTCTACCAGTTTAATGGTAGTCATTCGATAAGGTGCCTTGGAAATAGGCTCTATTCTTGGTTTGATTTCAATCGTGAAGTCAAACTCTTATTTGGGCGGAAGATCGGGTAGTTCTTTCGGAAACACATTGTTGAAATCTCTTAACAATGGAAATTTTCCAAGAAATCACTATCCTCTTCAGCTGTTTCAGAAATTTTTACTACATAAAAAGTGTAACCTTTGTTTTTGGCCTTTTAAAGTTGCATAGTTGACAATTTTCTAACTAAAATTTCTCATTTTACCCCTTAGATGTCTGCTGTTTTCTACAGATCATCAAGACAACTAATGTGTTTTTCAAAAATCAACTTTTGCTTTATGATCAGCAAGCCAATTAACACCTATTATGACATCATATGACCCCAAAGGAGCAACATAAAGATCTACTTCAGTGGAAAAACTAGGTAATTCTAGGACTGCTCCAAAAAGACATTTACTAACAGTATGGATAACATTATTTCCATAATGAATAGTCCAAGATTTTTCCATTATACCAGCTTTTATTTTTCATTTTGCAGCTAATTTACTAGAAATAAAGCACTCACTCGGTATTATAGCTCCACTATCAAAAAGTACATACATGGGCGTAACATGTATACCAAATAATTTACTAGAAATAACATTCTTCTCCATGGGCATAACTTACTTTTGGGCAACTTGTTTATCAACTTATTTATCAGCTCTTTGCAGCATGTATCTTATGTTACTGATTGCTATCATCTTTTCTTAGAGGGCAATAATTTACATAGTGATCCTTACCACAATTGTAACATCCCCTATAGGTTCTCTTTTTGGTTCACATTTATTTCCAGCCTTGAAATTATTGCTTTGTGTCCTCCATAGGAATTCTATCCATTGTTATTGTTCTTTACGAAGTTGTTTTGAACATTTGCAACAAGTTTATTTGCTATTGTTTTCTTATTGTTATCAACTACAAATTTATTTTTAGCACCAAAATTTTTCCATGCCCCCTTTTTGGGTGCAAGAGATGAAGAAGAATTAGGAATTTTCTTTCTATTCTCTTCCTTATGGGCAGAAATTACTTTTAATTTATGTTCCTACCGAATGGATTTTTCTACAACCCCTTCCATGGTGGTTGGGCTATGAACATCTACTTCACCCCCTATGATAGGGTTCAATCCCATAATAAAATTACGTATCCTAAACTTCTTGTCAGTTTGATACTAAGGTACGTACTTAAGAATTTTAGTAAACCTCTCCCAATACTCTGTTACAGTTAATTTTCCCTAAATTAAATTTTGAAATTCAGTCATCTTTTGATCATAATAGAGTTGTGGTAGCCAGCGTTGCCTAAAATAAATCTTAAAATGATCCCAAGTGATGCTTGATTCATCAATGTTCAATTCAAAATTTTCGGTTGTCCCACTAGGAGGATGCCTCATGGGAAAGGTGATAAGCTCCACATACTACTTTTTTTTCCTCTAAGAATTTCCTTATTGCAAAGTACTTCTCCATTTCACTGAGCCGCCTCGGTTCCATCCCCCAATGTAGTGCCATTGAACTTAGGTGGACTTATCCTTTTTATGTCATTTGTGAGTTCAACTGCTAATCTTGCCTTTTTATTTTCAAGCTGATTGGGTACATTTGTATTTACATTCACAACATTATTATCTGCTGCATTGTTATTATCAATGCCAAATTTCTAATATTGGTGTTTTCCCGGAGGTGGCTGATTGTTATTACCAACATCCTCTTCTTCCTCCTCATTACCCATAACTTGTTGTTCAAGTATAGCTAGATGATCTCTTGTGTCCAATAGGGCAACAAGAATCTCATCAAGTTTTTGTGTAGTAGTTGCATCTCCACTTGGAGGTGGGTTATTTGCAACACCTCCCTTGTTCTAACCATTTTTTTAACAAGAAAATTAAGTTTTATCAGATATGGACTCAATAGGTCCAAGAGCTACAACCTTCAGCTCTGATACGAAGATGTAACATTCCCATTTTAAGACTTTAGAAATAAGGGAATTTTTTATTTATTTTACATAATGTTCTTTGTTCTAAATTAATATAATTTAGAACACACATTCCAATGCCAATCCATCTCATAACAGAAAACCATATGCAACTATAAATGACTCGGTGAAACACCGATCTCTCATTCCATGACTTAGTATTAAATCGATCTCTCATGTTAACTTAATAATGTGTATACTAGGTATACTTGGTTCCTTTACCCTTTTAGGGGCACCCAAGTGTTTTGTCTAAGAGGCCTATCTAAATATCTGTTACCGATATTCATCTGAAATCCTACATCTTAGACTAGGTGACATAGGACAACACAACCAATAACTTGCAATACTTTGGCCAAAGTTTTTAAACATGTTTAACATGTTTACATTCCTAGATGACATACTTGTTGAAAGGAATATGTCCCTCACCACACTTGTTCTATTATCTAGAATGGTATTTCCTAACTTTTGTCAATTTATGATTCAAGTTTCACACTAGACAAGGGAAACAACATGTACTAGTGTGGAAGACTACTCATGGTGACTAAGGATACATAGACATACTCAATTGACTTATGTCAATTGGGTGTGTCTAGTTACCCTAAGTCAACATGAGTTGACCTCAAAACTAGATCATGTTTCTATCTCTATTTAGGATGAAACCATGATCCAGTCTTACACTTATGTCAATCAAGTTGAGCAAAGTAAGTGGGGTGTTGAGACATATCAACTGCATCACAGTATCCTCGTACTGAACCTTTTCATTATGAAGGTACTATGCCACAGTTGATGTGTTCCAACATCCAACTGAGTTTCTCAACTGGAATAACATACTTAAATTAAAAGTTTATTAACCCATTTAATCATTATCTTATAGATTAACGATAACAATGCTTTAAGTTTAAACTAACCATTATTTAACCTAAGAAGGTTATAAGGTGTATTTACATGAGAGGTATGTATGTAGGTAAAATCTACTTTCCTAACAATTATAATTACATGTTAAGTTTTCCTTTAAACAAAACAACTTATATCATATAACGATATGATTGATCTCAATGTTATGAAGGTTTGTCCATTAAATATTTTCTTATTTCATCCCTTGCTTAAAATAATCTTATTTAAAACCTTTACTTTAGACTTCATAAAGATGAAGTCTAAATCCCTTTAGTTTCCTTTTTAAGCATTCAATATTTTGATTAAAGAAATCTGCCTAAGGAAGAACTCAATTAACCATTCTCATAATATATTCATAACAATTTAACAAGATCTTCAAATAAGTATCTATGATTGATTTCAAGGAACATATCCTTTATATTTTATCAAGGACTAATGTTCAATTATGAAACAAATTACATATGTTTTAAATACAACTAAGAATTTCATACAAAAATATATAATTCAATCATAATCCCTTTTTATTATTTAAGGATCTACTCTAGAGTATCAACTATTAGTTGCATCTCTTTTATGTGTAATGAATCAACTAATGATTCAAATCCTTAACCCAAAATTCTTATCTATGAATAACTATCAAGTTCCCAAATCTCAAAACACTTAAATATCTAAGCTGCCCTTCATTAATGATATTACTTATTAATAAATACCAATTTATGCCAATGAAGGTATCAAAATAAAGTAATAATAAAAAATAATCAAACCATTTATTTATCAAAAGGAAGTGATCCATTCACTGATTACAAAAGTATTTCAGGGATTACAAAGTGTCATTAAAACAATATAAAACTAGTTTTATTACATCTTACTTTTTTGACAAAATTACATCTCAAGTAATGACGCTACATAATCATCATAATAAAGAGATAATTTCTTTAGTAAAACAAATGTAACTTTCTATATGTCTTTCTCCTTTCATCTTTTATGAAATCCATCTGCAAAATTGTTAGCATGAGTTAGTTCATATGAACTGAGCATGATAAACACTATAATATTAAAACATTTTGCTTTTATCTAACTATTTCATAAAAGGAACCCTCTTGTTATGAAACAATTCTGAAAAATACAAACAAGATAAACATAAAGACTTTTCCCTAAAATATTACAAACCAAGAAGGAGAGAAAAGATTAAAGATTCAATAAGTAATGTATAAGCAAGGACTAATTAAATCATCATAGTTAATCCTAACTCCACATCCTTATGAACTTATTACAACATGCTAGAAATCAAAACAACAATAGTAAAGAAGGGAGAAATTCATATTTCCAATCCTAATATCACCTTTTTAGCCAAGTTTCCAACTTAAGTTCCTCAATTCAACCTATTCTAAATTTTCAAGAAGTAATACAAGATATACAAAACTACCTTTCAAAATAAGTATACTGTTTTGTTATTCAAAGTTAACAACCTAAATAATACATGAAGGAATAACCCAAAACAAATATGAATTATATTCCATCAAAGTAAAATAACCAAAGTAACTCACGGTTCAATTTCTCACATCAACAAAGTTCATGTCCAATTCCAAACTCAATCTCAAACGTAATAATCATCATGCAATCCAAGACATCAACCACTTTGTAGGTTCGTTAAATTTGTAAAACACAAAAAGAAAAAAAGTTATCATTTGAATAAATCACAACTCAAAATAATTCATTCCTCATTCAAGGAAAGGATAAAGGAAACTAAAAGTTTAGAACCATACTAGATTTTTATCATTCCAAGTCTTCTCTTATGAGTTGAGATCATCTTAAAGAAAGGATTAAAAGAGTGAATGAAACAATAATTTCAGAATTGATAAAGACTCCAGCCGATACCAAAGAACATCATTAAGATGTCCAATAGAGTCTCTGTCGAGAACATGTCAAAAATACCACTAAGTTCTAACAAATCTAAACAACAACAAGAAAATAATGCGGTATAATCCCACATAGTTCCACAAATTCAAGTTGGAAAACAACTCATAAAAGAGAATCAAATTTGAGGAACAATACTTCCCTCATAGAAGGAAGACTTAGTTACCCAAATCACAACAATAATTTTTTTATTCATTTAAAAATAAATCTCATAACAAATGTTTCCTCCTTTCGCAGGGTAACCCAGAATGGGTTTGAGCTCTAAGAAGACTCAGCGACTAACACTAAACAAATAACAGTCAAATTTCAAGAACTGGTCGCTAAAGAAGTTACTACAGTCGTCCAACAAGAAGAACAAAGGGAGCATAATAAAAATTTCAGTCTCAATTCCAGACTAGAAGTAGAAAGAAATAACATTCAATCGAGGAAGAAGGTCAGAGATAACATACAGACGACCTCCCTTTTACAAAATACTCATCTACAGTCAAAAATATATAATGCATGCCTTCCAGAGTTCAAACTAGATCAAAAAAGGAAGCCACAAGCCCGGAGTGGGTTTATAAATACGATTTTTACCCAACAGAATAGAACCAAAACTTTCTTAGTCATTCTTTCCTATTCGACTACCATCGAGGAAAGCTTCTACAAAAAAATTAAAGATTCCAAATAGTTTCCATTTGGGGAAAACCCAAATTAAGTGTATCTCAGATCTAAACAAATGTATATTCCTCAAAATATAGTCATGACATAAGATGAACAAAATAATGGGTCCTTGTTACTATTATCAAGCAAATAGTGTAAAACGCAGAAACACAGTTAACTTGAAACAATGGCGTAACTCTAAAAACGCCAAAAAAGTCTCTTAATCTGATAAACTTCAATCATAATGATAAGGAAGCATCCAAACTGAGAATCTACAATTTCCAACCAAAAACCAGACTATTTAAGGCTTACACAATACCCAGACAAGGTTTTTCCCCAAACAGAGACATAGTTACAGTCACGTCTCAAATCCAAGGAAGTTCATAAGAAAATAAGCTATTATTATAGTAAGTAAATCAAAGAAGCTAGATTCCATTTTTCACACAACTACAAAAAAATCATAATACATTTGAAGAACAATCAAAACACCATTGAAGCAAGGAAGACAAGCACAAACCCAAAACAAGAAAGTTTCAGAAAGAGCAGAGTTCTTTTAATGAAGACATTTAAATAAAAGTAGAAGACTTAAAGAGATAGGGCCTATCATGCCTGATAGAGCTCATGTCTTCAATTTATTGTTGTAAATATTCAAGAAGAGGCTTGATAGTAATTTTTTTCCATGAAAATGCCATCAACCACCTATGAAACCTCTTTTTCTTCTTCTTATAACTTCTCAGTGATATTTCCATTACCATCACCACCATGCAAGGTGAAATAAGCATGAAAATATTCAAATTGAAGGTTTGAAATGAAAAAAACCCATGCGAACCTTCAAGCTCACCAAAAACCAAATGATAAATGCAAAACCGAAAACCATTCTTTCTTCCAACCTCCCCTACTTCTTAGGCGGTCTTTTCGTAATTGCCAAGAATAATAAATGTAAATAGGACTGTCAGTCCTACCTTATCTCTCCCACCACCACCAACTCAATTTTTTTCATTACCAAATTTTAATTTCCATGAATTTAAAATTTTAGCAGAGAGGTGCCAACTCGGCCTCATCCTACTATTCCTCATGCACTCACCAAAATTGGCCTATAACAGAGAGTTTAAAACCATATTTATTTCCTCATAAATACATAGAGGTTGGTGCCACTGACACTGCCTTTACATCATGTCCATTCCATCCCCTTAGGTTATCCCAAGTCTTAGGTTAGGTTCATAACATTAGTTTAGGAACTAACTTAGGTCCTTAGGTTAATTTATTAGTTTAGTCTAAGGCTTTTCCTTTTTATTAACATTCCACATTAATAAAAGAACTTAGTAACTTAGGATAAAATTACAACTTAGGATAGGATTACCATCTTAGGAACATAGATTTAATTAGGTTCTTAAATAATTGTAAAAAATGTCAATTACATCTTACCCAAAGAAGAATCAATAATGACGTTATCGGATCACTTGTGAAGGGTGTGAGCAGAAAAATCACCCGTGATCCCGTGGTAATCCTACTTTAGTAATCTAATGTTATTCCCAGCTTAGTCAAGATGACCTCAACATCATGAAATTGAAAGCATGCCTTGGATCACTAAAATTTATCCAAGGTATAACTATACTGCATCAGAGATTATGAAAACTGAAGCACAAGTTCAAGTGTAACAAAACTATGAACTAGTTTAAACTTGAATCAATTTCTTATTTCCACATGCAGTGAATCATTCAACATAAGAAGGAATGAAATACTTCATTTTAAATTCAACATAGACATGGCAAAATTGTATCTATTTCTAACAGATAACATATTATCTATAGTAAACATGATTACTTAGTTCACAAGAGTACACCGTCTTTAGACAAGAATCACATATCAATGTTTGTAACTTCAAGTACAAAAGTCATCATAGATATCAACCATGTTAGAGGAATTACATGCTTTGAATGCACGTAGAAGATGAAGCTTGCTTGTGGTACTTAAGATTTCCTATGGATAACCATTTACTTGTTGTGTAGCTTAAGAGTATGACACAAATGATCGAATGATGGAGATGTATTGAAGATAACACTCTACGACAAAGGTGGTAATATAATTTGGACAAATAAATATTGAAGTTTAGAGTCCACAAGCACATTAGACATCTTAGCTAAGTTGTTCTTATATTGCAAGACATAATCCACTAGATTTTCATTGGATATTTTTTAAGTTGAGCAATTTGAGCATAGGATATATTAGAGCTTATATTAATAGAGAAATTAACGAAAAAAGCACCTTGAATAAATGCATAAAAGATGTTACCGAGTGGACAAGTAGATCATAGAACCAACACATTGCATAATCTTGAAGAATGCGAGGAAAGAGATTTTCTAGTAAAGTGTGATCATTCACATAATCTAGACATGCTACATGAAATGATCGAAGATGCTCTTGAGGGTCACCATGGCATTTGAAAATGGGCAGCTTGGGAGTGAAAAAATTTAGAGGAAGGACATAAGTAGAAATGGAAGGTGCAAAAGGAGTGTCGAGGAATAAAGTGGAATCTAGAGATGGAGAGGAATGAGAGGTAGCCAATTGAAGTTGACATATTTGAGTTTTCAAATCCTGATATAAAGAAGTTAAATTAGGAGTATTTGAAGAAGCACTAGATTGTGCATGAGAAACATTAGGTTAAATGATGTCATTAGTAGTAGTGGGAATGAATAAAGGAATATAAAAGGGTTACATGGAGGTCATGCCAGGTAGAGGAAGAATCGAAAAGGTATGCTTGAAGAAACATCATGAGAGTTTCTAGAAGCAATCAAAGCATGAATAATATGTGGAAGATGTGTTGGATTATCACATAAATCCAAATGAAAATTATTAAGCTTATCTAATTACTCTTGGTCAACATTGGTATCTTCATCATATGAGTGCTCACTATCAGATGCTTCAATGTTTTCAAGAGGAACTTGTTGATTGTTAGAGAGGGTATTATTAGTTTTGACCATTGATTTAGAAACCCTATGGAAAGATGGAGGAAGCTCGAGATGCTCAAAATACCCAAAACAACCACTACGGGTGATAGGCATAAGAATAAAACCCTAAAAGAAGATTAAAATTGAGTTTCGGTTCACCAAATGATTCAATAAATATTGTAATATAAATGTTAAATTATAATTAAGTTACTGATGTAGATATAGATATGCAATAAAGTACAAATTTGACAACATAAAAATATGAAACCCTAGTTCTGAGAGAGAGGCAAGATACTTAGCTGATTTGTAATAATTTTGACATTTGTATTGAGCTAGAAAAATGATGAAATAGGAAAACAGCAGTGTCATGGCCGATCTAAAAAAATGTAGAACTATCGGGAATTCTCAGGACTAGGGTGCATATGCAAGAGTAAAGGGTGCTTGGGAGTCTTGTAGACCTCCTTTGAGTGCCTATGACTAATTAGAACCTCGGAAACTCAATTTCACGAGTGTCATGAGTTGTTATTTGGATGTCACCTTTAGTCGCAGGTACTCTGCTGCTTGATTTCCAAATTCACCAAACTGCAAAAGAAAGATCACTTGTAAAACCCCAAAAACATCAAGTCCTAAAAAAATATGAAAATGGGGATTGATTGACCTTGAAGGTCACTATCCCGAGTAAACTTATGATCTAGGCACTACACTACATTTCGGAATCCATGTAGTTCTACATTTGTGTGTGTAAAATTGTGCCCTAGGTGGATCTTGTGCCTGACATACTTGAATAATGAGTAATAAATAGATGTAGAAAATGTAGATAGATGAGTGCATGGATAAATAAATTTCCCCTCCTATGAAGTGTATGTAGAAGAATGCATTTTCTTGTCCTTTGAGTGGATGCTAGATGGATGCTTTAATACTCTTGTAATGCCTTTGGATACAACCTTAGGTGATGATAGTAGATTATTAGTGCTTGTTCCTTTATTATGATCACATAACTTTGTATTTATATGATTCCCTTGTTTGAATTTCATAATTAACCACTAAAAGGATGACCACCAAGAAAATAAGATGCCCAATAACTAGAAAGGACCCAAAAGATGTGAGAAAGATATAAAGAGGTGGGGGCACACAGGCCGGCATCCAGACTCGAAAAAATTGAAGTGTTGAAAGTTAGACTAGGCAAGAAGGTGTGTAAGACCAAGAAGAAAACTAGAAAGCAAGCAAAGAGGCCAAAGACAGTGGTCAATTAGTAATTTTCTTGCTTAGGAATCATATGAATAGTGGTATGTGACTAGGACCTAGAAATGTACCCAAAGTGCATGATTTAGTGTCTACATTTTCCCCACTTTATGTTGTTGAGTGAATGATTGATAACATAAAGTAGATAAGATATGCATACTTGATAACCATTTAGATATATGAAAAAAGCGTCTTTGAGGAGACAAGAAAAAGTGTGGAGTAATAAAAATGAAGCACAAAAATAGAGAAGAGGAAGTGAAAATGACCTTAGGGGTGAGAGCATATGTGTTAATGTCACGTTGTACCTATTTTCAATGTCACTTAATCCTTGATGATGTGAATGCTGCTTCCCATAAGGACGTACCTAAAAAGAGAGGAAAAAGAGTATTCAAACAACATCTTGTTGATTTATTTCATGGCTAGATGTGTTACATGACTAAATCCCCATAAAGGGATTTTATTGAATTAAAAGAATAAAAGCTTTCAAAATTTACATTTAGTATGGGTGAAATAAGTGTAAGAGAATTAAAATGTTACATAAATATATGTATTCTTGAGAAAATAAGTGCGTTACACATTATTATGTACACAATGTGTTGTAATATTGTATTAATGTTTAAAAGGGGTGTAAATGGAAACGCGTGTCCATTATGAATAACCACCTTCTCAACCCTATAAAAGGGGGTAAAATCATTCACACTAGGGAGTGTGAGTGTGTAAAAATTATATGAATGAAAAAGTGTGAAATAAATAGAAAATCAATAAAATATGTAAAAGATCTAAGGAAAGGAAGGATACGTGTAACAATCGACTCAAAATGAGACGGGTTCTATGGAGTGGATCTAAGAGGAGACACACAGTGTAATCCTCAGTATCATGTCTATGGCCAATTAATGTTATTTTAGAAATTGTTGGTGTGAGTTCACATCCGATTCTTCCTTGTTGAGTGAGGTTTTGGCTCTGGTGTACTTTGGAAAAGACTGTCATTTTGTAAAATCTATCGAGATATGTATTTAAAACTTGAGTTGATGATAAAAGTTATTGTTGGTGTTGTCCTATTTTCTATGCAATATCTTGTATTTTTTAAATTTCAATTTTATTAATAATAACCAAATCAATGTCATGAAAAAATGCATTCTACAAGTAATCATTAATACATTGTGGTAAAATTAAAGTCTCTTGAAACTGGGCACATCACATTTTGGTATTAGAGCCTAGTTATGTATTCTATTCCTTTGAAACATATTATTAGATTATTGTAAAAGGATGATTGCAATATTGAGATAAATACATATTAAATTGGTTATATGTATACATCGTTCTTATCTCTATTCTTGAGATAATATTTGTAATTGAATCTACTCTATATAATAACAAAAACACACATTTAGAAGGAAATATTTGTTTGGAATACAATTTTTATCTCTGAGATTACCAATTATTATTTATTTGATATTATTAATATGTAAAAATATACCTCGAATATATACATGAGCCATTGTATCCACGTTTTCACCTATATATTAATTCAAATTACATCTCTCATTATCAACTAAATCTATATAAATTTCTTTGTGTATATATACGATGTAATGCAAATTTGTGATAATTATGAGAAGAAATAAATGCCTTCTATTTCTTGGTACATCTACATTGTACTTGTATTTTTATATTGAAACCTATAGGTGTAACCCTATTGGCCCATGTGGTGCTCCGATATGGTCTTTGTCAATAATTCCCTTTTTATACTAATTGACCTAACTCACAAGAATCTTGATAAGAGTGGATAATTCCTAATTTTTAAAACTCGGGTCCAATTTACCTTAAGTTCTTAAGTTGTTGGTTATTAAAATATGTAAACACTTTATAAGTACAATTTTCTATGTTATCATGTTGTCTTATTCCTAGAATTCATATAAAGCATTAGACCCTTCACTCCTATGAGCCCGAGACCACCTTTTTATACTAATTAACATAACTCACAAGAATCTTGATAAGTGTCAATAATTCCTGATTTTTTTAACTCAGGTCCACTTTACCTTGAGTTCTTAATTTTTTTGTTTCCAAAATATGTAAACACTACCACATAACCACACTTTTATAAGTAAAAGTGTTTATGTTATCATGTTATATTATTCTGGAAGTCATACCAAGTATTAGACCCTTGATCCCCATGAGCTTAAGAGCACTTGATTGGCGATTAATGTTAATATGCCATTTTTGGAAGTATGCTAGTATGTGATTGGTTTGAAAATAAGTTGGTCATTGGGCCATGTGTCTTATACCACTCCAGAAATTGATGCCATGTGTTTTGTGGTTGTAACTCATAAACCAATCATGTCTTTTGTCATATGTGAGAACACAGAACCCCAAACATTAGGTATTTTTCCAAGTGTCTCAATCTCGGGTAACACACTCCATCCAAGCTGCTAAAAACTATAAGTATTCAAATTTCTAGTTTCTATGAGCATGAAACCCTGCCATTTTCCCTCTCTTCTATGGTGACACTTTTCATCATTCCTTATTTTCTCCATCTAAATTCAATATCCTAGTTAAAAAAATGGTAAACATCTCAATAACCAAGATTTAAAACATATGTCAACCATACCCCAAAGATAATATGTGATTGGGCCAAACAAAGCTAATTTTTGATTGGCTGAATAACCTGAGTACATGATTGATTTGTTAATAAAAACATGTAATTGGCCCAAACTTTGAAAACACATCATTTAGCCATGTATCCTCTCTTAATTTGAAACATAATCCATGTTTCCTCACCACAAATCCCATAATTAGGACCAATATAATCATGCAACATGTCATCATATCATACTTCAAATCTATTAAACTGAATTCTTGAGATTTGGCTACGTGTCTCCACTATGTTCAAATATCTCTTAGATAACTCACATTCAAAATATATATGTATGTTTATGATAAACTTCATGATACATTCTTTTGATCTCCATATTACCATAAATATGTTTTTCAATATAAAACATGAACGTCCATGTAATGTTTTCAACGTGGGACTAAAACCGTGAATATATTATAAGCCCTATCCACTGCGAGACTCCCTTTCCTCTCAACCATTATTTTTGTCAAACATTGGAAAACACAAAGGAAAATATAAATAACTCAATTTTTTAGGTCACTATATTATTTTGTGAATATTTGGTGCAATAGGAAAATATTTTTATACTCTGAAAATATTGAAGTAAAATATAACATTTATCTTATTGATATTATTTAATATACTTGAAAAGATGCACACATTCTAAAATATCAAAAAAATGGAGAAAAAGGGATGAAAAAACTAATCTATCTACAAAAAGAAAATTGAAAATGAAGAGGCAAATATGAAATCACTTGCTCTTGGTTTCCAATAGAAATATCATCATCATCATCATCATCATTTACACCTTGATAGTTGAAAAAGTTACCAAACCAAAATAATCTTTGTCAGACTCAGAAGAATCTTAAAAAATCTCGAATATTTTTTAAAGATTGAGGAAAATTATATTCAAGGTTCACAAGAATATTTTTCCACCTGGAGGAATCAATATTTTTGTAAATGAATATTTGTTTTCTATATTTTTCATTTTAGGGCATTTTTCTAAAGAATTTAATTGTGTATTACAATAAACATGCATGAGGATTGGACTCAAAAGGTTGAATGTTCGTATGAACATGTTCTTCTTCGAGTAATATTTATTTATATAGAAGTACATATTATTCAAATATTTAGAAGGGGTATACTTTTTGTAGACTTTTCTACATCAATGACAACTACAATTTCTCGAAGCTTTATTAATCCACGAAAAAAATTCTTTCTTGATTCTTGTGTAATTGTGCTCGTTTCCTAAATTGTTTCACCAAACAACTACATTTAAAAACAAATCCTAATAATAATAAATAAATAAATATATTTATAACCAATTTTATTCACATTTGGATTGAAATAATTAAATCCTTATTATATTGAAATTTAAATTTTTCTTATCTCGGATCATGAACATGCAATAGTGTGAAAATTGTGAAACATGGTGAATATATATATATATATATATATATATATATGAGATTTTTTATTATTGGTTTGGTGTTTATAAAACCTAAGGAATTCAAAGTAAGGGAAAACAAGTAATATAGCCTTTGAAAATATTATAAAGTGTTTTAAAAAGATAAGTTCAAAGGTTTGGAGCACAATGCGTCTTTAAGAATTAAACTTGAGTCTCAATTCCCATAAAAGATAAACAATTATTGAAAGATGGAAAGACTTTGAATTATTTATTATATATAATTAGTTATTGAGTAGATTGAGATTATTATGGTTACTAAAAATTGTCATCTACATATCCCTTATACCTTAGCTCCTTTAGCTGACACCCAAAAATAATAACAGATAGTAAACCACTAAAACACTCCATATTCCATATAAATATCATTATGAAAATGATAAGAAAAATAATATACAAATAATTAAACCAATACGAGTTTGTAAAATTTATTCATAAGAATTTAAAAGAGAATGATTATGTTGAACACATGATAAAATATTTTTGTACACAATTTAATTAAACATGAACAACAAATTTAAATATATCATATTTTCATTAGAGTAAATACCAATGTTTGATATAGGACTAATTAATTGACCTATGCTATTAATTTATATTTATGATTTATGTTTATCGATCATTTTGTTAAATTGGAATTAAATAACTATTCTTGTTTTAATATTATAAGGGATTGATAAATTTAGCTAAAATCTAGGTAGCTTTATGTTTATGTAAAATATTAATTTGTTAGTAAAGTTTTTATAAAAATATAAGGTGTCAAAATAAACAATTTATTTAGGGAGATCAATTGATTAAGATAGGTTAGATGAAAATATAACTTATGTATAAAACACACACAAGATATATAACAATAATATAAAATAATCTATGATATCAAGTCATAATTGTAAATTCTATGTATATTGAAAAACCCGAGTAACTATGAAAATTATGATAAATCATAAGATGATTTGGAGCGAACCAAGGTTATATACAATAATTATTTCTGGGTGTGATCATATCAATATTTGTGCATAATATCCCATATGAAATCCATAGTTAAGTGCACTTGGGTTAGAGTAGTACTAGATGGGTAACAAAGCATTTCATTGTGAATTACTCATGTGAGTGACTAACTAACTTAGTAATAAAATATTGTATATGCATCACAATACATTTAGGGGATGCTCATATTGTCCATATTAGAGACGTCCAATATTGAATTTCATACAATGTTTTATATATTGTTATTAAATTTTGATTAAAGATTATCAAATGGGGATATTTAGACCCCTTAGAGTTAACAACTCATTTTGTTCTTAGAATTCGACACACATTAGATATAAAGATGATCATCACTTAAATAAGGTCATAATCAAAATACCTTATCTTGATTTGATGTTTGGTTATATCTTATACAAGATGTTGAATATTAATCATTATATCACCACTTAATACTTGAATAATTTGATATATTTAAACCTAAGAATTGTTGATAACTTCTTGTGTTAGTCAACATGTTGACACGTTTATTACTTAATGTGTGATGTTTTAGTGACACTCTAAATGAATTTAAATAGAAATAGAGGGAAAATGGATAAATGAACTAAGATACTACATAATCAAATAATTTGATAATTAAGAGTAAATTTGAAATGGATTCCTTGTGATATTAATAGTGTAACTTAGGAGCAATTTGAAAATATTTTAGATCAATATCCATCTATATTAACTAATCACTTTTGTTTGTGTTATACGTTACATATATACTTTGTGCTATTGAGGGAAAGAATTAAATTTATAGGGGAGAATGTTATGTGACTAAATCCCCATAAAGCGATAATATTGAATTAAAAAAGTAAAACATTTAAAATTTACCTAAGTATGGGTGAAAAGTGTAAGATAATCAAAATGTAATATAAAAATATGTATTCTTGAGAAAATAAGTGTGTTAAACATTATTATGTACATAATGTGTTGTAATGTTGTATTAAAATTAAAAAGGGGTGTAAATGGAAAGGTGTGTCCATTGTGAATAACCACCTTCTCAACCCTATAAAAGGGGAGTAAAATCATTCAAATGAGGGGTGTGAGTGTGTGGAAACTATATGAATGAAAAAGTGTGGAATGAATAGAAAGGCAATAAAGTATTTAAAAGAGCCAAGGGAAGGAAGGATACATGTAACACTATGAATACCAATGAGATGAGGTCCACATAGTGGATCTAAGAGGAGGCACATAGTGAACTCCTTAATGTCCCTATCGAGCTAGTTAATGCTATTATAGTATTGTTGGTACGATTTTGCATCTAATTCCTCATTGTCATTGTCGATGGGATATTGTCTTTGATGTACCTTGGAAAAGACTACCATTATGCATAATCATTAGATATGTATTTAAAACTTGAGTTGATAATAAAAGTTACAGTTGGTGTTATTTTATTTTCTATACAATATCTTATATTTTTAGTAATTTAAAGTTTATCAATAATAACCATATCAATGTCATGAAAAATTACATTATATAAGTAATCATTTATACATTGTGGTGAAATTAAAGTCTTTAGGAAGGGCATTCCATGTATATTTCAATTTTAAATTGCACATCCCTTCTAATGGGCATTCGTTTTACTTGCTTTAAAATCCCCCTTTTTTCATCTTTTCAAAATGTTGTGGTATCAAACACTATGACATTAATAAGAAATGTATTAATACATCAACAAGAACATTTATAATGGGTAAAGGGTTAACTAAAACACCAAATAAAACATTAGATAATGTTATTGATTATCTATACACACACTTTTGAAGATGTGGCATTGCCAAGAAACAATACATTCATAAGATTATAATTGACATTATGAATTACAAAATTTCAAGAAAACATATCATTACCCCTTTAGGAAATGTAATTGATCAATTAATACATGTTTTATTTATTTCATATCATTTGATTAAGGATATCTTCATAAAATCATTTGTTGATTATATATATATATATATATATATATATATATATATAGACATTTTGAATATTTAGTGTTATCACATAACTCTTCATTCATAAGCTTGTTACTATTTGATCAATATCAATTACAATGTTATACTTTAATCTGTAATAACCCCTTTGGGCACTTGTAATTGATGTTGATTAATTGATTCTAGTCTCATTAATATCATGTTCTATGAAAAAACGTCATCTTGAGAAGTAGGTCTCCACCAGGTTCTTCAACTATTTTTGATATATTGACTTTGATTAATGTGTGCAAGTCATATAATATAAAAAAACCCAAAAAAGATGTAAAATGAAAAATAATTTAGCTACGTGTGGGTGAAATTGTGTATTTATAGATAAAAATCACACACTTACTACTTACATCACGCCTCTAAGTATGTTTGTTGTCAAGTGGATCATGCACCCATTAAATTGTTGAAAAATCCCATGCAACATTGGAACATCCCTAGGTGTGGGACCTTGTTGCCTTGGGATAGACCTACGAAGAAGGCTGAATTCCTTTGATACTTGGGGCAACCAATTTAGGATCAATGTACAAGGCTAATAAAACTTAAAAATGACTCTAATCTACTCAATTCGTGGGGTTCAGGGTTAGAAATAACAAATAAGGAAAACATGGTGATACACCAAGAGTATAACTAGATAATTGTATGATCTTCACACTAGAAAAGGGTTAATTCAGAAAGGATAAAACAATCATCACAATCCAATTCACCTTATGCTATTTAGACAGGGAAAATAATAAGCCACAGGCAAAATAACATACATTCCCTTGTAAGACCCCAAGTATACCTAACAGATAGATCAAATTTGTTCGAATACACAATCAACAAACCATGACAATATAATATATGCACATGTCAAACATCCTTTTCACTTTGTGATGGTCAATGATAATGCAACCTTATAACAGAAGGAATATAATATTTACACAACTAATATTCAAGATAAACACATCATTTTTCCACAGATTGAAATAAGATATTTTGAAATAAAGGTGAGTTAACCACTTACACTAAGGAATTGCACATCCACAAAGCATACATTGATCAACTATTAACACAATAAATCAAACTCTTCATAGAAAAATATTGTTCTAAATATAATTGAAAGGCTTCAAAGTATTCAAATCACTCTTCCAAGATTGAAGAGTAACTTCCTAATAATTTCTCTCCCCTAAAAAAATCATGCACTTAACTATTTATAAGTTCTTAGGTTGAGCCATTATAGCTGGACCTTAACTAAAAATTACTAAAAATAGAATGTAATTAAGTTCTAGGGAACAGATCCCATAAAAATAGAAAAGTAGTTACAAAGGTTTGACTCAGTCAACCCTGCAACTTGGATTGATCCAGAGCTTGGAACTGTCCTTCCATGGCCGCCTAGCTTCAGCTTGGTCCTGTAACACCTTTTCCTTCTTTAGTTTTCTCCTGCTCTTTCTCCCAGATACAGTCATCCGATGCTTATAGTCGATGAAACACTTGATAATTCCTTGTATTTCCTCTTCCTCTAGTCCACATGCGTAATGATTCACCACATCTGTGTTTCAATCTCCCTTGCTACTTTGGTTGGAATCCTTTTGAGTTTACTCACCACTTTCTTCAGTCGACTCATGAAATTCTGGCATGAAACCAACTTGTCAATTGAGTCACTATTGAAATTCTTAGTTACCTCATCATCTTTCTTCACCAAATCCTTGAAATTTGACTTAATTTGATCCACTGGAAGGGCATCAATATTCTCATTGAATAATTTGCAATTGATATTATCAAACTCTTCTGAGATATCATTTAGAGCATCCATTATTTCCACACGTTTATCATCCAATTTTTTGACCAAATCTTGTAACACCTGGGACCTAAATTCCATAGCCTTCTAAAATTCAAACAGTTTGGAAATATCATCAATTAATTCTTCTTAAAGAAGTAGATCTAGATCCTCCTCTCTAATCTCGCCCCATGTGGTCAAATTCAAATTCAAATTATTGTTATCTTTAGAGAAGGCTTCATCCATCCTACGAATAGAGGCTCTTTCGGTTTGCAAACTATTATATATTTCAACAGCTTCTGTGATCAAAGGATTAGCTTCTTGAAGCATGCATTCCATCCATCCACTCACTGATCTTCCCTTCTGACCTATCTTCTCAATCTCATGATATGAAATATCATCCAGAGTGGAAGAAATTGTTAAAGAAGTAGTAGTTGAAAGATCAACGGTTGGAGTAGGCTGCATTACTTTCCTTAATAGGGAAGTGAGATGCTCAATTTTTATTTTAGTTCATCCTTAGAGGCTTTGTCTTTATCATACTTCTCCAACAAATTTCTGAGAGCCATTTTCACATCTTGTTTGGTGCCCTCGTGTGTTTCTTTCTTTATCTAATGAAAATATTGAAATTTGATAGTCCGCTGCTATGATGGTTTCTCTATTTTTCCCTCAACGGGAGTAGCAATTTCCATAACTCTCTCTCTGATTGGTTTACAGATAGGATGGAGATGATCTTTGGCCATTTGTCCTATCTCCTTGGAGTAGGTTCCAACACACTTAAATCTATTACATATATCATAGCTAATTTCTTATTTTGTTTTGGATTTTGGAGATACAACCATTTTGGTATAGCTTATGTAGATGGAAGTGGCACAACTGATTCAGTTCTTGGAGCACTAGACAACACAATAACACTGGTAATATTAGTTGGCAAGGAAATGGAGGTGGAAATAATAGATGGGGTGGATGTGAGGACAACCATATGAGTGGATACAATGAGGCTAGAAGTTGAAATAGAAGGAAATGAAAGTGGCAGAGGGAGTGAAGTGGAAACAAGAGACCCAATCATTTCCCCTACTTGAGAGGACAGGAAGGGATGAAAATAACTAGGCCATGGATGGGGATGGAAAAGAAGAAATGAGTGTAGAAGTGGAAGGTAATGATAGAGGAAGTGATAATGACAAAGAAGGAGAGGATGATAGATTTCATGATACAACTGGAGAATCAATAACTTCAACAAATTCTGATACTGGTATTGTAGAGGACACAACCTTGGAAGAAAAGGCCTTAGGAAGAGAAGAACTCCCAACCACAAATGAAATCTTCTTAGGAACTATATGGGCCTTTTGGGTAGACATTTTTCCTCTTGTGGGTGTAAGAAGACTCATTTTTGGTTGGGCTTCTGTTCTTATAGATTGATCTAACCCCTTGGGTGAAATTCCCAAGGTAACCAACCAATCATATGTTCTTTGTAAAATGGGCCCCGCCCTCTCCTTAGTATTACAACTTTCCTCTACATACCAATCAATCCATGGAAATGGTTGATTGGAAACATTGTTATCTTTGTATATTGGATCCAATACTTCCTCCTCATCCTCCATTTCCTTTGGAATCTCTGTAATACCAAACTACCTAACCTCATCCAAAGTTAACCTTTTGTACTCTCGTTGTCTGATAATGAACTCATCCCGTCCAAATGTCTTCTAGCTGGGGCATGTGAGAACTAGATAAACCTGTTTCAATAAAATTTCCCTAGTAGTCAAAGTTGGTTCTGGGATGAAAGGTTCGTAGAGTAACTTTAGACATCTCTGCATCCACATTATTTTCTTTATAAATGTTGGCACAAGTATATCGACTGATTGAAATGGGAAACTAAACTCCCACCTTATGCCATTTTTTTGGATTTTGTGATAATCCAACAATTATCAAACCAACTCTAAAAGAACCCATTTATCAGTAGGGCATATTTGGTAACTTACTTAGTGCACCCACGAAACCGGGAATCTGATATACGTAAAAGTTGGAAATTGAAGGTAAATTTCCCCCCACTCTTACACCTCTTTGAAAGCCTCATCAGAAATCCTTCGATTATATAAATATTTGTCAAAATGATAAATAAGAACAACGAAGAAGGCATCATTGAATATGAGAAAAATGTTTGCTTCCCTCATCCATTGTGATTTGAGGATAAAAATAAAAAAATTGAGATGCACTTCTAACACCTTTGGTATTTAACCCATTAAATTCCCCCATGGCAATATGACATAGACCAAGAAAGAGGTCATGTAAAAGTTCTTGGAAGACAAGACTTTACTCAATTGAAAATAAATAGAGCTACTGATGTGCTCTCCCCATCGTATGAATTCTTTGTTCTTCTTTATAGTGGTGATATATAAGAACATCCATTCCTAAAATTCCTTTGCAGAGGCAAGACCCAAAACTCGCTCAAAGAACATGATAAGATCGTTTACTTCTGGATGAAATCTAATTAATACATTATCTAGGAAACTTAGTGACACTTTTGGCCAAGTAGCTCTTCATCACGACCCTCACACACAATTTAGTTTCCTTGTCCTAATGTTCAATTGCAGCTTCGGGTGAAATTGTGGCATAGTCCTCAACATCTGGGAGTTTGAACAAATATTTGAAGAAATCAGGGTCCAATCGAATTACAACCTTGCCATCAACATTTTTCACCGATCTAGAATCCTCATCAAAATGGGCTGCTTTGAACAAGATGAATTCAAGACAATGCATGGATGATGGAAAAATAACAGTGAGAGCAAGCCCACTATCATATATAGCTTGCATCCAGGACTTCTTGTTTGGAGCTTTCAACCTTGTCTAGAAGTCTGGAAAATCTATCTACCCTAGATCAATATCTCCAATATTCCCTAAGTCTGAGGAAAGACATGAGTGAGGAGCAACTCCTAAGAATGTATATTTCATCTTTTCTTTGCCTTTTGCCGAAGAAGTTGACATCAATTTGGGTTTGGAATCTGAAAGGGCCTTTTGAAATTTGTACAAATACTATAAAAGTTTCAAATGCCGAAGTCTAAAATTCCAAAAATATCCTAGTTCCAAAGTGTGAAACCTCTAAAAACCCAAAACAACGGATGTGTGAAACTCCAAAAATCATAACCTCCAAAATCTCGAAAAACTACAAACATCCGAAATCATAACCTTTGAAACCCTGAAAATCTAAGTTCCGAAATCAGAACCTTTGAAACCCTAAAAATATAAGTTCCAAAAGTCCAAAACAATGAATGTCCAAAATAGGCAGACCTCTGAAATCAGTTAAGACCTTTGAAATCAGAATCAGAAAACCTCCAAAATTATTGAAATCAAGACTCCGAAAAGGCAATATATGAACTGTGAATTCATTGACGAGCAAAGAATGAGAATCAAACCCTTGTAGAGATCTAGAAGAAACTATTATGCAATCTAGATTAGATGCCTGCATATGTTGGAATTTACAACTGTGGAAATCAGGAAACATTCCTAAGGAAAACATGACAGATGATGAAAGTCTCATTTCAAATTAGAAAAAGGAAGAACAAACGAAAATAAACAAGGAAGAAAAACCCAAAAAGATCATAAACCAAGAAGAAATAACCCTACAAAATTACCTTGAAAATGATGCCTCAAAAGTACAAAGAGTCGGGTAAAAATCAGGATGTCAGAGTAAAAATTTAGGTGAAAATGATAGATAAAAATATGAATTTATATAGAAAACCCAAAATTAATGCCAAAATCTGACACATGGGGGTTGGTGAGAATTAAATGCTTAGAGGACCCCAAAGTCTGAAAACTTGAAAGTTTAAAATTCGAAAGTCCAAAGTTCCGAAGTTTCGGACTTGAACTTGTGAGAAAAAGTTATGAAAAATATGAAGGAATACTTTGAAACCTGAAAGTCTGAAGTTCCAAAATTTCAAAACTTCAGAGTTTCAGAATTCAAAAATCTAAGTCAATATTTTCCAAAAAGGTGACGGAAGACTCCGAAACCCGAAAGTCCGAAGTTCAAAATATTTTGGAGCTTCAAAGTTTTGGACTTCAAAACTCGGGAGGTGAACATATAAAAATAATGTGGAAGATTTCCAAACCCTGAAAGTACGAAGTTAAATTTTTTTGAAACTTTGGAGTTTCAAACTTCAGAATTCCAAGTTAAAAAAATTAAAACTACCCAAGAACACTTCCAAATCCTGAAAGTACAAAAATTAGACTTTCGGGACTGCGGGCTTCAGAACTTGCAAATCAAAAATTTAGATTTTGGCAGTTTAATCACCAAAAATGAAAACCTCCAAAATCTAAAGCCTGAATTTTAAGACCTTTATAATTTCAAAGAACTTCAGACACATTTGTCTAAAACACTTCTGGGTGAAATATTTCAAAAGAAAATTTTGAATGAACTTTAACATCTTCATTTCGGGTAAGATTTAAAGGCTAACAATGTTATTATATGCATGATTACTAAGTAAGAAAACTAGACATTAACAACACTTATTTTTCTTATACATTGCTTTATCATTTTGATAATCTTATCATTTACTTTTCTATAATAAGAACTTTACTTCCTCAATTTAGCAAAAATACGCTCAAATATTTAGATTGGAAACAATATTCCTAAATCCTCAATACTATTCCAACCATCTCTAAGACAAAAAACACACAATAACAATTCTATCTCTTTTCTCATGGAATCAAGGTGTATTCTATCCTTGATTCACTTATTTTTCAATCTTGTAGTGCCCACCTATTTCTCATTTCCATTTTTAGTGTGCCAACTCATTTGTATTATGATATTATGTTGACATAGACATTATTACTATATGTCTACCATTTCGATGTTGATATTGCTACAAGGTATGGATATTTACTAGCGTTATGATCATTTTTGGACAAGTTATTGATGGGACATATGACACTAATACTTATTGATCATTTTATGAGCATTAAGATGATGTAATGATTGGATTTGGTTATGATATCTTGTTGTCTATTGGATTCATCATGTATGCATTATTGTAAAATTTCTTTCTACTTTGGATGATTGATTATACTATGATGTACTTGTTTTAGCTAGTTGTGATCGTGTATGGATGATCATTATGATGCATATATATATATATATATATATATATATATATATATATATATATATACGTTATCGTATTTTTCAATTATGGGTGTTAGACAGGTATGATGTTTTCCTTGAGTGTGTAGGTGACATGTTTTTAGCCATGTGAGAAACTTGGGACTCAAGAAGACATACTCTAACTAGCATGACAAGCCTTGAGGGGCCAAATTTTCTCTTCCTTGATGATTGTGGTACTTTATTCATCTTGTTTTAAAACTTTGTCTTATATATGGAATTTCACTCCTATGTGTTTATATTATTCCATCTCTTAACCATGTGAATTGTGTGCACCCCTTGATGTCTTTTCTAATTGTTAAAACTCAACCCCTCTTGTTTTAATGGTTGATCTAGTTGCTTAATGCTAACCCTTTTTGTCTTTTGGTGATTTTGACTTTGGGTTGTTTTGATTAGGCTAAGGAGGGATTATTGGAATCTAATATTGGATTAGGTGAGCCTAATTACCCCTCATAAATGCAACATATTTTTCAAACTTAGATTTGGGAAAGATGTGTCATTTAGGAGGAGTATAATGCAAGAAATGACTTTATTTATCTTGAAAAGAGGCCTTAGGCCCTATCCCTATGGGTGGGTGGGCTCTTTTCAAGGTAAATGAAGCCTATTTGCCCATTTTGCCTCCTTTCACCCACCTTCTCATGATGGTTTTGAATTGGGGTTATGTTTTGGAATTTGGGAGATTCTCATGAGTGCTTGGGTTTTAATTTTAATTTTCCTCCTTTTTATTTTGGGGTGCAATTTTGGAGAGTTGTGGTTGGTTGAATTTTAGTAGAGGGTGACACTTGTCACCCTCCCATTTTCTTGTGTTGTGGCCTCTCTCTCTTTTTAATCCCTCATGTTGAAGGGAATGGGGTTATTTTGCTCATTTTTTTGGATAAGTGTTTTGGAATAGCTTAGAAACAAGAGGAAGTATTTGTTGGGAAGATTTGGAAATTAGACTTTGTTATTTGCTTGTAAGGTAGGATCTTGTTCCTATTTTTTCTCTTTATTTGTTTATGAAATTGAATCCTTGCATGGTGGAAATGTTGTTTGAAAGAAATAATTTTTTTGGTGTTTGAACTTATGTGTTATTTTACTCCATCCACCCTTGAGGGGAGTGGATTTGGGAGAGTGTTTGGGAAGAGGGAGGAATCCCTTTCATCCTCACCTTCAATGCTTATTGGTCAAGCTTGAGGGGTTTATGTTTCACCCCTAAATTTGGTTTGTAGTAGGGGTTGATTTCCATTTGGTTTGGAAATCACCCCATATCTTCATCCAAGGAAACTTTTATGTTTGAAAATCCTTAATGGAGAGGGGTATGGAGTGATAAGGGTGAAAAATGGAGAGATAAGGGGAGAAATACATGGAGATATTCAAATATTGGAGATTTTATTTTGAAAACTTCTTGGTTATAATAATTTATAAAATTGGGATATCTTCATCCCCTCTTCCCATGGAAAGAAGCTTGGAGCTTCTCAAAGTTGTATTTGCTTTTGTGTTTTGGATTTGTTGTGAGATTGTAAGCCTTGTATGTGTGAATGATTTCTTTACTAGAGTGTTGGTTAGAGACATGTCTACCTCTTTCCCATGGGCTTGGGGAGGCTAACATGCTCTCATTGTTCTCTTTGAGGGAATGTAATGATGCCATTTAGTTGGGTGGTCAACCAAGTTGATTCTTGTGGTTGTTTGGGAGTTTCTTTGAGTCTTTGGGAGCATGGAGAGAAAGCTAGATTTTGAATCAAGTTGCAGGTTTTTCTTATTGTTTGAAAGTTATAAATGTTGGAATTTTTTTTCCATGTTGTCTCCAATTTATGGAGGGCTTGCAAACTTGAATCTTAAGATTATTTCATTTCCTTATGTTAGAAATGGAACTTCAAATTTTATTGTTGTAAACTTGAAAGGAGTGTTTGAACCCTTATGAAATATTAACCTTTTGTTGTTTTGGGTTGAGTAATAGTTTGATGTTGTAAGAGAGTCTTAACCTTTTTCAAAATAATACAACTACTGTAATAAATTATTAATCCATCTAAACTCTTCCTCTTGAAAAATGAAAATGAAGGAATTTATATTAAGGAAAGAAAACCAATCTAGTATGTTTCTATAGTAAATCTGGAATGAGTTAGTTTTCTTCATTTTCTTAACTGAATCAAAAATTGTTCCACTTAAGCTTTCTTTAAAAAAGAATTGAGAAAATTGCATACTTGTATTTTGTGATCTCATCTATGAAGAAAGGAGTTGTAATGATGTTGTTGTGTTAAGAAAATTCTAGAAAGTGGATTCACTTGTATTCTGTTTGCATCTTGTATTCTCTCAAAGGAGAAATTGTTTCATTTCAAAAACAAGAAGTTGTTTAAATAATATTATTATTTAAATAAGACATTTTGTTTCATACTTGAACTTTTAATGTATTATTTTACCCAATTGTTATAAGAATATCATGTATACGTTTTTACACACCTTAGTTTATATTTATTTAAGACTTAACATTATAGAAATATGAATTCTACACTTATCTCATAAATTAGAAAACTATACTTTATTAATCTTTGTATGTTTGAAATACAACACACACACACACACACACAAAGAATGGTTATATTTAAAAGTGGGTTTTTTTATATCATATTTACTTTATAACAGTAGTTTGATTTTCAAAAGGTTACAAGAAAGCTTAAGAGATATAAACTTTAATACATGAAAATTTATCACTTGAATATTATGTGTGTGTGTGTGTGTGTGTGTTAATAAGAATTTTTAAAAAACAAATGAAATAATATTTTGGAGGGAATTCGATTTGGGGTGGGGAAGGGTGGGATGGTCATCCCAATCTATCCCCAACCCCTTCGTTTTAACATGGTTGTGGCATAGGCTACATCCCCTTTCCCCTCCCTTGTCCCCCAAATTGGAAATGACAAAGCCATGGCCCTACACATTCTCCACATGGTTTTGGCTTGGAGCCATAACCCACTCCTTTGCTACATTTTGAAAAACCCTATTAGACTTGGTCATAAGATCATTTTCTACTCTTTATTAGCCAATTTTAGGATCCATTTTCCAAATAACTTCCTTGAGTTATTTTGACAACCCGCATCTCCATTCTAGATCTAAGGGTTCAATATTAGAGGTTACACACACTCTAGAAGTTCTCTTGGCTACTTGTGAGAACTCTAAGTCTTTGGCATGAACTTTCCCTCCTTCCATGCTTCTTCCTATGTATTATTATATCTCCTTCCATTCTCCCTTTGTGCCTTCCTCCCGTGCACGCTCTTTTATTCCCATTATTTCGTACACTCCTTGCACATGAATCCCCAAAATTTCCTTCCAATTTGGATAAATCCTTGCATGTCTTCACGCTTGTGTGCTACGTGCTTCCTTCTTTCCTTACTTGGTCCACACACCCTTTCCTTTCTGTTGTTGTTCCTTACTCAATTAAATGATCACGTCCTACTTGCATCTTACCTCTTGTAGTTATGCATCATTTCCTATAACACATGTTACCTTCACATGCCTATCCTATGCTTCTTCCACGCCTCCTATTTCCACTCACACCTTACACCTTCTTCTATACCAGTCGCTGTGCCATGTGGGAATCTTCCGAAATTGAGTGTATCACATGTAACCTATCAAAGCATGCCAAAAGGGAATTGAATCCTTCTAACAAACTAATGTGTGACACATGGCGATTAGATAAAACAAATCAATAGTTGGCTAATTGTTCACCCAATTAGTGCATGCCACATGTCTTGCGGGTGCAGTTTGAACTGCATACCTTTAGATCAAAATAAATTTTGCAACAGGGCTTTGACACATGCACCCAGGCTTGTTTAAAAGCTTCTAACGTGGGTTATACTCCAGATCACTCAAGTTCAAATGTTGGTGGGATTGGGTAGGTGAGAAGATGGAAAACATCCCTCACACCATTAATACATGATTTGATTGCTCTAACCACCATATTTGATTCAAATCTCACCTCCTTCCTTCTCCTTCATGCCAAATGAGACATAGGAAGCGCATTTGAGAAATTTTTAGGTACATTTTCAAGAATTCATTGCTGGTTATTGGTGGTTGAGTTTTCAAATTAGATTTTCCCTCCTTCTCCTCTTCTTCTCTCATTAATTTATCTATAAATGTAAGAGCATTTCTCATTGTAAAGGGTTGGGTACTTTCAGTTTGCATAGGTATTTCCTTGCAATTTTGAGTTACAAAACTTTGGATCTAGTTCTCTGCATGTGGATACTCACCTCTTCTACCATTGTAATCGATGTGCATTCTTGGAAGCAATAGAAGTTGTTTTGTGGCTACTCTCTGCCCTAACTCATTTTATTGCATCTTCTTGCTTTTCTTTTCATGTTGGTAGCTTTTTGTGCATGATGACATCCCTTGCAAGTTCTCTTTTCATTATGTCCCATGAGAATGAATGTTTGAGTGTGTTTTAGAATGTGGTACATGTGCCTACCCTCCCTGTCTACATTTTCTTCATTTTTTCTCAAAGCTAGTCATGTTCATCCCCCTTCTTTCTAGTGTTATCACCTTCCTTAGTTTTAGTTTTCCCTTTTTGCATATCCTTCTATCCCTAGTACCTTGGCTTGTTTAGCTTAGGATTTCCATTTCAACATTAGGAGTAGCCATACCAATAAAAATAGGTAGAGGAACCAACCTTCTTCGGAGGTCTGTCTCAAGTGTGTAAGGTCCCAAAACTTGGAGATAGTCCCATTATTGCCTCAACGAATCAATTTCAACTAATCTGAGATGGGTGCAAGTTTGAGCTCTAAAATTTTCGGCATGTTCGGCGAGACAAGCATTAGAATCTTAAATTTCATCATTGCTAAGTTCTAGTGTGTGACTTAGTGATTTCAGCCTTGGATCCTACTTTCAACACATATGGTGACTCCTAACACTTCTAGATATATTATTTTTAGTAGTCTTCAACAAATTTTATAAGAAAAGTGCATACAAGATGAAGCGCGAGTAGCTGAAGTGACCTTTGAGTACCTTAAACTATCTCTAGGTAGAAGAGTGTGTAAAACTCCTGGACATGCATCTTGAACTCCGAGCACTATGCACATTCCAATACTCCTCACAATAGACCTAGGTGCCCTACCATGACACTTCACCCACCTCCACCTTTGAGGAACTTTTCCAACTTCATTAGTTGGAGCCCTCTTATCCCGATTATACAACATGATATGCCGTGCAGCCACACTCAAGATTATTCCATACTTCACTGGTGAGAATCAAGTCACCTCTGTTGAGCACATACAAGATGTAGAAAACATGCTCTCTTTCTATCTAATCACACACGATGATGTATTAGTCAGTGCTACTTGTAGCCTCACTAAAAGGAAAAGTGCTCCAGGTGGTATAGAGGCTGAGAACTACATCTATTTCCAATTAGGATGAGCTTGGAACAACTCTTCACAAATATTTTGAAGATAAATTAGATCACCTTTTCTTGGTGGAGAAACTGATGACAACAAAGAGGGTGCCCAATGAATAAATTACTAATTTTAATATCATATTTTAGAATACTTGGGACATAATCCCTCAAGTGGTAAGTCCTATAACTCAATATGCTTTCTTGTATTGTCTAAGGGATTTGAACTATGATATCTCAGTCATGATTCAATCCATGGGAGTTAGAACCTTACTTGCTTTGCCTACAACATTGCAATAAGGTCGAAAATAGTCTCATTTAGGCAAGAAACTTAGCTCACGGGCCTCCTGCGCCATTATTCCCATAGATGTCTCACATGCCCTAGCCTTTTGTTTCCCCTATCCCCTGAAAGCGAGTGTTCAAATTGTTGTATCCACATCCTATTCTCTCGTGTAATAAAATGAAGATGAAGAAATAAAAGCCTTGATTATAAAATTTTCCAATAAATTTATATATTTAGAGAAAAATAGGTGCAAACATCTAGAAATATCTCTAATCAAGGGCATAATCAAAACAATCACCATGGAAAAATCAATATGAAAATCAAAGATATAGGCATAACCAACAAAATAACATATGGCATGTTAACGCACATCTTCCTCTTTAAGTGGTTCCTCCCGTGTAGCCTCTACCAATACATAGTGCAAGCTAAGCACTTGTTCCGGTTAAAAACAATATGACACAAAGAATGACTTTTCCTTGCAATATGCCTCACAATCGAATCACTTTGCACTAATGCTATGGGTGTGTAGGTCTATATGATTCTTGATGTTTCTAACTATGAACCCTCCACAAGCACAAATGATCCCGAGAGTCAAGAAAATCTAGAGGCTCCTCCTAAGGCCAACCTTATGTTCTTTAGCAATCAAGACTTATGTGTAATTAATCAAGCTACGAGATGATGCAAATAGAACTCGTGCCTAGGTTGTTGATAACACAAGGTACAAGAAAATAATGCTTGAGTCGATGTGTAGACTTGATTCTGCAACATAGACTGATCCTCAAAAGATAAGAGATGTAACTAAGGAATATAATAATAATGGAATGGAAATTGCTATGTGTGAGGCTCAGGTGTAATGCCCCAACATAAGAAAAATGTGCCCCTTCTTTGATAGATCAAGCCTCTATACAAGATAACGCCCTTGCCTATGTGCCCTAAAAATAAAGAAAAGATGCCACAATGCCTTAAATGCACATGTTGACGGGCCTTCCATTTAACATTGTGGACCAAATGGAGAAAAAAATGTAAATATCACAATGTGGGATGCCACGCCATTCCATCTCAGTGCGACCTATTACATGAAGCTTTGGCCTAAATTCCACACACTGACCTTGTCCAAAAATATTACACTGTCAATATCTCACAAGGAGGAAAATCAAGTAAGGTTGTCAAAACCCTAACCTTGTATATGTCCTTGATCATAGGTAAACACCTTGTACATAATTATATGATTAACTTAGGTGCTAGTATTCATATGCCTAATGATATTGCTGATGTCCTAGGTCTTAAGCGTAACCCTCTCTCCAAAGGAGTCCTACAACTTGATGGATCAACTGTTACCACCCTAAGAGTCATCCAAGATCTTGAGTTAACAATCCATACAAGGCTAAGCCTCACAATAACTCAAGATGTGTCAACCATTGACCTACCTCCTCTGTTTACCTTGTGTCTATCAAAATATTTTACTACTAAAGTGGGTGGTTACTTGTCTTCTGATTGGTCCCATTTGTTACTAAAGAGAAGGTATGGTAACCAGTTTACCATAAAATTTGAGCCAATATTTTCCTATCATCTTGAATCATATGACCCATCCCCTCTCCAAGCTAATTGCCTAATCCAAGAAGTTCAAGAACAAGTTTATGAAGAGAAGCCTATTCCTCCTCCTCTACCTAATTTAGTGTTAGATGAGTGGGTAGAAAGGCACCACAAATTTGATCCATATGTTGAGGAGGTTGAAGATTTTGAGACTGGTCTTGGCACATATTACATCCTTGAAGAAGAAGTTGTGCTGCCACACGTGCTCAAGAAAAATGAAGAAAAATCTAGTTTTTGGAAGTTATACTTTGATGGTTCCAGAAGTAAGAACAACGCGGGTGTAGGTGTTGTTCTCATTTCTCCCAAGGATGAGAAATTATTTTTGTGCACATATTGCAGTTCGCATGCTCTAACAATGTAGCAGAGTATGAAGCGTTGGCGCATGGTCTTCTCATCATTGAAAAGAGATAGATTAAGGTGATGCATATCCTTGGGGACATAGAATTGGTCATCCAACAGGTCATAGAAAAGTGTGAGGAAAAGAATAAGGTTATTAAGGACATCCTTGAAAGATTTGATGCTCGAATCTATAGGTAATACTAATAAAAATGAACAAATAAGAAAATTAGACTGTCGTGCTTGGTTCTGAGCTTTTATTCCATAAAGGATTTTTTCAAAGGAAATAAGCATCATGTCAAAATGGTGATCATGCCATATATTCCCAAAAACAATACTAGTTAGCAAGTGTTTGATAATCTTGATCGATGTACATATTGTCTAGTTCATTCAAAATGAAGCCGAGTTCTCTTCAAGTATGCAAGATGAATTGCATGATAACTATGGTGACCAAGTGATTCAAATCAAGAGAAACAAGTTGCCTAAAGGTTTGCTCACCTTAGAGAAAATGTTTAGTCTTGATGACGAGTTCAAGGGTGAAGAAAAGTATATGCACACGGTGTAAGAAGACTGCTCCATAATCACTATTGCACACGATAAGGAGTTGATGCTGAGTAAATCTTATGTGCATGATGAAAAGTAGGCCTTCATCTCTCTTTGTAAAAATTACAGTGACATATTCTCATGGGAGTATGAAGACCTAAAAGGATTTGATCCAAGTGTTTCTCAACACTCCATTGACCTTGATCCTAGTATCAATCCCATCAGACAAAAGTAGAGGCCAGTGAATCCAAGGATAAAGCCCCTCATGAGGAAAGAGTTGTCTAAAATCATCAAGACAAAGATAATATTTCTGATCAAGTACTCTACCTAGGTCACCAATATTGTTCTAGTACACAAGAAGAATGCTGAAATTAGAATCAGTGTCATTTTCAGAGATTTGAACAAGGAATCTTTGAAGGATCATTATCCTTTGCTTTCTATAGAGTAGATTTTACAGATTTGTGGCTGATACACAAAGGTCTAATATGTTGGATGGTTATTCGGTTTCAATCAGATTCTAGTTAGGGAAGAGGATCAATTCAAAACCGTGTTTATAACTAAGTGGGAACATATGCATATTAGAAGATGCCCTTTGGCATGTCTAATACAGGCACAAAATTTCAGTGTCATGGACATTTCCTTCAAAGGATATATCAATGAGTTCATCTTGGTTTACCTGGATGACATAATTGTCTTCTCAAAGTAGAGCACAGATCATATGATGCACCTGGAAAAAATATTTGAGAGATGCAGAAAATTTGGGGTGTCTCTTAACCCCAAAAGTGTAATGTTTCTATGGCACGGGAAAGCTCTTGGGCAATGTGGTCTCCAAGGATGGTATTTCTATTGACCTAAGCATGTTTCATCCATCCTCTCTCTCTCTCCCTATCCGAGCACAAGAAAGCCTTGCAGTCCTTCCTAGGAAAAATCAATTTTGTAAGGTGTTTCATTCCTAACTTTATAAGACTAGTGTTATCGAGTTCCTTCATTCCTAATCAAGTTAATGTACTAGTAGTGAAAGCAACTAGTAACTCAGAAATGAAGGAGGGTTTATGTTACCTCAGATGCAATGTGATGGATAAATGGGTGCAAAGTGATGATGGATCCTCTGTAGCTGATGACCTGCAAATAAGATAAACTAAAACGAGATTGATTAGATAGATTTATGTGGGGGCTTCCCGACAAAGTGGATCCAAGAAGTGTTAACTTCCTTGGTGATGTCAACCCCCATTTGTTTAGAAAGAGTGAAATAAAACAAGAATAGTAGATAGTATGCGAAACAATAATATACTTGAATCGAGAAATAATTAAAATTGATCTAGAAACTGATATGATTGAAATAATAGTAAATTAAAGGTTACATGGTCCAGGTCGACGGTGACCCAAGCTATGCACAGCGGAGTTGACGATGACTTGAGATACTTGGATTTGGGTGTAAGAGAAATAAGTAGACCATGTAGGATCATAATGTAATATTAATGTAGCGGAGGTCGTGTATTTTGGAGTCAACTGCAGAGGGGATCTAAGAAGCATAAACAAGGAAAATGGAAAAAAAATAGATGGATAAGGGTTGACGATGACCAAGGTGGGTTGACGGTGAATGTAGCGAGTCGAGATAAGGACAAGGGTAAATGGATGGAAAAGGAAACCTACAAGTAAAGGAGTTGAAACAAAAAGTTGCTAAAGAATCCCAGGGTTGCAAAGATTGATTTGAACACCTGTAAAATGTTAGAGGAAAACAAAACAATGATAATATGATAAAAATATGATTAAAGCAACACAAAAACACTGATAAGCTCATGAAGGATGAATGTGAGTGATGCAAGCGTATCCAAAGGAGGTCAGGGAGGTCTATAACTATTACAAGAATGCTCAGGCACGAGAGGAAATTCACTAGTCACAAGAGAGCTCCAAAATTCACATGCATCTAATGATTTTGATCTCTTTTTGGAAGGATTTAACTTAGTTTTATAGGATTGATGGTGACTGGGGGTCACTACCGACTACGGGAAAGTTTCCCCAATGGGCTAGATTTTTGTGTTTTTGGCATGATTTTGTGTTTTTAAGAGTTGGAAGGGTGCTTTAAAGCATATAGGTGGGAAGAGGATGTGCCATAGGTAGTTAGGGAATAAAAAAGAAGAAGGAATAAATCTTAGAAAAGTAAGGGGGTTGAGGTTGGGATAAAAGCATCCTAAATTGAAGTTGGATTAGGGCATGATATGATGTGGATATTAATTAATCAATTTTATAGGAGTTAATTAATTAAATTAATTAAAGGTGATGGGATGGGAACTTTAATTAAATTAAGGGGATGTATTTAATTAAAAGGGAACCTAGATATGAACCTAACAAAACATGTGCATGTGGGCATATGAGGTAGAGACACCGATTTTAGGTGTCTACAATTGCCCCTTTTGTTGTGTGGTTTTCCTAGCAAGCCATGAGATAAAAATAGTAAGAAGAGGAATGTGCTAAAGATTGATGCAAGGTAGATGATAAGCTCCCCTCAATGAGGGATCAATGATGCCAAAGGAGATTGATAACACATTTGAAAAAGGTAGATGATGAAGGGTGGGTGGGTGAAGAAATATGGGAAATGGATAGCGTAAGGCAAGATGCCCCAAGCAAAAGGATCACAATAAAAATAAGAACTATGGTGGTGACTCCAATATCACATCGGTAAAGGGAAAATTACTGTCTCAATGAAGATAGGCTATAATGCTCTACAAACCAACGAGTGGGTGAAAATCATTACAAAATGGAGAGAATCCAATGGGAAAGCTCTCAAATGAATGCAATAAAAAATGGTCAGGAGGTAATAGGTGAGCATTAAAGTATGCACAACCAAATATGAAAAATTATGTGAAATCCTTCATACACAAGGAATCAAACAAAAAGTTATGCGTCTGCAAAAGATGAGGATGAAAACAAATGGTGCCCCAACATAGGATACGAGAAAAGGATGAAAATGCAAGTGGTGAAATATTATGCTCTAAGGGGAGGATAAGTATGGCCACGAAGTGGAATTTATGCACAAATTGGATAGGATTGGAATAAAAAAGCCTAAAGAGGGAGTAAGTATGACCACAAAAGTGGACTTCAAGATAAAAAATGGATAGGATCAAAATATTGAAATAGAATAACGTAAAGGGAAAATAAAGATGACCATAAAGGTGGAATTTGAAGAATGCCCAAGAAGAGGTCATAAAAAAATATCGGGGAAGCCATAACGAAGGCTACAAAGGCCAGTTGACGGTGACTAAGGCCATCTGACAATGACCAAGTGTCAGTGGATGTATAAGCTAGGGGGTAAACCAACGATTCTCATTTTCATGTGTAAAATTAATGAGAGAGATTAGAGTAATTAAAGGAAAAGATGAGAAATGGATGCCATAGGAGTTGCAGGAAACACCGGATGGTGCGAAAGATGGTGAGTAACAAAACTCAAGCTTATTTTAAATGTAACTTTGTATTTATTTATTATTTTTACATTTTTATAAAAATTTGATGATGCTAGGGGTGGTTGATGGAAAGCTAGATGGGTTGACGTTTAAACACATCGACCCAACTTGGGTCGGAATTGACCAGGGTTGGATTGGTTGATTTTAGGATTAAATGGATTTTTGATGAAATTTAATGCATTTTGATTGGATTATGGATTTGGATATGATATTTCTATGTTTTGTTTGTGATTTCAGGCCGAGAGATTCTTTATTTGAGAGAGAATACCCTTCATATATGAGTATATTAGAGGAAATGTGATAGATGCCGAGTGGGATCACTTGGGCTGTCATGGGGTTAGGTGGATTTAGATATTATTAGAGGATCCCATGGGATGTGGGGCTTATGATTGCTTTAGTGGAGAGATGGGATATGAAGACATGTACTTTTTGGTTTAGGATAAGGGAGATGACAATCACCCTGGAGGATGTGTATCGATTCTTAGATTACTAATACAAGGGGAGCAGATAGTTCCCATTACCAATGATGAGAGATTGGTAGTTTTGATGTGGCTATTTAGAGGTGATGCACCCCACATTATATTTTCTTTAGGGATTTTTCTTATGAGCTAAGATATGAGGCTGGAGTGCCATGCAACCATTTGATATGTATGGTGATGATGATTGTTTCATGTTATGCATTGATTAACTCGGGTAGAGATTGGTTTCTATGGGCACTAGCTAGTGTGGTGGCAAATATTGTGGATCGAGAGATATTTTTTTGTTCAGATCGCTCTATTAGCTCAGGTTTACCATGAGCTTTCCATGTACATGGTAGGGAGGAGATCAGGTTTAGATGTGGGCTTCTTATTGCACTATTGGGTGTATGAGAACATAGTAGTGATCAGGCCACTAGGGATTCTATGGGTCACTGGGGATCACATAAAGCTAAAATTTGGATTTTTGAGATGAAGGGTGACCGGCCCACAGGGACAGGGGGATAGAGGAGTTGATTAGTATGTTGACTGGTTTGCGGAGCTAGAGATTGAGAAGATCAGATGACAATTGTATAGGGATTTCCTTGCATGGCCAAGAGAGAATGTAGAGCTACCTAAGATGAGGAATATGAGGTGGATACAAGGGAGACAACTGGAGATGATCAAGGCCATTGATTCGATTGAGTGCAATGACATTTTATGTTTTTCCGACTATACAAGATGCTCCTATCTTGTATAGGTGGGAGGAGGTAGATAGGAAGTTTTCGATCCCCAGTAATGGAAAATCCATTGGGGGAGGAGGCTGTACCATGGGATGAAGATGATGACGTAGAGGTCGAGGATGGATTTGGTGACTACATGATGGATATTTTGGTAGTGAGGGTGGGCATGGAGGGAGGAGAGGAGGATGTAGAGGAGATGGAGGTGGAGGTTGAGGTTGAGGCAGCTCTAGGAGGTGGAGACAGAGGTGAGGAGACTATAGAGTTAGCATGGCTTTGTGCCAAGCTAGATCAGATGAGGGTGGAGAGGGACACCATGATCCAGGATAGGGATCGATACCACCAACAGAGGGAGGATTACAAGGTCTAATTTTGGGGTCTTGTTACTATATTGGCTAACGAGGCTATGGGTGGAGGATAGGTAGTAACACAAAGAAAGAGGAGAGATGGAACCTCCGGTATGATATCGATCAATAGGTACTGAGCCTTAGCCGTAGAGGCTAAGTATTATAAGGGGATTGTGATCGAGAAGGTTATGAAGACACTCTGATACTAGGAGCATGTGTAGAGGAGAGCGATAAGTGGAGCTAGGTTGTTAGGTAGCCTAGTGAGTGTAGCTCATCCACAACAAGGAGAGGGCTAAGAAAAAGGTGTCAAGGTTGATAGATAGAAAAAGGTATCCAACATGTAGGGGAGAATATCGGCTCTCTGATATCCAATTTTTGTGTTTCACGATATTTATGATTTGAGAGAGCCCCGTTAGAGGGAAGTGATGTATTGAAACACTTGTATTTTGATATATATATATATATATATATATGATTATGATTTTTCATGATTTGATATATGTGCATTGTGTAATGTGATTGTTTGATTTATGGTGATGATGATATTTACGGGTTATGTGATGATGATGCTATTTATTGGTTATGTATGGTTGATTTGGATTTGTATATGTATGGATGATTGATGATGTGGATTTTTATAAGGTTAATGAGGATTATGAATACATGTTAATGATGAGCTGAATGGATAAAAATGTGATGTGGATGAAAAAGTAATGTAGATGTGATTATTGATTAATATAAGAAAATATTGATGTGTTGAGGATAGACTGAGATAAAAAAGAAGTGTGTGAACATGAATGAGAGAGAGATACGAAAAGGATTGATGATAGAACGTGACCAATGATGGTGACCTATACATATGAATAAAACTACGTAATATCAAGGAATGCACAAAGAAAATATGCCTCTAATTGCATTGGAGGTAAACAAGAGGGGATCCGAATAATGCAAGGCACATGCAACCAAAACATGTGTTAGGATGAACCCAACGATAGTTAGTTATATCAAATATCATAGAGAGATAACATATGGAGTGAACTCAAAAGACCTAATGTCAACACAAAAAGGAGTTTGAGATGTAACTTGTACGTGGGAAAATGGTTCTCCATTAGTGTGTTCCCTAAATCTATGCCCCAGCTTTGGGAAGGGGAAAAAGTAATGCTAGAAGAAAGATGATCAATGCAGGAAGCTTTCTTAGGATGTGAATAAAATGGAAGGTTGATCAATGTGGGAAGCCTTCAATGCCATGATAAAAAGAGTATCCATCCTTCGAGGGTATGGTCTACTTCATATATAATATGGATGACAAAATATAATATAAATGATATCCATCCTTTGAGGGATCAGTCTATTTCTTTGATTTGATTTTTTTCTTTTTCTTTTTTTTTGACTGAATAATTGTCCTTCAAGGGAGCAGTCTATTTTTAAGTACTTTAAATTTTGATAAGCATCATTTGATTTTGATTTTGATAGGAGGAAGAGATGGGAATATTTAAGTAAACCACTTAGGAGGGGATAATGAACATATAAGATACACCCCTGGACCACTTTGCATGGTTCCAATAGGTGAATGGGAGGGTGAAATATGTAATGATCATGGATTTATCACCAAAAGGGAGAACCTATCCATAAGGAATATGATATGAGTAGAGTCGTGGTGCTCATATTTAAAGTCACATCTAGGAAAGTGATGGATGATCACATGATTGCAAATTACTACAATGAAAGATGGAAGAGGCTAATGATGGAGGGATGAACTAAGAATATGACTAACAAAGACACTAGTAGACATGCTAACAAAGAGAATGGTCACAAGTGCAATGTTTTAATGGGTTCAAATTCCAGTTTACCATCAAGGGAGACCAATCACTAAGCTCCCAACCCACACTTATGAATGATAATTTATGTGTTGTTGCAAATCAGCAGCACCCCTGGATTCAAATCAAGGTTCTAAGTTGATGTTTAGGGCATCCAGTGTGATTGCACAACATTGAAACCTCTCTCCAAGTGTGGGACTTGCAAGATGAGAGAGGAATCTCTAGATTAGAGGCTGGTTCCTCAAACTCCTCTCATTAGATCTATTATTTGCACAACTGCAGAGGTTCAGATCCTAATTTTATCCTAATTTACAAGGAGACAGGGATAAGAAATGCAAAAATTAAAACTAAACTGATAAGGGTGATACACCAAAGGAGTGGTGAGCACTTCTTGCTCATGCAAATTGACAAAAATTAGAAATTGCAACATAAGACATCGTGCACAAAGTTGATAAGTTGTAAACAAGGGTTTGAAATGAAGCAAACAACACATACAAAGGATTGAAAGCATTCACAGAGAGCTCGCATTGTGATTTTCAACATAAAATCCTTGTATTCCAACACCAAAGAGGTAGAAAAACTGTTACAATCCCTGAAGGTTTGATACTTGCCAAAATCACTTGTTGAAGGTGAAAACAGAAGCTTGTTGTGTAAAAAAAGTGAACACTTGAAAAATGAGCCAAATCGGCTTTTACAAAGGTGCATGGGTCAAGCTTAGAGAGAGAAAACGTGAAAAAACATGGGAGCCATTCCCCATTCACCAAAATGCATTAAAAACAACATGGAGGTCCTTACAAACCCATGCCCTAACATTTTTGACCATGCTGGAGAAGAATGCAACCCATTTTGCATTAAAATTGGTTGTTGAAACGTTAGTTATGTTAATGCGCACATACCAGAAGTGTTTTTTGATTTTCTCCCTCCAAACTGAACCAAAATTCAAAATTGACCATGGAATATTGTAGAGAATTTTACTAGCTTTCCATTGATATAAAGAACGTGAAAAACCAAGCTCTGGATCGAAAGATATGGCGATTTGAAGTTTTAGGGAAAAACAGGGCCAAATCGGATTGCTTTGATATTTTTGGCCTAGACACGTGGCGAGTTCTGATTGGCTGCGGGCCTTCTATGGGAAAATTTCCCACAAAAACTCGCCAAGCCATAACTTGAAAAATATGAGGAGTTGGGAGGAAAACTTTACCTTTCTGGAAAGCTGAGAAAGAGCTCTATCCAATGGTGTCATTTCCAGAAGGTTTTGAGTGCCTAAAAAGTAATAATTTATGACTGAGGCACAATAGAAGGAAAGAATGAAAGGGAGTTAGCCACAAAATGAGCAGGGGGCACATTTGGATAACAATTTTGGCAACTCAGAGGGGTCATCTACCTGCTGGATGAATGATCAGTAGCCTGAAGCAATCCATTGGGCATGGAGTCATGAGTAGTAGCTTTGATCTAAACTTTGAAAAATTCCCTCTGAACCGCTTGAATCCCACTGGACATGGAGTTGTTCCCACCAAAATGCCATCAAAATGAACTGCAAGAGTGAAACCAGTAGCACCAAAACTATGTACAAACTGAAAATCATACATGCTCCAAATGGAACATGCAGAGTGTGCACAAACATTTCTTCTCCGAAAGCAAACCTACCTACTCTACTCTAACTAGAAGCAAAGGTGAGCTAAACGAACCCTGCAACTGGTTGTGCAAAATAGCTTCCTTTCTTCAAAATTGGCAGCCATGCAAATGATTTGGAGCTGAGTATGGCTGATTGGATGAGTGGAAAATCAACAAGAAGTTGGTCTTCTACCCAAATTAGCAAGGCGTCAACTAAAAAAATCCAATACCTCTTTTAGTTGCTCTGCATTTAGATTGGAGAGGTATGATAGCTGATCCTTGGAACTTTGTAGCTCATCCTCATGCTTAGAAGCAAGCATGACTGGTTGTGGCTTCTCCTTTGGCTCCAATGAAGCCAAATACCTGATTGGGCAAGGTTTGATCCATTGAGTATGCCCATAATTCTGATTTTCAATTCCAAGAATGGAGTTCTCTTGTAGACCTTGAATGGATGGTGTGGAAGCAATGGTAGAACCCTTCTGCCCTTTCTCTTCCTCCAATGAAGGACATGAAAGATTAAAATCTTCCAATCTTGGTTCCAAAGATCTTCTATAAGATGCGAGTGGTGCTACAAATAAATACTCTCCTCCATGACAGCAAGCGCTTGTGTTTGGAAGATGGATGATGAAAGAGAGAATGGTGGAAACTCAACCGGTTCTTCTTCATCAAAACAATCCTCCAAATCAGACAGGTAAACTACCTCATTGCTGTCCTGCTTGTAAACATTCAACCTCTCCCATGGCGTTATCTTAATCTGCAACTTGATCACCATGGTTTCTTTCATCCTCCAAAGATTGAGTTTGAGGGATCAAACTCTTCTTCATCTTAGAACTTGAGAGAGATGAAATAGAGAGAAGAACTGAAGGTTCTTCTATAACCTCGCTTTGTGCTCAAAGCCTTTGGATCTCGCACTTTTCTCCCCCATAGCTGGAATGTGCTCCTCTTCTTTGAATTTGGAGTAGCTTCTCCTTCCTCTTGCTGTCCCTCATGACTGATTTTTGTAATTTGAATTGGATCAGCATTTCCTTCAAATAGGGTGCCAACATGGACACTATATTCGAACAAATTGATTACGATTTGCAACTCCTTTTTCTCTTCTTCTTGCAACAAAATCAGTCCCGACGACCATTTGTTCTTTAACTCCAACCTCTTCTCAAGGTTTCATCAGCCAGCAAAGGGATCTTCTTCATCCCAAATTTAAGATCCCAACTCTTCAAAATTTGAATTTCTTCATCCTTGTTTGGCTTCTGTTTTTTGTCCCTTCATGACTGATTTTTACAATTTTTTGTGGTGGTGGAGGAGGTAAAACCTCTTGTTTCTTTGGAGGAGAGGGTGTTTCATTTAGCTCTTGTGGAGGGGATGACTATTTGGAAGGGAAAAGGATAGAATAATTGAGATGAGGTGGAAGACTAGGGGGTGGAGAAATGGATTCAACACTTGGGACAGCAGATGGAGAGTTTAAAACTTGACACTGCTGAGATAAAACAGATTGGGAAAGAGGAAAAGAAAAGGCATGAGATGGTGTGCTTACCCGTTGACAAGGTTGCTGAATACTCCTCTCATACACCTCTATTCCTTCAATCCACTTTGCAAGCAATGGCAGCGTTGCAATCATGAAGTCAAGCTTCTCTTGAGGGCAGAATGCCTTGGGAAAGGTCCCACCCATGGACAGGGTGCTCCACAACCGATTCCAAATGCTTTCATTTGTGCTTGAGCCCTAGATTGCACCATGTTTACCTCCATCTTTTGGATTTTCTCCAATAGACCAGCATCTTGCATCTGATTGTCTTCATTGTATGCACACCCTTGCTCTTGGAAAGCTCCATAGCCAAACTGATTTTGGCATTGCTGCTCATATGAGTATGTATGCTGATTTTGAATTTGTTCAAAATGCTGATTTGGAGGATTTAAAAACATGTTGGTGATGGGAAATATTACTGCTATTGTAAATGTGAGTTCCATGATGGAAATGAAGTCATGATTTCACAACTTCATGGAATGGAAAAGAATGAAAGAGATGGAAAGAATAATGGATGGAAATGGATGAAAAACAGGTCTGCAACTTCAAAAATGGGTTCCTGATCGGATGGAGTCGCGGATGTGTTTGCAAGTGCCTCCAAAGGCTGAAATCTTCACAGGAACACACCAACCTACAAAAGATGAAGTGGAAGATGTCTAAGATCCCATTGGGTGTGCCAAAACTGTTGTTGCAAATCAACAGCACCCTTGGATGCAAATCAAGGTTCTAAGTTGATGTTTAGGGCATCCAGTGTGATTGCACAACATTGAAACCTCTCTCCAAGTGTGGGACTTGCAAGATGAGAGAGGAATCTCTAGATTAGAGGCTGGTTCCTCAAACTCCTTTGATTAGATCTATTATTTGCACAACTGCAGAGGTTCAAATCCTAATTTTATCCTAATTTGTAAGGAGACAGGGATAAGAAATGTAAAAATTAAAACTAAACTGATAAGGGTGATACACCAAAGGAGTGGTGAGCACTTCTTGCTCATGCAAATTGACACAAATCAGAAATTGCAACATAAAACATCATGCATAGGTTGATAAGTGTAAACAAGGGTTTGAAATGAAGCAAACAACACATACAAAGGACTGAAAGCATTCACAGAGCCTGCATTGTGATTTTCAACATCAAAATCCTTGTATTCCAACACCAAAGAGGCAAAAAACCTGTTACAATCCCTAGAAGGTTTGATACTTTCCAAAATCACTTGTTAAAGGTGAAAACGAAGCTTGTTGTGCAAAAAAAGTGTTCAACACTTGAAAAATGAGCCAAATTTGGCTTTTACAGTGCATGGGTCGAGCCCAAGAGAGAGAAAACGTGAAAAAACATGGGAGCCATTCCCCATTGACCAAAATGCATTAAAAATAGCATGGAGGTCCTTACAAACCCATGCCTTGACATTTTTGACCATGCTGGAGAAGAATGCGACCCATTTTGCATTAAAATTGGTTGTTGAAACGCGTCGATTACTGTCCATGGGCGCGTACTAGAAGAGTTTTTTTGATTTTATCCCTCAAAACTAAACCAAAATTCAAAATTGACCATGGAATCTTGTAGATAATTTCACCATCTTTCCATTGATATAAAGAATGCGAAAAACCGAGCTCTGGATCGAAAGATATGGCGATTTGAAGTTTTAGGGCAAAACAGGGCCAAATCGGATCGCTTTGATATTTTTGGCCTGGACACGTGGTGAGTTCTGATTGGCTGTGGGCCTTCTAGGGGAAAATTTCCCACAAAAACTCTGCCGAGCCATAACTTGAAAAATATGAGGAGTTGGGAGGAAAACTTTACCTTTCTGGAAAGCTGAGAAAGAGCTCTATCCAATGGTGTCATTTCCAGAAGGTTTTGAGTGCCTAAAAAGTAATAATTTATGACTGAGGCACAACGAGAAGGAAAGAATGAAAGGGTGTTAGCCACAAAATGAGTAGGGGTACATTTGGATAACAAGTATGGTCCAATATAGTTAGGGAAAACATTCCATGATGGATCCTTTCTAGAGTAGTGATGTTCTTATTTTCCTTAAGAATGAGGTCACTAGTATTAAAGTCACATTCCTTGATGTACTTATTGTAATCACGTTTGATGTGCTCTTGATAAACATGGTGGTGTTCTAGAGCAAGAAGGTGACACTCATGTCTAACAACTCAAGTTGTGCTAAACGTGTTTGGCGATAGTCTTCATCAAAGATGAAGTCATGAAGGGACATGTGAAAAGATGAAATTTTAACCTTGAAGGAAGAATGAATTCAGATCCGTACACAAGAAAAAATGGTGTAGCTCTTGTGGAAGTACATATGCTAGTCTGATAAGCCTAAAGAGAAAAAGGAATATGGATATGTTAGTCATGTCCTGACTAGTCAATAGTCTTGGCGAGAATGTTTCGAATATTTTTTTAGTGGATTCACTTAGTCGTTAGCTTGAGGATAATATGGAGAAGATAAGTTGAGTTGAATGTTGAAAGAATCAAAAAGTTTTTTTAAGATATTTGTTTTTAAAGGACTTTCTGTTGTCTGTGATGAGTTTGTGAGGAACACCAAAGTGGAAAATGATATGCTGATAGATAAAGTTAATAATTGGACCAAATTTGGTTAAGGTGAGTGGAATTTCTTCCACCCACTTAGTGAAGTATTCAGTTACAATGATGATGGAGTGATGTTGTTGTGAATATCAAGGATTAATAAGATTGATGAGACCCCAGTAGATGGAAAAAGTTTAGCTAGGATAAACTTGAGTTTGAGATAAGTTAGATAAGGACCATGAGGCTTGATTAAATACATTTTTTCCTGGAAAAAAAGAATAATATTTACTACATTTATTTTAGGATAATATCACACGACCACAAGGGTGGACCTTAAATAAAGACATGGTAATACCAAAGGAAGAACAAATATGGCCATGAAGGCAGTCTTAGGAAGAGAAGATGATGGATAGACTAGCTGATATGATTGGATGAGATGAGATAGATATAACTAAATAATGTAAGGTATGGATAGGATCTAATCCGGAAATGATAGACTCTAGAGTGAAGTCCCCTAGCATGAAAGAAGGTGTGAGGATAAGATAATGGGGAAGAAGATGTGAAAGAATGAACAACTATGGACAATGCTCGCCTAACGAGAGAGATATGGATGAACTAGTAGATATTAGAAGGAATGAGATGGGATATATGGAAGAAATGCCAAATAAAGATGGGGTATAAGATTGATATCATAGGGATGGTGTATCAAGGAAAATTGTATCGATGAATAAGGGAGGACCCTCACTAAGAGGATCAACATGTGAAGAAGTGGTGGATGAAGGAGGAGGCCTAGGGAATCCTACAGATGGAGAGGTGGAAATAATAGTGGAATCAGTCAAGGATGAGATGGTAGATGGGGGAGGAGAGTCCTTGAGAAGGTCCTCTCTCTCAATAAGATCATGGATAATGGTTTGAAGGGCCTTACATTGTTCAATGTCATGACCTAGGGTATGATGGTATGCATAAATGAGATGGGGATCAAACTGTGATGGCTTGAAAGTCTGGATCAAAGGCCCTAATAGGGGAAGTGCGATGATGGAGATTTAGAGTAAATATCATAAGAATTATGCATAGGATTCAATATATGTGTTTGGAGATGGATTGGAAATTTTTTTGAATGTCAATGATGGGGTGGATTGTTTTGAGGTCTTTATGTTTTGTTTTAAATTTTAATGGTGGTTGTAGTTATCTAAGAAGAAGGGATAGATGATTTCGGTTTGGACTTTGTGGCGGATGTGAGTGTTCTTGATGAAGGATCAAGTCCTAGGAGGGATTTTGATTGTTTGGATTTGGATTGGTTGTTTGATCGTGATAAAGGATATGTTCCTAAGATAGATGGATTTGGCCTCAAGATGGATGATGTAGGTTTGGTTTTCGTTGGAGGAAAATCTATCTTCTTGTGAGGGCACATAAGGGATCACTGTGGAAGGGCTCTAATATTTTTGGATTTGGATTTTGGAGAAGTACCCTTAGCAGGAATGACAATAATTTCAACTAGTGGATCTGAAGATGATGTTGTGGCTGATGGAGGAAGAAATTTTTGCATGATTTAGTATAAAGAAGGTGAAGAAATGTCTGGTTGTGTACATGATACAAGAGGGTCACCTATGGTTGTTTCCAGTTATAGTGCTCTCCAATATTATTCGAAGGATGTGGGAAGAGAAGATGATGATGTGGGATATGTAGTTATGATAGTCAATGTGGTTTTTGTATGTAGGAGTGCGAGAAAGAGGGACTAGGAGTGATTCTATGGATGGTATGATGGGTAATGGTGGAATAGATTTGGATGTGGGAGTAGTATCTAATGAAGCGGGTGAGACATGTGCTAGTTTTGGCTCAATGATATGTGAAGGCGTGGATAGAAGAAGGGATGTTTGGATCATGTGGTTGATGAAGTCAATAAGAGAGGGGGTGGTGTAGATTTTGGATCATTTGGTATGGAATTGAGGGGTTTTTGGAAGAGGTATGAATTCCTTCAAAGGTGTTTGTATTAGGTGTGACTGGTGTGATAATAGATGTAGATGTGGGAACGGTAGATGCAGGAATGGTAGATGTAGATAAGTGAGATAAAGTTGATGATGTGGGCATGGGTAAAGAGATGTGTGATAATGATGTCAAGACATACACAGTGGATTTTTTGGCATAATAGATATCAGTGTAGTGATGGGTGTCTTTGGGATGGATATGGCTAATGGGGTAGTCATAATAGGACGGGTCATATAGATGTGGATAAATAGGTGGGTGAAGTCTAAGTAAATGCGGATGTGGTAAGAGCAAGACCGGATGTAGATATGAGAGAAGCATTGGAAGTCAAGGTAGTGGATATGGTTAATGTAGGGATAGCTCTCGAAGGAGCCATGGGTAGGATATTAAATATGGGATTGAGTAATGATGAGATATGTGGGGAGATACGAGAGTAGATGTTTGATGTATGGTGCTGATTAAAAAAGGTTATATTTTCTTATTGGGGTTAATAAAGATGGGTTTGGTGGTAGTGGGTTAGGAAAGGGTTGTCTCAAGATGGCGGGAGTCTTGAAGATCGTATTGGTTATAAATCAAGAAAAATATATAACATGTAGAAACAAAATTGTACTGAATATGAGAAATGATTAAAATTGATCTAGAAACTGATATGATTGAAATAATTATAAATTAAAGGTTACTTGGTCTAGGTCGATGGTGATCCAGATCACATGTAGTAGGTCGATGGAAACATGAGAGAATAGATCTAGAATGTAAGATAAATATGCAGACCATGCATGATATGACCGTAATCTAGATACATTTGAGGCTTATGTATGGCCGGAGTGAACTGGAGAAGGGATATGAGGAAGCAAAACTAGGAAAATGGTAAAAAAAATAGAGATGGATGAGGGTAGATTAAGAATCGGACCCTAGTCGACGATGACCAGGGTGGGTCAAGATGACTATAGAAGAGTCGAGATAAGGCAAAGGGTAAATGGATGGAAAAGAAAACCTAGAAGAAAAAGAGTTAAAACATAAGGTTGCTGAAGAATCCTTGAGTGTTGCAGAGATTGATCTGAACTTGCAAAATGTTAGAGGTAAAAAAACAATGATAATACAATAAAAAGCTGATTAAAACAACACAAGGACACTGATAAGCTCATGAAGTATGAATGTGAGTGATGTAAACATGTCCAAAGGAGGTTAGGGAGGTCTACAAATGTTTCAATAATGCTCAAACACGAGAGGTAATTCACTAGTCATAAGAGAGATCCAAAATTTGCATGCATCTAATGATTTTTGATCTCTTTTTGGAAGGATTTAACTTGATTTTATAGGGTTGATGATGATTAGGTCACCACCAACTATGGGGAAAGTTTCCCCAATGGGCTATATTTTTGTGTTTTTGGCATGATTTTGTGTTTTTAAGAGTTGGAAGGGTGATTTAAAGCATATAGGTGGGAAGAGGATGTGTCATAGGTAGTTAGGGCATAAAAATAGATAGGAAGAAATCTTAGAAAAGCAAGGGGTGTAGGTTAGGATAAAATCATCCTAAATAGAAGGTGGATTAGGGCATGATATGATGTGGATATTAATTAATCAATTAATAGGAGTTAATTAATTAAATTAATTAAAGGTGATGGGATGGGAACTTTAATTAAATTAAGGGGGATGTATTTAATTAAAAGGGAACCTAGATAGGACCCTACAAAAACATACGCACGCAGGCATATGAGGTAGAGATACTCGATGTTAGGTGTCTACAACCGGTAAGGCCTATCACCCTCATGCTAAAAAAGGACACAATCTTCGATGGATAACATAATGAAAAGAGAGCTTTAACAAGATAAAGCAAGAAATTTCTTGAGTCCCAACACTTATAATCCTAGATTATTCCAAGGATTTCATCCTCTATGCTTATGAAGCTAATGAAAGTGTTGTTGCTATCTTATTGCAAGAAAATAAACAAGGACTGGAGTAGTCGGTGGCTTTCTTTAGTCAAACACTAAAGGATTATGAATTGAAATACAGTCACATGGAAAAATAGGTCTATTCCATCATGTGTGCGCTTAAGAATTTCAAAATCATGCTTACCAAAAATCATTTTAGGGTGCTAGTATCACACTCAAAGGCGTAAGAGAGTTCATCATGGGGGTAGAGATCAAGGTGAGAAAAAAGCAAGGCGGGTGACCAAAATTATGGAGTATGATGTAACTATCAAAGGAAAAAATATGGTCGGAGGAAGCACACTCTGTAAGAAACTCACTAAGGACACACAAAGTGAACGTGAGAATTTATTATTTCTAGAAGAATACCCCTGCATGTGCAACCCGAGAAGAATATAGACCTTGACGCACACATTTGGTTGAAAGACAAGATCACATTCCTTTCCTCTAGTGCATATCCTCCCGTTTAAACAAAGTAAAGAGAAGACATCTAAGGCTGCACTCTATTCCATATGCATTGATTGATGATGCCCTCTTAAAAATAAATATTGATGGCATGTTGCTTTGAGGTGTGTTGATGGCACGTAGATTAACAAAGTGTTAGCAAATTTCTTGATGGGTTCTCTAGAGGACACATTTTTGCTAAGGAAACGAAAATGAAGATCATCAAGTCATGATAATTTTGGCCTACCATGTTTGTGGACGCACACAAGTGGGTTATGAAATGCAAAGAATGTGCTTTATTTGTTGGAAAGACAAGATTAGTAGTGCCTCCCCTCTAATCAATCCAAGTGGATCAACCTTTTGTGTAATGGGGTCTTGACTTCATAGACATGATTAACCCTCCTTTAAGCACTAGGCACAAATGGGTGCTAACAGCTACAGACTACTTCACAAGATGGACAGAAGTTGTCACGCTCAAGGAATAAACCAAGTCAATCATCGTTGACTTCCTCGAGGACATCATAACAAGGTTTAATGTTCCTCAAACCATTATCTCTGATAATGCAAAATCCTTCCTTGCTACCAAATTTTATGATTGTGTGCTACGCCTTGGAATTTATTTGAAAACCGTTTCCACCTATTACCCACAAGGCAAAGTGGTTTGGAAGAGTCAATAAACAAGAACTCCGACCATAATCATGAGATGAAAAATGAATATCAACTAGAGGTAGTGGCACACGAAGGTATCATGTGCAATATGGATAGACAAAATCATGATGAAGAAGGCAATATGTACTTTAAATTATAAGCGTGTTTATGGAAAGGAAGCCAAATTTCCTTTATCTCTTGAGTTGCCGTCATTAGAGCTTTCTCGACAACTAGATTTTTAGGGTGCGAGACGAGAGAGATCAGAATGGTAGAGCTGGTTAAACTTGAAGAATTGAGAAACTCTACCATGATCAAGTTGTAACAACATCGAAATAAACAAAGAAATGGTTTGACAAAAAGGAGAAGCCCTAAACTTTCAAATTTTGTGACTTATTCTTAAAATGGGATGTTGAAAAAGCTAAACCAGGCATCATTCAAAGTTTTATGAAATTTGGAGTGACCCATACATTATCATTTCATGTAAGGAGGCTAACTATTTCGAGTTATCTAACCTCGATGGAATTGTGCTATCAATCCCAGTTCATGGGATTTATCTCAAACCCTTCCATTAAGTTTTTTTGCATCATCATATGTATTAGAGTAGTTTCAATTCCTCTAAGTGTGATGTGCACACATTGTTTTGTTTATATATAGTTCTCTCTCCTCATACACTCCTCATGTACACTTTTATTTTTCTTTTATGTTTTAGTTATCTTCCAACAATTATCGACAGTTTTACAAGATTTAGAACTGAGTTCAGAAATGCTTCAGGTGGCCAATAGGGATAATCTCTTGAAGTTCTAGATCAGAAATTTATATATTCAGGATGAATCCATGCCCAATCAATGCTCTAGGTGAATGATCCCCTTCATCCAATAGGAAGATGGCCCCGAAAGTCACCAAACTATTGTCCAAATAAATTCCTTGAGTTATTTTGACAACCTACATCTCCATTTTGACTATAAGCATTTAACATTGCAGGTTGTGTGCACTTTGATAGTTCCCCTAGCTACTTAGAACAACTCCAAGTCTTCTCGCATGCCCTTGTGCACCTTCCCTACTTCTTCCTTTTGTATTATTCTATCCCCTTCCATTCTCCCTTTTTGCCTTCCTCCTACGCACTTGATTTCATTCCCATATACTACACACTCCTTACATGCGCATCCCCAAACTTTCCTTCCAATTTGGATTACTACCTTAGATGTCTTCATGCTTGCATGCCGTGCACTTACCTCCTTCCTTACTTAGTCTACGTGCCCTTTCCTTTCTACTACTATGCCTTCCTTAGTTGAATGATCATGCCTTGCTTGCATACTTACCTCATTAAGTTATACATCTTTTCCTACCACGTGCATTACCTTCGCCCGCCTACCCCTTTGCTGCTTCCATGCCTCCTCTTTCCTCTCGTGCCTTGTACCTTATTCTATGCCGATCCACCATGCCATGTGGGAATCTATCGAAAATTGAGTGTATCATAGAAACCCTATCAAAGCAACCAAAAAGGAACCGATTCCTTCCAATCAACCAATACATGACATGTGGTAGAAAAGAAAGAACTAATCAATGGTTGGCTAATCCTTTAGCCAATCAATGTGCACCATGTGTCTTGCATGTCTAGTTTGCAGACTTTGTAGAACTTCATATTACAATAAATTTTTCTACAGGGATCTAACAAATGCACACCCGTGATTGTTTGAAAGATTTTAACGTGGGTTATACTTGTAGATCACTCAAGTTCAAATGTTGGTTAGATTGGGTAGGTGAGAAGATGGAAAACATCCCTCACACCATTAATACATGTTGATTAGAGAATACCTATTAGAGATCAAACAAGAAGTCCGTGCAAGAGAGAAGGCTAGGATCAAGGTCGTGGAGGAACATGAAGGACCCACATGCAGAGGGTAAGTTCAGATTTTGGGACTTAGTTGATTTTGAGCATGACAACCTATTTTTAGAAGATGGTGCATGGAACACACCAACGATGCAAAGATGTGCACGCCATGCATTGTCTATCTTTGGAGGATCAGATCAAAGCATTTTTCATGGAGATGAGATAAGAATAGGATTAAAACTTCAGTTAACTATAAGAGGTCTATAGATAGCACACTTGCATGTGTGGTTATGCCTGTAAATCATGCATGGATATTAAGAGCATGCAACCTATTTTTGGAATAGATAAGTGGTGAAGGGAAATTCCCCACCCTATATATATGATATGAATCACAAAGAGATAGAGATGAGAGATGGATGTGTGTGTCGAGAGAGATATATGTGTGATGGGTGTATGAAGGTATAAAGATATATGCATATGATAGGATTACTATATCAGATCCATGCGTGCATTGGTATAGATTGACATTATTGTAAGAAGCTTCTGTTTATTAATAGATGGAAGATATTGGCTAAATCTAAGTGTCATTCTTGTGTGTAATTGAGTAGTGCATATTATTGATTTAATCATGATTAATGTATAAAGCTTGTTCTTTGATAGATCCGAATGTAGCATGCATTGTAGAATGATGGATTAATTATCGATCTATATGTTTCTTATTTTATCACAATAACATCCCGATACAACAACCCTAAAGAGGGACCTGGTACCTTTGCGTGCTTCGGGTGAGTGCTTAGTCTAGGCTAAGTGACGTGCCAGCATGACTAGGGTGTTATCTGGTAAATTCTAGGCTGCATCATTGGTTCTGTTGCCGGGACCTCTTTTTAGTTATTTTCAGGATGGTTTGTGATGAAGACATATCGGTGAACTCTAGCAAGTATTGAGGAGTGGATACACGATCTGGAGGAAGAATATGCATGGTGGTTTAGTAGTGGATTTGAGTTTAACACATGCACTTGGGTAGAATAGAATCTGTATGATAGCCTATATGAGAGCTTTTTCACTATCTTTCCAGTAGAACTATACGAGTGGCTTACTGCTTATGCATCTCAATAGAATTGGAGGTATCACGCACTTATCTAGACACAGGAAGAATTTTAGGCCCTTTATGATGTTGATATGATCTAGACTCGCACTATGGATACGTGGTTTCGTGGTGTTCTAAATAGTTATATTCTGGAACATTCAATTTCAACGTATTATTTCCCTAGGATAGCTGAATTCCAGCTTTTGTGGTATCTAAGAGGAGAATATTTGCAAGGTATTTAATTGGTGATCAAGATCTTGATGGTAACTTTGAACTTGGAGATTAAACCGATGGCTAACTAAGCTTTGCCATGCGTGAGGGTAGGAACAGGTTTGGTGAAAGATGGTAGACCTAACGACAAAGAGGTAGAGAGAGGAAAGGTGGCTTAAGTATAATGAGGTACGTGAGAGGGAGATAGAGAAGCAACGTTCTATTGTAGAAAGTATGGCATTGAGGAGAGAGATGGCTCGTGAAGGATTTATAGCTCACGTAGAAGATGTGGAGCTAGAGCATCAGGAACTCCCCCATCTTGGAAAACATGATAGAGATCCCCCTTGGCCTCACACGAAGTGCACCAGACAAGACTACTCGGGCTGCGGGCACGCATCTTAGTCCACCTGGTGACCTAGCCTTTATGCTTGGTTTTCTAGTATCTAGTATGACAAGTAACCAACAAGCTAACTTGGGAAGTAGGAGAATAGAAGTAAGTTAAGGAGTAAGTACATAAATGGTAGGAAAGATGACTTCAATGATATTTGGAGGAACATTCTTAGGCACATCATCCACACAGAATGTGAGCGCATAGAATGTTGGATTCACCTCTGGAAGTGGAACTACCTCACAGACTGTAGGGGTTCAGTATAGTACTACTATCGGAGCATAGGGGAGTACATCTACAGGTCCTATTTCAACTACAGGTGGAGGATTAGGAGGTATAGGTGGTTCTAGTTTCGATAGATCTGGTGGTTCTAGAGGTAAAGGAAATAAATGAGGTTCTAGATCAATTCAATTAACTACTACCTTACTGGGACGTGCACATATCTAGTACAGAAGTTTTACCTTGATTAAACTTGTGTGGATTATGCAACATTGAAGGATGATTTCTTGAAATATTTCCATATCCCTAAGTTTGAGAAGAACAAGATCAATGCACTCAAGGATATCAAACAAGGCACTACTAAGAGTGTACGTGAGTATGATGCCCATTTTAAAACACTTCTATCTAAGATATCTTATGATATTCATGCTAGCCAACATGCACAATGGTTTGTTGGAGGATTGATTACACCATTTAGAAGGGCACTGTCACATAAGACATACACTGATCCATGCGAAGCACTGGAAGTAGCTTTGCATGTTGAGGTAGTTGGGAGCATTAACACTGGCGTTAGTCCATTCTTAGAGGCATAGATTATAGCTATGGAAAAGTAGTTAGAGAAGCTATCAGCAAATTCAACCCATGAAACATGCTCAGGGAATTTGGTGTACAAATTGTGAAGTGGAAGGTCACACCAAGGATAGTTTCCTCGTAGATCATGTACGCTACTACTATTAGATTGTGAGATATATCATTTGAGTCATGATGCTAGTCACCGTCCTTTGTTAGAGCACATGATAAGGAAGAATGAATTTTGTTTTCACAATATTTACAGTCCATGACCCATGATACTTGAGGATTTTCAGCTGATTGGTCGACAGGATACTATAGACATTAGGGTACGGCAGACAAGTGTAAAGATAATTCTAAGGGTAAGAATGAGCACTAGGATCAAGATCATAATCAAACATGCTATGACAAGAATGAGAGGCATTTTGAAGGAGATCATGGAAGGGGACATGGATATTTCGGTGGATATAGAGGATGAGGATGTGGTGGAGGAAGACGTGAGTTCCCTCGTGGAACATGTTATACATGCAGATCTCCTGACCACTATAGGCGTGAATGTCCTCATAATATTACATGTTCTTTCTGTGGGAAGAACTATAGCTATGAAGAGTGCCTGGACTTATACGAGTATATGAGTAAACAACACAAGAAAGAAAACAATGGCATCGAGATGGTTAGAATCTAGTGCATGGTAGAAGATTAGTGGATGCCCAAGATAATAGAAGGACCTGAGGCATTGATAGTGAAGATTACTACATGCACTGAAGCAACGCACATAAGAGAGGCATTACACTAGAAGCATACGATCACCAAGGAGGAGATTTTACATGCAAGGTACCCATATCCTACTCATCAGAAGGAAGTTTACCAGGATACCATGAAAGTTCTAAGGAATCTTTAGGGTGAGATATAGTACTTAAAGGAGCAGAAGAAAGCATCAGAGATAGTCGAAACTCGATATCGATGATCTAAGAGAAGTGTTCAAAATGTTGCACCAGAGAACATCATCCCACTATTAGGAAGTTTTAAAAGGGAACACTCCATGCAAAAGTATTAAGACCAGACGACAGATCCTATATGCAAATCTTCCCCCGATAGCATTGAATGTGATAAGGAAATTACTCAAATGTTTTGTGGATGGATGGCTATTGAGCAACATATTGATTGATACATGTCACAGTAAATGTGCTTACATTAGATGCACGGTACAAATGGGAAGGCCTCCATTGCATCCATCATCTAATGTGTTGTTTATGGAAAAACGGACTAAGGCCACTCCCATAGGAGTTTTGAAGGATGCATCTATAACCATACAAGGGGCTAAGTTCACTTTGGGGATTTTGAGGTATTAGCACTTGCAGAAGCAAACAATTTTCTGGCCTTGCTTGGACACCCTTGGTGTTATGCGAATAATGTTGACTTGAGATTTAATAAGGGGTATATCAAATTTGAGAACAAGGAGGAAAGGGTTGTGATAGCTTTGATAGATGGGAAGTCTACACCATATGTTGAGCCTCTAAGTGAGGAGGACTTAAATAGAATTTATGTACATGCTATTCAGGACCTAGAGGTCAATGAGCCATCAAAAGAAGGCATCCTACATTGGGAGGATTCTCATTCTATTAGTGATACTATGATTATTTCTTGTGACAATTGGGCTCATGGTACATATGAATTAGTAGGGCGCGAGGTAAAAGCATGGTTGCACGCAAGAATGGACTTTGTTCGGTTTGACGGATAGGTAGCACAATACCTTGGTATACATGGGCAGAAGATCTTCTTGCATTTTTGAAAGCCATGGAAACACAGTGGATATATCAAATTAAGAGAATAGATATGTTAGTATATACCTTTCACGGGACAAGAACACACTGGTGGGTATTCCACAGAGATAATCTTATAAAATGGAAAGAGATTAGAGTCACCCTATCTATTAGGTTTATAAGGAACAATGCACCTATGCACTTATCATGGCGATCAACCTATTCAGCATCACATTTAGCAAAGGTGAGAGACTCGGACAACAGAACATGAAGCATTACCACCTTCGGTTTGGGTACATAGATTTTATTATGCGCTACAAGTATGCACATGTGCCTGTATGTATACGTAGAACCGTATCAAGATACTAGAAACTGGCAAAATTCGATTGTAGGAATGATCCGGACCTTTGAATACTTTTCTTCCCAACCTCCAATAGAAGAGGCATTAAAATATATCAAGCTCTTAAATATGGTAGATAGTGCAAAAGTCAAGAGCATATTCAGGAATTATTTGGTGAGACAGAGTCCGGAGCATATTTTGAAAAGGAAGAAGAAATGGACTCCATACTACTTGAATGCATTTTCCTTGAGCAAGAGAAAGGAAAGATGGTTTACATCATGGATGATGAGGAATTTTAGAACTTAGATATTGAACATTCACAAGGGGTGCGTGAGGTCTTGCATAGTGTAGACAAGGATACGCGCACCTATCAAAAACCCATGAAGAAAAAGAAGGTGAATATGGGTTTGGAGGATGAGCCTAAGGAGGCCATCATTGGAGACTATTGGTCAAACTTAGAGGTAGCAAAGATCATTGAGTTACTCATGGATTATCAAGACTTATTCCCTCAAGGGTATCATGAACTTAAAGGCATGCATAAATCACTAGGGAAATGAAGAAAAAACTTAAGGATGGTGCATGACCAGTTAGGAAGTGACCTTACAGGATGAACCCCAATTTGCACGAAAAGGTAAAAGAAGAAATTGATAAAATGTTAAAATCTAGAATTATCAAGCCCCTTGATGAGTCAGAATGGGTTAGTCCAATGGTGATCAATATCAAGAAGGATAGATGAATTAGAATATGTGTTGACTACATGGATCCGAATACTACATGCATCACCAATCCATTCCCTACACCATTCACTAAGGAAATACTAGAAGAAATTGCAGGGCATGAAATATACTCTTTCACAGATGGGTTTTCCGAGTATCATCAGGTTAGGATTGCTTAGGAGGATCAAGAAAAGAAGACATTTACTACTGAATGGGGCAGTTTTGCCTATACTGTGATGCCTTTTGGATTGAAAAATAGGCCTGCTGTATTCTTGCACATAGTTGTTTAGGCATTTAAATATTTTATTCATAACTTCTTCCAGGTCTACCTAGATGATTGGACAATATATGGGCTTGTGAAAGATCATTGTGACAATCTATGCTTAATGTTTGAATGGTGCAGACAATTGAGTATCTCTTTGAACATCAAGAAGTGCATATTTACTACACCATTTGGAATATTGTTAGGACATATAATTTGCAAGGAAGGTTTGCTCATTGATCCAACTAAGGTTGCAGTCATTCTAGGCCTAGAAGTGCCTACCAGTCAAAGTGAGGTGCATAGATTTTTAGGTCATACATGATATTATAGAAAATTCATCAAAGGGTATGCCAAAATTACTGCACCCTTGGAAGAGTTACTTGAAGGGGAAAGGTACATTTTATTGGGGAGAACCGCAGCAGCGCACGTTTGAGATATTAAAGGAGAAACTTACTACCGCGCCCTTTTATGCTTTCCCTCATGGGATAAACCATTTCATGTGCATGTGGATGCCTATGGAATGGTCATTGGAATTGTGTTAGCTCAACTCGGAGAAGTTATTTTTGATCATCCAAATTGTTTTGCTAGTAGGAAGTCGACTCTACTTTGAAAAAAATTATACAACTACAGAGTGTGAAGCTTTGTCCATGATCTATGCATTGCACAAGTTTTGAGAAGACTTGTTAGCAACACCATTTGTGTTTTATACAAATCACATGGTATGAAATTAGTTAGTAAATAAGCCCATCTTACAGGGGGTGCATATGCATATTGGTATTCCTATTTCAAGAGTTTGATTTCACGGTTGTGGTGAAGCCAGGGAAAACAATTCGGACCAGACCACTTGTTTAGAATTAACTCAAGAGAAGAATTAAAAACAATTGAAGAAATAATGCCAGATGTAGAATTATATAGGTTATAACATGCACCATCAGAATTAGAAGACATTTCTGTCTTTCTATGAACTGGTGTGGCACCAGAAAGAATGAAGGCATTAGAAAAGAAATAGCTTGCTATATGTGCAACATTGTTTATGTTAATTAGTGGTGACCTCTACAAGTTAGGTAGAGATGAAGTATTACACCATTGTGTATTAGAGCATAAGCACAAGGATATTATGGAAGAAGCTCATGGTGGTATTGTAGGAGGCCATTATATAGGTGATGCAACTACTCGAGAAGATCCTACTTGCTAGATTATGGTGGGAGAGATTGTATAAATACTGTAAAGAATATTACAAGGTGTGTGATCATTGTCAACACCTAGGAAAACCAGGGAAAAGGGATGAGATGCCTCTAAGATCAATTACTAGTGCCGAACCATTTGAGAAATGGGCCATTGAATTCGTAGGACCTATTTTGCGAGTTATGCACAAGACTGGATCGCGCTATATTATTACTTTGTACAAATTATCTCACACGGTTGGAAGAAGCAACACCTACGAAGGACTATACAATAACTACAACAACTAGGTTTCTATGGGAGAATGTTCTTACAAGATATGGATGTCCTGTAAGCTTGATAAGTGATAGGGGTACACACTTTTGAATGAGACAATCTGGATTCTATTAGTTGAGTTCATGGTGGCACACCATAAAACTACACCCTACCATCCTCGGAAAAATGGAATTGCTGAGGCTTTCAACAAGATTTTGAGCCATAATTTGACAAAAATTTATGATGTTGGAAGAAATAATTGGGATGAAAAAGTGTCACTATTCTTTGGGCATATAGAACAACTTATAAGAGATTGAAATAAGCCACACCATTTCAGTTGGTGTTTGGCACATAACTGTCTTCTCCCTATACAATTTATGTTACCTTCTTTGCACATTGTACGTCTTTGAGGTGATGAACATGATGGAGAAGAGCGTATCAATAAGATGATTTAATTGGATGAAAGATGAGCCATAATATGATGGAGTTAGAAGCATGAAAAGGCTAGGTAAAAGGCATGGTATGATAGAAGCATAAGGGATAAGAAGTTTGAGATTGGAAAAATGGTACTTCTTTATCACTCTAAGTTCTTGTGCCATCCAGAAATCTCAAAGTACATTGGTTGGGGCCATATGTCATCACTTACATATTTAAATTAGGTGCTTGTCGAGTTAGAAGCACTTGATGAAACATGTCTACCCAGATTACTTTAATGGGAGTAGGTTGAAGCCCTACTATAAATAAGTCTTCTTGGTGTTTGTAATAAAGCAATATTGCCATTTAGATTATATTTTCAATTCAATATTTCCTTCATTGTCATATTATTTTTCAATTTAGTTATTGTTTTTGTGTAATAAGCATGCTTGCGTGCATAAAGCTAATTACTATATGAAGAATGTTTATGTGCAGAGGACTGCACATACTTTTAGTGTGGGGTGGTTGTAGTTATCCAAGTAAAAGACTATGAGAATTGAAAGGTGAAAGGAATAAGCTACTACGAGTGTGCTTTAATTCAAAAGAAGATTGTTTCTTAAAAGTGACCAACGATGGAGTGAATGAAAGGTCAGTATAATGTGAGGTAAGTGGAGGCCATGATAACTACCATGAGAAGGTACAGTGACAAGGTACTCAGGTGCAAGGGCGCACGTTGAAGAGAAGCCTTTGACCAGAGGTTAGGAAGGCATGCTAGAAGGTTATATCTAGGGCATGAAGATGTACCGTGCGGAATGAAAAAATTTGGTCAATGAATGAGAGGATATTTGGTATGTGAAGGAGCAATAAATGCATCAAAATTTGAAAAATTTATGTAAGGATGGGATGCGATTCATTTTTACCATTATGACTAAGAGAATTTGAGGAAAGAGATAAGTGTGAAAATCGAGTGATAAAGTTAAGGTGTAAAGGGTGTGAAACCAAGCGTGACAAACATATTTGTGTGAAAAGAAGATAGTGCCCCTAGTGATGAAGGATTTGAGTGAATTAAGGAGGTAGAGAGGAGTTAAGGCATGAGGTTTCCACCTAGGGAACGATTGAATCGAGATAGGGTTTGATTTGCAAGTTATTGAGTTAAAGAGGAGACATTTGCAAGGTAAAAATGGCACCTAAAGGAAAGAAGAAGGTGGTCGTCAAGGAGGAAGAGATGGCCCCGAAAGTGATTTTTGGAAATGCAATATCCGTAAAGGCGTCATTGTCGACCAAGAATGGGATTCACCCATCGAAAAAATAAAAGTGAGAGAATAAAATCACAGGACCGCGGAGAACAAGAAGGAGCTTGATTCTTTGCTCAATACTAAGACAAAAAAGCGTACGAAGGATGACATGCCGGTTTATGATGATGTACGAAAAAAGTGTCTCGAAGAGAATTGGGGTCTACCAATTATATGAGCTTCCATATTTCGGGAAGTATGAGCCCTTGTATCAGTGGCTCATGAGTAGAGTACACGAGGACTTCTTCTACTTTGTAGGACACAGAGTTAGAATCTCATCTACACTTATCTCATCAATTACAAGTTTGAAGGCCATAGGAGAGGACATAAAGAATGATCTCATAGATAAAGTCACAATCTTAAAGACTAGACAGGAGTTGGGGTACTTGAAGGGTCCACACGGTATGGATATAGACAAATTGAAGAACTGTCTAGTTGTGCAAGTAACAGCACACCTTGTTACAAAGTTGAATGATCAGGAGCGGTGGTCACAGGTAAATACTATGTGGTTACACGTTACGCATAAGATGTTAGAAGGGGCAATCTACAATATTGCAAGCTACATTACAGAACAAATAGTTGAGGAAGTGTGCACAAGAGGAAGATCAACTTTGGGGCTGTTCTACTATCACTAGTATTCATGGAAATTGGAGTACTAGACAGGGTGAAGGAAAAGGTATGGGAATACCCCATGGAGAATAAGTCACCAGCTGAAAGGTTCAGCAAGTACCTATGTAAAGGGGCCATGATAGATGACATCAAGAAAAGGGTGGAGAAATGGTACGATAGGCTCCACATGACATTTGGAGAAGAGTGGCGCATCCCAAAGGACCTACCATTAGTAGTAGGTAAACAAGTTCAGTTTTATATATCAATATTTCTACATCGCATGCTTCCCAATGAGAGATGGAGTCTGGATCCCTTGGTGTAAATTTCCTTACACATTCACTATAAGGTATTTCCAAGCATATGTTCATAGATTCACAAACACGCACCGACCGGTATTCAATGTAGATAAGGTAGATTGTGACTACCATACGTTGAGGAAGAATCATGTGTATCCTGGGAGAAGTGCATACACCGAGAGGATCATTTCAAAGGTGTTGAATATTAAGCCAATAAGTATGTCTGTAGTGGATGTAGGGGTAGCATTGGTGTATCTTTAGCTAAATCCCAAGATGGAGAACAAAAAGTATGTGGATAATGAATTCATGCTCCCAGGGCCACTAAAGGGTAAGCACACAATAGAAAACATACTAGTGCAAAGGCCCACAAAATTTGTTGAAGTAGAGGGTGAAGAGGAGGAGCGTGAAGATAGTGGAGGCTTGGAGCACAAAAGAAAGCAACCTTATGACAGAAAAGAGTCATAGCACATGGCTAGTCCACCTTAAGGATATGATGAAGAGGAAGATACAAAGGTTGAACAGGGGAAAGCATAGGTTCAAGAAAGTGTTCAGATGCACAAGGACTCAAGGTGGAACCCCACAAATGGTACGGAAATCATCTCATATCTCTCCACACAAGAAGACTGCTAAACCAAAGAAGAGAAGAAAGTTGAATTTGGATAAAGAAGAGAAGGAATCGAGAGAGAGCAAGCATACATCTCCTACCCCAATTGAGTAAGAAGATGAGCCAAAAATGAGGAAGAGCAAAAAGATGAAGAGATGAAGGATGGAGAAGAAAAATAAAAGGAAATATCTGGATCCACACATGCGACTACTCAGGATGTAATGGGACATGCTCCTAACCTTGAAGCTATAATTCCTAAGGGTCCTAGATCAAAGAGGATGAGTGGATAGCACATTCCACCGGACATGGGGTATGTAGAGAGGACATAGGTAAAATTTTCCACGCCCGCTTCCGCATGATAGAACAAAATGATTTATTCAAATTTGGGAGCTAATGGATGAAGATATGGTGACTTTGTGCACTCGAAAGCAACTATCATGGTCAATGCACACCCACATGCATGAGCCTGACTTTTATGTATGTGAAGAGTCATGTGTTTTGAGATGGTTGAAGAAGGCACCTCAAGCTAGACACATGACAAGAATCCTACGCATGTCGATGGATCAACAATGTATTAGTGAAGGTATCTCGCTAAAGTTTCTAGAAGAAACATCAATAAATTTGCAAAAATCAAAGCACTGCATGAGGAGCTAAAGACAAAGGATGCGGAGGTAGCACACATAACACAAGAGAGAGAATTCGTGTAGAAAAAGAATGAAGTATTTATTAGCATTGTAGAGGAGATTGGGGACAATGTCATAAGAGCTAGGCCACACTTAGATACCAAGGTACCACAGATGTTTCCTTCAGTGATAAATTATGTAGGAAAGTTGGTGGACTTGGTACTTGAAGATGAACCTTTGCACATGACAATGCCAAGGAAGTCAGAGCAAGAGGAAGAATGAGAGAAATCCTCAATGATGTGAAAGATTACATCCTACGAAGGGCTGCTACAAGCGTTACAAGAAGTATTGAAGAAAGAAGACTGGGATTTGAATATATGCACAACTCTATTGGTGCTTATCAATATAAAGACCCTAGAAGAAAACAATGAGGTCCAGAAAGAAATGTAGGATGAGATATTGGGCCACGTAGAAAGATATTCAATAGTTAAGCGAGTATGCGAGTCCTTGACAAGAACACAAGAGCCGAATAAGACTTGGTTGGAAGAGCTTGGGAAGAAAATTTCACAGAATATGAATCTTCTAGAGGGAAGAATGAACTCAATGTCCAACATTGTGTTGGTTCCGCAGAATGAAAAAGGAGAGATTGTGAGGGATGAGTTGGAGTCTATTCTTTGTGGACATTCCCGAGAAGAAGTAAAACAAGCACTAGCTAAATGGAAGACCTTGGAGGTTGAAATAAAGGAGTATCTAGAGTTAATACTTCAAACTGATACAGAGAAGGCTGCCTCATAGCCTCATAAAAATTCTTTATTTATCTACATTCTTTCATTCATATTCTTTCCATTCTTCTATTCTTTAATTCAATTTTTGGAGATACCCATTGTCAGGACAACAATGAGATTAGTATGGGGTAATGTTGATCAGAGAATACCTATTAGAGATCACACAAGAAGTCCATGTGGAACAGAAGGCTAGGATCAAGGGCACGGAGGAATAGAAAGGACCCACGCATGGAGGGCAAGTTTAGATTTTGGGACTTAGCCAATTTTGAGCATGACGACCTATTTTTAGAAGATGGCGTGTGAAACACACCAATGACGTAGAGATGTGCATGCCACACTTTGGAGGATCAGATCGAAGCATTTTGCATGGAGACAAGCTAAGAATAGGATTGAAACTTCAATTAATTGTAAGAGATCTATAAATAGCACACTTGAATGTGTGGCTATGCCTATAAACAACGTGTGGCTATTAATAGCATGCGACCTATTTTTGGAATAGATAAGTGGTGAAGGGAAAGTCCCCACCCTATATATATGATATGAATCATAGAGAGATAGAGATGAGAGATGGATGTGTGTGTTAGAGAGATATATATGTGTGATGGATGTATGAAGGTATAGAGATATATGCATATGATTGGATTACTATATCAGATCCATGCGTGCATTGGTATAGATTGACATTATTGTAAGAAGCTTATGTGTTTATTAATAGATGGAAGATATTGGCTAAATCTAAGTGTCATTCTTATGTGTAATTGAGTAGTGCATGTTATTGATTCAATCATGATTACTGTTTAAAGATTGTTCTTTCATAGATCTGAATGTAGCATGCATTATAGAATGATGGATTAGTTATGGATCTATATGTTTCTTCCTTCATCACGCTAACATCCTACTACATCAAACCTAAAGAGGGAATTGGTACCTTTGTGCACTTTGGGTGGGCACTCAGTCTAGGCTGAGTGATGTGCCAGTGTGACTAGGGTGTTATCTAGTAAATTCTATGCTATATAAATACAAGATTTGATTGCTCTAACCACCGCATTTGATTCAGATCTCACTTTCTTCTCCTACACACCAAATAGTCATAGGTAATCACATTTGATAAATTTTTAGGAATTCATTTCTGGTTGTTGGTGGTTGACTTTTCAAATTAGATTTTCCCTCCTTATCCTCTTCTTCTCTGATTGATTCATATATAAATGTAAGAGCTTTGCTTATTGTAAAGGGTTGGATACTTGTAGTTTGCATAGGTGTTGCCTTACAATTTTGAGTTATAGAGCTTTGGATCTACTTCTCTGCATGTGGATACTCACCTCTCTACCATTGTAATTGATTATGCATTCTTAGAAGTAATAAATTTTTTTGTGGCTACTCTCTGCCCTAACTCATTTTATTGCATCTTCTTGATATTTTTTACGTTGGTATCTTTTTCGCATGCTCACATACCTTGCAAGTTATCTTTTCATTGTGCCCTATGAGGATGAATGTTTGAGTGTGCTTCTAACCGTAGTACGTGCTCCTACCCTCCCTACCCGCATTTTATTCATTTTTTCTCAAAGCTGGTCATGTTCACCCCCCTTATTTCTGGTGCTATCACCTTCCTTAGTTTTAGTTTTCCCTTTTTGCATATGCTTCTAACCTTGGTACCTTGGCTTGCTTAGCTTAGGATTTCCATTCATGCATTAGGAGTATCCATAACAATAGAAATAGGTATAGGAACCGACCTTCGTGGAGGTCTGTCTCAAGCGTGCAAGGTCCCACAACTAGGACACAATCCTATTTTTCCTCAATGAATCGGTTTGACTGATTTAAGACAGTGCAAGTTTGAGATCGAACAATATCTTCTCGGTTGAAACTTACATTAGGATATATATATATATATATATATATATATATATATATGTATGTATGTATATCTACATGCACATGATACATTCTTACATAAGTCTAGTTAGAAGAAGAGATTGGATAAAAAAGAGAAATAAGAAACCTACAAATCATTGTTTTGAACAATGAACAAGATAACACAAAGGAAATGATGGATTTGTGATCTAAAAATGCCTATAGATCAAACCCTAATGGGTTTTAAATGAATTGAGAAAATAATAATGTGGAGTCATCTTTATCTCGTTAGCTTGAGCTCAATGAGATACCTTTCTCCTTTCCTCCAACTTGCAATAAAAATGCAAGCAAATGAAAAGAGAAAATAAAATGTTAAAGTCCATAAGGAAAATCAGGGCATTACTTGGTGCCCTAATATCCTAGAATGGAGATCCCTTTTAATCCAAGGACTCTTCTTTATTTAATTTTGAGCTTTAAGTTATTTAAATATTTGGCAATGTATTTAATTATTATGAACCCTTATTTTCCTTTTACTAGGTGTTTTAATGTTTAATAAGGTATGGGTCTACTCACCGATGGGGTCTAGGTGGAGTGTTTAATATAGATGGTTGTATCTGGCTCCACCCAAGTTCAAATCCCAATTAGGAACAATCCTGTTCGAGGTGGTAATGCTTGAGGTGGCACAACTAATGAGACGTGTTTAACGAGATGTGGATTACGGTTCAAGATTACATGCGTTAAAAGTGTGTTCAAGTGTGGTGGTTCTGGTTTGCTAATTATTGAGCTTAAATTTTATATCTTGGCTGAATGTACTCTGGTTCATAGCTCCGGTCAAAAGTGTTTATCTATCTTAAAAAGGTATCACCCATTTAGGGAACCAAATTAGACCCATGACCAACTTTGGTGACTAGTGGAGCACCTTCGCCTTTTAAATATTTTTGAAACGTTTAAAATACTTAAGTTAAATAAATTAACTTAAATGATTCTATCACGATTAATTTTATTTCCGTTAAATAAAATAATTTGTTAGACTTGTGTAAGTGGCCTAATGCCATTTTTACCCTTAAAAATTCGTAACTATGACACAATCACATCGGTTTAACATAACTATAGTTAAACATTTAAATTAGTCCACTCAAGCAAATTGGTGTCACTTATTTCTAATATTGTATCGTGACTCGATCACATTTGGGTTTTATTGAATTATAATGTTGTTAACTATACTATATAAAAAATTACCGTTATTATTATTATAATACTATTTAGTTTTTTTGTAGCTTTTTGACTTATTTTGGACCCGCTTGCGAATTGGAGCGTGACAAATACACATTGTTATTATCATATTTACTAAGTTAAAGTTCTATTTAATTTATCATGATTATTGAATACACTTATCTTCTTGATTTAATAAAATTAAATCTAAGATAAGACATTGTTGATCAAATAAAATAATAGTAACATACAAGATCTAGCTAATAGAAGTACAAACAAGAGTGATATATAGGGTTTGTAGAATGAATTAGCTTACCTCCATAGGTTTGGATTGATTACGGATGGTGAATGATATGAATAGGTATATTCTAGATTATGCAAGCTCGTATTCGAAACTAACATGAGACGATCTCGGGGACATGAGCACCTAGGAGATGACATGGACGTCCTCCGAGTGCTATCATCTATTCTAGGTTGTAGTGTATGTAGGGAAACTTAGGATCTAATTATTTTTACACCACTCCTTCCCACCTTTAGCTCACTATAGATCACATTAGGTTTACTTGTCCTTCTATTCTGTCATACTTGTACATGTAAAATAAAACCTAGCTACCCATATAAGAATCAAGCACACATTAAACTAAATAAAAATGCATATGAGAGAGTCAGATTGCCCCCGAAAGTAACCTCAATGTGATCTTATTTCTGAAAATTGCACTAAATGTTAGACTCCATGTAGTTCTTATAATGTGTGATTGAAATCATGTCCCTTGAGCTAAGATCCCCTAGTGTCGGTCTCATAAAGAATAACAAGTTACAACTACTTTGTCCCAATGAAAGCATGTGTGATACATAATTTAAAATAGTCTCCCCATATGTAGTGAATAATGCAACCCAAAATTCAGTCCGTTGTGTTGCTCTTATGTTTGTGGTACATATATAACTGATAACACAAATTCCCCTTATAATAGTTAGTAGGATGTGTATATATATAAATTTCGGCACATAGTGACACCAAAAGATGAACTTGGTCATGAAAAAAAGATAATAAAATACCAAAATCCAAAGAAAATAAAAAGGAAAAGACTAAGAAAATAGGAGAAGAGCACCCAAAAGGACATTAGTGCCTGGGTGTTATTGTCTTGTCTATGAAAAACTATCCTATAGCAAATAAATAGAAGCAAAGAAAAAGACAAGAACATGAATCCTTATGACTCGACCAAAAAGATGAAAATTATAGATAAAAGATGTAAGTAGAGTCAAACCAAGAAAGAAAAGGACTAGAGAGTGTTGGAAGCAAAATAAATAGGGAGGGGGTGAACTAGTGAGCAATAAAAATTTTCAATCACTTAAGCAATTTCAACCATTAATCATTCAATTAACCATTAAGCATGCATCCATAAGAACATAAGCATAGAAGAGTAAATGAGAGAACAACAACACAAGAACACCAGATGTAAGTGGGAAAACCTCAAGGGAATAAAAACCAATGAAACATAACTTTATTAGAGATATGAATAAAATTTATTTGAGCACCAACTCAATAAGGAGCACCAACCCCTATATTTAGTGAGGCACCAACCCCACAAGGAGCACCAAATCCTAGTTTAGTAGAGTATGAAACCTATAAAGAGGAACCAACCATAAAGATGAATCAAAACCAACAAAAGCCACTTGATTTATTTTTCACCTTTGATTTGTTGTCAGTAATAACCGATGATGACACTTTGAAGCTCTCTTTCCTTCCTTATCCAAATCTTCCCTCTAGGTCAACTCACTTTAGATATTCTCCACCAATCTGATTGGAACTATCTCTCTAACACTTGAAAAAACTCTAGAAAATATTCTCACACTCTTTTCCCTCTCTTTGTGGCCATAAATTCCTTCTACAACTCCTTTTCTCTTCCCTCTAGCTCACACTTTTTCACACACTCATAACTAGTCTAAATGAGCCTTCTTCACTTACTTTTATACTTGTATTATGAACTTAAAACATGTAGGTCATCCATAATAGAGTAAAATAACTCCCAAAAACATAATTAAATAATAAAAACATCACACATAGACCATATAGGTCATCAACATCATATAGAACCATCTAGATATCCATTAGCACTCAAGAAGCCCTAAAGCACCAAAAAGACCTACTCGCTAGAAATGGAATGTTCTAGAGAAAAACCACCTTAAAAAAATGCATAAACCACTTAGACATGTTTTATAAGCCTTGAACATACTCCATAAACCATGAAACACCTCAGAAACATCATCTCACCTCATGAATCCTCTTGGGAACAAGTACAAAAAAACTACCCAAAAACTAGTCTTCAAAGATCAAGCGATAACTACATCAAATCTCATAAAAATACAAGTGTGATATAGCAATGGAAATAATATGATCTTAGGGTCATCAATAAACTCAAATCATGTCATACATCAGATAATAGAGCCACCAAAATACCTCTATAACTAGACCACCTCAAACTACCCAAAAATTCTTAAAAACCAATCATTCCAAATAGGGTACAACATACCTCTTAGAAGCTCAACCATGATATGAAACCATCATGGATATGTAGAAAAAATCCCATACTTTGTCAAAAGATAAATTAGTCAGCAAGTGCAATGCAAAACTTGAGCAAAAACTAAACTTTTCTAGAAAATTTTATAGACCTCTTCAACTATCCCCAAGATATTGGGTCCCCATGCAAAGCACACACTCTCCAAAGAGCATCGAGAAAGTCAATTTTGAACTCAAATTATCACTTCCACAAATTTGGTAAGGGAAAACAAGTAATAACTTGTAAATTATTCAACAAAACACCTGAAATTCAGACCATACCTTCATATTAACCTACCACACATTCTCTAATGCTCACCTTTTCTAAAATACACTCATAAATGTTGGATCCATCACACTAGGGCATACTTTCACAAAGACTAGGTATAGGAACATACCTAAAAACTCACTTTTAATGCAAAATTCTCAAATTACTGACCTCAAAATTCACTAACATTATGAGAACAACATGAAACAACTCTAAAATTGATTACATATTCATTTCCAATATGAAACCATACTAAATCCCCTCATTAGGTCACCTAAGGCTTGAGAATAGGTCTAGTGAAGACCTAAAAACCATGTATATATACATTGACCAACAATCTAAGACACTACCAATCAAACTTCATGTTTCTTTCCTCTTTTGACATCAATGACCTCAGATAACACTGACAACACCTTTACTTTGACATCAATGACAACACAATGCCAAAAATCTCCCCTTTATCATTTATGGAAAACCCATTAATGGAAAAACACACAAAGCTCAAACTCCCCTAAGGAACACACATGCCATCATCTCATTCTCCTCCTTTTGAAATTAATGAAAAGTATACATACCTAAAACATATTCTTTTGATGTCACATTAGGCTCACCACTTGGTTGGAAACATCAACCAAACAAGACAAGTCCATTTGACCTTCTTCATCATTGTTTTGACTTCTTAGGTAGTATAAGAGGAACATAGATCCCCCTAAATAGATGCATACTTTCCAACTTGATCTCAAACCTTAACCATGCATACAAATGAAGCCACTAGACCAAACTCATCATATCAAATTAAAGAAACAACCTCATACCTTTTAATGACACCTTACCTTTCTGATGCCAATAATACTTTTTAACTATCACCAATGTCTTCAACCTGTCCATATAAACTCAACACTCTTTCATGATAATACAAACCTTGCATCCTTAACAAATAGAGCTAATAATATCCACAGACTTCATCTCAAGCTCCTTATTACAACTATCATGACTTGTAGATACCTTCAAATAATCCTTGTACCTATTGATTTAACAAATATAGAATTATTCTAAACCCTAATTATAGAGTAACACATGATAAATAAATGATAAAGCACATATATAATACAAATAATAATCTAGATGAAATAAAACCCTATGTGCAAGAGAGAGGATCTATAGAACAATTAGATAATTCGCGCTTTCCCGAAGATGATATAGACTAGAACAATTGATGAATGGGAGGAACAAACTACCGTAATTACCTCTGTAAAATCCTAGAGCTGTCAAATATATGTCGGGACTAGGTGCTTGGAATAGGACCGAGGCACCTAGGTGCTAAATACCATTGGTAGGTTCTTGTAACTATGCAAGATCTTGGAACGTGGTTTTTCTTGTGTTACAAGATGATCACTAACCTTCGCTGTTGGTCGTATATATGTCACTTTGGATGATTGATGAATTTCTTATAACCTATAAAAAAATGATATCTAACAAAACCCCAAACTACATCAAATCCTAAAAATAAAGATGCAAATGGGGAGTCGACCGACCACGGAGGTCAATAAATAGAGTGAACTTACGACCGAGCTCTGCACCGCAACTTATATTCCATATAGTTCTTGTGTGTGTTTGTAGAAATCATTCCCTAAGAATCCCTTGTGCAAGTATACATGATAGAAGGTGACAGATAGATGTACCAATTTAAATAGATGTGTGGATGGCGTAGACAAAAAATCACTCACTTGGGTACATTTCTAGGTCTTAATCCCATAATTGCATTCATATGATTCCTAAGCAAGAAAAGTACTAATTGACCACTGTCTTTGTCCTCTTTGCTTTCTTTCTAAATCTATCTTTATCTTTACACACCCTATGGCCCAGATCGACTTTCGTTACTCCACCTTTCTTGGCTCTAGACACCGGTACCCATCTAGGACACCAACGCCCAGGTGCCCTCTTCCCCCCTAGGTGACACTAACCTCTTTGTATCTTGCTTGCCTATTTTTTGCCTCTTCTAGGTGTTGGGCATCTTGATTTCTTATGGGTCTAAATTTTAGTGGTTAATTATGAAATTCAAATAAGGGAATCATATAAATACAATACTATGTGATCAAATTAAAGGACCAAACTCTAAACATCTATTACTATCACCTAAGGTTGCATCTAAAGGCATTTCAAGAGCATCAAAGAATTCATTTATCTTCATTTAAGGGACAAGGGAATGCATTTTTTGTATACACTTCATAGAAGGGGAAGTTCATTTTGAAATCCATACATCTATTTACATTGATACATCTAGTTATTTCTCATTATCAAGTTCATCTTGCACAAGAGCCTCCTAGGGCATGATTTTTTCACACACCCACAAGAACTACATGGAGTCCGAAATGTAGCGTAGTGCCCGAATCCTAAGTTTACTATGTTGGGTGACCGCCGAGGTTAGTCTCGAATCCTCATTTGAATATTTTTCTTTTTAGGATTTTATATTTGTTTGGGTTTTGTAGAAGGTATTTTATTTTGTAGGTTATAAGAAAACTCGACAATCTTCCAATGACCTACAGGAAAAAATAACAAATATTAGCAAACATCTTGGGAAACTACAAAATCCAGTTTATGAGGTTTTTCATAGTCACGGGCACCTAAACCCCTCTCTAGTTCCTAGGAACCCCTAACCCTATCCAAGTGCCCTAGTCCCAACATTTTTAACAGTTCTACAATTTTATGGGTTGGGTTGTAACAATATGTCCTCCCGTTCGATCAATTTTCCAACTTAGTACATCTTTGGGGTTATTGTGAAATCAACTAAGTCTCTTATTCCCTATCTTTCACCTAGGTTTTCATTTTTATCTTACTTATTGGTTAGGCGAGCTATACTTCATTGCTATATTATTGTGTTGTGACTTTACAATATCTAGGGTTTAATAATTTCATACTTCGTTAAATCATTTGGTAAACCTGACGTATTCAAACGCTCTTGGGTATTCATTTCATCACTTATTTCATCCTCTCATCATGAATATATCCATTCATGATTTCTTGCTAGCCAATCCTTATTATCAAGCTAAAATCATTACTCTCTTGGCTAATACTCACATTCCTTCTACTACTCATCCGAACATAGTTTATCAAACATTTATAGATGCATTTTCTCAACAACTTACTTTTCCATCTATTATAGCTGAAAATCTCTCTGTTTATGACAATAATCCTTCATTATATATCCAATACTACATAAATAACTCAGTGTTAAGAGAAATTTAGTCGATAATGGATTTGAGCTCAATATTTGTCCTTTATCATTCATTTAGAATATAGGCCTTTCCTTAGCTAATCTTAACCCAACATCTATTTCAGTCCTTGCATATGATTCTACTACGTGTCAATGTATATGCATGCCTTTATTACTTTTCCTATCACTTTGTTGGCCCAAAAATATTTTCTATAATATTCTTTATTATTGATATTCTAGTTCCATATAATCGCTTCCTTGGCAGGCCATGCCTTCACAAATTCAAGTAGTGCCTTCTATAATTCACCGATGCATTATATTATTACATGAGGGATTTGAATATACAGCTTCCCCGATTCTAATCCATTCCAATATTTTTCCTAGACATAAATACTGCATTACCTATTCTGAATTCTACTATTATGTAACCTGCTACTGACCCACAACCCACATACTATCTATAAAAATTGCCTCCAATCGAAGACACCATTTGTGCATTAGATGTTGTTCCATCTAATTCAGTATCATCCCTTCCTTATACTAATGCTATGGTGCTATATAGGGGCTTGTCCATATATCACACATCATATAACCTTCATTATCTCCCCATGATCAACCTACATTTGTGATACCTCCTTTCACATGTACACTTTTCATGAATAATTCTTATTAGCCACACATTCCATTCAAACCAAATTTCTCGACACTATTTTCACACATCATGGCTTGACTCAGATTGAGTTTACACTCGATGATATATTACCTCTGTCTTATTCTCTTCACTCTATCATGGATATATTCATATTACTATTGCTTATGGTCTTCATGTTTTCCATTTATCAATATTTGTTGCACACACTTCTTGCACTTCTCCGCTTACTCTTGGGCAATCTTGGCTTGACTATATTGGCAACACTCTCAATCCCGATCATATTGATATAAAATTTCCTATGCCCTTTTTGGTGTTTCTATTTGCAACGATTCATTTATTGGCATTAACAATTCTACAATATTTTGGGTTTAGTTCCGATAAATTTTCCTCATGTTCCATAAATTTTCCAGCTAAATACATCTTTGGGTTTATTGCAAAATTAGCTACGTATCTTATTCCCTCTTTCACACCCAGTGATTTCATTTTTATCTTGCATATTTCTTTGGCTAGAGCTGTACTTAATTGCTATATATTGTTCTCATTGTGACTCTTCAATATATAGGGTTTAATAATTTCAAATTTATTAAATCGAGATGGAAAAATGAACTTCCCATCCTATGCATGTATACAGAAATGAAATCTCTTTTCCCTTGAATGGATGCTAGATGGAGGCATCGATGCCCTTAGAATGCCTTTGGATGCAACCTTAGGTGATGATAATATATGATTATAGCTTGGTCCTTTATTTTAGTAACATAACTTTTTATTTATATGATTCCCTTGTTTAAATTTTGTAATTGACAACTAGAATGCCGACCCATAAGAAAAAAAGATTCCCAAAAGATAAAAGAGGCCCAAAAGAGGTGAGTAAGATACAAATAGGTTGGGGGTGTCCATAAGGATGAGAGAACCTAGGCACTAACATCTTGGCTAGGCGTTGGTGTCTAGAGTCATGAAAGATAAAGAAATAAAGTGTTGACTAGGTTGTAGACGTGAAAGATGAGAAAGAAAACTAGAAACAAAGTAAAGAGGCCAAATATAGCTTCCAATTACTAGTTTTCTCACTTAGGAATCATATGAATGCAAGTATGTGTTTATGGACCTAGAAATGTACCCAAGTGTGTGATTTTGTGTCTACATTTTCCCCACTTTATGTTGTTGAGTGAATACTTGATAACATAAAGTAGATAAGAGATGTATACCTGATAACCATGTAGAGTGTGATGGCAATAACATGTTGAGAGACAAGTGAAAGTGTGGAGTGATAAAAATGAAGTGTGGAAGCTAAGAAAAAGGAAGTGACCATAGGGGTGAAGCGTATGAGTTGTACCATGTTATACATGTTGTTCTACTTGGTGTTATGCTTGCATGATCGCTACTTCTTATAAGGATGGACTTGCAAAAAGAAGAGTAAAGAGTAATCAAAGATGTGTATATACAAAATATGCATAAGTATGTAAATGTATAAGAAAGTAGTAAAAACAAGTGTTCACCTAATCCATGACAAGTGAAAGGGATAGAAAATGTCCCGAACTACTTTGTAGAAGAGTGAGTTTTTGGGCGATCTCACACCAAGAGCTAGTTTTTCAGGCCATATCACACTAAGATTGAGTTTTTTGGGCTATCTCATGCCAAGTACAAGTTTTTTGGGAAATCTCACGCCATGATAGTAGAGTGTTGGGGAGAGAAGTCTAGTTTTACTCTCCATCCATGAATGCTTCCTGAATTTATACACCATTTTAGATGGTGTGATCCTTCTTTGTTCATTCCTTGTTCCAGATTCAATACAAGGAGAAAAAGAAAATAAAATGTATTATGATTCTTTGGAGGATTATTCCTATACTATGAAAACTACTTTGCTAACTACTTTCAAGAGTGTGCTAATATGATAAAATACATGTAACTTCCCCTAGTCATAGGTGCCCAAGAAAGGTCAGAGTGCCTAGGTGCTATTGTTTTCATCCGGGGCCATGGTGTCTATGGTGAACTCGAGAACCCAAGTCGATTATGAGACATTCTCAGAATCAGAACTTTGTTATGTTCTTGTATTATATAGGATTGTACTAAAGTTATGAGCTGTTGTATGGGGTGACCGATTCACCCAATGTATATGCCCCTCATTTGGGGTGCATGTGACATTACTAGGAGTTTGCATACCAAAGGAGAGGAATAGAAATTGAGCTTAAATTGATACCCTATAGGGGGAGGGAATATACATGGTAGAAACCAAGGCACATACAAAAAGTGGATAGAAGTATGTGTTATTAGAAAAAGTGACAAGCGTATATAGAAGAAAAGGGAAACAAACAATAATACAAATAAAGTAGACAATGAAAAATGATTTTTAAACATGGGACATTGCTCACAATGTCACAAGACAATCAGGGCCAAAGCAACCAAAAGCATATAAGCAATGAACATACAAGACATAGGGTGAATTCTGCAAACAATGACATACAATTTCAAGCAAGATGTACTAGACAACCATGGTAATAAATAGTTCTTGCAAAGAAAATACTACACATGAAGCACCTCTTAGCATGTTAGAAAGATAAAGAGTATGTTAAAGCATGTATGCTCATTGGAACAAATAGTGTGCTAGTAGGAATAAGAAGTAGTATAAAAAAAATAACACATGTAGTGTGTATGAAAGTAGATGCCCTAGGAGCCTTGGTGGGACTGGTAAGAGGTATAATGCCAAACATCAATGCTACATGTAAAGATTTATGTAAAGTATGTATTCACAACTAGAGAAAAAGTGAACGCACATGTGTATATATAGAAAGATAATGACATACTAAGTATATGTCTAGCATGGAAACAAAGTGTACATGTAACTAGTATAAGCAAGCAAGAGTATGCATAGCTAAGATATGTAATATATTATGAATGAGTGAGATGGAATAATTCACAATATGAATGTGATAGGAGTAGCGTGCCCCCTAAGTGGATGTGTATACGATGAGGTTCATTAATAGAATACCTTTCTACAGTCAAGAATGAACCATAGAATAAGAGTGCATCATTAGGAAATGGTTTAAAAATGTGCACTAGAGAGATAGGTCAATGAAACATAGAGCATAAAGAGTGTGAATGTGGTGAGGTTCATTTCAGATTTAAACCCTCAACAATCGAGTATGAACTGTGGAAATAGAGTGCATCATAGGGTAATGGTTTGAACTTGTGTGCTAGAAGGATAGATCATGAAGCGCAGAGAATATATTGTAGAATAGAATAATATGATGTGTGAGAAGAAAATTATAGAAAGATGTATCGTGAAGTGTAGAGTGTGAGAATGTGTAGTGTGTGGGGTTCATAGATGTAGTATTCCCTGAACAGTCAAGTATGAAACTTAGCACAAGAGTGCGTCATAGGGTAATGATGATACAATTTGTGTGTATTAAGGAGTAATATTGCATGAGAAAGACTAAATGTGAACCAGAGAGCATAATGCTAGAAGTGAGAGGCATTTGATAATGCTAAGAGGGGGGGGAGTAAGCATGATGCCCCCAAGTGTAAGATGTAGAGAAGAATCAAGTAACATCATCTAAAATATCATCATTTTCATGGTCGAAGCCAAATAGAGAAGTGGCATAGAATTGGTAAGTAATAATATGGGGTTGATCATATAAGGATCCATTACGGCATAAATTGTACATACCCATTGTGTACTCTTCATTAGTGAAAGGTGGTAGTGGAAATCCATGTGCATACCAACGAGTAATATTTTGTGTATAGCTGAGAAATGAATAATTGAAAATAGAAACATGACTGAAAGGCATGGGAAATGTGATATCAATATGATTAGGATCAAAGTTCTACCAATGTAGTCAAGCCAAGACTTGCCCAAGAGTAAGTGGAGAAGTACGAGGGGTGTGTGCAACAAAGAATGATAAATGGAAGATGTGGAGGCCATAAGTAGTAGTAATAAAAACATATCCATGATAGAGGTAAGGATAATGAGGTGGAGGGAGGAGCTCATTTAGTGTAAATCCTAGCTGATTCAAGAAATCATATGTACAAACAATATAAAAGAAAGTAGAATTGAATGGAATGTGTGACCAATAAGAATTATCGATGAAAAGAGTGCATGTAAATGTAGTTGGGAGTGTCTCAGAGTGTTTATGGGAAGATGGTATGACATCTAATGTATGGACAGACCCCCAAAAAAGTACCATAACATTAACATAAGGAAGGGGTACCGACATAGAGTGTTCTTGGGGAGATGAAGCAGATGGCATGGTGTCCAATGCACAAATGGATCCCTAGAGATGAATCATGTCGGTGGTAGGGGTAGGAGGTTCCATGAGTTGATAATCATTAGTGAGATATGTAGGAGGATTATGGGGATGACTGGCATTGTGATAGAGAAATGGAGTAGGGAGAGTAGTGAGTGGGTCTAGAGTGTAATATTTGAAGGGTTCGTGGTCAACAAGAACAATATATGTATAAGCATCATGTATGAACTTAACACATTGATGAACTATAGAAGGTACTACTTGTATGTGTGAAGATATCTTTTACCAAGTAAGTAATTGTATTGGAGCTTGGAATAAAAACAAAGAAGACCGTGATGATGTTTTTGGACCAACTATGATAGGTAAGGTGATATGGCCCATACACGGTCATGCAGAAGAATCATAACTACAAATAGAAATAGATGGAATGAGATTAGCTGAGGAAAGGCCAAGCTACTAAAGAAATGTAAGATTACAAATATTGAGCTCATATCCATTATCAACTAGTACCCACCTAATGCCTATGTTAAAGATGCAAGCATTAATATAAAGAGGAGGATCATTGTCGTAAACAGAAAGAGTGTTTTTATAAACATAAAGAGTGGAAGCTACATCATATGTAAGTATTATCTAGGAGATAATTTATTTTATCCTTACATTTATAGCAAGCTAATCCTGAATGTAGCTTCCAGAGGAGTATTAGCAGGAATGTAAGTATTAGCCAGAGTAAGGTATGATATATACATGATCTAGAAGACTATTTGCAAGAATGTAAGCATTAGCCGAGTATTACCAGGAATGTAAGTATGATAAGAAAAAAAAAAGATATGAGAGTGTTATAATGTTGGGTTCACCAAATAATAATAAAAATATAATTATGCTAAACCCTAATTGCAGAGTCCCGTATGAAAAATAAATGAAGAAGAAAAGATTTGACATAAGAAATAAGATAGATGAAATAAAACCCTAGATGGAAGAGAGAGGATATAAGACTTATAAATTTTTGATTTCCTAAAGATGATTTGGATTGGAACAACTGATGAAATAAAGGAGAATACTATTGTAATTGCCTCTATAAAATTTTGGAACTATCGGATATGCAAGGACTAGGATTCCTAGAATAGGACTTGGGAACCAGAGACCACTAGAAAGCACCCGTGATTGCGAAAAGATGAAAATATAGTTTTTCTTGTGTTTAGAGGTGGTGCATAACCTTTGTTGTTGGTCATATTTATGTTACTGGATGATCACTAAATTCTCATGTAACCTGAAAAACAAATGATATCCTATAAAACCCCAAATTACATCAAATCTTAAAAAGAAAGATGCAAATGGGGGTCGGGATGACCCCAAAGGTCACTTGACGGAGTGAACTTATGACTGATTGCTTCACTACATCTTAGAATCCATGTAGTTCTTGTGCATGTGTGTATAAGTTGTGCCCTAGGAATCTGTGTGTGCAAGTTCACATGACAACAAGCGATAGATAGATGTACCAATATAAATAGATATGTGGATGGAAAAATGAACTTCCCCTCCTATGTGTGTATGCAAAAATGTAGTTCCTTGTCCATTGAATGGATGCTACATGGATGGATATTATTATATTAGAATGCATTTGGATGCAACCTTAGGTGATGATAATATATGCTAAGAGCTTGGTCCTTTATCTTGGTCATATAACTTTTTATTTATATGATTCCCTTATTTGAATTTTGTAATTGACAACTGAAAGGATGAACCATAAGAAAAAAGATTCCCAAAAGATAAAAGAGGCCCAAAAGAGGTGATTAAGAGAAAAAGTGGTCAGGGAATCTAGAAGGACAAAGGCGTATGGGCGATGATGTCCTGGTTGGGCATTGGTGTCTAGAGTCATGAAATATAAAAAAATAAAGTATTTATTGGGTTATATGGTGTGAAATACCAGAAATAAAACAAAAAAAAATCAAAGAGGCAAAAGATAACTATCAATTACTAGTTTTATCAATTATGAATCATATGAATGAAATTATGTGTTTATGGACCTAGAAATGTACCCAAGTGTGTGATTTTGTGTCTACACTGTCCTATAGACACAACTTTGACTTGATGTTTTTTTCTTACTTATCATACATGATATTTCCCAAATAACACACATTTAAGACCACATGACCTTTATAACCATCTAAACTTACTCCTCCTATATTTTTGATCCCTCATAGAGTTCTTCATGACACTAATTTTTGCAATAAAGCACTCACCATGTAGAAAAATACTTGATTCTAATATCATGCACTCAATCTCAAAATACTCACTAGGAATTTCATGATTGTCTCGATAGACCTACTTACCTTCCTTCTTGAGCTTCAACCCTTCTTATAGACACCTACTCATCTCCTCTTGACTTGAAAATATTTGAATTTATTCATTAAGACCTGATACATGTTTCTTAAGCCATCAAACATAATCAACAAGAACCGAGTATTAATCCTTTTCTATGCCAACAACAATCATACCTCAAACATACAATTATCCATGTTGTATATCTTCTCACAATATTTTCATGACCTTCTGACAACCAAACCCCGTCCCGAGAACCTAATTGGCTCCCCCTAAGACTGAACTCTCCTCTATTTTCATTTCTTTTCAATAACATGCTCAAATGTACTGAATGACATAGACCTAAAAAGGTCATATAAAATTTATCCAAGCTAACCACATGCATCAATCATCATCCAAGAATGACTATCATATTATCCAAAATGCTTCTCTCATTATACTGTTAATAAGGTCTTCTTCATGCAACACAACACCTCATGACAAAGTAGTAAAAAAACATGCCATAAAAAAATCTTACCTTTTCACAATAACCACAAGACACATGACTCAATAATTTTCATCATGTCTTCATCTTGATAAGTCATAAGAACACAACTCCCGACCTTCTTACAACTCTTTCAACCTTAATGATGCTTTTGAAGACATACATCTGCTATACTTTGTAATCCTTCTACAATTGTAATTACAACTTCTAATAATTGAGCTCTAATGATATCATAATGAAAAATACATTCAAAAATGTCTACCCAGTTTATTTGTACACGACCTCATGCTTATCATGTCTTGTCATGCCTCCAAGAAAACACCCATATAGTTGCACTACGTCTCATTCTCTAAGCGAGTCAAATGCTATGTCACCAAGTATTCATGATACAATGTAGAAATATTAGCTCATGAGCTCCGTTGACCACAATGTAATCCACATACCTTCTCATATAGCTGACTACCATCTACACAAGTCTTCTTGTGGCCTCACACACTAGTCTCAAAATATATCATAGTTATACCAGGCCTAGTTTCTTGTCATCCCGCTTTAGACTTATGGTCATCTTATTAAATTATTCATCATGACTACAACAAATAATATGGTGTATTGAAAAAATATTTATATTGTTAGACCTCTTCATGATACTCATTAACTGTTGGAGCTACATAATTGATGACACACTTATATATGATAGTTCTCTACCCATAAATCTGACCTCTTAGCCTCATAATCAACTTTCTTGACTATACCATGCCTTCAAGAGAACATATATGAATTCTAATGGTCTTTACTTACCTACTTTACTTCAGAGTCTAATGTCAACTTATTAACTAATCTTATTCCTTATTGAAGCATATAACTATGTCACATCAACACATACCTTTTCTTGTTCTTCATGGATGCCTTTTTGAGAGTTATGGAAATATCATCTTACATAAACCTCTCCTCATCCATCATGATTCCATAAATTTGCAACACACTTCTTAAGACAATATATCAATGTGAAAAACAAGAAAATATAATAATAGATTTGCAACATACCTTAAATTATCTTTTACAATCCTTAAAAAAACATCAAATATCTAGACACACTCGAGGCCTCAAAACAAAAACCTAGGTTACCAAATTTTCCTTCATGGATGAAAAACATACCTTAAAATTAAATTTTGGATCCAACAAGAGCTTCATGAATCCATGATAGACCTCAAACCAGTCTACGAGACCTCATGAATTCATAACTCAGTAACCCCGATACATAGATCCACATCTTCATTACATTCATTCAAGCTCCCCTATATCCCTGTTTTCTCTTGGTGATGAATGTATTTAAGAAGTTTAGTAGAGACATCATATGCCACGAGAATCTATAAAAAAATCTTGAGGAGATTCCAAGATCTCCTTGCACCTATGACTCAAATTTTTCATCCTTCTTTCGATCATCAAACTTTAAACAACATTTATTTTCTCCAAAAATTGTCTTGGCTTGATTATTTTGACTTACTCTTGGTTCCCATGCCTTGTTTTCCTCTTCTCATGTAATATAGGATCTTGAAACCTCTTGTTTTTTTGGAAGTACCATGATTTTTTTTGGCAATGTGACCAACATGATTACAATTCTAACTCAAAACATCATTCTTTCCTCTTGACTGGTATGTACTGAAACTCCTTCTATACTTCCATGAGTCTTCACACTTGAATGAATTTCTACACTCTTTTTCTCTATTTCCAAAACTGATACAACTATAAAAATAACCATTAGTGGACTTCTCATACATTAAAGAATTGGGTTGTCTAAAATAACTTGTCTTCTCTTTGTTCTTGAAATTTTTCTTCATCCGATCTATCTAGAAACTTGGGCCATCAACCTCCTTTGAGTAATATCTTCTTGAACCACATTTTTAGATTTTAGATTCTCCTTGAACTATAAATAAGTCTTATCTTCTGCAGTATTTTGACTATCAAAAAGGTCATCTATATCCTTACATCTCTATTTAAATCTCTAAAATGATCTTTCCTTACTATATGCCTCGATCAATGAAACCCTTAGAGACTTAATATATCTCTCATACTTGATGCACACTTATTACTTAGTTTGTAGGCTTACTGATGTAATATCTACTAGATTTTCTAAATTTTTGAGAATCTCTTCACATTTGTTGGTGTTAGCCCAATGTTTCTCAATAATATGGATTTTGTCTTCATATTCCTTTACTTGTGCTATACCTTTCTTATTCTTCTTATTTACATATTTCAATTCTTATAAGACACCTAATAGCTTGGATTTAAACTCTTCTTCATCTAAAGTTATACACGAGCATCCAAATATGGATCCTTCATTCTTTCTAGCTCCTTTGGACATGAATATGAACTCATTTCCAGCCTCTCCATGATCATATTCAAAATCATAATTAGATTCATAAACATCACTACTTGCCTCGATGAGCTACAATCCTCCTTGGAGTATAAGCTTCTCTTGCACTTCTTCTTATCCTCAAACTTCCTAAAATTCTTATTTTTGTTATTAGACCAATGATATTTTTTTCATCATCATGATCATCATCACACTCTTTTACCTTATGATTGTGATGACACTTGTTTGTAAAATGTACAATCTCTCCACAGTTGAAACATTTTAAGGGCAACTTACCCTTATACTTTCCTGGACCTATTTTCAACTTCCTAAAAACATAACAATCAACTAATCATCAATATTAGAAATATCATCATCTAAGATATTCTTACCTTTTTATCTTCTTCTCAACTTTTAAGGCTACTTCATCCTTGAGGATTTTATCCACAACTGTCCTCATCTCATAAGTAGTTAAGATATCACGGAGTTCATCCATCAACATAGTACTCAAATCCTTTGCTTCTTCTATAGCTGATACTTTAGGATCAAATTTAAAAGTGAGATATCTCAACATATTATGCACCACCATAGAGTTTTTGAAATCTTCACCTAAACCTCGATGGTATTGACAACTTGATCAACTCTGAGAGGATATGCACCAATTGTTACTTATTCTTTCATATTCAGAATTTCAAATTGATTTCTATAGGTCTAGAGCTTTGCCAAATTTACCTTGGATTCACCTTCATAGATCACTTGTAGCTTATCCCACATGGCCTTAGTTATAGTACATTGTATCACCTTGACAAACTCTAACTCTTCCAATCCACACACAATAGAATTCAAATCTTTAGAATTATAATTACTAGCCTTCTTACTTGCTACATCAGTTGGAGGGTTTTGAGGAATGGTGTAGCCATCTATAACTGACTGCCATATATCACATCCCAAAGACATGATGTGAGTTCTCATCCTGATACTCCAAAATTCATAATTTTTCCCATCAAACATAAGATCTTTGTTATTAGAGGAACCACTTTGCTGATTCACTATTTTTGTGCTTCAGAAGATCACCTCAAGATAGTTAATATTTCTTTATAGGACCTTCTCTAATATCAATTGTTATAAGAACAATCACTATGAGGGTGGGTGAATTAGGGAGAAATAAAAATTTTCATTCACTTAATCAAATTTAACCATTAAACAATCATCCACAAGAACTTAAACATAAAAGAGAAAATGAGAGAGAAACAACACAAGAAAACCAGATGTAAGTGGGAAAAACTCAAGGGGAATAAAAACCAATGAAACACAACTTTATTAGAGATATAAATCAAATTTATTTGAGGACCAACACAACAATGAAAACCAACCCCTAGATTTAGTGAGGCACCAACCCCACAAAGAACAGTAGCCCCTAGTTTAGTAGAACAAAAAAACTACGACGAACTAAACCCAAGATGGATCATCACCAAAAAAATCCACATAATTTTTTTCACCTTTGATTTTTGCTTTAATAACTAATGATGACACTTTCAAGATCTCTTTCCTTCCTTCTCCAAATCTTCCCTCCAGTCAACTCGCTCTAGATCTTCTCCACCAAGCTGATTAGGTCCAATGACCTATCTCTTCAACACCTAAAAATAATCTAGAACATATGATCACAGTCTTTTCACTCTCTTTTTGGTCACAAATACCCTCTACACCTTCTCTTCTCTTCCCTCTAGCTCACACTTTCTCACACACTCACAACTAGCTCAAATGAGCCTTCTTCACTTACTTTTATACCTATCTTATGAACTTAAAACATGTAGTTCAAACATAATACAATAAAATAACTCCCAAAACATAATAAAATAATTAAAACATTCCACATATGACCCTATAGGTCGTTAACATCATTTAGAACCATTTAGACCTCCATTAAGACTCAAGAAGCCCTAAAGCACCAAAAAGACCTACTTGCCGTAAAATGAAATTTTATAGAGAAAAAAACTTCACCAAAGAAAATAAACAACTTAGACATGTTTTATAATACTTAAAAACACTCCAAAACCATGAAACACCTCAAAACCATCAATCACCTCACCTCATGAAGCCTCTTGAGAACAAGCACAAACAAACTACCCAAAAACTAGTCTTCAAAGATCAAGCCATAACGACATCAAGTATCATAAAAATACAAGTTTGATATACCAATGGAAAAATGTGTCATCGGGGTCATCACCAAACTCAAATCATGCCATAAATCGATCAGAGTCACTAAAACACCTCTTCAACCAGGCCACCTCAAACTTCCCAAAACTACCCAAAAACTAGTCATGCCAAATAGGGCACAAAAACCTCATAGAAGATCAACCATGATATAAAACCATAATGCACATGTATAAAAGATCCCATTATTTCTCAACATCTAAATTAGTGAACAAACTCGGTAAGGGTAAAAATGCAATAAATTACAAAATATTCAACAAAAACACCTAAAATTTGGGCCATACCTTCATATAAAACTACCATATTTTATCCAACTCTCACCTTTTCTAAAATATAATCAAAACTTTTGGCTCTATCTCACTAAGGCATGCTTTCACAAAGACTAGGTCTAGGAATAAACCTAAAAACTCACTTTCCATGCAAAATGCTCAAAGTACTAACCTCAAAATTCACTAACATGATGGAAAAAACATTACATAGCTATGAAATTACTTACATATTAATTTCCAAGTTGCAACCATACCAAATTACATCATTAGGTCACATAGGGCTTGAGAATAGGTCTAGTGAAGACCTAAAAACCATGTCCAACACCTAAACCAAAACTCTAAGAAACTACCAATAAACCTTTATGTTTATTTCCTCTTTTGACATAAATGACATCAGAAAACACCGATAACACCTTCACTTTGACATTAATATCAAAATTGAGGTATCATCGGTGCCTAGTTTCCAAACTTAAAAATCATCCATATAAGAACATATTAGAGGCATAATATAATAGTAATGATTGCATATTTTAATGACTAAATTTTACCTCCATTTATACTATTTGGATGAAATTTAAGTAGTATAAAGGATATACAAGGAGTTTACAGAAGTGAGTAGAGAAGTTGTAGCTGGAGCATGCCGAGTTTAAGAAACACAACGTGGAAAACCGTGGACCAACGTTTTGATCAATGATGGGTGAAATTTATTATCACAGGGGAGATATTGGATTTGAACTTGCCAAAGAGGTATACAAGACTTCAAAACTACAAGATTGAAGGAGAGATTTGGAGTGATCAATTCCCAAATATACGTATAAACTAAGGATTTGAGTTTCTAGCGCTAAACTAAGGATTTGAGCATCTTGGCAGGTGCTAGAAAATGAGTGTTGGGAGTATGGTCTGTTTTTTTTTTTTAACCATGATAATTTCTTACAAAAAGGTTTTACCACCGTAGACGACAATATGAACCCATTTTTCAACTTGTCTACTAGGTACCGAAACACACAGTAAAGTGGTATAGGGAAGGGAAATGATGCCTTATTGCCACCAATTTACGATGTAAGGGTGTAACTATTTGATAAATTAAAACAATGTTGCATGCTATAAATTGGATTATTTCCTAAGTTAGGTCATTTGGGAGGAAAAATTGATACTTGGAATAGAATTTGTAACTACAAGTATTGATTTAGAAAATGGTATTTTATCGAACTTGATTGTATTTAGAATTTCTCTCAAGGATCAATTTTCCCTAGGTTAGGTCATGTGAGGAAATAATATTGTGAGTACTTGTGAAAATGTGGATTCATTGCTACTTGGAATAGATTGGAAATTTACATTTTGGAACATAACCTTTGCAGGATTTGAATATTTTTTTGATTGCTTGGAATATGGGATAATTGTGTATCATATTTGGAAAAATAACTTGGATTATTGAAGGATGGGTAATAAGATACCTTGAATATTTTCCCCCTTTGGAAAAGAGGAGAGACCAATCATCAAGCCTTGAGCCAAACAAAAAAATTTAAATTCCTTGGATGGAAATGAAAAGTCAATATAGGAGTAATACATTAATGAGTATAATATGAGAGTATCATAGAGCTAAGATTACGGAGGTATTCCAAGGAATATGTAGTATAAAATATATCAAAAATACGGTTCCAAAGTGCTGCGAGATGGTGTGAAAAAGGAGAAAAGGTGTTAAAGATATGAAAGAAATATTAATGAGGAATTAGTTTCCGTAAAGTATAGTATAAGTAACTATAGAACTGTTGGTAATGAATTTTTTATATAAATAGTAAGGTGGAAAATTTAAAAGGTCTTTCATTTTAAAATTTGAGAATTGTGATTTGAGCTTCTAAGTGAGAAAAATGCCATGTGTACGAATGGTTATCCCGACTAGGTTCGAAAGGGTGATAGAGGTCGTTTGAAACATACGACATGTTGGTACCCAAATTAGTCCCACCTTGTAAGCCGAGTAGCATCAACAGATAAACATGATGCTTAGAGAAAGACAGACCATGATTTGAGTTGTTTTGTAGCCGAGGATGGATCTGACAGTCTCTTTTTACTTAGACTTGGGGAATGTTGGATAACACCTCACTAAGGGTATGACCTACCCTGCTACTTTAGGTTTTACCTGAAACTAGGGTGAGAGGACCCATTTTGTAACTTGTATTTGTGAAAAGTGGTGGATAGAACAACAATATTTGGACTCCTTTTCTTAGGGAAGTAAAAATATCCTCAAGAAGACATGGTCAATACAAACATTATCTAACTCTCACAAGTTGTCACACTAGAAAATGTAGATATCTTCTAAATAAGGCTCAGGTTACTAAAGACAGTCATAATTCCAACTTGCTTCTACATATTTTGGATAAAGGATGGGAAAATTCAACAAATCTCCTTAGCATTTATGCATAGACAGTGAAAGCAGGGGTAATTCAAGTGGATCTAATGGTTATTGGTTATGATTTTGATGTATTTTTGGGAAGTTAAGCAGGATAAAGTTGATTATATGAAAAACCTCAAATGAACCTTACAAATACTACAAATAATTGTTCTTGATGTAAAATATGGATCACACAATCCAAAGCATTCCTTCAACCAGAAGGTTTGTATTCATGGAAGCCCAAGAACATAGGATTTCCCACAAAATTTGAGAATTGAGACAAAAAATATCATGAAAAAATCTCAATAAAATACTAACAATCCCCGATCAAATACATTCCGATACACTCAGAACCGACAAAGATATTAGATCAAACAGATAAAAATGATTTTAAAACCATTTACCACATTATGAAGGAAATATCCATCAATCATGTAATTTCAGTTACCAAATTGTCACTATTTTAACTAAGGATTTATGTAATTCAGAGAGATTAATTAGCATAAGATTATAACAAATATAGACAATCGATTCAAAACAATTCATTTTTTTAACAAATTAATAGTGTTCGTGAGAATACACACAAATTGATTTAAGAAACACCAATTCTTCAATAAGGGGACACAACAAATATGACCTCAATATTTTCCAATGACTGTACAATGCAATCATCTTGGCAAGAAGGCTTGGGAATAAATGAATAACAGTTCGGGTATCTCAGATTGATTCAATTTTTAGCTAGTACAAACAGTTCTCTCCTTTTTTCTCTAAAGATTAGAAAAATTAACCCCCTTATGCAAGAGTATTCTCATCACATTTATACATTTTCAATCACTCACTCACCCTCCATTCCCCCCAAAAGCATGAATATCCAAAGAATATTCTTCTTTACAACATACAATTTTAATATGTTATCTTATGTTTCCAGGTGGAGGAATTATGAGTTACTCCTGCTATGTCATTCATTTTTGCATTTGTTTAATTGTTTCTCCCTTTTGGTGGGAAAAGAAACCCCTTTTGATATTTTTCAGGCACCTCCATATGGCTTGATGTGACACACAAATCCCTTTCACCTTTTTGAGGATCAATCTCGAACAACACACACTCATGTTTATGTCTTTCTAGGCTGAATACTTTTCCATAAATTGTGTCACATTAGTTTGGATATCTTTTGTTGCACGATGCTAATCTCTCTCAAATTTATTTCCTTCATGTGAGATGAGTGAAAAATCCTTCTTCATTTGATGGCAATGATTTCATTCAACTTATCTTGTCTGCACCATTCCTTCTATAAATTCAAATTTGTTCCTTCATTGGTATGCATCCCTTTTCCATTTTTAGACTTAAAAGGTTACTTCAAAGCTCTCTATTGGTGAAATGGTGAGAGTAGATGTAGAAAATAGCTTGAAGGAAATATCATCAGAAGATTTAAATCAAATATTTGATTTAAAATACCCAGATGAAGCATTTATTAGGGCTCTATTTGAAATTGCTGACCCCGGGGGATAACAAAGCCCCCTGACATATAGAGAAGTTCGGATCTCCCTCCTCTTAAGAATGATTAAAATCAATCCTATTTTATCATCTTTCTAGTTGACCTACTATCATCTTTTCTATTGGGAGAACTAAAAATATCTTGAAGAGTTGAAGACATTCTGGATTGAGAGGAGTCTTACTTGCAACATGTATGAGGCATTCGATGAGTTGAGCTAGTAAGTTGATTGGCGATCTAGTTAGTGAACTTTTTGTGAGCTACGAGGTAAGTTGGAGGCAAGTTTGGATGGAAAACTGGATGGTAAGTCAAGGTTAGCAAGATGACATGTGAGTTAGCAGTGAGCTTAGTGAGCTACCAGAAAGCTGGTTAGTGTGTTGCCAAGTGGGTAGAATCCCGTAAAATTATCAAGTGGGAATAATCCCGTTAAACTACCACTCGTGTGGTATCCCGTTAAAATATCAAGTGGGAAGAATCTTGTTAAACTACCAGTTGGGAGGAATTCCTTAAAACTACTACTCGTAGAAATCCCGTGAAAACTATCGAGTTGGGTGAAATCCTATGAAAACTATCAATCGAGACGAGAATCCTATGAAAACTACCAAGTGTATAGTCCTTGTTGGTCTGTAGATCTCATGAAGCTGGGTGATACCAGAAAGAGAGTGGTCAAGACCTTGGGAGGGGATTGGTCATTGTAATTTCAAGCATTATCGACAGAGCCCAACTTAGTGATATTGTGTATGTGCCCTAGTCTTGCCTTGTTGTACTTTGGGTTGGGTTTTTCTATAAGATCACTTAGCACGAGGATTTCCTTATTGTAATTTTGGGCTATTTTTTTCCTAGATGTGTTAATATGACATATATGTTTTCCTAGTTTTTATTGGATTGTTTGTTTCCTCTTATATTAGAGTGAATTTCCTTTTAGTGTAGATGTTTTTTGCTTCCGCTAAATTAACCCATGTATTTGCAAGAATGCCATTGTGTTGTGAGTGTTCTTGTGCAGGTAAACACTGAAGGCATAGTCTGTAGCTTTAGTAGAGTTCTATTCCCACGGAGGAACTTGAAGTGAGCAAGCGGTGCTACTTGGCTACAACTCTGTTGAGCTAGCCCTATGACAGTTGGTACCAGAGCACAACTTATATATAGGTTAGGTTGTGTTTACCTTGTCTAGTCGTGTTTTGTTCACCATTGACCATGTTTGTGTCTCCCTAGTTTTGTAATTAATTCTAAGAGGATCAATATCTATAGTTCCATACTATGTTACCATAAGAGGTGGAGTGGAGGGAAGCGATTGTAGTGGTGTTGGTGGTAGTAGTTACTAGAGTAAGTTGAGAGTTGAAGTCGCGAATGACCTTTTAAAGTAAGTTGGTGCCAAGTTCGTCATCTTGGAGTAAAAATTGGTGCAGATTCAACAAGCTCATGGAGAAGGTAGTGGCTGTGGAAGGGACGATCGTGGAACTTACTGGAAAGTTGGGGAAGAGTTTGGTGTTCCAGGCTATAAGTTACAGGATGAAGTGACTTTGTGTCAAGCAGTGACACTGAGTCTGGTGAAAGCACTAGTGTTCAACTCTTCTTCAGTTTCGAAGCTCCTCAAGTTGAAGAAACCGGTGTGATCTACTAAGGGTTTTCTTCTAGGATCTAGGGGAGTATCTGACAGTTTTGGAGGATTATCGTGTGTAAATAAAGTACACGCTACAACAGGGTACGCCATTGGTATGGAAAAGGTTTGGTGTAGAACCAGAATGATTGACAATGCATCACAAAGGAGTGAAGGGAAGGTAGAGCTCAATTTCCATGTAGTGTTGGAATCAAAGAAGCCATTATTATAGTAGATCATATATTTGGTTTAAGAGATGTGATTTCATCCATGTACATCTAGAGTCCTTGTGCTTCAAGTGAGGGAGCATTGTTAAGGGAAAAATATGTCTTCGGGGAAGCTACATAGTGGTGACCAGTGAAGGAAGATTATTTGGTAGTCATCGAAGGGATCTTAGAGGTCTAGCGGAACTCTAATAGTTGCAGAGAGTCATAAGATGGAGAAGCTGGTGGAGATAATTCTTCATCTAGAATGATAGACATGTAGTGGAGTACATTACAGCTGAGATTGTCTGAAGTGGCAGGGATGTCGGTAGTTCAGATGGAGGATCCAGATGAACGGTGTGAGCAGCAAGTTTGTATGCTCGGTTTGGGCTCAATGCAATGGGTAAGCTTGAGTCCTGGTTAAGATGGTGTTGGTGGCGACTTAAGTAAGTTGAATGTTGTGGAGGTGGTGATCTGGGTAAGGAGAACCTTGGTACTTGTGAACACAAGTGTGACCCAAAATGATGTTATAGTTCAACAGGCCTAGAGATTTGGACCTCTAGTCCTCCGGAGGTACCAAGTGGCTTGAAATAGTTTGTGTCATAACCATTGAGTTTAATTGACTCTACATGAGGTAGGTCAACATATGGATTGGCAAGAATAAGCTCATCTTGTGAGGTGTACTTGTGAGTAGCATATGATTACATGTAGATGGGTGTAGAAATCATCTAGAAAATCCATGGAGCTTGAAGCAAGAGGTAGGGAAATATTGTGGTTAGAGCTAGGTGTTTTCATGGAATAGTTGAGTCCTTTCTTCTCCAGTTCATTTGGTCATATGTGTTTGTGACCTGTATTTCCCGAGTAGTCTCAATACATGGAGGTTTTTCATGTAGTCCAGTTTGAACCTTTGTGTCTGTTGATGAAGCTGAGCCAGGATGGTGTCAGCCAAATCATCCATTTCCTTGTGATGGAGAAGCCAGATCGAGAGTTGGAGTTTGACATTTGAGGTGAAGATTGAGGGTTGTGGCAATGTGAAGTTAAGGGAGTTCCTAGTGTGTTGGGTTGGTTTTACTTTAACAGCTGGAGTAGTGAACCCTTGGAAGTTAGATAGGCAAGGTCAAGAAGTTTCTTGTGAAGAATGTTGGCCTTGGTCCCTTGGCTCCGTTATTAGTCTAAATAGGGGACCTCATCTAGTATAGTTGTGGTTGGGTCTTTACAGCGTAGAGGGCATCACCAATTTCAAGTAGGGGAGACTATGAAGCATCCGATGAGCCAAGATGGCGAGTTGATTGGCGAGCTAGTTAGGGAGCTAGTTGGTGAGATAGGAGGCAAGTTGGAGGTGAGCTAGATGGAAAGATGGGTGGAACGATGGTTAGAGAGATGACATGTGAGTTAGCAAGTGAGTTGATAGGTAAGTTTCTAAGCAAGCTATGTGAGCTACCAAGAAAGTTGGTTAGTGTGTTACCGAGTGGGAAGAATCCCGTAAAACTATCAAGTGTGTGGAATCTGTTAAACTATTACTCGTGGAATCCCGTTAAACTACTAGATGGGTGGAATCCCATTAAAATATTAAGCAGAAGAATCTGTTAAACTACTAGTTGGCGAATCCCTTAAAACTACCACTCGGGCAAAATCCTCGTGATAACTATCGGTCAAGTGAAATTCTCATGAAAACTATCAGTTAGGTGAAATCCTGTGAAAACTAGCAAGTGTATAGTCCTTGTGGGTCTGTAGATCTCGTGAAGCTGGGTGATACCAGAAAGAGAGTGGTCAAGATCTGGGGAGGGGGATTATTCAATGTAACTCCGAGCATTATCGGCAGAGTCCGACTCGGTGGTGTGTGTATGTGGTCTAGTGTTGCCTTGGTGTACTTTGGGCTGGGTTGTCCTGTAAGAGTACTTGGCCTGGGGCCTTCCTTATTGTACTTTTGGGTTGTTTTGTCCTGGATGAGTTAATAAGACATATGTGTTCTCCCAGTTGTTTCTTGCATTGTTTGTTTCCTCTTGTGTTAGAGTGAATTTCCTTTCAGTGCAGATGTTTTGTGCTTCCGCTAAATTAACCCATGTATTTGCAAGAATGCCATTGTGTTGTGAGTGTTCTTGTGTAGGTAAACACTGAAGGCGTAGTCCGTAGCTTTAGTAGAGTTCTATTCCCATAGAGGGACTTGAAGTGAGAAAGTGGGGCTGCATGGCTATAGCTTCATAGAGCCGGCCCCATGATAACGAGCATTTCGAATACAAGTGTCCCTTTTTGTGCAATGAAGAATTTGTGTTGAAAGAGGTTCCCAAGGAGTCTTACGTACTTTATGATAAGACTTAAATTGATACAGTTCCCACCATTTCCCACAAGGTAGAAGAATTAGAGCAACAAATCATTTCCCTAGAAGAAGGTCGAGCAAGACCTGTGCCACCTCATCAATCTACAATACCAACACCATCATCAAGAAGAAAGAGGGGGAATCAAGCTCTCAGCCCCCAATTATCATTTTGGATGAGGAAGAAGTAGAGCCTTCATCTCCTTAGTGTTCCAAGGCCTCAACTTCTACTACCAAGGAAGATAAGGGAAATTCTACTCTCCACCTTCCCATTCATGTAGTGCAGGTGAGCTCCTTTGATGAAATAAATTTTTTTAGGACCTCTGCATGTTCCTCTACCAAGAGAGCATCCACATTTTATGAGGAGGCACCAGGGTGAGTCTAGTTCAAAATACCTTGTTCCACTAGGTCCATGGGGTGTAATACTTGCTCTTCTATCCACTCCATATGTTCCCCTTCAGTCTACTCCTTACAAGGAAAAAGGGAAGACAACATTTCCTACAGGTGGTTTGGATCTTTTAGACTGGGTATCATCTTACTAGAAGAATATGGAGCTGAGGAATATCATGGATGGCCCTAGGATGAATGTTGAATCATTGATGGATATGGGGATATATCACAATTTGGCTGGGTCAGTTGTGTTCGCTCAATTAGCTCAAGGCTTAGAGGAGTTTATCCTAAGGAAGAATAGGTTATTAAATAGAATTCCCCCATTTTTAGGAGAAAAAATAGAAGTAGGGGATAACTGAATGCTTTTCTTCTCTTAGTTTCCTTTTTGATGTAATTTTTGAGAATGTATATATCTTTCATGGCAGGGCCCCTATAGAATCCCCATTTTTCTTATCAATCTTCATATCTGCATCTTCATCTTTCATCATCTTGTCCCTTTTTATGTCTTCATCTTCTCCTGACTTCATTCAAAACCTCAACCCTAATTTTAGCTAAGTCTTCAATTTCATACTTTGGGATCTGAGATCACATTCCAATCCACCAAACATTGATTCCTCTACCTCTTTGTTTGGTCCTTATGATAGTGGTAGCTGCTTTGTATGACACATGGAGACCTCACATAGCTTTGGGGATTCTATTTCTCTCTCTCTCTCTCTCTCTCTTTTGAATCGAACTTGGGTGTCACTTGGAGGCTTGAGGGATCTTCTTCCTTATATTGAATTTTCAACCCATATGGGCTACCTTACCACACTTTAGCCACGTGGTTGATTCTCACTTCTTGAAGGCCCTTGATTCTTTTACCTTCTCCAAAATGCATCGAAGGGACACATGGATACCTTCTACGTCTAGCTCCAGACTTAGTAAAAATTGATTCCCATAAAATACAAGAGAACACCAAAGCGAAAAGGGGTTGGGACAACAAAAGTGGTGGGCATCGAGATTTTTTTCACTTTGCACTTCACTAACTTATTGTCAAGATTACAACATTGACCCAATTCATAGTCAAAATTTTACATGGATTTTCAGGGGAAACATGACTATTACATTCCTTGACTAAAAAGAGGATTCATGCCCTAAACATAAGGTTTTCATTCACATTCAATACGATTATATCTTTTAAGCATATATTTTTACATGGGAGAACTAGTCAGAGAAATTTTTTTGAAGGCATATACCAAACAAAGGGTGAGATCAAATCAAGTACTAACATGTCGATCGATTGGTAAGTGATGAATTTTACATATCAAATTAGGTAATTTTAGTTATTTTTGTGATTTTTTAGATTTTGGGAATTTATGTCCAAGACAAGTGCGGATGGGCTGGATCTATCCTTTAGATAGGGCCATATAGATATGGGTGCTAATGTCACGATTCTAGATAGTAGGGTTCAGGTGAGTTAGGAACTCATTTCCGTGTGTGTTTGGTAATTTATATATTGAGTTTTGGCCATTGTATGTGTATTAATGTGAAATTTTCAAACTTGTTTATGATGTGCAATGAGATATACACTTAAGGGAGTTTCGTGGAGGTAGGAACTTGTCTACATTGCTGACATTGGGCTTGGAGGAGGAGTGGGATGTTTTGGACCATGTTGGGCTATGAAACATTGCTAGATTGGGAGCGATACCCCATAATATCCATATGATGATTACATTATATGAGATATGGTGTGTAGACACTTGTACATTGTGGTTACCTACAAGTGAGATGATATGGACAATATAAGATGTTTATAGGATCTTTTGATTATCAATTCAGGGGATAGGGTACAAGAGATGGGCCAAAGAGATACATGGAGGAAATAGAGGGATGCAAGAAAATATTTTATAGGGTCAAGGGTATGGGCGAGTCATTGATCATGTTAGATGACATAATTAGATTAGTTCTATGATTATGGAAGTTTATTGTAGTGATATTGGCATCGAGTGTGGTAGTGGATAGAGGTGAGGTGTCAATTTCTTATAGGATGCATGATATTTTTGGAGTATTGAGGAGCATGACATGTGGTATGCATGGAGCCGGTGTGTTTTGGAACACTTTTACAGGGATTTGTAATGATTTACATAGGAGGACCATAAAGGTGGTATATGAGCTACTACCTTATTAAATGTGTGGGAATATGAACATATTGTAATAGTATAACCATTAAGTGGGCCAAGAGAAGATTGGGGTTTTCCAAAGATCTTTACAGCTCAATGGCTAGGCCCGAGGAGATAATTTTTGATATGATGACCTATAGGTTGATGTTGGATAGGATGAGGCCCATAGCTATTATTTGGAGGCCGTATAAGGATTATGGAGGGTGGGTAGAAGATTTTACAAAGTCTGCAATGCATTCAACACACCGTGTTATTATAGGACAAGTTTTTAGGGGTTATGAAGCTATTTCGGTGGGAGTGAGTGTCTATATAGTTTTTCCTTATACAAGATGTGCCCTCGAGACATATATATATAGTATATATATGTAGAAATAGTAAGGAAGGTAAGAGATAGGCCCAAGCCCACGAGGATCCCTTGCTTAGATTCAAGGAGAGAGATATAGATATAAAAACAAGTAGAGTTGATGACACATGATATACCCTGGATTATACACGGTGGTGGACATAACACGATGGGTTCTATTATATCTAGTTGTTGTAGATGTAGTTAGAGGGAAACTAGGTGGACCTATAAGAAGTGAAGAGGCATCCAAAGCATGAGCAGATTCCTTAAAGATGATGTTGTAATGACAACGGTTACACAAAATTAGTAGAATTGATTTGTATTTTTCATGATAGATAGTTATCGATTTTGGTATTTGTGAAGATATGATACTAATAAATATTATATGATTGCATGTGATGAGTATTGGTGATTGATTGTAGATACGTCGGTATGCACCTCGAATTACAACATACGGAAAAATGTGTTGGTGGGGGAGGTATGTTAGAGAGGATTGATAATATTTCTAATGTCCATGCCTATTTTGTTTTGATCTAATGGCCATAGTAGCTTTTACATGTACTATATTGTAGTATGAGTGAGATGAGGTAAGGATGGAGGTAGCATGAGCATGGGAGGTAGTCGAGAGGAAGTGACATCATATAGATAATGTTTGAGAAATATGTGGAGCTCTAGGGTTGATATGCGAAGGATGTGGCTATGAAAACATACTTATGAGTGAGCAACGATCACAAACAAAATGATGGATATCGAGTGGGGTGCATCTAGTTCTAGGGTAGCTATAACCTCTAGTAGTGAGGAGGATGTATGATGTATATAGAGGGATTGGACCCTATATTGTTGTATTATATAACATTTTGAGGTATATATATGATGAAAATTTTGTTAATGATGTAATCTTGAGTTATGTCAAGTTTATTTACTTATGTGATGCATTTTGATATTTTGATGAGTGATGAGAATAATAACATAAATGTTAAAATTATGTGATGCTAGATAAAACAATATAGATAGGCATGTATGTTGAATATGGATTGACACTTTGATAAAGATAGGTAATAAGTAATTGATCATGTGCTAATAATCATACTAGTATAGGATAAACATGAAAGTGTATAATTATATGAAATAAACACATGGCCTCTAGTGAGAGAGAAGGCAAAAATATGAATAAGTGACTCGATGGATGTGATATCCCAAGTATAGGTTCCATAAGATAAAATTGAAGTGATTTTAGCATCATTAGAAGGATGTGGATCTAAGATTGATGAGTGATGCTCCTTCGGGACCTGCGGGGGGGTCAAACAATAGGCGCGAAAATGGCTCATACATAGTCATAGAAGGAGATAAGATAACATGAGGAGGATGAGATATAGTCAAAGTCAAAATAATTGGCATGCAACGTCAAGGAATGGGAGAATGAGATCTATCAAAGATAGAGTGCATGATAAGAAATGATACTTTGTTCCTCAAGTAATTGAAGATGATCATAAAGAGTACAACAATCATTATCGTGATGATAAATGATCCTATGAAAATTACAAACTAGTTGGTTAATATTGCGTCATAACCAATGAGGAGGATGATTCTCATTTGAATATAAATGAATCAACGTATCATCAATGAAGGTGTGTAAGACATCATATGGCCTTGTAAAATGTTAAAAGTGTAAGTTCACACTTAAGAGGTAGATTGAAATGAGATGGAGGTCTACACATGGGTGGAGAATGTGCATGAGTATATTTAGGAGGTAGTGGTCATGAAGATGGTGTAATTGGTGGAAGAGAAGAAGTACTATATGGGATAGGAATGGAAGAAGTGCTAGATAGGGTAGAAGTAGAAGAACTAGAATCATGTTCAATATTATGATCATTAAGAATTTTTTTTTATAATGCTATATATTTGAAGCAAAGAATAGTAATATATTCACATGTATCATATAAAAAATTTTCTTTCAAAGGATAAATTAAGCCACGAAAAAATATATATTACATTTCTAGATCAATAGGCTTAAAAAAGTAAATGATGCATGCAAGACTTAAAACATAAAATATAATCCTGAATTGGTTCATTCTTTCCTTGATGCAAAGAAGGTAAATGTTCAAATGTAACTTTAGGACCATTATTAGAAATAAAGTGTCTAAGAAATGCCTCTTCCATATCAAGATAAGTACTAATATATCCACCAGGAAAAGATGAAATTAATGAGAAACCATATCAGTAAGATTAATAGGAAAAGATTTGAGTAACAATCCATCATTAGAGTATGAAGCCATGGCTAGTCTGAAAGCCTTAAGATGTAAATAAGGATTACCCATCCCATCAAAAAGTGAAAAAGTAGGCATAGTAAAACCCTTAGGAAAGGCTGAATTATGAATCTTCTTAGGAATGGGATTACCATGAAGGGAATTATTATTAATACTAGCATAATAGGCCCTACTTTCAAGAGTAAGAGTATGGAGCTTAGTTTTCAAATCACCACATGCATAAGAGAAATAAATTCTTGGGGAGGGATGACATACACATTGAGGGGATCATTAAGGGGTTGGATTTTACCATTGTAAGTAGCCATATGGACACTATTAGGTTGGAAGTCAACTTTAGGATCAACAAGAGGGTAACTAGTAGTAGGAATGGAAGGAGTTTCAATAGGAAGGGAGGTTTGCACACATTTATCAACAAGCTCAATCAAAGGAGGAGAAAAAACAACATGCACATCTTCTTTAACATCATTATTTAGTACATTATCTTTAGAAACATCAAGAGTAGTAATACATGCATCATGACTAAAATCAGATTGTAACACATTATGAGAAGCAATGGGAACATAAACAATAACAACACAAGCAATAGAAGGAGTCATGCATGCAAGATAATTATCTTTAGGCATAATGGTCAATGGAAAAGTAAAAGGTGGAGGGGAAGGATATGAAATAAGAATATCAACCTCAACATGATTAGTCCCAAGGATTTGTGCATATGTAAGGGGGGGGAAGGAGGAGGATAAGGGTTAGGGCCATAGAGGATAGAATTGACAACATCAAGAGACTCAGGAGAAAGAGAATCATCATTATCAAGTCCTTTTTCATCAGATAAATTAACTAGGTCCTCAACACATGTCTCATTAGTAGTAATAGAATCATTATCAAAATCATGAACAATGTCGGCCTCTATGGGAGGTAACAATACAACATCAGGGCCAAGATTCTAAATCTTGGTAAATACACAAGGTATAGCTAGATTGTATGTAGGGGTAATATGAGACTTGTGGTGGAATGTGTTTTCACCCTCAACATTATTGAAATAAGGTTGAATATAAATCATATGAATGAAGTCATACTTAGGAGTATTAGACTTAGAAGGATGGTTTTGCAACATCTTTTGATAGACCATGAGTAATATACAAAAATGGAGCCAAAATAAAGCTATGGTTTGATCAATAAACATGTTCACTAACTAATTTAATAAAATTAAATCTAAGACAAAGACATTGTTGATTAGATAAAATAAAATAAACATAAATGATCTAGCTAATAGAAGTACAAAAAAGTGATGTATAGGGTTTATAGAATGAATTAGCTTTCCTCCATTGGTCTAGACTAATTCTAGGGTGGTGAATGATCCGAACAGTGTATTCTAGACTCAAAGCTCGATTCTGAAACCGGAATGTGAAGATCTCAAGGAAAAGAGCAACTAGGAGAGGACATGAGTGCCTAGGTGCTAGCATCTATTATGGGTGATAGTGTTTGTAGGGTAACTCAAGATTTGATTCTTTCTATGTTACTCCTTCTCACCTTTACCTCACTATAAGTTGTGTCGGGTTCACTTTGCACTTGTATTATGTTGCACATGTACTTGCAAAACAAACCCTAATTACCAACACAAGACTCAAGAACACATTAAATTAAATAAAAATGCATATGAGAGAGTTAGACTGACCCTAAAGGTCACCCTGATGTGTTCTTATTGTTTTAAGCATAACACTACATTTTTATAATCCATGTAGTTCATGTGGTGTGTGATTGAAATCGTGTCCCTTGAGCTAAGATTCCCTATTACTAATTTCAAAAAGAATAACAAGCTAAAAATACTTTATCCTAATGCAAGAATGTGTGATATGGACTTTATAACAACCTCCCCTATGTAGTGAATAATGCAACCCAAAATGTAGTCCTTTGTGTTGCTCTTGTGTATGTGGTAGATATAGAAATGATATCCCAATTTCCCCTTATAATAGTTAGTAGGTTGTGTATATATATGAGGTGTTTTTGAATTTTTCCACATAGTGACACCAAAAATTGACCAAAAGCTAAAGAAAAAGAAGATAATAAAGTACCAAAAGCTAAAGCAAACCGACAAAGGAGAAGACCAAGAAAATATGAAAGGATCTCCTACAAAGACATTATTTCCTGGGAACTATTGTCCTGTCTAGGTAGTATCTTGTCTCCTGTATCAAACAAATAGAAACAAAGAAAAATACATGAACATGGATACCTATTGCTTTACCAAAAATATGTAAATGCTAGATAAAAATGTAAGCGAGCCAAACCAAATAAGAAAAGGATTAAAGAGGTATCACCAATGCTTAGTTTCCAAGATTATAAATAATGCATACAAAAACATACTAGAGGCACAATGTAATAGTAATTATTTCATATTTTAGTGAGTACAATTATTTTTAGGTCTGAACTTACTCGATAAAAGGAAACACACAAATGGAAAAAGGAAAAATCTCAAATACAAGACACACTTTGGAAATGGAAAAATCAAAAGAAAAAATGTAGAAATCATTTCTAATATATAGAAAAGATCACCCCTAGGATTCTTATCCTCTTTTAGATTCCATGATACATGATCTTAAATTTCCATTCGTCACAATATCAAGTACAATCCTTATTTGCACTCGTATCGATTAAGAATCACTTTGAATCTCCACAAGGTACACTCTTCCTATTTACTTTATGCTACAAAATATTCATTCACCAACATAAAGTGGGGGAAAATTTAGACACAAAATCACATACTTACAACTTACATCATGCCTTTAGGTATGTTATTATTTATATGATTCTTAAGTAATAAAAGTATACATTAACGAAACTTATTTTGATTTTACATTGCTTTATCATTTTGATAGTCTTATCACTTAATTTTCTGGAATGACCACTTTACTTGTGAACATTGGAAAATGTGTGACCCAACTTTGTATTTTATATTTTATCCTCTGAGAATATTGGACACTACCACCCATTAAGGATAGGAGCACACATGGGAACTTCTTTCTTTTCCCTCTATTGGAGAAATAATATTTTGCTAGGATAAAATTGTTTATTTTCACCAACACTCTGGGACTAGATCTATCTTCTTGAATTGGAAGCTCCATTATAGATCAAAGGGAAGATGTCACAAGATATGAGACAATCATAGGAGTATGAGAAGGTTAACTTGGGAATTGATGAGGAGCCTAAGTTTGTGAACATAGGAAAGTGTTATTATAGAGAAGAAAGTATAAAATTGGTTGAATTATTAAAAAGATACATTGATGTGATTTCCTACTCATATGATGATCTGAAAAATTTCAAACAGAGGGAAATAAAAATTATATTCCCTGAAACAGAAATTTATCCTTTTTGATAAAATAAAATACAATACAATCTAATGCATGTACTATTCATCAAGAAATTCAAAAGTTATTAAGTGCAAAAATAATATTTCCCATTCATCATTCAACTTGGATTTCTAACATAGTACCTATGCGGAAGAAAAATGGAGAGATAAGGATTTGTGATGAATTCTGGAATCTAAATCAATATTCTTTGAAAGATAATTACCCTATTCCCCTAATGTATCAACTCTTACAAGTTGTGACTGGTTTTGAAATACTATCCATGCGTGATGGGTTTTCATGATATAATCAAATAGAAGTGGATGTTTAAGATCAACACAATATTTCCTTCACAAATCCTTGGGGAAAATTTTCTTACCAGAGGATGATTTTCGGTTTGATCAATGTAGGTGAAACATTTCAAAGGTCAATGGACTTAGCCTTTGGAGATTTACAGAACAATTACATTGTAGTTTACTTGGATGACCTCATTATCTTTTCTAAAATAGGGAAGATCATTTTCAACACCTGAAGTCAGTTCTTCAATGGTGCAGGGATCATGGTATTTCACTTAATCCAAAATTCTACTTTTAGAGTGACTAAGGGGTAATTACTTGGACATATTGTGTTAAAAATAGAATAAAAATTTACCCTGATCAATTTCAAACCAACCAAAAAAATTCTCTTCCCACAAGAAAGAAAGGTATTCACTCTTTCTTTGGAAAATTCAACTTCCTAATTAAATTCATTCCATATTTTTCTAACTTGACTCAAATTATAACACATATGATGAAAGAGAAACAATAGCTCCATTGGAGTACGAAGTCAAGAAATCCTTTAAGGAAATAAAGAAAGAAATTATAAGAACACTAGTTCTCATCTGTCTTGATTTTGACAAATATTTCATCATCTATTACTATGCCTCAGAACACACTATGTCATCTATTCTAGTTCAAAATAATTTTCAAGGATGTGAACTACCGATTGCCTTTATGAGCTATGTTTTGAAGGTTGATGAGTTGAAGTATTCCTAACTTGAGAAGTATGTTTTTTCATTGGTTAATGTTATTAAACATGTCCATTTTTTATATTCTTAACTCTCATTCTACTATTTATGTTTCTAATATAGCTATGAAATAAATTTTGACTTAACAAGAGTTTGGTTAAAAAGAGGGAATTCGGTAGCTAAGGTTCAGGAATATGATATCGACATCAAGCCCAAATAACTTGTATAGGGTTGGGGTTTGTTCCAATTGATTTCTAAAATTTTGAAAAGTGATTCAAGTGATAAGGAGATTGTAGAAAAGCCTACGGTTCTCTTCCTGAGTTCTAAAAATGAGTGGTACTGCAACATTACCCATTTTATCATATATGGGGAATGTCCTGCACATCTCAGTATTAAAGAAAAATGTCTCTCAAACTTAGAGTTTCCAATTATGTCCTTTGGGATAATTTTTTTCAAGATAGAAATTGATGGTCACTTCCTAAGATGTGTAGATAAAGAGCAGAAGAAAAGGATACTAAGAGCTTTCCATGATAAGACATGTGGAGGTGATTTTTCTTCTTCAATAACATCTCATAAAATTCTCTAAGGAGGATACTACTGGCCAAAATTATTCAAGGATGCAACTAAATGAATCTCAAAGTTTGAATCTTACCAAACCTTTATTGAGAGACCTAATTTAGCCACTCTTCCATTAAAACATGTGATGATTGAAGAGCCCTTTCAGCAATGGGGGCTAGATTTTATTGGAACTCTCAATCCCAATTCAAGTGCAAACCATACTCATGTTTTAACTACTATAGAGTACTTAGAAAAGTGGGTAGAATCCATTCAATTCAAGAAAACCACTTTCAAAGTTGTCAACAATTTAATCAAGGGAAATATCTTGGTTTGATTTGGGGTCCCTAACAAGATCGTAACAGATAATGCTCCAATTTTCTCTTCTTTTGAAATTGTTGATTTTTTTACGGATATGGAATTTCCATTGCACAATATTCATACTATTATCCATAGGGTAATGGAAAATATGAATAAATCAACAAGGATTTGGTGACCATAATTAAGAAACTAGTTGATGAATCACAAAGAAACTGAAACAAGAGGTTATATGATGTTTTATGGCCTAACTAGATAACACCAAAAAGAGCCATCAAAATGTCACCATTTTAGTTGGTTTATGGAATGAAAGCTTAGTTTCTAGTTACCTTGGATTTACCATCCTTGCACCTGGCCAAGCAATTGAGGATGAGGCGTTCAAAGATGTTATGGAGAAAAGAATATCGTATTTATAGAAATTTGATGAAGAAAGGACTCAAGTTGTGGATCGTATCTCAACATACCAAAAAAGGGTCAAGTAAATTTGTGTCAAAAAGACCAAGTCCTGTGACTTTTAAGTTGGAGATATTGTCTTGCTCTAGGAAAAATGAGAGAACATTGTGGGAGTCACAATAAGTTTGAATCACTCTGGCTTGGTCCATTGAATATTCAAAACTTTATTGGAGAGAATTCTTACTATTTAGACTATATGGATGGAACCTCACTTCTATTACCATATAGTGGATAGTATCTGAAATTTTGAAGTCTTAGTAGACACGAGTCTCTTGTACATAGTCCTCAATAGCTTTGTTTTTGGTCTTTGTTTTATGTGTCCTTGTTTCTTTTGTTTGGTCTTATTTTTTATATTTTACCAATGGATATGCAATGGTCTTGAGAAACAATATATTTTGGAGTTTTTTTATTTGTCTTGTCCACACTATGTGTCAAGTCAAGTCAAGCCCCAAAAAGAGCCAGTTGTTGTCACTAACCCCGAAAATGTGGAATTTTTAATTTTTTTTGAGTTTTGGCTAAGTGACCCTTTGTATTGGTTGTATATACCTTTGTTGATGTAAAAGAATGCTAAAAACCTCATAATTTAGCCAATTTTTAGTCAAATTGAGCTTGCGTCGGACAATGTCGACTTTAGAGGAATAGTGTCTGCATTCCTCTTATTCCTCACATCCTTGATTTATTTGAAATATAATGTTTCAAAGTGTTGGCCAAATTTTGAATGGTTTAGAGGAACTTGTTACACTATTCCACCTATTCTCCGATTCTCGATGTGTCCACATTTCCACATAATCTTCCTTCATTGTGGATTTATCATAAATTATTGGAACTTGTGGAACTTGTTTTGTCCTACCCTTAGTTCTTTGCAAGCCTACTATCTCTGTAACTATTCCCATTCTCTCGTGTTGTAGATTCTGTGATGTTTTTGGAATGAAGAGAACTATTCCCTCTTAGCGTCAATTCCCCTTATGCCTATTTTATCCGTAAGCCTTCCCTTCCTCTTCTTTACATATTTTATGGAGATTTTGGAATGGTTGAAACTTGTTCCCTCATGCTCTTTGTTCCCCACATCCTCGGTATCCCCGCATTGAAGGGTATTCCTCGATTTTTGCCAACCCCATCATAACCGATTTGTGAAGGAAAGGAAATAAAAATATTTTTGTGAGCATAACTTCATCCACACTTCACCTGTCTTTTCCCTAAATTAAGTTTTTTCAAGCTAAGCACTATATAATACTCTCACACTTAGTCATTTTATACCATTTACAAATCTAGGTTCTATTGTCCCCTGTCCATATCTTACTCCCACACACTAAATGAGGTATTTTTATCATAACTTTTTCATTTCCCACCCAAATTAAAAAATTCCAGTTATGTTGGGACCTTTGTGAAGGTGCCTTTCTTTTCATGCTAGAGATGAGTTCTTTTATCCTTCCTCTATATAGTTTGATAGTTATTTTTGTTTCCAACCCTCCCCTTTAAATAAATCTTGTAATCTATTGTTTATCCTTCATTTTATCTAATTTATTGCTAATCCTTCCACCATGAAGTTCCAATACATGGGGTATGAACACATATGATCTCTAGAAACCTCTTTGCCTGAAATTGGATATATTGATGCCAAACATGAGAATTTGAATGACTTATGGGCCTAAATATGAAAAGATACTCCCACTATAATTTCCTAATGTATCAAAATAGTTGAATTTCTTATGTCTTTGTTGGATTCCCCACCTTAGTGTAATGCATTAATACAGTCTAAGTTTGTGCCTCAAATTTTTATACTCAAACAAAATAATTGAAAGACCCCCAAGGAAAAATTATTTCCATATTAGATTCTCATTATATTAATGTGGCCTTGGGAATCCCGACCTTTGAATATTCCAAAAACTTGACGAAGGATGAAGCCTAGAATATTTTCACCAAAATCAAGATAAATATAAAACTATGATTTCTAAATCTTGGCTTGAGACTCAAAAGAAAGGGCCTTCTAAGTTACCCAATATCCTCTACATAAGCAATTTCAAAGAAGATATTTTATATATGATCACACTACTAGCCATGATAATGGGCATGCCATCCACCAATGAGTTTCAATACTAGATGTGTGTGTACATCAATGTAATATGTGAAGATAAACAAAGGTTGAACTAGGGGGAAATCATTTGTGAGAACTTGACTCAACAATTGATCAATGTGTATCGAGTAAACTATTTCATATGACTCGCATACCTAATTTATACCATAACATCCTATAGGGTACATATAGGGATGTCAGGAAATAGGACAAGAAGAATGCACTAGTGTACGTGTTTTACACTCAACTCACCTATGAAAACAACAAGAATCATCATAGGAGAGCAAATGATGCTTTCATAATGTTCTTAGTTAGAATTATAGAAGAAAATGTGGCTAAAATACTTTCTTTGGAGGAAAGGAAATTGATTTATATATCTAGAATCCTCTTCTTTCAATTTAATAAGTTGTCATACATTTAGGTAGCTAGATTTGAGGGAGTACCAAACAAGATGCCGAAATATTACAATGAGAAATAGATTTTGGTGGAGCTCTATAGACAGTTGGATGTACTACATAGAACCTATAGAGATAAGAATATTTCAGGAATTTAATTCCCTATATTATTAGGAAATTACACATGTAGGTCTTCCCTTGATGCCCATAATGTTGAGAGAACCATTTCGAGTTCAAGATTTATACTTACTAGAAGAGGTCTTCCTTTGATAGTAAAGTTTTTATTTCAAATAATCTAATAATGAATTAATACCATGTTCAAACATTCAAGACTACTAGTAAGAATGCATTGATGAGTATGAGGTAAGGAAGAGATTCTTTCGCAGACTATAATTGCAACAAATCGGGGATATTTATCTGTTCAAGGTTCCTGAAGGCATGGAAGATGATAATTATGACTTGTATAATGTAGAATACATTAGGTATATTAAGTACAATCCTCTTCCCACCATTGATTGGTCTCAAAAGGAGAGGGAAAATCTTGATGAATTAAACAAATAAGTGTTCTTAAGAACTAGGAATTAGTATAACATGAGGTTAAAGGAGTTTAGAGAACCAATGAAGACATATTCCTCTCATGAAGCTTCCACTCAAAATAAATATGTTCAAACACAATAAAATCCTTCCTCCTCACCCTTGGACTCAGGAACCAAGGTGTACATGAAAAATGGAAAATTAAAAGATCCAGAGAATAGGGAAGAAACACATGAGAAAAGGGTGCAACAAGAAAAAATCCAAACACTGGATGATGAAACTACATCTTCCCCTAAGAAAATATCACAACCATCTGAAGAAAAATTAGTGGAAGAACAAAAATATGATGAAGAAGAGAGGGTGAAAAATAAGAATAGTAAGAGGTAGTAATCATTGAACTAGATACAAGGAAAACATGGGTCTCTAGGCCTAAATTGGAGGTTAGAAGACTACCCTATTCTTCTATTGTGACTTCCACTCTCAAAGTACCTACTTCTCAACTTCCCAGTTCCTAGAATGTCCTTGTATTTCCTCCTCCAACTCCTTCTAGCGATTCCTTCAAATAGGTCTAACCCATGATTGATAACAAGAAAAGGAAAGATCCATCTCATATTAAAACTCCAGGGCTTGATGTAGTGGATTATCTTCTCGGTGGAAAACCTCCTAAAAAAGACAAGATAACTTTTTGTCTAGGTTTATATTTTAAAGGACAAAAATTCTTAGAAATTGTTAAACCAAAAGGAGACAAGAGTGAAAAATAAATATCTATTTCAGACTTGGAGCTCAGTATAATTCTTCTTTAAGAATCAACTATAGATTGAGAGGTGAAAAATCTTAGAGAGACTCTCTCTAAAGTCATTGAGAGGGTAGAAAATTGAAAGTAAACTCAAGAAAAAATTGAGGAGAAGTTACAAGTTCTTTCAAATTATATCAAATATTTACCCTCATCATAAAAGACCCCTCTTGATCCCACTCCCCTCTCTTCACTTCCACATACTTACTGCCGGTGTTGGGGTTGATGTCAAAACTATTGCGGAAGTTCATAAGCATGCAACATTTAAAAGAAAATTGAGGCCTAGGTTGAGGGAATTCTAGTCTCTGGTTTGTATTTTATTGATAAAACACATCGGATTTATAATAATATCACTTCTTCTCATGAGTAAATAAACTCAGGAGTTGACACAATTGATAAGGAGGTCAAAATTTGGGAATATTTCATTCAAGATCTCTGAATCATAAACTCAACTAATGAAAAAGTTCTTCTTTCTCAATTTTTTTGATGATTTGAGAAGAAACCTATCCGAGACTAAGACCTACAATGTAGAATGGAGAATTAAGGTTCTAGAGGAAACTATAATTGAGCTAAGATCCATGGTATAAAAAGGTAAATCACTAAAGGCTAATATCTTTGCTGATTTACAAGTCCTCCATTTCCAATTATACAAAGATAATTCTACGAGAGAATAATTCGATAACCATATCAAATAAAAATTAAAATCACTAATCAAAGAGGAGTTATTCAAAGAAGACTTTGTCAATAAGGAAAATATAGAGAAATTATAAGAACTACACAATGTCATTGTTGAGGTAACCAAATGACTTGTGCATAGTGGTGGAATTATAAAAGATATGGAGTACTCTCTTGGAAGTTGGTTAACTTCTCTTGCCAATACCAATGTCGCTAAGAGCGTGGATATTTCAACTACTATTACAAAATTTAGAATGTAATTTCTTAAATTGAAATTTACAACCACATTTGTTCCCACTACTCCTTCCTCTTCGGGCTCATCGTGTTTCCTAATTGTTTTATTTTTGAGTTGGATTTATTATTCTAAAAATAAAATTGTAAAATAAAGCCAACTTATGTAATTAATTAATTAATTTTTAACACTTAATTAAATATAATTATTTAGAAAAGGTAATTAAATCCTCCCCTCAGTCTATATAAGGCATCATTTTCACTTATAAAGGGGTTGGATATTGGTGTATTTGGATGTAATATACAAATTTTTGATCAATACAGAAGAAGACCTTCCCTTTCTCATCTAAGTTCTTTCCATTTCTCTCTTTTCAATCTGATTAATGTGATAGTTTGTTATACATGAAATATGAAAATTTGTGTTCAAATCCATAAAGTGAAATGCGTTGATTTTTTTTTCAATTTTCATTCTACGTATTATGGGGTTTTCATTTATACAAACACACATGTTCTTGAGTTCTATTTGCATGCATAAGTAGAATAAAAATCTGTAATCTCTTTATTTGAAAGTGATCTTTTGTAGTCAATTGGTAATCTTGGATAACCAAGTGGGATTTGTTTATCTTTGATCAGTTGGTTAGTTGCAAGTGTGTTTCCCTAACTAACTTTTCTTACCCTAGTCATGTTGTGTAATTCCCCCATGCCTTTTCCTAGTTTTTATTCTATATTAGAAATAATGATTCAAATTTCATGGTCACCAATATCCTCAATAGAGATTAATTAGTTTGTAAATTTATATATACTCAGGAGTTTGGATTTTAAATAAGAGAAAATCCCCATTAAAGAGGAGGGATTGATCTCCCATTTAGAACTATTGATTGTTCTCAAAAATAATTTTTCAAACCAATAATGTTGGTCCATACAGAAGAAAGAGATGGAGAAGAAAGATTACACAGATATAATGATTTGTGAGAGAGGGTAGTTGAATAAGTGCTAAAAAAATAAGAATGGGGTTGGGTGGAAGTGATGAGAACAATGAAAAAGGTGAGGGACTGTAGGAACATGTCCATTAGATATTGGGAAAGTACAACAAAATTACCCCTTTAGAATTTGATGAAAGTGAGTTTGACACCATTGGTGTGCATATAACCCAATGTGGACACCTAGCCCTTATGCTTGGTGTTCGGTATTTGAAATTTGTTAAAGAAGATCATCATAGTGACGATGAACAGAAGGTAACCAAGTATCCCCACATTGGGTTAGAAATATAGGTAGGTATGTTATATTTTCAACACAAGAGGTGAAAAATATAAAGGTAGAACATATGGTAGTTCAACAAACCCCGTATTTGGGAAGAATTTATTTTGGATTAATCCATTAGGTGTGACTTCAGGACATAACATTAGTGCACTTACCATTAGAAGTAACCATATAGGTGGAATAATAGGTGAAATGGTTGGTGTAAAATTCATCACTAAAATGGGGACATAAAGTAATACTTCTACAGAGTCCCTAGGTTATGGGAGGAGGCTCATGAGACTTTGGTCCTCCTCACATAGATGAAATCCTAGTGGAGTTTTAGTTTCAGGAAAAAGACCACAATAACCAATATAAAAACCTCAACAACCACCACAACAACCACAATTCTACTACGAGATGTCACTCCATCTACTAGAGTATGTGGGGATTGAAGATGTCATAGATCACATTTATAATGGCGAATTATTATAGACAACCAAAGGAATAACAACCCTAAACTAGAAGTATAGCCAATTTGTAACAACACTTCAAATCCACACATATACTTGGTATGAGAAGTATGATCCTCACCAGAAAAAAATGGATTATGATGCATTATGGGATGCTTTCCTAACTAAATTATCTATACCTAAATTTAAGGAGAAAAGTATTAACACACTTTGAAAGATATTAAAAGGGTTTGGTGAGAGTGTTCAAGAATATGATGCACATTTCAATACCCTTCTTTCCAAGGTTTCTTATTACATTCATCGTGAGTCAACATGCACAATGGTTTTTAGGAGGATTTTTAACACTACTCTAAATGACCTTATCAAATAAGATGTTCACCAACCCACACGGGGTTTTGTAAGTAGTAATATGTACGAAGCGGTTGGGAGCATAAAAACTAGAGTAAGTCCATTTCTTGAAGCCTAGATTGCAACAATGGCCACTCACTTGGAAAAATTATCCACCAATTCAATTCATGAGACCCGTAGTGGAATTTGGTATACTGATTACAAAGTATAGGGGCATTCAAATGATAGGTTTCCATGAAAGAATGTGTGCACACTATTGATAACTTACCATTTTTGATAAGAAACATGATGTCTATAATTTTCCACTTTTGCAACATACTATGCGGAAAGAACGTGTCCTTGTACTATAAAACATGTGATGCATATAATGACACAACCAATTATCTTCTAATTGAAAAAATTATTGAGGCTTGTGAAATAGGATTACACTGGACCGTGTAAAGAGTAGATCAAAAGTGTAAGAGGGATATAATAATGAGGGGTGTAATAATGGTAATGGAGGATTTAGAGGTGGATACTAAGGTAGAGGCCATGGTGGATGAGGAAGGTTCACATGGGGAACATGTTACACTTGTGGGTCATGTGATTAGTATCTACATGAGTACCAAATTAATCAGACATGCACATATTGTGGAAAGGTGCATAAGGTTGAAGATTACCCAGATTTGTATGCTCACATGTGTAAGAATAACAAGAAGGATAAGGGTACAACCATGATCTAGTTTAAACACAACAAGAAAAGAAAGTGGACACCTAAGAATTAAACTTTAGTGGAACCTCAACCATTATTGGTCACCATGTGTGCGAGAGAAACATTCACGAGAGAAAGGAAAAAAAAGACCGCTCATTAGAAGAGAGGAGGTTATTCATACAAAGTATCCAGATGCGGGATAATAGAAGGAAGTATATCAAGAGACTATGGATTTTATCAAAGAGATATAAGGGGAAATATAATGTCTAAAGGAGAAATCACATGAGAGGGAATGTGCAAAGAATGCTAAAATACCTCATAAAGATTTTAATTATCTTAGGGAGGTATACAAGATGCTTAGGCAAGAGAATATCATACCTCTATTGGAAGAATGATTATCGGACAAAATACCATGCATAGGTGTAGAAAGGGAGTGCCATATTCTTCATGCCAATTTACCTCCTCAAGATCATGAGTATGAAAAGGAAATAACATTAAATGTAGTGATTAATAGATGGCTGGTAAGCAATATCCTCATTAATATAGGTGCGGAAGTAAACATTCTCATACTTGATGATTAGAACTAGATGGGTACATCACCATTACAACCATTCTCTAATGTGTTGTAAGTGGCTAATAAGACGAGGGATATTCTCATTGGGTTTTTAAAGGATGCCTTTATCACCATTATGGGATTCAAGTTCAAGGGTAAATTTGAGGTCTTGGAGCTAGCTAAAAAATATAAATTCCCTACACTTTTAGGCTGTCCTTGGTGTTCTGCCAATAACACAGACTTGGAATTTAAAAAGCATTATGTGAGCTTTGAGAATAAAGAGGAATGCATTGTGATACTAATGGATGATACAAATATTGCACCTTATATAGAGCCCATTGTTTACTAAGTTTCTCATTCTTAATGAGGTTAATGCACTAGCTACTAAAGAAAATAGAAAAATTAGAAATGTTGGAGGCTCTATACTACTTCAAATGTGATGTGATACAAGCACAATATGATGATGGATTCCACTACTGAAAATCAGATAAATCCTACAAATAAGACCCATTGAATGGAAAATTATTAGATGGTTTGGGTGTTGGTTTCTGACAAAGTAGTCCTAAGAAGCGTTTAACTTCCTCGGTGGATGTAAACCCCCATTATTAGAAAAAAATAATATAAAGTAAAATAAACTGAAATATATACAGAGACTGAATGATTTAAAAAATATAAGATTAATTATGATTGATTTAATATTTATTTGATTGAAATGAAATATAAATTAAATGTACATAGTTTGGGTCAATGGCAACCTAGACTATGTAGAGGTAGGTCGATGACGACCTAAGGTAGAAGGATGGAAAAATAGTTGTAAGTGTAGATCTGGATGCTCAATGTAAGTCGGATAGAACAGAGGCCTGTAGACATTGGAAATAACCTGTAGGAGAGGTATGAGGTAAGGGAATGAAACAAATACATGGTAACAAGGATTACAATGGATTTGGGTTGAAAACTAGATAGATTTAGAGAAGTGGGATGGATATTCGGGGATTGGAATATTCGGGGGGTTCGACAAGGGCTGGAACAAACACTTTGGAAGGAATATGAGACTGAAAGGATAAGGATAGAACACCAGGTCGACATTGATCTGGTAGTGCTAAACAAGGTCAAGGGAAACAAGTTGGATCAAAGAAGCTGAAAATAAGAAAACTGATAAAATATGTCGATAATGGAATCCCAATGGTTCTTGGACTTGTAAAAGGTTAAATGTAAACAAGGTAGTGATAATATGGTAATGACTATATAAAATGATACCAAATAATGATAACCTCATGAAATAATGTCTATGAGAAACTAAAACAAACTAAAAGGATATCCAAGAGGTCTGTGATCATTGCACGAGATGTTCAAGCAAGATAAGCAACTTTCAAGTTGTAAAAAGATGGGATATGTGCATGTACCTAATCATGAATTGAAATAAATATCTTAGCTATATAGGGTAAATGGAAATTGGAATGGGTCATCGCTGATTACAGGGAAAGTTTCCCCAATGGGAGGATTTTTCTACTTTTGGTGTGATTTCTTGTTTTTAAGAGTTGTTTGAATTATTTAAAGCATTAGGTGGGAAGAGGATGTTTAGGGATGAGGTGTAGGTGAGTTGGCAGTGGAGATAGGTTAGAAAAAGTGTAGGGTTGCTAAATAGGAAGTATATTAAGGGAAAGTGATGGGTATTGGAATTAATTAATTAAATGTTAATTAATTAATTAATTTTAATAAAGATTGATATGGAAGAGATAAATGGGCATTTAAATTAAACTAAGGGAGATGAATAAAATATGTGTATGTGAGTGACGAGCATAGATACTGAATTTAGGTGTCTACATTTTTCCTTTTGTTGAGTGGTTTATGCTAGCAAGCCATGAGACAAAAATTATAAGGGTTGGATGAGGATTGATGAAAGGTAGATGATGAGATCCCCTCAAACAAGGGATCGATGATGTCAAGGGAAATCGATGATGCATTTGAAAAAGGTAGATGATGAAGGGCGGGTGGGTAACTAAAAATGGGTAAATGATTACCAAGGAAAGATGCCCCAAGCAAAAAGGAATCACAATATTAAGAAAAAATATGGCAGTGACTCCAATATCACATCGGTAGAGGAAAATTGTGGTCTCAACAGAGATAGGCTACAACATTTTATGGACCAGTGAGTGGGTGAAGATCATTATAGTATGGATGCAATCCAGGGATGACCAACGAGTCATAGGCAAGTCATCAAAATATGTGTAACTATATGTGAAAAGGTATGTGAAATCCTTTGTGCACAAGGAATTAAGTGTATAGGTATGCATCCATAAGGGATGAAGATGAAATGTATGGTGCCTAGTCAGACACAAAAAATGGTTGAAAGGAAAAGTGAAAAGGAATGTGATGAAATAATATGCCCCAAAAAGGGGGGGAAAGAAGTATGGCCAAGAGGTGGAATTTGTATACAAATTAGATAAGAGTGTTACGTAAAATTCCCAAGGAGGTAAAAAATATGGCCCGATAGGACTTTGAGATTATATTGAATGGAATTGGAAGTTTAATTAAATTCCTAGATGATCAATGAATATGGCCACATATGTGGTCTTCGAAGGGTAGATTAGAATAAAATTCTGAAGGAAAAAGGTACATATGGCCGTAAAGGCAAAGGAAGAAAGGAAATATTGAATAAAATTCCCCAAGGGTAATAAATATGGCCTCAAAGGAGGACTTGAATGTTATAAAGATTAAATAAGATCAGATAAGGCATGAGATAAGATGAAAATTTAATAATAGTGACCTATGGGTATGAACAAAACTACATCATATCTAGGAATGTAAAAGGAAAATATGCCTCCAATTGCATTATAGGTAAACAAGAGGGGGATTCAGTGACGAAGACACATGCAACCAAAATCAATGCTAGAAAATAACCAATGATAATTAGTTATATCAAAGATCATAAGGAAAGAATGGATGAGATGAACTCATACACCAAATGTCAACATGAAAAAGAGGTTTTAGATGAAACTTGTACATGGGAAGAGGATTCTCCAAAAGTGGCGTTACCTAAAACTATGCCCTAGCTCTGGGAAGGGGAAAGAGAAATCTAATCAATATGGGAAGCTCTTAAATGACATAAGGAGTAGGCATCCTTCGAGGGTATGGTCTACTTTATATAAAATATAGATGGAAAGAGTAATATATGATAGTCATCCTTTGAGGGATCAATCTATTTATTTTAATTTTTTCTTTTGACTTTGATTTGATTCACATGTTTTTTCTTCCTCTTTTACATGAACATATGTCCTTTGAGGGACCAATATTTGTTTGATAACTTTTATATTTTTGATATGAGCATCTATGATTTTTATTTTTAATATGGGGAGATTTGTGACTAGCTAAGTGGACCACTTAGGAGGGGATAAAGAGTGTACAAGAGACACCCTTGGATCCTTTACATGGTTCCAATAGGTTAATAAGAGGGTGATGGATGTGATGATTGTAGATTTATCACCAAGAAGGGAGAAATTATCCATAAGGAAAATGCTACAAGTAGAGACGTGGTGATTGTATTTAAAGTCACATATAGCAAGTGATGGAAGACCACATAATTCCAAATCATCACATTGAGAGATGGAAAAAGATAAGATGGAGGAATGATTTAAGGATATGATTGATAGAACTAGTAGACATGCTAACAATAGTATGGTCGTAAGTGTAATGTGTTAAGAGGTTCCACTTCCGGTTTACCATCAAGGAGGCCAAGCGATAGGTTCCCCGACCCATACTTATGCATGATAATGTATGGTCCAATTCAGTTGGGGGAAAACATTCCCCATTGGCTCCTTTCTAGAGTAGTGACATTCTATTGTTTTATGGTCAAACTTGGATTTTACGAAAGTGTTTTCCACAAGGATCATCAATTACACAAGGGGTGAGGAAAGGGAATAAGAAGATGAGCGAGAATAGCAACATTCAAAATTATAGATAGCGAGAATAATTCCTCGTGTATGCGAAGCTTCAAAATTTAAGACAAGATCATTTGCGATGGCTGAATGAGATTAAATTTAAAGACACAAAGTTCCATAAATAACCTTCTTCAGATTTATTAATCAAGGACACAAAGTTCCTTCTTGGTTGTACAAGATCACTGTATTTGCAAAACTAAACAGTATGCAATCAGAGAGACTAACGAGTTAGGAACAAAATGATCTCCACAATATTAAAGGAAAACACAGAGATAACAAGAATTAGATAGACAAAGAATGAAAAGCCCTTTTGTATTGATTTCTTTAAGATCTATTTACACTTTCAGCAAATATTCCAAGTTCTTCCTCCTCTCAAAATGGCGTGGAAAGGCCATTATATAGCTTACAAGTCAGTTACTCTTCGTAACCGTTTCTTTTAATTAAAGAATAGTTAAAGATCGCCCATTGCGATACCTTAACTAATTACAAGGAATACGAAAAGAATGGGAAGAAGAGAAAAGAAAGGAGAAGGAGACAGGTGGCGGCTATTGGGAGAGGACCCACTTGTCTTGAGAATCCATTGCTGAATTTCTTGATGACTCGGCTATATCTCTACCCGAGGAGAGTGACGTGTTGGCTGCGGGTGAGTCAAAATCCCGAGACATTTCTCCATCTCTTTATCAAACTCGCGTGAGTATGATAATCTTTGTTTGCTTCTTGATAGCGGTGAGAGAGAACAAATTTCCTTCATCTTTTCCTTAGAGATGGAGCTTTCCTTGAATAGATGATCTTTGACAAAAGCTCGAAGCCGAGCTTTGATTTCTTGCGAGACAAGGAAGCACGAGTTTTCATCTTGAAGATGACAATGTATATCTTTGAAAGCGGCATGCTGCCGTGTCTTGAAAGCTTCTCCCTTACGCATTTGTTCTTCATTTCTCCCATGACTTCCTCCAGGACTTTGATTTTCCACTCTCTGGCTGTAGACCCAGGATTTTGATAGATTGTCTTTGGCATCATCGAAAATCTTATTCGCCAGTAAGATGTTCTCATCTGTCTGTCCCATGAGGCGAAGGTCTACAATGCAACTGCCCCAGAGTTTAAGCTCTTTATCCATAACCCCAATAGCAGAGGATAGCTTCTGTTGCAAATTGTCTACCTTTCCATGTAGTTTAAAAGCTTCATCGATGAAGTTTAGCCCAGCAACAAGCATGTCATCCACCATGGCTTCAATAGCTCTGCCATAGACAGAATACTTGTGCATATCTTTAATACTTTGCACTTCATCTTGGCTTAGAATTACAGGAGGCGGTAGAGCAGTCAAGGGGGTAGGGTCCAAAACTTTGTCCTTAGACAAGAGTGACTTGATAAAACTTGTGAGAACTTGGGCTTGTTCTTCCAGGTTTGTTCATAGTCTGCTTTGCCCTTTCTCTACCCTTCCATGACTCTTGTGATTGTTTCACGGAGGTTGTGAATTTCACCTTCGAGGAGTAGACTCTCCCATAGGGATCCTTGAAAGCTCTAAGTCGGATGTCGGCAAGTCGATTCGATTTGTCTCTTGTAGGCTTAGCAATCTCCAAGAATTGCTGACCTTGGGCATCGAGACACAGTGCACGGAGGTGGTTACGGCTTTCTTGGCACGAGAAGGAGTGGTGCCCAACAAGGCTTTCTGACATCAAAATTTGGTCCCAAGCTTTGAGAGGAGGATTTCCTCTTCCTTTTGTCAACGAGAGAGGTTGCACCCAAGCAAAAGAAGAAAGAAGAATGCTGCGGGGAGGGCAAGGGGACCAAGAGACGCAGGGAGCTCATGACACTCGAGTGCACTGCGCATTGTTGACTCAAGGCGAGACGTGAGTAGAAACCTTTGGAGGAATGGCGGTAGAAGAATCAATAGCACCCGGAAGTTCAGTGCTCTGGACCTCTTTGTCCTTATCTGCTGGGTCTTCAGGAACATTTGCAGGAGTGGGCATCTCACTTTCTTCACTTTCACTGAGAACAATGATGTTCTCTGGCCCTATAGGCAACTCTACTGTTTTCTTGGAGGATCATTCTCTGCGGGCTCCTTCTTTACCTCTTTGAGTTTCTTCTGTATACAGGTAGATGGAGAAGGAGTAGATTCTACGAGTCCACAGAGTTGTTGAGGCGGGAGGGGTTTTCAGCTTTGGTGTTCCGGACTGCTGGGCCCGATGCCTCTCTTATGGGTGTCGAATCATCCTTGGAGCTAGATTCTCCTGAGTGCCTCTTGAATTCTCGGATCTTCTTACTGAACCAGACCCTAGTCCTGATTAAGACTGGAGCAAGAATCTCAGCCAGATCATCTCTCTCTTTCTGTTCCAATCCGAGTCCTCCGGAGAGTGTGTGCTTAATCACATTTTCATACTCATAAGAGTATAGATCAGAATTGTCATCTTGGAGACCTTCAGGAACTTGGTACAGACTGAGTTCTTGGATCAATTGCAGGGAGAACCTGCCACAATGCCTTCTTCTGGCTTCAAAATCATCTGCACAGTCGGCCCAGTAGTCTTCTGTATCTGCCCTATGATGATAGACTATCTTGATGTTACATTGATGAACTTCTTCAAGTCAAAACAGGTTCTTGGCTTGAAGAAATGAAGCGATGATAGGGACCGGGGCTCTTTCATGTTACGAGCATCCAGAGCTGTTTTGCATGTGTAGTTTCCCAGAGAGATGGGAAAGTGCAAGCCGGAAATCTTCTTGTCTCTGCAAGTTCTGTGCAACTTGTCTAGTTGCCTGCATATTTCAATCAAGGCCATTTTGTCATTGCGAGAACATGGGAAGCCGCGAGAGGAGTGCTTTCATGCCAGCAAGCTTTGATATAGGAAAATTTCTGAATTGATGAAATAGGCTCCATCTTTGCGATATCGGGTTCATGGCTTCATCGAAAACCTTCTTGCGATATCACCTTGAGCAATCGACCACGTACATGGTGAAAGCATCATTGACCCTTACGAAATTCGGTTCTTTGGTCTCGAGGTGAGCTGCGGGCAATAGGCATACAACTGGATCATCTTTGTGTGCATCTATATAGGAGAAACCAAACCTTTGCTTTGCTTGATCTTTGCTAGGGTATACATCGAGTATGAAGTCATATAGAACTTCTTTGTTTCTTTGGACGTTGGATAGCTGCTCACTCCGCCAAATTCATCTTGATGATCTCTGCCCGATTGATATTTTGTGTTCCCTCGCACACCATGCGATGGCGGGCACATCCAGAAAATGAAACTCATTGGTGGAGGGCAAACCCATAACCCGAGCCGGCGGGATTATGAAGTCGCAGTTCTTCGTTGAAATCTGCTCGGAAGAGGGTTTTGGTTAGGCGAAAGCACCTTTCTTAGGGTTCTTCACGAAGACTTCGCCACTCGCGCCTTATATTTGTCCTTTGTCTTGGTCGAACATAGCTTGTGCTTGATCCGGGAGGCGACTATAGCATTGTCCATCTCCGGAATCCTCGGAGCGGCGCCCGATGGCGGCGGCGTCCGGCTTGCGATGAGTTCCCCATGTACATTTGTCAATTCGCTCGAAGCGGGGTCGAAGTGAGCTCCACATGAAAGCAACTGTATCGGCCTGCTTGTCTTCTTGAGATTGGGAATCCTCCGGCAAAAGCTAAACCACTATCATTAATCATCTATGCCATTGGTGTAGGGTTTGCATCTGTCATTCTTGCCCAAAAATCACCGAAGTCGAGATGGCGAGCTTGCTGTCCCCTATATTGCTAGCGGCCCGAGACTCAAGCGGAGAAATTTGCTCTGTCCACAGAACTTGATCTTCATATTGATAGCCTCGGAGCTGCACCTAGACTTACGGAAGGAATTTGCAAATGGAGGATTGCGCGGGTTTTCAAATTGCGAGGTTCGAGCAAAAGATAGCATGGAAGCAATGCGAAAAATGCAAAGGGAATGCTCGTTATATAGCCGTTTGGAGAGAGGAATGACTTTAATGCGCATTGAATACCTGACCACCAATTTGAAAAGCATCATACTCGGAGTGAGCGGGAAAAACTAAGTGTGAATGACACTTGATGCAGCGCTTGGGACATGTGAGGCGAATCACGCAAACACGCGGCTCGGCGGTTCGGGCGAAACAGGGAGAGGGCGCACAAATGCATTTGGGACAAATGGGACGAAAATGTGCGAAATCGCGATTGGGTGTTTCGGCGAAATTGGAACAAAGGGCCCGTTTGGACTTGGGACATTCGGGACAAAAAGTTCAAAATCTGCGACTTGACCAAGCTCGGCTCGGCCGAAATTGGGAAAGCTCGCACTTTTTAAAATGGGGCAGTTGGGACAAAATTGCGCGAAGGACGCGGTTCGGGCAAATCGGCCGAAAATGGGAAAGCTCGCACTTTTTAACTTTGGGACATTTGGGACAGGAAAGTGCGAAGTACGCGGGAAGGATGATTCGGCGAAATTGGAACAACATGCAAAATAAGTTTTGGGACACTTGGGACAAAACTCTCCGGCGGGCCGAAAAAATGGGGCGGCTTGAGGGATTTCGGCGATCGGGTAGCAGAGAATGCACTTTCGTACTTGGGACGGATGGGACAAAAAGTTCCGACAGGCCCGAAAATCACACAAAATGACCCAAAACACATTTTTTTTCAATTTCACGACTTAGGCACTTCAGAGAAAAACACTTAAACTCAAAATTTTGAAAATTTTACTCTTATCAGAGCGGGGAATTTTGAGTGGACAACAGCTGGCTCCTTCTGGGGATGACTTGGTATAAATTCATGGAATGAGACAAGGCAAGAACTTAGATAACTCGGTGAAGCAGACCAGTGCCTTATCCATTGGGCAAAGGAGTCAAAAACAAACCAACACGAGAGGCAACACACACACACAACAACGAAGGAAACACACCGAAGCGAGAAAAGCAAAAACAGCACATGCACGAGAATATACAAAGGGACTCCTAGTCACCTACGGACTTGAACAACTTCAAATCGCCCACTATAAGGAAGTGGGAGGGAACCATCCATGTAATCAAGATAGAAAGAGTTCTTACCAGCAAAGTGTCTTATCTTGAATGGTCCGAGCCACAGTGAATCAAATTTTCCATGGCTGCCACGAGGTTCATGTCTTTTGTCCCATAACAGCACGGTATCTCCAACTTGGAACTCTCTGAACCTAGCTTTCTTGTCAAATAGAACCTTTACCTTCTGCTGGTGAGCAGATATCCTGTCAGCAACCTCCAATCTATCCTCGTTCAGTTTGTGCAGGTACATGATTCTTTTATCGAGCATCACTTGAAACTAGTATCTTGATGGCCTTCATCGGTGCAAGGTGGCGGTTCCAACTTGTCATTTGGCATTGAGCTTCCACTCCATACACCACTTGAAAAGGAGACATTCCAATGGCTCTTTTAGGTGTGATCCTGTCTGCCCAAAGAGCATCATAAAGCTTCTTATGCCAGTTTCGCTGAGACTCATTGACCAACTTCCTTATGATAGTCACCAGATTTTTGTTGGTGGATTCTGCTTGTCCATTTCCCTGGGGGTAATAATCTGAAGAATGAGCCAGAGAGATGCCATACCCGTAGCAGAAATCCATTATCTCAGTTGAGGAGAAGTTCGAAGCATTATACATTCATCTTGTTAGGTACACCATACCTTACCAAGATGTTCTCTTTGATGAAGTTGCATACAACTTGAGTAGTGCTCTTAGTGGAATAGCTTCCACCCATTTGGTGAAGTAGTCGGTGGCGATTAGCACATGCGTGTGACCAGCACTAGAAAGCGAGGGTTCGAGTGCACCAATGAAGTCTAGACCCCATTGTTGAAATGGTTCCTCAATCACAAGCGGCTTGAGAGGTAAAGATGCCAATTTAGGTCTTCCCACAAAGGTCTGACAAGCTTCACATTTATCCACCCACTTGGATGCATCTCTGAACAAGGAAGGCCAGTAATATCCTCCCCGGAGTATCTTGTGGTGTGTTTGTTGATGAATAGTGCCCTCCATGCATGCACGATCATGGAAAGGCGAGAGCAACTTTCTCTGCTGCTCCTTGTCCACACACTTGAAAATCTCCCATCTAAACCACGCTTGAACAAGGCATTTTCCCACAGTACATATTGTGCTGATCTCAATTTAACAGTCCTCTTTTCCTTGGTAGTTAAATGAGAGGGGCATTCCCCATAGGTGAGAAAATGGGCGATGTCGAAATACCATTCATCGGCCCGAACTAAGGAATAGAAGCAGTAGGAATGTCGGCTTTCTCCTCCGGCTGACTCATGTTTGGCTCCTTGACAATGAGCTCACAAAGACCTTTTCCACGAACCAGCTTGGTTGGTTTGATATCAATGTCATACTCTGGACTTTAGCCACCCGGTTTCCTCTCTTGGACCCAAATTCTTGCTTTGTGTAAGAATTGACTTAACGATCGTATCTGGAACCACACCATAGAGTGAGAGTTGAGGATATAGAAAGCAGGCTGCTTGGCGGCTTTGACTCTTGCAAAAGCATGCTTCTCCATCATGGTGTATTTCAGCTCATGATTCTTCAGGATATAGCTCATGAAGGCAATTGGTAGCTCATGTCCATCGAGTCTTCTTGGGTTAAGGCAGGACGGCCGGGTATTATACGCAGCATAGCAATAGATGATGAAATCTTTGCTGAAATCAGGACAGGCCAAAACTGGAGTTTTAGCAATAGCTTTCTTGATACCCTCAAAGGATTCCTTTCCTTCAGAAGACCAACCAAATGTTTGCTTCCCTTTCATCATCTGAGAGATGTTCAAAGTTAATTCAGCAAAATCAGGGATGAATCTTCTTAAAAAATTGATCTTACCGAAAAAGGAATGCACGCCTTTTTTACTGGTTGGGAGAGGAATTTGCTGGATGGCTTGAACTCGTTCAGGATCAATCTTAATACCATCCTTGGAGACAATGTGCCCTAATAGTTTTCCTTCTGTAACACAGAAGACAGATTTTTTAGGATTTAAAGAAATCCCATGCTCTCGGCATCTTTGCGAAGCTGTTTCCGGTGGTGAAGTGATGATGCTCTTGTCTTTGAAAACAACTGTCGGATCATCAGGTATATGACAATACATTTCCCTTTCAAGCTTCCAAAGCCAAATCCATAGCTCTCTGGAAAGTGGCACCGGCATTAATCAGCCCAAAGGCATTCTCTTGTAGGCGAAGGTACCCCAGGAGTGGTGAAGGCTGTCTTGTGTTGATCTGCGATGTCAACCTCTACGATTGTATCCGAGAACCATCAAGCATAGATAACATTTCAGATCCATTCTTGCTTGCAATATTTGATCCATCATAGGCGGAGGGTAGTTATCTTTGAGAGCTTTGATTCGGTTCTGAAATCAACACGAATGCGGATCTCACCATTCTTCTTCCTAACGAGCACAATGTTTGCAATCCATGTTGAATGGTGAATGGGAAAAATGATTTTAGCCTTGACAATTTACTGAATCTCTGAAATATAGTGTCGGCTATTTTGGGATTATCTTGCCTTTGTTTACGCTTGAAAGGCTTGATTCCTGGTTTGAGAGGGATAGAGTGCTGCATGTCTTTTGGCTTGAAGGCTTTTAGATCCTCATAAGAATATGCAAGAACATCCTTATACTTCCTTAGAAGATCAATTGCTCTTCTCCTCTCATCGGTTGTGCAACATTTTCCAATATTTACCAGCTTGGGATCAGTAGAACTCCCTATATCAATCTTATCATACTCGGTGATTCTTTGAGGTCGATCAAGCTTTAGATTTTACATATCTGTCATGTTTATCAAACAACTCCTCCAAACTCACCAAACCTTTGGGAATCTTGTTTCCTTTGAGTTTAATGCACCCTTCCTGATCTGTTTCTTCTCCTTGGGTGACAGCTTGGTCAGAGGACACACTCTCACGAGGCAGGTTGTCACTTCCCTCAAAATATAGTTGTTCGAAATTCCCCTTGAGTTCCAGGAAGGAAAGCAAATGCTGGTCATCGTTGAAAACTTGCCAGTTATTAGTATTGTCAGGAACACTAGGCCGGTGGACCATTTCAATAGTGAACTTATCCTGAGAGAATTCAGGATGGGGAATCAGTAATGACCACGAGGCGGCCGAGTGTGAATCAGCCTGCTTTGTTCTTTTCTCTGGGTATTGCTTGATGGAGAAAGCATCGAGGAATTCAATTGAATCCCAAACCTGATTCGGTAATGCTTGACCTCCCATTTTTACACGAAAAAGCTTGACTTGCTTCACAATCAGCTCTGCATCACCACGAGCGAGAAGATTTTTACACCTCGTTCTTTGGCCACTTGCGGTCAAGAATGAGAGCCTCATACTCTGCTTTGTGTTGTTAGTGTTTTGAACTGCAACTTAAATGAAAAAGGGTGTAGGCAGCCTTCGGGTGACACTAGCGGGACACCGGCTCCAGAACCAGCCGAGGAACAACTTCCATCAAATTCTAAAATCCAAACACCATTGGGATCTTTGGGTGATACTTTGGAGGGTTGGATTTCATCAGGGGACAGAATCATGTAATTACCATGACCTATGTCTTCATAGAGTATTTGTGCCTTAGGATCATCTGTTTTCTGCACAATATACTCAGACTGTTTCTCAGGGAGTAACTTCTTCATTTGTCCATTGACAGGTATGAGGCGTGTGACCAATCCATTTGAATCTCTCCACCCACATCTTTACAGAAGTTCCTACTTAGCAACATTCCATAAGAAGGAGGAATGTCTGCTACTAGGATGGTAGCCAAGACTTTCTTTTCAGGTAAAGCAGCAAAAGCCACTTGTGCATCTTTAATCCTTCCAACCAAAGGCACTTCCTTACTTTCCATGGAGTAGCAAGATCCATAAGTATGCAGTAAGGTCAAGCCTAAAGCATGAGCTACTTTAGCAGGCATCACATTATCTGAGGCTCCGGAATCTATGACACAGTTACTGAGCCTATGGCCAGCTATAAGAAGTGTTACATAAAAAGGCTTGATTTTGTCACCAGGCGAGGTGACAGCAGCTACCAGACTAGGCTGTGGTGTAGAAGGAGGAGTGGGCAAAAGGCCTTTAGAGGTGGTCTTGGAATGGGAATTAACAAATTGGATCATCTTGGCAAAAGCTTTGGGATGGGTTTGGTAGTATTCAGCTTCTGAAATTTGAACCTTAGTCCTTTTTAGATGATCAACAATATCAAAGGATCCAGAGGTGGATGGGCCATCATCATTTGAAATTCTAGGCTTATCGACTTTAGGAGAAAAAGAAGAAGAAGCAACTTTGGTAGCGGGGATTGGCGGGACTTACCTTTGGTGCGAGATGAGGTAGGGATAGGAGATCCTCTTACGCAATTACGAGGAATAGTTGCTTGGCTGCTCCTTAGATTTCTTCATGGGGTGTGTTACTTTCTCCTTACGCCTTGTATGCATTCTCGAGTCATGACAGCAAATGATTCCTTTGTTCATATCTGCTACCACTTCATCATAGTCATCTCCATCATCGGTGCCTTCGGTGGTAAAGAAATTAACCGAGATCCTTGAGTTCTTCCGCCTCATCATCAAATTCCTCCGGGAACTCCTCACGAGCTTCATCGTCCACATCATCATCGGGCTCTTCAACTTCACGGGTGCATTCACGGGAACTTTGTGGGAGGTCCTTGAAGTGCTAGTCTTGTGTGAGGAGCGAGCAAAAGCGATTTACGGGGCTGAAATTTCTTCTTGGAACATCTGCATACGGGGCATCTTTGAGCCAATTGTTTCTTTATAGCTACTAGATCATTTGCAAGTTTACGGACTAATGGATCGGTATTGGGTCGAGAGGTGGAAGGAGGAAGAAGCGGCAGATTTAGATTTGGGAGGATCTCTCTTGACTTCCACGACATGATCGGTCATCCTCGACACTAACGGCCGATTCTTGATCCGAGTAACGTTCCAAGATTAGCCCTTCTTAGAGCATAAGCGACTTTGGGCGTTTGAGCATTTAGAAAGAAACATTTTTGAATTTGATCAACCGGTCGAGTATTTACGAGGAATTTTGTTGATCGATCTATTGAACCGAGCCACAAATTCTCTCATGGGTTACGATGGATCTTTCTTTATCGAGAAATTTGGGCAAGCGGGGCATGCACATCTTACTTGACTTGAAACGGCTTTGAGCTGAGTTCTCATTGTATTCCGAGTCGGTGATGGCACCAGTAGGAAGGTGATAGAACCGATCGGCGGCATTATCTGTAACGTCTCAGCGAAAGGCCTTGCTTGAGGCGTCTTCATGTTCGACTCCCAAGACTCCACATGCAACTATGAAGGCTGCATGTGTTCATCGGGGTGTACTTTGCCATCTCCTCTAAACTTGGGAAGTTCTTTCGGTTACCTCTAGGTAACTCATGCGAAAAGGCGAGTAAGGGCCGGGGGCCCGACGTTGACCCCATGGCAATTGTGCCGCCATTCTTGGAAATACGGCTTGGAGGGAACTGTAGCACCAGCTAGGATCAAAGCTCGTAGATTGGGACTAGCGAGGTTACGAAGGAATACCACCCGTAGGACTTCTATCTTGAGCAGGGGAGTGCTCGTCGAGCGAGTTCTTCTATTTGAAGGAAAGGAAAACCTGTTGCTCAAAAGCTGGCGAGAATCTTCGATACCAGGGTCCTTCTCCCTCGAGTGAAGCAGCGGAGTCGCGGATCAAAGGATGATCGAAAAATTGCGATCTTGGAATGCGATTTTCCCAGTAGTCGCCAAAAACTGTGTTGGTCGTCGAATAGGACTTTTAGAAGAGCAACGATCGGGGGACAAAAGTCCCTCCTCTTTAATGGGAGAGGTTCCCTTATTCGAAAAGCGAACTTATTTACAAATGTACGAGAACATTGTTTTATGGTCAAACTTGGATTTTACGAAAGTGTTTTCCACAAGGATCATCATTACACAGGGGGAGGAAAGGGAATAAGAAGATGAGCGAGAATAGCAACATTGAAATTATAGATAGCGAATAATTCCTCGTGTATGCGAAGCTTCAAAGAATTTAAGACAAGATCATTTGCGATGGCTGAATGAGATTAAATTTAAAGACACAAAGTTCCATAAATAACCTTCTTCAGATTTATTAATCAAGGACACAAAGTTCCTTCTTGGTTGTACAAGATCAACTTTGTATTTGCAAAAGCTAAAGGTATGCGATCGGAGAGACTAACGAGTTAGGAACAAAATGATCTCCACAATATTAAAGGAAAACACAGAGATAACAAGAATTAGATAGACAAAGAATGAAAAGCCCTTTTGTATTGATTTCTTTAAGATCTATTTACACTTTCAGCAAATATTCCAAGTTCTTCCTCCTTTTTCAAAATGGCGTGGAAAGGCCATTATATAGCTTACTGAATCGATTACTCTTAAGTAACCGTTTCTTTTAATTAAAGAATAGTTAAAGATCGCCCATTGCGATACCTTAACTAATTACAAGGAATACGAAAAGAATGGGAAGAAGAGAAAAAGAAAGGAGAAGGAGGCAGGTGGCGGCTATTGGGAGGGACCCACTTGTCTTGAGAATCCATTTGCTGAATTTCTTGATGACTCGGCTATATCTCTGCCACGAGGGGACGCGTGTTGGCTGCGGTGAGTCAAAATCCCGGACATTTCTCCATCTCTTTATCAAACTCGCGTGAGTATGATAATCTTTGTTTGCTTCTTGATAGCGGTAGAAGAGAACAAATTTCCTTCATCTTTTCCTTAGAGATGGAGCTTTCCTTGAATAGATGATCTTTGACAAAAGCTCTGAACTGAGCTTTGATTTCTTGCAAGGACAAGGAAGCACCAGAGTTTTCATCTTGAAGATGACAATGTATATCTTTGAAAGCAGCAGCTGCCAGTGTCTTGAAAGCTTCTCCCTTCTGCCAGCTGTTCTTCATTTCTCCCACAGCTTCCTCCAGGACTTTGATTTTCCACTCTACGCTGTAGACCCAGGATTTTGATAGATTGTCTTTGGCATCATCGAAAATCTTATTCGCCAGTAAGATGTTCTCATCTGTCTGTCCCATGAGGCGAAGGTCTACATCTGCTGCCCCGAGTTTAAGCTCTTTATCCATAACCCCATAGCGAGAGGATAGCTTCTGTTGCAAATTGTCTACCTTTCCATGTAGTTTAAAAGCTTCATCGATGAAGTTTAGCCCAGCAACAAGCATGTCATCCACCATGGCTTCAATAGCTCTGCCATAGACAGAATACTTGTGCATATCTTTAATACTTTGCACTTCATCTTGGCTTAGAATTACAGGAGGCGGTAGAGCAGTCAAGGGGTAGGGTCAAAACTTTGTCCTTAGACAAGAGTGACTTGATAAAACTTGTGAGAACTTGGGCTTGTTCTTCCAGGTACATTTTTCAATAGTCTGCTGCTGCCCTTTCTCTACCCTTCCATGACTCTTGTGATTTGTTTCACGGAGGTTGTGAATTTCACCTTGAGGAGTAGACTCTCCCATAGGGATCCTTGAAAGCTCTAAGTCGGATGTCGGCAAGTCGATTCTGATTTGTCTCTTTGTAGGCTTAGCAATCTCCAAGAATTGCTGACCTTGGGCATCGAGACACAGTTACAGAGTGGTTACGGCTTTCTTGGCACGAGAAGGAGTGGTGCCCAACAAGGCTGCTTCTGACATCAAAATTTGGTCCCAAGCTTTGAGAGGAGGATTTCCTCTTCCTTTTGTCAACGAGAGAGTTGCACCCAAGCAAAAGAGGAAGAAGAATCTGCGGGAGGGCAAGGGGACCAAGAGGCACGAGGAGCTCATGACACTCGGGTGCAACGCATTGTTGACTCAAGGCGAGGCGTGTGAGTAGAAACCTTTGGAGGCAATGGCGGTAGAAGAATCAATAGCACCGGAAGTTCGGTGCTCTGGACCTCTTTGTCCTTATCTGCTTTGGGGTCTTCGGGAACATTTGCGGGAGTGGGCATCTCACTTTCTTCACTTTCACTTGAGAACAATGATGTTCTCGGCCCTATAAGGCAACTCTACTGTGTTTCTTGGAGGATCATTCTCTGCGGGTTCCTTCTTTACCTCTTTGAGTTTCTTCTGTATACAGGTAGATGGAGAAGGAGTAGATTCTACGAGTCCACTGAGTTCTTGAGGCGGAGGGGTTTTCACTTTGTGTTCCGGACTGCTGGAGCCCGATGCCTCTCTTATGGGTGTCGAATCATCCTTGGAGCTAGATTCTCTGAGTGCCTCTTGAATTCTCGGATCTTCTTCTTGAACCGGACCCTAGTCTGATTAAGGCTGGAGCAAGAATCTCGGCCAGATCATCTCTCTCTTTCTGTTCCAATCCGAGGTCCTCCGAGAGGTGTGCTTAATCACATTTTCATACTCATAAGAGTATAGATCAGAATTGTCATCACGGAGACCTTCGGGAACTTGAGTACAGGAGGCCGAGTTCTTGGATCGGTGCGGGGAGAACCTGCCCGATGCCTTCTTACGGCTTCAAAATCATCTGCACGATCGGCCCGGTAGTCTTACGTATACGCCTATGATGATAGAGACTATCTTGATGTTACATTCGATGAACTTCTTCAAGTCAAAACAGGTTCTTGGCTTGAAGAAATGAAACGATGATAGGGACCGGGCTCTTTCATGTTACGAGCATCCAGAGCTGTTTTTGCATGTGTGTAGTTTCCCGAGAGAGATGGGAAAGTGCAAGCCGAAAATCTTCTTGTCTCTGCAAGTTACGTGCAACTTGTCTAGTTGCTGCATATTTCAATCAAGGCCATTTTGTCATTGCGAGAACATGGGAAGCCGCGAGAGGAGTGCTCTCATGCAATGAAGCTTTGATATAGGAAAATTTCTGAATTGATGAAATAGGCTCCATCTTTGCGATATCGGAGTTCATGGCTTCATCGAAAACCTTCTTGCGATATCACCTTGAGCAATCGACCACGTACATGGTGAAAGCATCATTGACCCTTACGAAATTCGGTTCTTTGGTCTCGAGGTGAGCTGCGGGCAATAGGCATACAACTTTGGATCATCTTTGTGTGCATCTATATAGGAGAAACCAAACCACTTTGCTTGATCTTTGCTAGGGTATACATCGAGATATGAAGTCATATAGAACTTCTTTGTTTCTTTGGACGTTGGATAGCTGCTCATGCCAAATTCATCGATGATCTCTGCCATTGATATTTTGTGTTCCCTCGCACACCATCTTGATGAGCGGGCACATCCAGAAATGAAACTCATTGGTGGAGGGCAAACCCATAACCCGAGCCAGCGGGAGATTATGAAGTCGACAAGTTCTTCGTTGAAATCTGCTCGGAAGAGGGTTTTGGTTAGGCGAAAGCACCTTTCTTAGGGTTCTTCAACCAAGACTTCGCCACTCGCGCTTTATATTTGTCCTTTGTCTTGGTCGAACATAGCACATGTGCTTGATCCGGGAGAGACGACTATAGCATTGTCCATCTCCGGAATCCTCGGAGCGGCGCTGATGCGCGGCGTCGTCCGGCTTGCGATGAGTTCCCCATGTACATTTGTCAATTCGCTCGAAGCGGGGTCGAAGTGAGCTCCACATGAAAGCACTGTATCAGCACACTGTACTGAGATTGGGAATCCTCCGGCAAAAGCTAAACCACTATCATTAATCATCTGTGCCATTGGTGTAGGGTTTGCATCTGTCATTCTTGCCCAAAAATCACCGAAGTCGAGATGACGAGCTTCGTTGTCCCCTATATTGCTAACAGCAGACTCAAGCGGAGAAATTTGCTCCTGTCCCTGGAACTTGATCTTCATATTGATAGCCTCGGAGCTGCAACCTAGACTTCTGGAAGGAATTTGCAAATGGAGGGGGGATTGCGCAGGTTTTCAAATTGCAAGGGTTCGAGCAAAAGATAGCATGGAAGCAATGCGAAAAATGCAAAGGGGAATGCTCGTTATATAGCCGTTTGGAGAGAGGAATGACTTTAATGCGCATTGAATACACAACCACCAATTTGAAAAGCATCATACTCGGAGTGAGCGGGAAAAACTAAGTGTGAATGACACTTGAGTACGCTTGGGACATGTGAGATGCGAATGCATGAAACACGCGGCTCGGCGGTTCGGGCGAAACGGGAGAGGGCGCCTGAAATGCATTTGGGACAAATGGGACGAAAATGTGCGAAATCGCGATTGGGTGTTTCGGCGAAATTGGAACAAAGGGCCCGTTTGGACTTGGGACATTCGGGACAAAAAGTTCCGAAGTACGCGACTTGACCGGCTCGGCCGAAATTGGGAAAGCTCGCACTTTTTAAAATGGGGCAGTTGGGACAAAATTGCGCGAAGGACGCGGTTCGGGCAAATCGGCCGAAAATGGGAAAGCTCGCACTTTTTAACTTTGGGACATTTGGGACAAGAAAGTGTGAAGTACGCGGGAAGGATGATTCGGCCGAAATTGGAACAACATGCAAAATAAGTTTTGGGACACTTGGGACAAAACTCTCCGACGGGCCCGAAAATGGGACAGCTTCGGGGATTTCGGCCGATCGGGTAACAGAATGCACTTTCGTACTTGGGACAGATGGGACAAAAAGTTCCGACAGGCCCGAAAATCACACAAAATGACCCAAAACACAGATTTTTTCAATTTCACGACTTAGGCATTTGAGAGAAAAACACTTAAACTCAAAATTTTGAAAATTTTACTCTTATTGATGAGTTCAATTTAACAAGAATGACTTGGGGTAATTCACGAGAATGATTGATCAAAATGATGTGCAACAATAAGAAGCTTGGATTCCTCCTTGTCCATGGAATGAGAGTCGTAAGATTGGTATATCGGGAACAACTGGATGGTGTAGGAATAAAAGGCTTCAAGTAGAAGATGAACAATTTAATGATATTTTTAAGGGTATTATTTTTACATTGATACTCTCCTATGACTTATTTGATTATAAGATTTGAGTCTCCATATATGTCGAGGAATTGAAGACCTAGGAAGGTGGTGGTTTCAATACCTAAGATGAGTGCTTTGTTAGTGCAAAATCACAAAGACCCCGGATGCGAGATCAGGTTTCTAGGTTGATCACTTTGGCATCCAAAGTGTGATTGCATAACATTGAATCCTTTCTCCAAGTGTGGGACTTGAAAAATGAGAAAGGATTCTCCAGAGAAGGTTCCTATTCCTCCTGCTCGGATGCACACGAAATATGCAGAGGGTTTTCTCAAAACCTAATCTAATCTGCCAAGGAGACAAGGTAAGAAGATGCATAAAATAAATCTAAGCTAATAGAGGTGATGCACCGAGGAATGAAGAACACCTATTTTGCCAGTGAACACAGACCATTCAAATGTGATATAAGATCATGCACAAATAACAAAACTTGTAGTGAAAGACCAGGAGGATGCAAGATGAACACAGAGAGGGTTGAGAATCATCCACAGACATGTATTACTTGCTCCAAAGATTGATACAATACACTGCAGAATGCCAAGAGGTAGAGTCGTATTACAGTTTCAAATGAGAGGTTCGAACTCCACAAATTCGCCTGATAGGAGAAGAAGGGAGGAGCAAAACAGAAAATGTTCGACCCTTGAAAAGAAGCTCCTCTTTACAATATATAGAAAGAATAAGAGAGGAAAGAGAGAAGGGAAAGCCAAATCTACCCCAACCACCCCCAGGTTGCATTCAATTCATCTCATCATGGCAGAAGTGGCGGATCTCGGCAAAATGGCAGTGCCAATGTGGCGGCGAACCTGTCTGCTGCATTAAAGTTGTTTGTTGAAGCATTACTTCTGCTTGTTATTTCACGCCAGAGGCGTTTCTTGATTTTCTCTCTCCAAACTGAACCAAAATGCAAGATTGACCCTAGAATCATGTAGAGAATCTCACAAGCTTTCCGTTGATATAAGGAACGTGCCAATCCGAGCTCTGGATCGAAAGTTATGGCGATCTGAAGATTTAGGGCAAAAACGGGCCAAAACGTGTTTTGAAAACTTTTCCCGCGCTTCGCCACCTGGACGACACGTGGCAGGCTCTGATTTGCTGAGCAACTCTCTCTCCTCCACCTCTCGGCGGGCTTTCTTTTGAAATTTCCTTGTGGGCCCTAGCTGGGACACGTGGCACTATCCCATTGGTTCGGGCCAGTGCTCGAAACTTCGCCCTTTGACTTTTTTGACTTTTTCTCCTTGTGACACGTGTCATGATCTGGTTGGTTCTCGGCCCTTTCGGCGATCCGCGTCCCGCGCATCCCTATGTCCCATTTTTCCTTGTGCTCCTTGTGCTGATTTCGGCCGAACCGGCCGGTTCGCGTCCTCGCGGCCCAGATGTCCCAATTGCCTCCGGACTGTTTGTTCCCATTTCACCCGGTTCGGCCGGTTCGCGCCTTTTTGTCCCACCTGTCCCACTTTGTTTCGGACTGAAGTTCCTCATTTCGGCCGATCCGGCCGGTTCGGGTCTATTTGTTCCAACTGTCCCAGAAACAGTTTGATTTTCCTTTCCTTCGGCCGAACCGCCTTTCCGCGTCCCACGCGTCCCGACGTCCCAACTGCTTTCGGACTGTTTGTTCTCATTTCGGCCGAACCGGCCGGTTCGCGTATCTTTGTCCCAGATGTCCCAAAGCAGTTAGTGCGAAAGTTCTCCTTTCCGGCTGATCCGGGCTTTCCGCGTCCGTCGCGTCCATTTGTCCCACTTGTCCCAGTTGCTATTTGGGCCGCCTGGAGGCTTTTCGGCCGATCCGCGCCTTGACGTCCCAAATGTCCCAATTGCTCCTAGGACTAGGACTTAGCCGATTTTCACAATTTTTCCTGGATCAACCTACTTGCCTTCTGCAACTTTTTTCCGCATTTTCTCAGAGCTTGCTCTTTTCAGCCTGGACAGGAGAGTTAGAAAATTTCCTGAAGGGACCCTAGAAACCTGATTTTTGCTCTGAATCAATCAATTTGCTTGGGATTTGAATATTCTGATGCATGTTATCAAAATTACCCTGGGGGGGTGAATTTTGGATAACAAGTGCTTTGTATTCTACCATGTTTTTTGTATACTCAAAATTGAGTTTATATGTGAGGGGAATAGGAGTTTCCCAAGGAGAAATAAGAATAATTCCTACGTCTCCCCTTTCTAACACTTAGATCCATCAAATAAGAGAGTGAATTTAAGAGTACCATATTCATAATGGAAGTGATTGATTGATTCCTCTAGAAATTAGATATGAGGGGGTGAGAATTAGCCGAGAGGGGCTTCCTCTAACTGGTTGACAATAGCTTGGCCCTTAATGGATTTTTGAGAAATAAACTCAAGGTCAAACTATGTCATGAGCATGAGCCATCGAGTAATGTGATCATTGTGATAAGGTTTAGAATGCAATGTCTTGAGAAGATGAAAGCTAGTAATGACATAAGTCTTGTGATTGAGAAGATAATGTCAAAGCTTAGATGTAGCAAAGAAAAGAGCACAACAATATTTTATCTTCAATGTAACAGATTCAAATTCATGAAGAGTGCGACGATATAATAAATAATCTACTCATGATCTCGGTCGTCACGATGTGCTAGCATGGCTCCTAGAGTGTGATTAGTGGCAAAAATGTACAAGTAAAATGGATCCCCTCACGTGGAGGTGTAAGCACCAATGGAGATAGGAGATATTGTTTAAGATCATCAAAAGCCTTCTAGCAATTGTGATCCCAATTTAATTCTATGTCCTTCCAAAGGAGGTGATGAAAAGGTTGACAATGATTAGAGAGTTACAAGATGAAATGATAGACAAATTGAAGGCAACCTTGGAGGTTGCAAAGTTTCTTGAGATTTGAAGGAGGAGGCATTTTGATAATTGCCTTAATTTTTGTGGGGTTAACTTTAATGCCCTAAGTAGAGACTATAAAGCCAAGTAGCTTTCTGTTAAGACTCCAAATACACACTTGGCTGGATTGAGACAAATAAAAAAATAAGGCACTTGAAAAGGATTTCGAGAACGACAATATGGTCAAGTTGAGGTTTAGATTTACCTAAAATATCATCGAGATAATCTTCTATAGTTTTGTGGATGATATCGTGAAATATATAAGTCATGGCCTCATTGATAAGTAGACCTATAATATTTAGACCAAAGGGCATGACTTGATAAAAAAATTCTGTTGGGCCCTAGAATATTGGTTAAGTACAAGAAGGTGCATGGGTGCGTGGGGTCTACTTAAAGAAGGGTGCACGGTTGAAGGAAAACAGGGTAGGGTTATAGAAGGGTTTAACATAACACACAATGCTCATGTAAGACAAGACGATGTTAGGAATTAGCCATATTCGAAGTTCTAGAAAGCACACAAGGAAAGTTTGACCCATCTATCATACGGAGTGGATAAGGTGCCAACTGGAAGTGTAGGATCAAGAATGGATTATTTCATGTATGTGATGGAAGGATCCGGAAGGACATGATTGCAAAAAGTGGAGATCTTGGATGAAAGGAGGTATGCTCCATTGGAGGACCACTTGGACACTTGGCGGATGATCTGCTACCTCGGAAGGCATGACAAAGAAGGAAGAAACTTATATATAGATATGTGCAAGTATTAGAAGAGGGATGTGAACATAATGTGGTAGGATGCTAAGATAGAATATGTAACACCTTTGACAAACTATTATATTTCTCTTTTGCATTGCAAATGTTGACATGTGATTTTCTTGAGGCAGTGTGTGCCTTTGCTTGTTGAAAATCATGCTTTCCTTAGATAAATTACATTGATCCAAGGAATGTTTTAAATCTCCTTACCTGGTCTGAATGGTAAAATGACATTCATAGGTTGAGAGACATAGTAGACTGAGATTTTGTATGTTTAAAAATTCTTTTTGGTCTTGTAAGATCATGCCTGCATTCGGTTGTATGTTTTGTGCTCGAGATCTTTAGGATTGATCTCTTTAGGACATTTAATGGTGTTAAGTGGAATGAATCCTGCTTCATGACTATGAAGGGAATCTAAGTCCTAAACCTATGGGATTTATCCTAACGGTATTCTAAACTAAGGTAAATGTAACTATTTCCTAAGCTATGTCTACTTATTCGGGTGAAAATCTATCCTAAGCTTCATATTCTATGTTGGGATGGGAAAAACCTAAGGTGATGTTAGGTATACTCTTAACCTATTACCTACTACTAAATTGGTTTGAATTATACCCTATCTTAAGTTGGAAAATTACCTAAGGAAATGTTTTTAAACCTAAGGTAATTACTTTTTAGACTAACCTAAGGTCATAACCTAAGTTATGGATATCTATCCTAAACTAATGAAAGGGACCTAGGGTCACATGGCAAGTTGGCGATGGTTCCAAAGGCATTTATTTGATTTGATTTTTTTGAATAAATAGGAAGTACTGCCAGTTTTGGAAGAGACATGTAAACTTGGTGGAAGCTTACGTGGAATCATAGTTAAACTTAGAAATGCATGCAGAGGTTGAAATAGTATTCACAAATTTTGGGAGGCGTGGCAAGGAGAGATAGGCAAGAGATTGGGGAGTAATGACATTAATGAATCTTGATTTTTGCAAGAAAACCATCTTGGAAACAATGAGGGTGGATTTGTTGGAGGTTTTTTGGTCTTGCATGCCTTGTAATTTTTTCTCTGCATGGAGCTATCTAGTTCTTCAAACCAGCAGTTCAACTTTCACTTTGTGGCTATTTTTGGTTTCTTTGGTCTATTTTTGATCTAAGGAAATTATATGAGGCATTGGAGAAAGAGATGTTTGGTTTTTGATCTTTCTTGGAGGAGAAAAAGAGTTAGAAGCTCGGCTAGAAGTATCCTTCGAATTAGTAGAAGCACTATCAAGAATGATAGGCTCTACCCATTAAGATTTCTTGCTTTCCTCTAAATGTTTCATTAAAATAACTTTTCTCTCATGAGATAAATGGTTACATGTTTTGTCTAGTTATTTACTTTCATGATTGAATGAATCTCTGTGATTTTTGGATATGAATCCATTGCATGATAATGTTAGTCTTTGGATGTTTTTCTCTGCACAAGTTCAATGGTGATATGTGTATGGAACTTTAGAGGCTTTGTGTTTGTTTAGAACTCATATTTGGGACTGTCTGCTTGAAAAGAGCTTGAGTAAATGGTTTTGATTTGAGTTTTAACTGGTAGTATCTTTTAAAATCTTCTCCTTGATGCATCTTGAGTTTGGAAAGGTTGTAGTACTTCTGTCCTAGACTATATCATTTACTTTGTACATGTAATGGCATGTAAATGTTTGAGGATATTCTACCCTCCTCTGTTCTGGGTAGCCCGCATCTTGTTTGAAAGTATTTGATTGTTTTGAGAGAAGGATGTTAGACCTTTTATAGAACTATATCTTGTTATGAGGATATAGAACCTCTGGTTTGAGACTAGTATTGTTTACTTACCCTTCGGTGTGAATTTGAACTCTTTTAGAAGTGGTCAATAATGGGTTTTTGAAGTATAGGAAGTGTTGTGTTCATACTTTTACTTGTGCTAATTTTATTGGAACAATTAACTTCTCTATACTTGAACTTCTCTGCCTTGATATTTATATGCGAGATGGAGTACATGAAAGTTATTTAGTTGGGATATTTGTTATAGTTTGAGTTCGTGCGTAATGTTGAAACTTGTTTGAATTAAAACTTGAGTTGGGTTTTCGTATTCTCTTTCAGATCCATTTGAATGGATTTCTAGTTTTTAAAGGAGATAGAAAAGGAATACTCTTGTGGAAAGTATCTTTTTTTGCCAATATTTGTACTTCTGCTTCGAGATAGTACTATTTACTTTTCTCTTTTGAAAGAACTCGAACTTGTGTTCGAACAATGTTGAATAGATGAACCGGGTTAGTGTTGATATTGTTTTTCTGACGAGGTTTGAATTCATAAGGAAAATAGAAGTGTTGTTTTCTATAAAATTTGTGTTTAATTTTTTGTTCTCTTTTGAGAACTATCGAAAGAACTTCTGGGTTTTAAATGGGATTTGGAATTCTATTGATGAAACAATGGTGAATGAAACCTAGGATCGGATCCTTTCTATTAAGTTCCCTTTAACTTTTGTAAAGTTAAGTTTAGTTATTTGAACTTCTTTGTAGATAACCTCTCTTCCATGTTGTAGAGTGATTACTATCCTAGGCTTCAATTTCTGTGTTCGATTTCTACCCTTTCTATCTTGTATGAAGTAATGTGAACTCACTCTTAAGAAATAAAAACTTCCTTGTGGATTGTTTAGTTTAACTTGTTACTAGTTGGTGTGAAAGTTCATGGGAATAGTTGTATGTTCAAGAAACTTTGGGACTGTCATTTTTGTACTTGGGAAAACCAATTCATCCCCGTTAGATATTTCTTGATCTCAACTAACTTGTATAGAATCAATGGTCGTGTCAATTTGGGAAGTGTGCAACTGAGTCAGTCCTATAGAAAGGAAAATGTAATCATTTATACTTTGATTATTTTGAATGAACGAGTCATACATCATTAGGATATTGTTTTCAGATGGACTCCTTTCTGTGTACTCAATAATATTATGAATCTTCCTTGGATGGACACGAGTAAGAGATAATCCTTGTGTAAGTCTTGCTTGATTTTTGGAACGTATGGTTTCAGATCTCTGAATGATATCTTCTATAATGTAGAATATACTTAAGGCTTGCAAGTAGGATGATGACTATTTTGATTCTCTCCCTTCTTGGATTGGTTTAGGATTTTTGTATCAGATGTTGTCTCTTAAATGGTGAATCCTTTTATTGGTTTCCTTGATTGATGTAGTTATGTAGGTAATCAATTATGTACTTTTTGAACTTGTTTTCTATCTTTTAGATGAATGGTGAATTATGGATAGTCTGTATTGATTCTTCTTCTTATTTATTTAATTTGTAGGATGAATCATCCTAATTATGTACTATGCTGAAATGTATTGATTCTATCTATACATGATTCTAGAAACTTGGAAAAATGACAATGAGGTTTTTTTGGTTCTGAAAGTAACTCTTTTTGTTACATAGTAAAGTTAAATTATGTATTTCAATTCAGAAAGAATTATGAAATAATTAGATGACAAGATTTATTGTTTGTTTAAATAAGTAACTGATTGGGTCAATTATTATATGATATAATGCAGTAGTTGCTGATTATATTATGCTCTTTTCTTAAAAGTGAATTCAGACTTATTATTTGTACTTCTTTTATGGTTGTTATTACTTATGCTTATTGGTATGATATATTAATTGTTTCATTAAATCAGAGTTTTTTTAATGGAACAATTAGTGGAATGCACTTCGTTTTAATGCTTAGTGCTTATCATGCTCAGTTCTATGAACTGATCCGTGTTAGCAATTTTTGTAGATGGACTTCGTAAGTGATAAAAGAAGGCAAAAAGTTTTATGATGTATTGGCTAATTTAAAGTTTGGTTCTTTTGTAAATAATTTCAATTCATTTTTGAGTTGTATTGGAAAAGAAAAGTTATGTTCTTTTATGATCTTAATGTTGATCGACATGTAGTATGCTTGAAATGCATAGTCTTGTAAAGAGTATATTTTATCATGATGAATTGAAAGGTTTGGAGACTGACTCCAAATTGTGGTGTAAATTCTCTTTTACTTTATATGAAGGAAATAGTAATGCTATCTTGTTGATATTCTTTATATTTGTTTGTATACTTATTACTGTCACCATTTAATAATTTGGAATAAGGGAATAGTTCAATCTACCTTACTAAGGTGTAACTTGCTAAGTTTCATAAGATGTCATTCTCTATCTAAAAACTATAGTTTAATAATGAAATATGTATTGGACATATAATTAAACTATATGAGTGGTGAATGATAAAAATGTTATGTTTACCTAACATATAATCATGTAGAGGATGAACCTTCCTCTCTCAAAAGAAGAAAAATAAAAGGAAAGGTGGTTATGATCGTTAATCTATGTATTTTGTTTTATAAGAAATAAACAATAGTTGAACCTAGGTGGATGATACACCTTCTTTGGACAACTAAGTTACATTAAAATTAACCGTTTGATGTTTGTTGCCCTGTTTTTGGGATAACTACTTGTTATGCCGAGTTAATGAACATAAATGCAAACATGAGTTAATGAAGTTCTTAATATCAAATCAGATTAATTATGGATAAAGAACTTAATGAATGCTGGAATTAGGGTTAGGCATGGTTACTGCAATCTGAATCTTAATCCAAATTTAATTATGAAGTAATGACCACCAAGGGGTGTGTACATCATGATGAAGTAATTCTAATAGATGTTGGCACATGCCAACTGCATGACTGTACCTTCGAGAAGACCAAGGCCTTCTTGAGGATGCAATGTTGTAGTTGACATGTGGCAACACCCTTGTATTTTTTTCATCTAGATCTACACACATTTGGACTTGAACTTAGTTTCTCTCTAGGTCAAGTTAGTAGCATGATTAGAATAGGAAGTAGCTTTCTATGACTCGGGTACCTAGGCACATTCGGATGACTTAGGTCGGTCGAGTATGCCCATATACCCTAAGTCATCGTGAGCGTCGCCCTATAACAAATTATGTTGCTAACTTGAGTTAGGGTCAAACCTTGGGCAAGTGGACTGATAGAAGTCAATAAAGACCATTCTAGATAACAATAGAGTGAGGTGAAGGACGTATTCTAAATTGACGAGTATGCCATCTAGGAATAGTAACATGAACAATATGTTGAAAATATTTGGCCAAAGTATCACAAGTCAAGCTAGTTACGATTTCCTATGTCACCTAGTTTAAAGAAAATTGATGTTAGATTAATATTGGTGAAAAATATTTAGATAGGTTCTTTGAACGCAGATCACTCAAGACCTGAAATATGGCATGAAAACCAAGTATACGTAGTATACATAAAGTATTCTATACTTTAAGAAAAACATGAGAGATCAGTTAGTAACCGAGTCATGAAATGAGAGATTAGTAATTTACCAAGTCATTAAAGCTTTATATATGGTTATTTGTTATGAGATTGATTAACATGTAATGTGTGTTCTAAATGATGTTTAATTTAGAATAGAGAACATTGTGGTAAAAAAAATTCCCTTGTTTCTAAAGTCTTAAAATAGGAATGTTACATCTTGGTATCGAGCTTAAGGTTATATCTCTTGGACTTATTTTGTCGATAATCTGATAAAACTTAAGTTTTCTTGTTAACAAAAATGGTTAAAATAAGAGAAAATGTTGCAAATAATCCTCCACTCGAGGAAGGAGCAACAAATGCCCAAAAACTTGACAAGATCCTTACTTCCCTATTGGACACAAGGGATCTATTAGTTGTACTTGAACAATAAGTAATGGGAAATGAGGAGGAAGAATATGTTGGTAATAATAATCAACCACCTCCCGAGGACAACAAAGAATTTAGGTGTTGATAATAACGATGTGAACATACCTAATCACCCCGAGAATAAAAATGCTAGGTGGAAGCTGAAATCACTAATGATATAAAAAGGATACATCCACCCAAGTTTGATGGCACCACATTAGGAGATGGAGTTGAGAATTGGCTCAAAAAAATGGATAAGTACTTTGCAATAAGAAATTTCTCATAAGAAACAAATTTGATATGGGGAGCATATCAGCTTTCACATGAGGCATCTTCATGGTGGGACAACCATAAGACCGTGTGTTGAATATTGATGAAACTAATATCACTTGGGATCAATTTAAAGGTTACTTTAGGCAACGTTGGCTACCAAAACTTTATTATGATCATAAAATGACTGAATTCCGAGAACTTAGCTCAAGGAAAGATAATCAGAATCGAGTATTCGGGAGTGGTTTAATAAACTCCTTAAGTATGTACCTCGGTATGAAACCGATGAGAATTTTAGGATACAAAATTCATCATGGGATTGAATCTCGTTATAGGAGGAGAGGTGGATGTTCATAGCCCAACCATGATGGAAGTAGTTGTTTAAAAATCCATAAGGTAGGAACAAAAATTGAAGGCAATTTCTACTCATAAATAAGAAGCAAGGAAGAAACGCCCCAACTCCTCTTCATCATCTCTTGCACCTAAGAAAGGACCATGGAATAAATTTGGAATGAAAAGTAAGTTTTCAGCTGATAATAGTAAGAAAGCAGCAACAAATAAGACTGCTAGTAATGCATGAAACAACTTTGTCAAGAATAATAATAACGGACAGAAGTCTTATAGAGGTTAGAATGATAATTCTAAGGCTGGAAATAAATATGAGCCTAGAAAGGGACCTGTAGGAGGCTGTTATAACTGTGGCAAAGATCATTACGTAAATCAATGTCCTTTGAAAAGGATGATTGTAATTAGCAAAGACAAGATACATGCTACTGATGGTGACAAGTAGGCTGAAAAATAGGCCACACCCATAGAGGTTCCGAGTAAGTTATTTGGCATACCTATAACTATTATTTTTGATATTGGAGCTACTGAATGTTTTATTTCTAGTAAATTAGCATCAAAACTAAAAAGAAAAGTTGGAAACATGGATAAAACATGGACTATACATTATGGAAATAATGTTGTTCATATAGTTAGTATGTGTCTTTTTGGAGCAGTCCTTGACTTACCTAGTTTTTCCACTAAAGTTGATCTTTATGTTTCACCTTTGGGGTCTTATGATGTAATCATAAGTGTTAATTGGTTAGCTGAACATAAGGAAAAAGTGGACTATTTTGAAAAACATATTAGTTGTTTAGATGACCTACAAAAATAGTAGAGATTCAGGGTGTGAAACGTGAGATTTTGTTAGGAAACTATTAGCTATGCAACTTAAAAAGGCTAAAAATAAAGGTTGTACCTTATATGCAGTAAATATTTCAGAAAATGCTGAAGAGAACAACGATGTCATGGAACGATATCCATTGTTATGAAACTACAGTGATGTGTTTCTGGAAGAGTTACTAGGTCTTCCACCCAAAAGGGAATTTGACTTCACAATTGAAATCAAGCCTGGAACCAAGCCTATTTCTAAGGCACCATATTGAATGACTACTATAGAATTAGTAGAGCTTAAGGCTCAATTGCAAGAAATTTTGTCTAAAGGTTTGATTAGACCGAGTGTTTCACCTTGGGGAGGACCAATAATTTTTGTGAAAAAAAGGATGAAAGACTTAGATTGTGCATTGATTACAAAATGTTAAACAAAGAAATAATCAAGAATAGATATCCACTCCCTAGAATTGATGATATATTTGATCCGATGCGTGGGGCGTCAGTATATTCTAAGATAGATATTCAATCTAGATATCATCAATTATGGATTAAGGATGAGGACATTCATAAAATAGCTTTTAGAACAAGGTATGGATAGTATGAGTTCACAGTTTTACCTTTTGGATTAACAAATGCACTCGCAACTTTTATGAATTTAATGAATAATATCTTTAAAAAATACTTGGAAAAATTTGTGCTTGTATTCTTTGAAGACATTCTCATATATTCTAAAAGTATTGAGGAACCATATGAGCATTTGAAGATAGTTTTGGAAATTTTGAGAAAGAGATGGTTATATGGTAAGCTATCTAAATGTTCTTTCTATGACACAAAAGTGCACTATTTGGGACATGTAATAAGTAAGAATGGAATTGTTGTAGATCCTTCTAAAATTGTAGCTATAACTAAGTGGCTTGCACTAAAGAATGTACATGAAGTTAGAAGCTTCATGGGTCTTGTTGGTTACTATAGAAAATTTGTAAAAGATTTTTCTAAAGTGGCTGCACCAATAACTTCATTACAAAAAAGGATAAGAAGTTTGTTTGGAATGAGAAATGTGAATCTGCATTCAAAAATTTGAAGGATCAGTTAACATCAACACTTATTCTAGTGGTACCAGACCCTAATGGAGACTTTACTATTGTAACAGGTGCATTTGAGGAAGGTCGAGGAAGTATTTTGTTAGAAAATGATCATGTCATAGCTTACAAAAGTAGAAAACTAAATTTACATCGAGTTGAATTACGCTCCACATGATTTAAAACTTGCTGCCATTGTTCATGCACTACAAGTTTGGAGGAATTATCTACTTGGTAAACCTTTTGAATTAAAAAATGATCATCTTGGGCTGAAGCATATTTTCACTAAGACAAATCTAAATGCAAGACAATGAAGATGGTTAGAGTTTTTGTCTCAATATGATTTTGACATAAATTACATCAAAGGTAAGGAAAACAAAGTGGCTAATGCTCTAAGTCATAGGAAGCACATTTATACTCTTATAACATTGAGAACTCAGTTTAAGGATGAAGTAAAAAGTGTTATGGAATCTGATTCTTACTTTTAACAAGTAAAAACAATGCTTGCTGCAGATCCAAATGATGTGAGGTATAAAGGTTTTCACTTTGACAATGAAGGAATCTTAAGATTTGAAAACAGTATACATACCTTCGCTAAATGATTTAAGAAAGAAATTGTTAGCAAAATGTCATAATTCACCTTTGTCTGGATACCCAGGTATTATAAAGATGCTTGCTAATATAAGACAACAATATTTCTGAAAGAGGATGAAAAAGGATGTTATTGATGTTGTGACGCATTGCTTAGAATGTCAACGTGTTAAAGCTAAACATATGCACCCAGCCGGTTTATTGTATCCACATAGCATACCGCAATACAAATGGTAAGTAATAAGCCTAGATTTTATGCAAGGGTTTCCTATGTCAAGAAATAAACATGATGTTATTATGGTAGTTGTTGATAAACTAACAAAAGTAGCACATTTTATTACTGGTAATCTGAAGGATGATTCTCTTGTTTTGGAAAATAGGTTTGTACATGAAATTTTCAGATTACATGGAGTACCTGAATTAATCATATTTGATAGAGATCCTAGAATGAATTCAAGGTTTTGGAAAACACTTAATGCAACTCTAGGAACTAAGCTGAATTTTAGTTCTGTGTATCATCCAGAAACAAATGGACAAACTAAAAGATTTAATCAAGTTTTAGAGGATATGTTATGAATGTATTATATGGATCAGCAGTATAAGTGGGAAGAGTACCTTCCACTAGTTGAGTTTGCTTATAATAACACATATCATGCCTCTCTTAAGATGGCACCTTTCGAAGCACTATACGGAAGAAAATGCAAAACCCTTGTTAGTTAGGACAACATTGAGGATAAAGAGGTAATTGGACCTGAAATCCTTACGGAAATGGAACAACAAGTTAAAATGATTCATGAACGCTTGAAAGAAGCAACATATAGGCAAAAGAGTTATGCTGATTTAAAGCGGGTTGATAGGAAATTTAAACTTGGTGAGAAGGTCTTTCTTCGGGTTAAACTGAAAAAGATCTCTATAAATTTTGGCAAGGCTTCCAAGTTATCACCTCATTACATGGGACCTTTTGAAATAGTTGAAGTAATCAACCCTATAGCGTACCATTAGCATTATCTCCTACTTTGTCATGAATGCATGATGTTTTCCATATTTATTTTCTTAAGAAATATGTTTCAGATTTATCACATGTGTTAAATTGGAATTCCTTGTAGGTCCAAGACCCAATAATAATCACGGTTAAACCCATACAAGTGCTGGAAAATCACCAGTTGCATTTAAGAAATTGTGAAATATGTTAATTAAGATCCAAAGTGGGACCAGCTTAACGAAGAAAGTGTAACTGGAAAAATCTATAAGATATGAAAATTTATTTTCCATATTTATTTGAACAGAATTGATTTAGATGACTGATAAAAATTTGTGATTTTATCTTTATATTACAATAAGTCTGTCACTTTTGGGCAAATAACTATTTATTTTTAAATAAACAACTATGTGAATGCTGATTTCTGGAACTTTAAAATTCTGATATTGTTACAAACATATGATATGAAAGTGAATAAATTGATTGTCCTTAATGCAATGGTCAAATAAGATAATCATTGGGATGATGATTCTTTTTAGGAGGGAAGTATGTAACACCTTTGACAAACTGTTATATTTCTCTTTTGCATTACAAGCGTTGACATGTGATTTTCTTGAGGCGGTGTGCTCCTTTGCTTGTTGAAAATCATGCTTGCTAGGGATAAATCATTTCTACTCTTGGATTCATTAGACTGAAATGTTGATGCTTGCAATAATCCATTTTCACTTCGGATAGGTGAGTTGTAATCTGGTTAATATGGTTGTAAACTTATCTCTATTAACTAACTCATCCTTGGATCAATGGAATTGATCCAAGGAATGTTTTAAATCTCCTTACATGGTCTGAATGGTAAAATGACATTCATAGGTTGAGAGACATAGCGGATTGAGATTTTGTATGTTTAAAAATTCTTTTTGGTCTTGTAAGATCGTGCCTACACTCGGTTGTATGTTTTGTGATCAGATCTTTAGGATTGATCTCTTCAGGACATTAAACAATGTTAAGCGGAAATAATCCTACTTCACAACTATGAAGGAATCTAAGTCATAAAACTATGGGATTTATCCTAACGGTATTATAAAATAAGGTAAATGTAATTATTTCCTAAGCTATGTCTACTTATTCGGGTGAAAATCTATCCTAAGCTTAATATTCTATGTTGGGATGGGAAAAACCTAAGGTAATGTTAGGTATACTCTTAACCTATTACCTACTACTAAATTGGTTTGAATTATACCCTATCTTAAGTTGGAAAATTACCTAAGGCAATGTTTTTAAACCTAAGGTAATTAATTTTTAGACTAACCTAAGGTCATAACCTAAGTTATGGATATCTATCCTAAACTAATGAAAGGGACCTAGGGTCGCATGGCAAGTTGGCGACGGTTCCAAAGGCATTTATTTGATTTGATTTTTTGAATAAATAGGAAGTACTTCCAGTTTTGGTAGAAACATGTATACTTGTTGGAAGCTTATGTGGTATCATAGTTAAACTTAGAAATGCATGTAGAGGTTGAAATAACATTCGCCAATTTTGGGAGGCAATGGTCAGGAGAGATAGGTGGGAGATTGGGGATTAATGGCATTAATGAATCTTGATTTTTGTGAGCAAACCATCTTGGAAACAATGAGGGCTGATTTGTTGGAGGTTGTTTAGTCTTGCATGCCTTACGATTTTTCCTCTGTGGAGCTATCTCGGTTAATCAAATGAGTAGTTTGAATTTCACTTTGTGGCTATTTTTGGTTTCCCTGGTCTATTTTCAATCCAAGGAATGTATATGAGGAATTGGAGAAAGAGATGTTTGGTTTTTGATATTTCTTGGAGGAGAAAAAGAGTTGGAAGCTCACCGAAGTCTCCTTCAAATTAGCGAAGAAGAACTATCAGCATGATAGGCTCTACCCATTAAGATTTCTTGCTTTCCTCTAAATGTTTCATTAAAATAACTCTGCTCTCATGAGATAAATGGTTACATGTTTTGTCTGGTTATTTAATTTCATGATTGAATGAATCTCTGTGATTTTTGGATATGAATCCATTACATGATAATGTTAGTTTTGGATGTTTTTCTCTATGCAAGTTCAATGGTGATATGCGTATGGAACTTTCAGAGTCTTTGTGTTTGTTTAGAAATCGTATTTGGGACTGCTGCTCAAAAATAGCTTGAGTAAATGGTTTTGATTTTAGTTTTAACTTGTAGTCAATTTTGAAATCTTCTCCTTGATGCATCTTGAGTTTGGAAAGGTTGTAGTACTTACATCCCATACTTTATTGTTTAATTTTGTACATGTAATGGCATGTAAATGTTCAAGGATATTCTACTCTCCTTTGTTCTGGGTAACCCATGTCTTGTTTAAAAGTATTTGATTGTTTTGATAGAAGGATGTTAAACCTCTTATGTAACTGTATCTTGTTATGAGGATATGGAACCTATGGTTTGAGATTGTATTGTTTACTTACCCTTCGGTGTGAATTCAAACTCTTTTGGAAGTGGTCAATAATGTGTTTTTGAAGTTTAGGGAAGTGTTGTGTTTGTGTACTTCTACTTGTGTTAATTTGATTAGAAAATTTACCTTATCTACATTGAAATTCTATGCCTCGATCTTTATGTGCTAGATGGAGATGTGAAAGTTATTTAGTTGGGATATTTGTTACAATTCGAGTACATGAGTAATGTTGAAACTTGTTTGACTTAATACTTGTGTTGGGTTTCCGTATTCTCTTTCAGATCCATTTGAATGGATTTCTAGTTTTTAAAGGAGATAGGAGTGGAATACTCTTGTGGAATGTATCTTGTTTTTCCAAGATTTGTACTTCTACTTTGAGACAGTACTGTTTACTTTTCTCTTCTAAAAGAACTCAAACTTGTGTTGAAACAACATTGAATAGATGAACCAGGTTAGTGTTGATATTGTTGTTCTGATAAGGTTTGAATTCATAAGGAAAATAGAAGTGTTTTTTCTATAAAATTTGTGTTTGTATTTGTATTATCTTTTGAGAACTATCGAAATAACTTCTAGGTTTTAAATGGGATTTGGAATTCTATTGATGAAACATTGGTGAATGAAACCTAGGATCGGATCCTTTCTATTGAGTTCCCTTTAACTGTTGTAAATATAAGTTCATTGTTCAAACTTCTCTGTAGATAACCTCTCTTCCATGTTGTAGAGTGATTACTATCCTAGGCTTGTTCGCATTCCTAAGTTTAGATTTCTGCCCTTTCTATCTTGTATGAAGTAATGTGGACTCTCTCTTAAGAAATGAAAAACTTCCTTGTGGATTGTTTAGTTTAACTTGTTACTAGTTGGCTATGAAAGTTTATGGGAATAGTTATATGTTCAGGAAACTTTGGGATTGTCATTTTTGGTACTAGGAAAACCAATTCGTCCCCATTAGATATTTCTTGATCTTGGCTAACTTGTATAGAATCAATGGTCATGTCGATTCGGGAAGTGTGCAGCTGAGTCTGTCCTGTAGAAAGGAAAACGTAATCATTTCTAGTCTGACTATTTTGAATGAATGAGTCATGCATCATTAGGATATTGTTTTTAGATGGACTCCTTTCTATGCACTCAATAATATTATGAATCTTCCTTGGATGGACACGAGTAAGAGATAATCCTTGTGTAAGTCTTGCTTTGACTTTTGGAACGTATGGTTTTAGATCTCTGAATGATATCTTCTATAATGTAGAATATACTTAAGGCTTGCAAGTAGGATGATGACTATTTTGATTCTCTCCCTTCTTGGATTGGTTTGGGATTTTTGTATCAGATGTTGTCTCTTAAATGGTGAATATTTTATTGGTTTCCTTGATTGATGCAGTTATGTAGGCAATTAGTTATGTACTTTTTGAACTTGTTTTCTATATTTTAGATGAATGGTGAATTGTGGATAGTCTGTATTGATTCTTCTTCTTATTTATTTAATTTGTAGGATGAATCATCCTAAATATGTACTATGCTGAAATGAATTTGTCTATACATGATTCTAGAAACTTGGAAAAATGACAATAAGATTTTTGGTTCTGAAAGTAACTCTTTTTCGTTACATAGTAAAGTTAAATTATGTATTTCAATTCAGAAATAATTATGAAATAATTAGATGACAAGATTTATTGTTTGTTTAAATAAGTAACTGATTGGGTCAATTCTTATATGATATAATGTAGTAGTTGTTGATTATATTATGCTCTTTTCTTAAAAGTGAATTCAGACTTATTATTTGTACTTCTTTTATGGTTGTTATTACTTATGCTTATTGGTATGATATATTAATTGTTTCATTAAATCAAAGTTGTTTTAATGGAACAATTAGTGGAATGCACTTCATTTTAATGCTTAGTGCTTATCATGCTCAGTTCAATGAACTAACCCATGCTAGCAATTTTTGTAGATGGACTTCATAAGTGATAAAAGAAGGCAAATTTTTTTATGATGTATTGGCTGATTTAAAGTCTGGTTCTTTTGTAAAGAATTTTGATTCATTCTTGAGTTGTATTGAAAAAGAAAAGTTATGTTCTTTTATGATCTTAATGTTGACTAACATGCAGTATGCCTAAAATGCATAGTCTTGTAAAGTGTATATTTTATCATGATGAATTGAAAAGTTTGGAGACTGACTCCAAATTGTGGTGTAAATTCTCTTGTACTTTGTATGAAGGAAATAGTAATGCTATCTTGTCGATATTCTTTATATCTGTTTGTATACCTATTATTGTTATCATTTTATAATTTGGAATAAGGGAATAGTTCATTCTCTTTTACTAAGGTGTAACTTGATAAGTTGCATAAGATGTCGTTCTCTATCTAAAGAACTATAGTTTAATAATAAAATATGTATTAGACATACAATTAAAATATCCGAGTGGTGGATGATAAAAATGTTATGTTAACCCTAACATCTAATCATGTAGAGGAAGAATCTTCCTCTCTCAAAAGAAGAAAAATAAAAGGAATGGTGGTTATGATCGTTAATCTATGTATTTTTTTTTATAAGAAGTAAACACTAGTTGAACCCAGGTGGATGAAACACCTTCTTTGGACAACTAAGTTGCATTAAAATTAACCATTTGATGTTTGCTGCCCTGTTTTTGGGATAACTACTTGTTATACCGAGTTAAATGAACATAAATGAAAACATGAGTTAATGAAGTTCTTGATATCAAATCAGATTTATTATGGATAAAGAACTTAATGAATGCTGGAATTAGGGTTAGGCATGGTTACTGCAATCTGAATCTTAATCCAAATTTAATTATGAAGTAATGACCACCAAGGGTGTACATCATGATGAAGTAGTTCTATTAGATGTTATCACACACCAACTGCATGATTGTACCTTCAAGAAGACTAAGGACTTCTCAAGGATACAGTGTTGCAGTTGACATGTGGCAACACCCTTCCGTATTTGTTCATCTAGATCTACACACATATGGACTTGAACTTAGTTTCTCTCTAGGTCAAGTTAGTAGCATGATTAGAATAGGAAGTATATTTCTATGAATCAGGGTACCTAGGCACATTCGGACAACTTAGGTTGGTCGAGTATACACATATCCCTTAAGTCATCGTGAACATCACCCTATAACAAATTATGTCGCTAACCTAGGTTAGGGTCAAACCTTGGGCAAGTGGACTGACAGAAGTCAGTAAAGACCATTCTAGATAATAGTAGAGTGAGGTGAAGGACGTATTCTGAATTGATGAGTATGTCATCTAGGAATAGTAACATGAATAGTATGTTGAAAATCTTTGGCCAAAGTATTGCAAGCTATTGGTTGTGTTGTCCTATGTCACCTAGTTTAAAGAAACATGATGTCAGATGAATATTGGTAACAAATATTCATATAGGTTCTTTGAACAAATCACTCAAGATACTTGGAATAGGGTAGGAAAACCAAGTATACATAGTATACATAAAGTATTATATACTTGAAGACAAACATGAGAGATTAGTTAGTAAATCGAGTCATGAAATGAGAGATCGGTAAATTACCGAGTCACTACAGTGCATATGGTTATCTGTTATGAGATTTATTGACATGGAATGTGTGTTCGAATGATGTACTATTTATAACAGAGAACATTGTGGTAAAAAATAATTTCCCTTGTTTCTAAAGTCTTAAAATAGGAATGTTACGAAGAGGTGGTGGAAAAGAGGTGAAGCTCTGCAAAAATATTATCAAGGATTCTATGGGTTGGGATTAGAGAAAATATAGGAGTGATGGCATATTTAGAGGGATGGGTCTATGTTTATCCTTGTAATATGAAGGACATAGTTTAGTTCCTCATGCATGACCTTTCTCTACATTTTTATATGGTTTGTTATGGCCTCAATGAATGTAATATGGTTACTAAACATATGAATAGAAGGTTCTGTTCTAAAGCATATATGTGTTCATGAGCATAATTCTAATGCATTTCCTTTGTGTATGAATCAGTTCCATATGTTGTTTGATATTTATTTTTTATGGATGCAATAAGATGATAACTCATCCTAGGATTTTAGAATGAACACATGGTTCCTTTCCATTCTTTTGCACTTAAGTATCTATCATAGATGATGTATTCTCACAAGACTCACATAAAGGAGGGGCTTGGCATCCGCGTGTGCCTCGGGCGAGTGCCCAAAGTGCTTTTTGGGTGATAAGATGATGTGCATTCCCCTTGTGTATGAATCAATTTCATATGTTGTTTAATATTTCTCTTTTGTGGATGTAATAAGATGATAACTCATCCTAGGCTTTTAGATTGAACACATGGTTCCTTTCCATTCTTTTACACATAAGTATCTATCATAGATGATGTATTCTAACAAGACTCACATAAAGGAAGGGCTCAAAGCATCCACGTGTACCTTGAGTGAGCACCCACTACCCCCTAGGTGATAGGCCGACGCACATGGGATTGCACTGTTGTTCTAAGGGTGTAAAAATGAATACATCTTGGTTTCATTTTTGGGACATATTTTTGAAGTTGTTGTGAGAAATGGTGTACATCTTTGTCCCTGTGATGTGTGATGACAGAACATATGACCTTGGAAAGTGTTGAAACATTATTCAAGAGCATGGAGGATGAGTTTTCTCAAATATTCAACACTAGACCTGAGTTTGATGCACGTAGATGGGTAGAAGAGAACCTATGCCATGAGTTGTATGAGACATTCTTCTGATGTTTTCCAAGAGATATATGAATGGCTTTCAAATATACATATAGATCAAGTCGGTACTATAAATTGTGTGTATGAACCTAATATGATTATCGAGGTCAGCAAGATGCGATATGACTTGGATGTGTGTTGTTGATCATTGGTGGAAAGGAGTGTTGACTAGTTATACTCTAGAATACACAATTTTTACATATTTTTTCCCAGAAGTTGTTGAGTTTGAGTTTTTGAGGGATCCTAGAGGATCATTTTTGCGTGTTATCCTTTTGGCTATAAAGATCTTGGTCATTACCCTAAGTTTAGAAGCATTCCCCATGGTTGGCTTAGCTTCCCTGAGCAGTGAGTGAGGAAGCTAGGGTGGAGGAAGATGGTAGAAATTACAACTGAGAAGGAAAGGGAGGAGAGAAGAATCAAGTATGGAAAATCTCATGAAAGGAAGATGACTAGACCATGGGAGGTTGCAAAGTGTGATGGACCTATGGAGACAGACATTGTGGGGAAGGAGTTGAGATTCACATAGAGGAGGTAGAACCGAGAAGTTTGTGCTACCTCATCTTGGAAAGCATGGGAGAGAAGCCCTTTCAGCTTTTAATGAGATTTCTTGTATAACATTCCCATTTTAAGACTTTAGAAACAAGGGAATTTTTTTTTTTGAAACACAATGTTCTCTATTCTAAATAAAACATCATTTAGAACACACATTCCATGCCAATCAATCTCATAATAGATAACCATATGTAGTTGTAATGACTTGGTATGTTACCAATCTCTCATTCCATGACTCGGTTACCAACTGATCTCTCATGTTTGTCTTAAAGTATAGAATACTTTATGTATACTACGTATACTTGGTTTTTCCTACCCTATTCCGGGTACTGAGTGATTTGTTTAAAGAACCTATTTGAATATTTGTTACCAATATTCATCTGACATCACGTTGCTTTAAACTAGGTGACTTAGGACAACGCAACCAGTAGCTTGTGATACTTTGGCCAAAGATTTTCAACATACTATTCATGTTACTATTCCTAGATGACATACTCGTCATTTCAGAATATGTCCTTCACCTCACTCTTCTGTTATCTAGAATGGTATTTACTAACTACCATCAGTCCACTTGCCCAAGGTTTGACCCTAGCCCAAGTTAGCAACATAATTTGTTATAGGAAGATGCTCACAATGACTTAGGGTATATGGGCATACTCAATCGACCTAAGTCAACCGAATGTGCCAAGGTACCCCAAGTCATAGAAATCTATTCCCTATCCTAAACATGCTACTAACTTGTCTTAGAGAGAAACTAAGTTTAAGTCTAGATGTGTGTAGATCTAGATGAAAAATATGGAAGGGTGTTGCCACATGTCAACTGCAACACTATATCTCGAGAAGCCCCTGTAATTATGGAAGGTACGGTGTTGCAGTTGGTGTGTGCCAAAATCTGCTAAAACTAATTCATCGCGATGTACATACCCCTTAGTGGTCATTAGATTTAATTTAATTGGATTAAGATTCAAATTGCAACAACCTTGCCTAACCCTAATTCCAACATTCATTAAGTTCTTTATCCATAATTAATCTGATTTGATATTAAGAACTTCATTAACTCATGCTTGCATTGATGTTTATTAACTCTGGCTTAACAAGCATTTATCCCCAAAAATAGGGCAGAAAACATCAAATGGTTAATTCTTAATGTAACCTAGCTGTCCAAGAAGGTGTATCGTTCACCTAAATTTAGCTAGTGTTTACTTTTTATAAACGAAGTACAAGGATTAAAGATCATAACCACCATTCCATTTATTTTTCATTCTTTTGTGAGAGGAAGAGTCTTCCTCTACATGGTTAGATGTTAGGATTAACATAACCTTTTTATCATTCTTTACTCATATAGTTTAATTGTATAACCAATGCATATTTCATTATTAAACTATAGTTGTGTAGTTAGAGATGACATCTTATGCAATTTAACAAGTTTCATCATAGTAAGGGAGATTGTACTATCCCCCTTAATCCAACTTATTAATTGATAACAACAATAGTATACAAATAGATATAAAGAATATCGACAAGATATCACTACCATTTCCATCATATAAAGTACAAGATAATTTACACAACAAATTGGAGTCAGTCTCCAAACCTTTCAATTCATCATGATAAAATATACATTTACAAGACTATGCATTTCAGACATACTGCATGTCAATCATCACTAAGATCATAAAAGAACATCACTTCTCTTTTCCAATACAACTCAAGAATGAATCAAAATTATTTACATAAGATCCAGAATTAAATAAGCCAATGCATCATAAAAGTTTTTGCCTTCTTTTATCACTTACGATGTCCATCTGCAAAAATTGCTAGCATGGGCCAGTTCAATGAACTGAGCATGATAAGCACTAAGCATTAAAACAAAGTGCATTCCACTAATTGTTCCATTAAAACAACTCTACTTTAATGAAACAATTAATATATCATACAAATAAGCATAAGTAATAACAACTAGAAAAGAAGTACAAATAAGGATTCTAAATTTACTTATAAGAAAAGAGCATAATATATTTTGCAACATTTGCATTATTACATATATTTTGATTGATCCTATCAATTAATTTTAAACAAACAACAGTGTCTTGCCATCCAATTGTTTCATAATTATATTAGAATAAAAATACAACATTTATCTTTTCTATGTAGCAAAAGAAGTTATTCATGGCATAACTCATATAAGGATATTTCATCCTACAAATTAAGCAAGAAGAAGAATACATACATATTTTTCCTCATACACTAATAATATGAAAGACAGAAACAGTGCTCAAAAACACATAACTACTTCAGTTCAAGGATAACAATATAAGGATTCAACATTAAAGAGACAACATCTAACAAGAATCCCAAATCAATCCAAGAAGGGGAAGAGAGTCAAAACAATCTACCTGCAAGTCTTAACTAACTTCTACCTGTTAGAAGATATAATACAAGGGTCTGAAACTAGACGTTCCACACATCCAAGCTAGACTCACACAAGATTAATCTCTTCTCATGTCCATCCAAGGGAGGATTCATAATAAGATAGGGTGCAAAAAGAGAAAACCTTCCAATACCAAATCCAAATGAAGTATGACTTGGTCAAACATAGCAGTTGGTCTAAACATGTTTACATTTTCTCTTCTACTGAACCGACTCAACTGTTCTCTTTCCACATCATTACAAAAAATGACTAGTACAAAGTAGACTAAACAATCCACAAGAAAATTTCCATCTCAGAAGAGTGGTTTCTCACTATTTCCTATAAGTCAGAAAGGACAGAAAGCTGAACCCAAAAGTCGAGCAGCCTAAGAGAACAATCTCTACAACCAAGAAGAGAGTCATGCCACAGAGAAGTTTGATCAAATGAACCTATATTTTCAAAAGTTAAAGGATCTCAAATGGAAAAGGTCCAATAAAGAATTCATTTCATTTCTAATATCAAATGAATTCCATTTCTATTTCCAAAATCAGAAGTTATTTTACTAGTTCCCAAAGGAGAAAACAAAACCAAACACACAGTTAGAAGAAAGCACACTTCTAGTTTCCCTTACAAATCATTACAACCTGGTTTATCTATTCCAATTCATTAAACACAAGTTCAAATTCATTTCTCAGAAAGGAGTACACAATACAATCCCAAAAATAGACTACTTTGTCCATAAGAGAAGTATAATCCTTTCTCCTTTTAAAGACCCAGAGATTCATTCAATGAATCTAACAAAGAATAGAAAACCCAAAATAGTATAAGATAAACAAGTTTTAATAATACTCATGAACTCAAAAGAAATTGTATTCCCATCTTCAAGGTCTTACATGGCTCCATATAAAAGAGACATATAGTTCGTGGTCATCATGAAGACAAATTAAATGAAACAACCCCGAACCAGAGGTAATAAATCCTATCAAAAAGATTCAATACACAAGGGTATTCATCTAATATTTCATTTAAAACCCATAAATCAATTAAAAGGATCTGAAGAGAGTAAGAAAACCCAATACGCTTAAGTCAGGAAATGTCTCAACTTTACCTCCAACGTGACTGAAACAGAAATCACAACAAAGACTCTCACAGCTCCATCTTTAAAGATTGCGATAGAGAAGGTATTCGTTTCAAACATCAATCACAAGGAGTATGAATACTACATTTCCAAAAACTTCAAAAACCGATAATGACTGTTTCAAATGAACACTATATCAACCAAAGAGTAAATAACAATACAGTATCTAACCAGAGGTTCCTTAATCCCTCAACAAGTTATAGTTCCAGTCCAATAACCTTCAAACAAAACAATCAAGCCTTCAACAAGATGTGGGTTTTCTCAGAGCAGAGGAGAGAAGAATATCCTTCAAATTTACACACCCTTTCAAGTTCAAAGAAGGCGGTACAGTCTCAAAAATAGAAGTACCACAACCATTCCAACTCAAGAAGCTACAAGGGGAAGATCTCAAAAGAGATAACCAAATCAACTCAAACCAAAAATAATCTCCCAAGATTTTTCGAGCAGACAGTCCCATAAACAATTTCTAAGTATTCCAAAACCTTGAATACAAGTAAAACTCTAGCTCAGAGAAAAACTACATAACCAAACACAACGACTCGAATACAAGTTCAGAACACACAAGTATTGAATATGAGTACAAGTGCAAAAATGAAGCTTTGAACACAAGTTTTGAGCAACACAAAGCTCTAATACAAGCTCAGAATGAAACACAAGGCATCATATACTAGTTCAAAACAATGACAACCTCGAACACAAGTTCAGAATGAAATACAAGCTTTGAAATACAAGTTTCACATGCATGTCACCACTGAACTTGCACAGAGAGAAATTTTCCAAAGGCTAACATTATTTAGCAATGGATTTATATCCAAAAACCACAAAGATTCATAAAACCATGAAAGTAAATAACTAGACAAATCATGAAAACATTTATCTCAAGAGAGTAGAATTGTTTTAATGAATCATTTAGAAGAAAGCAATAAATCTTAATGGGTAGATCCTATCATGCCTGATAGTGCTTCTACCAATTCGAAGGAGACTTCTATCTGAGCTTCCAACTCTTTTTCTTCTCCACAAAAGATCAACAACCAAACATCTTTTCTTCCAATGCCTCATATACTTTCCCTTGATTGAAAATAAACCAGAGAAACCAAAAATAGCCATAAAGTAGAAGTCAAACTGTTGGTTCAAAGAACCAGATAGCTCCATGTAGAGAAAAATCGCAATGCATGCAAGATCAAACAACCTCCAACAAATTTACCTTCCTTGTTTCCAAGATGGTTTGCACACAAAACCAAGGTCCATTAATGCAATTACTCCCAAATCTCCCACTTATCTCTCCTTGCCACCGCCTCCCAAAATTGGCGAATGCCATTTCTAATTTAACATGCATTTCCATCTTTAGTGAAGCCTCCACGTATGCTTCCACTAAAGTCTACTTGCCTTTGCCAAAACTAGCTATACCTCCATTCATTTAACCAAATCAAATCAATTAAATGTCATTGGAACTGTCACCATAATGCCATGCGACCCTTAGGTTCCCTTTTAATATTTTAGGATAGATTTCCCAAACTTAGGTTAGTCTAAAAATAATTACCTTATGTCTTAAAACATTACCATATGTAATTTCCACCTTAGGTTAGATAAAATTCACAACAATATAATATTAGGTATTAGGTTAAAATAGCCTAGCATTTCTTTAGTAATTTCTCCCTTATTCACTTAGCACAAGAACTTAGGTTAGGATGCCATCTAGAGGAAATAGAATAATAAGCTTAGGTTATATTGAAACCCAAATAAGTAGACATAGCTAGGAAGTAGGTGCTTTTACCTAGTTTAGGATACCATTAGGATAATCCTTTAGTTTTAGGATTCAGATTCCCTTCATAGTCATGAAGCATACTATATTTTGTTTACACCATTAATGTCTTGAAGAGATCAATCCTAAAGACCCAAGCAAAAACATACAACCAAATGAAGGCACATTCATACAAGACCAAATTTTTTTTAACATACATATTTCAGTCCACTTCGTCTCTCCACCTATGAATGTCAATTTTACCATTCAATCTGGTACGGAGATTTAAAATGTTCTTTGATCACTGGAATTGATCCAAGGATGAGTCAGTAAAAGAGATAAGTTTGCAACTCTCAAAACTAGATTGCAACTCACCTACAAGAAGTGAAAAATGGATTCTTGTAAGCCATATCATTTTAGTCCAATGAATCCAAGAGTAGAGATGATTTATCCATAACAAGCATGATTTTCAACAATCAAGGAAACACACCTCATTCAAGAAAATCACATGTCAATGCTTGTAATGTAAAAGAGGAATATAAATGTTCTTCTAAGGTGTTACATCATTGCATGGAGAAAGGAGAGCCATCGGTGTGCATCCGAACCCATGTGGCAACCAACTCCCGGTGCTTATTTTTCCGAGATCAAGGGATAAGTATTATTAATCTAGTTGGTATTGATGGGAGTAACGGATCTACGCTCAGGAGATATATTTTCTCATTCAAAAATCCATGTCTACATAAACCATTTTGGGGTTTGGAGAAATTTTTAAATAAGGTGCAAGTACACAAGGTCTAGGTATCACATCTCGGGAGTGGGGTGGGACACACAACTGGTAGTGGGACAATATCAAAACCATCAACATGTAGTTTAATGGGACATTGGGAACAATAGGCATGACCACTTTAAGCCATTTTCTGGCTACAAGAGGTGGATCTGGTGGTGTAGGAGCTAGAGGACATGGTGGACATAGAAGATCTAGATGATCTAGTGGGTAAGGAGGAACAAGACTGGTGGATCCAATGGATCTGGTAGAGGAGGAAACACCAAAGGAAACAAAGGATCTAGATTAGGAGGACAAGGGCCACAACCACCTCCACAAGTATTTTTTGAGATGTACTTGCACTTACACGACTATAGGGGTATTGAATATGTTGTAGAGCATGTGCACAAGTGTGAATTACTATGGTGCATGAAAGGAATCACTACCCTAGAGTGAAAGGAAAGTCACTTGGTACTGTAAATATGACCCCATTAAATGGTGGTAGAATACACTACATTGAAGAACGCCTTCCTAGACGAGTTCCATATTCTAGAATTTGAACAGAAGAGCATCAAGGACCTAAAGGAAATCCAACAAGGAATGGAAGAGAGAGTGTGGGAGTATGACGTGTAGTTTAAGACTATCTTGACAAAACTATCTTATGAAATTCACCCTTCTCAACATGCTTAATGGTTTGTTGGAGGATTTATAACACCATTTAGGAGGGATTTATCACACAATAATTTCATAGACCCGTCACGAGGTGTTGGAAGTTTCCTACGTGCTAAGGTTGTTGGGAGCATTGATACTGGTGTTAGTCCTTTTCTGGAGGCTCAAATTGCTACAATGGCCAAGTAGTTGGAGAAGCTATCTACAAACTCAACGCACGAGGTTCACAAAGTGGGACTTGGTATATAGATTGTGAAGTGGAAGGGCATGTAAAGGATATTTTCCCTCAGAAGTCAATACGTGTTATGGTGGTAGACTATGAGATTTACCATGGGGATCATGATGCAAGTAGGTTCCCTCTACTACAACGTGTAATCCATAAGAATTTTTCTTGCTATTGCAAGATCTGTACCTCTACAACCCATAACACTAAGGATTGCAGACTGATTGATTAGATTCATGATGTTATTTATCTTGGTGTGCACCAAAATAGTCTTCCAAATAGTTCCAAGGATGATGATCGTCACTATGAAGGGAGTGCAGATGGAGGAGTGTGTGGAATAGATTTTCGTGGAGGATTTCATGGTCGTAGTAACCACAGTGGAGGACAAAATGGATTCCCATAAGGAACTTGTTATAACTATGGATCTACAGAGCATTACAAGTGTGAGTGTCCTGATATTTTGTAATACTCATGGTGCAGAAAGAAATATAAGTACGAAGAGTGTCTAGAGCTTTATGAGCATATGAGCTACCAACTCCAGAAGGACAAAGGAACTGGGATGGTGAGTATAAATAAGTTTGATTCACAATGGATGCCAAGAGTGGCACCTGAATCAGGACTAGAACATGTATTGGTGACGATGCGAGAAAAGGCCAGCACTCCACGGAGATGCCAAGACAAAGGACACTGGTTTCAAGAGAGGAAGTGGTACATGGGAAGTATTTAGACCCTACGTGTCGAAGGAGGTGTATTAAGAGACTATGGATGTGATTCAGAGTTTGTAAGGGGAGATCCAATGTCTAAAGGAGAAATCAAAGCAATTGGAGAAAAGGAAGAATGTTGAGGCTCCAAAGGAGGACCTAGAAGAAGTCAAGGAAGTATGTAAGATGTTAAGGAAAGAGAATATTATTCCCTTGCTAGGAGAATGGCTGAGGGAGAAGGTACCACACGCTAGGGTAGAGCGCTAAATGAAGGTTTTGCATGCCAACCTTCCTCCTCACATCCTTGACCATGATAAGGATATTACATTAAATCCATTGTTGATGGGTAGCTTCGAGTAACATCCTCATCGACACGGGAGTGAAGTCAATGTTATTACCTTATATGCATGGAATCAAATGGGAAAGACCACATTACAACCATCTTCAAATGTGTTGTATATGGTGAACAAGACAAAGGAAATGTCCATTAGAGTCTTGAAGGATGCAATTAAAACCATTCAAGGGGCCAAGTTCACTGGAGATTTCAAAGTCTTGGCACTCACCAAGGAAGACAACTTTCTAGCGTGCTTGGGCACCCATGGTGTTATAAGAACAATTCGACCTATGGTTTAATAAGGGGTATATCAGTTTTGAGAACAAGGAAGAAAGGGTGATTATCCATTTAACAGATGGGAAGTCAACACCCTATACTAAGCCCTTAGGAGAGGAAGTCCTTGACATAATATATGTGTTCTCCATCAAATATCCTAACATAATTCATTCCATGGAGGGAGTTATCCAGTTTGAATATGCTCAGTCCTTGAGTGATACCACTAGCATGGCATGTGACAATTGGGTGCATGGGATGTATGAGTTGATTAGGAAAAAAATGAGAGGATTTGTAATAAGGGTAACAAAGGCATGCTCAGTCAAGCACCTAGGAGGGAATAAGTTGACAAGTTACTTTGGAGGAGCCTACCTTGAAATTTTCTTGTAAGAAATGGAGGCCCAGTGGAATAATGAGGACAAGAGAAGGGGGATGCTCGGTTATAACATTCTCAAAATTGCAGCGCATTGGTGGGCTAAACAATAGGAGAGCCTCCTAGAATGGTGTGAGGTAAGAGTCACATTCTTTGTAATGTTCTCTAGGAGAAACATGCCTACTATGATCTAAGACTACCATGGTAAAGATACCACCTCATTTCATATCCAAGCATGTGAGAAGGCCTAGATGGGAAGCGCAAAAGCATTACTACCTTCGTTATGGGTGCATAAGTTGTATTCCACCTTACAAGGTTATGCATGTGCATGGTATATTCATTCGAGATGTGTCATCAAACAGGTAATTGGTAGGAGTTGGTAGCTGATCTCATTCAAGATTTTGAGTATAGGAGTACCAAGCCATCAGTGGATAAGGTGTTACAAGTAATCAAGCGCCTTACAATGGGAGATAGTGCTATGGTAGAAGATAGGCTATTAGAGTTGTTGGGTGAACCTTATTTGGAGATGTGCCTCAATGAGGAAGAATTAGAGGAAGTATAGCTTGAGTGCGTATTCATGGAAAAAGTAAAAGTAAAAATGGTGTATGTAGTAGACAACAAATAAATGGAAAGTTTGGATGTTAACCATTCTGAAGGTACGTGTGAAGTCATAGATAGTGCTGATGATAAAGCACGTACCTACCATGAGCCCTTGAAAACAAAGAATGTTAACATTGGGATAGAGACAAAACCTAAGGAAGCTATCATTGGGGACTATTGGTTAGAAAAATAAGTTTCAAAGGTCATTGATCTATTGTGTGAGTTCTAGGATTTGTTCCCTCATGGGTACCATGAACTCAAAGGAATCCACCATTCCTTGGGAGATATGAAGATCAAGTTGAAGGAAGGTGTGCACCCGATTCGAAGAGGCCTTATCAGATGAATCCAAATTTATGCATACGGGTCAAGGAAGAAATAGACAAGATGATAGCATCTGGTATCATTAAGGCTATGGAGGAATCAAAATGGATAAGCCCAATGGTCATCAATATCAAGAAGGATGGAAGAATAAGGATTTGTGTGGACTATATGGACCGAATGTAGACTATATGGACCTGAATGTAGTATGTGTCATCAATCCTTTTCCAACCCCCTTTACCGAAGAGATTTTGGAGGGAGTAGACTAGCATGAGGTCTACTCTTTCACGAATGAGTTCTCAAGGTATCACCAGTCAAGATTGCAAAGGAAGACCAAAGAAAGACAACTTTAGCCATTGAATGGGGAATTTTTGCCTACATGGTTATGCCTTTTAGATTGAAGAATGCAATGCCTGTTGTGTTCTTGTGCATCGTGGTACGATAATTTCACGACTTCATCCATAAATTTCTTCAAGTTTACCTAGATGACCGGATTGTGTATGGGTTAGTAAAGGACCATTATGACAATTTGAGGCTAATGTTTGAGAGATGTCAAAATTGAGATATCCCTCAACATTAAGAAATGTGTCTTTGCTACTCCATTTGGAACCCTATTAGGACATATTATATGTAAATAAGGCTTACTAGTGGATCCCACCAAAGTTGTAGTTATTGTGGGATTAGGGGAGCCTACTAGTCAAAGTGTAGTGTGTGGATTCCTTGGGCATACGGGGTACTATAGGAAATTCATCAAGGGGTATTCCAAGATAGTCATGTGACCTTGGAGGAATTTCTAAAACAAAAGATTTCCTTTCATTAGGGAGAGGCGCAACAAAAGGAATTTGACACTTTAAAGGATAGGCTTGTCACTACACCCATACTACATTTTCCTTCTTGGGATAAGCCTTTCCATGTGCATGTTGATGCCTCAGAAAATCATGGGAGTAGTACTAACACAACTTGGTGAGGGGATTGTTGATCACCCTTGTGCTTTTCCATTATAAAGTTAACACTAACATAGAAAAATTACACAACTGCTGAGCGCGAGGCACTATCAATTATCTATGCACTGCATAAGTTTAGGAAGTACCTATTGGAAACACCATTTATATTCTACACAGACCACATGGCATTGAAGTACTTGGTGAATAAGCCCATTTTGCAAGGGCGCATATGTCGTTGGGTCCTATTATTCCAATAATTTGAGTTTACAATGGTTATAAAACCAGGAAAAGCATACTTTAGGACCTAACCACTTATCGAGGATTAACTCAGGGGAGGACGTGTAAAGAATTGAGGATACCATGTCAGATGTGCAACTATTCAGGTTACGGCACGTGCCCTTAGAATTAGAAGATATCTTAGTGTTTCTCAAAACATGTGTGGTACTAGAAGGGATGAAGGCTCTAGAGAGGAAGCTATTAACAATATGCGCCACACCCTACATGTTGATTAGTGGAGACCTGTATATGTTAGGACATGATGAGGTTCTACATTGATTTGTATTAGAACATGAGCACATGGAAATTATGGGGGAATCACGTGGTGGGATTATAGGAGGACACTATGTAGGAAATGCTACCATGTGGAAGATTCTACTAGCAGGGATTTGGTGGGAAACCATCTACCAGGATTGTATTGAGTTTTAGAAGGCCTGTGACCATTTCCAATGCCTTGGAAACCTAGAAAGAGGGATGAAATGCCCTTGTGACCAATATCCAACACTAAACCATTTGAAAAATAGGCAATAAACATTTTAGGGCCAATTTCACCAATGCACGAAGGACTGGTTCACGGTATATCATTACTTGTACTGATTACTTGACATGATGGGCAGAGGCAACACCTACGAAGGATTGTACCACACAACGACAATCTATATTTTTATGGGAGAACACAATCATCAGGTATGGTTTTCCTTTAAGCTTAACAAGTGATAGATGTATACATTTTCTCAATGAAATGGTCAGGATTATGTTAGCAAAATTTATGGTGGCCCATCACAAGACTACCCTTATCACCCTCAAGCAAATGGAACTACTAAGGCATTTAACAAAATACTAAGTCACATGTTTACTAAGATCTATGATGTTGGAAGACAAGATTTGGATGACAAGCTATCAAACGTTCTATGGGCATACAGGACAACCTACAAGAGGTTGAACAAGGCCACACTATTTTCAATTGGTGTTTGGCACGCCAGCTTAAATTCATGTTACCATTGCTGCGTATAGCACACACAGGAGGATTGGATGATGAATAAGCACTCGAAGAGAGGATTTATAAGTTGATGTAGTTAAATGAAAGGCGATCACTTGCTAGATAGAATCAAAAGACAGAAAAAGCAAGATAAAATGTATGGCATGATCATCACATCAAGAACAAGCAGTTTGAGGTTGGGCAGATGGTGTTGTTATATGATTCCAAGTAGCTCGCCATCCTGGAAATTTGAAAGTTCATTGGTTGGGACCATACATCATCTATTACATCCTTGATTCAGGTGCTTGTCAGCTTATAAGTGCTAGATGGGACGAGATTACTGGTCATTTCAATGGGAGTAGGTTGAAGTTACTACTATAAATAAGTCTTCTTAGTGTTTGTAAATAAGGTAGTATTGCCGGAGATATCTTATAATTTCCCTTTATGCTTTTTTTCTTTTCTTTTGTTTCCTTTCTCATTTGCATATTGATATCTTTTTTTTGTTTTGTGCCTTGTGCACCAATAACCACATTATTTTCAAAAAGTTGTGTATGCACATAGAACCGTTCATCTGTTTAGTGTGGGGTGGAGTAATGCAAAGAAAAGTATAAGTGAGTAGTAAAAGTTGAGTGGCCTAGTATAAAGAAGTGCGTAAGATTGAGAAAACATGTGGGAAAATAGTGGATAATGAATTATGGTGTCAAGAAAGTTGTAACAAAGACCACATACAAACGATGAATATTGTAAGAACAACATGAGGTGGGCGAGGAAAAAATTAGGTAAAGGGTAGAAGAAGTGCCTTTGGCGTTGTAGATTCGTGTGTAAGAGTTTTCGGTCGATTGGATTTTTATGTGCCGTAAGGTTGTAGAAGGTTTTTTGAAGGATTGGGAACATGGGTAAGGGTGCTTAAAGTCATCCTAGTGGAAAAATATACATTTAATGTTAGGTAGGTTGTTAGGTGGTATATCATTTATTGTTGGAGAGGAGAAAAACTATAAATATGAGGTCAAGAAAGTAATTATTTTACCTTATTATTACAAATTTGAAGTGCTCTTGTGAACTAGGCCATCCAAAGAGATTTGTGTGAAGGACTAGAAATCTAAGTGTTGACAAGAGTAGATCTGGAGACCAAAGTGGAAGGAATACACGGTGTGAGAAAAGTTGTTTGAAGGGAGTTGTCTTGTGGAAGGATTTTCCTAATTAGGGTTTGGCAGCTAGGGCATAAAGATAGAAGGATTTCTTCCCGAGTTGAGTTTAGAGATTGAGAAAAGTAGTAGAGAGAGAGAGTAGGGAGTTCTAAGTTTTAAACCGATAGGAAGAATGACACCAAATAAGGTGACCGTTTCACCAAATAAAAAAAGGGAAAGGGAAAAGGAAAACAAACCACTACTATCATGAGCTCCAATGAGGAATAGTATATAAATGTAGTACTCGGATGGAGTGTTTTTAGGAAACGAGTGGTGTCACACTTGAGATAGATGACCGTGAGTGATTACAACCATCACATGAGAACTACAGAGAAAGAAATAATGTTGGAGTTGGTTAATCCAACTTAAAAAGGACACCATATGGAATGCCAATTTATAATGACGAGGTGAAAGTATTGTTGGAGAAGGCATGGCTATTGTAACTGTATGAGTTGCCTTATTTTGGCAAGCCTAAGTGCCTATATCAATGGTTAATGTCGCACATGCATGAAGAAAACTTCTACTTTGTAGGCCGCAAGATGCGTGTAACACCGTAGTTAATATCCAAGTTCACTGGCCTGAATTGTGAAGGAGAATCCATAGATGAAGATTTGAGTGATAAGGAGGCTATCAAGGAAACAATAATAGTTGATGACTACAAAAAGGGTTTGTGGTACTTTAACATGGCATAAATTCTAGACCTTGTTATGAGGATGCCCGTGTGCTTGGTCATTAAGCTCAATGATAAGGAGAGATGGATGGAAGTGAACAAGGCATGGTTTAATGTATGCTAGAAAATATCAAAAGGGACATCTATAACTTGTCCACCTTTATTGCGGATGAAATCATAAGCAGCGCATAGGAAGGAGAGAAGATACTATTTGGAAGTGTCCTCCTCACCATCATATTATCGAGAGATTGGAGTACCGATGGGACCAAAAAAATTGTTTGTGAGTATCTAGAAGAGAACTCCTCACTTGGGAAAAGGTTTGAGAAGTATACTTGTGAGACCATGATAATCACTCACAAGGCATGCCTAGAGAAGTGGTATAAATGAATGTGTGACACATTCATGGAAGAGTAGAGGATCCCAGAGAAGTTTCCCACAATCATGGATGGAGAGGTAGAGTTTTCAATTTACCAACATTTTTGCATTGGCAAGTTTACTTTGATAAATGAGGCTAAGAGCCCATGGTGCAAGCTACCCTTCTCCTTCACCGCACAATACTTCCAAGCAAGGGTCAACCAGGTTCAAGGAGGCCAAAAGGCTAAGGTTCGACCTTAGTGAGGTGGAACAAGACCACCATGCACTTCACTAAAATCTCATCTACCCTAAGAAGCACACGTACATGGAGAAGTATGTCTCCCACGAAGTATAAATGATGAAGTTGATAACACTACTAATCACTAGAAGGGCTACAACAAGGGTATATCTATGCATAAGGAAATTTTTTTAGAAAGGTGCCTATCTCGAGAGAGTGATGTCTCTATTCCGTAAGACCCCACAGTCGAAAAAAGGAAGCACCAAAGAAGAGGGAAAGAGAAGAGGTGCAGGAGAAGAAGGCACCAAGTGTGCAGACAAGACACAATCCTGGGGGGGTGCACTGAAAGTAGTTGAAAACCTAAAGCACTTACACACGTAGAAATAAGTCCCCAATCAAAGTGAAGAACCCATAAGAATAGGCGTTAGAGCATTAATATCCCATCACACATGAAGAATCACCAAGGAAGATGTCACCTGTTAAGGAGAAGGAGAAGGAATAATCTCCTATACTAGAATCACTAGTTAGGAAGAAGAAGAAGGTGGTAGAAGAGGTAGACTCAAAGGATACAAAAAGCTTAGATGCCTACATTGGTGACAGGGATGGAGATGAACCTGAAGGAGGTGAAGACCATCCAATGTATGATATACATGACTCTGAGGAAGAGGAAGGTGAAGAGAATTATAATAAGGAATATGAAGAGGAGAAGAATGACGAGGAGGAAGCAGAGGATCAAGGCAAGGGGGTGAGAAAAGAGGTAAGAAAAAACCAAGGAACCCCAAGCCTCACCAAGGAACAAGTGGAGAAATCCATGGAGAGAGAAGTGGTAGACATCATGAAGTATTTGGTGGATAAGGAGTTAGAGCAAAGAATGAATGAAATTTTGAAAGAGATGGAAGAATAAAGCATTGGGAAAGAATATGGTAACATGGTTGGGAAATCCCAATTTGGTAGTAAGCTTTCCAAACTCCACATGAACATGTGGGAAGGATGTAGTGGTGACATAAGAGAAAGGATTGGGATAGATTAATGATCCTAGAAAATTTCTATGTACGCACTTCTAAAGCACCATACCAACAGAGCAACTCCTTGTTATGTCTTCGTTTGATGAAGAAGGTGCATATCCCCAATTAGGAAAATGCTATCTTGGGCATTTGAGTCCCACTTAGATGAACCTGAGTTCAAAGTAAGCTAGAGAGTGCTAATGAAGGTGCTAGAAACAAAAGGAGTAAATCCCTTGGTGAATGCTCAATAATTATCGATGAGCAAGTCTGCAACGTGCTCAACAAAGTTTTAGTTGAGATTGAGGCCAGACTATTTAGAAGGAATGATAGAGTGAGATTCCTGGAGGAGGAATTGGAGAAGGAGAAGAAGGAGCTCACTAAGAAGAGTAAGGACTTGAAGAAGGAAGAGCTTATCAGTGCATAGTTAAGGTGTGAACTGAAAGAGGAGAAGGAAAGGGTGCATGAGCTACATAAGAAGATTGAAATGATTATGGGTGCTATTGTTTTAAAACATCCTGACTTAGTGCCACCCAAGAAAAAATATGAATCAACCTTGCAATGTCTGGAGGATTTGACCCACATCCTCATGATGGAAAGGATGCCACTTGCCTTAGATTCTATAGAAGAAGCATTGAATTTCCAAGAGAAAGAAGAGAAGTTGAAGGTTGTCAATATTGTTGCTCGATATACTAAACTCCTTGCAGAGGTAAAAGGATTGACCACCATACAAGTTGAAAAATATTCATATGACAACTGTGCTGATAGAGATAGAGTAGGAAGCATCCTGGTTGCCATGCATGAAATGGAACTCAAGGAGTTTCAAGAAAAGAATAAGGGGAATAGGGGAAAGAGACAAAATCCTAGCCGAGGTAGAAAAGAAGTCAGAAGCTATTAAGACCTTGCGAGGCTCGATAAGGAGATGGATAAAGGAGTTGTACCCTTAGATCACCCACAAGATGGATGTGCTTGAGGACTTGGGAAAAAAATTGGAAATTATTATTAAGACAATGAGCGCCAAATGGGAAGAATTAAGTTTTGAGGACGTGAGTGCCTTAGTCAAAGACCTCTGTCAGCAAACATAGATCGAGGTTGATTCTTGGGAAAATCTTGAGGCAAAAATAGGGAAGGATTTCCATCTCTTCCTTCAAAACTAAGCATTTTTCTCTTTCATTCTCACTATGCCTTCATTATTTCTCCCAATTCCTCATTCCTTCACTCTTTTCCCTATTTTGAGACCATCATTCTTTATTCTTTGAAGATAATTGTTTTTGAGGATGGAGAATAGGTGTAGTGTGTGGGTGCATGGGGCTTATTTGAAGAAGGGTGTGTAGGTTGAAGGAGTGTGGGGCATGGTTCTAGTAGGTTTTAGTTTAGTAACACACAGACATCCGTAAAAAAAGACAATGTTAGGACTTATCCATTTTCAAAGTTCCGATGAACCTGAGGAAAGTGCGATCCATCTAGCATGTGGAGTGGATAAGGTGCCATCCTAGTAGCTATAGGATCAAGAATGGAATATTCCATGCATGTGATGGAAGGATCCAGAAGGACATCATTGAAAAGAGTGGAGAGCTCGATCAAAGGAGGCATGCTCCATTGAGGACCACTTGGACACTTGGAAACTAATTTGTTACCTTAGAAGGCATGGCGGTGAAGGAAAAAAGCTATATATAGAGATGCACGGGTAGTAGAAGAGGGATACGAAGAGAATGTGGTAGGATGTTGAGAGAGAAGAGGTGGTGGAAAAGAGGTAAAGCTCTACAAAAATATCATGGAGGATTCTATGGGTTAGGATTAGAGAAAATATAGGAGTGATGGCATATTTAGAGGGATGGGTCTGTGTTTATCCTTGTAATATGAAGGACATAGTTTAGTTCCTCATGCATGACCTTTCTCTACATTGTTATATGTTCTGTTATGGCCTCAATGAATGTAATATGGTTACTGAACATATGAATAGAAGGTTCTATTCTAAAGCATATATGTGTTCATGAGCATAATTCTAATGCATTTCCTTTGTGTATGAATCAGTTCCATATGTTTTTTGATATTTATATTTTACGGATACAATAAGATGATAACTTATCCTAGGATTTTAGAATAACACATGGTTCCTTTCCATTCTTTTGCACTTAAGTATCTACCATAGATGATGTATTCTCACAAGACTCACATAAAGGAGGGGCTCGACATCCGCATGTGCCTCGTGTGAGCACCCAAAGCCATTTGGGTGATAAGATGACGCGTATGGGATTAGAATATTATTCTCAAGGTGTAAAAATGACTACAAGTCCCTCAAGGGTAATGAAGGAAGTTTTGTGTTGATCTTCTAGTGTGATGAGAAATTTATTGTAACTAGAGAAACCATCCATGAGAGAAAGCATCTCATGACATACAAAGAAGATCCATAATTTGATTGATGTTTTGAAGAGGTAATTCCTCTTTGGGGAAGGTGAGATTGAGATCTCTAAAATCAATGAAAATATGAAGTTTACTAGATGTTTTAGTGACCAGAAAATGTTAGAAGCCCATTTAGTATAGTCAACAGGGATGATGAAATTGGCAAATTGAAGTAATTAAAACTCTTATTTAAGGAGGGAAATGTGAAGATACATGTGGAGAAGATTATACTTTACTGGTTTAGCATTGGGATAGGTGAAAATGTTGTGGACAATGATAGAAGGGTCAAGACCCAACATGTATGAATATGACCATGCAAATTACTAGCTATGATGAGAGAGGAATGCAGTGAATGATTCAAGCTCATGTGGATCAAGAGATTATCCCACTTTGAGAATGTGAGGCTCCTGAGGAGTCTCGATATTGACATCAATGGTGGATTCATTGAGGAGAGAAGGTGTGTTAGATGGTAAGGTCTTATGAAGATAAGAATCCTCTGCCCCCATGTGGGAGAGAATGGATTCATCATCAACATGTTGAATGATGTCAATGGTAGAAGATTTTTCTTCAATCATGTGCAAATGGAAAAGGGGAAGAGACCTAATCTGATTTTCAAAATGATAAGTGACTGGTCCTAAATTTATGGTGGAGACTAAAAAAAGTTAGAAATAATGGAAATGGTGTCATCCAGTTCCATGTCTTCAAGAGTTGGTAAAGAAGGTATGTTCATGTCTTCGGGAGTCAGAAGAGATGGGGAAGGTAGAGAAAGCATGTCCATGTCTTCGAGGGTTAGAAAATATGGAGAAGATAGGGAAGTTATGTTCACGTTTTCAAAATTTAGAAAAGATATAGGTGGAGGAGGCATGTCCATGAGTATCTCAGATGGTGGAATGGGATCAGAGTATTTATCCTAATATCATAACCCAATTTTTTTGTGAGGTTTATGACATTGATTGGGAATAATGCCATGTAGGCCATGCTCATAATGGCCTAGGCCAAATCCACTCCATGCATAGTGATGGAAATAGGTATATGGAAAAGATGGTTTTTTGAGAAATCCAAATACACCAGAGTAAGGTTTGACATGTGAAATATCATCAATGTGGGAAGAGGGGTATCAAAACCACCATAAATAAGATTGGTACAAAAATGAGGTGGACTCAAGGGAACAAAATCTCCAATGTCTGATTGGTACATATGTGCTTTATCAAGTTTACCAATATGGTGAGGAGTGGGAAAAGTGCTGAGTGTGATGAGAATATACTCTCCCATTGTAAGTTTTTCCATTGCGCTATCCAGGGAGTTACCATTAGGGAGTTCGGATTAGGGAATGGCTAAGTTGGTAGATGGTGCAGTTGGATCTTTTTAGGAATGAGAACATCATTTTGTCTATAGGTCATGTTGCACCCTTGGAAGGGAAGAGTGTCCCCATGGAGTGTGATAATTTTCCCCTTATGCTCATATTTGAGGGAATGATGGAGTGTAGAGGGGATGCAATGCATGACATGAATCCATGTTCATCCAAGGAGAACATTATATTGGAATTTTCCATCAATGATGTAGAAGACCTCATGGAGGATATTCTCACCAACATGGATGGGAAGAACGACCATTCCCAAGGTGGGAGTAACAACATCATTGAAAGTGTGAATAACCATGGGTACTTGAGTGACATATGTCTTTGGTATCTTGGTTTTATCGAAAGTATGAAATAGAATGATATTAACGCTCACCACACTATCAATCATGGATTGTCAAATGAATCTTGGTTGTAATAAAGAGGAGAATATCATGCTCTTCTAGAGGGATGTCCATAATTTTATCATCATCGAATGATATGGTAGTAGTAGAAGCTGTAAGTTACCCTATGAGTGATGTGAAGGGATGAGCCTCCTTAGTGGATGTCAAAATATGTTTCAAGGCCTCGGTAAAATCCTGTCTATGATCTCGGAGAGATTAGGATGAGATCGTAAAGTGACATCATAATAGGGACTCGATGGAGTTTCTTGATGATACTTTGATCAAGGTCCGGAGTTTCTAAGATGAAAACCTTAATTTTGATGATGTGGTTAACTCCTCATGAGGAGGAATGTCGATGAAGGTCTTGGATTTTGGTTCGAGGTTGATTTGGGATTATGTGGGCTGGATCAAGTGGTTACTTGAACAACATTAATGAAAAAGGGGGACCATCCTTGGAAGGGTAATATTTTGAAGGTGAGATGACAGATATTGATTTGGATGTGAAAGGAAGGGACTGACTTGGTCCACGATGAATTATTTTCTATTCATTGAGTTAGTGGTTAATGGATTGAAAAGCTCTACAATGCTCGATGATCGTGCCCAAAGGTATGATGGAAGGAACACATAAGGTTAGAATTGAACCATAAGGGTTTCTCTCCTTTTGGGTCAAAATCCTTGATAGGTGGAAGCGTGATTGCAGAGGTTTGTAGTAAGTGTTGGAAGATTTTGGTATATGATCCAGCTAAAGTGCTAGAAGATGTTTTAAGAGATATATTGGATGTTAGTAGCCTAGATTTTACCACTAAAATCCCAAGGCACGTTGACACATCACTTAGCCTGAACTAAGCACTCACCTAAAGTGCACAAGGGTACCATGTCCCTCTTTTATGTCATCTTACTCTAGAAGTTAGCATGATTATACATATATTCCATATCTAGAACAAATAATCAATTTTATTGTAGTGCATAAACTGGATGTAGATCTTAACCATTAACATGATAATCAAACAAGAATCAAGATTAACTTTACCATATAAGAACCATTCACAGATGTGTCTACAATCAATATCCAACCATAAATATCCATTATATTAATTGTTGTAAAACACGAAGCTTTATACATCCATAGCATAAGTAACCATAGTCATGTGCATGTGCACGACAAACTTGTAGCATAACAATAACAATATTTGGTCTCTAAACCATGTAAATCAATACATATTTATAGATAGTGGGGACTTTCCCTTCACTACCCATGCACCTTTCAAAAATAGACTACATGCTAATAATAGCCATGTGCCCTTACATGATAAATAAAAGAACATGTAAGCTCACTAATAATAGATCATATAATAATACAACAATGGTTTAATCCTATTAATAGCTCTAAAACTATGCATATCACTTGATATTCTAGTCATCCAAAATATCCTTTGCATGCTCTTTAAGTCTTCTACAAAATGTGCTCCACACTCCATGTCCAAAATTAGCCCCAAACTGGAAAATGGATAAGTCCTAGTTTCATGTTGTCTGGCATGCCCTATTTCACTATAATTCTACGTGCATCTATGTGCCCTATGGCCATGCACCGAATCCTTCTCGCGACTTTCATTCTTAGTCTATATTTCATCAACCTAAAATTACCCCACACCGATTTCATTTCCATCCTTGGTAATGGGTAATCATAACTTATGTCTCCATGAAAAATAATAAATAATGAAATAATAATTGTACAAAGAATGAGAAAATACTTGGTGCCCTACTCTTCCATAAGAAGAATCAACTCGGATATTTTCTTTGATATCTCGCCTCTAATTCATTCCAATCACTTAGTGCTTTATTTGTTTTATCTAGAATGTCTACAAGTACTGCTTCCATCTCATCAAGATTCATGTTCTCACCTTCATTCCGCATCACTCTAAGAACATTGGTGATACTTAAGACCATTCCATCCATGTCATCCATTCTTTGTGCTATTAGTTTCCTAATGTACTTTACTTTCTCCTTATGCGGGTCCTAGGTTGCTGCAAGCACATCATGCTTCTATGTTATTAAAGTAAGTGTCTCCACACATCTAAGTGTTTCATTCTTTATCACTTTCTGAACCTCATCCTCTTCTGCCATGGTTCTTGTCTTGATAATCACATATGGGGTTGTGTACATGTTCAATGCCACATCTGATTTCTTTAGTTCATCTTTCAAATTCTGTAGTATGGACTCATAACTTGTAATTTTACATGTAAATGTTTCCTTAGCCTTTTGCGCCTATTATACAACATCCTTGGGTTTTGGAATTGTTACAAGCCCTCATCTAGCACTATATGAACTAAATTTTGTAAGTAGTGTAAAGTAGACAGAAAATCTTGTGTAACTTTATATTCCAAATTTGGCATCTTCTTCAAAATCTCATCCCAAATATTTTTTCCCATACTGAGTATTAAACAAGCCGTTGCCTCACTGTCTCTTTTTCTTCTTATTATGTGATTGATTTCAATATCCTCATCCTTCTCATCTTATAAGAGCACTTGAATAGTTTCTTCTTTGTCTACATTTTTACACACAACTTCTGTAGATACCTTCATTAGAGCATTAATCACCTATTCATCGACATTATCATAGGCTTAACTATGACATGGTGTGAGTTTGGTTCCTTTTTCAACTCGTGTGACACACATGATTCGTCAATACATCAAAATCAAGCTCATCCATATGAGTCTCGCATGGTCTAAGATATCTATTTATGTGTACATGTATTTTCCATGTATTCATCCATCGAATCCCACCATTAAAGTTCTTGAGGTTCCAAAGTGCTTTGGAATCGCATATGTATGAACTTGGTTAGGTCATCAATATACCCAACTATCGATGTATCATAATTTTTTTCCTCCTTTCCTTTCCTCAAGTGATTACCTTTAGGAGTGCACACTCCCAATCCAACACTGGTCCTTTACCTATATTTTTAGTATGGGGTGTGCCTTAAAGGTCACCCTTATTTGTTTATAACTATGTTTCCTTCACCTCCTCTATGCCCTTCTCCAATTCATCCGCTTTGAGGCTATTATACATCCTTAACTTTCCCTTGAGTATTCGACACACCATCTTCATATTTATCTTCCTCATCATCCTTCTCGAGGAATGTACTTGTGCTTTTTCTTCTTTTCAGGTTCTACCTTCATAGGTGAAGTCCTAGGTGACCTCCTAAGGGGCTATGATGTCCCCATAGTCCGAGTCCTTGTTTTTCTTAGCACTCTTTTAAATTGAGGTTCCTTAGTAGTCTGTTCTATTTCCACCTCCATTGTGTTGGTCTCCAACACTTCATCTTCTTGTTGTAGTGGATGAGTTACCTCTTGCTCTCTTTTCTCTCCACCAAGACGTTGTTTTCTCGCCACTTTTCTCAAGCCACCACTATCTTTATGAAGTTCTTATTTCTCACCTTCTTCTTCCCAATGGTTTCTCTAGACTTCCCAATGGAAAACTCATAGAATTCATGTTGATGTCATCTAAAGTTATTTTTTCTATATATGCAAACTTATTTGGATAAATATAAGTCTTTCTGAGGGTGTGATACTCATAGTCTACCTTATCTCGCATTGAAAAGAAACTAATGCATGTATGAAAATATGTGTACAGATGCCTAGAAGTAGCGCACGGTGAAGGCATATGGGAGATTTCACTAGGGGATCCAATTTCCATTATTCATAGAAAAATACATGATGTAGAAGTGCTGATATAATATAAACTATACTTTTTTCCAATACAAAGGAAGCTCCTTTGGTATTCTCCATTCCTCTTCAACGTAGTGTGGATGCACTCATACCACAAATCTACTCTCTTCTTAAATGGGTACTCTCACTTGTGTACTTCAAAATATCTCTGCTAGAGATTTATTCTCCTTAAGGTATTTCCAAATTTTAGCATTTGGACCATCAAACACTCCAATTGGAAAAAACAAGTGACAAAAGTATCACGCCAAAACTTATTTTCTCACCTTCATGTGCTTCTTCAATGATAGTTTCAGTAATGAAACTAGCCAAATTGTACACCACTCCTTCTGTCATCTTCTTTTCCACATAAAACCAAGCCTTTTTACATGTGACTAGCGCTCTTTATTGTTGAACTTATTCGGAGGTACGATGCAATTGAACAATTAGATACTTATGAAACTTAGGGATATCCATCCCATGCCCTCCCTTCGTATATCCTAGTGCCTTCTTTGTTTCTTCTATCACCTCCTTATCAGTGAGGTCACTACTCAATTTAGTACCCAAACTCCTTAGTCCTATCAAACTCCCAATCAAGGGCATGGTGAGCCTCATTCGTCACCCAAAAAAATAGAAAAATTCCTCATGGACTCTTCTCATCAACCACTAGTACAACTTCTCTAGTTTTCCAAAGTAAGGGAGCTCATATAATTGCAAAACTCCCACCTTTGTTAACATCTTTTCACCCACATCATCATACATGACCATGTCATTTTCTATCCTCAAGTTGTATTCACAACCATAAAATTGTCTAATTCATCTTTATTATCTTTGTTCATGTGGTTATAGTCACTTACTTTACACCGGCGAATGTGAGAATCCCAATCGTAACCCATAAAAACACCTTCTGGGTATTGCATATCAAAGAAATGGATTTTAGTGGAATATTCCACTTTAAATTGGAATTCCTTCTACATCCTTCCTCTTTTGGCTGCTCCAGGTGCTCTCTTAGGTGCCATAAGAACAATAAAGTTATTTTCCTTTTATAGATTCAAGCTCTATAACTTAAATCTGCATGCCCTAGCTCGATCCCTCATTCCTTAGCTCAAATCTAGACCCTAATATTCAATTTCTACTTCCTTCATGCCTTTGTGTTGCTAAAACAGCTTCTCCAATGGAGTGTCGAAAATCCCATGCATAAATATGAAAAATCTGACTGGTTCGTAGCTCTCCGCACTTCACAACTCGCTTACTAGCTCAAGTGACTTCAACTTACTTGGAATGCTCTTGATCACAAAGGTAAAAATAATTTCCCAACACCTCCTTATATATTTTTTCAAAAAAAATCCACATTTATTGCTCTCCACCTACCACCATACTCAGCATTAACTTGGTGTTTCTTTCCTTTTTTGCCACATTCATAACCTTCTCGGCGTGCCTACTAATCCTTAGCCAAAACCTCCTTTCACGTTCCTCCATGCACCGAAGTACTTCAACACTATGAATTTTACCAAGTAGTTTCTAGTGCTACATCCTACCTCATGTTACACTGTGACTCCATCCATCCATACATGGTTTTCAATCATGAGAAAATTTATTTCTCTATCCACACCTTTACTTCAAGCACATGCACAATATATGTCTATGAATATTCATCTTCAGAGAACATTCCCATCTGATCTATGTGCCCTATATATAATCCACCCCACACTAAGGGTATGCATGGTCCTCTACACATGAAAAACTTAGATAGTAATCATTTTCTACCGCGCAAATGCACCTATTATACAAAAAAATGAACTAAATTGACAAAACATTGCAACAATGAAAGGAAACACATATTAAGGAAATTCATTAAGGAAACCTAATCTAATGGCAATAATGCCTTATTACAAATACCAAGAAGACTTATTTATAGTAGGGCTTTAGTCTACTCCCATTGAAATAACTGGGAAACCATGTTCCATCAAGCACGTTTAATCGGAAAGCGTCTAATCAAGTATATAAGTCACAATATACAAATTCCTAACCAATGCACTTTAATCTTCCTAGGGCGGGAAAAAAATTGAGTCATAAAGAAGAAACCATCTCGTCCAAATTCAATCTTCTTATTCTAAATATGTCTATCATACGATTCCTTGTACTTGGAATTTTTAGTCTTCTCGATTCCATCATGTTATAGCGCCTCTCATCTAGCTTCATTAGTTTATCAATGTGCTCTTTAGGTCATTTTCATCAACCAAACCTCTTGCATGCATGCACAATACGTAGAAGGTAACATAAACTCCATTTGGTAGAACATCCTTCACACCAAATAAAAATTAAAAAGGTGTGGCCTTATTCAACCTTTTGTAGGTTGTTCTATATGCCCAAAGTATAACATAGACTTTATTATCCTAGTCCTTCCTTCCAACATCACAAATTTTATTTAATGTATGGCTGAATATCTTGTTGAAATACTCAACAGTTCCATTAGATTTTGGGTGATAGGGCATCATTTTATGGTGTGTCACTATAAATTTAGCTAACAATATTCTAATAGTCTCATTAAGAAATTAAGTACCCTTATCACTTGTCAAAAACTCAATGAGAATCCATATCCACCGATAATGTTCTCCCATAAAAACCTTTTTGTTGTTGCTTATCATGCAATCCTTTGTAGATTTTGTGTATGCCTCATTGTAAGATAATATGTACAAATTATGATGTAGCGTGATCTAGTTCTGCGCACGGGTGGTGAGATAGGACCCAAAAAGTTAATTTCCCACTTCTCAAAGGTTTGTACTATAAATAGGCCTCAAAGGCATTTCATCTTTATGCCCAAGATTTCTAAATCACTGACAGTGGTCACATGGCTTATAATATTCTTTACAATCCTTATACAATGTTTCCCACCATAGAACATCAAGTAAAATCTTGCACGTGGTGTAATCTCCTTAATAGTGTCCACCTACAATACCATCATGAGCCTCTTCCATAATAGCTTCACACTCATGCTCAAGTACACACTGGCGCAAAAATTCATCTCGGCCTAGTTTGTATAAGTCTCCACTAATCAACATATAGGGTGTGATGCATATAGTGAGTTGCGTCTTCTCCATATTCTTCATTCCCTTAGGTGCCACACCTATTCATAAAAACACATAAATATCTTCTAAGTCGAGGGTTCGTAGTTAAATCTAAATATTTGTGCATCCAACATTGTATCCTCAATGCTCTGCATGTTCTCTCTTGTATTAATCCTTGATAAGTGATCTAATCCATAATCACTCTTCCTTGGATTAACCACCATAGTAAAATCAAATTCCTAAAATAACAAAATCTAATGGCATATACGCCCTTGTAGAATAGGATTGTTCATTAAGTAATTCAATTCCATGTGATCTATATAGAAAATAAAATGTGTTTCCAAAAATTATTGTTGAAAACTATGTAGCACGTAAATCATAGACAAGGCCTCACGCTCCGTAGTTATATAGTTTTGTTTAGCTGGTGTTAATTTCCTGCTTGCAAAAAAATAGGATGATCAAAAATACCTTCTCTAAGTTAGGATAATACCATGTCAATAGCCATGATAGAGGCATCTAAATTCACACGAAAAAGTTTTGGTCCATTAAGGAAAGCATAGAATAGGTGTTGTAGTAAGCCTTTATTTCAATGTCTCAAACATGCATTGTTGTGCTTCACCCCAATGGAACTTGCATTTACTCTTTAATAATTCCTTTAAGGGAATGGAAATATTAGTATACCCTTTGATAAAATTCCTATAATAGCTTATGTTCCCCAAGAATCTACGCACCTCACTCTGGTTAGTAGGTTCCTCTAAGACAAAACTAACAACAACCTTAGTAGGATCCACTAACAAGCCTTCCTTACAGATGATGTGTACAAGAAAAGTACCAAAATATGTAGGAAAAACACACTTCTTAATGTTAAAGGAGATTCTCAATTGCCAAAATCTCTCAAACATAAGCCTTAAGTTATCCCAATGATATTTCACTAGCATATAGACTATCCAATCATACGAGATAAACCTACAATAACTTATGAATAAAATCCTAGAATGCTTGCACAAAAATGTGCAAAAATACTACAGAACATTCTTCAATCCAAAGGGCATAATAGTGTATGAAAAAATTCCCCACTCGGTGGTGAAATTTGTCTTTTCCAATCCTCTTTAGCAATCCTCACATGATGATATCTAGAAAAAACATCAGTGAAGGAGTAGATCTCGTGCCCTGCAATTCCTTCCAGAATCTCCTCTGTAAATGGTGTGGGAAAAGAATCTATTACACATGTAACATTCAACTCCTTGTAATCCACACAAATTTTGATTCTTCCATATTTCTTGCTATTAGTCACCATAGGGCTAACCCACTTTGACTCCTCAATGAGATCAATGTTTCCAAAATTTAGCATCTTATCAATCTCTTACTTTACCCTACCGACACACACCTTTCCTAACCAGGCACACACCTTCCTTTAACTTGATTCTCATCTCACCAAAATATTCATGTACCCATTTCAATTCATGATAGCCCCTAGGAACAAGTTCTTGGAAGTCGTGTAATAAATCAATTATCTTAGCAACCTCAGAGTTAGACCAATAATCTCTAATGATGGCCTCCTTAGGTTCAACATCTATTCCAATGTTGACCTTTTTAGTTTTCATAGGCTCATGGTAGGTATGTGCCTTCTCATCTACACTATCTAAGACCTTGTGCATACCCTTTGTATGCTCAACATCCAAATTCTCCACTTCTTCATCATCAATCACATAGACCATCTTAGCCTTTTCTTTCTCTAGGCAGGAGCACCTAAGATAATTTTCATCCTTCTCTTCCTCTTGAAAACATGCCTCTAGGTTTGACTCTTTGACTAACTCCTGAATAAGCTCCTTAGACTTTGCACTATCTCTCATAGTAAAGCACTTCATAACTTGTAATTCCTTATTCACTAGAGGTTAAGTGGAAAAATAGTCAAAGGTATGAATCATACCTACATTCAGTTCTTACTAATTCGTTGTCTCTATATTTAACTTTCCATATACATACCATGCATGTGTGTAACCTTCCAAGGTGAAATAGATCTTATGAAACCATAACAAAGGTGGTAAATCTTCCTACCCCTCTATCCAGAGTCACTCACACTCTTGAATGTAGTGCTGAATAGGGTTATACCATGGAATTCATAGATATGAGTAGGCACATTGCTCCATAGAAATCTATCAGAGAAGGTGATTCTTAATTTTCACCACTCTAAGAGATTATACCTATGAACCATCCATCAATGCTTTGTTATCCCAAAGAGTATAAACTGTCATATTCCATCTTTCCACTTGATCTATCCACTAAAATTCCATTACGCGTAGGAACACTTCAAAATTTCCTTCACATGTGTACCTTGGTTCCTCGTTACTGCCTAAATGCCTAACATAATGCAACATACTTACACACATAATTACACTCCTCACTTTTTTCCCAACCATTTCATTAGTTTCATGTGCCCAGTTTTCATCATGCAAAACTTGTAGTATCACTCATGGATCTGTGCATCATCCAATTAGATAAATTCTTCCTCCTTTGATGGCTCAAGGAATTCCATATCTCTAATTATGTACACATAGATTCATTTTAAATCCTCTTTACTCAAGGTCTCTACGTAAGGTACATATTTCCCATCTATCAAAGTAATGATGACGTACTCTTCTTTGTTCTCAAAACTTATATATCCTTTTTTGAAGCGTAGATCAGTGTTGTTTGCATAACACCAAGTGTGAAAAACTAGTGTTGGAAAACTATCTACCTCTGTAAGTGCCAAGACCTCAAAGTCCCCAGTAAACTTGGCCCTCTAAATAGTATTAGTAGTATCCTTCAAGAGTCTAATGTGCATGGATTTATTCATGTTTTCATAAACAACACATTCAAATATGGTTGCAATGGTGGTCTCCCCATCTGAATCCATACATCCAAAGTGAGTACATTCACTTTTGCACCTGTATCAATCAAAATGTTACTCAAGATCCATCCATCAACAACAACATTCAAAGTGATCTCTTTGTCATAATCCAAGCTATGAGGAGGCAAGTTAGCATGTAAAATCTATCTTTTTGCCCAACTTTATCACGTGACGTCTTTTCTCTTAGAGATTTCCCCAATAAAGTAATGATGTTTTATTTTTGTAACTTATTGCAAACCTCCCATAGATCATCAAAATCCATCTGAGGAAGCTCATATGTTTTTTTAATAATTTCCGTGACTTTTCTTTGAAATATTGTATCTCACCCTGTAAATTCCTAATCACCTCCATGGTTTCTTGATAAACTTCCTTCTGATGCATAGGGTTTGGATACTTTGCATGTAGTACCTCCTCCTTTGTAATGGTAGGATTCTACTTTGGAACTTCCCTAACACATGTAGCCTCATTGCATGTAGTGATCTTCACAAGTACCAACTCAGGATCAAGTGCTAACTTCAACATCCACTAATCTTCCACAATGCACTATACTCTAACCATTCATGTGCCCTTGTTCTACTTGTGCTTCTTACTCAAGTGTTCATAAAAATCTAGGCATTCTTCATAGTTGTGGTTCTTTCCACAAAAATAACAAATAATATTCTGAGGGCATTCACACCTATAATGATCAGGGGATCCACATGTATAACATGTTCCTCATGGAAATTCACTCCTTCCACCACCGCAACCTCAGCCTCTGAATCCTCCATGATATCCTCAACCTCTACCTCAGCCTCCATCAGAGTGCCCTTCATTGTGATTATGATCATGATGCTCACCTTTTCCTTAGAATTATTTATAACACTGGTATATCACACACCAGTATCAATGACATCATGAATCTGATCAATCAACCTACAATTCTCAGTATCATGAGTGGTAGACCTACAAATCTTACAATAACAAGACACATTCTTCCTTATCATGTGTTGAAAAAATGGGAACCTACTTTAATCATGGTCCATGTGAAAAATATCATAGTCTAGAAACATGGCACATACCAATTTATGAGGAAAGCCATCCTTAGTATGTCCTTTTACTTCACAATCTATGTACCAAATTCCACTACCCATCTCATGTGTTGAATTAGATGATAATTTCTCTAACTGTTTCACCATTACTGAAATCTAAGCCACCAAAAAGAGGTGACTCTAGTTTCTACACTCTAACCACCTCAAATGCGAGCTTCTTCAAGTGCCTCAGTATTGGTCTATATAAGTCTTGTGTGAGAGCGCCCTTCTGAAAGGTGTGATCAGTCCTCCAACGAACCATTGAGCATGATGGCTTGGGTGAATGTCATAAGATAAATTTGATAAGAGGGTCTTGAATCATGCATCATACTCTTGAACACTCTCATTTGTGCCCTACTTGATGTCCTTTAGTGTGTTGATGCTCTTCTTCTCAAACTTAGGTATATAAAACTCTACTAATAAGACATCACATAACGAAGTATAATATACACAAAAGTTTGGTTCGATCAAATTTCATGTACCAACTATGCGCATGCCCTTGTAATGTAGTTACAAATTGACTTTCCTTGCACTTTGGATCCGTAATCCCCTTTGCATGCCATAGTATCTCATCCATATGCACATATCTTCTATTTCTATGTATTCTAGAGATAAAGAGACATCTCGCATATAAATTTTCTCGGGGCCGGTGTGACCATGCCCACCGATCCAGATCCTGTATTACCTCATGTGTTTCCTCCACCTTTGGAACCATCATATCCACTAGATCTCGAGCCACCTAATCCTCCTAATCCTCTTGAACCTACATCTATAGTAGGTACCAAACTAGAGGATGAACTGCCTTGTGTTACAACAGTCTGATGCGCTAAACTCAAGTCCTATAGTCTCGTGAATTTGTGTTACTTCCAGACATGACTCTAATGTTCTATACACTCACACATTTTATGTTGATGATGCGCTAGAAACATACCTCTCGAATGGACCCACAAATAACATAAATGACGATTGTGATGTCATAAATGAATAACCTACTTGATTAAATCTTGAACTTGACTACAAACTAACTCTATCTGCATGCTACTCTAGTTCCCACACTCTAGCTTACTTACAGATATCTATCAGAAATTGTGAAACCAAGCGCAAGGGCTAGGTCACTAGGAGGGATCAAATGCATACCTGCGGTCCATGTAGCTTCAACTAGCATGCTCTTATCTCGAGGTAGAAGAGGGTTCCCTACCACGCCCAAATAGAGGATTTCTATATGCTCGGATCCACGTCCTTTATGTGAACTCTAAATCCTTCATAAGCCATCTCTCTCCACAACGTCATTCATTTCAAAACTTCATGTTGATTCTATAAATCCCTCTCATGTGCCTCATTAAACTTAATCCACATTTCTTCTCTCTACCTTTCCAAACACTAGGCCCACCATATTTCACTACACCTCCTTCCCCTACTGTGGGGGGTTTAGCTACCCATAGGAAAATCTTCCAAATCTAGGGTCACAATTAAGATCTTAATCGCTAAAGGAATACCATGAAGATAATATCCTCTAGGTTCATGCAAGAACTAGAACTCAACAACCTCTGGACAATAATAAGTAGAAACCATGTACTCTAGAATATAGCTATTCAAAACACCACTCCACCAATGATCTACAATGCGTGTCTAAGTCATATCTACATCATACAAAGCATAGAATTATTCATGTGTCCAAACAAGTATATAAAGCCTCCAATTTCTCTTTGATGTGTAAACAACCAAAAACTTATACAACTCTATAGGAAAGATGGTGAAGATTGTCTTATATAGTTTGTGATACAATTTTTTTCAACCCATGCATGTGCATTAAAATCAGGTCCAATGCTAAATCTATGAGCATAATATTCCTCTAAATTGTCTAACCACTCTTCAATGCTAAAAAAGGTCAATCAGTATGTCTTCATCATGCAACATCCTGGTAGGCAATTGAAAAAGAGGTATAGGTAATGGAACCAAAATGTAGCCTAGATTTTACCACCAACAACCTAAGGTGCACTAGAAGATCACTCACCTAAACCGAGTACTCACCCAAAGCATACAAGGGTACAAGATCCCTCTTTTACGTTAGCGTATTCCAAAAGTTAGCATGATTATACAAATATTCTAGATCCATAACAGATAACCAATTATAATGCAATGCATAAACCGGATCTAGATCTTAGTTCCATTAACATGACAATCGAACAAGAATAAGGATTAACTTTACCATATGATAACCATTCACATATGTGTCTGCAATCAATATCCAACTAAAAAGATCCATTATATTAATTGTTGTAAAATAAAGAAGCTTCATACATCTATATCATAGTCACCATAGTCATGCGTGCTCACAAACTCATAGGATAACACTAATAATATTTAGTCTCTCTAAACCATGCAAATTAAAACATATTTATAGGTAGTGAGGAATTTCCCTTCCTCTCCCATGAACCTTTCAAAAATATACTACATGCTAATAATAGCCATGCACCCTTACATGATAAATACAAGAGCATGCAAGCTCACTAATAATAGATCATCTAATAATACAAAAATGGTATAATCCTATTAATAGCTCCAAAAATACGAATAGTGATTGATGTTCAAAGGAAAATCTTATATGATTTTGACTCCAAAGGACCCAATACTCAATTAACACCATTTTCAATACATGTTTTAGCTTGAAATTTAATTTTTCAATCTACGTTACACAATTTCCTATGTGTGTGCGCCATGAAGCCGAGTTTCCACTAGAGTCCATAATGAGTATTAACAAATAAAAATATAGACCATGAGGAGGATCTATTGTAATCTAGTTTGACCTTTGGTTAGGATCCTAACTATTCATGAAATGTCCTAAACCATTTGAGAAAGTTCCACCATGTAGAAAGACTCGATGTGTTGAATTGATGGACAGGTTTCCACATTATTACACTCCCAAAATTATTCCTTGATTATTACAACATGAAGTAGGCTCTATCATATTTCTAATGCCTAGGATATGAGTTCTTAACACTTCACAAGGATACTTAAACTGAAACGTGAATTTTTCCCATATTACAATCTGGATCTCGATCAATTGAAATGTAACTTTTTAACTCGACACAATTGATAATTTTTTGACAATTGATAATTTTTTGACAATAGATCTTTTTGCGGAAGACTCGATACATTTTATATATGATAATACTGTTTAATTGAGAAGATAAGTTGAATTTACAACTATGTTTGATTAATATAACTAAGATAAATTTACAAATTCGTGGTTACAACTAAACTTGATTAATTAAATTTGTAAACCGGTGCGGAAAGAGACGGACATGTGTCATGATTCCATGGGTTTTATTAACAATTCCACCTTATAGACACTAGCTCGCAGAATTAACCAAAATAGAAATAGCTTCGGTCTAGGTGGTCAATGGGGAAAAATATAAAGATAGGTGGAACAAGTAGTGAGTGCCACTTGGTGACCATCAAATGAGAAAAGGTAGGAAAGTGGTCAAATTCTACCAAGCCTTTGGGAGATGGCTTCAGTGACGTAAAATCTAGAAATCAACTGAATTCCAAGAAACTCTTAGGTCCACAATAAAAAAAATAATACACATCGACGAAAAGATGGAGACAGGTTGAAATATTTCATTGGAAAACAATATCTAAATCTTGACAAAGGAAAATAACATGCGAAAGAACATGTACAAGTTCTATTGTTTTGCATACATACCAACTTTGACAAGGTCTTACCAAAATAGAAGGAAGGTGGATTATTCTTATTGGATAACAAATGTTAAGACTAACAAAAGGCTGAATTTGTGAAATGTGTGGGATGCTAGCATTGGCTTGAACTTTGCATTGTTCGTAAGGGTCTAATAAAGTTCTGACATTGCCAAAACTACATGGTACATTTTGATTGGCTAAAGCTTCGTAACTAGAAATTCACAATATAATACATTTTTTTGGTGTCGAGTGGACTTAGAACCACAAGATTAACCATATCTAAGGAAAATATTTTGGGTCCAAAGTATAAAAGATAGAAAAATATATAATATGACCCCAAAAGATAGAAAATAGATAATTCAATCTGAAGACGCCATTCTTTAGCAAGATTATATTATATTAGTTCTTATTTGACATTCAATTATACAAGATATTTTAAAAATAACAAACATAAATATCCAAAATTTGACAATTCATTGTTCTTTATAAAATAAATACGTAATTGCACAATATACATAGAAAAATAAATAGAGTTCATTCACTTGCACATTTTATATGAATAAATAGAATACTTTCATATACACATTAGCATAATAGATAGAAGAATTAACTTCTTTTCATTAGCTTTTAACAAAGATTACATAGTGTTACGAGAGAGAGAATGAACTGTCTAACTCACCACTTCTTCTTTTTTTTTTCTCGCTTCTTGCAGTGACTACACAAAGAGGGCAAGAGCTTATTCGATGGGTGTGCATGGACACCTTGCTGATCACTTTGGGAAGACCCGAGATGAGATGACTAAGGATATAGGAAAACCACTTGCAGCTGATAAACACATTGATGTGTTTGTGCCCATATGGATGGCAATGCAGGTTATGAATTCTCTCTATACTCAGGTGACCGCATATGAGACAGTTGAGCGTTTGATGAGGTGGATTCACTCTTGTAGTGAGACCACATCCAGTGGTCACCACCACAAGAACTCCCACCATTCAATACATTCTCATCATCTTAGCTGTAGTAGGTGTCTTGGAAGCAATCGTGCACCATCTATGGGATTCTACAAGGATTTATAGGTCATGGGTATTTTATTGCTTGGTTGCAATTTTTTCAGGAACTATATGATTTTTTTATATTGGCTCATTGCGTGCATTTTGACCACGCCTAGCATGTGATGACATTATATACAAACTTGATTTATTATGATATATATAGAATCTTATTTTTGGTTTAGTAATTCATTGTATCTGAGTTGAATTCCTCTTGGCTCACTTCACATGTGTACTCTAGATGTTTAGAACTTTCATTTTTATATGCTTTTCAGAATGTATGTAGTGGATATGAATGCTAATAGAATGATTTTTTTGTAATGTTGATATATGATAATGCAATCACATTGTAATGTTGAACTTTAGTTTCTCTAAGAAAATTTTAGTCCGTATTTTTTTAGTAAAACATGGAGAAAGAGTGATATGATAAGTGAATGAACTTACCCCGCTCCTAACTCCATGCAACCAGTAAGATGTGAGGGCTCAACACCAAGAGCTAGAAGGGGCACAAGTTATAGAAATTTTTTGAATGGTAATGATGAGAGAAAGACAAGGATTTGACAAAAACCAAATTGAGACCCTATAACCTCATTCTATTCAAGTTTTCTTCATAGTTTAAAATGTGAATTGATTTCTATTTTATCTAGACTTAGATCCATAGATGGCCACTTGGTTGACAAAATATGGTTTTGAGGTTTTAAACTCTTTTGGAATTTTGGACATCTAACTCACTTTGTTTTGATTTATGATTTCACAACATTTGAATGAACTGTTTATAACTTTCAAATTTGTCAAAGATACCCCTTACACCTTTCCCCATGCTACCAGTAGGAAGTATGGGCTCATCACCATGGAAAGGCATAGGTGAGTAAGGGTACTTCTCTCCTTTTCTAACCCTACATCACTAGTAAGAGACACATGCTCAACACCAAAGGTTGGTAGGGAAAATAAATGTGTAAAATAATTTTTTTATGGATTTGCATTTGACTTATTTATCTAGGAAAAATTTCTATAATGTTCTTATTTCCAAATATACGTATATGGGATAGATGGGATACCATGAAGCTTCTAGAACAAACCATAGGAAAAGACACCTATGGTAGAAGAAACTATAAGTAGAACCAAGTATGTAGGCCTTGGTATGGTTATTGTCAAAGCTTTGTCTTATCTTTCTTTAACTGATGAAATGATTTGGAAACAATCGATGATACCATGAGGATTTACTGAGACATGATTTGAATGTTTTGCCAATGTTTTCTTAAGTTTATAGGAATTGCTATAAGAATAAGTCCCTTGATCACAAATTTTATGAAATGAAATGGAAGATGAAAATGCAATTTGGATGTAGTAATGTACATATGGAAATACGATGAAACTATATGTCATGATGGATAAGGTGAATTAAGTTGAAGAATATTGAATTATTCACCCTTAAAAGTACACAACAAAGAACCATGATCCTCAAAATTTTCATTCTCTTGACAAGGGCATAACATTCTGGGTTTAAACTTACAACCCTTGTTAAGAAGTGTGTATGTCAAATCATTAAAATGATTTGTCTGAAAGAGGCATTCATGTACCTCTTTGTCACATTCTTGAGACATGATGTGTGAGTGAGCATGACTATGATGTTTAACCTTGTTTCATATGTAGAATGTTGTGTTTACTTACGACACTTTCTAAATGATGAGGCCTTTCCCCATTGATATGGAAAGCTTAGTTTCAGATGTACATGGGTTGGAACCAAGGTTTGGAATAGAAAACCCTTAGAGATGGGTTTTATGGCCATTATTTCAATCTCAAAATGTCCTTCGTTTGTTACTTCTATCATTTTTATACCTAGACCTTGGTCATTGGAGGGAAGAGATGTTAAGCCAAGAAGACTACCCATCCCATGTGGTTCAAATGGGAGGAAGATTGGATCGTCACTCTCTAAGAGTTTCATAATTTCTATTGTGGTTTTAATGGACATTGTTTCCATAGATATTGATTTACTCTTATCTATTTTTTCCACCTCAAATGTTTTTGGGTCAATGACTTCAGCCTTCGGCATGCCCAGGGGTGATTGGGACTAACTCTTTTAATGGAGGTGGTTTGTTCAATTGATTTATAGGAAGTTTATACTTTGTATAGAATCCTTTCTTTTTATTTATGTTTTCTAAGTGTATATTTAAGGGCTTAATATCCCCTTGAGTGATGAATACCTTTCCCAAATGGAGGAATCTAATCTCCTGGAATAGGGTAGAAGGGATATCCTTTATTTGATGAATCCATGGTCTCTTAAGGATCATGTTATAACTTGTTTCCTGTCAATAATGGAAAAATATGTCAAGATGGGTTTTAGACCAAGCATTACTGGAAGAACTAGGGTTCCAATCGAGGTCACTTTAAGACTTTCATACCCCCGTAGCATGTTTCCTATAGAGGAACAATTTTTCTTTCTATATCCCAACTTCTACAAAAAGAGAAGAGAACCACATTTATAGTAGGCCCGTCATCAATCATGGATCTCTTCGGGAAATTTCAGCGTTAGATGGAATCTTGTCTATATAAAAAACAAACCTAATATCCCTAATATTATATCCAGGAGGATGTATGTCATAGTCGATATGATTTATTTGAGCATTGAGATGTGGCATAACATGGATTAGATGACCAAGATCTAGTGCATTGAGAAATGCAGAACGATGTGCAGGTGAATGATGAGGCCATAAATTGGCCATAAATTACCGTTATTTTGTCCTTCCAAGTTACATTTGAAAGTGGATTTAAATGTAATCTAGGAAATTATAGTTTTCTTAAGATAGAATATAGGATACATATATTTTTCATTCTTTATAAATATTTTTCATCTATTTTGTTTACTAATCCTATTGATTATTTGGGAAAAGATGCAAAGTCTTGTGTATGCAGGCCATAAAGGAAAGATAATGCTAGTATTGGGAAAAGTGGAATTGATCATGGATGGTATATATAAACTCAAATATTATTTCATATTCATATTCCTCTAAAAAAATTATGTAATTTCAAAAAAATAATCATCTCAATCTAAGATCGTATGCAAATGTTATCGTTGTTTTAAGTTAGTTGTGAAACTAAGTAGATTTTGATAGTTTTTGAGGAATTGTGAAAGATTAGAGAATCCAATGGAAAATATGAGAGAGTTTTTGTTCATAGAAATATTTTTAACATAAATCTCATTCATATTTTCTATAGGTATTACCAATAAAGAGAGATCTAACTTTTAGTGAGCTGCAGTCCGAGGAAAAGTGTATCAGACGAGCACTAAAAGTTCCATAAACAGAAACAGAAAAATTCAAATGGAAAATATGAGAGAGTTTTTTGTTCATATAAATGTGTTTAAAAAAACCTCATTCATATTTTTAATAGGTTTTACCAATGAAGAGAGATCCAACTTTTAGTGCGCTGCACTCCAAGGAAAATTGTATCAGATGAGCGCTAAAAGTTCCATAAACAGAAAAAGAAAAGTCAAACAAAAATATGAGAGAGGTTTTGTTCATAGAAATATGTTTAAAAAAACCTCATTCATATTTGTAACAATTTTTACCAATGAAGATAAATCTAACTTTTAGTGAACTGCAGTCTGAGGAAAAAGCGTATCAGACAAGTGTCAAAAGTTCCACAGTAAAATATAACAAAGTCAAATGGAAAATCTGAGAAAGGTATTTGGTCAAAATAATATTTTGAGGAAAATACTCCTTCCAATAATGTATAATAATAAAATAATTATGATTCTTGTTACCGAAAATCACGAAAAAGAATTGGGAGAAAATCTTCCTAAAATAAGTAAGATAAGATTTGACCCCAATAATATATCTCTCTCCATATTTTATGGAGATGGAGATCTTAGTTGTTAGGATTGGAATAAAGATAAGATCATATTGTATTTCCTAAAATAAGGAGTTGGTTGGATGCATGAATTATAAATGCAACCTTCCACACTTAGATATGTAATTCCTTTCTCCCAAGAAATAAAGATCTATTCTTTCTTTCCAATCTTTTAAAGTAAAGTTATTCTGCAAGTTCTTAATTAAAAGTATGAATTAATTCCTCTTCCAAGGAATGAGCTGGCCACTCATTCCAAGGAAGATGGATCAATGTGTTAATGTTTGTTTCTTTATTTCTGCATTTTTCTTTTGTTGTAAACTTTTGATTTCATGTTATGTGATCCTTCTTCAGTACAATTTTTGTTGTGAACCTGTAGGTGTCTTTTTATCTTTCAGTTATTTCCAATTCAGAAATTTTAATTTATGCAAGTATGATTTCCTTTATGCAAGCATGCCTTTATATTCCTGCAAGTGTGTTTACATTCTTGCAAGTGTTCCTTTAAATTTCTGCATGTGTGATTTATTTTATGCAAGTTTGGTTTGTGTTTAAAGGATTTTTTTTCCAAGATATTCTTCTCTTAATGCATACAGTCTTTGGAAACCAAACCAGATTGACATTATTAATGGCGAGGATTGACAGACCCTCATCGGTGAATTCTTGAACAAATCTAGAAATGAAATGTGAGAAAAAGTCTTGTTCAAATCCAGATATTAAATCATATGCTCCTATTGGTTTTGTGATTGTAGGAATGTCATCCTATGGGAAGGAAAGAGAGGGTAGGGGTTGTGAAATTTACTCCTTCATCTCAGTTGTCACATTAACTTTTGGCTTGACCTCTAGCTCGAATAACCCTAATATTTTTTTATTGTCATTTGAACAAAGGTTAGGAGCAACCCGAGAGTTGTTAGAAGTTGAGGCTTCATGATCATTAGTTCCTATAGGAATACCCTTGTTTATATTTTGAGGATTCACTTGGGAATCCCTAGGACATTTAGGGTTCACATTTTGAGGTGTGACATGTCCAATATGACTAGGTTATGGGTTTGTTTCAATATTTTCTAGGAACATGTCTATAAAGAGATGCCTTTGGTATTCAGGAAGTCTTTACAGAAACTTATTGCAATCATGGAAAGTCCTATTGTTATGACCTCAAACCTTATGGAAACCACAATATAGGTTATGATTGTAATCTCTTGGCCTTTTATAAGGATCTTGTTGTTGTTTATTATAACCTTGATTGTAGTTTTGAAACTGGTTGTTATAACTATGATTCACCGCCCTTAGCCGAGTTTTGATACTAGTTTAGGCCTTGGGTTTGATTTTGATTTTGTGGTAGACAATTTACATCAAATATGTTGACATAAGAGATAGTGTTAGGGGCTCTTTTATTTCCCATGTTCTTATTACTATTAGTGTTATCATTGTTTTGAAAACCAACATTTTTGGCTTGATCAGTAGCACTATTCGTGGTAGCACCATGATTGCAATTCACACCCTTAGGTCCTTGGTTGTTGGCACCATTGTTTTGATAATTTGCATTATTTTGATTGGGGATACCAATTTCCCATTGGGACCATAGATCTTAGGAATAGAGAACTTGGCACTATCTTTGGATGAAATGGGCAAGATATTCATTTTGCTCCTATCTAATATATAGGAACTCCCTAATCCCTATACGTAACAACTTGTTAATTTCAAATGATTTGATGAACTCAGAAACAAGTTGTTTAAAGGAATGTATAGAAGCTTCCAGAATATGGTAATACCAATCCAATGTGATTCCTTCGAGATTCTTTGGAAATATCTTATCTACTACTACATCCTAAGGAATTAATTCCATGATAGTAGTAGTGTAGGCCTTGATATGAGCGTTAAGGTCTCCCTCTCCCTTAAATTTTGGAAGATCTAGAAATGGGCATGGAAGCATGACACCACATATGGTGAAGTCAAGAGGCTCCTTTAAGTACTCAACGTATGTACCCATTACGTAAGATTCCACCATTGAAGATCCTTAATGAGGAGGTGGAGGAGGAGGAGTTGGATAAGCTACATTATAAGTGTTGACAGGAATGTATGGGGTCCCTTGATATGGTATATAGGGAGCAGGAATGGCATATGGGTCCATCTGGGGAGTTTTTGAATACATGTGCATGTAAGGTGGGATAATACTAGGATATGGACTAGCAGGCATAAAACTAGGGAACGTCGCATTGCCTATTGTGGTGGCATTCAAGAATGCACTTCTAGCCATCCCTTGCATAGGATAAGATTGAGAAGGATGAGGACCCATCCCTAGTGTGTCTAACCCTATGAGAAGATCACCTGGATTTGAATGAACCAGATAACCTTGTTGTACAGGATATTGTGTTGGTTTCTCATTGGAAGGGATGTATCCTTTGCTATCAACTAGATACCCCGTGTTCTTCCCTACTGCATGTGTTGGTTGTGAAGTCTAGGCACTTTCTAGTTCTCTAATCCTCCCTACTAAATTAGAAATGAGATCATTGGGAGAGGATTGAGTCCCTTGTTGGGGTGCATGTGGCGTAGGGTTTGATTGAGCAGGCTCATGATACCCTGTCATGAATTGTTCAATGTTATAATTCTTGTCTTCCTCATAAGTAAGAATCTTATGATTGCATTAAAAATCTTAGAGGTTGTAGCCTTCACTCTATCCAAAGACTCATCTATTTGATGAAGAGGATTTCCTATTCATGCGAATATATCATCTTCTATTGATTACATGGTGATGTGAGGTATTGAAAAGACAATGTGGTAAGAACATGTTCCATTTGTGATAAAACATAGTTTTCATTAGGTTGACCATATTGCATGTTTAATGGTTTATTAACCTCCTCCATCCTTACATAGCTAATGGGGTTTGAAGTGTAACTAGGGGATGTTTGGATGCTTCTTATGTAATTATCACCCCACCTCGAAAGAGAAGGGTATTTTTATGGTTGAACATTGGTGTAATATCTATCAAAGCCAAATGGCACACCAAACTCTCTTCCAGACATATTTTAGAAAGTATAAAATAACCACTAAAGTATGGGAAAAAATGGAGAGGTGAGGTAATAATAATGAAATAAAAGGAAACAAGAAGGAATTAATCCTTCACATTGGGTTCACCAATTTGTACGGATGAAAATTTACTGCACCTTTAACCGCACTCAACCCCAAGGTCTTTGGAAGCATCCGATGTTAAATGTGTGTGGATAACTATAGGATGATCAATGACTAAGATCTGGTAGTGTGATCTCTTGGTAGCTGATTTGGCAAAGGGGAAGATTTAGAGGCTATGAACGGGTAGCATAAATTCCCTATGGTTTGTTTTCCTGAATTGGATCTAAGTGTTGATATAGTTTGAAGTGTCCAAATTAACCAAGTTAAAACTAAAAATATATGTTACTACTAAAAGGAAACTAATCTAAACAAATCACAAAACTGAAATATTATAATCACAAACAACAGTTTTCTTTTATTCTAAATAATCAAATCTACTTCTACACTAAAACTAAACAAGCAAAATAACTCGGTGTGGTTATTCACCTGTGTTGAGTGTATTGAAATTAAACTAACTTAAAACAATAAATTTTCCAAATGATCTATGATATGTAGACAACCTATTACAAATATTCTCTCCTTCGAGATCCACGGGGATGGAAATAAGAGGATATGTCACTTTGGGGAGCTGTTATTAATTATTTAAACACTCTTGGAACCTACCTAATTGCTTAAAAATGAAGGGAAATTGATTTCAACTCTATTTGATATGGTGTAATAATGATAAATTGCAGCAACGAAGTAAATCAAACATCAAATCCAACCGGAATTCACAGAACAGAGGTAAATCTATCTATGTGATGAATTTCCCCACTGAGTTTATCCTTTCTTTCTCTGTGTGTCCATATGAGTCTAAGGAATTGGGAATGCAAAGGAAGAAGTAGGAGAAGGCACTTGAACAATAGAATCTTAAAGGTAGTCTAGTTGCAATGCAGGTGGAAGAGAGATAACATAAGTGAACAAAGCTTGGCTATGCAATTTCCAAACGGGATTGTGGCAAGTGTAATACTACGTAAGATACACAAAATTTTCATGCCCTTTTGCTTGAATACAAGCATTGAATATATAGGAATTGGATGGGATGTTCCTTTATGCAAAAGGAAGCCTTGGAGTTCCAAATCATTGGGTGAAGACACAATTCAAACTAATTAAATCTATTTAGAAATAGAAGAGGGAAGGAAAACCATGCAATAAGGTAGTTGGGATTTGGAATCATCTAAAATGGGCAAAAAACGTGTTTTAAAACATAATTTAAGTGGAGAATCACATGTGAATTTGACGCATGGAAGGTCTTGAGAAAATTGTGTGGGACCATCACCCTACCTGGGTGGTGGTTTCAGAACCTCCACCTAGGCAGGGCAGAGGTCGTGGAACTAAAGGCCAAAACATGCACATAATGAAGTAGGAAGCTAGAAGAAAGAGTGGAAAAGATAAGTAAGGATGTCTAGGATACAAATATACATTGCAAGTGGTTTTAGGAACTCAAACACCTTTTGAAAGGACATGAATCATTATTGGTGACTTTTTTACCATTTTTTGATAGTGTAGCACATGCAATTTTGGGTGCGTATGATGAAAAATTATTCCTACAAAAATTTCCAATGTCGTTGACATGACCTGCTTTGGAATGGTATATTGCTCTACATAGGCACTCCATTTTCTCATTCAACCAAGTAGCTCAAGCTTTCTTAGACCAGTTTTCTATCCACATTGTCAAGAAGGTCACCATGACTAACTTGTATGTAACACACCAATATGAAGACTAATCTATAGAAGATTTTTTCACTCATTGGCAAATCTTGATCAACCACTCAAATTCCAACTCCCTCAAACTGAATTAATAGAGTTGTTCACCAGGCTTGTCTTTATCTGAGATCTTTCCAATTCTCCAATTTCAAACCTTTGACATGTTTGAAGATGCATTCACCATGGTCTGAAAACTTGAAATTTGTGCCATTAAAGAGAAGAAGATATAATTGTGTAACAAGAACGTTGTTTTTAAATCAAATGATACTTATTCTTCTTCAAAATTACAAAATAATTACTCTAAAAAAAAGGATCTACTAACACAATAGTTTTGAAACCCAACTGTCTCACCCATCCAACCAATCAAAGCCTTCTTTTAATATTTCTCCTTTTCAAGATTTTTAGTTCAAGTGGGAGCAAAAAAATTATAAACCCATAAGAGAACCCTTATATTTAGTTTTATAAAAACTTCTAAAAGATGGAGTAGTCATTCTTCACCTTGTCAAACAACACACTAGGTTTGAACCCTCTTGTCCTATGCCTTCATGGTGTAAATAAAATTATTACTACAACTATCATCGCGTTAGAGGTCATATCGATGGTAATTGTATAAATTTTAAAACTATTATCTAAGAAATGTTAGATAATGGAGATCTCATCTTAGATAATCCTAATGTACCTGTTAATCAAAACCTTCACATTTTCAAGAAGCCGTTCCCAAATCACACTTGGTTACCTAACCAAATGAGTGAAACCTCGACCAATGATAGTAACATTCATGAGGTTCATGTTGTTTTTGAAATCATACATGCTCTCCCCTGCTCAATTTCCTCCTCTGTATATTGAAGAGATTATTGCACAAGATACTTAATCCATGGAGGGACTTGTTTCATCTGCTACTTTACCCAAAGAGGATTCTCCCTTGTTTCCTCCTTCACCCACGAGAAGAGTCTCGCCATATCCATTGATGTAGTTTCCCCACTCACCTCTCAACCCGATGAACAACCTACGGTACTTACTTATCTACCGATGTGAGATTCATTCTTACCTTCTTCGTGCCAAAATATGAACTTACCACATCCAACTTTTCATCTCCCCTACCCATAGGGGATCCATTAGTAGAGTCCCTTCCCATTGGTGACAATTCTCCATTGGATTTAAGGATCATGTTGATTTTCTCTCGTCTCTTTTACCCACAGTATATAAAGCTAACCATTTCCCTCTCTTAGAGACATTATTTATAGGGATTACTAGCAATCAACATCATCCCCCCTAAGCGTGTCATTTTCATGTTTGTCCCACCGCTTGGATTATATTGATAATTCCTTGCTCTGGGGATGTCTTCATTTGCCTTTCTCAACTCAAATGCAAATTTTGTCTGCCGATACTTCCACAATCTATCCAAATGTGTTTCAGATAAAAAACCCACCATTCCCATGCCAGTTGTAGAAACCTCTTCTTCATCACCCTCGCCCACACCTAAACCTTTTCCATCAAATGAAATTTTTCCTATGCTTAAAAATTTTTTTGAACCTATATCTTCCTTCACATCCGGACCCATTTCCACATTGGGAGTCATGCTAAAATCAAGCTTGGTCTATCCTCTTGTCAAACTAGATTTAGCCACGTCCTCACAATTCATCACAAAGAATATTCCCCCACCTAAGAGAAAGACCCAACCTCTTAGGATGATTACTCTAGATTTTCCCACTACCCCTCTTTCACCTTCATCACTTCCACACCTTCATCACTTCCATCTATCCTAGGTCCCCACCCATCAACCTTTTTCAATCATCCTCCTACCTAATGTAAACCAAAAACACAACAACCCACCTCCTTGTTAGGATCATCTATTCCACAAAAATTACCTACACATGTGATGCCTTCGCCATCACCTAAATTGTTTCTACCTCCTATACTTATACCACTTATAGTATCCTCAACATTACCTATGTCATTCCCTTCTCTTTAACCAGACCTTTTACATTGCCTCTTACTATAACCTTCACCGCACCTCCATTATGGCCTTGGCTAACCCAAACCCTTCAACCATTTGGCTTCTCTTCTACATCACACACTTCTTCTTCACCTTTACCCAAGAAGGTGCAACCAAATTCAAGAACCAACTACCCTCCAAAGAGGTAGTTAAACCTACACAACCTTCAACAACTAGTTCAATCGCTACATCTTTACCCAAGAAGGTGCAATCCAAACCTAAAACCGTACTTTATTAACCAAATAGGTGGTCAAACTTACTCAACCTCTGGTAGCACCTCTCCCATAAAATTCACCCACACTTCCATCCAGGACCCACACTTACTTCACATTGTGATCCATTGGCATGGTATTACACCAACATCTTAGCTAACCTTTTTGGAAACCTATGTCATCACTTTGCCACAACTTATAACTTAAAATCAACTAAAACCTAAACCATAAGGGTTTGATGATACCAAAAGTTTCACTTACCATCGTGTTCTATGGCATGATGTAGAAAACTATAAGGCTCTTAAGACTATTCTTCTCTAACTATGTCCTCTCGAATAAAAATTTGACATTGATAATCTTTTAGAAGAGGACTCTCTACCACCTATACCTATCACCACACATCCTCATCCTATACCTATTCAATGAAATTCATCTCCCCCTCCACAACCCTTTTATCCTCCTCCAACATTTGAGATCAATATGGTCCACATAATAGAGCTAGCCAAACCTCCGCCAAAATGCCAATGTGTTGCATTATTTTCACAAAAATAGTATATGCCCTCACCATATTTTTTCCCATCCTATCGCTACACCTATCACAAATCACTTTATCCTTTACCAAATATTAATATGGTTAAAATTATCACTCGATCCTAGAAGGAAAAAGGAAAGGAGAAAGCAACCAACCCATCTGCTACTCTTTTACCTAATATTCCATCTGCACCTGCACCAAAAATCACCATCCATGGATCCACATACCTTATTTATGATGGGGTTTCCCATCGTCTGATGCTTAAATAGTTTCACAAGTATCCTCTCAAAATGTCTTTTTATGACCTCATCCAAACCTTTGAGTATCATTAGAAGGCCCTCATTGAAGTCGTGCAATCCATTGAGGTTCTACCTAATTACCCTACTCGTGTTGCATCCATTATCACTCCTCATCATGTGGCCTCTCTCACCACTTTGACCCCTTCATCTCGCACTCGCTACCACTCATCAAGTAGCGGCTCTTAGTTTATTTAACAACAAGATTTTACCTCTCCAATTAGATGATCCTGACCCTTCCATATTTATTTCCGTATACATTGAAAATATAAAAATTTGACATATTATGATCGATGGTGGTGCAAGTAATAACATCATTTCCTCCCATACATACAACCAAATTTACATCCCTGCCAATTACATGCATAATACCCTAGTTATGTTGTGTTCATTCAATGATCCCATGACTTCCACCCTTGGCACCATCATTCTCCACATTCCTTTGGTCCCCCTTACCATTCCTGAATTATTTTGTCTTAGAGGGGGAATTCTAGTACAACATGCTACTTGGTCAACCCTGGATTCACGCCATGTATTGTGTTCCTTCAACCTTAGATAGTTGTTTAAAATTTGAACATAAAGGGCACAACTATACCATTCCAACTGACCCTTCACCATTCAAGACATGTAATATGTTGTATTGACCCAATGATGTCCTTATATAAGTTAAGGCATCTACCACCACTACCACTTCTTCTTTCGTCATTGTCTCATCCACCACTAATGCTTTCTACATCTTCCATAACTAAATCCTTGATTCCCACTACTGCCACAACTTCTAAAATTGACCCATTAGCCAACCCATCTACTTAAAAAAAAATTCTTCTTCTTCCCAATTGTCAAGTGATTCATCCATTCCCACTACCCACATATCAAATATTGATCCCTTAGAGGGTGTTTTTCAATGCCTCACTCTGGGAGAGTACCGAATTTATAACATTGAAACATTCCTTACTCCTCAAGAGTATGGTAAACTTCACCAAAATCCCCACTATGATGACCACATAGGTGAGGTTTTACTCTATGGTCCTCCCAACTTTAGACAAACTTAACATATGGGGACTTGATACCTCCGCCTACTCTCCCAAGCCACCTTCCCAAACTCGACCATTTTCCTCGACCTTCATTCTATCACCAACTACCACTTCACCTACACCTTCCTCCATCGTTGTGCTTAGAAGGGCGTTGGATTTGGTTTATATGGACATGGCTGCCATAGTGTCATTCCTTACACAACTTGTAAGCATAAATCTTTGTAGTGGTATTGGATTTTCTTCGAACCACCTTTTAGAAAGGCTCGAGTCAAACTCAATAAGGATGATAAACATTCCCACCCTATTCACCAACTTCACCACCTTCACCTATAGAGTCTATGGATCTGAAATCCATTCCTCCACATTTTTTTCATGAACACCATTTACCTTGGACCTCTAACTTATCAATGTGATAGCGAGGCTCTCTCTTCTCTTCCCTTCTGTATCTCAACATGATCAATGAAGATAAACCTTCTATTAAAGTCCTTAAATGTCACACTGACGAGTCTATTCTCACCTACCTTGGTGTAGAAGATTCTTATATTCACTAGTCATTACCTTCTAATATGCAAACCATGTTATATGAATCGACCATCAAAATCAATATTCACACTCAGGGAGACCCGCATATTCTAAAAATAAGCCAATCTTGAGATGATCCTGAATAGGAAGCTTTCACTTATTTCCTTTAGGATCATAACAACACTTTTTCTTGGTCCTACGCTGATATGCATGGTATTGACCCAAAAATTGTGGTCCACAATATCGTAACCATTATTAATGCCAAACCTGTGAAACAAAAGCTATGAAAAATGTATCCATGCATTTCCCTTCTTGTCAAAAAAGAAATCCATCACCTTCTTTCAGTTTGATTTATCCTACCCATTGATTATCCCCAATGCATCTCTAACATCATTTCTATCACAAAAGTGATAGGGGGATTCCACATTTACACATATTTCCGTAACCTTAACTTAGCCTACCTCAAAGACAATTTTCCTCTACCTAGTATTAACCAAGTAGTTGATCTCACCACCGTCCATGAGATGATATCACTCATGGATGGTTTCTTAGGTTATAACCAAATATTACTCACACAAGAAGATAAAAAAAACCGCCTTCACCATACCTTGGGTAACCTTATGTTATCATGTCTTTCCCTTTGGCCTTAAAAACGTAGGTGCTACATATCAACGACTACGACTTATATCTTTCATGACATTGTGCATAGCATATTGGAAGATTACGTCCACAATATTCTTCCCAAATCCAAACATCGGGCAAAACACCTTATAGTCCTCAGGTTCATCTTTGATAGTCTCATCAAATACTATTTTCACCTTCAACCTAAGAAGTGTGTCTTTGTTGTCCTCTCCAGCAAGATCCTTGATTTTATTATTTCTTTATGTGGCATTGAATTTGATCCCACTAAAATCAAGGCTATTCACAAAATTCCTCCACCTACTAACCTTCTTCAAATTCTTAGTTTGCAAGGAAAGTTGCAATCTATTTGTTACTTTATTTCTCACCTTTTTGACCGATGCCATCCATTTCATCATCTCCTCAAAAAGGATGTCTCCTTCAAATGGGATGATGAATACCAAATAACTTTGACATCTTAAAAATGCCTCCTCTAACCACATGTGCTCATTTCCCCTAAGGATTACCAAACATTTTACCTTTACATTTCGATAGTGATCATTCCTTGGGTACCATGCTCGTTCATCATGACAAGAAACACTTTGGGAGAAAGTTGTTTATTATATAATCCATATGCTTTTAGACTACAAAACTAGATATACTCAAAGCCAAAAAAATTCTTAGCTTTAGTTTTTGTCGCCACTAAACATCACCATTACCTAATCAACCATAAAACCTTTGTTTTCACAAATACTAAACCCTTACATTACATGTACGCTAATACCTACCAACATCAATGTGTTACATGTTGGATCATTATTCTTACAGAACTAAATCTCGAATTCATCCATAATTTTTTTTTCAAAGGACAACAATTGCTAACCAACTCACGAGATGCACCTCTCTCATGAAATCAGTCCTATCAATTTAATTTCCTTGATGAATCCATCACTACCCTCTCCTTGGATGATACCACTTACCAGATGACCTTATTCTTTGATGGTTCCAAATGTTAGTGTGGGGGTGGTGCTGGAGTTATCCTCATTCCTCTTGTTGGTGAGCTTATGCCATTATCTTTAAAAATATATTTTGATTGTACTAACAATATCGGTGAATATGAAGCACTCATAATAGGTCTTCAAACTACCATAGCCATAGATGTTAAATCAATTACTATCTTTGGAAAATCTCAACTAAGTGTGAACCAAGCTAATGTTATATACCGAGTTTTAACGAGATAATTAAAAAGTATAAACATCATGTTGACATAATTTTTACTACCTTTGACCATTATTAACTTCAAACCACCCTGCGTTCCACTAATAAATTTATAGACACCATGGTCTATCTTTCTTCTCAAATCCCCACCTTGGCTTCCTAATAAAAAATCTTTATCATAATATAAAGGTTGCAATCACCTTATTATCTAATTCGAGATGTCAAACTTGTAGAAAGCATTAAAACTAACCCACATGACCTTTGGTATAAGAAGTTTGTTGACTATATTTCCCTTTCAATTCTACCTCCAGATCTTACTCGTAATGGACAACAAGCCTTTTTCAAAATTGTCTCTCGTTATGTCATCATGGGTGGTCTTCTCTATAAATGTGGATTTGACACTATCCTCTTACGATGCCTTACGAGTTTTGAAATTCCATACACCATCAAGGAAGTTCACGATGGGATTTTTGGGGGTCACTTCAGTGGCTTAGCTTTCACTAAGTGTATCCTTTGCCTATGTTATTACTAGCCAACCATAAACTATGATTTTTGTGACTATTTTAAGCATTTTGTGAAGTGTTAGCAACATGCTAATCTTCATCACACCCCTAGTCATGCCTTACAGATTTCACAAGACCTTTGGCCTTTCTCTAAATGGAGTTTGGATCTTGTCGGAGAGATAGACCCTCATTCTTCCCAACTCCATCAATGGATTATTACCACTCACTGAATATTACAATAAATGGGTGGAAACCATACCTATTATTTTTACAAAAGATGAGAAAAGCTGTGAATTCATCTATCATCATATTAGTTGTTGCTTTGGTGTTCCTCACCACCTCATAACTAATAATGGAAAATAATTCAAAAAAAAACCCTACAGAAACTTCGATGATGCCTTCGGCATTCAACTTAGTTTTTCTTTACCTTATTATCCTATAAAAATGACCAAGCTAAATCAACCAATAAAATGTTAAACAAAATTCTTATGAAAGTGGTTGACGATACTAGAAAGGATTGGAATATGCATATTCCTTTCACCTCATGGGCTTACCGCACTAGTATTCACACCTCAACTCTTGCCACACATTTCTCTTTGGTCTATAGTAGAAAAATTGTCTTGCCTCTCAAATTCCAAATTCCATCTCATTTTATCTCACTCAAAGATATGCTCAATGACGATGATTGTTTCCAGGACCGTTTGGCACAACTTGAGTTATTAGATGAATGTCATCTAAATATGCTCGATCACCTCCAAATCTACCAAAAATGTATCAAATGTGCCTATGATAAATGTGTCTAAGAATAAACCTTCTAGGTTGGTGACCTCATCCTGAAGGAAAATCAACATGTAACAAAAGTGGAGAAAATTAAATGGGCGAGTTTGCTCCTTATTGACTTAGATCCTATGTCATTTGTTACTCATGTATATGGATCATGTTCTTATTGTTTTTCTTCACTTGAAGGTAAACCTTAACCTGAGCCCCTTAATTCCTTGCATCTTCAACCATTCTATTGTTGAATCAAGTATTGAATCATCTTATGTCTATTGAATGCTTGTCCCTTGAGAAACATTCACCTACCACTTACCTATTTTAAGGATCAAAAACTAAAAATGAATCACGTGATTACCCATCACCTTTTAGCCTTATCTTAAATATGAGTACCATGACCCTACTCATGGAATGATTATCAAGGATACTTTTCATCCTTTTCAATATGGAATCACTGTTATGTTTGTGGATCCTATTTTCATGTTAGAGTGTAGGTACCTTCATGTGTTACACTCGGGTATTTTTATGGCGCGCTCGTTTGCCGGTGAATGGGTCGGGGGTTCGGGGTGAAGCCCCAAAGCAAATTTTCATGGGTGGTTTATTAACCCATGGGTAATGGGTAACCATTATGGGCTATTTTTGGGCCCATGGTTTTTTGGTACCCATTGTTTTGATACCCATGGTTTTTTGCCCATGGTTTTGATACCCACAATTTTTTCCCATGGTTTTGATACCCACGGTTTTGTATCAAACTACTTAAGCAATTGTCTATTTATATGGTCTTATGCATATGATACATAGATAAGAAAATGTATTGCAGATGTGTTTTGAATTTGGGTGTGAATTCTGTAGAGTTTGTTGAGCATAGCTCCAAACAGATCTGGGTATTGTATTGAGAGAGTGGAGGCTTGTAATAAAATCTGAGCAAGTGATTCTTGGTGGACATAGCCCAAATTGGGTGAACCATGTTAAATCTTGTCTCTCTGTGTTGTGTTATTTATTCTGCACTTTTATTTGAGATCTGTAATATTTTCTACATATTAGTTTCTACTGTTGTGATTCTGTAAGGGATTATTCCGCATATTTTATCTCTTATTTCCTAACAATCACATGGTCGTTCATCACTTAAAACCTCTCTTTCAAAGCTACCAATGTGTGTTATGGTTTTGTTGTCTCTGAAAAATAATCTATGTTTTTATAGCCAAATTCAGATTTTTGAGCTCATGCCCTTCGTTGGTGTTTAAGCCAAGTTAGAGATTCAAGAAATTAGCAAAGTCGTTCCCTAGAGCTATTTAAACCTCTGTTTTTCTTGTTTTTAGAAATCCTCCATTTCTTGGTCTGTTCACATAATATCCTCTTTGAAACCTCCATTTTTGATTGAATTTTTCACTTGTTCTATGGCCTGGGTCATCAAATCATTGTTTTTCCTCCATGCCTCTAGTTCACGAAGGAAATTCAAAAATGGACTCAAAACGATGAAGTTTTCTTCCTCTGTGTATTTTCCATAGTCAAGATGACGTGCATCTTTTCCCCATCAAATTTTGACCCCAATGAATGTAGGTACGGGTCGATCCTATGGATGGGGACGAATGGGATTTTTGGTGAACTTAACACTATTGGTCACTTTTGGAAAAAATGGTAAATTTTCCTGCGGCCCTGGAAAGTTTGAAGTTACCGATTTTGGTTCATTGCGGAAAAAGTGGAAGTTTTTGTCCTAGGCTACACAAGTTCAATTGGGACAATTGGAGCCTGAAAATTTCAATCCTCCAAAAAATTCAAAAGCGTGAGAGTAGGTTGGTGGAGGAAATTGAGTTTTTGAGCCATTTTTCAAAACAGGTTAAAATGTTTAGAAAAGAGCCACGACCCTGTCCCCAACCAGAATGTGCCACATGTCCTAGTCAAATTAGAGTAGCGGGCCAGCGGAGGAAATTGAGGTTTTGAGCCTTTTTCCAAAAAGGTTAAAATGTTTAGAAAAGAGTTGTGACCCCGTTTCCAATCAGAAGATGCCACATGTCAAGAGTTCAATCGGAGCAGTGGGTGGATGGAGAAATTTGTGTTTTTGAGCCTCTTTGTAAAAAAGATGAAAATTTAAAAAGTGACCCGCAGCCCCAATCAGGATTTAAAGGGAAAAAGTCAAAGTTGAAGCCCATAGGAGAAAGTCAAAGGTGAAGCCCGCCATTGAAAAGTCAAAGTGAGAGAGCGGAACGATGGAGAACTTTGAGTTTTTGAGCCTTTTTCCAAAAAATTTAAAATGTTGAGAAAAGGGCCACGACCCCATTTCTAATTAGAGGATGCCACATGTCAAGAGTTCAATCAGAGCAACGGGCCGATAGAGGAAATTGAGTTTTTGAGTCTTTTTCCAAAAAAGTTAAAATGTTTAGAAAAGAGCCACGACCCTGTCTCCAACCAGAACGTGCCATGTGTCTAAGTTGAAAATCCAAAGTGGGGTTGTGGGAAAATTTGTTCCAAACTGCCAAATCTCATGAAAAATCACAAAATGTGAAAGGCTTCCCCAGAACCACTCCAATCCCTTCCTGCCATGTGGACAACCCAATTTCAGAGTTAGAGGAGAAAATCAAATGGTCTATATTTAAACTGGAAAATCAAATGTAACGGTTGCTTTGCAAGATCTGGTTTTAACCCACCATGAGCATTTTCTTCACAATAGAGGAATTTGAAAAGGCATTGAGGATTTGTGAAGTTGTAACAGTTTCTTGTGAAGAATATAATGGCTTCTCGACGTCATTCCAAGGGTTGGCGATTGATTTCAAAAAGACCAGAGTGCTCTGTACCTGGAAAAGATAGAAAATGCCACACTTCTTCTATTTTCCTTCTCCTTAGAATTTCCTCTATTCTCAAAGCTCTGTACAAATTTTGCTTTAGCTTCAATAATAAAAGAAGGAATTTTTGCCTTTTTGATTGAGAGATTGATTGGTACCTTGTGACCAATGAATTTTATTTGGTCTTGTAGCTTCTCCTGTGGATTTGTTTTTCTTCTAACTATAAATGCATGTAAATGAAATTTCTAATTAATGTGTGTGGGAATATGATATTATACTCACAACATTAGTTTTCTTCTAACTCCATTTCCATTCCCTTCCCCTTTCCAATACAAAGTTTCTTCTCTAGTGAGACATTGCTAGCTTTGCCACGGTCAGTCGGTGGAGTTCCCCTATTGGATCTCTTGTCAAAAGACCACCATTGAAATCCACTTTTTCATGCATGCATATACGAAAGCTGCCCCATTCAAGTAGAGGGACTTATATTCCCATAGCGTTGGCTTGAAACCCAACAATTTTTCCACAAGAAAATTTTTCTCGCCAATAGTTTTGGCACCCACCATGGGGTAGATTTTGCAGCATCTGCACCTAAAAATGACCTCAGGGTCATAAAATACAAAAATATATTCTAGAAGAAAAGTTTTGGAGATTGAATAATCACACAAACTACATGGATGTAAATTATGGCTATTATGGGAAATCCTCCTGTTGAGAGACCTGATTTGATCTTTCACATCTAAGAAGACATTACTTCTTATCTAAGAGAAGTTATTTGGCATAATAGACAAAGTTTCAATCATTACTTCATTTCCATAAGGATTTTGGAGCTGGAAGAGGAACGTGTTGTCGAATTGGAAAGGAAAAGACAAATTCCAGCACCCCAGAGAAGAGCATAAACTTTCAAGCTGGATGATAGAAGATACACCCAACAACTGAGGCAAGGAGGACAAATTGATCCCACATTTGAAGAGCTTAAAAGAGAGGCAAGAGATGAAGAGGAGATAAGGGCTCAACTTGAAGAAATAGAAAGACTCCAAATTGAAGCAAAAGAAAGAGCAACAATAGAAGCATCCTTAGCAAGACTGGAGGATAGAAACAGGAATAGAATGGGTGATCATGAGCATGAAGTACGCAGGCCTAATGTACCATGGGGAAGAAATACTAGTCCACTTGCTCTTCCACAACCACTTCATGAGCTCCCAAGAGGCTCAAGAAAGAACTTCCCAAAATTCAAAGGGGATGGTTCTCAGCTCCCAGAAGAACATGTAGCAACATTCATCACTTCTTATGGAGTGTTAGGAGTTGAAGATGAAGATGTTTCAGTTAGGCTCTTTGTGGAGTAAATCTAAGAAAAATTTGTTGAATGGTTCTACATGTTGCCCCCAAGATCTGTCACATGCTGGGAAGATATAAGAAGTGCATTTGAACATAGGTTCAAGAGCACAGAATATTGTCAAGGATTTGCTGGTCCAATTGGTTCAGATGAAGAAGGAGACCTCCAAATCAATGAGATATTTTGTAGCAAGCTATGATAGGTTGATAATAAGGATCCCAGAAGATGTGGTACCCCTTGAAAAGGTTCTTCATTAGTTCTTTTCCATCAGAATTTGGTTTCTTCCTCAGAAGAGCCCAACCAAGAACATTGAGGGAAGCTAAATACTTTTCAATTGAGACTGATGATGATCTAATTATTTCTAGCAAAGTGAAAGGACCAAATGGGAAGAAAAAAGTTCGAGTTCAAATTCAATCCACCGATCCAATGTTCCAAAAATGGCGAGATGACCTAGTTGCTTTTAAGAAGTAGGCATCACAAATCACAATGATGAATGCTCGAGAAGACCAAATCCTCATGATAGACCAATAATTTCTCCACCTCCTTGTAGGCATGCTCTTGAATCACCACCATCCAATGTATTTGTGACAATAGGGAATTAGAAGAAGGATCAAACATTGAGGAAATCGAAGAAGGAAGCATGGATGACTATGAAAACTATCTTGAAATTGAAGAGGTTGGAAAGCACAATGGCACGATTGAATACATTTCGATGAGGAGGAAAGTGATGAAGAAGCTTGAAGTTTTTCATGTGATTTTTTCACTCGTGCACTATCCAAGAATGGTTTTTAAGCCTCAGCGATTGCAAACAGAGAGTAGGAAGAACAAATAATATAGCTCTCTAAATCCTCCACTAAACAAGATTATTAGCAGGGGATCACTATTACCACCTTCCATTGAATCAGCTAGAGAGAAATCAAATTCACCAATTGTCAAGGATCACACTTTGCTATGCCAAGTAAGTTATTTGATTCTTCTCCCAACTCAAAAGTTGTTAAGAGCAATTCTCTTCTAAATCTGGATTTACAGGAACATCTAAATTCCAATCAAAGGCTACACCCCCATCTCCTTCCAAGCCAATTGCTACATTTAACAACGAGAGACCCAACACCAAAAGTAATGACACATCTGCCATTTAACTCCTCATCCACTACTGGGCGTCTTCCTCATCTACCATAACTTCATTTGACTATGTAGAGCATGCTAGCAAAACCAAATTCCAGCTCTCTGAAACTAAATACCTACAAACACATCCTGCCCAATTTGACAGATTCATCAAGGCGATGCAGGGTGGTAACTCTAAATGCCCAATCTATAATTCTAAGTGGTAACTCTAAATCCACAATATATAATTCTAAAGGCTTACTTCCCACACCATCCACACCATCTTCTCAAAACATGCTAGCCCTCGGTGCCTCCACCACCAATACTGAGTTGATCCTTTTTACTGTCACTTCTCATTAAATGTTTCTAGTGAACAATTTCATTATAGATTCTAGAGCCTCGAGATAATGTGATTCCAGCAAAAGTTACAAATGCTCTTGGCCTCACGTTGACCAGTAAATTCTACATGCTACTCAATGAAATCCAAACAAGTTCCATTGGTAGGAAGGATTAAGGATGATTAGGTTGCACTAGTTGATTACCCCGACAAGAAGGTACTCCGACCATTTTGGTGGCGGGATCCCAACATCTTTTAGTATGTTGTTGAGTAGGATTTTTGCAGATATCTAGGTGGAGAAATAAAAATGGATTGGTCATCGAAACTATCCTAGTGAAAGGAGAAATGAAGAAGTTGATGCTAGTCAGAAAAATGAAGTTCACAGTAAGGAAGTATGATGATCTAAGAGTTGATATCCCTTTTCAAGATTATGGGCTTGGAAATTACCTCCTTGTATTACGAAGGAAGAGGACTTACCACTTCTCATGGAGGAAGAAGAAGAATGAATCTAGACAATGGAGTTTGATGGTAGCCATTCCAGAGTAGGTTCAAGAGCTGGTGTAGTATTATACTCTCCCTCCAATGAGGTATATCCTTTTGCCTACAAGCTGTAATTTGACAATACAAATAGTATAGTAGAGTATGAATCATTACTCTTAGGCATGAATACAGCAGAGGACATGGGAATCAAGAAGTTGAGATGCAAAGGTGATACAAAGGTTGTGGTAAAGCAGGTCCACCAACAATATCAGTGAAAAATCCTAGACTCAGGGAACTATAGAAACAGAGTGTGGGACTGCATTGAATCCTTTGATGCATTCTCCATTGAAGCTATCCCTAGGGAGTAGAATGAAAAGGCTGATTCTCTAGCAGTGTCAACTTCCTTAGTGATACCTCATCCTTCTTTTGGCAAGGATAAAGTGACCATTGAGATGGTGTTTAGACCTAGCGTACTAGACAATGCAAATCACTGACAAGTCTTCAATGATGACAATCAGATCCTATCCTTCTTAGAACAAAGGGATAAATTTAATAATATTTTCTTTGAAGGAAGTAAAAACCCACATCATGAATCAGTCCCTAAAGAAGAGAAGGAAGGAATTGAGGGAATTGATGAAGAGGGAGTAATCAAACTAAAAGGAAACAAAATCCCCAAAGGCCTAGTTTCTTTGGAAGATCTCTTTGACAAGCATGACAGGTTCATCCAAGAGAAAGAAAAATAGTCTTCTCGGTGTCCATCTGATTTTGATCAAGAAAACATTGGCACTTCAAAGAATCCAAGGATGGTTAACATTGGTAAATTTTTCTCACCAAAAGAGAAGAGAAAGTTTGTTGCTCTGCTAAAAAGTAATCAGATGTCCTGGCCTATTCCTATGATGGACTTCAATCTTTTTAGCCACAAGAAATACATCACTCCATTCCTTTGAAGCAAGGAGCTAAGCTCTGTAGTAAAAAATAAAGTCCCTACAATCCAAAGATTGCCGATGTTATCAAAGAAGAGGTGACACGTATGCTCAATGCTAGAGTCATCTTCCCCATCCACCAATCAACATGGGTGGCTAACATTGTGCCATAAGGGAAGAAGAATAGGGAAATAAGGATTTTTTTAGACTTCAAAATATGAATAATGCATCTCTCAAAGGACAACTACCCTATTCCAATCATGGATCATATTTTTCAAGCAGTCACTGGATCTGAAATTCTCTCTTTGCTTGATGGATTCTCAAGGTACAACCAAATCAAGGTGGCAAAAGAGGATTGCAATAAAATAGCCTTCACAACACCTTGGGGCATGTTTGCCTACAACGCAGAATGCCTTTTGGATTGATCAATGCTGGAGCCACTTTCCGAGAGAGTAATGGACTTGGCCTTCAAATATTTTAAACATTGCATTATCATTTAACTTGATTATCTCACAGTTTTTCAAAGAGCGGGGAGATCATATCTGTCATTTGGAGAAAGTCCTTGTAAGGTGTAGGAAACATGACATTTCTACAAATCCAAATAAGTACATTTTTGGATTGACAAAAGGTAAGTTGTTGGGACATATTGTGAACAACACATAGAGCACATATTGATCTTGAGAGGATCAAAGCTATCCAAGAACTAGCCTTACCAACCAACAAGAAGGGAGTTCATTCATTATTTGGAAAGGTAAACTTCCTTCATCATTTTGTTCCTGATTTTTTTGAACTGACTAAGCATATAACTTCCATGATGAAGCCTCAAACAAGTTTCAAGTGGAATAAGGAAGGAAAAACAACATTTGAGGAGATCAAGAAAGCCATTACCAAATGTCCAACTATTGTATCTCCATATTTCAACAAGGAGTTATTCATGTATTGCTATACATCAGAACATACCCTCTCTGTTGTCCTTGTTCAAAAAAATGAAGGTTTGGAAGCACCCATTGCTTTCATGATCCGTCCTTTGAAAAATCATGAGCTTAAGTACAACCAATTTGAGAAACATGCCTACGCGGTGATCAAAGCTGTTAAAAGTTTCAGATTCTACATTCTTAATTCCCATACAAAGTAATGGTCCCTGGAAGTGCAATCAAGTCCATTTTGACTCAACAAGGTCCTGAAGATAAGAGAGGAAGTTAGATTGCAAAGACCTAAGAGTATGACTTGGAGATTAGGCCCTCTAATCTAGTAAGAGGAAATGGTTTGTGCCAGTTGATTGCTGAAGATGAAGCTCTCAGGGCTCAACAGGAGAAAAGGATGATGTTTTCTCAACCTGTTCAGGAGATAGTCCACAAGTGCTCTTTGTCACCACTACTAATGAGTGGTATGCTGATATTGCTTACTACCTCACTTATGGAGAATTCCCTCCTCATCTTGATTACAAAAAGAAGAACCCTCAAGCTGAAAGTAACCAAGTTTGTGATCTGGAATCATGCACTTTACAAGAGAGGTCTAGATGGTTGTTTCCTCAGGTGTGTGGATAAGGAGCAACAACAAAAGTTGCTCAGGGCATATCATGATCAAGCTTGTGGTGGAAATTTCTCAATAATGGTCACTGCGCATAAGATTCTTAGGGGGAGATATTATTGGCCCTCCATATTTGCAGACACTCAATATTGGGTTTCTAAATGTAAAGCATGCCAATAATTTGTTGGAAAACCACAACTAGCTGCATTACCACTCAGGCCTGTAGTGATTGAGGAACCATTTCAGCAATGGGGGCTGGATTTCATTGGTGTTTTGAATCCTCATTCAAGTGCAGGGAATACTTATGTACTCACTACAACTAATTACTTCACTAAATGGGTGGAAGCCATTCCAACCAAGCAAGCCATCTCTGAAACAGTCTACAACTTCATCAAGGAGAATATCATTGTCCATTTTGGAGTACCACAGAAAATTGTTGTAGACAATGCCACCTATTTCTCTTCAAAGGAGCTCAAAGAGTTTTGTTATGGCTTTGGAATCTCCCTATCTCACTCTTCTGACTATTACACATAAGGAAATGGGCAAGGCTGAGTCAAGCAATAAGAACATTGTGACCATTTTCATAAGCTGGTAGATGAGAATCAAAGGAACTAGCACAAGAAGTTATATGATGCATTATGGGCTGATAGGATCACTCCTAAGAAGGCAATAGGTATGTCACCTTTCCAAATGTTGTATGGAGTTGAGGTAGAGATTCCCCTCACAATTGAGATGCCAGCTCTCAAGTTGCTGTAAGAAATAGAAGATGGTCAATACAAAGACTCCATTGACAAGAGGATCCTCTTCTTGGAGAAACTAGAAGAAATAAGATGCCGAGTGCTGGATAGAATTAAGGAACATCAGTTGAAAGTGAATATTTTTTTTGACAAGAAGACCAAAGCAAGGAATTTCAAAGTTGGAGATTTTGTCCTGCTATGGGACAAGAGAAGAGAACTAAAGGGCAGCCATGGAAAGTTTGATTCATTGTGGCTGGGCCCATTCCAAATTCATGGAGCTTGTGGTGAGAATGTTTTTATCCTCTCATACTTGGATGGAATGCCATTGGAATTTCCTCAAAGTGGGAAATACTTGAAACTATATCATCAGTGAAAGCGGGTTGTCCCTCGCCTTGTACCATAGGTGATTTTTGTAGGTGTGTTTTTACCTTTTCTGTTGTGTGGTTTTGGTTTAGTTTATTTGTTTTTTGTTGTGTATGTTTTGGCTTGTGTTTTCCTCCTTCCACTCTTTCTTATAATTATACATGAATCTGGATCCTCATGTTGTGCCCTAGCCATGCCTAGTTCATGCCATGTCCCCAAGCTAGAGCCACTGTTGTCTCCCGAAAACTACTCTGCGTTTTCATAGCCAAATTCAAATTTTTTGAGCTCATGCCCTTCGTTGGTGTTTAAGCCAAGTTAGAGATTCAAGAAATTAGCAAAAGTTGTGCCCTAGAGCTTGTTTAAACCTCTGTTTTGCTCATTTTTAGAAATCCTCCATTTCCCGGTCTGTGCACATAATATCCTCTTTGTAACCTCCATTTTTTATCAAAAATTTTCACTTGTTCTATGGCTTGGGTTGTCAAATCATTGTTTTGCCTCCATGCCTCTAGTTTGTGAAGGAAATTTGAAAATTGGACTCAAAATGATGAATTTTTCTTCCTCTGCATATTTTCAACATTGGGATGATGGGCATAATTTCACTATCACATTTTCCAATGAATGTAGGTACATGGTCAGATCCTATTGGATGGGGAGGAATGGGATTTTGGTGAACTTAACACTTTTGGTCACTTTTGGAAAAAATGGTAAATTTGCTCCACGGCCCGAAAAGTTTGAAGTTGCTGATTTTGGTTCATTGTGGAAAAAATGTAAGTTTTTGTCCCAGGTTGCATAAGTTCAATTGGGACACTTGGGACCAAAAATCTGAATCGGCCAAAAAATTCAAAAGCATGAGAGCATGCCAGCAGAGGAAATTAAGTTTTCGAGCCTTTTTTTTCAAAAAGGTTAAAATGTTTAGAAAAGAACCGCAACCCCGCCTCCAACTAGAATGTGCCACGTGTCCTAGTCAAATTAGAGTAGCGGGCCGGCGGAGGAAATTGAGTTTTTGAGACTTTTTCCAAAAAAGGTTAAAATGTTTAGAAAAGAACCGCGACCCTGTTTCCAATCAGAAGATGCCACGTGTCAAGAGTTCAATTAGAGCAATGGGTCGGTGGAGAAATTTGTGTTTTTGAGCCTCTTTGCAAAAAGGTGAAAAGTTAAAAAGTGACCCGTAGCCTCGATCAGGATTTAAAGGGAAAAATTCAAAGTTGAATCCCATAAGGAGAAATTCAAAGGTGAAGCCCATCGTTGAAAATTCAAAGAAGGAGAACAGAATGGCAGAGAACTTTGAGTTTTGAGCCTTTTTCAAAAAGGTTAAAATGTTGAGAAAAGGGCCACGACCCCATTTCCAATCAGAGGATGCCACATGTCAAGAGTTCAATCGGAGCAGCGGGCCGATAGAGGAAATTGAATTTTTTATCCGTTTTTCCAAAAAAGGTTAAAATTTTTAGAAAAGAGCCATGACCGCGTCTCCAACCAGAACGTGCCACATGTCTAAGTTGAAAAGTCAAAGCGGGGCTGCGGGCCAATTTTTTCTAAATTGCCAAATCTCACGAAAAATTAAAAAATGTGAAAGGATTCCCCCGTAACCACTCCAATCCCTTCCTATTGTGTGGAAGGCCCAATTTCAGAGTTAGAGGAAAGATCAAATGGTTTATATTTAAACTGGAAAATCAAATGTAACGGTTGCTTTGCAAGATCTGATTTTTAACCCGCCATGAGTGTTTTCTTCACAATAGAGGAATTTGAAAAGGTGTTGAGGATTTGTGAAGTTGTAATGGTTTCTTGCAAATAATATAATGGCTTCTTGACATTCCAAGTGTTGGAGATTGATTTAAAAAGATGAGAGTGTTCTGTACCTAGAAAAGATAGAAAACACCACACTTCTTCTATTTTCCCTTCTCTTAAGAATTTCCTCTATTCTCAAAGCTCTATACAAATTATGCTTTAGCTTCAATAATAAAAGAATGAATTTTTTCCTTTTTGATTGAGGTATTGATTGGTGGCTTGTGACCAATGAATTTTATTCGGTCTTATAGCTTCTCTTGCGGATTTGTTTTCTTCTAACTATAAATGCATGTAAATGAAATTTCTAATTAATGTGTGTGGGCATCTAATATTCTACTCACAACATTATTTTTCTTCTACCTCTATTTCCACTCCCCTTCCCCTTTCCAAGACAAAGTTTCTTCCGTAGTGAGGCATTGGTAGCTTTTCCACGGGGTTAGTGGAGTGCCCCGTTGGATCTCGGTGAAAGGCCACCATTGAAATCCACTTTTTCACGCATGCACATACTTAAGCTGCACCGTTCAAGTAGAGGGACTTAGATTCCCATAGCTTTGGCTTGAAACCAACCAATTTTTCAACAAGACAATTTTTCTTGCATAATAGGTTTTATCTTCATAAAAGAAGCGTATATTTATGTATAGTCTGTTCCATGACCTAAAAGTCCCAAAAATTTTCAAAAGTAATATATGGGATTTTCAAATTAAAACTCCTTGAGTCAAACTTCTAGAAAAAATATGACTCCCTCAAAAATGGAATCTATATTTCTATCTTGCTGCTATAAATAGATTGCTCCCACAAAGGAAAACTATATAAAACTAGCCATATTATACATAGTCTATCACAAAAAGAAGACTATTCCTATAAAAATAAAATACAAATATTCCAATGCTTCCCACATCAATCATCTTTACAAATACCTCAAGGATATATTATACTCATCCCACATAGACTTCCAAAGCATCAATCGGTTTATAAAAAAGCAAAGCAGAAAAAAGATAACTTTTTCGTCAAGGACTCGTCTATTTTGATCTTAGGTATCTTGCCAAAGAGGAATGTTGTCTCACACCAGGTTATGCTAAAACAACCTCTTTCAACTCATTGCATTTACTTTCTAATATTCTTCCTACTCAAGGGACGTTCCACAAATGTGACATTTCGTGATCATGTGACCTTCTTCACCCTTAGAATAGTCAATCATGCAACGCCTTTAGGGTTTTATGTTCATAAGCCAATATTTGGTATGATAGACTCGTAATGATTATTATCACTTAGGCATATTTTTGTATCCTCTTACCATTCACCTCTTTTCTTACTTATTTCTCCTCCTTCACAGGACCAGACCTTTAACACCTACATTCTACGAATACCTCTTCCACCAACATCACCCATATCTAAATGACCTAAACTCAACCATGCCTATTCTACCTATACTCAACCATGCCTAAATGACCTCGACTCCACCATGCCTAAAACCTACTGACCCATTCATCTACCTCATCATATTCTTCCCTAGCTTATGGGATAAATGCATCGATCCGAGGCCCCTTTTTTCAAGGTTATATAGGAAGCACTCCGAGGGCATAAGGCCCTTTGAGGTTAGCTCAACCATATTTTTACCTTTTCCATAATTTCCCCTTTTAAAACTTTACCCTAACCATTTTCCCCATTATGGATGTTATTATGATTTTGATTTAGTATGATGTTAGATATTTGATCATGGATTATTGTGATCTTGATTTGGTTATGATGCATGATGATTATTAGAGACACTTCATATGTGGATGATGATATACTATTTGACATGGATATATTATGAATGTTGTTCGGGCATGTGATTTTGGATATTGTGAGTAGACCTAGAAAATGGACATTATATGATGATGATATAGTTGTTGATTAAATTACAAATGATATAGTTGTTACTTTGATGTTGTTGTGATTCATTTATATAGATGATTTTGGAATTATATTTATATTCATTTTGGATGTTCTGATATGGCCACAAGGCCAAAGGAGGTATTTGTTTTGCAGGTTAAAATATCACAACAAACATCGGGGATTGAGACCAACCACATTGGAATTCTAGATGAATTCAACAAGGTCACCATGGCAACATGTTTTGTGTGTGTGTGTGTGTTGTTTTTGTTAGGGATTCCCATGGGGGGATCACCTTTATATGTGACCATGGGTTTTGTGTATTTTATTAATGTGGTTCCTTTTATTATTGTTTGTATGTATTTTATTAGTGATGTGTCCCTTTCTTTTATTTAATTAAATTGTGGTAGATTAATGTGAGAAAACATATGGTTAAAAGTTAATTAATTAAATTTGGATATAAGAAAGTAATAATGGAAGTTGTTGGCTTTTTGTATTAAATATGTAAGGGATGTGTAAGTATGTGTAAGAGTTGTGTAAGTCATATTTTGGAGTATGAAACACTCCACCTCCTTGGAAATTCGAATTTGTCCTTGGGGCTATTTTTTTGGAGGCTTGTGGGACAAGTAAAACTTGTCCCATACCTCTTAATTTATTTACCAACCATACCTATGGTTGGAGGGTTGATTTTAGACCTTTTTAATGCATTTTTATTAATCAAGTTGCATGTTTTAATTGCACTCTTCTTACATTTTATTTAATTCAGTCCTTTGGGGTGTGGGCTTTTTGGAGTGTGTAAGTAAATTGTCATATTTTCACCCACCTCTTTATTGTGCTTTGGAGAATGAAATTTGACTTTTGTGTTGGAGTTGAGGATGTGTGATGTGGCATCCTACATGGATCCACATCATCCTCTCTCTTCCCTCTTCTATAAAATTCAAACTCATTGCCTTGTTTTGGGTTGTTGAAACTTTGGAATGCTTCCTTGGGGAATTTTCTTGTGCTTGGAGCTCTTGCTTTTGGAAGGAGATTGAAAACTTTGCATGCTTGTTGGTTGTTGTTTTGGGACTATATTTTGGCATTGAAGCTTTTTGTTTGGAAACAAAAGCTATCATGGAGAGGTAAGAGCTTGGCTCTTGGAAATACTCTTCTTTTCCTTCCTTTTCTTGAATATGTAAATGCTGGTATGTTTGTTATTGTTGTGGGTTGTGGGTAGACTGCCTAGGAATGGTGTAGGAGAAGGCTATGGGGAATCCATGTGGGGGGCATAAGGAATGCCATTGGCATCAGATTATTGTGGAGGGAGTTTGGGTTTGGGATCCACCATGGAAAAGAAATAGCTTGCATTTCTTACTTTGTGGGGGCATAAGGAAAATTGTGGGGGGCATAAGGAGGGATTGTGGGGGCATAAGGATATGTGTGATGAATTATATTGGTGGTTTGTTACAGTGGATGCCCAATTCCCATTGGGAGGCATAAGCAGCTTCCCCCATAGTCCTTGCTCCTTTGGCTTGCATGATGAAGCCTGAGTTTTGTTTTAATGTTTTCAATGTAGTTGTAAAATATTGTTTTGTGTTGAATGTGTTTTAATTTGAAATGTGCATGTTGAAAGAATGTTGTGTGTATGTTTTGTGGAAGCCTTTTGTTTGCCATGGGTTGAATCACACCTTCTATTGCATTGTGGTTGGGGCTCGGGGGCCAATGATGAAGGATGGCTTCTCCTTTCATTGGATGTCTTGGTTGGGTGGAGAGCGTTGCCTTTCCCCCACTTTTGTTGTGATCAAATTGGAAGAAAAGGAACTTGCATGTTGTTGTTTTTGGAGTAGAGGAAAATACAGTTTTGATAGTCCCTTGTGAAATATATTTTATTGTAACCTTTCCCACTTTGAAGTGGATGAAATTGTAATATTTTTTGTGAAGGAAAGATGTTTGTATTTGGATATGAAAGCTGTAATTTGAATTGTGAAAGAGATATACTTTGTTTTTGGGTTTTGAAAGAAAGACATGAAATTTGTAAAGTGAAATGAAAATGAAAAGAGAAATGTAAGATGAGACTCTGTTTTTTTCTTTGAAAGAATGTGAAAGAAAATGTAATATTCTGCTATGTAATTAATAATGATGAAATTTGAAGGAATAAAAGAAAGAAGTTGTAAAAATTTCTTTGGAAATAAATGAATGAATGAAATGTTCTTTCCAAATTGTATTGTAAATTTAATTCTGATCATGTCAATGTTTTGGGAATCTCTGTTTGAAAGGAAGAAACGTATGTGAGGAAAAATACAATGTTTTTGCCTCTTTTGGAAATGTGTAAAATTGAAATCAGAATTGCATTTTGGGTTTAGAATAGTTTGATTTAAATCATTTAAATGTATTAGACTAGATGAGAAATGAATTTTCATACTTGGAAGATGAAATTGTTAAATAGATCCCTCAAGATTTGATCCCTGTTATTGTAAATTTAAAACTAGAAAATAATTTAATTAAAATGCATAGTTCGGCCCACACACTAATAATCAACATGAAACATTAAAATTTAGCATGTTGTGATATCAATGAACTCATTTTGACAAAAAAACACTTAAGGAAATAATTTAAAACATTGCAAAATCGGCCCAAACCATTCACAGTTATTTTAGACCTTTTTTATCAATTGTTGGAAAAATTCAAATTGGAATCAATCAAGAAAATCACCTTCCAAAAACATCCTAAATCCTTCTTAGAACAATCCTCCATGTCTGTTTGGCATGTTGAGTGAAGGAGAAGATCAAATTGAACCAAATTTATAAGTTAAAATTTACCAGTTTTGCTTTTAAAAATCTTGCAGACATTTTCTTTTCATAAATTGACCCCTTAAAATTTATCAAAATCTAAAATTTATGATTCTATGTAAAGAGGGCATCGAGAGATTTCCAAAAAGTCCTTTTTCCCAAAACTGAGCTTTCTAGAAAAAGTTATGGCCTTCTGAAGTTTTCCTTCCTTGGGGGAAAATTTGGGAAAAAATTTTCCTTGGTGGGCCACGGCCCCTAAATTTTCCTTTGAAACCTTTAGAAAAAAATTTGGAATTTTTTTTGGAAAATTTTAAAACTTTTCCCACCATGCCCATAGCCAATCAAAGGCTTCCACATGGCATGGGGTGATAGGGGTGGAACCTCACAAACTTTTTCCTTTTTGAAATTTTTTTTTTTGGAAAATTTTATTTTCTCCCCCTGGCCCCACACTCCCCCCTTGCCTTTGGGAAATCCCTTCCACGGGATGCACGTGGACCCATGCATCAAACTTATCCCTTTCTCCCTTTCCCCCTTCGGTGAAATCTCCCAAACTCCTTCACCCCCCCTTCCCTCATCTTCCCCTTTGGCTTGTTGAGCTCGACCACATGTGTCCCTGGCATGTGCAACGAGAGGCATGGGCAAAAGTAGATTTTCTCCCCGTGTGGAAAATTTCAAAACTCCCTGCCTGCCCTGATCCAACCCAAAAAAAATGGATTTTTCACCCACCCACCCAGGCACAACCTTTTTTTCCCCACATGGGAAAAATTTTTTCATCTCCCCACTGTCCCTTTTGGGAAAATTTTCACCCCAAGGCCCACCGCCCATAACTGGAGTTTTACAAGGAGTTAGGAGGACTTCTTTATATCATTGAAAGGTGAGAAAATTTCCTATCCAATGGGAATGATTTAGGGAAATTTTGAATGTGTTAAGTGTGAGAAAAATCAAGTTGAAACTCTAGCTTGTTAGAGAGTGGGTATGGTGATAATTTACCCCCTGAACCTAACTTGAAACTTCTAACCCTAAAATTTGGACCTTGTGACCTCTGATAATTGTTAATAAAAGAAAAGTATGTTCTAGTAGATTAAACTTGTTCTAGAACCTGTTAGTGACAACTGTTGTCTTGACAACCTGGTTGTAGACACTTCTAATAAAAAAAAATTATTCCATAATTTTCCTAACTAATCCTAGGTTGTTTCTTGGGTCTCAAGTGGGTTGTTTTAGTGGGCATCACACTTGGTATCAGAGTAGTGGTTCAAAATCTTGGACCATTGGGCACACTAGAAAACTTGGGACATGAAACTTAAACCTAGCACACTTTTAAATCTAGAAAACAACTTAGTTTAGAAATTGTAATATTTTAGTAAACATGGAAAAATTGAGTAAAACTTAGAAAAATGAACTAACTCTCACTTTGGTCTATGTAGGAGGCGCAGATGGGGAGGGGAATTTTCACATAGACTCAGACTTACCACCACCACCACCACCACCGATCAGGGTGTAGCAGCCATCCTACCCCAGATTTTGTAGACTCTTCAGGATGTTAATGCCACTCTACGCGGAGGATTAGGAGGAGGACATATAGCCAGACATGATAGAGGAGCCATTTCCATTGAGGGTCAGGGCATCTCCTCGACCCAGCGAGGAGCATAGAGGAGAGAACTCCCATGCAGAGTTCAGCCAGGGAAGAGTCACCACAGAGGGGACAGGGTGATCGAGTTTTAGAGCATAGAGAGAGGTCTCGAGCCCTAGGCTTAGGGATGAGCATGTAGAGAGACCTAGAGGCCATCAGACCACAACTACAGATCACATCAGGGAGATCCTGAAGCTTTGACCCATCACATTACTCAGGTGACATAGGTGGATTTCAGGTAGAGGCCTAGCTAGTGAGCTTGAGTGGTTGCTTCAAGCTTTTCCTTGTTCTAGCAACACAAAGCTCATGTTGTGATCCATCTACTAAGGGATGGAGCAGGAGTATGGTGGAGGATAGAGGAGTAGAAGCTCCATGTTGATTCTGAGACAGTGACTAGGAGCTATTTGAGGAGAGATTCAGGAGCAGATATTTGTCACGAGGTTCATATAATAGAGGATAGATGAGTTTCATGACCTCGACATGGCATCTCTTTTGATAGTAGAGTAGAGAGAGTAGATTTTGGATCTACTCTAGTATGTTGAGTACATGCAGGATGAGCAGTGTGATTCACAAGTTCATCCGGGGCCTAAATCTAGACATTGGAGGTGCAGTGTGGATCCATTGTCCACATACATTAGCTGAGGCCATCAGAAGGCCTATATAACAGAGGAGACTCGGGGAAGACCCAAGGCTAGAGAGACCGAGTCTAGAGCCACATATAATAGATGTAGGACAACAGATCGAGGGGTTCAATACCTCTTCCTCATGGTGGATAGGGTTCAACATAGTCATCATTTAGACCACAACACCAAAATAACAATAAAAAGTCCCACCCACCTCATAGACCTCCACAGAGAGCTAATGCATAGAGAGGTCGAGTATGGGGCCTCCTCCTAGGGGTCCCATCAGGACATAGGGTGGACCTAGAGCTCAGTCAGCTGGGAGCTCACTAGTAGAGACCTCAATAGACCATAGCTGGATCATCAAGATCCATGCCATAGACTTCTAGGGCACCTACTGGAGGTGCTACTCATTGGGGAGGATCAGGAGGATGTTTTGGTTGTGGTGTTACTGACACTTTTTGGAGAGACTTCCCACAGAACCCTAATAACAAGGGTAAGACATATCTCAGCTGACTTTGTTGGTGACATGGGACATAGCCACAAGATTTATGTAGTGGTTGAGAACCACTAGGTAGAGCATCAGAGTACAGTCATTGAGACTATAAGTAGCATTGGTGGTATTCCTACCTCTATATTGTTTGATTCTGTTCTTCTTGATTCTTTCATTGCACCATCTTTAGTAGAGCAATGCAGGCTGTTGGCAGTTAGGTTGGGTCATAGTTGGGATGTTGAGATGGCTTCTGGAGCCAAGATCTCTATAGACTCCTTAGTTAAGGAGTGTGTAGTGGATTTGGGACCTTTCACCACTACCTCAGATCTTCATATCCTTCCTTTGGGCTCATATGGAGTCATTTTGGGTATGGATTGGTTATCTACACACAGGGCCAGGATGGATTGTTACCACAAGACTATATCTTGTGTAGATGATTTGGGAGTTGAGTCGGTGATTTCGGGGTCAAGAGACCCATTTCTATTCACACCATCTCCATTATGTAGCTTAAGCGGTGTGTGTGATGGGGTTATCAGATGTATGCTATTATAGTTAGTGACAGATCAGAGGATGGGTCTAGTGGACCATCACTAGATGATCATCCCATTTTGAGAGAGTTTGTAGATGTCTTTCTAGGGGAGCTACCGGGGTTACCACCCCCACGTGAGATTGATTTTCATATAGATCTAGTTCTGGAGTAGAGCCTATCTCACGAGCACCTTATCGGATGACCACCCCAGAGCTCTGTGAGCTCAAGTTGTAGCTTGAGGGCCTTTTGGAGAAAGGCCTTATCCATCCTAGTGTATCCCCTTGGGGTGCACCGTGATCTTTGTGAAGAAGAAGGATGGATCCTTGTGGTTGTGTATTGATTACCACCAATTTGAATAAGGTAATGATCAAGAATCGTTATCCCCTTCCATGTATTGATGACTTTGTTTGATCAGATGAAGGGAGCCACATTTTTCTAAGATTGATCTTAAGTTAGGTTACCATCAGCTAAGAGGATTTTGGAGGTGGATATTCATAAGACCACTTTTCATATGAGATATGGGCACTATGAGTTCATAGTGGTGCCTTTTGGTTTGACTAATGCCCCCGTAGTGTTTATGAGTTTGATGAATGGGGTATTTAGGACCTTCTTAGATCACTTCATGCTCATCTTCCTTGATGACATTTTGATTTACTCACGTACGTGTGAGGAGCATGAGGGCACCTTCACTAGGTTCTTCAGTGTCTTTGGGAGTAGCAACTTTACGAGAAACTTGGAGAAGTGTGCATTCTTTCAGATAGAGGTACAATATTTGGGTCATATCATTTCTAGGGAAGGTATCACCATCGATCCTTCCAAGATTAGAGCCATTATGGATTGGCCAAGCACCCACTACTATGACTGAGGTGCACAGCTTCATGGGATTAGCAGGTTACTACGGAGATTTGTTTAGGACTTCTCTCGATTGCGCACCCCATCACTTCCCTTCAGAGGAAAGGGAAGAAGTTTGTTTGGTTAGATAGATGTGAGTAGGCCTTCAGGACACTAAAGGAATGCCTCACTACAACACCTATTCTTGTAGTGTTGGATCCACAGGTGAGTTTTTCATTTTGCACGGATGCTTCCTTTAGCAGGCTTGGAGGTGTGTTGATGCAGGAGGGAAGAGTAGTGGCTTTTGAGTCTCACAAACTCAAATATTATGAGCTTAATTATCCGACTCATGATCTTGAGCTTGTGGTAGTTGTGCATGCCTTAGTTTGATGGAGGCACTTTCTTCTTGGTAGGAGATTCACACTCAGGATAGATCACTTGAGTCTTCGTCACCTCTTCACACAGCCCAATCTCAATGCTCGTCAGTGGTGTTGGATGGAGTTGCTTTGTGAGTATGATATGGAGATCGAGCATGTGAAGGGGAAGGAGAATGTGGTAGCAGACACTCTCAGTAGATGGAGACATGTGGCTATGGCCACCTTAGTGAGCAAAAATTTGTGGAGTAGGATTCTTCAAGCTTCCTCTTGACAACTTCTACATTGCAGTTCAAGCAGAGATCGAGTCTCAGAGACCCCTCGAGGGAAGTTTGATGGTTTTCCTTAGAGGCAGATGGTCTTCTCAGGCACAGAGGCTAGATTTATGTTCCCAGAGATGGAGGCTTGAGGCAGGACATCTTGGTAGAGGCACATCATGCACCCTATTCAGCCCATCCCGGGGTGAAGAAGATGCACGCCACCTTGAGACAGTTGTATCATTGGAGAGGACTTCATAGAGACGTGGCCTAGTTTGTGTCATGATGTTTAGAGTGCTAGAGAGTTAAGGCTAAGCATCAACATCCAGCTGGCCTTCTTTTTCCTCATGCTATACCAGAATGGAAGTGGGACACCATTTCCATGGATTTCATTGTTGGGCTACCGATGTCGAGATATCACCACGATGCCATTATGGTCACGGTTGATAAATTGACAAAAGTGGCTCACTTTTCTCCGTGAAGACCACTTATACAGCTAGAGCAGTGGCATGGGTATATTTGGATGAGATTGTCAGGTTGCATGGGATTCCACGGAAGATCATTTGTGACCGCGATCCTTTGTACACTTCCCATTTTTGACTACCATGCAGTATGTCCTCGGGACGAGAATCAACTTCAGCACAACATATCACCCTAAGACAGATGGATAGACTGAGTGGGTGAATCAGATTTTAGAGGACATGCTCAGGATGTATGTGATGGATCAACAGTCTAAATGGGAGGAGTACTTGTACTTAGTGGAGTTTTCCTACAATAATAGTTTCCAGAGTTCTATAGGCATGGCTCCTTTTTAAGGATTTGTATGGTAGAGAGTGTAGACACCTCTTAGCTGGGATAGGTTAGAGGACAGAGTATCTCTTGGACCAGCTCTTCTACAGGACATGGAGCAGTAGGTGGTGTTGATCAGGTAGAGATTGCAGGAGGCATAGGACAGGTAGAAGAAGTATGCAGATCATCAACATAGGATCGACCATAGTTTTGATGTGGGCATGAAGGTGTTCCTTCATGTTAGGCCACACAAGAGCCCTATCCATTATGGAAAAGGTTCTAAGTTAGCTCCTAGATTCATTGGGTCCTTTTGAGATCTTGGAGCGTATCGGCCCTTTGGCCTACCATCTAGCATTGCCACCTAGCTTGTCTCGCATACATGATGTTTTTCATGTTTTAGTTCTCAGGAGATATATTGCAGATCCTTCTCATGTGTTAGATTGGACATCATTGTAGGTGTAGGATCAGGGGTAGGTGATGGTGGAGCCCATTCACATCCTAGATCATAGGACCCTGGGCCTTTGAGGCAGAGAGGTTGATCAGGTTCGGGTGTAGTGGGACATATATGATGAGACTACAGCTACATGGGAGGATGCTACCTTATTACAAGTTTAGTTTCCACATTTGTTCTAGTGACTTCCAGAGGAAGTTCAAGTCTAAGGGGAGGGGATGTAGTGCCCACTTCCCTTTGACACCTTTTGATATTGATCTTGATATTGTTGATTACATTATGGACATTATTATGCTTTTGATTTAGTATGATGTTAGATATTTGATCATGGATTATTGTGATCTTGATTTGGTTATGATGCATGATGATTATTAGAGACACTTTATATGTGGATGATGATATACTATTTGACATGGATATATTATGAATGTTGTTCGGACATGTGATTTTGGATATTGTGAGTAGACCTAGAAAATGGACATTATATGATGATGATATAGTTGTTGATTAAATTACAAATGATATAGTTGTTACTTTGATGTTGTTGTGATTCATTTATATAGATGATTTTGTGAATTATATTTATATTCATGTTGGATGTTATGATATGGCCACGAGGCCAAAGGAGGTATTTGTGTTTTGCAGGTTAAAATATCACAACAAACATCGGGGATTGGAGACCAACCACATTGGAATTCTAGATGAATTCAACAAGGTCACCATGGAAACATGTTTTGTGTGTGTGTGTGTTGTGTTTTTGTTAGGGATTCCCATGGGGGATCACCTTTATATGTGACCATGGGTTTTGTGTATTTTATTAATGTGGTTCCTTTTATTATTGTTTGTATGTATTTTATTAGTGATGTGTCCCTTTCTTTTATTTAATTAAATTGTGGTAGATTAATGTGAGAAAACATATGGTTAAAAGTTAATTAATTAAATTTGGATATAAGAAAGTAATAATAGAAGTTGTTGGCTCTTTGTATTAAATATGTAAGGGATGTGTAAGTATGTGTAAGAGTTGTGTAAGTCATATTTTGGAGTATGAAACACTCCACCTCCTTGGAAATTCGAATTTGTCCTTGGGGGCTGTTTTTGGAGGCTTGTGGGACAAGTAAAACTTGTCCCATACCTCTTAATTTAATTTACCAACCATACCTATGGTTGGAGGGTTGATTTTAGACCTTTTAATGCATTTTTATTAATCATGTTGCATGTTTTAATTGCACTCTTCTTACATTTTATTTAATTCAGTCCTTTGGGGTGTGGGTTTTTAGTGTGTAAGTAAATTGTCATATTTTCACCCACCTCTTTATTGTGCTTTGGAGAATGAAATTTGAATTTTGTGTTGGAGTTGAGGATGTGTGATGTGGCATCCTACATGGATCCACATCATCCTCTTCTCTTCCCTCTTCTATAAAATTCAAACTCATTGCCTTGTTTTGGGTTGTTGAAACTTTGGAATGCTTCCTTGGGGTGAATTTTCTTGTGCTTGGAGCTCTTGCTTTTGGAAGGAGATTGGAAAACTTTGCATGCTTGTTGGTTGCTGTTTTGGGACTATATTTTGGCATTGAAGCTTGTTGTTTGGAAAAAAAAGCTATCATGGAGAGGTAAGATCTTGGCTCTTGGAAATACTCTTCTTTTCCTTCCTTTTCTTGAATATGTAAATGTTGGTATGTTTGTTATTATTGTGGGTTGTGGGTAGACTACCTAGGAATGGTGTAGGAGAAGGCTATGGGGAATCCATGTGGGGGGGCATAAGGAATGCCATTGGCATCAGATTATTGTGGAGGGAGTTTGGGTTTGGGATCCACCATGGAAAAGAAATAGCTTGCATTTCTTACTTTGTGGGGGCATAAGGAAATTTGGGGGCATAAGGAGGGATTGTGGGGGGCATAAGGATATGTGTGATGAATTATTTTGGTGGTTTGTTATAGGTGGATGCCCAATTCCCATTGGGAGGCATAAGTAGCTTCCCCATAGTCCTTTCTCCTTTGGCTTGCATGATAAAGCCTGAGTTTTGTTTGAATGTTTTCAATGTAGGTTGTAAAACTTTTGTTTTGTGTTGAACTGTGTTTTTGCATTAAAATGTGCATGTTGAAAGAATGTTGTGTGTATGTTTTTTGTGGAAGCCTATTGTTGCCATGAGTTGAATCACACCTTCTATTACATTGTGGTTGGGGCTCGGGGCCAATGATGAAGGATGGATTCTCCTTTCATTGGATGTCTTGGTTGGGTGGAGAGCGTTTCCTTTCCCCACTTTTTTTGTGATCAAATTGGAAGAAAAAGGAACTTGCATGTTGCTGTTCTGGAGCAGAGGAAAATATAGTTTTGACAGTCCCTTGTGAAATATATTTTATTGTAACCTTTCCCACTTTGAAGTGGATGAATTTGTAAAAGTTTTGAAATGGAAAGATGTTTGTATTTGGATATGAAAGCTGTAATTTAAATTTTGAAAGAGATACCTTGTTTTTGGGTTTTTAAAGAAAGACATGAAATTTGTAAAGTGAAATGAAAAGAGACAGACTTTATTTTGCTTTGAAAGAATGTGAAAGAAAATGTAATATTCTGCTATGTAATTCTGTATGATGAAATTTGAAGGAATAAAAGAAAGAAGTTGTAAAATTTCCTTTGGAAATAAATGAATGAATGAAATGCTCTTTCCAAATTGTATTGTAAATTTAATTCTGATCATGTCAATGTTTTGGGAATCTCTGTTTGAAAGGAAGAAAACGTATGTGAGGAAAATATACAGTGTTTTGCCTCTTTTGGAAATGTGTAAAATTGAAATCAAAATTGCATTTTGGGTTTAGAATAGTTTGATTTAAATCACTTAATTTATTAGACTAGATGAGAAATGAATTTTCATACTTGGAAGATGAAATTGTTAAATAGATCCCTCAAGATTTGATCCCTGTTATTGTAAATTTAAAACTGGCAAATAATTTAATTAAAATGCACAGTTCAGGCCTGCACACAATAATCAACATGGAAACATTAAAATTTAGTATGTTGTGATATTTATGGACTCAATTTGACAAAAACACTTAAGAAAATAATTAAAAACATTTCAAAATCAGGGCCTAAACCATTCATAGTTATTTTGCAGACCTTTGTTTTTGTCAATTGTTGGAAAAATTCAAATTGGAATCAATCAAGAAAAATTGCCTTCTAAAAAACATCCTAAATCCTTCTTGGAATAATCCTCCATGTCTGGTTGGCATGTTGAGTGAAGAAGAATATCAAATTGAACTAATTTTTAAGTTAAAGTTTACCAGTTTGCTTTTAAAAATTCTACAGGCCATTTTCACAAAATTGACCCCTTGAACTTTATCAAAATATAAAATTTATGATTCTTGTGCAAAGAGGGTGTTGAGAGATTTCCAGAAAGTCCTCGTTTTCCCAAAACCGAGCTTTCTAGAAAAAGTTATGGCCTTCTAAAGTTTTCCTTCCTTGGTAGGAAAATTTGGGAAAATTTTCCCTAAGCGGTCTCCACGACCCGAAAATTTTCTTAAAACCTTAGAAAAAATTTCAGAATTTTTTTTGGAAATTTTTAAAATCTTCCCCCGCCACCCTGCAGCCAATCAAAGGCTACCACATGGCACGATAGAGGGGTAGAACCCTTGCTAAATTTGTCCTTTTTAAAATTTTTGTATTTTGGAAAATTTTATAAAAACCCCCACGGCCCTGCACTCCTTCCCTCTCCCTTGGTGAGATCCCCTCTATGGATGAGCAAACCCACATGTCAAACTTATCCCTTTCTCCTCCCCTAAGAGAAATCTCCCAAACTCCTCCGCCGCCCCGCCTTTCCCTCATTTTCTCCCCTACTTCAGCTTGTTTAGCACCATGTGTCCCTAGTGGCATAGTGGAGGCATGGGCACAATTTGGAATTTTCTCCCCACGCAAAGGAAAAATTTGGTAAGTCACCCCACGACCCACCAACTCGCCCTTTTTTTGGGCAATTTTTCACCCCAAGGCCCATCGGCCCATAACGGAGTTTTACAAGGAGTTAGGAGGACTTCTTAATATCATCGAAAGGTGAGAAAATTTCCTATCCAATGAAAATGATTTATAGAAAATTTTAATGCATTAAGTGTGAGAATAATAAAGTTGAAACTTGGATCTGTTAGAGAGTGGGTATGGTGATAAATTACCCCCGAACCTTGTTGAAACTTCTAACCCTAAAATTGTGGACCTTGTGACCTCTTATAATGGTTAATAAAAGAAAATTATGTTATAGTAGATTATTCTTGTTCCATAACTTGTTAGTGACAACTATTGCCTTATGAACCTGTTGCTTGACACTTCTAATAAAAAAAATTATTCCATAATTTTCTTGACTAATCCTATGTTTTTTCTTGGGTCTCAAGTGGGTTGTTTTAGCAGGTATCACAATGACCTTGACTCAACCATTCCTAGATAACTGAATCCACCATGTCTAGATTACCTAGACTAAAAATGCCTATACCCGATTCAACCATGCCTATACTTTACCGAACCATACCTACATGACCTCAACACAACCATGCCTATACCCGACTCAACCATGCCTATACCCAACTCCACCATGCATATACTTGCCTCAATCATGCCTATACCTAACTACATCATGCCTACATGACGTCAACTCAATCATGGCTAACTCAACTAGTTTCTATGTTACACAATAGTAATGGAAATTAAAACAAGTAAAAATTCATCTAATAAACATCATCAACTATATAATGGGGGTGTTTTTGAATCAATGCATATATACAAAAATATAAATAAGTATCAGTATCTCAAAAATATCATGTATAATCTCACATCTTTGGCATGCGGTGATATATATATATATATATATATATATATATATATATATAATCATAATAATGGTACAATATCACATATAGTGACAAATCACCCCATCTAATGCCCTCCTCTCCAATATCACATGTCTCCTCCTCCTGCTAGTCAAGTGCTCTACCAACATCTCCCCACCCTTTTTGGTCCCTTCTTGACCTCCACCTCCTCCTACTAGATCTCTATCGTGCCTAGTCTCCAAGACCTAGTAACCTCACCATGGCCCTATCTCGGGGTCGACGACCCCCTTTGCTACTAGAACTATGAGTCCTAGACCTAGTCCACTCGGTGGATGCCTCCCGGGCTCGGTACTCAGCATATTAAGGTACATAAATCCATGTGGTGGCTAGATGGTCCTGATAATAGTGAGCCTCATTTAGGACATCCTGAACCTCATCATGGATATATTATGTGGTGCTGCCATTGGCTTAATCGCCCCTCGAACTCTTCCCCGACCAAAAATGTACCATGTCCTGGTGTAAGTGTTTGTACTATGGGACCCTATCCTTGTGCCTGTGGTGGTACCCAGTGTAACTACACTGGGCTCAGAGCCACAACTTGTACTGTGTTGTGGCCAACCTGGACATGTAATCTAGCTACATGTTCTTATAAGGTGGTTGCCTACCCTCCATCCCCATCTCCACATTGTGTGGGACCATACAAGTGTGCTACCCGAGCCTATAAGGACATCACCTATGCCTACATGGTAGTCACTTATGCTTGTGCCACCGTCATTTGTCCTGCGATCCTTTAATTTATGCCCGTAGGGAAACCACCCGCCCCCGTAATGTATCCCTCTTCACTATTATTGTCATTAAATTAGGTTTCCACGGCCTTGGTGGTGTCACCCATAGTTGTTCCACCCACCACTTCATGTATCCATCGGTAACTCCTACATCATCAATACGTCGATCTAAAGACTGCTCATCTTGCCCTATGGGAACACTCGGATGTGGTGGAGACATGGGTCTCTCCATGTCATCTCTATGGTACTGTGGGAAAGGTGGGGACATGTCTTGTCACGGTCTAAATTATCATCGACCACCCTGTCAATGGGTATTATCTCATGCTCCCAAAGACAACACCCCTGTATTCATCTCATTAACTGAATCTCCTCTAACTCCTCATACATACCTCTATATGACGGAAAATCAACATATGGCCACCGAAGATATCCACTGCCGATAGGCCTTCCAAAAACTACATGTAGTACACAACATTATATGTGGCCTTGGCTACTCTCAGCTATGCCCCAATTGGTAACCATCTCTTGAAACCCACTCTATAAAAACCACTTTGAACCAGTCTTGTCATGGTAACCCAACCGCACGCACATACATAATGTAATCATTCATCCAACAATGTAACAAGAATGTACAACACATACCAAAGCTACTATAGGCCTATAGCTCCCTATACAACTAGACTAGAAAATTTGGTGCCCAAGAAAAATAGACCCAATCCTCGATCATGTCCTGTAACACCCCCATCAGTGCTCATGGAAATCTCCCACCCTCGAATCCGGGAGAGAAAAACAGCCTACTACCACCATCATCAAGAATAGATAGCTTGGTCTCCTATGGATATGCCACATACATATCCCCATAACTCAAACTCACACTATGATAACTCAACATGCCCATCATCTCACCAAATACCGTAACTATCGGTTCAACCGGTGCCTCATTCAAAATTGAATACACTAGCTCCCTAACAATAGGAAGACACGAGATCCTATACACATCCTCCAATGTGATGGTCATCTTGCCAGTTAGTAGATAAAAGGTATTGGTCATGGATTCCAATCTATTGATGAGAGAGACCATCAAGCTAGAATCTTGGCCTATATATCTATAACACTTGATTGAACTAAGTTCCACATCTGTTATGTGCTTTGTCACTCCTCAACCTGTCACACTCGGTTACATACTGCCCATAGATGTGGTACTCTATCTCTCATAGTTAGCTGATCTCTCACCTGCATCAACCAAACCAACACTATCAAGTCAAGACCTTCTCACATCACCTATTCCTCAAACCTCAACTGACCTCATACTTAGCCATTTTTTACCAAATCATACCTAACACCATCAATCATACCTACCCTTCACCTAGTTTCCATACCTACTCTTTACCTATTTCACCTAAAACCCTATTGTATCCATTCTGATACTTACCCACTATCATCAATCATTTCACCTACTTATCTATCACACACCTACACAATCATGCCCTACCTACACTCACTTTTCCCTCTTCTACCTACATTAGTCTTCACCTACCCCTACCTCACCTTTTTTTCACTTTCCCAACTAACTCTTTTTTTAACCCAGTCACTTTTATAGTGACCGACATCAGTCACCTTAACCATAATCAGTCCTCTTGACCAGTGTTGGTCACCATTTAATCAACCAATGCCAAAAATCAAACCAATGTTAGCCAACTCTTGACCGACATCACCACTATTTCAGTTATAAACCAAAACCCCATGCCCTCCCATTTCAAAAAAACAACCAAAACCCACTAAAAACCTATCCTACCTCACCCAAATTCAACCTACAATCATTTCCCAACCTATTTAACCTATATTTTCCCTTCCCCACCTCAATTTCACCCATATTTTTAAAAAACAAAACTCGACCCAAATTCATTCATTTTTACCCAAATTTGTTTAAAACATGGCCTGAGGATTGATTCCTACCTCCACTCGGTGTCGTCTCCGCAGTGGCACCTCTGGTCTCTACACCGGTGGTCCTCCTGTTCCCTCTCCTAGCTCCACCATGGCCATGAATCCACTCCTTCACTCACAACCAATTAGATAGATCCATTTGATCTTGTGGGACTATCCACTGGATGCCAATCACCTCCTCATAGACTACTAACTTTGCTCATGACCTGGAAATGTCATTTTCCACTTTCACACCTCTCGCTTGTCATTTTCTATAAATGAAAATCAACAAATGAATCCATAAAAAGTGGATTTTTCCTTTTTTATCCCTAAATCGACATGACCAACATCGGTCAAGTCATTCCCTAGTCAACTAATATCGGTTAACCTATAACTGACATCGGTCACGTCAATTAACCATATGGCCTAAAAAATTCTTGTTTTCCCCAAAGAGATGTCATTCTTGAACCTTTTACCCTTCGCATTACCTACTAGGTTCACCCACAAGCCTTCCCTACCTTTTCTATCCCCTAATATTGTTTAAGGACATGTCTTTTTCCTATATCTTTTCCCTACCCATGACCCCACATACACACCCACACCCAACCCTCCAATTGGACATTCAAATTTGTGTACTCATTATACCTTGCAATGTTGCTACCCATGTTATTCATCCTAATTACCTTACCTTTCCTGATGCCATGATGTTTATCCCGACAAAACCTTTGGTGCCCTGGAACAAAACCTATTACCCATTTCTACACCTTGCCTAGTTGTGATTCAAGACCATATCCTATACCTTGGATACCTGAACCACTTCAACCTCATTTGGATAAACATATCGACCTTAGATGAAGTATATTTTATAAGATCTTCAACTTGGTACCTTATCATAACCTATATGTGTTCATGCATTTGATTACCATTACCTATTACCCAACTCAACCATTACCCTTACCTACAACCCATCCACCCTTGTTTTTATTAACAACCTGTTTATCAAACCACTCACCGATTATTCCTACAACTTCAACAGTTCTTGGTTTGAGGGGGATCACCTTCACTCCTACCTAGGCCAACCCCACTCTCACCTATATTTGGGGCAACCACTTCTATTTTGTCAGCATCACTTACCAAATACAAGCTACGTGACAAAAAGGGGAAAATGTAGACACTAAAAATTGGGACAACTTCCCTTAACCCTCGTCAATTAAATAAATTCATACTATACCCACTCATGTCCCTAGTGCACACATGTTAATTAATTTCATTACAATAATAAAATTAATTAATTACCTCACCCATCCACCTCACTTACAACCAACTCACTTATGCACCTCACTCAAAGACCTATTCACATCCTATTAATTAATTAAGACTAATTCCATATGAGTCCTAACCAACTAAGACTTAGTTTAAACCTAACATTAACCCCCACTACCTCTCCTAGAAGAACTCATACTTATGTGGGCAGAATCTATCACTTGAGACCCAAATTAAGGATATCAATCATACCAAAAATAGCAAAGATCGGGTCATTTTTGGCAAACCTAAAATTATCCTCCTTAACCGATGTCGCTTATTCCTTAACCAGAGCTGGTCACCTAATCACCACCGCTTACTTTATATATAATTCTAAAACCTTTTTGCTAGGTTGGTCATTTTTCGAGTTTTGGGAGAATTATTGCATTCAAGCATGAATCCAAATCCTCTCATCATCAAGACGACACAAAATATTGAACCATAGTCCCAAGAAATCATCGGATGCTCCTTCCAAAACATTAGAATACTCATAGGAACATTATCGGAGTACTGCCATGACACTGACTCCAAAATATCTTCATGGATCAACTACCCTCCACCTTCACCTACCAGATCTGTAAATGCAAGTAAGTATGTGTGATTTTAATCATATTGTTCTTGCTTAAAGTATATATTCCTTACCTCTTTCATTATACTTTATTTCTTCTTGTATTATTTTATCTCCACCTCCTCACCAATCTACCAACCCAACCACCTATAGCCTTTTTTCCTTCTATGACTTCCCCCTTTGTATACCGGAGTCTCCTCATTAATATCACAAACCTAATCACACCCTTCTTACTTTATGTGAAATCAAAGAGAAGCCCCAAAAACTTTTTTTTATCAAATTATTGCAAATTTCCCCTACCGACACTAGTTACCTAACTTTCATTGGTTTCACCTCTATACGACATCGGTCACTTGTCCATTATCGCCTCTATGTCATTTCATTCCTTTTAACCAATGAGCCTCCTTGTCAACTAAAACTAACCCGCACCTCACCCGATCAACCCTGCACCCTATCGGACACTGTAAAAACCCGAATAACCTACCAAACCTCCAAATTTAATCATAACCTTTCCTATTAGATTATATTTTCTTATTATATTTGTACGTAATACCTATTTTGTATAACTTTAGTAGGATTTCCCTACTTCATGTTAATTTTACTAATATGTATTTGAAAGTGGATTGATAGCCTTCTAAGAAGCATCGTGCTTCTGGATCTAGCACTCGCTAGAAAATCCATGAACCTATATTATTAGTACTATTTGGCGGTCTTGTTTTGTTTCTTATATAGGTCATTCCTCCTAGCCAAAGGAAGCTCCTCACGATCAAATTGAATTAAAAAGTTAGTATCATGTGCATTTAACCTTTGACCTACATCTCACATGTATTCCTCATAACCTATTTCCTACTTAGTTTCAACCAAAAAGAAACAAATTAGGTGAAAAATTCTCATTCGTAATGAGGTTAATGCAATAACTACAAGAAAATAGAAAGCTTAGAAATGATGGAGGGTTTATGTTACCTCGGATGCAATGTGATATGGACACAAGATGATGATGGATTCCACTTTGCTACATCGGATAAATCCTACGAGATAAGTCCCAATGAAAGGAAAATGATTAGATGGTTTGGGAGGGGGTTTCCTGAAAAAGTGGATCCGAGAAGTGTTTAACTTCCTTGATGGATGTCACCCCCGTTATTAGACACAATTGATATAAGGTAAAATAAACTGAAATATATGCGAGACTAAATGATTTACAATTTTTTTGAGAAATTATGATTGATTTAATATTGATTTGATTGAAATGAAATAAAAATTAAATATGCTTGGTTTGGGTCAACGGTGACCCATACTATGAAGAGGAATGTTGACGGAGACCTGAGGCGAAAGGATGGAACAACACTTGTAAGTGTATATCTAGATTCTTTGAATGTCGGTTAGAAAAAAAAAGAGGCTCAGTATACACTAGAAACAACCTGCAGGAGTGGTTTGTGGAAAGGTAATAAAAGGAATACAAGGTAATAATGGTCACAATGGATTTGGGAAAAAAAATAGATAGATTCAGAGAAATAGGATAGAGATCGAGGGCCTGGAAATAATATAAGGGATGGAATAGGCACTAGAAATAATATGAGACTAAAAGTATAAGGATAGAAAACTAGGTTGAAGGAGACCTGGGAAGATCAATGGTGATTTGGGAAGTGCTAAACAAGTCCGAGGGAAACAGACTAGATCAAAGAACCTACAAATAGAAAAACTGATAAAATATGTTGATAATGGAGTCCCGATGGTTCCTGGACCTACAAAAGGTTAGATGCAAAAAAACCAAATATAACATGGTAATAAATTCATAAAATAATACCAAATAATGACAACCTCATGAAATAATGTCTATGGTAAATGAGAACAAACTAGAAGGAGATCCAAGAGGTCTGTGATCATTGCAGAGATGTTCAAGTAGGAGAAGTATCTTGTATTTTATAGGAAAGTTGAGGTCCATGTGTGTATTTGATCATGAATAGAAATAAATATCTTATCTTTTAGGGTCAATGATGACCAAGATGGGTCACCGCTGATTGTGGGGAAAATTTCACCAATGGGAGGTTTTTTTGCTTTTGGCATAATTTCTATTTTTTAAAAGAGTTGTCTGAATGCTTTAAAGCATTAGACAAGAAGAGCATGTTTAGGGATGAGGTGTAGGTGAGTTGGCAATGGAGATAGGTTAGAAAAAGTGTAGGGTTTCTAAATAGGAATTATATCAAGGGAAAATGATGAGTATTGGCATTAATTAATAAAGTGTAAACTAATTAATTAATTTCAATAAATATTGATATAGAAGAGATAAATGGGAATTTAAATCAAACTAAGGGAGATTAATAAAATATGCACACATGGGAGATGGGCATAGATATCAAATTTAGGTGTCTATACCCATCAATGAAGAATATCTTAATAATATCGGTACACATATGGTGTGTAACCTAGAGAATGTGGAGCCATCAAAGGAGGGCATACTTTAGTGGGAAGATGCACAATCTATAAGTGACACTACTAGTGTGGCTTGTGATAATTGGGCTCATGGTACCTATGAGATGGTTGGTCACAAGGTTTGATGAAGAGTGATAAGGGTGATTACACCATGACCGGTTTGGCGGTTGGGTAAGTAATTTTTCCAAAGTACACTAAAGATGAAAATTCTCAACCATTCTTGCACGTGATGGAAGATGTGTGTGGCAATGAGGGGGATGTAATAAATATGATAGTGTAAACATTGAGAGGGAAAAAATGTACTTGTGGGATAGATATAGAGACATTTTACTGGGTTTGTACAAGATCAAAGTGGATTTCTTGACAAGGTTTATGCGGAACAACTTTCCTTAATTAATACAACATTATGATGGGAAGAATTCTCCCATGGTACATTTTCATAACTGTGAGAGGAATTGGATGAAAGGTAATGATTCTCTACCACCATACTTATGAGTGCATAATTTTTATTCTACATTGCATGGGTGTGCACCTACCTTGTATATACATGCTTTGAGATGAAATATGAAATATCAAATTAGTGTGAGACGTGTTGGGCCCCTGAATATAGCTTCCAAATCTTAAGGGTGCGTAGGCGCACATGGTTAGAGGAAGCGTGTAAGTGAAGGTGCACAAGGAAATATTCAAAAGGATTCTTGGAGAACCCAGGGCATGTGCGCTGCGTGAAGAACAATTCGGGACTTAGCCATTTTTGGCCTTTTGGGCAGGACACATGAAGAACGTGTTCCGTTTGGATAAGGTTCTAGCCTGGTGACAGGGTGTCCTGGAAGGAATATACCTTGCGATAGAAAGATCCAAAAAGTTAATCATGACATGGAGAGGCATGCACCTAGGGTGACCCACACCTTGACACTTGGGGCCAGATCTGAGGCTGCAGAGGAGTTTGTTAGAGCTCAGATGCCTATTTATACACACGCCCTTGCAAAGAACGAAGGTAGAAGAGAGTAACGAACCTCTATAGAATTACTGCAAGAACTAAGGGATGAAAATGGGTAAAGGATTCCAGTAAGGATGTAATGGGGAAATGGGGAATGAAATTTTTGTTTTGTGAGAATACATGTATGAATCTAGACATGGTGCATGACTATGGTCTGCCTCTCTGTGATACTTTGTAGCAAGACTATGAATGAATATGATAAGGTTACCATCATGTTTATGTTAAAGATCTCCTTCTATATTATCTGCATGTTTTTACTCTACTTTTGATCTTGTATAATCATGGACCTTACTTGAATGATTAAGTATATTTGTGGATTTACAACTTCTTGGTTCTATTATTCTGTTGCACGCTTTGTTTCCGTTATAACTAAAGGGACGTAGAAGCCATCCTGAGCTCTATAGATTCTTCATGTCTGTTAAATAACTAAGTCAGAATCATGAACTATGCCTTCCACTAGACTCACATAAAAGAGAGACTCAGCTCCCTCTCGCGTGCCTCGGGTGAGCACCTAGTGCCCGCTGGGTGATAGGCCATGTGCATGAGGTTCCCTTGTTCTTAGTGGGTGCAAAAATGACTACATCTTGGTTCTGTTTCTGGGACATCTTTTCAAATTTGTAGTGGAACATGGCATACATCATGAACTATGCCTTCCACTAGACTCACATAAAAGAGAAACTCGGCTCCCTCTCACGTGCCTCGGGTGAGTGTCTAATTCCGGTTGGGTGATAGGTCATCACGCATGAGGTTCCCTTGTTCTTAGTGGGTGCAAAAATGACTACATCTTGGTTTCGTTACATAAGCTTCAAGAAGAGAAGGATAAAGTATGTGAAGTTTCCAAGAAGGTAGAACTCATCTCCCAAGCAATTATCATGAAGCACCCGGACCTTAGCCCTCCCGCAAAAAAGTATAGATCCTCCTTGGAATGCCTAGAGGAATTGACTCATATCCTCACCATGGAGAGGAAACCTTTGGCCTTGGAGTTGGTAGAGGAGGTAGCTACGTGCTTGGATAAGGAAGACAAGTTGAATGTTGTTGCGCTTGTGGTTAAATACAACAAGGTGCTTACCGACGTAAGAATAGCTGCACAAACTATGGGGGTCACCTACAACCACTACGTAGATCAAGACAAAGTGACAAGAATACTACTTGCCAGTGATGAGGCTGAGCCAAAGGAATTCAGAGAAAAGAATAAGGGTAATAGAGTCGAGTGAGAAAGGATCATAGCCGAAGTGGAAAAGAAATCTGAAGCCATTGAGAACTGGCGAGTCTCAATCAAAACCTGGCTAAAAGAGATCTACAAGGTCATCACAAGGAAGATGGATGCCCTAGAAGATCACACTAAGGAACTAGAGAAAGTGGTGGAAACCATTACCACATAGGGGGAAGGGTTAACGTTTGACGAGGTGAGCACCTTGGTTGCCAACATCTGCACTAAAGCGCAGGATGAAGCCAGTGCTTGGAGTACACTGAAGGCTGACCTAGGGGAATTAAAAACAAATAGTTTGAGGTTGGCAAGATGGTATTGCTATATGATTCTAAATTTCTACGCCATCCTAGAAAGTTAGAGGTGCATTAGTTGGGTCATTATGTAATTTCATACATCCTTGATTCGGGTGCGTGCCAGTTACAAGCACTAGATGGAACAAAATTACCTGGACACTTCAATGGGAGTGGGCTGAAGCCCTACTATAAATAATGCTTCTTGGTGTTTGTAAATAAGGCAGTTTTTCCAGTTAGTTTAGAATTTCTTTTCATGCATTTCCTTTCTTATATTTCCCTTTCACTTTGTTGTTTTGTTTTACACCTTGGGCACCGGTAACCTTATTACTTTTTGACTTATGAATGCACAGAGGACTACACATCATTTAAGTGTGGGGTAAGGTAATAAATAGAGGAATGAAGTTATTCTATAGGAGGATTGGGTTGGTAAACCATTCAAACTGGCCCTGTTGAAAAGAGGCACTAGGAGAAAAGAAGGCAAATGGGTGGCAAAAGAAGGTTACATTGGAAATCCACATACAAGGAGAAAAAGTGCAAAACCATGAGGTAGGTGAAAGAAAGAATCATAAGGATGGAAGAGGTGCCTTTGGCACTGGTAATACATGCGCAAGAGTCTTCTGTCAAGATGGATTATCTGCGTCTTTAGAAGGTTGGAAAAGTTTTCACGCAAGGATTGGGCACGGGTGAAAAACTTTTCACACAAAGTAATGGGTGCGTAAGGAAAAGCGGCTGAAGTCGAGTTTGTTTGAAAAATGCTACATTAAATATTGTCGTATGGTGGTAGGTAGCCTAGCCTTTAATTCATAAAAGTGGGAAAAGCTATAAATACAAGGATGGGTAGTTCATTATTTTACTTTGCGAAAACAAGGAGAACAATTTTCTTTCAAGATCTAGGGTTTCGAGAGCTAACTCGTGCGAAGGAAAAACTCAAAACTCATGCACAATATGTCCATTAGATCTACATACTAGAGCAGAAGTAGTTCACGGGTGTGAGGAATGTTTTGAAAGAGCACTTGTGATCGAAGGAATAAAATCGAGATTAGGGTTTGTGCTCTATCGCACTGGGCACGTGAAGAAAACTCTTAGAAAACTCAGAAGTAACCAGGGAATGAAAGCAAAGGGTAAAATGACGGCCACAAAACTAGTTTATAAGCCTGTAGTATAATCCAAGAAGGGAAAGGGTAATGGAAAAGGAAAGAAGAAAGAACAAGAAACTCCTTGGATACCAATGAGGAATGGTACACAGAGATGAAATACCTAGATGGGGTTTTACTTGGGGCAAAGTGGGAGTCCCACATCAAACAGATGACCGTGATCGATTAAAATCACTGGTCAAGTATAATCGTAATCATAAACAAACAAACACTGACAGGATGCCAATCTACAATGATGTAGTCAAGGTGAAAATGGAGAAGGTAAGGCTTATCAAGCTTTACAAGTTGTCATACTTCGGGAATCCCGAGTGCCTATACAAATGGTGATGACGCACGTGTATGAAGATTTCTTCTACTTCACAGGGTGTAAAATGTACATAACTCCCTAGTTAATCTCACACTTTGAGCCTAAGCTATAAAGGGGATGTGATCATAGATGACCTCCAGATGAGGAGGAAATTAAAGAAACCATTGCATCCCAGGATTATAAGAAGGGATCAAGGTACTACGACGTCATGGATATCAGTGATTCGGTGATGAAAATTTTTGCGCACCTCATTTCCAAGTGAATGGACAAGAGAGGTGAATCCAAGTGGGCAAGCCTTGGTTGAATGTCTGTAGGAAGGTCATGGAAGGCACCATGTACAATATCTCCCAGTACATAGCAGATGAGATCATAAGCAGTGTGGAGAACGGAGGAAAGATATTATTTGGGAACATTCTATTAACCATTGTGTTCTTAGAGATCGGGGGTCTTGGATGCATCTGATAAGTTCGTATGGGAGTACCCCGATGAAGACCCTTCACCCATGGATAGGTTCTAGAAGTATACTTGTGATTTAATGACAGGGGTGCACAAGGCACACTTGGATAAATGGTATACACGCCTTAGGAATGCATTCGGGGTGGAATGGCGGATCACAAAACAACTCCCCGTGGCAACTAAAGGAGAAGTTAAGTTTGTGGTATACCAGCATTTCTGCATTGGCAGATTCATCTTGGTGGATGGCGGTTGGAGTCCCCGTGAAAAATCCCCTTCTCATTTACTTGCCTAGTTTTTCCGGTAGGGGTGAATTGGTATAAGGAGTCAAAGAAATTAAAAATTGACCTATCCACCCTTGACAATGAACACAAAGAGATGAGAAAGAAGCTGGTCTACTCAATGAAGTGCACGTATGTTGAAAGGTATGTGTCACAGGACATACACATCATAAGGTCATTAACCTTACCCATTGCTGAGAGTGTTGCTGCTAGAATCTACCTACACATAAGGCTAAAGTTTGAGAAGGGTGCGTATGTAGAGAATGAAATATCCATCCCAGACGACCCCATGGGAAGGAAGAAGCCAATGCCAAAGAGTAAGGAGAAAGAAGAAGAAGAGGAGGAACTAGGGGTAGTGGAAAGGTAGAACGTAGAAACTGCAGGGCAGTACCTATGTTTGGAAGAAGAGGAGAGTGGTGGTCGGGGGAAAAGACCCCAAAGCTTGCAAAGCCACCATCCTCGAAGAACCTTCAAATGAAGAGAAGACAACATCCCCGACTTTGAAATTTTCTACAAGGGAAGAAGAACAAGGGATGAAGTAACAAGGGTCCGAAGATACAGATGACCTGAAATCCTATATAGGCAAAAAGGATGATGATGGAGTGGAAGAGCTATGGGTGGATCAAGAGCCAATTGATATCCATGATTCGAGAGGGTAAGGAAGCGAGAGGATACAAATGATGCCTTCATCTTTGTAAGGAGGAAGGGTGCCTAAAGGGAGGAAGGTGCGTAGAGTGAAGGGGATAGTACCAGGAGAAAGATATGCCCAAGCTCACTCGGAAGGAGGTGAATGAGTAGGAAACAAGGGAGGCGAGAGGATAATCAATACCCTAGTCAAAGATGAATTGGAGCATAGTGCGGAGTTAGTGCTTAGAAAATTCAAAGAAGAGCAGAGTGAGAATGCAGTGTGGGTAGCACAAAAGGTCCTACTCTTTTGGTAATTGTTCCCAAGGGCGTCTGCACGGGAAGTAAACACATAGAACGGGAAGAACAATGATGGGTTATATTGATGACCCCAACAAATTTTTGCGTGTATGTTTCCAAAGTACCGTGCCCACCAAGGAGGTCACCGCCATGGAGTCATTTGATCCTGAGGGGGGATACCCATAAACAAGGAAGATGCTATCATGGGCATTCGACTCCCACCTCGATGAACCTGAGTTCAAGATTAACCAAGGAGCGGTATGAACACTATCCGAGGGAAATGGGGACAACCCCATTGTAAACACATAATAACTATCGAGATGAGAAAGTGTGTAACACACTCACTAAAGTCCCTATGGAAATCGAGGCTAGGCTCTTCGACAGGAATGACAGGGTTAGAGTCTTGGAGGACCTGTTGGAGAAGAGGAAGGAGGAAGTAGTGAAGATGACGAAGGATCTTAGCCTTGAGAAATTAATCAGTGCTCAACTACAGAGGGAGCTTCAAGAAGAGAAGGCTAAAGTGTGTGAATTTTCCAAGAAGGTGGAACTCATCTCCTAAGCAATTATCACAAAGCACCCAAACCTTATCCCTCCCATGTAAAAGTATAGATCCTCCCTAGAATGCCTAAAGGACTTGACTCAGATCCTCACCATGGAAAGGTAGCCTTTGGCCTTGGAGTTAGCAGAGGAGGTAACTGCGCACTTAGAGAAGGAAGAAAAGTTGAAGGTCTTTGTGCTCGTGGCTGAATACAAAAAGGTGCTTAACAACATAAGAATAGCTACACAAACTATGGGGGTCACCTACGACCACTGTGCGGATCAAGACAAAGTGACAAGCATACTGCTTGCTAGCAACAAGGCCGAGCTGAAGGAATTCAGAGAAAGAATAAGGGCAATCGAGATGAGTGAGAAAGAATCATAGCCAAAGTGGAAAAGAAATTCGAATCCATTGAGAACCGGCAAGTCTCAATCAAAACCTAGCTAAAATATCTCTACAAGGTCATCACGAGGAAGATGGATGCCCTGGAAGATCACGCTAATGAACTAGAGACTGTGGTGGAAACCATTACCACATAGGGGAAGGGTTAACGTTTGACGAGTGAGCACCTTGGTTGTGCAACATCTACAATAAAGCACATGATGAAGTTAGTGGTTGGAGTACACTAGAGGCCGACCTATGAAAAAATTTTCCCCTTCTTCTTTTGGAAATTTTCCCCTATTCTCTCTCTCCCCCATTGTTTATTCTTTATTTTTTTGGTACCGCATTCTTTGAGAAGGTTCTTGAGGATGGAGAACATGTGAAGTGTGGGGTAATGTTGGGCCCCCTGAATATAGCTTCCAAATATTAAGGGCACGTAGGCGCACATGGCTAGAGGAAGCACGCAAGTGAAGGCATGTAAGGTAGTATTCAAAAGGATTCTTGGAGAATCTAGGGCATGCACGCCGCATGAAGAACAATTCAGGGACTTAGCCATTTTTGGCCTTTTGGACAGACACATGAAGAACATGTTCCATTTGGATAAGGTTCCACCAAGCGATAGGGTGTCCCGAAGGAATATACCTTGCGATAAAAAGATCCAAAAATTTAATCATGACATGGAGAGGCATGGGCACAGGGTGACCCACACCTTGACACTTAAGGCCGGATCTAAGGCTACGAGAGGAGTTTGTTAAAGCTCGGATGTCTATTTATTCGTGCACCCTTGGCAAAGAACGGGTCAGAAGAGAGGTAGCGGAGCTCTGCAGAATTACTGCGAGAACTAAGGGATGAAAATGTGTAAAGGATTCCAGTAAGGATGTAATGGAGAAATGGGGAATGAAATTTCTACGATGGTGGAGTGCTTTACACTTGAAGGTGTTGAAGATTGGTTTAAAAGCACGGAGGGCAGAATTCACTCGAGAGATTCAATACTGGACCTGGGTTTAACTCACGAGGTGGGTGGAGGACACTCTTTATCATGAGTTGTATGAAACCTTCTTCTGTTGTTTCCCAGGAGAGTTATTCTAATGGCTCTCGACTTATACATCTAGATCAGGGTGGTATTTTAAGTCGCACCCTTGGACCCAAGAAACATATCAGAACCTGCAAGATGCTGATCTAATGTGGACCCATGCTATAGATCATTGGTGGAAGGGAGTATTGACTAGCTACACTCTAGAATATGCTATTTCCACATATTCCTGTCCAGAAGTTGCTGAGTTTGAGTTCTTGCGAGATCCCGGGGGTCATTTCGTGTTCTATTCCCCTTGCAATCAAAATCTTGATGGTAACCATGGGTTTAGAGGCATTCCCTATGGCCGGCTAAACCACCCTGAGTGCTAGGTGAGGAAGCCAAGGTTGGGGAAGGATGGATGATCTGACAAATGAACAGGAAAGGGAGGAGAGACAGCTCAAGTATAACGAAGTGCATGAAAAGGAGATCGATAGACAACGTGGGATTACAAGTGGGTTATGGAGCTAGACATGGTGGAAAGGAGTTGAGGTTCATGCGGAGGATTTGGAACCTGAACAGTCTATGGTACCCCATCTTGGTAAGCGTGGGAGAGAAAACATTGTGGCTTCTGATGAGATTCTATTGCGTATGCGAAAAGAAGAGTCATTGGCACACATCGACCCGCCTAGCAACAAAACCTTGGCACTTGGTTTGTTTGAACAAGGAAAAGTACAGTTGATCCATTTGATATCAGTGGAAGCAACCGATCGGTGCCTAGAAGATACAACTTCTCGTTTGGGACTTCTATGGCTTCACACACTATTCCGGTATTTGGTGGAATGTTTGGACAAGGCACGTATACAGCTTAGTTTTGGAAGTGCATTAGGAAGTGGTGGAGGAAATATGACTAGGAGTGGTACTAGTTCACAAAATTTCAGTGCATAATTTAGTGGAATGACGGGAGCATTCGGCACGACAAACACAGCCCCTGTACCTAACACAGGAGGATCTGGAGGTGGAAGTGGTGGAGCTAGTGGCTCAGGATCTAGTGGATCTGGTGGAGGAGGGAACACATGAGGAAACCAAGGGACTGGATCAGGAGGGCAAGTGCCTCAGCCACCTCATCAAGTCTTTTTGAGATGTTTCTACACTTACCGTTACATGGGATAGAAGATGCCATGGAGCATGTGCATAAGTGTGAGTTGCTATGGTGCGTGAAGGGAATCACAACCTAGGATTGAAAGGTTAGTCAATTTGCGATGACCTTACAATGACACGCACATAGTTGGTATAGAAAGTACAACCCTCATCGACTATTATGGATTATAACATGCTTTGAGAAATGCATTCTTGGTGGAATTCCACATACCCGAGTTTGAGCGAGAAGGGCATTAGCTCTCTCAAAGAAATCCAACAGGGCATGCCGAGAGCGTGCAAGAATATGATGCACATTTTAAAACTCTATTATCTAAATTGTCTTATGATATCCACCTTTCACAACATGCTCGGTGGTTTATCGGGGATTGATCACACCCTTTAGGAGGGCTTTATCTCATAAAACATTCACAGACCCATGCAAAGCATTGGAAGCTGCCTTGCATGCTTTGAGGTAGTTGGTAGTGTTGACATTGGTGTTAGCCCATTTATAGAGGCTCAGATTGCTGCCATGGCTAAGAAATTGGAGAAATTATCTACCAACACAGCTCCAAAGATTCATGAAGGGATGTGGTGCACAGATTGTAACGTAGAAGGGCACACAAAGGATAATGGTGGGATATGTACTTGGAAGGTGGTGCACGCTGTAGCGGTAAACTACAAAATATGTCACAAGGACCATGATGCAAGTAGGTGCCCCCTGTTACAACACGCGATCCACAAAAATGTGTCTTGTTATTACAAGATATGTACCTCAACCATGCATGACACCAAGGATTGTAGATTGATTGAAAAGATTCATGAGGCTATTGATCTTGGTGTGTGCTAGACTGGCATTGCTAGTAGTTCCAAAGGGGATGAACATCGGTATGAGGAGTGTAGAGATGGAGATGTGTGCAGAAGAGGGTTTCGTGGAGGATTTTGTGGTCATGGTAGTTGTAGAGGAAGAAGTGAGTTCCCGCATGGGACATGTTTTAATTGTGGAGCCACAGACCATTATAAGCGTGAATGTCCAGATCTTCTACAATGCTCCTGGTGTGGAAAAAAAATAAGTACAAAGAGTGCCCAAAGTTATATGAACATATGAGTCAGCAATACCGGAAGGATAAGGGTGCTGCCATGGTGAGTATTAAGAAGGATGATGCGTAATGGATCCCGTGAGTAATACGTGAATCAAAACTAGAGCCTGTTATGGTAACAACAAGGGTAGAATCTACACACACAAGGGAAGTGCCTAGATAGAGACCTCTAGTTTCGAGAGAAGTAGTACATGGGAAGTATCCAAACCCAGCTCATTAGAAAGAAATCTACCAGAAACCATGGAGGTAATTCAAAGCTTATAAGGGAGATCCAATGCTTAAAAGGAAAACTAGAAAATATGAGCAAAGGAGACCAAAGGTAGAAGCACCAAGGGATGACTTGGATGAGGTTAAGGAGGTCCAGTGTAAACTACTGAGGTAGGAGAATATTATTCCCCTACTAGGGGAATGGTTGAGGGAAAAGGTGTTGCACACCAGGGGAGAACATGAAAGGTAGATCCTGCATGCAAACCTCCCACCTCACAACCTTGATTATGACAAAGAGATCACCTTGAACACAAGTAGTGATGGATGGTTGCTTAGCAACATCCTCATTGACACAGTGTGGAGGTTAATGTTCTCACTGGATGCCCGGCATCAAATGGGAAGACTCAGTATTATAGCCATCTTCAAATCTATTGTATGGAAAATAAGACAAAGGTAATGCCCATAGGTGTCTTGAAGGATGCAACCATTACCATTTAGGGGACTAGGTTCACTGGGGATTTTGAATTCTCGGCACTTGCCAAGGTAAATAATTTCCTAGCTCTACTTGGGCACCCATGTTGTTATAAGAATAATTCAGATCTTCGGTTTAACAAGGGGTACATAAGCTTTGAAAATAAGGAAGAGTGGGTAGTTATACCACTGGTTGATGGGAATTCCACCCCCTATAATGAACCCCTTGGGGAGGAAGTCTTGGATAGAATATATGTGTGCTCTATAAGAGATCCATAAACCATCCATCCTACTGAAGAGTCATCCAGTTTGATGATGCTCAATCTATCGGTGATACTTGCCAATATAGCATGTGATAATTAGGTGCATGGGACTTATGAATTGATTAGGAAACATCTGAAAGGATTGATGACCAAGGTAACCATGACGTGTATAGTTCGACGCTTGGGAGGAAAGGCAATAACCAAGTATTCTAGGGATGCATACCCTGAGGTATTTTTAAGAGAAATGGAAGCTCAATGGAGGGAGAATGAGCGACGAAGTATGCTAAGTTATGTTTTGATAGGAATGGTAGCAAGATGGTGGGCCACACATAGTGAAAACTTGTTGGAGTGGCACGAAGTTAGAATTACACTCACTTTGTATGATTCTCGAAAAGTAACATACCCACCACTATCAAGGATTACAATGGCAATGGACCCACCTCTTCCCACATCTAGGCATGTGAGAGGGTCTAGGGAGAAGGCACGGAAGCTTTACCACCCTCCCTATGGGTGCACAAGCTATATTTGAAACTACAAGTTACACGTGCACTTGGTACATCCATTCTAAAACATGCCGCCAAACAAGAAATTGGCAGGAGTTAGTGGTTGACCTAGTTCACACATTCGAGTACTGAAGTACCAAGCACTTGATTGATGAGGTGTTGTAGACTATCAAGCACCTCACTCTAGGGGATTGCACCATGGCGGAAGATAGGTTAGTAAACTTACTTAGTGGATGTAGCTTAGAAGCATTGTTCGAAGAGGAGGAACCGAGAAGACATACAATTCGAGTGCACGTGTGCTTTGAAAAGGAGAAAGGAATGATGGTATATGTTGTTGATGGGGAGGAGATGGAAAGCTCGATTGTCAACCATTCGGTTATGGTGCGTAAAGTAGTTGAAAGTGCAAATGCATGTGTGTGCATGAACCATGAACCACTCAAAAACAAGAAGGTTAACATCGGCTCAGAAGAGGAGCCCAAGGAGGCTATCATTGGGAACCGCTGGTCGACAAGGAAGTATCAAAGATCATCGATCTCTTACACAAATTTGATGATTTATTCCCATGTGGATACCATGAGTTGAAAGGTTTCCACCATTCATTAGGGGAAATGTGGATAAAGTTGAAAGATGGTGCGCACTCGGTAGGAAGAGGCCTTATAGGATGAATCCAAACTTGTGCGTAAGGGTTAAAGAAGAGCTAGACAAGATGATAACATCGATATCATTGAGGCTATGGAGGAATCGAAATGGATAATTCTAATGGTGATTAGCATAAATAAGGATGGGCGGATTAGGATATGCATGGATTACAGAGAATTAAATGTTGTTTGCATCATAGATCCTTTTCCCACCCCCTTTACTGAAGAGATTTTGGAAGGAGTTACTTGGGCACGAGGTCTATTCCTTTACAAATGGATTCTTAGGATATCACCAAGTAAGGATTGCCAAGGAAGACAAAGAAAAGACAACTTTCACCACCAAGTGGGGAAGCTTTGCATACACATCATGCCCTTTGGGTGAAGAATGCACCCACTATATTTTCACACATAGTGGTACAAGCATTTCAGGACTTCATCCACAAATTCCTTTAGGTGTGTTTGGATGATTGGACGGTGTATGTATTGTCAAGGACCATTTTGATAACTTGAGATTGATGTTTGAAAGATGTTGGCGCTTGAGAATTTCCCTCAACATCAAGAAATTTATCTTTGTAACTCCTTTTGGAACATTTTTGGGGCATATCATATACAAAGATGGATTATTGGTGGATCCCATGAAAGTTGTAGTTATTGTGGGGTTAGGGGAGCCTACCAAGCCCAAAGCACCATGCATAGATTTATTAAACACACTTTGGGTAATATAGAAAGTTCATTAAGGGATACGCCAAGATCACCGTACCTTTGGAAATATTGCTCAAACACAAGAGTGCCTTTCAGTGGGGAGAGGTGCAGCAGAGGGCATTTGACACTCTAAAAGAAAGGCTTATCACCGCACCTATTCTATGATTCCCATCCTAGGATAAACCTTTCCATGTCCACGTGGATACCTCTAGTACAACAATGGGAGCCATTCTTGCTCAACTAGGAGAGGGGATTGTTGATCATCCCTTGTGTTTTGTAAGTATAAAATTGAAATTGTGACGAATAGAATTATATAACGACCGAGCATGAGGCCTTGTCAATGATCTACGCACTCCAAAAATTTAGACAATATCTACTAGAAACTCCCTTCATATTCTACACTGACCATATGGCCTTGAAGTATCTAGTAAACAAAGTAGTGTTGCAAGGGTGCATATGTCATTGGGTACTTTTATTTCAGAATTTGAATTCAAAGTGGTGGTAAAAATAGGAAAGAATAATTGTGGTCCGGATCATTTATCAAGGATTGATTTGGGAGAGGATGCGCAAAGTATTGAGGAAACCATGCTAGATGCACAACTATTCAGGTTGTGTGCGCACCCTTAGAATTAGAAGACATTGCCATTTTTCTCAAGGAAGGTGTGGCACTCGAAGGGATGAATGCTCTGGAAAGGAAAAGGTTAGCCATACGTGCCACACCTTTCATGTTGATCAATGGGGATTTGTATAAGATGGGATGTGATGAGGTTTTACACTGGTGCACATTAGAACATGAACACGTAGCTATAATAGAAGAAGCCCATGGTGGGATTGCTAGAGGACACTATGCAGGGAATGAAACTGCATGTAAGATCCTAGTTGCCAGACTCTGGTGGGAGACAATTCACCAGGATTGTATTGAGTTTTGCAAGGCCTGTGACCACTTTAGGAGCTTGGAAATCCTGGAAAGAGGGACGAGATGCCCTTGCACCCCATCGCCAAAGACGGAACCTTTCAAAAGTGGGCAATAGACTTTTTCACACTAATCTCACCAACTACACAAAGGACTAACTCGTGGTATATCATTACTGTCTTGATTATCTAACAAGGTGGGTAGAGGCCGTGCCCACTAAGGATTACCTGACCGCAACCACGACTACTAGATTTTTGTGGGAGAACATTATCGCACAGTATGGGTGCACATTAAGTTTAATAAGTGATAGGGGCACTCACTTCTTAAATGAAACAATCAAGATTCTATTGGCAGAATTCATGGTAGCCCATCACAAGACTACCCCTTATCACCCTCAAGAAAATGGAACTGTGGAGGTATTTAACAAAATCCTTATTCAAACATTGACTAAGATATGTGATGTGAGTAGGCTGGATTGGGATGACAAGGTATCAAAAGTCCTTTGGGCATACGAACAACATATAAAAAGGTTGAACAAGGCCACACCATTTCAATTGGTGTTTGGTGTGGAAGCAGTTTTCCAAGAGAATTTATGTTACCATCTCTACATATAGCACGCACAAGAGGGTTAGACGATGAGCAAGCACTGGAAGAGAGAATAGATGAATTGATAAACTTGGATGAAATGTGCTCACTAGCAAGATAGAGCCAAACAACTGAAAAGCTAAGCAAAAGGCATGGCATGACCGCCAATTTAAAAAAAAGCAGGTTTGAGGTTGGCCGGATGGTATTGCTATATGATTCTAAATTTCTATGCCATCCTGGAAAGTTGAAGGTGCATTGGTTGGGTCCTTATGTAATTTCATACATGCTTGATTCGGGAACATGCCAGTTACAAGTGCTTTGGATGGAACAAATTACTTGGACACTTCAATGGGAGTAGGATGAATCCCTACTATAAATAAAGCTTCTTGGTGTTTGTAAATAAGGCGATTACGCGATTAGTTTAGAATTTCTTTTCATGCATTTCCTTTCTTGTATTTCCCTTTCACGTTGTTGTTTTGTTTTGCTCCTTGGGCACCAGTAACCTTATTAATTTTTGACTTATGAATGCACGCAGGACTCATGTGCATCATTTAAGTGTGGGGTAAGGTGATAAAGAGAGGCATGAAGTTATTCTGCAAGTGGATTGAGTTGGTATAACATTAAAGCGCCTGTTGAAAAGAGGCACTAGGAGAAAAGAAGGTAGATGGGTGAAAAATAAGGTTACATTGGAAATCCACGTCAAGGAGAAAAAGCATAAAAAAATGAGGTAGGTGAAAGAAAGAATCATAAGGATGGAAGAGGTTCCTTTAGCACCGGTAATACGCGCACACGTACTCTTTTGTCAAGATGGATTGTCTGCGTGCTGAAAGTTGGAAAATTTTTCATGCAAGGATCGGGCGTGGGTAAAAATTTTTTACGTAAGGAATGGGTGCATAAGGAAAGGAACTAAAGTCGGGTTTGTTTGAAAATGTTGCATTAAATATTATCATACGATGGTAGGTAGCCTAGCCTTTAATGCGTAAAAGCGGGAATAGCTATAAATACAAGGATGGGAAGTTCATTATTTTACTTTGCAAAAACAAGGAGAATGATTTTCTTTGAGCTAGGGTTTCGAGAGCTAACTCGTGTGAACAAAAAACTCAAAAACTCATGCGAAATCGGTCCGTTAGATCTACAAACTAGATAAAAAGTAATTAACAGTGTGAGGAACGTGTAAAATAGCACCGTGATTGAAGGAAGAAAATTAGAGATTAGGGTTTGTGCTCTAGAGCATGGGGTGCACAAAGAAAAATCTCAGATAACTCATAAGTAACCAAGGAATGAAAGAAAAGGGTAAAATGATGGCCACAAAACTAGTTGATAAGCTTGCAGTACAATCCAAGAAGGGAAAGGGTAAGGGAAAAGGAAAGAAGAAAGAAGAAAAAATATTTTTGGATACCAATGAGGAATGGTACTCAAAGATGTAATACCTAGATGAGGTTTTTTATGGGGCAAGAGTGGGAGTCCCACATCAGACAGATGACCATGATTGATTACAATCACCGGTCAAGTATAATCGCAAAGGAAATGGCGCTGGAGCTAGTGTACCCCACAAAAAAATGAACACCTGACAGGATGCCAATCTACAACGATGTAGTCAAGGTGAAAATGGAGAAGGTAGGGCTTCTCCAGCTTTACGAGTTGCCATACTTCAGAATCCCGAGTGCCGTGTACTAATGGCTAATGATGCGCGTGCATGAATATTTCTTACGCTTTGCGGTGCAAAATGCACATAAATCCCCAGTTAATCTCACACTTTACAAGCCTAAGCTGTAAAGGGGATGTGATCATAGATGACCTCTAGGATGAGGAGGCAATTAAAGAAACCATTACATCCCAGGATTATAAGAAGGGATAAAGGTACTACGATGTCACAAATATCAATGATTAGGTGATGAAAATGGCCGTGCACCTCCTTTCCAAGCTGAATGGATAAGAGAGGTGGACCCAGGTGAGCAAGCCCTAGTTAAATGTCTATAGGAAGGTCACGGAAGGCACCATGTACAATATCTCCTAGTACATAGCAGACGATATCATAAGCAATGCAGAGAATGGAGGAAAGATATTATTTGGGAACATTCTATTAACCATGTGTTCTCGAGAGATCGAGGTGTCGGATGCATCTGATAAGTTCATATGGGAGTACCCCGATGAATACCCTTCGGCCATGGGCCAGATTCCAGGAGTATACTTGTGAGTCAATGATGAGGTGCACAAGGTGCACTTGGATAAATGGTATACACACCTCGGGAATGCATTCGTGGTAGAATGGCGAATCCTAGAACAACTCCCCATGGTAACGAAGGAGAAGCTGAGTTCGCGGTATACCAGAATTTTTGCATTGGTAGATTCATCTTGGTGGATGGAAGTTGGAGTCCTTGGTGCAAAATCTCCTTCTCATTTATCTTGCCCAATTTTTCCATCCAGGGGTGAATAGGTATAAGGAGTCGAAGAAATTAAAACTTGACTGTCCACCCTTGACAAAGAACACGAGAGAGATGGGAAAGAAGCTGGTCTACCCAGGGAAGTGTGTGTATGTTGAAAGGTACGTGTCACAGGATGTACACATCATAAGGCCATTAACCTTACCCATTACTGAGAGTGTTGTTGCCAGAATCTACCTACGCATAAGGCCAAAGTTTGAGAAGGGCGTGTACGTAGAGAATGAAATATCCATCCTAGACGACCCCATGGGAAGGAAGAAGCCAGCGCCAAAGTGCAAGGAGAAATAAGAAGAAGAGGAGGAACAAGGGGTGGTGGAAAGGTAGAATGTATATACTGTAGGGCCAAGTACCTACGTCCATAAGAAGAGGATAACAGTGGTTAGGGAAAATACCCCAGAGCCTGCAAAGCCACCATCCCCTGAAGAACCTTTAGATGAAGAGAAGACAACATCCCTGACTCTGGAATTTTCTACAAGGGAAGAAGAACAAGGGACGGAGGAACAAGGGTCTGAAGATACAGATAACTGAATGCCTATATAGGTGAAAAGGATGATGATGGAGGGGAAGAGCTGGAGGTGGATCAAGAGCCAATTGATATCCATGATTCGGAGGGTGAGGAAGCAGAGGATACAAATGATGCCTTCATCTTTGTAAGGAGGAAGGGTGCCCAAAGGGAGGAAGGCACGTGGAGTGAAGAGAGGAGCGAAGGGGCTAGTACCAAGGAGCCAGATATGCCCAAGCTCACTCAAGAGGAGGTGAATGAGAAGGCAACAAGGGAGGTAGAGAAGATAATCAATACCCTAGTCAAAGAGGAATTGGAGTGCAGCATGGAGTTAGTGCTCGGTGAATTCAAAGAAGAGCAGAGGGTAGAGGGAGAAGAGTATGGGTAGCACAAAAGGCCCTACTCTTTCGGTAATTCTAAGGGTGTGTGCAATGGAAGTAAATGCATGGAAGGGGGAAGAACAATGATGGGTTACATTGATGACCCCAAAAAAATTTTGCGCATGCGTTTCCAAAGTATCGTGCCCACTAAGGAGCTCACCGCCATGGAGTCCTTTAATCCTGAGGGGGGATACCCATAAATAACGAAGATGCTATCATTGGCATTCAACTCCCACCTCAATGAGTCTTTGTTTGAGATTAACCAAGGAGTGGTATTAACATTGTCTGAGGGAAAGGGGGACAACCCCATTGTAAACACACAACAACTATCGATGAGAAAGTGTGTAACGCGCTCAATAAAGTATCCATGGAAATCGAGGCTAGGCTCTTCGGTAGGAATGACAGGGTTAGAGTCTTGGAGGACCTAGTTGGAGAAGAGGAAGGAGGAAGTAGTGAAGCTGACGAAGGATCTCAGCCTTGAGAAATTAATCAGTGCTCAACTACAGAGGGAGCTTCAAGAAGAGAAGGCTAAAGTGTGCGAAGTTTCCAAGAAGGTGGAACTCATCTCCCAAGCAATTATCATGAAGCACCCAGACCTTAGCCCTCCCACACAAAAGTATAGATCCTCCCTAGAATGCCTAGAGGACTTGACTCGGATCCTCACCATGGAAAGGTAGCCTTTGGCCTTGGAGTCGGTAGAGGAGGTAGCTGCGTGCTTGGAGAAGGAAGACAAGTTGAAGGTCATTGCGCTCATGGCTGAATACAACAAGGTGCTTGCCGATGTAAGAATAGCTACACAAACCGCGGGGGTCACCTACGACCACTGCACGGATCAAGAAAAAGTGACAAGCATACTACTTGCCAGCGACGAGGCCAAGCTGAAGGAATTTAGAGAAAAGAATAAGGGCAATAGAGCTGAGCAAGAAAGGATCATAGCCAAAGTGGAAAAGAAATCCAAAGCCATTGAGAACTGGTGAGTCTCAATCAAACCCGGCTAAAAGAGCTCTATAAGGTCATTACAAGGAAGATGGATGCCCTAGAAGATCACGCTAAGGAACTAGATACTATGATGGAAACCATTACCACATAGGGGGAAGGGTTAATGTTTGACAAGGTGAGCACCTTGGTTGGTGACATCTGCACTAAAGCACAGGATGAAGTCAATGCTTGGAATACACTGGAGGCCGATCTATGGCAAAATTTTCCCCTTCTTCTTCTTTAGGCAATTTTCCTCCTATTCTTTCTCTCCCCCATTCTTTTCCAAGGCAAGGCCTTGCATTTTTTTTGTACCACATTCTTTGAGAAGGTTCCCGGGGACAGAGAACAGTGAAGTGTGGGGCAATGTTGGGCCCCGAATACACTTCCAAATCTTAAGGGCACATAGGCGTGCATGGCCGAGGAAGCGCTTAAGTGAAGGCGTCAAGGCAAGATATTTAAAAGGCTTCTTTGAAAACCCGGCACGCATGCTGCATGAAGAACAATTCGAGACTTAGTCATTTTTGGCCTTTTTGGTAGGACACATGAAGAATGTGTTCCATTTGGATAAGGTTTCAGCCCTGGCAATAGGGTGTCTGGAAGGAATCTACCTTGCGATAGAAAGATGAAAAAGTTAATCATGACATGGAGAGGCATGCACTGGGAAACCCACACCTTGACACTTGGGGCTAGATCCGAGGCTACAGAGGAGTTTTTTTAAAGCTTATATTCCTATTTATACACACACCCTTGGCAAAGAATGGAGGCGGAAGAGAGGTAGCGGAGCTCTACAAAATTACTGCAAGAACTAAGGGATGAAAATGGGTAAAGGATTCCAGTAAGGATGTAATGGGGAAATGGGGAATGAAATTTTTTTTTTGTGAGAATACATGTATGAATCCAGACATGGCACATGACTATGGTCTACCTCTCTGTGATACTTTGTAGTAAGACTATGAATGAATATGATAAGGTTACCATCATGTTTACGTTAAATATCTCCTTCTATATTATCTGCATGTTTTTACTCTACTTTTTATCTTGTATAATCATGGACCTTACTTGAATGATTAAGTATATTTATGGATTTACAACTTCTTGGTTCTATTATTCCTATTGCACGCTTTGTTTTCGTTATGAATGAAGGGACGTAGAATCCGTCCTAAGCTCTATAGCTTCTTTATGTTTTTTAAATCACTAAGTCAGAATCATGAACTATGCCTTCCACTAGACTCACATAAAAGAGAGACTCGGCTCCCTCTCGAGCACCTCAAGTGAGTGCCCGGTGCCCACGGGTGATAGGTGACACGTATGAGGTTCCCTTGTTTTTAGTGGGTGTAAAAATGACTACAAGACGACTTGGTATCATCCATACTTTTGATTACTTTTATACCGAGCCACTATTTCATGAAGATCTACAAATTATGAAGTGTATTACATTGGGGGTTAACATGAAGGCTAAATAAATTATGAATCAGTTATTTGGTGAGGATGATACTAAAGCACAAAATGATATGGTAGAATCAAAGGAGACCTAGTTGGGATAGACAAGGAAATAAAAGGAGAAAGGAAAGATTTTTACCTCATAGAAGATGAAGAAGTCAATGATTTTAATATTAAGCACACGAAAGGTGAGCATGAGGTGTTGGATTCAGTAGATGAGAAAGCATGAGCCTACCATGTACCATTAAAGAAAAAGGAAGTCAAAATTGGAATTGAGGACATGTTGAAGGATGAAATAAATAGTGACTATTGGTCTAAACTAGAGGTTGCGAAAATAATTGAACTATTGCGTGAATTTCAGGATCTATTTCCTAGAGGATACCATGAATTAAAGGGTGTGCATCCATCATTAGGAGAAATGAAAATAAAACTCAAATATGGCGTGTGAATGATTCATAATAGGCCTTACCAGATGAATCCTAATTTATTTGTCAAGGTAAAGAATGCAATTGACAAAATGCTCAAAGTAGGCATTATTGACCCCATTAAAGATTCAAAGTGGATCAGCATGATTGTTATCATTATTAAAAAGGATAGCATAATAAATATTTGTATTAACTATAGAATTTTGAATGCTTCATGTGTCATTGATCCTTTTCCCACACCATTCATTGAGGAGATCCTAGAAGGTGTTGCAGGGTGTGAGATCTATTCTTTTACGAGATGGATTTTAGGCTATTATTAGGTAAATGTCGTGCATGAAGACTAGGAGAAAAAAAAAAATTTACAACTAAATGGGGATGTTTTTCTTACACAGTTATGCCCTTTGGACTAAATAATGTGCTAGTGATGTTCTCACACATTGTTGTTCAAGAATTTCAATACTTCATTCACAAGTTTCTTCAAGTATATTTAGATGATTGGACTGTTTATGGACAGTTAAGGACCATTGTGATTTCTTGTGATTGGTGTTCAAAATATGTAGAAAACTTAGAATCTCCTTGAATATTAAGAAGTGTATATTTGCAACACCATTTGGTACTTTTCTTGGACACATTATATGTAAGGAAGGATTGTTGGTAGACCCAACCAAAATTGTAGTCATCTTGGGGTTAGAGGAGCCAACCAATCGAGTGAGGTGTGTGGATTGCTTAAACATACTTGGTCATTATCGTAAGTTTATTAAAGGGTATGTAAATATTTTTATTCCACTCAAGGAATTGTTAAAGTCTAGGGGAAATTCTATTGTGGTGACACACAACAATTGACATTTGAATCTTTAATGGAGAAGCTAACAACCGTGTATATCTTATGATTCCCTTATTAGAGTAAGCCATTTCATGTTCATGTAGATGCCTCTCAGGTAGAACCATTTGTGTAGTTTTAACACAACTAGGAGAAGGAAATATTGATCACTCCACCCTTTTGGTGAGTAGGAAGCTAACGCTAGCCGAGGAGAATTATACTACTCCGAGAGAAATAAGTGTTGTCAATGGTGTAATTGCTTCACAAGTTTAGATAATATTTTCTAACAACACCATTCATATTTTACACCGATCACATGGTATTGAAATATCTCGGTCAACAAGACATTTTTGCAAGGGCACATTTATCGTTGGATATTATTATTCTAAGAGTTTTAATTTTCAGCGATAGTAAATCTTGGAAAAATTAAGTTCGGTCTAATCAGTTATCAAGGATTAAATGTGGTGAGGACACAAAAGCATAGAAGACACCATGCCGATGCTCAATTCTTCATACTACACCACACATCCATAGACTTAGAGGACATTACAATATTTTTATACACAGGAGTTGTAACAATAGGAATGATGATCAAGGCAATCATAGATGATCGAATTGGAAATTGAGGATTTTCTCGTCGACATCGACAAATGCCCATATAAACTATGTAGGAGTGATATAGTGGTTGAGAATTATCATTTTCACAGATTTTGGTCTTTATCGGTAGAACCGAGGTGTAGTTCGACCCAATTGATGGATGCGAGGAAATTGTCCTTCTACCTCTAAATATTCCTCTCTAAAGAGGGTCATGTAAGAATGAGAGGGGATGTGTAAAGGAAAAACTAAGGGTTTTATGGTCTAACCCCGTTGACTTGATTGGACCAATATTCTACTTTGTAATTTTGACTTTTTTGAGGTTGTTAAGCTAGTAAATTATTTCTAGTGGCATTGGAGTGGCTCTAAAGACTAGTTGACGTAAACCTAGGTCAATGTCTCCCTAATGTATGTCAATGTTGGGTTGGTTTATAATTGGATCAAAGATTCTTTGGCGTGGTTGAGGTGGACCCAGAATGGTCATGTTAGCACTAATTTAGCAAGAAGGATGGAAATAAACAAACAACTAATAACTAAAGCTACCGAGGGCTAAGCAACGATATCCTAGGCCGCTAAGGAAAAAATGGTTCTGCTTCATTCCGATTCTAATCTACTTTTAATTCTTATCTTTAAATAAATAAAACAAATGAATTTAAATTAAATAAAAATGATTTTTTTCCCCTTTTAATATAATTAAATTAAATTTTCCACTATCTAATTAAAGTGAAACAATGACAAACTACTGATTCTTTTTTTTTTTATATTTTCTACGAAGATTTTAAATAAAATAAATAAACAAAGAAAAATAAACTCTTAATATTTCTTTTTGTGTTTTCTTGTTTTCAGAAATTAAATAAAAAATTACAGACACAAACAAAAAAACTACTCTAAATGAAATAATCTAATTCTAAATTAAAATAAAATAAACAAGGAATAGCTGGATGTAGTTATTCCTCTATTATAGAATTGTGAATCTAGATCTAATTTAAAATAGAGAATGTACTCTAAAACTATTATTCTAAATGGAAACTTCTTCTAACTAATTATACCTTAGGTTCCCATGAAAGAAAGTGAGATTCTCGAAGTAATTTCTACTTCACCTAGAACTTTCCCGGAAAAATAAATTAAAGTATACAGATGATTTGAAATGAAAAAATAAAAAAGAAATACAAACACAAAATATACCTCCAACTTTTTCTAGGTTGCATATCCGCATGGATAAGTAGAGAAGAAGTTATCGAGTGGAATATGTTTTCTGCACAAACAATAATAGAAATGAATAAATAAAAAATTCTACCACTTTAAAACAAATGTGTTTCTTCTAATTTAATGACAATAATTAATTGAAAGCTTTAAAGAAATCAAGACATCCCTAATCTACAACCATTGAACTATGATAGTGTCTAGGTGTGGTTTTATATTGTGTCTAATCAACTTCCTTTTCCTTTCCGAGAGATGAATTCCAGTTGATCCAAGGTATGCATTTCGACTAGTAGAAAAATGAACAAGAAGATGACTGTAGCTGATTAGTTATAATAAAACTAGTGAAAATGCGATCTTGGAAGAAACAAAACAATGAACTAGTTGTCTTTGTAATTCCTAACAATATTTTGTTCGCATAAATTTACAAAAAAATATTAAAACTTCAACCCAACATTCGAATGAATTCTAGTCTTTTATAAAAATATGGGGAAGAAGAATTATGAAACACATGTCCAACAAGAAGTGACAAACACCTAGATAAGGAGTATTTAACTTACTAAACATAACAAACTATAAGGGGTCAAAGCACAATTCTATGTCCCATTTCATGTCCCAAAAATGTGAGTAAGAGGATGGGCGGGATGGGAAATTAGAAGGTGTTCATGTGAACACCCCATTTGCTTGAACCCCCTTTGCTCGAACTACCACGTAGGCCAAAAATTAGGTTCTCATGAAAGGGGATTCACATGAGCCCCCTTCGCGTGAATCCCTTTGGGTTCAAATAATTTTTGTGGCATGAAGTTATATATATAAATTTATATAGTTGTGGGCGAAAAATTTAGGGTTTAGGGGGGTTCGAGTGAAGGGGAGTTCACACGAACCCCCTTTAGGTGAACCCCTTCGCGCGAACCCCCTATGTGGCGCATTTTGGCATCAAATCCATTTGGAGGATGATTTGATGCCAAAATGTTCCACTTAGGTTCCACATAATTAGGGTTAACGAATTAGTAAAATTACAAAAAATTAACACAAAATACAAAATTTTATTAACTTTCTAAAAATATAATTTTAATTTTTGACAAATTTGTTTTACTACTTATTTTTTTTTTTTTTGCTAACATATGGTATTTTAGGACAATCAATAGTACACAATCAACCCAATTTGAAAACTAGAAAAATATATAAAAAAATGTTTTAAAAAATAAACTTACTATTTGTTTAAGTCTTCTTCTTACTGTGAAAAAAATTCAATTTTGATATAAATCTAAAAATTTATTGGTATAGACATATGTACACCATTTATTTGAAAATATCTTTACTAAATAATTAATTAAAAATATATATTAAAAAAATATGAAAATTTTTACAGGACCTCAAAATTCAAATCGTGAACATATATCTAAAATTTCGTGGTGAAAAATTTATAAATACCACCAGGGGACCAGTTGTTCCTCTTTTATAACATAAGAAACACCGTATGAATAAAGTTAAGAAAAAGACCAAATCTTTTTCCAAATAAAAAATTAAAAAATATACATGTATTCTACACTCTAAACAAAACATTTTGTTAGTTTTTGGAATTTCATGAATGTTTACGGTTTTGTGGCTATTACCTTTATAAAATTAATGAAACTAAAAATTCGTGTTTATCAAGGTACAAAACATATCGAGAACATGGGACATTTTATTATGCTTTGACCCAAGGAGAAAATAAATACGATTCCAACAAGATCAAAACCAAGAGAAATTGTCAAGAAACAAGTGAGAAAATCACTTCAAACTAGAGACACAAGTTAGAAAACACACATTTTAATCACACGGTAAGGTGCGACAGAACCATTGGCTGGTATAGACTAGCGGTTGTGTAGATGCCACGGTGGTTGTGTGACTTAATAAAAAATGAAGTGTAAGAAGACTAGAAAATTTCTCATAAGGGTGAAGTAAACTTACAAACTTAGGAAAAATGGACAAACAAATAAAAAAACATGTCGAAGGCGAAGGGAGAGGATCTGGATCTCGTTGTTATTTTGGAAAATAATTCTTTCATCACTAGAGACTTACCATGTCATTCAATTTTGCACCATGAAATTTTTGGATGCGTACATATTTCCCCCTCGGAGGATTATTTTATCACTGAATGGGCATAAAACATGATTTCCAAGTATGACGCTCCCAATTGGGATAGTTAGAAATTTTACGTTAATTTTCCATGTTGAAATTACACCACTCCATCCTTCCCGCAACATGTAAAAGGAAAATGGGAATCAAATTCAGATCTAAAACAAAATTAGAAAAAAATTCAAAATGAAAAGACAAGGCTACTTACCATTGTCACATCCCTCATTTTCATTCTGTTTTGTCATAAGGATAAGTTGTAATATGAAATTTGGTTTAAAAATGCAAGGGGATATGTACTATAAATTATCTCGAGTTTGTAGCTATATGTATGTATATATATACTAAAAAGGATATATACACTTACACATACTAATAAGAATAACCATGTAATAGTGATTTTCGTCAAACATTCATGAAGTACTTGACATTTATAACTTATTTTTAAAACTTAGTTGTATGAATTTACTTACCTTGATTTCTATTGGTAATGACGCTAAACTTGTTTCATGACCGTATTAAGCTAGGGTGATTCTACTTGTCCGTTGTATATTAAGGTTTTGTCAATATATATTTCATAGTATTAAATATGTACTATTTTAATGTTTGAAATAATTGTTAGTTCTTGGGTATCATGACTAACCATCTTAAGAGTGATATATAAGTCACCGACCTAATTACTTGTAATAAATATTAAATTAAATTAATGTTGATATCGATTTGTTGTTAAGATGATCCTTTGCAAGGATTGTAAGTAGTAAGTTGTCAAGTGAATTAGTATTTGATTTATCATGAATCATGTTTTCTATTGTGTGTGATTAGTGGTGAAATCCTCCTTTGGGCTTGTCTTATAATGTTTTAATAATGCTTAAATCAGTCATAGACCATACTAATTGAAAAATGGTAGGTTGGCAATGATAAATTTAAAGTTGGTAGTTAATTGATTTTATAAGGTCTTAAGCCATAATGGTGGGCATTAAAATGTTAAGTTTACGATTCTTAAGGTCATCGATTTTACCTTAAATTTGTTGGAATATAAGAAAATAAAGGTGTTGTTTTAATTGGTCACATACCATGGTGATTTGGCATTTATATATTTTGGTCCTTTGATCATATCTTGGGACATGATAATGTGGAACATAGGAATAATGATAAGGTTTTAAATCTACCTTTGGTCAAATTCTACCACCATGCATGGTTGGTAAGTTGTTAATTATTATGTTTTGTGGTTATTAGTATCTTCGAGCATTCAAAGATACATCATTTGAATGGGAGTTAAAATAGACATGCCACTACGTGGAACCCGCAAGACTTAAATGCATTTAATGCACACATGGTTTCAGGGATTCTTAAAGCTTCTTGGAGAAGCTAATCGACATGCAACATGGAAGTTTAATTTTAACTCCTCCTTTAGTTGTTCGAATATCTTCCTTTGGTTTTTCATTTTTGTGTATAGGTTGTTAGTTGGGCTATTTTTACAATTTTTTTAGTCTGCTACTATTACTAGGTTCATGGCATCGAAGAAGTTTAAATTTGTTGATGTTGTTGGGAGGTTACTGTTGATTTCCTGTGATTTTTACAAGAAGGTTTCCAAGAAAATTTTTAGAGCCTTCAAGTGTATCGGGCATGGTTTCTTAACCCTTTTACTAGTTTTCTACTTAGGATTATGATGAAGGTTTCTGTTTATATTAGTCTTGATAGGTGTGATCTTGTTTCTAATGAAAAATGATGGAAAATCAAAGGGTAACAATTTAGAATTAGTTTATTCATCTGGGTGCTTTGAAAAATATAACCGTGAAAGTTATTTAGTTTTATCTAGCATCTAGGTTCGTTTTGTTGATATGTTATATTTTTTTGATATGGTTAAAAGACCATATTGCAAGATTTATGAACTGGGTATGAAATATAATGTTAGGTTGTTTTTATGCATGCATTAATATTTCAAGGATTCGGCCCATGAATTTGAAAAAAATTAAAAAATGGTCTTAGGTGTTATCTGGTTTGATTCTCATCTATTTTCGAATTACTAAATTGATAAGATTATTTTACTTGGTTACAATGCATATGTGAAAGGTAATGGGAGATGGGTATGAGATCATAATATTAGTCTTTGTCTAGTTTTACTTGAGCTAAACCAATATCAATTTACATGCATAAGATTTTAATTCTTCTTCTTTAATCTTTGTTGAGGAAAGCGACTATGAATGAGATAATTAGTGGTCGAAATATGTTACTTGTTGTTTTCCATTTGGTAGCAAGAAAATATTATGTTAGAGTAATATGATGTCCACAGGTATAATATCTACCTGGTTTTGGGTTTGGGGGTAGTTAATTATAGGTTCTCGTAGATGTGTATTCTTCTCCTTTGTTAAAAATCATTCTATCACGAGGTTGATGTTTTGTTAATGGATAATTTTGAGATTAAATGATGAAGGGTATTCTCTACTCATGTTTGTAGAGTTAATAGGAACACATTTATGGTTTATTTTGAATGAAAATCGTGTTTCATAACAACATAAACTATGTTATTTTTGTGGAATTGTGAGGGTTTATTATTAGGTATCGTGCCAAGTTATCTTCCTTGATGGATCTAATGAATACTCTTCTTGATTTAACTTCTTAAATTAAATTAATTATTCAATGGAACCTCTCGTGAAAATGTAGTTGGGTGGAGGATATTAGGAAGTTACAAATACATTTGGCTGCACTATTAAAGATATATGTTCCATATTGTTAGGTTACAACCATATCTTCTTAGTTGGTTTAATGGAATCCATAGTTAGATAAATTCAATGATTAGCATGTAATTGAAGAGATGTAAACCAAGGATTTTATAGTGGTGAATATTTGTAATTTGGTGAATATTCCATTTTAGGAAAATTTGAAAAGGTAATTTTTTTGGAGTAGGTCAATGACCTGTTCGCCTAAAATTTACAATATATATTTTTTAGGGGTTGGCTTCGCCTACATTTGAAAACATCTCCTATAAAAACCTAGGTTATTTGCCTAGTAGTATACTACTAACTTAATACTATTTTACTAAGGTACCGACATATCAAGTACTGGTGAACTTGTAGGGTAAGTTGTTAATGCACAAAAGGAGGTTTTTATGCATGGAAGGAAGTTGTTGATGCACGACAGGAGGACAAAGGCTATAGACACACGAAATGAGATTTGCATCGTATGCTAATAAGGTTATTGACGTGTGACAACAAAATTCTTGTCGTAAACAAAGAAGGTTGCTATCACACAATAAAAACTTGTTCTTGCACGAAAAAAACCTTACTATCGCTCATTAGTGAGGGTGATGTGTGACAACAACCTTATCTTGTCACATGGAAGGAGGTTTTTTGTTGCACGACAATAACCTTGCTATCGTATGATTGTAAATATCTTGATGTGTGTTTATAACCTTTTTGTTGCATGAATTAAAAATGAAAGCTTCTTCCAGGAAAAAAATTACATAAAGACCCCAAAATTTTCTCCATGTTCGCAAAAGTGGTATTGGGGATATTTGCTAGGAATATACCACCTTCGATTTCCCATAGGTATCTTAAAATTAACCTTGATGTAAAAATATAATTATGGCACTTTTGTTATCATTGTATCTTATTTACAATAATAATATGTTGTAATAACTATTGTCTATAATATATAAGAGTTGAATATTTGACATTTAGTCCTTGACATGAAAATATGTTACTTCATAAATGATGATTTATGTTAAAATATTGTTATGGGGTAAATAATATTAAATTAGAGGGGGTTTATGTTACTAGCATGAAGATTGTGATTCTTTTCCATATTACGGAAATGTTGAATTTTTATGAAGTAAGGAATAACAAGTTGTTAAGATATTTTACGTGGATTCGAACAGATGTTTGATGGAAACATAGAACTTGACAATAGGTTCATTTCATTTGGATTCATATTTATATTTGGGATAAATATGGTATGAGGAAGATATGATTTAATAATAAGTTAATATTATTACATTCACCACTTCGTAATGTAACAACATGATTGAGAGTTGTTAATCCATGCTAGTTTGATGAACTGACCATGCATACCATTTTATCTATCCTATAGCTTGTAGGTCAGGGTAGTTATTACAAAGTGATTAAAGGATGGGATATCACATGAAACATATTGCATTTATTATTATTATTATATTTCAATGAATGTAATGACTGTATTTGTACTTTGATTAAAAGTGAAAGTTTTACTTCATATATTATGTAAGACAATTATGCCTAATGTGTTTAATGATTATCTATGATAATCACTTTATGACTATGTACTATTTTTATTAATTATGAATTTAATGACTACTATTTGGATCATTATGATTGTGAAAATAGATACATGTGTATCATTGCTACAACAGAGCATTTATTTTAAATTTATGTTTAATGTGTTAAAACATATTCTTAAGAACTTGTTATGATTTAATGATTATGTCATGAAAATAATGCAGAAAAACAAATATGAACATTATTACACTAACAACATTAAAAAAATTATTCACGAATGATGACAAGTATAATAGGACTTGTAATAACCTTATGGAGTGATGAAAGGTTGATAATTACATCATAAATGTAAATAACACATTACATAGAGGTAATAACTTGAAGTTATATTTTAGTGTTGTTGTACTTAATATATCATAATTACACCATTTATATCATCATGACGACACACAAGCCTACTAGTTATTCAGAAAATAACAATAACACTATTAGGTTATGCAATTACCATTAATTCACCATGATAGAACTTATATTATTTACATATATTAGGAAAACAATAATTTGTCCTATGAACAACAATATATAATATTATGACATGATAATTCAAGGGACATCATAGTTTATGATTGCCTCATTTTGAGTGAGTAATTTCATTATGGTAAAAAATGGACAATTGATATGATGACTCCATGACGAGTCATCGTAGTACCTTGTTAGTGTGTAATTATAAAATTAATGATTTAATATAACAATCATAATTGTTGTTACATTATCCCCGTGGATAATCAAAGGTGTTGTAGATTTTCTGATACGAAATGATATATGGTTTAATGAAGACTTGGTCATATCATTAGTATATCATATAAAAAATAGTTATCCTATATTCTTTAACATATTTTGTAACATGAAAATAATGTCAAGAGATGTTATTTGATGATACTAACTAAGCAAGCTACCACGACTCTCTTCCGGAAAGGAATGTCGTAGATTGTTACTAATTAGCCTTTCATTATTATAAACTAAAATACTTAACTATATTGGATAATTGTAAAATGTAAGTGAAACATGGCCACTACTTCTTATTGTCCTATCAGCAGTATCCTAATAATACCAAATTAGGATGGCTATGGGGGTAGTGAATATGTAATGATGATTATGTAGTCACTATCATTCCTATTGGGATCCTATGGTGGCATTGATAAGATATCTGTGCTAGAATGATGAGTCATGGTAATTGTTGCTTATGAATGAAACTTAAATATTTAAACAACAAAAAATAATCCTGATAACTACATTGAGACATTTGTGCAGTGAATAGGAGACATGGTTTCATAGGATTGTGTGTAGTATCAAAACTGGATTGCTAGCACAATGCCAAAAACTATATGCATAGTAGTATAACTAAATAATTGCATTATCTTTTCACAATTTATTATTTCAGTAGTGTTTTGAGCTAGAGGGAAGTACTTTCATGCTTTATTTTCTAACAATAAGAAGATGTGTAGGTTCTCTTAGCCTTTAAAAAGGTTTAACCAAAGTTATACAATGTATGTTGGCTTGTATAAAGTGTTAAAGGGAGATCGATAAGGATTTGAGACCCTTTGCAGTTACACATGGTTATCGTATGTTGTCAAGATGGATTATGGAATATTAATAATGCTAGATTACTTAGTTTTGATCTAAGTAATAATGTTAATCATTACAACATAAAAGGAATTAAGGGATTTTTAAAACTTAATTAGAATGTTGGATTTATCTATTGTGTGCTAAAAATCATTGAAGGCATAAAAACATAATTAAAGGTTTACAATTTTTTCCCTTTAGTTTATTGAAGTATAACATGGGTGTTACATTTTGGTATCATAGTCTGAAGGTTTATAGATCTTGGAATTAATGGGTCCTTATGATAACTAAACATCTTATTATTATTAACAAAATATGATGTTTATGAGAAGGATGAGCTTTGTGGGAAATGAAACAGACTAGATTATATTGTAGGTTTGGCAGTTAAGAAGTTAGATAAAATTATAAAAATCCTTCAGACACTCAAAACTATATAGATTCCTAGGAGCAGCTCATATGGAGTGAAAATGATCGATTGAGGTAAAAAAGTGAACTGATTAGTAGCAATCAATGAGGGTATCGTTTGAATACTCAATTGTCTTTTGATGACATGTTTTAAGAATATAACCCATTATAAAATTAAAACTAGATGGGATAGATGAAGTAGATAGGTGTGGACTTCCTACTATGGAAGAAAAGTTCAGAAAGTCAAGAGGCTAAAACAGAATCTACAATAAATTCCAACTCGTAAAGAGAAAAGTATAATAATAGTGTTATATCTTCTTCAAAAGTAAAATTTTAGGAAAGCAACAGAAAGGATATGATAGTAAAATGAGGATTTGTCAAAATATAATTCAACGGTTTATTTATTTGTAAGATAGAAAAATTCCTAGAATGTATGCGAAAAAAAACAAACATACATGGAAAAGAAAGGAAATTTCTTTTAAAATGTAAGACTAATTTCATTAATGACTTCAAACCTACAATTAAGTTGTTATCATAGGTAATAATTAAGTTTTTAAGGTTCAAATTAATGATTAGGTTATCATTAGTTATAATTAAAGGATGAAAATATAAAATAGATAGCATTTAGAATAAGGAAAAAGCAAAACCATAGAATTATCTTGGTAAAACTAGTCGAGAAGCATAAAATCACCGATGCATTTCAAAACAAATGAGAAATTATACAAGGAAATATTTGAAAATACAAGTGTTCTAATAAACTTAGCAACTTTGAAAAAACATGGATGATTTGAAAAAAATGTTTCCATTGTTTGTTTCAAATGATATATAACTTATTTTTCATTATCTCGTTATGTATATTAAATATTATTATATATTATGACTAACTATAATGACAAAGTTATGTCATATTGCTTACTTTTTGACATTTTTTTATTGGTTGAAAGGTTGTTATAGCAAATAATTTTGAGTCATGATAGATTGAAAATTTGAAAATTTTCAAGTTTTTGCACAAAAACATAGACAATTTTCCTTAGCATGGTGATGAGAATCTATTTTGGTTAATTTGTTTTGCTATTAATGAGTAAAATCCTTGGGATGATGATTCATTAAGGGAGAATTATGCCACAACCCTCATTTTCATTCTATTTTGTCATGAGGATAAGTTGTAATATGAAAATTGGTTTACAAAGGAAAGGGGATAGCTAGTGTAACTTAACCGATTTTGTAGAAGTTATATGTATGTATATCCTAAAAAAGGATATACTCTTACACGTAGTTGAAAGCCCAACCGCACAACAATACTTATCATCAACTATTTTTGAAGCACTTGATATTTATAGATTATGTTTTTTGCACTGGTTATATGAATTAACTTACCTTGTTTGTTGTTGGTAATGATGATAAACTTGTTTCATGACCGTATTAAGTCGGGATGATTCTACTTGTTTGCTTTATATTAAGATTTCATCAATATATATTTTACATCATTAAATGTTAACTATTTTAATGTTTGAAATAGTTGCTAGTGTAGACACCTATAATTTATCTCGAGTAATTTAAATACTTAAATTGCACTAATTATACCCTTTCCCACAAATTGATGACATATCATCAATATCGCACATTTTCTCATCTATTATTGTTAATTAACTACATTACACTAGTTAAATAACCCTTTTATATTGCAAAGACAATGATTAACAATCTTCCATTAATTAATACCCTTTCTATCTAGATTAATTAATTCTTTGTAATTAATTAATTCACTCTTCTATTTAATCAATAAATCATCTTTTAATTGATTAAATTCATCTCATTGTCTAAATCATGCTAATTATTCCTCTTAAAAGCCTTTATAAGCTTGTACACCTACTAATTAATCTCTTTAATTAATCAATAAACCCCTTCAACTCCCATGGGTCACTAAAAGACAAATTAAACTTGCCTAAAGTTGACTCAACCCTCTCTAAACCATCCTTATCCATAACTAACTTAGCCTTGCTATTATCCCACATGTAAAGGGATGCAAAGATTATTTTATCCACTTGAATTTATAAGGAGCCCTCCTCCTACCTTTATTATTACACCTTTATCCACCTAAATGAGCATAGAGCATACACTATATCCATTTTTATCATCTTAGAGCATTCTTCCATTAGAAGAGATAACTTTATTCATTTATTGCATTCATCCACCCAAGTTTTGAAGTCATATGGAGATATGTCAAATGGTCTTATAGCCATGACTTGACAATAATCCATTCTTTAAACCTTGATATTTCAAGCATACAATCAACTCTTTGATTTCTAGAGATCTACATAGGTTCATCTCATTTCATTTAGCATTTAATAAGAGATAGAGGTTAATTTGTTTAGCATGTTAGCTTGAATGTTCATTTCATGATCTAATGTAGAGATGTTGATAAGTTAGCTTTGCTTAATATCTTAGCATGATGATGCATAGGTTTAGTTTAGCATTGTATTAAAGCTAACAGGTGTTCATTTCAATTATACTTACATAGCTAACTAATTCTTGCATACATTTGGCACGCCCGATGGGACGGGTCCTTAGTCCCTTAGCATTGTAGTTCAATTTTTGTTGTTATTTCAATATTTGGCTAACCCTTAATATGCACATGTGTGAAATAATGTTAAAATTCTTATGATTTTGCTAACCTTGCATGTGTTGAGTCTTATTTAGAGGTTTAATTTTGATGGGTTATTGTCAATTTTGAGCTAACATGTTAAAATTTGGAGCTTTTTGAACTTTTTATGTCATTGGGCCATATTTTGACGTCATCATTGGGTACAATTTTTGTAAGGGGTGCAAAAGTACACAAAACCACGTGTAGGCACTAATCCCAATGCACACACATGTTGTTGTATTATTATAGCTTGCTTCACAAAGCTAAGCGTAGATACCCTAAAGTTAGCACATACACCATTTGGCTAGTGCACACGCTCTATGTTTGGATTATTGGTGCATGTACCTATTTGTTAGTGAAAGCATCCTTCTACCAATGCACACACACTATCATAGCTTATTTTACCTTTTGTTTCATTTCCCATGCGTAGGGATTTTATTTACTAGCATAGGTGCAAACATCTCTTGGGTAGCGCAAGAACTCTGTAGACCCACTAAGTTTACAAAGAGGCCTGCAAGCACCATAACCCATGTGCACACCACCATAACTTGCACGTAGGTACCTTAATCTAGACTTCCATATCAATTCTATGTTTATAAAGGCTTGTGTCATTAAATACTAACATCATTGCAGGTTTAATATGATTAATTTTTATTTTGTAGGGTATGTTTACATGCTTTTGTTAAATTATATTGAACTTTGATAAACCTTGCATGCTTAATCATAAGAGTAATGTCATGTATGATATTCCCTCATTTATTTTGGTAAAATCTTGGGAATCATAAAAGATTCTTATCTCTTTCATTGCTTTGAAAAACATTTAGAATGTCTAATTGGGCCATGATGTATGTATTTTGTGTTTAAATTAAGTATTTTCTATTTTTGATTTCTTAACTGGATTTTACGTTGCGTATTCTCTTCTCTTGTGTCTTAGGATGATCTTGAGAAAAAGAAATGGTATTTTTCCTCTTTACGCGTATGGAAAATTACTAATCCATTGTGTAAAACTAAAAACGTTTATCAAAGAAAGGAGTTCAAAATAAACTTTTCTAACTACATGTGTGTTACAGTTTCCAAATGGTGAATGACTAAACCACATTAAGTCTAAAAGATAAAAAAACACCACATTTAAAACACTTGACTTACAAGTTTCATAAAAGGGTATGCCCCATCCGCTTAACTAGGACATCTTTGGCATAAGCCTTAAGTTACAATAATGGGGGTGGTCCTAGGAACCTTAAAGTAGTCCACACATTGAGGGAACTTCATGGACAAAACAAGAAGTAATATGCACATACAAATGAGTAGTGTGACCTTTGTGAGTTAGAGTCAAAGTTATATGTATTGTGAACCTAATGAGAATATGTGATGGATGCATTTATTTTCCAATGTAATTAAAGGGGGTAAAGTAAAGTCGAGATACTCATGGGAAACCTTGACAAACCGAGCATGCTTATAGATAACATGTGACACCTACTTGAGAGAACCACCTAGGAAGATATCTTGACTAGGAGCCAAATTTGACCATTTCAAATCCACTTTGAGTTGAGAGCCATCATTCATCATGAAATGTGTGAAGTGTTACTTTTTCTTAGTTTTTCACTCACCCTAAGGTGAGGCGAAACTCTATTGAAGTGAGGCTAATATTTTTCATCCTCACTTGTACTACTTCCTTCACTTTATTTTGACACTTTTTTGATCAAAAGAAGAGTAACCACACATGTATTCACAATTGATTGTGTCACCACTTTTATGTTTATTTATGCTCATCCATGTTTGTGGTTGGGTTGTTAAATGTCTAAAATGTGTTGGAACATTCTCATATCATTGGAAACCATTTTGATCTTGATACCCACATCAAGATCGTCATTGTAGAGTTAGGCTTGTTTCATCACTTGTTTCTCCTTTGAACTGTTATCTTTCTTGTATCTTATTGTCACAATTTTGATACTTACGTCTTATTTTTCATAAACTTGGCATAAGTGTCTAGATTGCGATGTTACGCTACTCGCATTGTGACATTTCCTTGGTATACTTTGGCATTAGTTTTCTCTCAAACATTACCTCAATTTTGAAGAGTGTTGTTGTTACCTTTGTGCGCATCATATCAATATCATTTTGATATCAATACCTTACTTTTCCTTAAAATTTTAGTTAACATATCTTATTGGTATTGTTGCGTTGTTCATAGTCGTAACTTCCACTTTTTAGGATATAGGTCTTGATTAGATTCAAGCTCACTCTTAGTATACTTTTTTTGGGAAATGTATCAAATCCTTGTTGTTACTTATGCCTTGTTCATTTCTTTGAACTTGACATAAGTGGTGACATTTTTTTGATCATCTTAAAATGTCAACTATCATTTTGAAACAAACATATGAACTATCTCATTTGATTGATTGGTCCTAGAACACACATTTTTTGATTATGCATTGTTTCTCATTTGTGACTCATTCATTTAGTGAAATCACTTTGAACCATTGATTCTTTATCATTCATTATTATTTGGTCATTAGTTTTTCTTTGTGTTTTGAATTTGTGTGAATGTTTCTTGTGTTTATCCATTTTATAAACTCATTTTTAGGACAATCCTTTGGGTCTTTTATCCTCTTGATATTCTTGTTTTTGCCTAATTCTATGGTCATTTTTGAACATATCTTTCAAACCTTAGCAAAAACATTTCCTATCAAGAAAATTTTGCACCAATCAAATATTGGAAATATTTCCTTTGTAATCCTTTCTGTTGCTAAAATTTTGATTATTCCTTTGACATTTATACCTCCAAACTTGTTGTCCAAACCTTGTTGGATTATAAATCTTGAGTCATTATGATGTATGTTTTCCTTACCTCACCTTTGGAAAATCACACAAACATCCCCATCTTTACAAAATGTCTATTTGGTTTTCATTATGTAGCAAAAATCAACATGAAACCTTATTCACTTTGAAGAAGTTCAATCACACTATTTAGGTCTAGGAATTTGTATCAAACAATGCCAACAATGATTGATTATCGCAAGGTCCCTTATATATACGACAATAAGGAATCAAAATTTCAGCATTTGCATCAAAATATGTCAATCATGACTAAACCCTGTTTGGTACTTTGCACAAGAGGATCCATTTGGGTAACCCATTCCCCACCTTCATCTCATAGTCAATGGTATGGTTTGGACACTTTTGATCCAAATTATTATTTGGGTTTTGTTATCTAAATAACTCTCCTAGTGATTTGGATGACTTGTATACATCTTCTAGCTCTGAGATCTTCATTACGAGGTTACACGCGTGCAAGTTCCCTTGGCACATTCCTTTCATTTCCTCGTGCGCCCTCGTGCACTTCCCCTTCTTCCATTAATTTCCTTTTATTCTTTGTTCCATCTTCCACTTGCATGTGTCTTCTTTTCATTCACCTTCTACCCGGCAGCCATTAACCCTACACATGCACCTTACACAGCCTTCAATTTTCTAAGTTCCCGACCCTTGCACGCACTTGTACATCATCTTGTAATGGTTGTGCCTTGACCATATGTTCTCTGCTCACTAGTTTTCCTCATTTCCTTGCGTCGTCATGTGCACATTCCTCTGTGTCTTCCTTTTTTTTCTTTCGCGCTCCCTTCCTTCATGCCCTCCTTTGCACCCTTATGTGCTAGGTAATCTTCTGACATGCTTGAGTTTCCCGCACACTACCAACCAAATCCTACCAACATGGCTCCAAATCATTACAAAAAATTAGTGAGTAACACATGGCAAAAATAATAAACATTTTGCACAGTTGGCCATCCTTTCAAACACATACCACATTCCTTGTATGCGTAGATGGCTCTAACATCCTTTGGAAGGCATATATTTTACTACAGAAATTTGATCACCAAGTTCCTGGAATTTTTAGAGAGTTGCTGACATCAGCCACAATGCTAGACATTCAAATTAAAATTTTGGCAGACCAAGTAGGTGAGAAATGGGAAAACGTCTTTATGAGAATTAATGAAGTAAATCTTATTTCTTCAACCACTTGATTTTATATGATCTTCCCTCCTTCCTCCTCCAACATGCCAAAGAGACTGGGAATTTCATTCAATAGATTCTCAAATGCATTTGTAGGAATTTAATGTTTCTTGTTGGTGGTTTGTATTTCAACTTTGGGGTTTCCCTTGTTCTCTTCTCCTTACATAGATTTATCTATAAATGTAAGAGCTACGCTCATTATTAAGGGGATACTATGGATCCTTACACATTTTTCTAAGGACTTCATATTCTCTCGTATTCTGATTTTTAGATCTCTAGATCTAGCTCATGTATGTGGATATCGGCCTCTTTTACCATCAGAATCGCTTTCTGTGCATTTACTGGAAGTAATAGAAGCATTTTTTATGACTATTCTCTATCCTAACATGTCTCGTATTTCTTATTTTTGCCTTTCTTTTAAATTTCCTATTCATTGTGCCACTTCACGTCCCTTGTAGTTCTTTATTTAGTTATGTTCCATGAGAATGATCTAATAAATGCATTTTAAGTTATGCTACTCTTTCCTATCCTCCTTTCACGTGTTTCCTTTTCATTCCCACTTAGAATAGATAGTATTCATCCCTATTTTTCTTGCTATCTCCTTTTAGTGTAGTTCACTTTCACGTTACCCTTCTATCCTCTGGTCCATTGGCATTTATTATCTTAGTTTTCCCTTTTAGTAATAGGAGTAGCAATAGAAGTAGAAATAGATAGAGAAACCATCCTTCTCTGGAGATCTGTCTGCAAGCGCGCAAGGTCCCACAACTTGGAGATGGTTATGTTGTGATATCAAACAGCTCGGATCTTCTTGATCCAAGATGTGGGTGCAAGTTTGAAGACCAACAATTTCTGGCACACCCGGTGGGATGAGAAATGAAAGCTTAAATTTCATATTACTAGGTTTTGGTGTGTGGACTTAGTATTTGATCCTTTAGAGGCTCATTTCAACACATTTGGCAACTCCCAACATTTCTAGATCTCTATTTTAGCAGTCCTAAATTCCTTTCATGAGAAGAATGAATACATGAAAAAGTGAAACAACTGAAGATTCTTGTGAGTACCTCTAGCTATCCATGAGAAGGGTCTATTCTAAAAAGTCTGCTCACACATCTCCATCTCCTATGCACCATGCCCATTCACTTCCTCCTCAAAGAAAACAAACTGTGTGCCCTGTGATGGCACATCAACCACCTCCTCCATTGATAAACTTTTCCAACTTCATAGGAGGAAGTCCCTTAGTTTTGGCTATGTCAAATGGCACGCTCAAAAGTATTCCATACTTTAATAGTGAGAATCAAGTCACCCCTCAGGAGCATATCTAGGATGTAGAAAATATGTGTTCATTCTATTTGATCACACATGATGATGTAACAATAAGTTTACTTGTAGCTTCTTTCAAAGGTAAATCACTTAAATGGTACTGAGGCTTGAGACTTGGATCTATTACCACCTAGGATAAACTGGGAATAACTCTTTGTAATTACTTTGAAGATAAGTTAGATCACCTATCTTTGGTGGAGCAACTGAAAACAATAAAAAGGGTGCCCAACGTGCAAATGACTGATTTCAACATTAGATTTTTAAATACTTGGGACAGAATCCCTCTTGTGGTAAGACCTACAGCCTAACACACTTTTTTGTATTATCTAAAGGTGCTAAACAATGATATCTCAGTCATGATTCAATCTATGGGAGGTAGGACCTTACCAGCTACTTATAATATTGTAGTAAGGGAAGAAAATAGTCTTATTCAGGTGGGAAAGATAACTCCTAGACCGCCTATTCCCTTGTTCCTAGAAATTTCACAAGTACCCTAGCCTTCTTTGGCCCCTATTCTTGTTCCTGAGAAAAGCACACAACCAATTGCATCTACATCCTACTCTCCAGTGTCAAAATTGGAGGATGAAGAATTAAAGGATCTGATCAGAAATTTATCAAACAAAGTCATATCATTAGAAAAGCAATAGGCACAATCCTATAGAGGCAATTCTAATCGAGTGCATATCCATAACAATCAACCTTGGCATAATCAATATTGAAATAAAAGATACACGCCAAACCAAAAAGTGATAGATGGCATGCTAACGTGTATCTACCCTTGTAAGTTGTTCCTCATGTGCCCTCTCTTCCAGTACCTAGTACAAGTCAGGTGCTCATTCCATTCTAGAAAAATTGAGGCAAGAGTCATAATGGTGCTTCCTTATAATATGGATCACACTCAATATCACCGTGCGCATGTTGTGTGTTCCCAAGCCTATATGATCCGAACTCTTAATTCTCGTGAGCCTTTAACAAGTGCCTCTAAAGAAGAAAACTAAGGAAGACTAGAAGCTCCTCTAGAGGAAAATTTCATGTTCTTTTTCACTGAGGACTTCTATATAATCAACCAAGTGGCGAGATGATACAAACAAACTGCACACCCAAGTTAAGGAAAACATGAGATATAAGAAGAGATTTTTGGATTCAGGTGCATAGGTCACAATCCTAGCAACACAGGATGACCATCAAAAGTATAAATAAGTAGCCAATGCATCTAATAGTAAGAGTGCTATAGTCCCTATGTAAGAGACCCCGTCAAGTCTCTTGAACTAGTGTGCATCCCTCATTTGGTAGATCAAGCTCCTTCTTCAGCTAAAACTCTTGCTTCTACACCTGAGAAGTCAAAAGGGATGTTGTTCCTCAAATGCACAAGTTAGCGGGTCTTTCATTCAACATTGTTGACCAGATGAAGAAGACAAATATAAATGTCACAATGTGGGATGCCTTGACTATTCCATCTAAATGCCACCTATTACATGAAGCTCTGGAAAAACTCCCACATGTTGATCAAACCATATAGAAGTCATGCATTTCTATCAACATCTACCAAGAAGAGGAGAAACAAGTAATTAAGGTGTTTAAAACCCCACCCTTCTATATGTCCTTGATCATAGGCAAACATCTTTTCCATAATTACATGATAGACTTAAGTACTAGTACCTCTGTTATGCCCAAGAAGATAGTTGATGTCCTAGGTATTAGGTATAGCCCTTGTCTAAAGGATTCTTGCAATTCGACGGATTCAACTTTCAATAACTTAGGAGTCATTAAGGATCTTGATTTGACCCTTCATGCATGTCCAAGTTTAATAATTACTAAAGATGTGTCAATCATTGACTTACCTTCTTTATTTTCTCTATGTCTATCAAGAGATTTCATGGCTCAAGTGGGTGGTTACTTATCTTCTGATTGGTCTCATATGTTACTCAAGATAAGGTATGGTACCCATTTTACCATACAAGATGAGCCTATATTTTCCTATCATGTAGAGCCATATGTCCCATCCCCTCTCCAAGCCAATTGTCTAATCCAAGAACAAACTTTAATTCTTGAAGAGAAACCTCTTCCACCCTTTGTTCCTGACCTAATACTTGATGAATGGGTGGAAAGGCACCATAAATTTGATCCATATGATAAATAAGTAGAATCTTATGAAACTAGGATTCGTACTTACTACATTATGGAAGAAGAATTTGTGTTTCCATGCGTGCTCAAGAAAGAACAAGTTGAACCTATACTATGGAAGTTATACTTTGATGATTCTAACATCAAGAATGGTGCAAGAGTAGGATTTGTTCTCATTTCTCCCAAGGATGAGAACTTATTATTTGCACATAGGCTATAGTTTGCATGCTCTATCAATGTGGTAGAATATGAGGCACTAGTGCATGGTCTACTGATTACTAAAAAGTAGAAGATTAAGGTGCTAAAAATATTTGAGGATATAGAGTTGGTCATCCATCAGGTTACCAATAATTTCTTAACAAAGAATAATCTTATAAGCATAGAGTTTGGGACATCCTTGATACATTTGATGCTCTAAACCTATAGGTGGTCCCACACAAAATTTACAAGGAAGTTGATCTAATGGCCTCTTTTGGTTCATAGTTCTCTCCCGCAGAGGCCTTTGTCAAAGGAAACACTCAACACATTAAGATGGTAATCAGGCAATCCATTCCAGAACAACAATACCAACTGCAAGTGGTTGAAAGTGACACACATATCATCCAGTTCATCCAAAATAATGTTGAGTTCTCATCAAGCATGCAAGTTGACTTGTATGACAAGTATGGTGACCAAGTTATACAGCTAAAGATAAACAAGTTTCCTAAAGGGATGGTCACCTTAGAGAATTATTTTATCCCTGATGATGAGTTCAAGGGTGAAGAAAAGTATATACATGTTGCACAAGAAGACTACTCCCCAGTCACTATTACACATGGAAAGAGTTGTTTCTCAACAATTCTAGCGTGTATGATAAAAGGAAGGCATTCATATCTCTTTTTAAAAAATACAGTCATATCTTCTCATGGGAGTATGAAGACCTCAATGTTTTTATCCAAGTTTTTCTCAACACTCCATTGACCTTGATCCTGGTATCAAGCCCGTTCGTAAAAAGCAACAAATAGTCAATCCAAAGATAGAGCCCCTCATGAGAAAGGAGTTATCTAAACTCATTGAGGTGAAGATTATTTTTCCCATCAAATACTCTACTTGGGTCATGAATTTAGTTCCAGTGTGTAAGAAGAACGGTGAAATCAGACTCTGTGTTGATTTCAGAGATTTGAATAAGGCATCTCTAAAGGATCATTATCTTTTGCCTTCAATGGAGTAGATTCTCGCAAACCGTAGCCGGTGCGTAGAGGTTCTCAATGTTAGATGGATATTCAAGCTTCAATCAGATCATAGTCAAGGAAGAGGATCAATTTAAAACAAATTTTACAAGAAAGTGTGGAACATATGCATATCATAAAATGCCCTTTGGTCTATCACACGAAGGCACAACATTTGAACGTGCCATGGAAATTACCTTCAAAGGTTACATCAATGAGTTCATCTTGGTTTACCTTGATGACATAACAATATTCTTAAATCAGGTCGGGAATCATTTGAAACACCTGAAAAAGTCTTTGAGAGATGTAAAAATTATGGGGTGTCTCTTAACCCCAAGAAGTGCAATTTTACGGTGGCACAGGGAAAGATCTTGGGCTATGTGGTTTCAAAGGATTGTATTATAATTGATCCTGAGCACGTTTGCACCATCCTAGCTCTTTCCCTGCAATCACAAAAATAGGCTTTGCAGTCCTTCCTTAGTAAGATCAACTTTGTTAGGAGTTTTATCCCTAACTTTGCAGGACTAGTTCATCCCATCAAATTGATTCTCAAGAAGGACATAACCTTCAAATGGAAAACATAAGGAAGATAAATCTTCAAAAAATCAAGCAAGAAATTTCTTTTGCACCAACACTCATCAAAATAGACTATTCCAAGGATTTCATCCTTTATGTTTATGGCAAGGATACTAGTGTTGTTGTTGTCCTAACATAAGAAAATGAACAAGAGCTAGAACAACTAGTGGATTTCTTTAGCTAGACACTAAAGGATTATGAATTAAGATATAGTCACATGGAGAAGTAGGTATTTTCCATCATGCACGCATTCAAGAAATTAAAAATTATGCTCGCCACAAATCATATCAAGGTATTAGTCTCCCACTCTTATGTTAAAGACTTCATCATGGGAGCAGAGATCAGTGAAAAGAGAGCACGATGGGTGACCAAAATCATGGAGTATGATGTGACTATCAAATCCACAAGACTAGTAAGATGTAGTGTGATTTGTAGACAAATTGTTGAGGATGCGCAGAATGAATTTGTACTTCATTATTTCTGGATGAAGGTATTCCGCATGCGAGCTTGAGAAGAACACAAATCATGGCGCATGTGACTAGATGAAGGACATGATCACATTCCTTTTTGAGGGTGCATACCCTCCTGGTTTGAGAAAGGAAAAGAGAAGACATATGAGGTTACAATATATCCCTTATGTTTTAGTTGATGGAATTCTCTTCAAGAAAAACCTTTATGACATGTTGTTAAGATGTATCAATGGTGTGCAGATTGAAAAAGTGTTAGCATAATTTCACAATGGATTATCTAGTGGACACTTTTCACATCAAAACTACAATGATGAGAATCATAATGATAGGTATCTTCTAGCCTACCCTATTTGTAGATACACACAAGTGGGTCATAAAATGCAAGGAATGTGCTTTCTTTGCAGGAAATAAGAAATTGGCAACGCTTCCCCTCCAACCAATCCAAGTGGATCAGCATTTTGTGCAATGGGGTCTTGAATTCATAGGTATGATCAATCCACATTTAAGCACTTTGGACACAAGTGGGTGCTAACAGCTACGGACTATTTCACTAGATGGACATAAGTTGTCATGCTCAAGGAATCAACTAATTCAGTCATCCTTGACTTTCTCAAAGATATACTCACAAGGTTTGGCATCCGTCAAACTATTATCTATGGTAATGTAAGCCTTCCTTGGCACTAAAATCAATGATTTTGTGCTAAATCGAGAATCTACTCCGAAGAATTATTCCAACTATTACCCTTAGGGAAATGGCTTGGCAAAGACAACAAACAAGAACTTGATTAGAATCATGAAGCGCACAATGAACATCAGCCAAAGACAGTGGCATACAAATGTCTTATGCATGATCTAGGTAGATAGAATCATAGTCAAAAATGAAATACGTACTTTTCCTTACAATATTTTCTACAAAAAGGAGGCTACCCTTCCTTTAACAATAGAGTTGAAATCATTGGTGCTTTCCCAACAGTTGGAATTTGAAGGCGCAAACTAGAGAGAAACCAAAATGGCAGATTTGGTTAATCTTGAAGAACTAAGGAACTCTGTCATGATCAAGCTAGAAAAACATCAACAAGAAACAAAGAAATGGTTTGATAGAAAGGCTAGGCCCCAAGCTTTCAAATTTGGGGACTTAGTTATAAAATGGGATGCTGAAAAAACTAAACTAGGGCACCATTTAAAGTTCTATGCACTTTAGAGTGGCCCATACATCATCAGTTCATGTAAAGAGGTTAAACCTTTTGAGTTAATTAGTCTTGATGGAAGTGCGTTGCAAATCCCAATAAATGGGATCTATCTCAAACCCTTCCATTAATTTTGCTACATCATTTTGTATATATTAGATTAGTTTCAATTCCTCTAAGTGTATTGCACACACATTGTTTGTTTGTATATAGTTATTTCCTTGTGCGTGCTCTTTTTTTTCTTACAACATGCATATCTTATTTCAACAAATTGCAAGATTCAGAATCGAGTCAAGAATGATCCTTCAAGTGACTTCAGGGGAAGTTCTTCAAATAATTACATAGTAGACTCCATGCCCAATGGATGCTTTAGGCTACTAATCTCCTTCATCTAGCAGGCAGATGGCCTCAAAAGTCACCAAAACTATTATCCAAATAACTCTCCTAGTGATTTTGATAAATTGTATACATCTTCTAGCTCTAAGATCTTCATTACAAGGTCACATGTGCTAAATTTACCTTAGAACATTCCTTTCTATTCCCGCACACCCTCATGCACTTCCCCTTATTCCCTTCCTTTCCTTTTCTTATTTGTTCCATCTTCCCCTTGCGTGCATCTTTTGTGCATTCACCTTCTTCCTGGAATCCATTCACCATGTATGCACACCTTTCATGTACTTTAAGTTTCTAAGTAGATGGCCATAATACGCTCCCACACATCATCTTGTAATGGTTACACCTTGACCATGCATTCTCTACTCACCAGTTTTCCTTATTTCCCCATGTGTGTCACGTACACGTTCATTTATGCCTTCCTATGTTTTATTTTGTGCATCCTTCCCTCATGCCCTCCTTTACGCCCTTCTATACCAGGTCATCTTATGACATGCATGAGTGTGCTACATGTAACCAACCAAAGTGCACCAACATAACTCGAGTCATTACAATAAATCAGTGAGTGACAAGTGGTAGAAATGACAAACATTTTACACAATTGGCCATCCTTTCAAAAAATTCAGGCGTGCCACGTGCCTTGCATGCGTAGATGGATTTGATAGCCATATATGTTACTACAGAGCTTCGATCAGATGGTCCTAGACTTGTGAGAGAGTTGCTAACATCAACCATAGTTTTAGACATTAAAATATAATTTTTGGTGGACTGGTAGGTGAGAAATGGAAAAATGTCTTTCTGAGCATTAATGAAGTAGATCTGATTACTTTAACCACCTGATTTGATATGATCCACCCTTATTCCTCCTCCAACACCCCAAACAGACCTAGTGAAGTGCATTTGACATATTCTTAGGTAGATTTGCAAGCATTGAATACTTCTTGTTTGTGGTTGTATTTCAACTTTACCTTTTCCCTCCTTCTCTTCTCCTTACACACATTGAACTATAAATGTAAGAGCTAAGATCATTATTAAGGGGACACTGGATCCTTGCGTATTTTGCTAAGGACTTCATATTCTCATTATTCTCGAGTTGTAGAACTATAGATCTGGCTCATGCATGTGGATATCAGCCTCTTTTACCATTGAATCGCTCTATAAATTTTTGAAATTAATAGAAGCATCATTTTTTGACTATTCTCTATCCTAACATGTTTGCATTTCTTCTTTTTTCCTTTCTTTTACATTTCATTTTCATTGTTCTACTTCATGTCCCTTATAGTTCTTTATTTAGTTGTGTTACATGAGAATGATCTGGTAAACGTGTTTTTATCTCATGCTTCTCATGTCTAGCCTCCTTTCATGCATTCCCTTTTCATTCCCGATCGAATAGATAGTATTTATCCCTCTTTTTATGGTGCTATCACCTTTTTAGTGTAGTTCATTTTCATGTTATCCTTCTATCCCTAGTCCCTTGGCATTTATTATCTTAGTTTCCCCTTTCAACACTAGGAGTAACAGTAGCAGTAGAAATAGATAGAGGAACTAGCCTTCTTCGAGATCTGTCTCAATCGTGCTCCCACAACTTGGAGACATTTCTATTGTGATTTCAAACAAATCAGATCTTTTGGATCCGAGACACGAGTGAAATTTTGAAGACCAATAGGTTCCCCACACTCTTCTTTTGATTGTAATCTAAGCATTTCATCTTATTCTCGGGAGTCTAATCCAAATATTTCCTTTGATTCTTTTGATAATTTAGATCCCAACTACTATTTAGATTATTTTAATTCCACTCCTAAGTCACGGTCCTTGCCTTCTTCACAAGACCTTCTTCATCCCCCATCTAACGTGACTCTTATTCCACGGTCCTCCTTTTCTTTGTAGGACCTCTTTTATCAGATCACCTCAATGAATTCTTATTCCTTTGACGATATATGTGATTTCCAATTACTCTAATCAAACATCGATGCAATTCTTGAATTGTGGTCCTTTCTTTCTTCGTAGGACCCCTATTATTATTCATCTAATGTGATTCTTGAATTGTGGTCCTCTCCTTCTTTGCAAGAAGACCTTCTTCATCATTCACCACTATGAATGCTTCCTTCTTTGAAGATTCATGTGACTTGAAGTCCTTCTAGTGAAACATCCGAATCAACTTGTACATCACAATCTATAGACTTTGCAATTAATCCTACTAGTTTACGGATATACCATTGTATAGGTATGCCCACAACACCTTCTTCTACTCCTAAGACATCTAGCTCTAAGTCTACTTCATCTCCCACATTACCTTCTTCATCACATCATCATCAAACATCTTCTTAATCTTCCACACCAGTTGGACATATTTCTTCCAATCAATCCCCAATGGTCAATCAATGAACCATAATGAATCATTTCTTTTAGAATGAAGGAGTGATCATGGTGTTTATAGGGGGCACACAAAGATATCCCTCTAACAATTTATGAGAAAGGATTCTCATTGAACCTCGATGCGTATGCGTATTGTGAGGAAAAAATTGATTCCTTTTATCAAGAAATGGAGGAAGAGCCTCGATCATGCAAGTTCATCCTCCTCTTATTCTTCCATCTTCACATTTTTCATTACATTGTGAAACTCTTAGGTCTTACATTGATCCATGGCCTATATTCTCATCACCCAATCACTCTTTTGCTATCATAATTCCTCAATCAAAATATCTTATGGGGTCAATGTCATGTCACCCCTTCATCTTCCTCTAGGTATGGGTCACCTTTTAATATCCCTCCATGTGCTATTTGTGGGAAATTTTTGAGTAGTCCATTATATTCTATTCTTCAGGGAAATCCAACTAGCCTCTTGTCTTCTATGTATGGGTCATCGTTGGATAGTCCATCCTCTTCTCTTCTTGGGCCACATCCTAGTAGCTCATCATATTCCATCTATGGGTCATGTCCTAACAATCCTTATTCTTCTATTATTAGGCCAAATCCTAGTAGCCCTTCATCTTCTATCTATGGCTCACCTTGTGGTAGTCCCTCTTGTTCCATTCTCGGACCATATCCTTTTCAACCATCACATTTTCTTCTATGAATGATTTTGGAAAGCCCACCATCATTCCTCACATTACTCTCATCAATTCTAAGAGTCTATGTTCTTCTCCCACCTCTCGCGATCATATAAGTCACATATTATCTTATAAGAAACCCAAACATGTACTTTATCAAGCTAATATCAAAATCCTAAGGGATCTAAGGCTACCAACAACTCAAACGATCATAAAATTAAAAATCAAACACGATTCTATAATGCACACCAATGGACCGATCAAGTATGGTACAAAGTGTAGACACCTATGGATAGGGAACTCAATATCCCCCGCATATGAAATCTATGTTTAAAAAAATCACAATTAATTGTTGAGTGTGAGCTCACCAAGATCATCGAGATCGGGGATAATATCACTCTTGATAATAAAACATGCTTAGTATCCCTTATCGAGGAAATCACAAACATTGTTGTTGGATTATATCATGGAGAGTGATATTTTTGGTCCTAACCATTAAAAAATTAAAAAATCAACAAATTTCAATAATACGAAAAATGAGAAAACATTAAAACAATACAAAATCAAAGGTACAAAGATCAAACATTACAATTAGGTATTATGTACACATGGGTGTTATTTCTTCCCTTCTTTCTATATCTCAGTAATTCATCCACCATTTTTCATCCCTTTGATGATATTTTATTTAGTCTATTTTTCACTCATTATGCGGCATTTATCTCTATGGTATCCATTTGACCCTGGTCTTTAATCACCTTGGTAAATTAAAGAATAACTGACATCTTAGAGATCATATCACAATTCTCATTTAATAAACTTGTTGTGAAGAAATTTTGGATACATTTGTCGACACTAGCCAATGTCGCCATCACAATCACTTCCATATCCTTCCATGAAGCCATCAGGGATTCTTAACCCTTGTCAAACAAGAGAGCTGAAATAAATTTTTAGAAAACAAGAATCAAAATCAATAAATCAAAAAGAAAAAGCTACAAAGAAAAAGAAAATTGATATCTCTCTCTTGGGGTATTTCCAATAATCTCTACTAGGGCTATAGATGTTTAACTGGTAGTAGATAAATGTTGTGATTAGAATCATATGCATCTTCGTCGGTCTATGGATTCCTGGATGGTAGTGAAGAAATGTACGAATCTCCTTCCATAATCCATTCCCAAATCACCGTTCAAAATAAATCATTCCTATACATTAGCTAGTGTCCTCACTTGTTTTCTATTAACTCTTTCCTTCAGAGGTAATTAATTTCCATGTGTACACATGGGATCTCGATGAGAAAACAAGATTAATATGTTACCAAGTGTTGCTTTTTGGAACTTGTTCAAACTCTTTCTTTAACACATGTCTTGTCTCATGATTTGTGCCTTAGACTAATCACTTTTTAATCGACCGCCTTCTAAATCTTTTCATAACATCCTTTATTCTTTGGAATTGTTGAGAACATCCATATGTATAGGATGGCCTCTTTGACATTCTTGTAGACACTTTTGTCTCCTTTTAATAAGATAATTTTCTACTTCTTTTCTCTCACATGTTTCTTGTCCACTTACAATGGGGGAATCCTTTCTCCCTCATGATTGAACCTATTTTATATTAGTCGTGATCCCCTTTTACACATGAAGAGATTACCTTTGAATACTCTCACCTAACGTTGGGGAATTTTTGCATCGTCACCTTCTTTCACATGGGTGTCACCTTCCCCTTGTACATCCCATCTATTACTTAGGGCATCTATGCTTCTTTATCTTCTTGTACATAACTTCAAAAAAGTTTTTAAAAAAAAAAACATTTTAAAATGTTTCTAAAAAATAAAAAATATAAAAATCATACTCCAAAACGTTGTCCTTTTGTTCGTACTTATTGTGTGCGACTTGCGAGATAATCTTGATCTACCTCCATCAACAAATTTGGTTTGCTTACTATGTCTATACTTTGGGGCACAACGTGTTTCTTGGTACTGTTTCATATTACACAATTTATTTTCATAGGATCCAAATGTCCTCCATTATTCCCCTTGCATATATCCTTACTTGGGGCACCATATTTTAACCCTTGTCATTGATTCGAACATGCCAGAATAAAAGATTGATAATAGAAACATTGAATTATGTTTCTCTATTAGGTTATCTTGTTTAATTTCTCGTATTGCATTGCATTATGTATATTGCATGGAGTTGGTATATTTTATTTTCTCATATTGCATTGCATTTTTATGTTGCATGGAGTTTTTGTTTTCAGCAATGGACAATTTTTTAAGTATGGCTTTTCATGTCATTTTACTTTTTGGTATGCTTATATTTTTTAATAAGGACTAATGAAGTAGATCCTTGGAAATATGATGACACAAAAGTTGTTTTTAATACAATGGATGAAATCTCATTCCTTTCTCTCCATCTTCATTTTTCCTCTATATCATTCTCCTGTCAACTTTATTCTTATAATCCACTTGGTGCATCCTTCCCCTACCCATTATTCTATCTACTTCTCTCACATTTATCGATTATCGATGGCCTTCTTTCATCACCCCATTGACACTCGAGGGGGCATCTCTCACTTCTTCTAATAATTTTTCTTCTACCTCTTCAAAATTTCACCTGTCTACTATCTTTGAAGTGATGTTACTTATGCCACCCCAAAGAAGGGAAAATGTAGAAACCTATAATTTAGCTCGAGTAATTTAAATACTTAAATTGTGCTAATTAAACCCTTTCCCACAAATTGATGACATATCGTTAATATCACACATTTTCTCTTCTATTATCATTAATTAACTACATTATGCTAGTTAAATAACCCTTCTATCCTGCAAAGATGAAAATTAACGACCTTCCTTTAATTAATACCCCTTTCTATCTAGATTAATTAATTATTCTTAATTAATTGATTCACTCTTCTATTTAATCAATAAATCTTCATTTATTTCATTAAATTCATCTCATAGTCTAAATCATGCTAATTATTCCTCTTAGAATCCTTTATAAGCTTGCACACCTATTAATTAATCTCTTTGATTAATCAATAAACCCCCTCAATTCCCATGGGTCACTAAAAGAAAAATTAAACTCTCCTAAGGTTGACTCAACCCTCTCTAAACCATCCTTATCCATAAATAACTCAACCTTGCTATTATCCCACATGTAAAGGGATGCAAATATTCTTTTATCCACATGACAATATAAGGATCCTTCCTCCTACCTTTCTTCTTACACCTTTATACACATAAATGAGAATAGAGCATACACTATAGCCATTTTTATCATCTTAGAGCATTCTTCCATTAGAAGAGCTAGCTTTCTTCATTTCTTGCATTCATCCACCCAAGTTTTGAATTCATATGGAGATATGTGAAGTGATCTTATAACCATGAATCGACAAGACTCCATTCTTAAAACCTTGATATTTCAAGTATACAATCAACTGTATGATTGGTAGAGATCTATATAGGTTCATCTCATTTCATTTAGCATTCAATAAGAGATAGAGGTTAATTTATTTATCATGTTAGTTTGAATGTTCATTTCATGTTCTAATGTAGAGATGTTGATAAGTTATCTTTTCTTAAGCTCTTAATATGATGATGCATAGGTTTAATTTAGCATTGTATTAAAGCTACTAGGTTTTAGTTTCAATTATACTTACATAGCTAACTTATTATTGCATACGCTTAGTGCTTGGGTGTCATGAATAACCATCTTAAGATTAATATGTCGATCACTGACCGTAATGCATTAAAAAGTTTATTTTTCTCAATGTTCTAGATATAAGTTCTTCAAATGATGACAAGGTAAAAGATGGAATGTGTAATTACTTGCTTGAAATGAATATTAACTTAAATTACTATTGATATTTTTCTGTTGTTAAGATGGTCACAGACCGTAAATTCATTTAATGAAAATAGGTTGTAATAAGTCATGGCCACCTTTACAAGGATTGCAAGCCATATGTTGTAAAATACATTATTATTTGATTTATCATGAATCAAGGTTTCTATTGTTTGTGATTGAAAGTGAACTCCTCCTTTGGGCTTGGCTTATAATGTGTTAATAATGCTTGAATTGATCACATACTATAGTAATTGGAAAATGGTAGGTTGGAAATGAAAAAATTAAAGTTGGTAGTTAATTTATTTATAAGGTCTTAGACCATAATGGTGGGAATTAAAATGTTAAGTTTACGATTCTTAAATTCATCAACCTTACCATATCTTTATTGGACTATAAGGAATAAAGGTGTTATTTTAATTGGTCAATGACCATGGTGATTTGACATTTATCTATTTTGGTCCCTCAATCATATATTGGAACATGGTAATGTGGAACATAGTAATAATGATAAGTTTTTAAATATATATTTGGTTGAAGTTTACCACCATGCATGGCTGGTAAGTTGTTAAATATTATGTTTTGTGGTTATTATTATCTTTGAACATTCAGATAGACACCATTTGAATGGGAAGGAAAATAGACATGTCATTACTTGGAACTGTAGGACTTAATTAAAATCAATGCACACATGGTTTTAGGGATTTTTGAAGCTTCTTGGAGAAGCTAATCAACATGCAACATAGAATTTTATTTTTATCTCCTGCTTTAGCCATTCAAATCCCTTCCTTTGTCCATGCATTTTGGTGTAGAGGCTGTTAGTTGAGATATTTTTATAATTTTAGTATGCTAAAAATATGTGTTACTATTATTGAGTTCATGGTTTCAAAGAAGTTCAAATTTTTTTACATTTGTTTGGAGGTTGTTGTTCGATTTCATGGTGATTTTTGCAAGAAGGTAACCGGAAAATTTGTAGATCCTTGAGTGTATCGAGGCATGGTTTCTCAAATCTTTTTCTATTTGTTTAATTATGAATCTGATGAAGGTTGTTTGGTTATATTATTATTTCTCCATGTGATCTTGTGTCTTATGAAAAATTATGGAAAATTGATGGGTAACATTTTAGAATTAGCTTATTGATTTGGGTGTTTTGAAAAATATAACTGTGAAAGTTATTCATTTTTGAAGTAGGCATATAGGTTCATTTTTTTGGTCTCATTAATTTTGTTTAATCTAGTTGAAAGACCATATTACAATATTTATGAACTAGGTATGAAATATAATGTCTAGTTTTGCTATCACCATGTGCATGCATTAAGATTTTAAGGATTCAACCCAAGAATTTGTTGGTGGTTAAAAAAATGGGCTTGGGTGTTATCTCGGTTTGATTCTCACATTTTTTTGAATTGATAAATCGATAACACTATTTTACTTGGTTAAAATTCATATTTTAAAGGTAATGGGAGATGGGTATGAGCTCATAATATTATTCTTTGTCTTGTTTTACTCGACCCAGATCGTTATCATCTGCATGCATACAATTTTAATTCTTCTTCTTTAATCTTTATAGAGGACACTGATTTGTGAATGAGATAATTATTGGGTGAAATTTGTTACTTGTTTTTTCCATTTGGTAGCAAGAAAAGATTATGTTATGGGAATATGATGTCAATAGGTATAATATCTATATGGTTTTGGTATTGGGCATAGCTATTTGCAGGTTACTCAGATGTGTATTCTTCTCCTCCATTAATAGTCATTCTATCATGAGGTCAATGTTTTGTTAATGGATAATCTTGAGGTTGAATGATGAAGGGTATTATCTACTAATGTATGCAGATTTAATAAGGACATATTTATGATTTATTTTTAATGAAAATCATGTTTGAAACATTAGAAACACTTATTTTTGTGTATTTGTAAGTTTTTACTATTAGGTAGCAGGCCTAGTTATCTTCCTCGATGGATCTAATCAGTACTTTTATTGATATAAATGCTTATATTGAAGTGATTATTCAATGAAACCCCTATGCAAATGTAGTTGGGTAGAGGATATTAGGAAGTTACAAATACATTTGGTTACATTGTTAAAGATATATGTGGCATATTGTTAGGTTTTATTGGTATCTTGCTTAGTTGGTTTATTAAAATCCTTGGTTAGATAACTTCAATGATTGGCTTGTAATTGAAGAGATGTAAACAAATAATTATGGAACTTATGTTATCATTATATCTTATTTAAGATAATAGTATGTTGTAATAACTATTGTCTGTAGTATATAAGAGTTGGATATTTGACATTTATTCCTTGACATGAAAATATGTTACTTCATAAATTATGCTTTATGTAAGAAGATTGTTATGGGGTGAATAATATCAAATTAGAGGGGGTTTCTCTTACTAGTATGAATATTGTGATTATGTTCCTTATTACAGAAATGATGAATTTTTATGAAGTAATAAGAGGTTATTAAGATATTTTATGTGGATTCAAAACAAATGTTTTATGGAAACATAAAACTTGACAATAGAGTCATATCATTTGGTTTCATATTTATATTTGGGATGAATAGGGTATGAGGAATATATGATATAATTATAAGTTAATCTTATTACATTAACCACTTCGTAATGTAACAACATGATTGAGAATTGTTAATCTATGCCATTTCAATGAATTGACCATGCGAACATTTTATCTATCTTACAACTTGCGCAGGTCAAGGTAGTTATTACGAAGTGACTAAAGGATGGGATATAACATTAAACATCATCCATTGATTATTAATGTTATGTTTTTATGAATGTAATGAATATATTTATAATTATATTAAAATTGAAAGTTTTACTTTGTAGATTGTAGAAGGAAATTATACCTAATGTGTTTAATGATTATCTACAATAATTACTTATCAATATGTACTATTGTTACTAATTATGAATATAATGTAAACTATTTAGATCCTTATGATTAAGAAAATAGATACACTTGTATTGTTGTCGAGTAGAGCATTTATTGTAAATTGATGTTTAATGTGTTAACACATATTCTTAAGAATTCATTATGATTTAATGATTATGTGATGAAAACAATACAACAATACAAATATGAGTATTATTACACTAACAACATTAAACGAAATATTCATGAATGATGGAAAGCATAATAGGACTTGTAACAAACTCATGGAATGATGAAAGGTTTATAATTATGTCATTAATGTAAATAACACATTACATATAGGAAATAACTTGAATTTATATTTCATTGTTGTGTTGGTGCCCATAATTGTCATGCCACATTCGGGCACCATGTGATTGGTTTTTATCCCATTTTAGTAATTGGTTCTCTTTTCACTTCCCTGTGTTTTTAATCTTCTTGAAATCCTTTATACCCACTTATGAGCTATGGACATATCTATTTGTATCCTTTCTGGAAAATTATTGCTTTAAAGGATTAAAATAAATGAGGTGGTTGATATCTTCCTATTTTACCAAGACATTTGATTGTATTTACATGAATGACATGTTTTGTGTAAAACTTAGTTTCCTCCCCTACACCCATGAAATGGAAATACTTTGGAAGCTCAAGCATATGAGAAAATTACAAAGATTCACTTTGCATATTTTAGGTATTTATGTGGAATGCAAGTTAAGTTCCTTGTGACGTGAATGAAAAATATGAGGTGGGTGGGAGGTTGGGAGGAGGGGTGGTAAATTCAAGTCATTGTATATGCCCGAACATATGTGCAAGGTAATCTTGGTTTGACTCTAAATCCCGAGAAGGTGTGTTTGGTGAACATGGCATGTGGAACTTTTAACGACCAATAGTTAACTTTACATTTGGCCTTTCCTTGTGGCTTTTTTTTTTTTAATATTGGTAAATAGTTTTTTGAAAGGGACTATACCCTTGTGTACAAAAGGAGGCCTAAAAGCCTGAATAAGAGAGAGGAGCAGAGAAGCTGTATCAAAGCACAAAAGTTACAGCAAAGAACACCGAAGCCTAGAAACAGCAACACAAACGAGACTTAACAGCAAAACAACGGCAACAAAACAGCAAGCCTACAGCCAAGAAGCTTTGAGTGTTAAATGAAACTTTTATTATGAACCCAAATTCCTAGTCTTGTAGTTGGTTAGTACTTGGAATATTTTTGTATGTTTTGAAACATATTATTGTTTTAAGGATATGCCTTGTGGCTTTGAGTGTTAAATGAAACTTTTATTATGAACCCAAATTCCTAGTCTTGTAGTTGGTTAGTACTTGGAATATTTTTGTATGTTTTGAAACATATTATTGTTTTAAGGATATGCCTTATTTTATGTGGCAAGGCTTGAAATTAATTTAGTATTCAAGTGGTGATTTTTCCTTGCACGATGATTCAAAGTTGTAAAGTGGTGCATTCAATGATAGGTATTGTTTGAAGAAGTGGATTGTGTAAGTTCATTTTATAATAAAATGTGTACAAGTTTGAAATGAATTATTATCTTATAAGAATTCTAAATTGTAAGAAAATAATAATTTATAAAACAAAAAACAAAATGAACAGATTGAAAAAGTATTTACTATGAACAAAATGGGGTTCTATTAAAGAGGACCCTTCCTTGATAGTATGTATAAAAAAATAAACAAGGTTTACATTAGGATAAAAGGTTAATTGTTTATAGCCATGATTTCTCTCAAGAGCAAAGCGGTGGAAGGCTTGCCAAAATTCTCATCCCTATTATGTCTAAATTCCTCGTGAGAAACAACACTAAAAATGAATCAATTTCATCGGCTAAGCCCCATGACATGCCCTTGGCCATTTTTTCTTGTACTCCGACCCGTGGCCTATTGAGAATTTTAATGAGATGTATGTTTCTCTCGAGTGAGTTCACCCACTCGTTGAGGTTGAGACCCTCTTTGAGTTAAGTTATTGATCCCCGAACTATAGATGATCAACTTCCAGAGGCCCATACAACTTTCTAGACCGAATAATTCTGGGAAACCTTCTATTTTTTCAAGGGAGGAGTTCTCACCATCACTTCAATAGTTTAAAATTAAACCATGACGAAATCTTGTACAAAGATCCTCTCTTTTCTTCGTCCCATCACCGAATTATGGAAAGTTTTCCCCCTTGTCGTTCATATGTTGTGGTATGGTGGGGAATATTTGTTTCTAATAGAGAGGGAGCATAGTAGGATCTTAATATGTGCATATTCTCATCATGGAGCCTAATAAGCTGAAAATACCTTTGATGCTCAAGTTTTCTACATTCATGTGGTATTGGGGAGAAGAAGATGGAAGTGTAGAGTCCGAAAGACGAGAAAAGAGACACACATCTCATCAAGTCTATTTAGGAAGGATTAAAATAGCACATTTTAGGAGGATCCTTCTAGAGGATTGGCTTGAATGTTTGGGATGTTAAATACGAACTCGATAAAAGCCTCGTTTGAACCGGTTAATTTAAAGAACTCATCGAGGCTCTCAAGTTCTATACCCGAGGGTTGTCTCCTAAAACTTGTGACACCATGGTAGGAGGATAATGTATATGAATGAATTATGAAAGGATTTACAAAATTTGGTTGATGATTTGTGACCAAAAGGAATAAGCAAGTCCAGTATATATAGGTAGATTATTTAGGAGTAATGTGTGTGAACCATTGATTTGAAATTAAGTTACATATCCCACCCAGATTAGTTGGCATGAGTTGGCACACATCATTGTGAATCATTCATAAAGAGGCATATCCTTGGGTGGCATTTAAGTGTTAATATTTCTAAATAAAGGTGTGATGTGTGATGAATTTTAGTTGATCGTGTTGGGAAAATGGTGACAGGACTAGATGAGATAAAATTGAAGATCGCAAGGAGGAATATTCCCTATTATTCCTCAAAATCTTTGAATGATGGATCAAACGTGAATGAATTAATATTTGACAGAATATTTTCTTAAACCCTTATAACCATAATTTCATTAAATATGGACATTTTATTAAGAATCTAGATTTATAGTATTATTATTTATGGTTTTATAATTATTGAAATTGGATTCCTAAATTGTCAATATTGGTTTTTATATAGTGTGATATCAAATTCCAATATGTTTATTATTATTTTTTAAGTAGTGTAATATCATATTCCAATATTTACACTATGTCATTCAAGTATGTTGCAAATCATATATTGATTTTATGAGAATGGGAATATGTCCATTCTAAACACACTCTTAGTACAACTATGTTCCTAATTCTTTTTATGTGTGTCTACTTTATCTCAATTTTTTTCTATTATTCATATATGAGGATTTTTATCCCTTTTGAAAATTAAAACAATGTCATATGGGTACATGTTTTATGAAATAAGAAGCAAATATTTATTCTATGAGAATGGACATATTCCCATTCTCATCACATTCATGGTACAAGTATGTTCCTAATTATTTTTGTGTGTCAACTTTATATTTATTTTTCTTCTATAATTCATATATGAGGAATTTTGAACTCTTTTGAAAATGTATATCTTGGGAGACAGTAGGTTAAGTCATGGTACATTGTCGAAACTCTTGTTGAGAGCATTAAATAATATATCTTGGCACTCTAAATATTATAGTTTTGCATTCAAGAATTAGGGGATTCTAGGCATATAATTTAGTATCTAGACTTTAGAAAGGTTTGCATTTTATAAATTTATTAGAAAAATTAAAAAATAAGTTATCTAGACTTATGCACATAGCTTTAGGAAAATACCATATAATTTTGTGGTTGTAATGAATGCATAAATCAAGACTAATTCCTAGAAAAATCTAAAGCATTAATATTTTGAAATGAATTCCTTGTACATCCAATTCCCTTTAAATCACAAGATCCAGCTCCCTATAAACTTACTTAGAGCATAATTAAGGATTTTTTTTTCAAATTAAATTAATTGCATGGTGGAAATTATATTATTAATAATACATAAATAAGATTCAAGAGTTCCATAAGCAACACAATGTTTTATAGAATTATATTATGGAAAAATATTCCAAAGTAATATAATACTCAATATTTTATTTAATTATAAAATAATAGTACAATTGTAAAGTTTTATAGGACCAAGGTTTTGAATAATTTTTCTTAAAAACCCCACATCCTGGCCAAGATGATTTCACATAAAAATTTATGATCTTCAATAGTTTCGTAAGGCAACATTCCTTATCCTATTCAAGTAATTCAAAGTATGATTTAATGGCCACCTTTCCTTTATCGGGTATCTTTATGTGTCCACTTTGCCAAAAAAATTTGGTGTCCATGCCCAAATGATGTTATCCACATCAATATTTGATTTAGGTTTGTTTGAGATGATCCATGTTTTATTTGTATTTAAACAATCTTGATATAATGTTGTACCTTCTCCTCTCCTCAGTAGGTCTCCAATATTGAACTCTCAATTTTCTATTTACATCATTTTCTTCATGTTAATGGAAAATATCCCTATCTTCTCTCCCCATCGATATATTTTCATTGTCATTTCCTGGTTGTATAAGTAGCATTTGTCCCTCGAACACATCCTTGATGGATTAAATTCTTTGTTAGATATTCCACAAATGGGCCCAATGCAAATATCATGATTACTTGGGATATGTTGAATAATGTAGTATTATTTGTTCGAGATATGTTTGGTTCTGTTATTTGGTCATATATGTCTTTCTCCTATACTTGGTTTTGGCTAAAAACAAACATCCGACATCTGGTAAAATTTATAAATGGTCTATCCAAAGAACGTATATTGTTTTCCCAATATGCAATCTTCAAAATCCAATAGTCACTACCTTTTCCTATTTCTCTTTCCCCCAATGCTCAATATATTATTTTATTACCTTATTTAGATCTTCAATTTCTTAGAGTTCTTTGAAATGTGCCAAAGGAGGTTTCCCTTCTAGCAAGCTTGGTTAACCATTATCCTTTGTACACCATATATGGATAGAAAAAGACCATTGCAGATCCTTTATTGTTTCTTTGTACTCCATCACTGGTATGTCATCCACAACATGGAATTTGAACATCTTAGGTTTGTTGATAACCAATATCTTATAGTTTTCATCGAACAATAAAGGATCTAAAAATTCCTTAAAGTTGTACACTTCCTCAATAAGATAAGGAGTGAATATACTCTACCCTTATTGATATGTTCGTAAGAGTCCATGATATGTGGCAAATAAAATCTGTCTATTTTATGTAACGATGTTGCTAATCTTCCAAAATTCTATATCCTCGTGATTGTGTCCCATTGGAAGGAAGCTTAGATACAAAATGTTGAATAACTTTTTGATATCAACAGATTATAAAAATGCAAATAAGGTACAATTATTGTTATCACTTGAAGCATTATCTAATTTGAAGTATAGGATTGGTGGTTTCTTTACAAAATAAATATTCGTGCTAGTAACACTAATTGATTTTGAATGGTCAAATATTTCCTTGCACCTTTTGAATTTTTAAAGGACATCATTTTATAATAATGCATCATGCAATAGCTACTTGGATGATCCAAAATGATACAATAAATATTCATACTCATCAATTACAGGTTCTTCAAGATTCCTGAGACACAAAGATAATGATGTGACTATATAATTTTCTCCACATTTAACAAATGGAAGGAAAAATGTCCGAAACCCCTATCTTCTGTCCATGTGTGAGCGTACTACCAAAGTAATTGGTAGGCTCATAGAATTACTTATTGACTTCTCTTTTTACCCATTCTTGGTATGACAGTTTTTGTTTTATCCATTTTATCATGCACAATTCTCAAGAATCCATGAGGTTGTTCTTCTAACTGCAATATGTGGGAATAGTAAGTTACACGACAACTTTGAATATATTCATTGTGCCATGTTTGTTCCTCCTCAATCTTTGTGAGTGCTTCTAGGCATGTGGTGGCTCTACATTTGTTGTAAAAATCTATGTACTCATCACACTTGGAAAATAAATTATATTTTGCAATGGAAACATGTTGAAAATGTTTGTTCATTATGTTTCTGAACCTTGACTACGAAACCTGAGGAAGTTTCAAGAATTCAAGATCGTCATTGTAATTTTTGAAGTATATTTTGGGTATAGAATGAAGGAAGAAACCTTTGGGAAATTTTACTCCATCTTGTCCTATAGACCAAGTCAGATGCGGAGAGATATCTTAATTTCTCTTAACAATTCTTGATATGCAGGAAATTATTGCAGAAATATTTCACCTTTGTTTCTCTTTTCCAGTGTTTTCATTCACTGCAAGCCTATTTCCACTTATCCATTCAGATTTATGTTTATAGAAGGAACTCCTTGGGTACCCATAAAATTTTTGCCATGCATTTTGACAAACATCCATCCCATCAAATTTCATTTTATGTACCTCCATATATTTCTTACCAACATTAAAGATGGAATTTATTGTTAATGCATCAAACAAAAAAAATTATGTCAATTTCATTTAAGGCCCTCGTTGTGCGCCACAAATTTTTAATTCTAACTGAAGCAAGAGGTAATTTTTGGAGACAATTATATTTTCAACAACTAAACTTTGCATTCTCCACTTCTTCTAAAAAAATTAACCATTTTCTATCCTCATCAAAATTTTGATTTGATGGATTGGCTTGAGGGTGGGTAAGTGCAGCAGTTAGGGGAAAAAAGGGGGTCATAAGTGAACATCATATTAAAAATAACAACATAATATCAACTTGTAGGGATTATTAGCAATACATACACTCAAAATTAGAAAAAAATATCAATATGAATCGTAGCATCCGGAATATAGTTTCTAAAATACTATTTTTTTAAAAATGGACAAGTTTAGCTATATTAAACACTCAAAATTCAATGACTTGGTTTTTTTTTTAAAAACACCTATAAGATTGTAGTCCGTTTTCCCATGATTTGGATGACCAAAAATTGATATATATTTTCCTCCTTTGGTGAGAAGTTAGATGCCGCTATCTATCTCTGGGATGGATTTTATTTTTATTTTTTTAGAAATATTTCATTTTTATGTTTTTTTCGGTGAAAGTGGTGTGAAAACATAAAGAAACAAAGCACTTTCCGTTTGCCCGCCATTACTTCATCAAAAATATTGAAATAAATAATTTTTTTAACATGTATATAATTTTACCACAGTTGGGATGGTACAAGTTTTATCACATTCGACAAGTGAAACCAAATTTGCAGTCTTAAACGTAGACATAAATATTCACAAGAAAAAGTGTCTTAAAGATTAACTATTAGTAAAAAATTATAAAATAATATTTATCCTATTCTATTCACTTTAAAATCAATATTTTTACAAAGCTAATAGTTTCCCCTACGTGATGGTACCATTTTTATGACATATTTTTGACTTTTCGGCATGGTTCAAGTCACGGAAGACTAAATTTGATGTTTTGTTGTTTTTGATGTAAAATTTAGGATTTGATGTCCACTTAATTGTCCCCCAACTTGCTGCACTTACCCGGTATCCTACTTCGACATTTTGTAGCATTATAAGATATTTTTATTGCTATGTATTGATTGTAATTAGTGGCATCATATGAAATTGGATAAATAAAATGAGGTTTTCACTCTTCTAATGCATCCCAAATTATTAACTCAACCTATTTTAGGACTTCATTAAATCTAATATCTATATGAGAACCATTTATGTCACCAATTGTTTAGCAGTAGACCATTGTATGAGAGATCCTTCAGATAAGGAGCATCCTTTGCAAGGAGGGTTGAATACTCTATCAATATGCACATCAAAGCTATTGGCATCCAATATATTAAAATGTACCATGTCTCCTTCAACTATGTTGGTAATTGTTCCCTCTGCAATAAATTTTCACTCAATCGAGCAGTAATGGATTAATTTTGTAACAACTCCCTTGAAATTCAAATTGTGTTGATCATTGTGTACAAGGTGCAGACCATCCAATTGAGAAATCCCTTGCTTAATCATAAGGGAAATTCTTGTTTCATTGAAAATCAAATGTTTTATTGGCCAAACTATTGATTTATTAGGTTATAGCAAGTCTGAGAAATCAAAACACATATTTACCACATTTTCTATCCATACACCAAAATTCAAAGGACCCAACCTCTCTCCATCAATTTTATGATCTTCTAGCACATGAGTTATAAAACCCATGGCTATGTCATCGTCTCTGCTAAAATATTTGTGTTTGATAATGACATTATCTGTGAAAAAATATCTTCTATCTTTAGGACCTATATTGATGGTGATTTCAGTGTCATCACTACAATCTCCATCACTCTCTACATTATAATCCTATGAACCAATAAAAATGTTTTCACTACCAAAATCTAAGGGAATGGATGAATCGCATGCTTTGAAAATTAAATCTCTTCCCAAGAAATGTACTATCGTTTATTCTCAACATCTACCAAGGTTTCAAATTCATCAACTTAGACTTGCAATGTTACTCTTCCATCCAATACTATGTTAACACCGACAATACAAAATCCTCTTCCCACATCTTTCCAATGCAGATATTCCTACCTGGATATACAATTTCCTCTGTAACATTGGTTCCTTTTGAAAACAAGTCCACATGATCATCCTCTACAAATACAAAAGACTCCACTGTTGTAGCAACATAAAATAAAAAGTTTGTGAGATGATGGAAAATATCTTAAACCATTGCATAAAATAAATTTAAAAATATCATGTATGTACAACTATAAGTATATTGAATACACATAGTACATGAGATGAAAATTTCTATAATTTAGTAAGGTTTCAAAATACTTCATTAATTATACATATAATTACAATTGACATGAATATATATGTAACATTTTTTCAAAGCGTGATTGAATTTGACTCAATTGAATTTAAATGATGAAAAATAAATAGAGGTTATCAGACACACCCAAAATTGCATGTGCTACATTGGTGGGAAAATGGTTATAAAAGTCCCTAGTGATGATTCAAAATCCTTTCAAGAAGGTGTTTGAGCTCCAAAATCCCATTCACAGTATATATTTATAGCTTAGATAGCCTTACTTATGTTTTCCTTGCATTTTTCTAGCTTCCCCCTTCTTTTTGTGCTTGTTTTGGCCTTTAGTGCCAAGACCGCTACCCTGCTTGGGTGGCGGTTCGCAAACTGTTGCTCTTCCTGGGGTGGCAGTCCTAAAACCACCGCCCTATGAAGGGAAGTGGTCTTGATCTATTTTTCCATAATCTTCATGTGAGAAATCGCATGCAACGCTTTCACGTAAGTTCACTTTTTGAATGCATCCATGAGCCGAATTTTCTAAAAATAGCTTTGTTTTCTTGGTTCTCCTTATTCCTTCTATTTTAAATAAATTTAATGAGTTGAATTGTCTCTTCAATTCCTTGTGCATGAATTAACCTTCCATCCTCCATTCCTATACATTCCATGCTTGTATTCAAAAGGGCCCGAGAATTTTGTGTATATTGCATTTTTGTGCTTTGCCATAATCTTGCTAGGAATTGCATACCCAAGTCTAGATCTCTTGTGCTATCTTTATTCTACCTACATTACATCTATATTTTCTCTAACCTGTCATTGCTCAAGTGCCATCCTCTTGTTGATGTTCTTTGCATTCCCAAATCCTTGGACTCACATGAACACTCAGATAAATAAATGAAAGAACCGAGGGGACAGATACTCATACTACTTGGATTTGTCAAAGATCTTGCTCTTTCGGGTTGGAGTTGTGTATTTGTTTTCTTTGTTTTGTCAAATTTTGAATCACATATCAAATAGAGTAGAGAAACAATTCATTTCAATTAATCAGATAGTTGCAAGTAGATCAAATCAATAAGAAGTTTTCCCTTCAATATTACTAAGGAAGTTGTGGGTGAACAATAGCTCATTAGAGTCATGATTTGTTTTTCACTTCTAAGGTAGGGTTGGAGATATTTTATTTGAATTAGAGTACATATTAGATTTAGATTTCCACATCTACACAGATAGCTATCTACATCCGGCCGAGTTTTTTTAAAAAATTGTTTATTACATTAGATGCATTTTTGAAAAGTTAGAAAAGCACAAAAAAATTTATTTCCATAGATTAGTTTGTTTTATTACTTTGTCCTGATATATTGAGAAAATACCAAAAATATAGTTTATATTTCCTTTGATAGATATTTTATTCACCAAAAACAAATCAATTCATTTTGTATGACCATCAATGGTTTGCAATAGGAAAAGACCTATAGTTGCGATCCTCTGGTCCCACAACCCAACGGGCCAGAGTTAATAACTGACATTGACACAAGTCTCGTGCTTAACAATCTTACACACACCCGCCACATACGCAGAGAAAATAAGATAGTTAGAGACCTTGAACATAGCTACTAATCAGGCCTATGACTTTTGGAATGCTCTTGGAAATAGGATTTGATTGCATGCATGACCATATAAGGGCCTTAGCCTCAACGAGTCTTTGGTTATGACCCACAGGTCCCGCAACCCAACGGGCCTACTATTCAGTTAGATATTGACACTATTTTACACACATAGGTATTCATATCCTCACTAATTCCACCTGATATTATCACACAACTTTCATTGTTGAGTATAGTAGCCGATCAGGCTAAGAATTTCTGGACAAGACTAGAGAATCGCCCTTAGTTACTGCAGCTCCACTACATCTCTTGTCTCAATTACCATGACCTTGTTTGGAAAGCCATACGAGGCACTTACAGGCTACTTTCCATGTATTCTGCAAATAATCAATAGAATCTTGACTAAAGTAGACATCGATTGGAGTCTCCGAGTAGCTATCACATCAGACCCTACCATCACACCCCTTCAGGTTAGGAGAACATTATTTTCCTTATATTTACAGATTTCCTTATTACGTGTCGAAGATATAAGGTTTCCTAATTATCTTGGTCATCGCCATCACTTTCACTCCCATTTCAATTCCACACCGGCTATCTCAGCATGACCTTGGGAGGTCAGGGTGCAAAGAAGGTCATGTGTTGATTTTCTATAGTAAAAATTGGTGAACCCGACGTGAAGAGCTAGTCTCTAAGCATTTCCACTTTCATCCATCCTCTATTCTATCAAGTATTATTATACCCCCAAATATGTTGGGATATGATAAGTACATTCAAACCATCCCGAGTTTCAACATGTACCAGTACCAATCAAACATACCACAACAATCACCTTCACTTTTGACATGGGCAGACAATCACTCATCCACTCAAAATCCTTTGCTTCAGGGAACCAATGTTGGTTCTTCTGTACACATCGAATAATTGGATCAAGTCACTCAGACTTATCCTCTTGAACAATCAAGTTCAAATAACATGACATTCACTAGTGAAGTGAGTTCATCTCCTCGGGTATTATTTTGATAGCCCATTACTATACAATCTGATCAACTCCCCCATCTCGATGAGGAGTATTTAGCATGGTATGCTAGGAGTGAGCAATAATTCCAACAAATGAACCAATATTTCGACAGGTTATAAGGAAAAGGTGATGTTCTAATTCAGAACAATAATGTTACCCATCCACCAATTGACAATACAACCAATGAGGGGTGGCAACATCATGAACAATTCATAGTGGGATACCATAATCCTTAACAACCTCCAAAGGTTCAACCAAAGGTATCTAAGAAATGTATCGCCCCGTCAATAGGCGATGTCATTTCAGATTTGGTTGATAAAGTTAAGGAGTTAGAGCTTGCCAAGAATACACAGAAATTCATATGCCAGGAAAGTGTGGGATCCTTCCTATTCACATAACTATGGGCAAGTGCCGACCCTATAGAATCCACTGGTATACATGAATAATCCAAATCATGGGGACTTGTTAACTGGGATGGGTACCTTGGGTATACCTCCTCAAGCTACATATGGATATCTACAATAGGCACCAGCTGGAATTGTGTTCTTGAATGCTATACCAACTGGAAAAACAATGTTCCCGGCTTTGTGCCTTGACTCCTATCAAAGTAATCAACCCCCTTATATACACATGTATTCTAAATCTCCACATGGAGACATGTACTCATAGCCAGTCCATATGGCCAATCACGGGGATGTCATACGCCCTTCCCAATGTTTATGTTGCCCTGTTTCAATAGCCAATGCAGCCCCCACCTCCCAACAAGGGTTTTCAATGACGGAAACGTATGTAATGGGGACTTATTCTGAGTATCTCAAAGAACCCCTAGAATTCTCTATTCAGAAATCTTTCTCCCGAGAACCTTTCCTTATCTCCCAAAGTTCAAAGGGAGGGTGATCCAAATGCCCACATCAAGGCTTATGCAATGGCCATTCGAGAGATGCTCCCATGGGATGCAAATATTGCAAATTTTTTCACTAAGATGCTTAAAGGTATTTCTCTTGATTGGTATTATAGGATACCATATGCTTCAATACACTCATTCAAACAACTAGTGTTATAATTTCTCAAATATTTTTATATGAACAAGCTATTGCGAATGAATTAGATAAATTATTCATATCAAACAATAACATAACCAATCTACAAAACTGACCCACTTCATTCGTGAGGTGGAAACATGTTCTCTAATCTTCCATAAGTGCTCTAACCATGGATCAAATGGAACTTTGTGATTTGTTCCTTCACTCCCTCAATAGGGAGATGAAAGAAGAAGTCCAAAAGTTACCATTAAGGAGCTATGAAGAGGTGATAGAGGGTTCTCTTTGGATCGACCAAGTAGCCATCGACAAAGCGGTGGTTGTAAAACCTACATAACAAATGGGAAGTTAGTTACCACTTATCAAAACACTTCAGGTTACTCCAACAATACAAACAACAATCAAGGACCAAAGATCCTTAACAAGAACCATTGAGTCATGACTGACGGGGTAACTGATTAACCCAAAAATCCTAACATTGTTAATCCCTCTGTATAGGTTCTATGAATAACAACATGAATAATAAAAATAATGGAAACAATAAGAGAAATACAAATTTCTCACCCTCGAAATGCTATGGATTTTAATCATCCCCAACAACAATAATACAACAACCTCAACCGTAAAGACAAATGCGACCCCAAGCCCTAACCAATACCCCAACCAATTCCAAAACCAGGGGCAAGGGTTCCAAAGAGTTAATTATAACAATCAACAACAAAACAAAAACCGTGGATTTAGAAAACAACAAGGGACAAACCAAAGGCCTCGATATTACGATCTTGACCTATATTGTGGTTTTCATAGGGTCTGTGGGCATGACACAAGAACTTGTCATGATTGTAATAAGTTTTTACAGCGGTTGATAGAAGACCAAAGACAGCTTGTTTTTTGACAAGTTTCTAACCAACCAACCTGTCCCTAGTCGTAACACCTATATGGGACCGGTGTCTCCACAAAACACACCATTGGGAATCTTCAATGATCCTCTCCCCATGCGTCCAAAGGACAGTAGACTGGATCCTAACGGTTCGAATAAAGGTATTGTAATAGGGACTCATGATCATGAAGCCTCAACTTCATCAAACCCACAAGTGGCACCTCCTTTGGATGGTCATCAGCAAACGAAGATTGTAGGTTTGGTTGAGTTAGATGTTGAACCCCAAATTAATATTACAACAAGAGCTAGAGACTATTCATCGTAGCCAATCTTGATCTATTCAGTTGCATCGAATAGTGTTCATGACATGCTAAGAAAGCCAGTAGGGACTTATGAATTTATTAGTGATTTAACCAAGACCTTTTCACACATTTACTTTTTAGATCTACTGAAGAATTCCCCTGCTCATTGAGCCACTCTCTTGGAAGCACTTGGTCTCAGCCATATGGCTAATGTTACCCCACCACCGGAGGCATAGATAAACCACATATACTTTGATTTTTTCCCTCCATGGAAGCCCTAAAGGGATATTGGGTTTGTATTTGACATAAGAAAAATGCTTATAGATGCTTTGAATAGCTCGTAGAGGTTATTTGACCTTGTTTTTGCAGGTTTGGATCTACAACAACTATGTGATGTGCATAATGATAGATGATGAGGTAGAAGTTAATATAGTCCCCTTCTCTTTTCTTCAGAAGTTGGGATATGGGGAGACTAACTACTCCTTGACACGAACCACATTGAGGGGATATGATAGTCTCAAGGCAACCTTGATCGAAACCATAGTATTAGGGACCAAAATGGTGCTTACTGAGTTTTATATTATAGATCAAGAAACTAACTATAATATGATCCTTGGTCACCCATGGATCCACCGCATGAAAGCAATCCCATCCACCCTATTCTAAGAAGTCATATTCCTACATTTACAAAGTCTTTATCACCGAAGGTGATCCAAAGCCCTTTGATATACATCTAGCCAACTTAAGGAAAAAGATAGGTGTCCACAATGAATTTGAGCTTCCCACCAACTAGTTAAACAAACCGCAAGCATATTACCAGAAGAAAAGATGGTTCCCATGATGGGGTTAGAGGTTACAGTTTGATCAAGGGTATTCCGACACCAAGGATAAAAGTGTTGTTGTAAAGACAGGTCTCGTCAGAACTCCAACAAAGATTATTGAACTATTAGAAAAGGATCTTCCTATCCTTCTCCCCTTGGATTCTAGGTGGAGTAACACTCATTAGGGGGGATCACTCATGCTATAAGAATAAGATCCTTAATCACACTTATTACAAAATGAATGGAGAGATGAAAATACATTGCAGATGCAATAATGTACATATGAGAATGTTGATGGATCATGTGGAATATCTCTTTTGGTGAAGGGAGTTCACGGATTCACTAAACTCCTCACCTTCTAGGGTACACAAGTGGAACATACCATTTTTATAATCTTCCACCACTTGCTATGGACCTAACCACCTAGGTCTGAACTTTCTTCCCTCGCCGGTCTTCTTGTCTATTTGGATATCGAGTCTTAATACCAAATCTCCCTCATAGATCTCATGTTTGTACACCTTTTTATTGTATTTTTGAGCCATGTGGTCGGTGTACACCTGTGTTGTTTCTCAACATTCAATCTAGCTTCATCGAGGCTTTCTATTTAGGAGAGATGAGCTTCTTGATAACCCTCCTCTCTTAGGATCCCATGCAGCAAAATGTAGAGGCTGGGTAATTCAACTTCAAGTGGTAAAATTGCCTCAACATTGAATACTAAGGAAAAGGTAGTTTCTCCTATTGGTGTTCTAACCAACATTCGGTAGGCCCACAAGGTTGGAAAAAGCTTCAGATGCCAATCTATTTTATTCTCCTTAACATTTTTTAGAAAGATGGACTTTAAAGTCTTATTGGTAGCCTCGGCTTGAACATTAGCCCGAGGGTAGTAGAGAGAAGCCATGTGATGACTTACTTTGAACTTTATACACAACTCACATACCTCGTCATTTGTGAAAGACGTGTCATTGTAAGAAATAATGACTGTAGCACCCCATACCTACAAATGATCTCGTTCATGATAAACTTAGAGATTATAGAGCCAGGGATAGTGGTAAGGGGCATGGCCTTTACCCACTTGGTAAAATTATCTGTGGCCATGATTATGAAATTATGGCAATATGTTGAAGAGGGAGAGAATTTCCCTATCAGATCTAGGCCCCACGTGGAGAAGGGCCACAGAGTTGTGATTGGTTGTAAATCTTGTGCTGGTATGTGGATCTCGTGGGAAAAATCTTGACACTTGTGGCATCTGTGCACAAACTCTACCATGTCATGCTCAAGGGTGGGCCAGAAATAACCCATCCCATGTATCTTCTAGGTAGTCACATGGCCACCAAAGGGGCTACCACATACCCCACTGTGTGACTCATAAAGAATCTTTTCAGACTCTTCAACATCAACACATCTCAATAGCATTCCATCAAATGCTCTACGATAAAGCACCTGTTCCAAGATAACATACTTAGTGGCAATTACACGTAACCATCTTCTTTGTTGTGATGTTTCCCCTGGCACGTGTGGTCCATGATGAAATTGATAATGTCTGTGTACCAAGGGCACACAGAGATAGGGGCCTGGTTTCAATGAAATATATGCACTCATCAGAAAGTCCAAATCTACCAAATCACCCCCATCTAATGGATTATCAGCCAACCAATCTACAATGATTTGACCCTTAACAGATTTTTGATTTACAAATGTTAACTCAAATTTTCCCATTAATGTAATGAAATGTCCATCATTTTAGAAAATGATCCTGCATGAGGAATGTCCATAAGTGGTCCGACTTGACGATGACCCCTATTTATTGATTGAGCATATAATGTCTTAAACACTTGGTTGCAAACACTATGGCAAGGCATTCCTTTTCTCGCTTGTGTGTAGCATGTCTCATAATTGAGTAACATCTAACTAATAAAATAAACAGCTTCGTTCTCACTTGTCATCATCCTCTTGAGCCAACATGCAAAGGCTAGCGATACGCCTATAGCCCGTGAATATAAGATCAAGGGGTGATCTGACCTCGTGGCATTAGCGTGGGAGGGGACAACAAAAATCATTTAATTGCCTTAAAGGCCTCATCACATTCCTACGTTTAATCAATGATATAATATTTCTTCAAAAATTGTTGGTTGGATGAACGGTGAAGGTTAAGTCGTGGATAAACCTTTGGATTGCACCGAGCTACCCAAGAAAATCTCTAATACCAAACTCCTTTGATGGTGCAACCATTTCTAACACAAATTCTGATTTTGGGTGAGTCAACATTAATTCCTCATGAAGATATAAGGTAACTAAGGAGGTTACCATCTGTTACACCAAATACACATTTTTCCGATTCAACATGACACTATACTCAATCAATCATGAGATAATGATATGAAGCACCTCTCGGGTGATCGCGAGTTGCTTCTTGGCCTTGGTCAATAGGTCATCTACATAGGATTCCACAATTTGATGAATAAGATTATGGAATATGTAGGTCATTTCTCAATGATATGTAGCACTAGCATTCTTAAGACCAAATGGCATGATAACATAACAATAGGTTCCCCAAGGAGTTATAATCTAAAATCTAACTCCTTGAGGAACCTATTGTTATGATGTCATGTCATTTGGTCTTAAAATGTTGGTGCTACATATCAACGAAATACTCTATGGCCATGATTATGAAATTATGGCCATCTGTTGACGAGGGAGAGAATTTCCTTATCGATCTAGATCCCACATGGAGAAGGTCCATGGAGTTGTGATTGGTTGTGAAGTTTGTGCGGGTATATGGATCTCATGGGAAAAATATTGACACTTGTGGCATCTGCGCACAAACTCTACTACGTCATGAAAAAGGGTGGGCTAGAAATAGCCCATCCGATGTATCTTCCAAGCAAAGGGCATGTCCGCCGAAGTGGCCACCACACACCCCACTATGTGACTCATAAAAATATTTTTAGACTCTTCGTTGTCAACACATCTCAATATCATTCCATTAAATGCTCTACGATAAAGCACCTATTCCAAGATAACATACTTAGCAGTAATTATGCATAACTATCTTCTTTTTTGTGACACTGCCCCTTCTAGGTACGTGTGGTCCATGATAAAATTGATAATGTATGTGTACCAAGGGAACCTAGAGATAGGGGGCCTAGTTTCAACAAAATATATTCACTCATCAGGAAAGTTCAAATCTACCAAATAACCCCCACCTAATGGATTATCACCAACCAATCTGTAATGATTTGACCCTTAACCAATTTTTTATTTATAAAAATTTACTCAAATTCACCCATTAATGAAATGAAATTCCCAACCTTTTTAAACAAGGATCCCTACATGAGGAATTTCCATAAGTGGTCTGACTTGATGATGACCCTTGTTTCCTAATTGAGCATATAATGTCTTAAACTCTTGGTTGCAAAAACTATGTCAAGGCATTCATTTTCTACTTGTGTGTATCGTGTCTCATAATTGAGTAACATCTAACTAATAAAATAAACAGACCGTTCTCACTTGTCATCATCTTCTTGAGCCGACATATAGGGTAGCAAAACATCTCAGTAACCCACAAATATAATATCAAGGGGTGATCTCGACCTTGGTGGAATTACCGTGGGAGGAGACATCAGAAACCCTTTAATTGCCTTGAAGGCCTCATTGCATTCCTCCATCCAATCAATGTTATAATATTTCTTCAAAAATTGTTGGTTGGATGAATGGTGAAGGTTAAGTCATAGATAAACCTTCATATTGCACCAAGTTTCCCAAGAAAAGATCTAATACCAGACTCCTCTGATGGTGGAACCATTTCTAACACAACATGAATTTTGGACGGGTCAACATTAATTCCCTATGAAGATATAAGGTAACCGAGGAGCTTACCACCTGTTACACAAAATACACATTTTTCTTAATTCAACGTGACAACATACTCAATCAAGTGTGAGAGAATGATACGAAGCACCTTTGGGTGATCACAGTGCTTCCTGGCCTTGGCCAATAGGTCATCTACATAGGATTCCACAATTTTATGAATAAGATCATGGAATATGTAGGTCATTACTCATTTATATGTAGCACCATCATTTTTAAGACCAAATTACATGACAACATAACAATAGGTTCCCTAAGGAGTTATATATGTAGTTTTAGCTTGACCCTCGATAGAGATTTTGATTTGATTATATCTTGAAAACCCATCCATAAGAGACAACAACTCAAACCCAGTTGTTGCATCAATGATAACATCAATGGATCATAACGGGAAATTATCCTTGGGACAAGCCTTTGTAATGTCCCAAAAGTCTATGCAAATACATTTTTTCCATTCTTTTTTAGGTCAGGGACAATTTTGCATACCCATTGTGAAAAATTGACAGGTTTGATAAATCCTACTTAGAGAAGCTTCATTACCTCTTCTTTTACAATAAGGTCCACCTTTGGTTTTATAGGTCTTGATTCCTGCTTAATTGGTTTGGTGTCTGGATTAGTGACAAGATTGTGAACTGCGATGTGTGGTTCAATTCCCATCATTTATTTGTAACTAAATGTGAAGGATTTCTAATGTTTCTTGAGGATTTGGGTATGAATTTCTATTTCCTCCAAAGTTAGAGAGGACCCTATTTTAAAGATTTTTAGTTCCTCCTCCATTCGATGTTTATATCAATCGTTCCTCGATTAAGGAGACATTAACCTCCTCAAAATCAGGTGGGGATAGAGGCAAATCAAAATCCCTTTCTTCCTCTACATCATAAATCTCAAGATCCTTTCCCACTATGAGCAGGAGCCACCCCAATCTGAAGTAAGGGTGCTTGAGGAGCACTAGCTACTTGTCGAGCCTAAACTACATGCCTAACTATAATAGGCACACCAAGAGTAACAACTATCCAACCAAGATCCCCTCTAGGACCTCTCTGTGCCTCCTAAATAGTCCTGTAAATAGGCATCACTGGAGGAAGCATGACAGGGTATGGAAGACCGAATTGCTGGGGTACTGGTCAAAGGGGTGAATCTCTAGTCTCCCGACTTTGTCAACTAGCTAGCTTGTGGAAGAGCAAGCTACCATTGTCGTGGTCTCCTCACCCCATATCCCTACCATGTCCTGATAGGGTGTGGGGGTCATGTTGGCCATAGTTAGAGAGGCCACTGAATGATGTGGAGTTTGGAGCACTGACTTGTATGTCCATCTAGCTGCCTGGATAGCCTCTGGATCTAATACCTACACCTCCCTACCATATGGGACAAAGTGCTCATAGACCTAACTCATGACTAGAGTGGGGTGGCTCAAGGACTATCCATGTAATCTAACAACTCTGTATAAATCATGGTATGTGGTCCCCAAAATATCTACTCCTCAAGCATTCTTATGTCCATGAGCCTCGATCTGTGTAATGATGGGGGGCCAATGGTACAAAAGTGTATCTCCTCCTTTTTCTCCGATCAATCTCAAGGAAAGGATACCCATGATGGATCTCCAAAGGATATGAATGGAAGTAGTAGAAATACACCAAACCTTCATTCCCTTCTTCGAGCTAGAAGAAACAATAGCGTCTCCCGTATGTGTCTTTGCTGTGTCATCACAACTCTCGACCTGCTTGCGCTAATGTCGGTCTCTACCAAGTACTAGGAGACCAAGAATTTGGTAGATGTCCTCTAAAGTAATGGTCCACTCCCCTCTGACACATAGAAATTAGAAAGTGTTCTGGTCTATATTCCAATAAGAAAATAAGTCACATAGAATGTGACTGGTAGGAGCAACATGGGGAACTCATACTATCCGCTAGATACCTACCCACTCCAAAAGATCTATCTCAGCTTGGGTTAGCTGATCTAAAATCCTAGGGAGATAATCGCACTCTCTCTCTCTGCTCCGGTGTATGTACTCCACCTTCTTTTGCATCCACCAAAATAGGAGAAAAGAGCAAGTTAGTAAAGAAAATCACACAACAAGTGTATAAAAAACATAGTAAACTCTCAAGAATCCAAAAAAAGTTATGTTTTAAGCATGTTTTGACATTCTGTCCATAACCACCGCCCAGTGTAGGGTGATGGTCTTGTGACCTCCACCTTACTTTGGGTAGTGGTCCTGAAATGACTATAAAAATGTGCCCTTAATCCTAGAAAGGACAAAAAATGTTAAAATTGACCGTTTTTGCCAAAATAAAAACATGCCCTATGTGCTCCCCCTAAAGACCTATTCAAGATCTCTGTACAATAGAAAATCAAAATGTGATCTTCTTCGCACCTGACCTCCTGAGGTCGTGTTGAGAAAGCTAGTGTGGAGATTTTTCTATCATACAAATTGGTGAACCCAACGTGAAAAGCTAGTCGCTAAGCATTTTCACTTTTGTCCATCCTTTATTCTATGGGTATTCTTATACCCCTTGAATATGTCAGGATATGACAAGTACAATCAACCCATCTTGGGTTTTGACATGTACCATTACCAATCAAACATACCACAACATTAAACTTCAATTTCGACATGGGAAGAAAATCGTTCATCCACTCAAAATCCTCTACTTTAGGGAACTAATGTTGGTTCTTCTGTACGCATCGAAGAATTGGATCAAGCCACTCAGACTTATCCTCTTGAACAATCAAGTTCAAATAACATGACATTCACTGGTGAAGTGATTTCATATCCTTGGGTATTATTTTGATAGCCCATTCTTTGTATAATCCGATTCACTCCCTATCTTGATGAGGAGTAATTAGCACAATATGTTATGAGTGAGCAGCAATTTAAACAAATGAATCAATCTTTCGATAGGTTGTAAGGACAAGGTGATGTCTTGCTTCAGAAAAATAATGTTACCCCTCCACCAATTGACAATACAACTAATGAGAGGTGGCAACATCATGAATAATTCATAGTGGGATACCATTCTCCTCAACAACCTCCAAAGGTTCAACAAAAGGTATCTAAGAAAGGTATCGCCCGTTAACGGGTGATGTCATTTTAGCTTTGGTTGATAAAGTTAAGGAGTCGAGCTTACCTATAATACATAGAATTCATATGCCGGGCTAGCATGGGCTGCTTTCTATTCACAAAACTATGGGCAAGTGCCAACCGCATTGCACTCGTCAAGATACATGAATACTCAAATCATGGGGACTTGTTAACTAAGAAGGGTACCTTAGGTATGCCTCCTCAAGCTACTTACGGATATCTACAACATGTGCCATCTAGAAGTGTGTTCTTGAATGCTATACTAGCCAGAAAAGTAATGTTCCCTAGATTTGCGCCTTCAGATCCATATCAAAGTAATCAACCCCCTTATATGCACATGTATTCTAAATATCCACATGGAGACATGTACTCATATCCAGTCCATATGACCAATCACGGGGATGTCATACGCCCTTCCAAATGTCTATGTTACCCTCGTTTCAAGAGCTAATGCAGCTCCCACCTCCCCAATAAGGGTCTTCAATGGTGGAAACATATGCAATGGAGACTTATTCTGAGTATCTCAAAGAACCCCTAGATTTCTCTATTTGGGAAATCATGCTCCAGAGACCCTTGCCTGATCTCTCCAAGTTCAAAGGGAGGGTGATCCATACACCCACATCAAGGCTTAAGCAATGACCATTCGAGAGCTACTCTTAAGGGATGCAATCGTTGTAAATATTTTCCCTAAGACACTTTAAGGTATTGCTCTTGAATGGTATTATAGAATACCAGAGGCTTCAATACACTCGTTCAAACAACTAGTGTCATAATTTATCAAAGCTTTTGATATGAACAAGGTACTGTGAATAGGAATAAGATAATTTCTTCATATAAAACAAGAACATAATGAATCCATAGCCCACTTCATTTAGATGTGGCGACATGTTCTCTACTATTCCACAAGTTCTCCAAACATGGATCAAATGGAACTCTGTGATTTGTTCCTTCACTCCCTCAACACGAGATGAAGGAAGAGGTCAAAAAGTTCCCGTTACGGAGCTATGAAGAGGTGCTAGAGGGTGCTCTTCGGATTGACCAAGAAACCATCAACAGTGGTCATAAAACCTATAGAAAAAATGGGAAGTTAGTTACCCCTACTCAAAACACTTTGGGTTACTCTAACAATATAAACAATAATCAAGGACAAAAGTTCCTTAACAAGAATCAAGGAGTCACGACCGATGGAGTAACTGATCAACCCAAAAATCCTAACATTGTTAATCCCGCTGGTATAGGTGCTACGAATAATAAGACGAATAAAAATAAAAATGGAAACAATCAGAGAAACAAAAATTTCTCACCCTTGGTAAACGCTATGGATTTTTATCATCCCCAATAACAGCAATAGCAATATCCTCAACCGTAAAGAAAAATGCCGACCCCAAGCCCTAACCAATACCCTAACCAATTTTAGAACCAGGGGCAAGGGTTCCAAATTGTTAATTATAACCATCAATGACCAAAAACAACCGTGGATTTGGACAACAACAAGGGATAAACCAAATTCCTCAAGATTACTATCTTGACCTATATTGTGGTTTCCATAAGGTCCATGGGCACGATGCAAGAACTTGTCATGATTGTAATAAGTTTTTACAAAGGTGGTTTCCGAATACCAAAGAAATTTTTTTGTCGACATGTTTCTGGCCAACCCAACTGCACCTAGTTAGAACACCTATATGGGACCGGTGTCTCCACAAAACACACCATTGGGAATCTTCAATGATCCTCTCCCCATGCATCCAAAGGATGGTAGACTAGATCCTAACGGTTCAAATAAAGGTATTGTAATAGGGACTCATGATCATGAAGCCTTAAATTCATCAAACCCACAAGTGGCACCTCCTTTGGATGGTCGTCGAAGAAATAAATACTATAGGTTTGGTTGAGTTAAACGTTGAACCCCAAATTAACACTAAAATAAGAGCTAGAGACTATTCATTGCAGCCAATCCTAATCTATCCATTTGCATCGAATAGTGTTCATGACATGCTAAGCAAGCCAGTAGGGGCTTATGACTTGATCAATGATTTAACCAAGACCTTTTCACACATTTCCTTTTTGGATTTACTAAAGAATTCCCCTGCTCATTGAGCCACTCTCTTGGAAGCACTTGGTCTTGGCCATTCGGATAACGTTACCCCACCACCAGAGGTGTAGATAAACCATGTAGAATTTGATGTTTCCCCCAAGGGCAGCCTGAAAGGGATATTGGGTTTGTATTTGACATAAGAAAAATGCCTACAAATGTTGAAATAGCTCGTAGAGGTGATCCAACCTTGTTTCTAAAGGTTTGAATCTACAACAACTATGTGAAGTGCGCAATGATCAACGATGGGGTAGTAGTTAATATAGTCCCCTTGTCTTTTCTTTAGAAGTTTGGATATGGTGAGACTAATTGCTCCTCAACACAATCGTAACCACGGTATTACCAGGTCACTCTTGGGCCCAAAACGGTGCTTACCGAGTTTTATATTATAGATCGAGAAAACCAACTATAATATGATCCTTGGTCACCCATGAATCCACCTTATAAAAGAAATCCTATCCACCCTATTCCAAGAAGTTAGATTCATTCATTTAGGGAAAGTCTTTATCACCCAAGGTGATCAAAATCCCTTTGATATACATCCGGCCAACTTAAGAAAATATCCAAGTGTCCACTCTGAATTCGAGATTCCCACCAACAAGTTAAAAAAACTAGAAAGCACATTACCAAAAGAAAATATGGTTCCCACGATAGAGTTATAGGTTACAGGTTTGATCGAGGGAATTCCAGGTGGTCAAGGATGAAAGTTTTGTTGTAGAGACAGTCTTGTTAGGAACTCTAGAAAATATTTTTGAACTATTGGAAAAGAATCGCCTATCATTCTCTCCTTTGATTCCATGGGTATGGGACATGCTTTGGGGCTTGGTTCCCTTCCAAAGTGGATGAAGTTTGTATGGTAGATGTAACCGAGATAAAAGGAGAACTCAAAAAGGATGAATCAATATCTGTATTTATGAGTAATTGTTGGACCCTCCATTTTGATGGGGCCAAGTGTCATTTCGGTGTCGGGGTAGGTGCAATCCTTACTTCACCCAAAGGAAGGGTTTTACCTTTTGCTTTCAAACTAAATTTCAAATGCACAAACAATGGGGCCAAATATGAGGCTCTCCTATTAGGTCTCATTGTAGCTAAGAGAATGGGTATCCTCAACATTAGGGTGTTGGGTGATTCACACTAGTTGCAAAGTCGTATCCAAGGTATACGAGACTAGGGATGAAAACCTACAACTCTACAAAATTGTCATGTTGGGTGTAGCTAAATAATTTTATTTTATATCAATTAAGGTAGTTCCACGTGAACAAAACCTTCTCGGCCGACTCTATAATAATAGGACACCAAATTCACGGTTTCACTCCGTCTTTGAATCATTGATTCAAATGAAGCGCGATAATGTCAATGTTGACATATGTGGAAGTTGAAGACCAGCTTGAATCTTCACACCCTATTAATGGAGACAAGTTGACAAGTAATTTACTTAAACTCTCTGGAAGAGTTACATCTTACTTGTTAAGAGGTATACCTTTCCCTTATTCCATGTTCCTCCTCTTATTTTGGTAATCCAATCATTGAGTCTCTCTAGGAAAGGATCTTGAGATTTACAATGTAGAGGAAGAAGGGGATTTGGATTTACCTCTAGCCCTACCTAAGTTTGAGGAGAGTAATACCTCCTTAATCAAGAGAATGATTGATATAAACATTGGAATAGCAGAGGAACCAAAAATCTTAAAACTAGGGTCCTCTATAACTCCAGATGAAATAGAAATTCATACCCAAATCCTTAAGGAACATCAAAAAGCCTTCGCATTTAGTTACAAATAAATGATGGGAATTGTAACACACATCACAATTCACAATCTCGTCACTAAGTCGATGAAAAACCAATTAAGTAGAAATCAAGACCTATGAAACCAAAGGTGGCCCTTACGGTACAAAAGGAGGTAATGAAGCTTCTCCAAGTAGGGTTTATATAGCCACTCAATTATTCATAATGGGTATCCAACATCATCCCCGTCCTTAAAAAAATGGAAAAATCCGTATTTGCATAGACTACCAGGACATTAATAAGGCTTGTCCCAAGGATGATTTCCCACTACCATCCATTGATGCAACAACCGGGTTTGATTTGTTGTCTCTTATGGATGGGTTTTAGAATATAATCAAATCAAAATCTCTACGAGGATCAAGCTAAAACTACATTTATAATTCCTTGGGAACTTATTGTTATGTTTTCATGCTATTTGGTCTTAAGAATGCTTTGGTGCTACATATCAATGAGAAATAACCTACATATTCCATGATCTTATTCATAAAATTGTGGATTCCTATGTTGATGACCTATTAGCCAAGGCCAGGAAGTGTTGCGATCACCCGCAGGTGATTCATATCATTTTCTCGTGCTTGATTGAGTATGGTGTCACATTGAAACTTGAAAATGTGTATTTTTTGTAACATGTGGTAAGCTCCTAGATTACATTATATCTTCATGGGGAATTGATGTTGACCTAACCAAAATCCAGGATGTGTTAGAAATGGTTCCACCATTAGACAAGTCTTGTATTAGATATTATCTTGGGAAACTCAGTGTAATCCGAAGGTTTATCCCGACTTAACCTTCACTGTTCATCCAATAATAATTTTTTGAAGAAATATTATAGCATTGATTGGATGGAGGAATGTGACAAGGCCTTCGAGACAGCTTAAATGATTTTTGTTATCTCCTCCCACACTAATACCACCAAGGTCGATCAACCTTTGATCTTATATTCACAAAAGCTACAAACATTTCGTTAGCTTGTATGTTAGCTCAAGAGGACGATGACAAGTGAGAACGAGCTGTTTATTTTATTAGTCGACGTTATTCGATTACGAGACACGTTACACACATGAAAAGATGGAATGCCTTGTCATAGTTTTCTCAACCAAGCATTTAAGATATTATATGCTTAATCAACAAACAAGGGTCATCGTCAAGTCATGCCACTTACAGACATTCCTCATGTAGGGATCCTTGTTTAAAAATGTAAGGTGTTTCATTACATTATTCGGAAAATCCGAGTTAACGTTTGTAAAGCAAAAATCCGTTAAGGGTCGAATCATTACAGATTGGTTGGTTGATAATCCATTAGATGGGGAGATTTGGTAGATTTGGAATTTCCCGATGAGTGTGTATATTTTTTTGAAACCAGGCCCCTATCTCTGTATGCCCTTGGTACATAGACATTATCAATTTCATCATGGACCACACGTACCCAGAAGGGGAAATGTCACAACAAAGAAGACAATTACACCTAGTTTTCACTAAGTATGTTATCTTGGAATAGGTTCTTTATTGCGAACATTTGATGGAATGCTATTGAGATGTGTCGATGCCGAAGGGTCTAAAAATATTCTTTATGAGTCACACAGTGGGTATGTGGTGGCCACCTTGGTGGCCATGCCACCGCCTGGAAGATACATTGATGGGATATTTCTAGCTCACCCTTGAACATGGCATGGTAGAGTTTACGTGTAGAGGCTATAAGTGTCAAGAGTTTTCCCACAATATCCACATACTGGCACAAGATTTACAACCAATCACAACTCCATGGCCCTTCTCCACGTGGGGCCTAGACCTAATAGGGAAATTCTCTCCCTCATCAACAAATGGCCATAGTTTCATAATCATGACCATAGATTATTTTACCAAGTGGGTAGAGGCCATGCCCCTTACCACTGTCCCTTGCTTTGTAATCACTAAGTTTATCCTGAACCAGATCATTTGTAGGTATGGGGTTCCATAGGTCATTATTTCTGATAATGACACATCTTTCAAAAATAACGAGGTACATGAGTTGTGTACAAATTTCAAAATAAGTCATCACACGGCTTCTCTCTACTACCCTTAGGCTAATGGACAAGCTTAGGCTCCCAATAAGACTTTAAAGTCCATCCTTCTAAAAATTGTTAAAGAGAATAAAAGAGGTTGGCATTTGAAGATTTTTCTGGCCTCATGGGCCTACCGAACATCAGTTATAAGACTAATGGGAGAAACTCCCTTTTCCTTAGTATTCAAAGTGTTAAGGTAGTTTTACCACTCAAGGTAGAAATACCCAGCCTCCGCATTTCACTGCATGGGATCCTAGGAGAGGAGGGTTATCGAGAATCTCATCTCTCCTAATTAGAAAGCCTGTATGAAGCTATATTGAACACTAAGAAATGACACAAAGGTGTGTCGCTGACTACATGGTTCAAAAAAACAATAAAAAGGTGTATGAATGTGAGATCTACGAAGGAGATTTGGTATTAAGACTTGATAGCTAAATAGACAAGAAGACCGGTGAGGGAAGAAAGTTTAGACCTAGGTGGTTAGGTCCATATCAAGTGGTGGAAGATTATAAAAATGGTGTGTTCCACTTGTGTACCCTAGAAGGTGAGGATTTTAGTGAATCCATGAACTCCCTTCACCTAAAGAGATACTACACATGATCCATCAGCATTATCATATGTACATTATTACATCTGCATTGCATTTTCATCCGTCCATCCATTTTGTAAAAAGTGTGATGATGATCAAAGAGATTATTCTTATAGAAATTCCTAAAAACTTCTAAAATATTGGCAAAACAATCAAATCATGTCTCTTCAAATCTTCATTGTACCATTAACAATTTCTGTATCACTCATCAATCCAAGAAAGACAAGACAAAGTTTTGACAAAGAACCATACCAAGGCCTACATACTTGGTTCTACTTTTGGTCTCTTCTTAGGATAGGTGTCTTTTGTTCATAGTCTATTCTAGAAGCTTCATGGTGTCACATCTATCGCACATTAATCTCCTTGGAAATAAGAATGTTCTAAACATTTTTCTCAAATAAGTAAGTCAAGTGAAAATCAATAGAAATTTTTTATTTTACACATTGCTTTGCCCTACCAACCTTCGGTGTTGAGCTTGCATCTCTTACTAGTGACGTAGGGTTGGGAAAGGAAGGAAATTCCCTTACTTGCCTATGCTTTTTTCCATGGTGATAAGCTCGTGCTTCTTCTTTGGTAGCATGGGAGAAGGTATAGGGGGTTTCTTTGACAAACCCGAAAGTCATAAACAATTAAATCAATTACTGTGAAATCTTAAGTAAAAACAAGGTGAATTATATGTTCAAAATTCCAAGAGAATTCAAAACCCTAAAACCAGATTTTGTCAACCAAGTGGCCATCTATGGATCTAAGTCTAGATAAATTGCAGAGAAATTCACATTCTAAACTATGAGGTAGCATGAGTAGGGTAAGGTTGTAGCATCCCAATTTGGTTATGTCAAGCCTCTTTCTTTCTCTCATCACTGTCATTCAACAAGTTTCATGGCTTTTTCCCTTTCTAACTCTTGGTGTTGAGCCCTCGCATCTTACTAGTTGTGTGGGGTTAGGAGTGGGGCAAGTATATTGATTCATCATATCATTATATCATCACGTTTTGTCAAAACAAATATGAATTACCGAGGATTGCAAAGGAAACTATGTTTAAAATCACATTGTGTTTGCATCATCATATATCAACATTATGAAATAATAATAATAAAAAAAGAGAAATCATTTTGTTATCATTTCACACCCATTGCATATATTCTGAAAAGCATGGAAAAGTGGAAATTCTAAATATCTAGAGTACACATGAGAGATAAGCCAAAGAGAGTCAACTCAGATACAATATAATGCTGAACTAAAAATAGAGTATATATATATCATAGTGGATCAAGTTTGTATATAATGTCATCATGCGCTAGGCATGGTCAAAAATTCTCACAACGAGCCCAAAACATACAAAAATTGTATAATGTCAAAAAAGTATCAAAGCAATAAAGGCTCAGTGGCTTGTCAATCTCTGTGGGATCCCTCAGATGGTGTGTAGCCATGCCTAGGGCTCCTGTTGTGTCTACAATGACACTGAGAATGGAATGAATGGTGTGAGTGCTCAGGGTGGTGCCTACTTCCTGTAACCTTACTATGAGAATCACTTCACCTCATCAAGCACTTGACGGTCTCATATCCAACCACTATGGTACGAAGGGAAGACACTATCTCTGCAACCTTCCAGATGGGGGCAAACACGTCGGTATGTCGGCCAGCGGCTAAGGGCTGCCATGAATCAGCAATCAACTCGGTCTAGGTCTTCCCGAAGGGATCAACAAGGTATCTATACATACCTGATGAATGAGCTCTCACCACTCATGTGTGGATGCTGCAAAGGAAGAAAAGAAGAGATAGTGAGCTAAGATAAAATCATGAGTGCAAGTTAGAAGAGAATGCTAAACTAAACCTGCAAAAATCAATAAGAAAAAATAGAGAAGGGAGTATTAAGCCTAAGAATTTTGTGTATCTTGCATTTTTTTGCTACCATAATATTGCTAGGAATTGCATAGCCAAGTCTAGATCTCTTGTGTTATCTTTCTTCTACCTGCACAAGCTATCATTTCTCAAGTTTCATCCTCTTGTTGTTGTTCTTTGAATTCCTAAATCCTTGGACTCACGTGAACACTCAGAGAAAGAAAGGAAAGAACTGAGGGGACAAATAATCATACTACTGGATTTGCCAAAGCTCTTGCTCCTCCAAGTTAGAGTTGTGTATTTTTTTCTTTGTTTTGTCAAATTGTAAATCACATATCAAATAGAGTAAATAAACAATTCATTTCAATTAATCAGATAGTTACAAGTAGATCAAATCAATAAGAAGTTTTCCCTTCAATATTACAAAGGAAGTTGTGGGTGAACAATAGCTCTGTTAGAGTCATGATTTGTTCTTCACTTCTAAGGTAGGGTTGGAGATATTTTATTTGAATTAGAGTAGATCTTAAATTTAAATTCCCACATCTACATAGATAGCTAGCTACATCCATAGTTATTTGTTTTAAAATCATTTATTAGATTAGATGCATTGTCTAAAAAGTTAGAAAAGCACAAAAATATTTATTTCCATAGATTAGTTTTTTTATTGCTTTATCCTGATATATTGAGAAAATACAAAAATATAGTTTAAATTTCCTTCGATAGATAGTTTATTCACCAAAAACAAATCAATTCATTTTGCATGACCATCAACGGTCCACAACAAGAAAATACCTATAATTGTGATCCTCTAGTCCCATAACCCAATGGGATAGAGTTAATAAATGACATTGATACGAGTCATGCTTAACATTTTTACACATATGCGCAGATAAAATAAGACAATTAGGGACCTTGATCATAGCTGCTAATCAAGCCTATGAATTTTGGACTACTCCTGGAAATAGGATTTGATTGCATGTATAAACATACAAGGGCCTTAGCCTCAACGAGTCTTTTGTTATGACCCACATGTCCCAGAACCCAATGGGCTTACTAGTTAGTTAGACATCGAAAATAGTTTATGTATATAGGTATTCATATCCTCACCGCTTCCACCTAATATTATCACACAACTTTAATTGTTGAGTATAGCAACCAATCAGGCTAAGAATTTATTGATAAGACCATAGAATCACCCTTACTTACTGTAGCTCCACTACATCTCTTGTCTCAATTTTCATGACTTTGTCTAGAAACCCATACGAGGCACCTGTAGGCCAATTTCCACGTATTCTATAACCAATCAATAGAATCTTGGCTAAACTAGACATCAATTGGAGTCTATGAGTAGCTATCATATTAGACCCTACCATCAAACCCATTTAGGTTAGGAGAGCATTCTTTGCCTTAGATTCACAGATTCTGTTATTGTGTGTTGAAGACATAAGGTTTCCCGATTAGCTTGGTCATCACCATCAATTTCACTCTCATTTCAATTCCACACTAGATGTCTCGGCACAACCTCGGGAGGTCGGGTGCGAAGAAGGTCACGTGTTGATTTTCTGTAGTAAAAATTGGTGAACCCAATGTGAAGAGCTAGTCTCTAAGCATTTCCATTTTTGTCCATCCTCTATTTTATGGGTATTCTTATACCCCCCAAATATGTTGGGATATGATGATTACGGTTGACCCATCCCGGTTTCGACATGTACTTGTACTAATCAAACATACCAAAATAGTCACCTTCGCTTTCAATATGGGTAGAGAATAACTCATCCACTCAAAATCCTCTACTTTAGGGAACCAATGTTGGTTCTTCTATACACATTGAAGAATTGGATCAAGTCACTCAGACTTATCCTCTTGAACAATCAAGTTCAAATAACATGACATTCACTGGTGAAGTGAGTTCATCTCCTCGGGTATTGTTTTGATAGCCCATTACCATACAATTCGATCAACTCCCCCATCTTGATGAGGAGTATTTAGCATGGTATCTAGGAGTGAGCAAAAATTCCAACAAATGAACCAATCATTTAACAGGTTCCAAGGACAATAATGTTACCCCTCCACCAATTGACAATTGTCTTGCTTGAGAAAAATAATGTTACCCCTCCACCAATTGACAATACAACCAATGAGGGGTGGAAACATCATGAACAATTCATAGTGGGATACCATTCTCCTCAAAAACCTCCAAAGGTTCAACCAAAGGTATCTAAGCAAGGTATCTCCCCGTCAATGGCAATGTCATTTCAGCTTTGGTTGATAAAGTTAAGGAGTTAGAGCTTTCCTAGAATACATAGAATTCATATATTAGGAAAGCATGGGATCCTTCCTATTCATAGAACTATGGGTAAGTGCCGACCACACAAAATCCATGCTAGTATACATGAATACTCAAATCATGGGGACTTGTTAACTGGGATGGGTACCTTGGGTATGCCTCCTCAAGGTACATATGGATATCTACAATAGGCACCAGTCGAAGTGCATTCTCAAATGTTATACTAGCAAAAAAAAAACATTCCTTGGCTTCGTGCCTTTAGCTCCATATCAAAGTAATCAACCCCCTTATATGCACATGTATTCTAAATCTCCTTAGGGAGACATGTACTCATACCTAGGTCCATATGGCCAATCGCAGGGGATGTCAAATACCCCACAAAATGTCTATGATGTCCCATTTTAATAGCGAATACATCCCCACCTCCCCAAAAGGGTCTTGATGGTGGAAATATATGCAATGGGGACTTATTATGAGTATCTCAAAGAACCCCTAGATTTCTCTATTCAGGAAGCCATGCTCCCGAGACAATTTCTGATCTCCCAAAGTTCAAAGGGAGGGAAATCCAAACACCCACATCAAGGGTTATGCAACGGAAATTTGGGAGCTGCTCCCATGAGATGCGATCATTGTAAAATTTTCCCTAAGATACTTGAAGGTATTGCTCTTGGACTGGTGTTATCAGATATCGGAGGTTTGAATACACTCGTTCAAAAAATAGTGTCAGAATTTATCAAAGCTTTTGATATGAACAAGCTGTTGCGAACAAGAATAAGAGAATTTCTTCATATCAAACAAGAACATAATGAATCCACAACCCACTTCATTCAGAGGTGGTGACATGTTCTCTACTCTTCTATAAGTGCTCCAAACATGGATCAAATAAAACTTTGTGATTTGTTCCTTCACTCCCTCAATAGGGAGAAAAGGAAGAGGTCCAAAAGTTCCCATTAAGGAGCTATGAAGAGGTGCTAGAGGGTGCTCTTTGGATCGACCAAGCAGCCATGACAAGTGGTCGTAAGACCTATGAAACAAATGGGAAGTTAGTTACCCCTACTCAAAACACTTCAGTTACTCCAACAATACAAACAACAATCAAGGACCAAAGATCCTTAACAAGAATCATGGAGTCATGACCGATGGGGTAATTGATCAACCTAAAAATCCTAACATTGTTAATCCCACCGGTATAGGTGCTACAATAACAACATGAATAACAATAACAATGGAAACAATCAGAGAAATAACAATTTCTCACCCTCGGTAAATGCTTGTGGATTTTAATCATCCCCAACAACAACAACAACAACAACCTCAACCGTAAAGACAAATGCTGACCCCAAGCCCTAACCAATACCCCAACCAATTCCAGAACCAGGGGCAAGGGTTCCAAAGTGTTAATTATAACATTCAACAACCAAACAATAATCGTGGATTTAGACAACAACAAGGGACAAACCAAAGGCCTTGGGATTATGATCCTGACCTATATTGCGGTTTCCATAGGGTCCATGGGCATGACAAAAGAACTTTTTGTGATTGTAATAAGTTTTTGCAGTGGTTTCTAGAAGACCAAAGAAAGTTGTTTGTTGACATGTTTCTAGCTAACCCAACTGCACCTAGTCAAAACACCTATATGGGACCGGTGTCTCCATAGAACACACCATTGGGAATCTTTAATGATCCTCTCCCCACACATCCAAAGGATGGTAGACTGGATCCTAATGGTTCAATAAAGGTATTGTAATAGGGACTCATGATCATGAAGCCTCAAATTTTTCAAACCCACAAGTGGCACCTCCTTTGGATGGTCATCAACAAATGAAGATTATAGGTTTGGTTGAGTTAGATGTTGAACCCCAAATTAAATGCTACAATAAGAGCTAGAGACTATTCATCGTAGCCAATCTTGATCTATCCAATTGTGTTGGATAGTGTTCATGACATGCTAAGCAAGCCAGTAGGGGCTTATGACTTGATCAATGATTTAACCAAGACCTTTTCACACATTTCCTTTTTAGATCTATTGAAGAATTCCCCCACTCATCGAGTCGCTCTCTTGGAAGCACTTGGTCTCAGCCATTTGGCTAACATTACCCCACCATCGGAGGTAGAGATAAACCATATAGACTTTGACGTTTTCCTTCCATGTCAGCCCAAAAGTGATACTAGGTTTGTATTTGACATAAGAAAAATGCCTATGGATGCTGAAATAGCTCGTAGAGGAAATCGACCTTTTTTTTACAGTTTTGGATCTACAACAACTATGTGAAGCATGCAATGATGATGATGATGGGGAAGTAGTTAATATAGTCCCCTTTTCTTTTCTTTAGAAGTTGGATATGGGGAGACTAATTGCTCCTCAACATGAAACACATTAAGGGGTTATGATAGTCTCAAGGAAACCTCGATTGAAACCATAGTATTACCAGTCACTCTTGGGCCCAAAATGGTGCTTACTAAGTTTTATATTATAGATCGGAAACTAACTATAATATGATCCTTGGTCACCCATGGATCCACCACATGAAAGCAATCCCATCCACCCTATTCCAAGAAGTCAGATTCCTACATTTAGGGAAAGTCTTTGTCACCCAAGGTGATCCAAATCCCTTTGATATACATCTAGCCAACTTAAGGAAAAATCTAGGTGTTTACTCTAAATTTGAGCTTCCCACCAAATAGTTAAACAAATTGGTAAGCACATTACTAGAAGAAAAGTTGGTTCCCATAATGGAAATTAGAGGTTACAGGTTTGATCGAGGGTATTCCGGTGGTCAAGGATGAAAGTGTTGTTGTAGAGACAATCTCATTAGGAACTACAACAAATATTGTTGAACTATTAGAAAAGGATTTGCCTATCCTTCTCCCCTTTGATTCCATGGGTATGGGACATGCTTTGGGGCTTGGTTCCCTTCCATTCAGATGAAGTTTGTATGGTAGATGTAACCGAGATAAAAGGAGAACTCACAAAGGATGACTCAACATCTCGTCTTTCTGAGTAATTGTTGGACCCTCCATTTTGATGGGGCCAAGTGTCGCTTCGATGTCGGGGTAGGTGCAATCCTTACTTCACCCGAAGGAAGGGTTTTACCTTTTTCTTTCAAACTAAATTTTGAATGCACAAAAAATGGGGCCGAATATGAGGCTCTCCTATTAGGTCTCATTATAGCTAAGAGAATGGGCATCCTCAACATTAGGGTGTTGGGTGATTCACAACTAGTCACAAATCAGGTATCCGAGGTATACGAGACTAGGGCTAAACACTTACAACTCTACAAAACCACCATGTTGGGCCTAACTAAGGGTTTGATTTTATATCAATCGAGGTAGTTCCACATGAACAAAACCTTTTGGATGACTCTATAGTGACTTCCACCTCATGCTTCACCCCAAGTAGTGATTTACAGGACACCAACTTCACGGTTTCACTCTGTGTTGAATCATTGATTCACAAAGTGCCAGTAACATCAATGTTGACATATGTGGAAGCTGAAGACCAGCTTGACTCTTCACACCCTATTGATGGGGATGAGTCAACCTTAAGTTACTTAAACGCTCTGGTAGAGTTACATCTTACTTGTCAAGAGGTAGACTTTTCCCTAATTCCACATTCCTCCTCTTATTTTGGCAATCCAATGATTGAGTCCTCTCTAGGAAAGGATCTTGAGATTTATGATGTAGAGGAAGAAGGGGATTTGGATTTTCCTCCAGCCCCACCTGAGTTTGAGGAGGGTAATGCCTCCTTAATCAAGGGAATGATTGATATAAACATCGGAATAGAGGAGGAACCAAAAATCTTAAAACTAGGGTCCTCTCTAACTCCGGAGGAAATAGAAATTCATACCCAAATCCTCAAGGAACATCAAAAATCCTTCACATTTAGTTATAAATAAATGATGGGAATTACACCACACATCACAGTTCATAATCTCATCACTAAGCCGGATGCCAAACCAATTAAGCAAAAATCAAGACCTATGAAACCAAAGGTGGCCCTTATGGTAAAAGAAGAGGTAATGAAGCTTCTCCAAGTAGGATTTATCAAACCTGTCAATTATTCACAATGGGTATCTAACATTGTCCCCATCCTAAAAAAGAATGGAAAATCCATATTTGCATAGACTTATGGGACATTAACAAGGCTTGTCCCAAGGATGATTTCCCACTACCATCCATTGATGTTATCGTTGATGCAACAACTGGATTTGAGTTGTTGTCTCTTATGGATGGGTTTTCAGGATATAATCAAATCAAAATATCTACTGAGGATCAAGCTAAAACTACATTTATAACTCCTTGGGAACCTATTGTTATGTTGTCATGCCATTTGGTCTTAAGAATGTTGGTGCTACATATCAACAAGAAATGACCTACATATTCCATGATCTTATTCATAAAATTGTGGAATCCTATGTAGATGACCTGTTGGCCAAGGCTAGGAAGTACTGTGATCACCCAGAGGTGCTTCGTATCATTCTCTTGTGCTTGATTGAGTATGGTGTCACATTGAATCTAGAAAAATGTGTATTTGGTGTAACAGGTGGTAAGCTCCTGGGTTACATTATATCTTCATGGGAATTGATGTTGACTTAGGAAAATCCAGGCTTTGTTAGAAATGGTTCCATCCATCGAGACAAGTCAGTATTAGATATTTTCTTGGGAAACTCAGTGCAATATGAAGGTTTATCCTTGACTTAACCTTTTCATTCATCCAATCAACAATTTTTGAAGAAATATTATAGCATTGATTGGACGGAGGAATGTGATGAGGCCTTTGAGGTAGTTAAATGATTTTGTTATCTCCTCCCACACTAATGCCACCAAGGTCAGATCACCCTTTGATCTTATATTCATGGGCTACATATGTTTCTAGCTTTGTATGTTGGCTCAAGAGGATGATGACAAGTGAGAATGGGTTGTTTATTTTATTAGTCGGATGTTACTCGATTATGAGACACACTACATACAGGTAGAAAAGGAATGCCTTGCCATAGTTTTTGCAACCAAGCATTTAAGACATTATATGCTCAATCAAGAAACAAGGGTCATCGTCAAGTCAAACCACTTACGAACATTCCTCATGTAGGGATCCTTGTCTAAAAAGGTTGGGCGTTTCATTACATTAATGGGTGAATTTGAGTTAACGTTTGTAAATCAAAAATCCGTTAAGGGTCAAATCATTATAGATTAGTTGGTTGATAATCCATTAGATGGGGGTGATTTGGTAGATTTGGACTTTCTGATGAGTGCATATATTTCATTGAAACCAATCCTCTATCTCTGTGTGCCCTTGGTACACTAGACATTATCAATTTCATCATGGACCACATGTACCCAGAAGGGGAAACATCACAACAAAGAAGACAATTACATGTAATTACCACTAAGTATGTTATCTTGGAATAGGTGCTTTATCACAGAGCACTTTGACGGAATGCTATTGAGATGTGTTGATGTTGAAGAGTCTAAAAATATTCTTTATGAGTCACATAGTGGGGTATGTGGTGGCCACTTTGGTGCATCCATGCCACTGCCTGAAGATACATCGGATGGGCTATTTCTATCCCACCCTTAAGCATGACGCGGTAGAGTTTGTGCACAGATGCCACAAGTGTCAAGATATTTCCCACGAGATCCACATACCGGCATAAGCTTTATAACCAATCACAACTCCATGGCCCTTCTCCATGTGGGGCCTAGATCTGATAGGTAAATTCTCTCCCTCATCAAAAAGATGGCCATAATTTCATAATCACGGCCACAGAGTATTTTACCAAGTGGGTAGAGGCCATGCCCCTTACCACTATCCCTGGCTTTGTAATCACTAAGTTCATCCTAAACTAGATCATTTGTAGGTATGGGGTGCCACAGGTCATTATTTCTAATAATGACACATCTTTCAAAAATGATGAGGTACGTGAGTTGTGTACAAAGTTCAAAATAAGTCATCACACGGCTTCTCTCTACTACCCTCAGGCTAATGGACAAGCTGAGGCTACCAATAAGACTTTAAAGTCCATTCTTCTAAAAATGTTAAGGAGAATAAAAGAGATTGGCATCTAAAGATTTTTCTGGCCTTGTGGGCCTATGAATGTCGGTTAGAACACCAATGGGAGCAACCCCCTTTTCCTTAGTATTCGGTGTTGAGGTAGTTCTGCCACTTGAAGTCGAAATACCTAGCCTCCACATTTCACTACATGGGATCCTAGGAGAGGAGGGTTATCGAGAAGCTCGTCTCTCCCCTAATTAGAAAGCCTCGACGAAGCTAGATTGAACATTGAGCAATGACATAAAGTGTGTATGCTGACCACATGGCTTGGCAATACAATAAAAAGGTGTATGAATGTGAGATCTACGAAGGATATTTGGTATTAAGACTCGATAGCCAAATAGACAAGAAGACCGGCGAGGGAAGAAAGTTCAAACCTAGGTGGTTAGGTCCATATCGAGTGGTGGAAGATTATAAAAATGGCACATTCCACTTGTGTACTCTAGAAGGTGAGGAGTTTAGTGAATCCATGAAATCCCTTCACCTAAAGAGATACTACGCATGATCCATCAACATTCTCATATGTACATTATTACATCTGCATTGCATTTTCATCTATCCATTCATTTTGTAAAAAGTGTGATCAAGGAGCTTATTCTTATAGAAATTCCTAAAAACTTCTAAAATATTGGCAAAACATTCAAATCATGTCTCTTCAAATCTTCATTATATCATCAACTATTTTTGTATCGCTCATCAATCCAAACAAGACAAGACAAAGTTTTGATGCAGTAACCATACCAAGGCCTGCATACTTGGTTCTACTTTTGGTCTCTTCTTAGGATAGGTGTCTTTTGTTCATGGTCTGTTCTAGAAGCTTCATGGTGTCACATCTATCCCACATACATCTCTTTGGAAATAAGAACATTCTAAACATTTTGCCCAAATAAGTAAGTCAAGTGCAAATCAATAGAAAATTTTTATTTTACACATTTCTTTTCCCTACCAACCTTCGGTGTTGAGCTTGCATCTCTTACTAGTGATGTAGGGTTGGGAAAGGAAGGAAATGCCCTTACTCACCTATGCTTTGTCCATGGTGATAAGCCTGTTCTTCTTATCGGTAGCATGGGGCAAGGTATAGGGGTCTCTTTGACAAACCTAAAATTCATAAACAATTAAATCAATTACTGTGAAATCTTAAGTCAAAACAAAGTGAATTAGATGTTCAAAATTCCAAGAGAATTCAAAACCTAAAACCAGATTTTGTCAACCAAGTGGCCATCTACGGATCCAAGTCTAGATAAACTACAAATAAATTCACATTCTAAACTACGAGGTAGCATGAGTAGGGTAAGGTTGTAGCATCCCAATTTGGTTATGTCAAACCTCTATCTTTCTCTCATCACTATCATTCAACAAATTTCATGGCTTGTTCCCTTTCTAACTCTTGGTGTTGAGCCCTCGCATCTTACTAGTTGTGTGGGGTTAGGAGTGGGGCAAGCATATCTATTCATCATATCATTATATCATCATGTTTTTTCAAGAAAAATATGAAGTACCGAGGATTGCAAAAGAAACTAAGTTTAAAATCACATTGTGTTTGCATCATCATATATCAACATTATGAAATAATAATAAAAAAAGAAATCATTTTGTTATCATTTCACATCCATTACATACATTCTGAAAAGCATAGAAAAGTAGAAATTCTAAATATCTAGAGTACACATGAGAGATAAGCCAAAGAGAGTCAACTTGGATACAATAGAATGCCAAACCAAAAATAGAGTCTATATATCATAGTGGATCAAGTTTGTATACAATGTCATCATGCACTAGGCATGGTCAAAAACATTGCAACAAGCCCAAAACATACAAAAAAATCATATAATGTCAAAAAAATGGTATCAAAGCAATAAAGGCTCAATGGCCTGTCAATCCCTATGGGATCCCTCAGATGGCATGTGACCACATCTAGGGCTCCTACTGTGGCTGTGATGATGTTGAGAATGGACTGAATGGTGTGAGTGCTCATGGTGGCACCCATTTCCTGTAGCCTCACTATGAGAATCACTTCACCTCATCAAGTGCTTGGCGGTCTCATATCCAGCCACTATGGTATGAAGGGAAGACACTATCTCCGTGACCTTCTAGATGGGGAAACATGTTGGTATGTCGAGACGGTGGCTAAGGGCTTCCCTGAATCAGCAGTCAACTTGGTCAGGTCTTCCCCAAAGGGATCAACAAGGTATCTATACATACCCAGATGAATGAGCTCTCACCACTCATGTGTGGATGTTGTAAAGGAAGAAAAGAAGAGATAGTGAGCTAAGAGAAAATCAAGAATGCAAGTCAAAGAGAATGCTAAACTAAACATGCAAAATCAATAAGAAAAAATAGAGAAGAGGAGTATTGAACATACTCGGGTCTCGAGCATCCATGTGGGATCAATGGCTACTGCGGTAGGTGCTGCTGGTGGCATGGAGCCTCCCCAAATCCAAAGGCATGGTGTTGTCCCATCACGGACTCATCATCTCCTCCAAGTGTCTCCTCTAAGACCAGATTCTCTCTCTCACTCTCGCCTCCTCATGCTGCTATGAGGAGGATCTCCCGAGAGTGTCATGCCACTCAGGATCGCTGTCAACTCCCTCTAAAGGTCCTACCCCCTCATCCTCATCTCTCACTTGACTCCCCCTCCATATCGTCTCCCACCTCCTCCTCAAATTCAGTCCAAATCAATCGGCTCATCCTCCTCCCCACTGAGTAGGATCTGCCCCCAATCTGAAGTAAGGGTGCTTGAGGAGCACCACGTGCTCCACCTAAGCCTAAACTACATGCCTAACTGCAATAGGCACACCAGGAGTAACAATTGTCCAACCAAGATCCCCTCTAGGACCTCTCCATGCCTCCTGAATAGTCCTGTAAATAGGTGTCACTGGAGGAAGCATGACGTAGGGTATGGAAGACCAAACTACTGGGGTACCCAGTCAAAGGGGTGAATCTCCATCTCCCGGATCTCTATCAACTAGCTAGCTCATGGAAGAACAAGCTACCATCATTGTGGTATCCTCACCCCATATCCCTGCCATGTCTTGATAGGGTGTGGGGGTCATGTCAGCCATAGTCAGAGAGGCCACTGACTGATGTGGAGTCTAGAGCACTGACATGCATGTCCATCTAGCTTCCTGAAAGCCTCTGGATCTAATACCTGCACCCCCTTTTCCATACGGGATGAAGCACTCATAGACCCAACTCATGACCAAAGTGGGGTGGCTCAAGGATTGTCCCTATAATCTAATGAATCTATATAAATCATGGTACATGGTCCCAAAATATCTACTCCCCAAGCATACTTACGGCCATGAGCCTTAATCTATGTGCAATGATGGGGGCCCAAAATACAAAAGTGTATCTCCTCCTTTGTCCCCGATCATTCTTGAGGACAGGATACCCATGATGGCTCTCCGAAGGATAGGAATGGGAGCAGTAGTAATAGACCAAACCTTCATTCCCTTCTTCGAGCTAGAAGAGACAATAGCATCTCCCATGTATGTGGCCTGCGTTGTGTCATCATAAATCTGGACCCTGCTTGTCACCAATGTTAGTCTCCTACCAAGTATTGGGAGACCAAGAATGTGGTAGACATCCTCTAAAGTGAATGGTCCACTCCCCTCTGACACCTGAAAACCAGAAAGTGTTCTAGTCTACATCCTAGTAAGAAAATAAGTCACACAGAATGTGACTAGTAGGAGCAACATGGGGCACTCATGCTATCTGTCCAGATACCTACCCACTGCAAAAGATCTATCTTAGCCTGGGTCAGCTGATCTAAAATCCCAGGGAGCTAATCGCACTCTCTCTCTCTCTTCTCTAGCATATGTACTCCACCTTCTTCTGCATCCACCAAAACATGAGAAAAGAGCAAGTTAGTAAAGAAAATCACACAATAAGCTCATCAAAAACATAGTAAACTCTCAAAAATCCAAAAAAAGTTAAGTTTTAGCATGTTTTGACATTCTATCCAAAACTACCACCCAGTTCAGGGCAGCGGTTCGTAGACCACCGCCATGCCTTGGGCGGTGGTCTTGTGACCACCGCCCTACTTTAGGCGGCAGTCCTGAACCGACTTTCAAAACACCCTTAACCCTAGAAAGGACCAAAAATGTTAAAATTGACCATTTTTGCCAAAATAAAAGCATGCCCTATGGGCCCCCCCTAAAGACCTATTCAAGACAAGAAATTTTTAAAATCTCCCCCCTAGGTGAAGTTTTCAACATTTAAACTTTTAGGGTACAAAAAAAACAAAGAAGGAAATAACTAACCTGAGAGTGTGCTTGGTCAATCTCCCACTCATGGAGGCATGATCACGATCTCGACATGAATGTATTAACTATATTCTCATCAAAATGGTCACCGTGAATCCAGAGCTCCAAATCAATCAAACAATCCAAATCAACAATGCACAAATGAATTGGAAATGAATTTGTTTTGATATATATATATATATATATATTATATATATATGATTTTGTTTTGAGTGTATGTGTTTATAGGGTTAGAGCATTGGCGCAGGTATATTTCTACATCCCCACACAAATGGTAAGTCCTCTTGTCATTTTAATTTAATGTTTATTTTTCGATGTTTTGTCTATCTGCACTTGAGTCTTCCTTTTCTTTTGCAGGTAGCGGGAGTTTGGATGGTAAGATTTCGACACACAGGCATGTCAGGTATAGCTTCTAACTCCCCATTTCAGGAATGCCATACTTAGACTCTATGTTTTATGCCTCTTTCATGGCTAAGATGCTTCTCTGAGGGGGTAATATGTATGCACCCAAAATTGCATGTGCTACATTGGTGGGAAAATGGTTATAAAAGTCCCCAGTGATGATTCAAAATCTTTTCAAGAAGGTGTTCGAGCTCCAAAAGCCCATTCACAGTATATATTTGTAGCCTAGATAGCCTTATTATCTTTTCCTTGCATTTTCCAACTTCCCCTTTCTTTCTGCTTGCTTTTTTGCCTTTAGTGCCGGGACCGCCACCCTACCTAGGTAGTGGTTCACAAACCACCGCCATTCTTGGGGAAGTGGTCCTAAAACCACCACCCTGCGTAGGGTGGTGGTCCTAATTGATTTTTCCAGAATCTTCATGTGAGAAATTACATGCAAAGATTCACTTAAGTTTACTTTTTGAACGCATCTGTGAGCTGAATTTGCTAAAAATAGCTTCATTTACTTGGTTCTCCTTGTTCCTTCTATTTTAAATAGATTTAATGAGTGGAACTTCCTCTTCAATTCCTTGTGCATGAAGTAACCTTTCATCCTTCATTCCTATATATTCCATGCTTGTATTCAAGAAAAGGGCCTGAGAATTTTGTGTATCTTGCGTTGTTTTACTGCCATAATTTTTCTATGAATTGCATATCCAAGTCCGGATCTCTTGTGCTATTTTTCTTCTACCTATATTACATCCAGATTGCCTCCAAGTGTCATCGCTCAAGTTCCATCCTCTTGTTGTTGTTCTTTGCATTCCCAAATCCTTGGACTCACATGAACACTCAGAGAAAGAAAGGAAAGAACTGAGGGGACATATACTCATACTACTGATTTTCCAAAGCTCTTGCTCTTCCAGGTTGGAGTTGTGTATTTGTTTGCTTTGTTTTGTCAAATTTTCAATTACATATCAAATAGAGTAGAGAAACAATTCATTTCAATTAATCAGATAGTTTCAAGTAGATCAAATCAATAGGAAGTTTTCCCTTCAATATTACCAGGGAAGTTGTGGGTGAACAATAGCTCTGTTAGAGTCATGATTTGTTCTTCACTTCTGAGGTAGGGTTGGAGAGATTTTATTTGAATTAGAGTAGATCTTAGATTTAGATTCCCACATCTACAGATAGCTAGCTACATCGGCCAGTTATTTGTTTTAAAATCATTTATTAGATTAGATGCATTGTCTGAAAAGTTAGAAAAGCACAAAAATATTTATTTCCATAGATTAGTTTGTTTTATTGCTTTGTCTTGATATATTGAGAAAACACCAAAAATATAGTTTAGATTTCCTTTGATAGATAGTTTATTCACCGAAAACAAATCAATTCATTTTGCATGACCATCAATGGTCCGCAATAGGAAAAGACCTACATTTTCATCCTCTGGTCCCACAACCCAATGGGCCAGAGTTAATAACTGACATTAACACAAGTCTACGCTTAACAATCTTACACACACTTGCCACATAAGTAGAGAAAATAAGATAGTTAGAGACCTTGAACATAGCTATTAATCAAGCCTACGACTTTTGGACTACTCTTGGAAATAGGATTTGATTGCATGCATGACCATACAAGGGCCTCACCTCAATGAGTCTTTGGTTGTGACCCATAGGTCCCACAACCCAATGGGCCTACTAGTTAGTTAGATATCGACACTAGTTTATGCACATAGGTATTCATATCCTCACCGCTTCCACCTGATATTATCACATAGCTTTCATTGTTGAGTATAGCAGCTAATCAGGCTAAGAATTTCTAGACAAGACCAGAGAATCTCCCTTAGTTACTGCAGCTCCACTACATCTCTTGTCTTAATTTATGTGACCTTGTCTGAAACCCATACGAGGCACCTACAGGTAATTTCCACGTATTCCACAACCAATCAATATAATCTCAACTGAACTAGAATCGATTGGAGTCTCCGAGTAGCTATCATATCGAGACCCTACCACCACACCCCTTCAGGTTAGGAGAGAATTCTTTGCCTTAGATTCGTGGATTCCGTTATTGCATGTTGAAGACATAAGGTTGCCCAATTAGTTTGGTCATTGCCATCAATTTCACTCTCATTTCAATTCCACATCAGCTATGTTGGTACAACCTCGGGAGGTCGTGTGAAGAGGGTCACATGTCAATTTTCTGTCTTATAATTACATTTCCATTTTCTAACCGCTTCATCCAAATAGAGGTTAAAATAGATGAGGTTGAATTTAAATGATGATAATTATATAGATAACGTTAAATAGAATTTAATTAGAAACTTGATTGTTAACCGCTTCATCCAAATATCTTCATCATATTAACATAACATATATTACTTTTACAAGAATTCTTTATAATTCCCATATTCCCCGAATCTCATAATGCATAAGGATTGTACTTATGAGAACATATATGATTCATAAAAGAGCCTTATATTCATATTAATATGTTCAATAACCACATTACATCCCTCAAAGTTATAAAAGATCTAATTGTCATTCATTCTTTATTGTAGTCATTTTTATACCCTTAGACCAATAGTCTAATCCCATGCGTGTCGGCTTATCACCCAACGGGTGGTGGGCACTCACCCAAGGCACGTGCAGGCACCGAGTCTCTCCTTTATGTGAGTATTGTGAGAATGCATCTTATTAGGACAAATATTTAAATGGAAATGAATAGAAAAGAACCATGCATTATTCTGAGAACTTAGGATGAGTTTTCATCTCATTGCATCCAGAAAGATAAATAACAAGCAACATGTATAACTTATTCATTCATAAAGGAAACGCATAAGGATTGTACTTATGAACATATATATGACTCAAAACATAGCCTTATATTCATATTAATATGTTTAATAACCACATTACATCCCTCAAAGTCATAACAAACCTTCATATAACAATGTAGAGCCAAGTCATGCATCAGAACTACACTATGTTCATCACATTACAAAAATGAATACAGACCCATCCCTTTAAATATGCCATGATTCCTATATTTTCCTAATCCCAACCCATAGAATCCTCCATGGTATTTCTGCAGAGCTTCGCCTCTTTCCCCATACCTCTTCTCTCCCAGGATTACTCGATGTCTCTTTATGCTTTATCTCTCTTCTCTATCTCTCTTCACACCCTTACCCATCATCCTTTCTACCATCCGCACAACTCATTATATAGCTTTCCTTCCTTCACCACCATGCCTTCTAAGGTAGCAAATCGGTCACCAAGTGTCCAAGTGGTCCTTTAATGGAGCATGCCTTCTTTGATCCAAGCTCTCCACTATGTGTAATGATTCTCTTCTAGGATCTTTCATCACATACATGGAATATTCCCTTTGTGATACCACAACTACCATACTAGAACCTTATCCACAAGGGTCATGCTTTTCTCGTGTGCTTCCTGGGATGCCAAATATGGCTAAGTCCAAAACTTGTCCTATCTTGTGTGCGTGCACCGTGTGTCATACAAAACCCTGCTAGAACCCTTCCCTACATGCCTTCAACCCCGCACACCCTTCTTCAACTAGGTCTTGCATGCCCATGCACCTTCTCATCCTTATCCAATATTCCAGGGCCCAACATCACCCCACACTACGCCTATTCTCCATCCTTGGAAACACTTTATTTAATGAATAAAGAATGAGCGGGATCTAAAAATTTGAATAAAGAATGGAATGAATAATTGGGGAAAGAATGAAATAATGGGAGGAAATCACAATCAATGTTGAAAGAGGAGAGGGAAATCCTACCTCAAATATGCCTCCAACTTATCCTAGGCATCAACCTCATTCTGTGCTTGTTGACAGAGGTCACCTACTAGGGCGCTTACCTCCTCAAAGCTTAGCCCTTCTCCCTTGGTGTTCATTGTCTCTATGATCCCCTCTAATTGTTTTCCCAAATCCTTGAGTGCGTCCATCCTCCGAGTGATTTGGGGGTAAAATTATTTCATTTAGTTCTTGATTGAGCCCCATAAGGTCTCAATGGCCTCTAATTTATTTTCCACTTTGACTAGGATTTTGTCTTGCTCAGTCCTGTTACCCTTATTATTTTCTTGTAACTCATTGAGTTCCATTTTCATGCTTGATAACCAAGATACTTACAACTCTATCCCTATCCATGTAATTATCATAGGTATCCTTTGCAACTTGCACGCCAACTTTTACATCAGCAAGGATCTTGTTGTACTAAGAAACAATTTCTAAAACCTTCATCTTATTTTCTTTCTCTTGGTGCACCTATGCCTCCTCTCTGATTCCAAAGCAAGTGGCCACCTCTCCATAGTGAGTATGTGGGTCAAATCCTCTAAGAACTGTAAGGTTAATCCATATTTTTGCATGAGTAGTGTTAAGTATGGATGCTTTAAGACAATGGCATTTGTGATCATCTCTATTTTCTTGTATACCTCGCACACCCTTTCCTTCTCATATTTTAGCTCACCCCTTAACTGAGTGCTGATTAGCTCCTCCTACTTTAGGTCCTTACTTTTCTCAAGGAGATCCTCCTCCTTTTTCTCCAGCTCTACCTCTAGGAACTTCACCCTGTCATTTCTTTTGAAGATTCTAGCTTCAACCTCAACTAAAACTTTGTTGAGCGCATTGCAGATTTTCTCATCTGATAATTGTTAAGAATTCACCAAGGGGTTTATTCATTTTGTTTTTTCACCTTCAACAATGATCCTTAGCTTATCTCAAATTCAGGCTCATCAATGTGGGACTCAAATTCCCATGATATAATTTTCCTCATCCGATGGTATGCACCTTCCTCATCAAATGAAGCCATGTCCAAGAGTTGTTCCATTAGAATGGTGATTTGAAAGTGCACGTGCAACACCTTGTTTAGATCATTAATGTAGCCAATTCCTTTACCTTTTGTTTCTTATTTTCTCTTCCTCCCCGTGTTTGCAGCCCTTAGAAGGCTTATAGCCAAACTAGGATCTCCCCATGCTACCATATTATTTTCCTATGCTTTCCTCCTCAAATTCCTTCAACAACTCATCTGCACTGTGTTCTACCTCTTATTCCACCAGGTCCTTGATTATTCCCACCACTTATCTCCCTGTGGCCTCTTGTACATTTTCCTTCATGAGGCTTAAGGTCCTTTATCAGGCTTAAGGTCCTTTTATCCTTTATATTTTCTTATCTGCTCACCCCCTTGCCTTGAGCCTCATCTTCTTCTTTGTCATTCTTCTCCTCATCCTATTTGTTATACTCCTCATCTCCTTCTTCCTCAGAATCATATACCTCATAGACTGGATGGTCTTCACCTCCTTCGGATCCTCATCATCATCCTTTTTCCGATGTAGGCATCTAGGCTCTTAGTATCTTTTGATTCTACCTCATCTGTCACCTTCAGCTTCTTTCTTACTAGGGATTCCATCATCGGAGATTCTTCATTTTCCTTCTCCTTGACAAGTGATATATTCATTTGTGATTCATCATGAGTGAGGTGGTATTCATGCTCTAATGCCTCTTCTTCTGGGGTCTTCACCTTGACAAGATACTTCTTTCTCCACACGTAAGTACTAGGTTTAGTGCTTTCTTCCAACACGCCCACCAATTTTGTGGTTTGAAAACTTGGTGCCTTATTCTCCTGCACCTCTTCTCTTTCTCCCTTCCTTGGCATGGCCTTATTTCTTCCTGTAGAGTATTCAAGAATGGAGACATCATTCTCTAAGTAAGTGTTGTTTTCAAAATTTTCCTTATGCACGAGATACACCCTTGTCGCGGTCCTCCCCATAACCGGCATCATTAAAGGCTTCATCATTTGTACTTCGTGGGAGACATATTTCTCCACGTATGCATTCTTCTTTGGGTAGATGAGATTCCAGTGCATCTTGTAGTGGTCTAGATCTACCTCACTAAGATTAAACCTTAGTATCTTGGCCTCCTTGAACTGATTGACTCTAGCTTAGAAGTATTGCAGAGTGAAGGAGAAAGGTAGCTAGCACCATAGACTCATAGTCCCATCTGTCAATGTAAATATGCTAATGTGGAAATGTTGATAAACCACAAACTTTGTATCTCCATCCATGAGCATTGGTAACTACTCTAGGATCCTCCATTCTACTCTGAATACATCATGCATTCACTTGTACCACTTTTCCAAGTGCACCTTATGAGCGACCATCATGGTTTCATAAGTGTATTTCAAAAACCTTTTTGCGGGTGAGGGATCCTCATCTGGATACTACCAAACAAATTTTCTAGCCCATTTGGCACTCCAATATCTGAAAATATAATGGTGAGGAGGATGTTACTGAATAATATATTTTCTCCCTCCTGCGCAAGTTGTTTATGATCTCATCCACGATGAAAGTGGACAAGTTATAGATGGTTCCCTCTGATATCTTTCAGCATATATTTAGCCATACCTTGTTCACTTGTGTCCATTGTTCCTGATCATTGAGCTTGGTCACCAAGCACACGGCCATCCTCATAATAGGGTCTAAAATCTCGATGATGTCAAATTATCACAACCCCTTCTTTTAGTCATACGTGGCTACAATATCCTTTATAGCCTCCTTGTCACTCAGATCACCATCTATGTTATCTCCTTAAAAATTGAGACCTATGAACTTGGATATCAGTTGTGGTGTTATATGCATCTTACACCCCAAAAAATAAAATTTATCCTCATGCACATATGACATCAACCATTGATAAAGGAACTCAGGCTTGCCAAAGTAAGGAAACTCATACAGTTGCAATAATCTTGCCTTTTCCAATTTGACCTTCACCTCATTCTTTGTAAATAGGCATCCATCGACATCCTTTTTTAGCTGGTCGAACCAATTTTATCACCATTTTATTCTCAATTGTTCTCGTGCAATGGTTATAATCACTCATGGTCATCATCCTTAGATGAGACACCCATTCCTTTCCTAGCAATACTCCATCTAGGTATTGCATTTCTACGTACCATTCTTTGTTGGTGCTCACGAAAGCAAAGGTGGTTTGATTTCCCTTTCCCTTGCCATTTTTTTCTTCGGTGAAATATTTTCTTTCTTAGGTGCCATATTTTCTATTGGGATCAACTACGGACTTCTAACTCTTCTCTCTCTTGCTACTCTTACACTCCAAATTTAACTCCAAAGCTTCAACTCTTGGAATGAATTCTTATTTCTACCTGCCTAGCTACCAAAACCTAATTAGGAAAACCTTCCACAAGATGATGATCTTTACACAACCTTTCCTCATGGCTGGGTACTCCTTCCTTCTAGTTCACAAATCTACTCTAGTCACACACATCGATTTCTCTCTAGATAACCTAGTTCCTAGTTCACAAGAGATTTTTTCACTTTGTAATCGCAAGGTAAAATAATGATGTTCCTAACTTCATATTTATAGCTTTTCCTTCTTTCCAACATTAAATGTTATATCACCTACCAATGTACTAGATACCAAATGCAAATTTTTCCTTAAAACTGACCTCAAGTGCTTTTACACACGTGCCTAATCCTATGTGAAAAAATCAACAACCTTCTAGCACACACAAATCTAAACAGACTAAAGACTCTTACGTGTGCGTCAACAACACCAAAGGAACTTCTTCTATGCTTTACCCAATTTTTTTCCTTCGCCTACCTCATGTTGTTCCCGCACTCTTTATCCTTTGTATGTGGTCTCTTACATCCTTTTTGACACCATAATTCATCCACTATTTCCTCACGTGCTTTCTCAACCTTACGTGCTTCCTTCTATTGGGCCACTTGACTTGTATTACAAGCCTATACTTTTCTTTATTCCACCCCACACTAAAATAGATTCACGGTCCTATGCACATACACAACCTTGGAAAAAGTAATGTGGTTACTGGTGCATAAGGTGCAAAAAAAAACAAAAAGAAAGGAACAAGCAATGAGAAAGGGAAACAGAAAAAAAGAAAAAGCATAAAGGGTAATTCTATGCTAATTGGCAACACTTTGACTTATTAAAAACACCAAGAAAACTTATTTATATTAGGGCTTCATCCTACTCCCATTGAAATGAATTGGTAATCTTGTCCCATCTAGTGCTTGTAACTGGCAAGTGCCTGAATCAATAATGTACAAGATGATGTAGGGTCCCAATAAATGGACTTTCAACTTCCTAGGATGGCATAGATACTTGGAATCATACAACAACACCATCTTCCCAACCTCAAACTTCTTATTCTTGATATGACGATCATGCCATGCCTTTTGTCTTACCTTTTTCTGTCTTTTGACTCCATCTAGTAAGTGATCAAATTTTGTCTAACTGCATCAACTTATCAATCCTTTCTTCCATAAATTTTTCATTAGCTAACCCTCCTTCTTGTGCTATATATGTAACAATGGTAACATAAATCAACTATTAAAACAACCTTCTTGCCAAAACCAATTGAAACGGTGTGGCCTTGTTCAACCTCTTATAGGTTATCATGTATGCCCATAAAAAAACGATGCTTTGTCATCCAAATCCTTTCTTAAAACGTCACATATCTTAGTCAACGTGTGACTTAGTATTTTATTAAATGCCTTAATAGTTCCATTTTCTTGAGGGTGATAAGGGGTAGTCTTATGATGGGCCACAATAAATTCTACTAACTGAATCCTAACGGTTTCATTAGGAAAATGTGTACCTCTATCACTTGTTAAACTTAAAGGACAACCATACATGATTATTATGTTCTCCCATAAAAATATAGTAGTTGTCACTACTACGGTGTAATCCTTCATGTAGTGTTGCCTCTACCCACCGTTTCAAGTAATTAGTACAAGTGATGATATACCATGAACCAGTCCTTCATGCGGCTAGAGAAATTGGTCCTACAAAGTCAATTGCCCATTTTTGAAATGGTTCGAGATGGCTATTAGTTATAAGGGCATTTCATCCATGTTTTCAGGTTTTCCAAGGTGCTAGAAATAGTCACATGCCTTGCAAAACTCAATATAATCCTGGTAGATGGTTTCCCACAAAAGCATTGCTAGTAAAATATTCCACGCGGTAGCATTTCTTGTATAGTTTCCTCCTACAATCCCACCATAAAATTCCTCCATAATTTTCACTTGCTCATGTTCTAATATGTAGCCTCAAAGAACCTCATTATGACCTAACTTATACAGGTCTCCACTAATCAACATGTAGGGTGCGACGACATGTATTTCTAACTACTTTCTCTCTATAGCCCTCATTGCTTCAGGCGCCACACTGTTTTCAAGAACACTGTGATATATTCCAATTCGAGGGTGTGTACCACAACCTAAACAATTTTATGTCGACATGATATCCTAAATTCTTTGCACGTCATCCCCCGAGTTAATCCTTGACAAGTAGTCGTGGCCACTGAATTTCTCTTCCTAGTTTTACAACCACTGTGAACTCAAATTCTTGAAATAATAGGACCCAACAACATATACGCCTTCGCAAAATAGGATTTTTGACTAAGTAATCCAATTCCATGTGGTGCGTGTAGAATATAAATGGTGTTGCAAACAAATACTTCCATAACTTGTGCAGGGCATAGATCATGTACAATGCTTCACACTCAGTAGTTGTGTAATTTTGTTCTGCTAGTGTCAACTTCCTACTTGCAAAACACAAGGGATGATAAAAATTCCCTCACCAGGTTGTGCTAGTACTACTCCAATAGCTATCCTTGAGGCATCAACATGCACATGGAAAGGCTTATCCGAAGAAGGAAAATGTAATATGGGCGCTGTGACAAGCCTATCCTTCAAAGTTTCAAATGCCTTCTATTGTGCTTCTCCCTAATGGAAGGAACTCTTTTTTTAACAATTCCTCCAAAGGAGTGGTGATCTTGGCATACCCCTTGATGAATTTTCTATAATACCCCATATGCCCACGGAATCATGCACTTAACCGTGCATTGTGCTCCCCTAATCCCACAATAATTGCAACTTTGGCGGGATCTACTACTAAGCCTTCTTTACATATAATGTGTCCTAATAAGGTTCTAAATGGGGTAAAAAAGACACATTTATTAATATTAAGGAATATCCTTAGTTGTCGACATCTTTCAAAAATAAATCTTAAATTGTCACAATGGTCTTTTACCAACTCATACACAGTCCAATCATCATGGTAAACTTAAAGAAATTTATGGACGAATTCCTAAAATTCTTGTAACATGATGTGTGAGAACAAAACAGGTGCATTCTTCAATCCAAAATGCATAGCCATGTAGGAAAAACTTCCCCATTTAGTGGTGAAATTTGTCTTTCTTTGGTCTTCCTTTGCAATCCTGACTTGGTGATGCCCCAAGAACTCATCTGTGAAAGGGTAGACTTCGTGGCCGGCTACTCCCTCCAAAATTTATTTAGTAAAGAGGGTTAGAAAAGGATCGATGACAGATACTACATTCAAATCCCGTAGTCAACATAGATTCTTATCCTTCCATCCTTCTTGATACTGATAACCATTGGGCTTATCCATTCTGATTCTTCCACTTCCTCAATGATACCGGATGTTATCATCTTTCCTATTTATTTCTTGAACCGTATGTGTAAATTTGGATTCATCTCTGATAAGGCCTCTTATGAATCAAGCACACACCTTCCTTCAACTTGATATTCATCTCCCTAATGAATGGTGAACACCTTTGAGCTCATGGTACCCGGAGGGAACAAATCTTGGAACTTACACAACAGATCAATGATCTTTGAAACTTCTTTTTCTCACCAATAGTCCCTAATGATAACTTCTTTAGGTTATGTCTCTGTCCCAATGTTAACCTTTTTTGTTTTTAAGGGCTCATGGTAGGTGTGTGCCCTCTCATTAGTTCTATCTATGAATTCATGCGTATCTTACGAATGCTTAACATCCAAATTTTCCATTTCTTCTTTGTCTACTACATAGACCTTTTCCATGCACACACGCTCAAGCTATACTTCCTCTGATTCTTCTTCATTGAGGCACGTCTCCAAATAAGGTTCACCTAGTAAATCCAGTAGCCTATCCTCTACCATATCACTATCTCTCATTGTAAGGCACTTGATTACTTACAAAACCTTGTCTACAGATGGCTTTACACTCCTATACTTGAAATCTTGAATGAGATCAACCACCAACTCTTTCCAATTACCTGTTTGACGACACATCTCTGAATGAATATACCATGCATGTGCACAACCTTGTAAGGTGGAATATAACTTATGCACCCATAGCAAAGGTAGTAACGCTTCTGTTCTTCCCATCCAAGCCTTCTCACATGCTTGGATATGAAATGAGGTAGTCTTTTTACCATGGTAATTTTATATAACCGTGGGCACGTTGCTCCTAGAGAAACTTACATAGAATGTGATTCTTACCTTGCACCATTATAGGAGGCTCTCCTGATGTGTATCCCACCAACACACCGCATTTTGAGTAGGTTATAATTGAGCATTTTCCCATTGAGCCTCCATTTCATGTAAGACAAATTCGGGATATGCTCCTCCGGAGTAACTTGGAAAATTCTTTCCTCATAGGAACTTGATTAAACATGCCTTTGTTCCCCTTATTAAATATCCTCTCAACTTCCACCCAATAAACTCATAATTACCATGCACCTAATTGTCGCATACAATACTAGTGGTATATCTCAAGGATTGAGCATCTTCAAAATAGATGAATCCCTCTGTTGGATGAATTATCTTAGGATCTCTCGATAGAGCGTACATAGATTCTGTCAAGGATTTATTATCCTAAGGGCTCAGTATAGGGTATTTAATTACCATCTATTAAGGAATGATAACCATTTCTTCATTGTTCTAAAAGCTGATATACCCTTTGTTAAACCACAGGTCGAAATTGTTCTTGTAACACCACGAGAACCCAAGAAATGCTAGAAAGTTATATTCTTCGGTGAGCACTAACACATTGAAGTCTCTAGTGAACTTGGCCCCTTGAATGGTGATAACTACATCCTTCAGGACTCTAATTGTACTTCCTTATTCTTTTTTACCATATACAACACATTCAAAGATGGATGTAATGCAGCCCTTCCCATTTGATGCCAGGAATATAAGGTAAGAACATTGATCCCTTCTCATGTGTCAATGAGAATATTTCTTAGAAGCCATCCATCAACAACCACATTCTAATTAATCTCCTTATCATAGTTAATGTTGTGAGGAGGAAGGTTTGCATGCAAAACTTGCCTTTCACACTCTACTTCAAATGTGGTACATTCTCCCTCAACCATTTTCCTAACAGGAGAATAATATTCTCTTTCCTTAACATTTTTTATACTTCTTTGACCTCATCTAGGTCATCCCTTGGAGCCTCAACATTCTTTATTTTCTCCAAATTTTTTGATTTATCCTTTAAACATTGGATCTCCCCTTGCAAAATCCAAATTACATCCATAGTATCTTGATACACCTCCTTTTGATGAGCAGGGTCCAAATATTTTCCATGTACCACTTCCTCTCTTGAAACTAGTGTCTTTTATCTTGGCATCTCCCTGGCATGCATGGCCTCTACTCACATTGTCACTAGTATAGGCTCTAGTCCTGACTCACATGCCACTCTTGGCATCCACTATGAATCATCCTTCTTGATGCTCACCATCCCAACGCCTTTGTCTTTCTAGTGTTTTTGGTTCATATGGTCATAAATATCTAGACACTCTTCATACTTGTGTTTCTTTCTGCACCATGAGAATTGTAATAGATCAATACACTCACATTTGTAATGCTCTGTAGATCCATAGTTATAACAAGTTCCTCACAAGAATTTAGTTTGTCCTCCACCAGAGTTATAAATGACCATGAAATCCTCTAGGAAAATATCTTCCATGCTCTCCCCATCTGTGTTCCTTTCATAAAGATGGTCATCATATTTTGAACTAGTTGCAAGGCTAGTCTGGAACACACCAAGATCAAGAACATCATGGATCTGATCAATTAGTCTGTAATCCTTAGTATCATGGGTCGTAGAGGTACAAATATTACAATAGCAAGAAAAATTCTTGCAGATTGCATGTTGTAGTAGAGGGAACCTACTTGCATCATGATCCCCATGGAAAATCTCACAGTCTACCGCCATAGCGCGTATCAATTTTTTAGGGAAACTATCCTTTGCATGCCCTTCCACTTCACAGTCTATATACTAAATCCCACTATGAACTTCATGCATTGAGTTTGCAGACAACTTCTCTAACTCTTGGCCATTACAGTAATTTGAGCCTCTAGAAAGATCTAACACTAGTATCAATGCTCCCAATAGCTTTAGCACATAGGAAAGCTTCCAATGCCTCATGTGGGTTTGTGAAATTCTTGTGTGACAGAGCCCTTCTAAATGGTGTTATTAATCCTCCAAAAACCATTAAGCATATCAATAAGGATGAATGTTATAGGATAATTTTGACAAGAGAGTATTGAAACACATGCCATACTACTACACACTCTCTTTCATTTCCTATTGGATCTATTTCAAAGCATTGATGCTCTTATGCTCAAACTTAGAGATATGGAACTTTGTTAGGAAGGTATTCTTCAATGTGATGTAGTATACCACCATCTGATGGGGGTCATACTTCCTATACCAACTATGCATGTGACCTTACAAGGTTGTTGCAAACTAAATTTCCTTTCGCTCCGGGGTAGTGATCCCCTTTGCGTGCCATAGTAACTCACACTTGTGCACATGCTCTATAGCATCTTCAATACCCCTATAATCCCAGTAAATGCAAATACCTCTAAAAAAAACTTGGGGAGGTGGTTGGGGTCATTTTCCTCCCAATCCAGAACCTTGGTTCCCTCCAATGTTTCCTCCACCACTGATCCACCGGGATCCACTAGGTCTTGACCCACTAGATCCACCTCATGTAGTCGAAAAGGGCTTGAATCGGTCACTCCTAGTGTTCCCAATGTCCCACTTTGAACCGAACACGATGGTTTGTGATATTCTCCCACTTCTAGTCATGTGTCCCACACCACTCCTAGACGTGATACCCAAACCTTGTGTACTTGCACCTAGTCCAAAGATTCCTCCAAATATAGGAATGGATTGTGCATCTATGGATATTCAAAATGATAAATTATATCTCCTTGGTGCATATCAGTTTCTCCCACCCGATACACATGGGTTAACAATACTTATCCTTGATCTCGGAAAACCAAGCATCGGGGTTGGATATACCAATGGTTGTCTTTCCTCCATGCAACAAAATCTCATCAGAAGATGAAGGTAATTCTCTCTCACTCTTTCCAATATGGGGTAGAACATACTTCTCAGGTTCCACATCGTCTTCGTGAACCTCAACTCCTTCCCGTAACATTTTCCTCCATAGATCCATCACACTCACAACCTTGCATTGTCTAGTCATCTCCCTTTCATGAGCTTCACTATACTTGAGTTGTATCTCCTCCCTTTCCTTTTCAGCTGTAATTTCTGCCATCATCCTCCACCTTAGCTTCCTCTCCTAGCACACAAAGAAGCTTTGCCAGCCATGGGAAATGCCTCTAAACTCAACGTAATGACCACGACCTTCACACCATATGAATAACATGAAAACATGATCCTCTGGGTTCCCTCGAAACTCAAACTTAGCAACTTCTAGGAAAGAATACATAGAAATGGCATGTTCAAGAGTATAACTTGTCAACACTCTCTTCCACTAGTGATCAATAACACACGTCCAAGTCAGATCTACATCCTGCAGCCTTTGATAGTCATCTTGGGTCCACACACATGGTCTCGTAGTACTAGCTTGATCTAGATGCATACGCTGAAATCCATTCATATAGTTATCTTTGGGAACAAAAAAATAATGTTTAATACAGCTCATGGTATAAGTTCTCTTTTACCCATCTATGTGCATCAAACTTAGGTCCAATGCTTAATCTTCAAGAAAACTCATCCATCATGCTTCGAACCATCCTTCAACACTTTCCAAGGTCGACACTTTTTGTCATCACACATCACAAGGACCAATATGTATGCCATTTTTCATAACAACTTTGAAAAGAGTGCCTATAAATGGAACCAAGATGTATTAATTTTTATACCCTTAGACCAATAGTCTAATCCCATGTGCACATGCATATCACCCAGAGGCCAATGGCTGCTCACCCGAGGCATGCGCAGTGTCAAGCCTCTCCTTATGCAAGTCTTATGAGAATGCATAATCTTATGACAAATATTCAAATGGAAATGAATAGAAAATAACCATGCATTATTCTAAGAACTTAGGATAAGTTGTCATCTCATTGCATCTAGAAAAGAGAAATAACAAGCAACATGTATAACTGATTCATTCATAAAGGAAATGCATAAGGATTGTACTTATGAACACATATATGATTCATAACAGAGCCTTATATTCATATTAATATGTTCAATAACCACATTACATCCCTCAAAGTCATAATAAACCTTCATATAACAATGCAAAGCCAAGTCATGCATCAAAACTACACTATGTTCATCACATTACAAAAATCAATACATAACTATCCCTTTAAGTATGTCATGATTCCTATATTTTCCTAATCCCAACCCATAGAATCCTCTATAGTATTTCTATGCCTCTTTCCCCATACCTCTACTCTCCAAGGATGATTCTATGTCTCTGTATGTTCTATCTCTCTTCTCAATATCTCTTCACACCCTTACTCATCATCCTTTCTATCATATCTGCACCTCATTATATATCTTTCCTTCCTTCACTTCTATGCCTTATGAGGTAGAAGATCATTCACCAAGTGTCCAAGTGGTCCACCAATGGAGCATGCCTTCTTTTATCTCGAGCTCTCCACTCTATGTAATGATGCTCTTCTCGAACCTTCCATCACAGCATGGAATATTCTCTTTATTATACCACGCCCACCGGTTGGAACCTTATCCAAAAGGGTCACTCTTTTCTCGTGTGCTTCTGGGACACGAGAATATGGCTAATTCCAAAAATTTTCTTGCCTTGTGTGCATGTGTCGTGTGTTCTAAAACCCCTGCTAGAATCCTTCCTTGCATGCCTTCAACCCTACACACCCTTCTTCAACTAGATCCCACACACCCATCTACCTTCTCATCCTTAGCCAATATTCTAGGGACCAACATTTATGTTTCACTTAGGAGAATTTTTCTTTCTTTTTATATTGAGTTTATGAGAATGGGCATATGCCCATCCTCATCACAATGTTAAAAATATTTGTTTATATGAGAATTGGCATATGCCCATTCTCATCACAATAATAAAATTCTTGGTTTGTATGAGAATGGGAATATTCCTATTCTAACCATTCTAACTCATTGAAGCAATATTGAACTTAATCATTTTAATATCACTATAAGGGATGTGAGAATGGGCAACTTTCCATTCTAAAACAAATTAAATATTACGCTTATTTTTTCTATGATTCCTATATGAGAATGGGCATATTCCCATTCAATACAGATATAGATGTTTGTTTGTATAAGAATAAACATATGCCCATTCTTCCTATGTGTATTTCATCAAGATAATAATATTTTTTTCTCAAAAAGGAATAAAAACTAATTTCTCTAAATGTTCTTCCAAGGTACTATCTCATTATTTACAACATCTAATATTAACCTCTAATGTGAGTACTATAAGTTATATCATTTTATTATTTTTCACAACCATATTATAATATCAGTGATTTTAACACAAACACGTCTGGTATATGTAATTTATTTAAGTACATTCAAGATATTTATAATGAAACTTGATAAATATTGAAGATACCTATTAAAGATATATATTAAAAAATATAACTCAAGGTTAAATGTGACAAAAATTCCAAATAAGAAAAAAACTTAAATATCATGAAATATGGTATTAGTACCAAATAATAGGATTTTCCTTTGTAATCAATGAGGAAATAATAATATATGTTTTGGATCGATCCGCCCCATCCCCTCTTTCTATTTAAGTCGTCATTCCCATCTAGAGTTCAGGGAGTGGTTGAAACAAGTAAATGATTCAACATTTGAGTGATTTTGTGAAATCCACGTGTCATATATAGTTTCCCTAACTATCCCCTCTCATCTTGCTCATATTTATTATTGAAAACAACGAGACACTAATGAATGGAGAAGGTGCAAAATGTAATAAACATTTAAATATATTCATAAATCTTATTTCCAATCATAATAGAAAAGTAAATAATAATATTCATACCATATATGACATGTGATTAATAAACTAATACTATTAAAATTTGAAATTAAACATCGTGTATATTTCCTCAAAAGTTTACTAATTATCCTATCAATTAATTTTAAATGCAAAAAATAACCTAAAACATGGCTATGATAATGTTTAAAATTTATATTTTATTTTATATCCAATAAACCTAAAAAATTTAAATTTTATTTTAAGTGCAATTATTAAACCTAAAACACGGTTATGCTTATTGTTAAAATATTTGAACTTGTTTTTTACCATGGCATAGTGAGACCATTAATTTGTAAATAAATTGTTTTCCACCATTATTTTATTAATTGAAGGTACTTGTTTGTCAAACACATCTTCAACCACCCATTGGAGGAAATTGACAAAATTAATGGCAATTAATTCATGCCACTTTGTGGTACTATGAGAGATTGACAACAATTACTATTTTCAATGATGGGAGAGATATTAGGAATTGGAACGTTCACCATGGGTCGGTGAAGATATCTCTTTCTTGTTCATCCTTTCCACTTTCTTTTTCATCTAGTTTCCATTTTTTTGTTCGTCCTTCCACTTTGGGCTGCATGTATTTCATTAGACCATTTTTTCCTGTGAAGCAAAATATTTGAAGAATATTTATGAGATATTGTTTTTCTCTTCACTAAATTTTTGTTGACCCTTTCCGCTTTGGGATCCCTCTATTTCTTAAGACCGATTCGACTTGTGAAGCACAATATTTAAAGAAAATTTCAAGCATGAATTATTCTAACTCTTCTCTATTGAATTATTATGAGATGAATAATGTCATTTGGTTTTCTTTCCCTTATATTTTGTTCTAGGTTTTAAGATAATTCCCTATTTTTGATCTTTTGAATTTTTGATCTAGGTATTAAGAATATCACTTCAATGTTTTGTAAGACATGCTTAGTTGTTAACCTAATCATAGTTACTAATACAAGGAGTTATCTGTTATGATTTTACATAAGTAAAAAGTGGTCTTAACACCTGGGTGGCATTGCTTATTTTCTGTGTTGTGTGGGAAAGTTCCATAAGCTGAGAATGACTCATTATTAGAAGAAAAATCTACTTTTCTATAATGAACGAAAATTTTTTTACTTGTTTTATAAATTGAAGATAAGTTTTAGAGATACTTCAAACTCTTCTGTATTGTATTGCAAGTTTTTGGGCATAAAGATAAACTATAATGCCTATTTTTTATATTTTATATTTTTGAGAATATGGGTTTTAAGAATATCACTTCAATGTTTTTTAAGTATTGCATAGTTATTATCCTCTATAGTTATAAAAGGATTCATTTAAATATGACCATTTCTTGTATGTTTCAGAGTCTCAAAAAGATCATTACCATGAAAAAATGTATATTAATATGATTATAAGAAATCCACTTCCAATCCTTCATGCTAAGATGGGGAGTTAATTATTTTGTTATTACCAAAGTACAGTGTGGGGTTACCACCTAGGAAACGTTACCTTTTTATTAGATCTGGTTGGCCTAGTTGTGTGCAAACCAAACTAGGTGGACGAGTTGACCAACCAATCTTGGTAGGAGAGCCGACCCACTATGCTTTCTGAGTGAGTTGACCTACTAGGATGGGCGGGTAAGCTGATTTGTGGTGGTGGCGGTGAGTGGCTGAGCAAGATGGCTAGTCAAGTTAGCTAGTTGAATTGGCCATTCAAGCTAGTAATCATTTTCATATAGGAATTAAAATTATTAAGTTCAATATTGTATCTAATGAGAAAATTCCCATTCTCATAATTGGAATCATAAAAGAAGAATGGAGATAAAATCTAGCTTGTTTTATAATGGATAGTTGCCCATCATCATATCCTTCATAGAGTTATTGAAAAAAATAAGTTCAATATTGTTTGTATTTCAATGATTAGAATTGACATACGCCCATTATCATACCAAAAAAACAATTATCTTCCATTGAATGGTTAGGTATCCATTCCTATAGAGGTATTAAAATGTTTAAGTTCAATATTTCTTGTATTATAATGTTTAGAAGAGGCTTATTCCCATTTACATATAAAAAATCATTTATTTCTTATATTGAATGGGAAGATTCCCATTGTCATGTATAGGAATCATATATGAAGAATATAGATAAAATTTAATTTGTTTTAGAATGGGAAGTTTCCCATTATCATATAGGAATCATATAAGAAAAATAGATCAAATTTACTTTGTTTTTGAATGGGAAGTTCCCCATAATCACAACCTTTATAGGTATTAAAATGATTATGTTCAATCTTGTATCAAATGAACAACTGCCCAATCCCATATAGGAATCATAAAAGAAGAATATATATAAAATCTAATTCATTTTAAAATGGCAAGTTTCCCATTCTCACAGCCTTCATATAGTTTTAAATTGATTAAGTTAAATATTTCTTATATTAGATTGACCATTCCTTTTCAATCTTATATCCTATTAATTTTCCCATTAGTAATGATCAAGTTCAATATTGCTTGTATTGCAATGATTAGGATGGGAATATGCCCATTTTCATACAAAAAACATTTTTATCTTGAATGGGAAGATTCCCATTCTCTTATAGGAATCATAGAAGAATAATAGAGATAAAATTTAATTTGTTTTAGAATGGTAAATTTCCTATTCTCATATTCAAATCATATATTATGAAAAATGGAGAAAATTTACTTTATTTTAGAATGGGTAGCTCTTCATTATCACAGTCTTCATAGTTATTAAATTAATTAATAAGTTTAATTGTGTATTGAATGAGAAAATGCAAGTTCACATACGGATTCATAAAATAAGAATATATATATAATTGAATTATATTTAGAATGGTTAGCTTCCAATTCTCACAACCTTCAAAGAGTTATTAAAATGATTAAGTTCACTATTGGTTATATTAAAATAAAAATAATGAGAGAATTTCATATAAACATCCTTTAACTGTTTTTCTTTAATAATGTCTATAGGGAAGGGAACAAGGCTGTTGTTTACCTTACAAACAGAGGTTCAAGAGGTTAAAATTTTTGTGTCATTGTAATGATTATTAATGATTGAAAATCATTCTCTATCAGTATTGGGTATAAAGGAAGAGTAAGAAGTAATGAGGAGACATGTGAGAGGTTGGATGATATAAGATCTTTTTTTGGTTTTAGAAAGGAAATTTGGTTTAGAATTGGGATTTATAAAATGATCATTGGGTTTATAACGGGCAAGTAGGTTTCTAACTAGGTTGGTTTTATTGTCATTTTAATAGAGAAACAAAAACTATGGGTGGTGATCTAGTTCATCTAGAACTTGATTCGACCAATGGGATTAGTAGAAGAGTTTGGATGATGTAGGAAAATGGAGATATCTCATATCTATTTCAAAGTTTTAAAGGTCACGAAGAAGCCCTGAGCAGGGACTTTTCTACTCATTGGAAGGATGGTTGGACTAGTATAATGGGTTTTTCTATACAAATTGTGGATTTTATTGCTATATTGGTTGGGATGAACAACAAGGGGAGGGAGATTTAAAAACCAAAGAAAAAATGTGATGAGGAGATGGGAAAATTTTGGTGGGTAAAGATAAACTAAGACATCACTATGCATGTTTTGAGAGAGATTCTTTACTTGATCCTTTCAATAAAATCACCCTACAATTGATGTAATTTATCACCTTGGAGGGTAGGTACAAGGTAGTTTATGCCCACCATTTCCCTATGTTAAGTCATATCTCCATGGTATGCATTATAATTTCCCTTTCCTTCTCACTCAGTTCCCTATAAAAATCAATGAAGAATTTCCACAAAGGAAAGTTAAAATCCCTCTTCATCATGGATTGATGATGGCCTTATTCCATTTGGGTTCTACAAATTTCACTAAATTTGAGAAGTTTAGGGGCTTGTTGAATGATGATGTAAAGCATGTTGAGGATGAGAAGTATATGGAGCAGGAGGATGATGAGGATTCCTCATCCTCGGGCTCAGATGACATAAAAGAGTATTTTATGCCATCGATAAATACTTGTATATGTTATTGGTAATATGGAGAGTGAGGATTTGGAGCCATTGTTGGCTAATGATTTGGATCCAAGTTTGGAGGACCTCATTTCAATTGTACTATGGCTACAAATGAATGAATAAACTGAGGAAGAATAATGGTATTGATATTGCGGCTAATGTTTCTTTATCTGATATCAAAGGGGAACCTTCCAAAGGAAAATAAAATATGGAATCTTATTTTACTATGACATTGGAAAAAAATTCTCTCAGGGTTTTGTTGCTAGAAAAGGACAATGATTTTATCCATGAGGTTGGCGCGGACATGGGATATAGTTTCATGAACTATATTGAGGCCTAAGAGAAAAATTTAATTCTCAAAATTCCATTAGAAAGGAGTTGTCTAGGCTCAAAAATATGGTTATGGAAATTCAAAGGAGGATGGTTCAACTAGAGAAGAGAAGAAAAAATCCTAGGATTAAGCTTTACCTCAGTAGCTCAGAGGAGGATGAGATGGTGGAGGATGATATGAGGGACATTATTGGCAAGGAAGAAAAAAATGTGGAATAATAACTTTATATGAAAATTATAAATTAGTAACTACATTCTTATGCACAAATTCAGACTCTTATAAAATGATAATATTGAATTAGTGTTTTTGAGTCTTATGGGTGTCCTTTAAGTTGCAATATGAGTGAAAATTTGATAATAATGTAAGACCTAGATTATTCAAGTAGCAATATGAGTGAATATGAGATAAAAAATGATAATAATGAAGTAGCGTTGTTGATGGTTTTGGGTGTCCATCATGTAGAAATCTGAATGAATAGATGTTACATTTGCATTTGGTATTGAAAAGACGTTACATTTCCTTTTTGTATTGAATAGATGTTATATTTGTATTTTGTATAGAACGGGAGTATGTCCTTTCTCATACAAAAAATAAGAGGAAGAAGATGTTGCTTAATATATGAAAATGATTAAAAAAATCTATTATAAAAATGGTTGTAATGAGCAAAGGCCCATTCTCATATAGGAAACATATAATAAGACTAGATGTTTGAAGGGGCATATGTCCATTCTCTTATAAGAATCGTAGAAGAATAATAGAGACACAATTTAATTTATTTTAGAATGAAAATATGTGCATTCTCAAAGCCTTAATTTTTTAAAAAAGGAAGTTGTGCATTCTCACACACCTTATAGATAGAAAATATTACTAGTGAAAGAAGGTTTACAATGGAAAAAATCTCATTATCATACAAACATACAATTTTTGTTTTTGTAATTATTAATAATTATATTATACTAGTTGGACTATCCCTAGCAAAGCCAAGTTCTACACTACATACCCTTAAGAGGGATCAATCCTTATGTAGTCTTCATCATATTGTAGATAGATGTTTATAAATGTAGTATATAGAAGTGAAGCATTTTGTTTATGAAGTGAAGCATCAAGGTAGTAATATAAGTGAATAATTTTGTCTGAAGATATAATTCATGCACATAATGGTCTTGCATTACCAAACATCAACATGAATCACATATTTAGGATTAAATGATAAACTTCCATTGTGACTACTAGTTGAATAATTCCTTGTTGAAGAAATGATTCAAGAATCACATATCTCAAGTTATTTTTTATAATTATATCATTTTGTTTGGAGTAATAGATTCAAGAATAATAGATGTTTAGAATGGGAGTATTATGCTCTACATACCCTCGAGAGGGATCAAGTCTTATATAGTTCTCATTTTCTTATATATATATATATATATATATATATATATATATATATATATATATTCCATTCACATGTAGGAAACATAGAATAAGATTAGATATTTTGAATGGGCATATGCCGATTCTCATATAAGAATTATAGAAGATAGAATTAGAAGATGTGGATTGTGACAGTTTCAACAAGATTTGAAGAAAATTTTATGATAATTTTACACTCTCCACTTTATTTGTTAATCCTTTCCGCTTTAAAAGGGAAGATAAATCTTCTCATTCTCATGTATAACTAAAAAAAATATCATACACACACACACATACACACACACACACAATAGAGAATAATATAGATAACTTTAAGTTCAATATATTATATTTACTTTATTTTAACACGGGGAAGGAATGGGAAGTTTCACATTGTGACAAATTTATAGAAGTTGTGCATGTTTATAATGGGCACAAGTCTATTCTCATACAAACAAACATTGTTTGTTTTGAAGTGATTAATAATTGTATTATACTAGTTCGACTATCCTAGTAGAGCCAAGTGTTGCACTACATACCCCGAGAGGGATCAAGCTTTATGTAGTTTTCATCTCCTTATATATATATATATATTATCATGTAGTTTTTATATAACTATTAGAAGAAGCATAGAGATAAATTTAAGTTAATTTAACATAGAGTAAGTTATCATTCTCATGTTTTTTTTATATAACTAATAGAAGAAGAATAGAGATAAATTTAAGTTTAACATGGGAAGTTACTTTGTTTTAGAATGGGAATCTGCATTGTGACAACCTTTAAAGAAGTTGAAAACATTGTTAATACCTCTCATAGAAGTCATAGAAATGTTTTAAAACAAAGTAAATTTTAATTATATTATTCTTCTTTGATTCAAAAATGAGAGTGGGCATCTTCCCATTCTATATGAGTAATAATGAGCTTAAATATTTTTAATACCTCTATAAAGGATGTGAGAATGGGAAGATTGTTTATAAAGGCTATGAGAATTGGCGTATACCTCCAATTCAATACAAGACCAAAATGTCTGTTATTATTTTATTTTTATCGCTAATCTTATTCTATGATTCCTATGCTATGCCCATTGTATATTCCCACTCTCACATAGGAATCATAGCATAATAATATGAAAAAAATATATTTATTTCACATTTTTAGAATGTAGTAAATTCTATATCTATTCTTCTATGATCCCTATATGAGAATGGTCATATGCCCATTCTCACATAGGAATCATAGAAGAATAATAGAAAATTAAATTTTATCTATATTGATTCTTGTGATTTATTCAGAGATGAAGAATATCATCTGGTTATTTTCCCTTACATGGTAGTGAACTGGCTGTTGTACAACAAAGTAAATTTTATCTCTATTCTTCTATGATTCATATATGAGAAAGGGAATATGCCCATTCTCATATAGGAAGAAATATTAAAGTAAATCATTTTGAGAGCTATATAAAGGTTATGATAATGGGGAATTGTCCATTCTAAACAAATTAAATTTTATCTCTATTAATTCCTGTGATGATGTATGAATTTTTTTATGTAAAATATTGACTGTGAAATGATCTTATTTAATGTTGACATTTGAATCATTATTAGATGTTACTATTACCTTGTTTTCTATATTGATTATTGTGATGATGAATGACTTTTTTTCTTGCTTATCAGATTTGTAGTTTTCTATATGATTATAAAATTAGGTAGTAAAATTTGTTTTCAAAAGATTACGTTTATTAATATGTTTCTGATAATATGTACTATGTAGATAAAAATGATAGTTAACCATTTTTAATATTTATTTAATAATAATTCAACATGATTACAAGTTGAAAATTCATGCTAGTTCATTGAAATGTCACATGCATATAGTTTATAAAATTTATTATTTTGTATGGTATACATGAATAAGAGTAATCATTATGAAGTGATACGTTGATTTTATACTCCTACAAAGGTGATGAGATTGAGTAAGTTCCCATGCTAAACAAAGTAAATGTTATATATATTCTTTTTATTATACTTATAAACATATCTCCATAAACAATAATGAACTTTCTCTATGATTCATATTAAAGAGAATAGTCATATGCCCATTCTTCATATTCTAATGTTATCTCTATAATTCTTTTTATGATATTTTCATTTATCTCTGGTATGAAAAATAATTGAATTTTTTAACGATTCCCTTATGAGAATAGGAAAATGCTCATTCTAAAATAAATATTAAAGAGAATACGCATATGCCCATTCTACATATGAGAATGTGTACTATAATAGGAAAATTTCCATTCTAAACAAAGTAAATGTTATCTCTATTCTTTTTATTATACTAATTCACATATCTCTATGAACAATAATGGAATTTATCTTATGATTTCTATTAAAGAGAATAGGCATATGCCCATTCTTCATATTCTAATGTTATTTCTATATTTCTTTTTTTATGACATTTCATTTATCTTTAGTATTAACAATAATTGACATTTTTAATGATTCCCTTATGAGAATAGGAAAATGCCCATTCTAAAATAACTATTAAAGAGAATATACATATGCCCATTCTACATATTCTAATCTTAGTGATATTAAACTTAATCTTTGTGATACCTCTATAATGGTTGTGAGAATGAGAATATGAATATTTGTTTTTTTTTTAAAATGTGCATATGCCCATTCGAAACAATGATTCCAAATACAAGACAAAACATATTTGTTTGTATTAGAATGGGCATATGCCCATTCAAAACAATGATACTAGTATTTGTATTCTACTTCTACTATTCCTATCTGCCTAAGAAATTCTTCTATGATTTCTAAATGAGAAGGGGCATCACCCAATGCTCAATCAATTTCATAACTCTATACAAGCTATGAGAATGGGTGGCCATTCTAAAACAAAGTAAATTTAATTATTCATATAACATAGGGCATATGCTCATTCTAAACATTCTAATATAAGCAATATTGGTTTTTTAAGAATGTGAACTATAATAGGGCATATGCCCATTCTAAACATTCTAATACAAGCAATATTATTTTTTGGAGAATGAGCATGTGCACATTGAACGTGAATTGAAACATTTATGTTTTATGAGAATGGGCATATGCCCATTCTAAACATTTTAATACAAGAAATATTGATTTTAATATTGATTTTATGAGAATGGTCATGTTCACATTCTTCAATACATAGTCATTTTAATTTTTATTTAAAATTTGTGAGCGATTTTAATGAATACTCTCCTTCTATGATTCCTATTTGTCCAAGAAAATTATTTTATGAATCCTATATGAGAATAGGTAGAAAAAAATGTGATTCTCATTTAATACAAGATGAAACAATTTTGTTTTGCATGAGAATGGGCATATGCCCATTCTAAACATTGTAATACAAGCAATACTGATTTTATGAGATTGTTTCTTTTATTCCTATTTATACCTATTTAAAAATTGTGAGATTGTTTAAACCACACTCTTCTTACTCTTCTTCTATTATTCATATCTACCAAAGAAATTATTCTATGATTCCTAAATGAGAAGGGGCATCTACCCATTCAATACTAGACAATGCAAAAAAAGATCCATCAATTTCATAACTCTTTTAATAATATGTGAGAATGGGTACACATTCTAAAACAAAGTAAATTTGATTATTCCTATCATAAAGGGCATATGCCCATTCTAAACATTATAATCCAAGTATAATTAATTTTTGAAATGGGCATGTGCACATAATCGTGATTTAAACATTTTTTTTATGAGAATGGTCATGTGCCCATTCTCAACATTCTCATACAAGCAATATTGATTTTATGAGAGTGGGCATGTGCATTTTCTAAACATTCTCATATAATCAATATTTTTTGTGATTCCTATCTACCCAAACAACTCTTTTAGGATTCCTATATGAGAATGGGCATCTTCCCATTCAATACAAGACAATAAAAATGTTCAATAAATTTCATACCTATTTAAAATCTATGAGCATATATCCATACTCCTTTTATAATCTTATTTATTATTTGTATATGAGAATGAGCACTTGCCATTCAATACAAGACAATGTAAAAATTCTCAATCAATTTCATAACTTTATACAAGCCGTGAGAATGGGTGCCCATTCTAAAACACAGTAAATATGAATGACAATAAATTCAACTATATATTTTTCATTATTCAAATATCTTGTTACAACATTTACAATAGACTTAGATTATTAGGATATTAAAGCATTTTAGCATTTTAGCATTAAAAGGTGGTGATTTATTATTGTAGGATAGATTCAAATTTTTTATAACTTTACACAAGACGTGAGAGTGGGTGCCTATTCTAAAACATAGTAAATACGTAAATAGTACAATGTATTTAAATTTCATTATTATAAAAACATATTTAAATTTTCATGATTTCATTATTAAAACATATTTTCTGTAAGTGTGGACATTTTTAAATCATTACATGTGTCTAAATAGGTATGACAATAAATTCTACTATATATTTTTCATTATTCACATAATACTATTTAAAACATTTAAATGGGTCCAATAAATTCAAATATCTAAGCATATTACAACATCTTAAAGCATTAAAGCATTAAAGGGTGGTGATTTGTTAATGTATTATACATTCAAATTTTGAATGTATGTACAAAAATAGTACTATGTATTTTTCATTATTCTAATACCTCTTTAAAACATTTAAATGTTTCTAAACATTGGGATAATAAGACATTAAAGCATTTAAATATGTACCCTTTCGTGGTTAAGTATTTACGATAGACTTAGGATATTAAAGGCATTTAAGCATTACAGGGTGGTGATTTATTATGGTAGGATAGATTCAAATTTCAAGACTTAGGATATTAGGATATTAAAGGCATTTAATCATTAAAGGGTGGTGATTTATTATAGTAGGATAAATTCAAGTTTTAAATTTTTGGCACTTTTTTAGAGGTGATTTTCCTTGGACAAATAATTTATAAAAATATTGAATTTGAATGGCTCGAGTTTTGATTTTTTGATCTCTTACAACCGAGTTTTTATTGTTTTCTCTTACGGCTGAGTTTTTTTCATTCAAGAGATTTTTTTAGGAGAAATACGAAGTTATGCAAAAGGATTTACCATGATTGGACACAGACGGGTATTTTATTTTTTCTCTCTTATGGCTTGGTTTTTTCATTCAGAGATTTTGTAGGAGAAAGATGAAGTTATGCAAAATAATTTGGGCTGATTGGACACAGATTATTGAAAAAGAAACATGTTGCAGAGGTAATAAAAAATATACAGAAAGAGAGAGGTGGTACTAAATTTATCAAATCATTTTTTTCTTATGTGAAAGGATTTGGCCTGATTGGATACAAAGATTATTAAAAGAGAAACTTATTGTATAGGTTATAAAAAAAGACATAGAAAGAGACATGTGGTACTAAATCTATCTAATCATTTTTTCACACCATAAATAGGTATGCATTTAAGTCCTTAAGACATTAAAAAAAATAATGAAACAATTTTGATTTGTATATTTGGTAGTTGTTACATTTATGAATGTAAACAAATTGATTTTTGTCTTTGTTTGCTGTTACATTTATGCATGGAAATAAATGAATACATTTTTCATACATAAAAATAAACGAGATGCAAGAAAAAATGGTTCGATAGTTTTTTGTGACTTAAAAGATCTTTTTTTACACATTTTGTAGGCTTTAGAAGAAAACAAGGAAAAAATGAGATATAAAAACCTTAAAGAGCTTACTCGCATTATTGTATTCCATTTGAGAAATATTGAATAATATCCCTTGCAAAATCATTGTATCAGAAACTATTCCTTCTTAATTATGTTAAATCTTTATATCTTTGTATCCCTTTTGCTATCGAAACTATATCTTCTTCTTTCTTCTGATAAATCTTTGTATCTTTGTATTTCTCCAGCTACATCTACGTTCTTCATCTTTCCCTAGCTGAATTTTCTAAATGAAAAAATATCATTCGCAATAGAGTGAAAATCAAAACCCGATTCATTCAAAATCAATATTTTTATAATGTACTTGGCCAAAAAAAGTGCCTCATAAAAAAACACAAAAATTCAAATTTTGAATCAAACCTGCCATAATAAATGACCATTATGAATTTCCTCCCAAAAATAAAAACTTATAAAAGAGCAATCTGCTCAAAATTTAAATCAAATCTACTATAATAAATGGACAAATCTAAAAAAGAGTGCTGAAAATTCAAAATTTAAATAAAACATACCATAATAAATGAAAATTAAGAGAAGAAAGCTTTGGGATGAATTTGGGCAATTTCCTTCTTAATATAAGGATTTTGATTGGATTCTAGGAGGGGATTTTAATACTCCTTTAATTCTAGAGGATAAAAAGGGTGGTTTAAATATTTACAATGACAACATGGGAGATTTTGCTAATTTTATTATTATCTCGTAGTCCGTGGATATTGATTTGAGGAGCAGAAATTTACTTGGTCAAATAGGCATATGGGAGATGATCTTATCCAAATTAATTTGGATAGATTCCTAATCAATCCAAGTTGGTTCTCGGCTCTTGGTGGTTTTTTATCTTCTTTACCTAGAATTGGGTTGGATCATAGTCCTATTTGTTTTCAAACTAGTAATAGTCTTGGGTTGAGAGGAAGACCTTTCATATTTTTTAAAATGTGGTTGTTACATCCATCCTTAAAAGAGGAGATTCAATCTTGTTGGAAAATTAATGTTAAAGGTAAAGCTATGTTAAAATTGGTGTCTAAGTTAAAAATGTCAAATCCAAAATGAAAATTTGGAATAAGGAAAATTTTGGTAACATTTTTTCCCAAAAAGTAAAAATTACTGAGGATTTAAAAAGGATTGAGGAATTATTGGAAGGTGGGGGTCTTGATCAGGATCTTAGGAATAAGGAGAAATCTCTTTTGGTGGAGTATCATAACCTGGAAGCAAAAGAGGAAGCGTATTGGAAACAAAATTCAAGGTATTTATGGTTTAAAGAGGGTGATAGGAACACAAAAAATTTCATTTCATTGCTTCTATTCATAAATAGAGTAATACTATTTTGGAAATTGAGGATAGTAGAGGAGTGAGGTTGAAGAATCAGTCTGATATTTCAAATGAATTTATAAGTTTTTTCACTGATTTTTTGACTGTTGGAGGAGAGCTTGACTTAGTCAAGGAGAGCATAATTGCTGATTTCTTCCAACCTGTTATCACTCATCAGGAGAATGTTGAGTTGGTCAAAATTCCTTCTCCTTAGGAAATAAAAGATGTTGTTTTTTATTTAAAAGGGGAGAAGTCTCCTGGGCCAGATGGTTTCCCCACTTTTTCTTTTAGGAATTTTGGGACATTGTTCATAATGATGTTGAGGAAGTTGTCCAAGATTTCTTCATGAATGGTAAGTTTTTTTATTAGTGGTAAAAATTAGGGTTGAGGGGACCCTACCCCATTACAAAGAGTTAGAGAAACCTTATATATTGGCCAATGGATTTACCTTTAAATGCCATTCATGAATGGTAAGTTATTGAAAGAGGTTAATAGTAATTTTATAGCCCTTGTGCCTAAGATTCCAGGTGTTGATAAAGTTACTGACTTTAGACCTATTAGTCTATGTAAAACTGTCTATAAAATTATTACGAAGATAATTTCATTCAGGATCAAAGTTCTATTGGAAGGTTTTATATCTCCAAATTAGGAGCTTTTGTTAAAGGTAGATAGATTCTTAAGAGTGTTATTACTATACATGAAAAATCCATTCATTGGATGTTTCAAAGTAGGAGGTAATGTTGGTTAAACTTTATATGAATAAGGCATATGATAGATAAGGTGTCATGGGGATTTATAAGAATTATTTTGGAAAGGTTGGGATTCCATGATAATTTTATAAAATTGATTATGAAATACATTACTACTCCTAAATATTCTATTCTTATCAATGGTAAGTCAGAGGGCCCTTTTCTTCAGGGAGGGGTTTGAGACAAGGGGATCCTTTGTCTCTTTTTTTTTGTATATTATTATGGTGGAAACCTTAAGCAGACTCTGTGTTGACCGAAGGAAAAGGAGGATTCTTAATGGTTTAATTATTTCAAATGGTTTGGATCCTATTGCTTTATAGTAGTTCATGGATGATACTTTTCTCTAAGGAAAGGAAATTTTTTCAGAAGCTATGGCTTTCAAGGATATTCTTCAAGACTTTGAGGAAGTCACAGTTCAGCTTATTAATTTTTGAAAAAGTTCTATTATATTTTTGAATGTGGATGAGGAAATTCAAAATAGAATTGTTGCTATTTTGGAGTGCCCTATCATTTCTTTTCCTCTTCTTATCTGGGTATGCCCCTATTTAAGGGGAGAATGGTTTTAGATAACTAGAATGAAATTGTATAAAATTTCAAAAATGTTAGCTACTGAAAAGGAAATTTACTATTAGAGGATGGAAATTACAACTTCTTTAGAGTTCATTACAAAGTCTTCTATTTTATCTTATGTCAATTTTTAAAATGCCTACAAAGATAAGAACTGTTATTACCTAGATTCAACATAGATTTCTTTGGTCGGGTACTAAATCAAAGGATAGACTCCCTCTTATGGCCTGGGATAGAGTCACTCTTCCTAAGAGTGCAGGAGGCTTGGGTTTGAAGGACTTAAAAAGTATGAATTTTTTTCTTTGGATAAAGTAAGATGGAGGATTAAGTGGGATGATGAATCATGGGGCTAAGATTCTTAAAGATAAATATATGTATGATGAGTAGATCTCTTTTATTTCAAATGACATCATTCCTGAAGGTTCATGCTTTTGGAATGGTCAGGTAAGTGTAGGGGTCTGATGAATGAAAGGGAGTAAATGGGAAATTGGTGATGGCAATTGGATTAATTTTTGGTAGGATTGGTGGATCTCTGAAGAACCCCTAATTAACCAAGATTTATGGAGAAATGTTGCAAACCACTTCATTTCCACTATAGGTAGCCTTTTGAGAGACTATTGGATTAGAACAGATTGGGGTTTGTCTTGGATACCTATTCAATGATAATGTGAAGATGAGGGTATCAAGGAGGCTATTCAAAATCTTAATACTAATATGGGTGGTGTGTATATTTCGTCAAGACCTAAACCAGATGTTCTTATTTGGGAAGGGACTGATGATGACGAGTACTCTATGACAACCGGATACTTTATTTCCCGTAATTTTCTCTCATACAATTCCATGGTGGAAATCTATTTGGGACAATGCTCTTATCCCAAAGGTGAATTTATTTTTGTGGCATTTTATTCAAAATAAAATTCTTACTAATGATAATTTATAAGCTAAAGGTATGATGATACTAATTAGGTGCATTTTGTGTAAATATGATATTGAAACTGTTCAAAAAGAATTCCTTTAAGGTTCCCTCTCTCTAAACAAGCTTTCTCAAATTTTCTAAGATAATTCCAAGTCTCTTGAGTCTTTCCAGACTTTTACTAATTGGTATGAACAATAGAATTATCCTTTTTCTTCTCGAGTGTCTATCAAAATCCTTGAAGCTAGTGTTACCAATTTTTTTTTTTGGGAATATGGCTAGAAAGAAATCATACAATGTTTTAGGAAAAATAGAAATGTTCAAATATGCGGTGGGAATATGATTATGGGGGCTTTGATTAACAATCTATCCATTATTATATTCAAGGAAGAAAAAGTATTCCTCGGTGTGAAAATGAAATCATTCAATCTCTAGGCATTGGGAAGAACACTCAAACAGGATATTTATGGAAAAATAATATGATGGTTAACGTGAAATAGGAAAACCCTATGGTTGGATGGATGAAGCTTAATTTTGATGGTGCATTGAAAAGTAGTCTTGGATTAGCTGGTGTGGGTGGTATTATTAGGAATGAGAATGGTTCCTTCTATTTTGCCTATGCTATTCCTATTGGAAATAAAACCAATAATTATGTTGAGGCCTATGCGGTGTTGTATGGTTTAAAGTGGGATAATCATTATCAAATAAGGAAAAATTATGTGGAAGGGGATTCTTTATACATTATTAATGCTATAAAGGGAAAATAAAAACATCAAGCTAATATAAATTCCATTATGGAAGATATAAGGGCATTATTATCGAATTTTGAGGAGATTTGAATTAAACATGTGTATTGCAAAGCGAATTCTTGTGTGGACACGTTGGCCAGTTATGGAGTACGAGCTCATCATAATCATATATGGAAAGATGAGGTGGAACTTTTGCCATCTACTAGGGTTTTCCTTCATGTTGAAAAGTGAATTTAAGTGCAAGTTTGTGATTTGGATCCAAGCAATTGTTGTTCTCATTATTGTTTATGTGGGTTCGCAGATCCATTATTTTACTTTTGATTTGGCTTTATGTGGGCATCATATTGTTGTTTTTATTTTTTTCAGGTTTTAAATAATTCTTCCATCATGGGTGGCAACAGATTTAGGGTGGAGCCTTCATCCTGTTTTACCTTGGAAAGGGATTCAACCATTTGGGATATCTTTATGTAGTGCCCACATTTTTATAGCTCCAGCTTATCTCTGTTGGTTCCTTTATTTCTAGACATGTTTTGATTGAGACTCGATAGACTTTGGACATTTTACTATGATATTTTATCCTCATGGACATTATGGCATTTTGGGCACACGGCAAGCGCAATTAGATTGGATTCGTATACCGATATATTTCTTATGATGTTGATGACACTAACAGGTTATATGATAGACTTATTGGTTAGATGTTAGTCTCTTGTGGTTGATTTGATTAATGATATAGTGTTTTAGATTTAATGATGGTGATTTTCATGCTAACCTAAGTGTATGTCGTTACAATTTTATTTGTGGATGATTCATGGCAAACTATGTGGATAATTGGATGCATTGCACTATCAATTGTAAATTATGTTCGGACATTATAAGTTTGATTGATATTGTGATGTATAGATGATGTTTACCATATTGACAAAGCGTTAATGTGTGCAATGAGTGTGGTGATGTATAGAGAGCATGGGTTTCGGGGCAGCTACGCAATTGTACAAGCGCCCACGGGCTGAGTCCTAACCATGCTAAATGTTTGAGGCCTTAGAATAGATGTATTTAATTGGGCACCATGGGTGAACCCTCGATTGTAATGTAATATTGTTTGTAAAATTAATTAGGTTTAGGGTGTGTTTTATTAAGTAAACTAGCTTAGGGGTTTAATGATATTATCTTAAGTTAAATGTTGGTTTTGGGAAAGTGTGTGTGTGTTGGTAGAAGGGATTGGGGACCACATGTGAACCTTGGGTGGACCCCACACCCTCTACCCATGTACCCAAGCATGCCAAACTAGAAATTGGGTTATTTTGGGTAATTTTAGGGACCCCTTTTGAGTTTGGGGGTTCCCTTAGCATGAAAATGGGCCCTTGGACCCTACCTAATAGGTAGGGGGGCCTATTTCCAAGGTTTGGAGGGAGTTTCCCTCCCATTTAGCCCTCTTTAGTCACCATCCATGTAAGGTGGTTGGATTGTGTGAAAGTGTTAAAAGTTGCTCCACTTTGTTTTATTTTAGTTTTTGGTATTTTGGGTGAAAAGGGATAAAAGGTGAGTTTACTCTTACTTATTTGGTTTTTGGAATCTTTGACTCTTGAGAGGAGAGGGGGTGACACTTGTCACTTTCCCATTGGTGAGGAAACTTTTGGGTTTCTTTTTTATTCTTCCTCATGTGGAAGAATGGGTCTTCTTGGTTCATTTTTTTGGGAGCACTTGGAGATTTTGGGAGCTTGGAAGGGAGCTTGGACAAAGGGGAAAAGCTTAGAGTCTTGGAAAGCATTATAGAGGTAGGGTTCTCACCCTTTTTCTTTTAGTTTTACTTATCTTGTAAACTATGTTTGAGCAATAAAATAGTGTGTGAAATGATGTGTTGTGAATTTGTATGGTGTATGTGGTTGTTGGCTTGTTCTTATTATTTTCTTTGTTTTCTCTCCACCATCATTTGGAATGATGGTTTTTGGAGAATGTAGGGGAAGAGAGAGGGATTTCCCTCTCAAACCTCATGGTTGTTGGTCAAGCCATGAAGGTCCCTTCTCATCCCCTCATATGGTTTGAGGTGGGAGAAAGATTCATATGGCTTGAACCTTTCCCCATTCTTGGTGAGGAAACCCTTTTGGGTTTGAAAATCCTCCCAAGAAGGATTCCTATAGTATAAGGAGGAATAAGGAGGATGAATGATTAGGAGGTATAAGGAGTTTTGTATATATATATTTATTGGTGCTCCTATGGTTGGACACCTTGATTTGGGCATCCTACTTCCTCTCTTCCCCCTTGTGAGGTTGACCTTGTTCTCCTCTTGTGTTGTTTTCTTTGTATAGTAGGTCTAAATGGTTGAATGGTCTTATGTCTTCTCTTGTTGTGTGTTTAAATCCCCATTATACTTGTGCACATTGTGGAAGCTAGTTCCTCTCTCCCATGGGCTTGGGGGAGGCTAGCATGACTTCCAACCATGGAAAGACATGTGATGATGCCTATTGGTTGGGTGGTAAACAAGCCATATTCTCTTGGAGTTGGATTCTTGTAGGAGTATTGGAGTTGGAGATAGTAAAGCCTCTTGTCATCTTGGTCTTTCTCACCTTTGGAGGACATTGCCTTCACTTTGTAAATAAATGTGGCTTGTAAAGTGTTATACTTTTGTAAAGACCCATTTTTGTACTTATTGTATTTGATAAAGTATTAGTCTCTACTAAGGAAACTTTTATTTTATAGTTGCAAGAATCTTGTAAGATTGTCCTTTGAATTTATAATGAAACCAAGAACTTTTTATTTTCAATGCCTTCATTTGGAAAGATTTGTTGTTTAGAAATATGCAATATAAATGTGCATTACATATAAAATCTGAAAGTTTAGTGTGCTTGCATTTCTTTTAAAAAAATTATGGCACTACATTTTGGTATCATAGCATGGTTTCAACACACGGACTTTTGGGTAACTTGTAGATGTCTTAGTCTTGCTCATAAAAAAAAAAAAAATATATATATATATATATACATGGATGTTTTAATATAACCTCCTTGCATGAGAATCTGAAATATTTAATTAGTTAGTATTGCAAAAAAAAAAAAAAAAAAATTTGAAAATACCAATTAGTTAGCCCATTTAAGGAAAATTAGTGTTCATTGTGCTTTTTTTTTTAAAAATGGTTATACTATCAATTTTTTTAGGTTTTGGCCTCATAAGTTTGTTAGTATTGATCAAGAAATGAAAATAAATTTAATATAATTATTTTATTTTTATTTCGCTTCCTATTTATAACTATGTTTTCCTAGAATAAACAAAAAAAATAAATAAATAAATAAATAAATAAAATAAAATCAGTTTGTATATATATATATATTTTATAGTATATATATATATTCTATGTTAAATAATATATAAATTTAAAAATATATTTATAAATATTTGTTTTTATATTTTTTAAATATATATATATATATATAAATAAATAAATGAAATATAATAAAACAGATTTTAGTTATATATATATATATATATATATATATATATATATATATATATATATAAACGTATAGATTTAAAATATTAAAAAAAAAAACGAACGAAGCTGTGTTTGGGGGCCGAACCCCCAAACCCCAAACCCCAACCCCGCCCCCATCCCTGTCCCCGCAGCCTAACCTACCCTTCCCGCGGATCCCCTCGCCTCCCCACGCCCGCCCGCCTCCCCCACGGCCCGCCTCAACGGACCCCCAACCCCGCCCCAACAGACTTCCCAAAGCCCCAGCCCCCCGCGACGCCGACCCTACAACACCCTATTCCCCGCCCACCCGTCCATGTGGCAGCCGCCACCTCTCGCACCCCCGCGGCCATTCCTCCACCCATCCACAAAGCAGAACAGTGCCTGCAAAAAAATAATAATAATAATAATAATAAACAATATATATATATATATATATATATATATATATATACACACACACACACATATCCATATATATAAAACAATATATATATATATATATATATATATATATATATATATATATATATATATATATATCAAAACTTGGGTTTTCCCCTTACCAATTTTTCAAAAGAAATACATGGATTTCTCAAAAAAAAAAAAAAAGGAAAACATGCATGGATGTAGGGATTTCAAAAAGAATATATATTTATATATATCTCTCAACAAATGAGAGATTCCATGAATTCATCTCTCCATTAGCTCCTCCACAACCTGCACATTCAAATGACAAAACAAATGAGAAAAGAATAGAGAGGAAAAGAGACATAGAGAAATTTAGGGCACTTTTAGGGCAGATTCAAAATCTAAGGCCAAGATTTGTTTTATCCAAGGGCTCTAATTAATCCCTACACCCTTTAGGTCATGATCTTTTATGGGAATGGGAGATAAATTTAAAGGGGTGTAAACTAAGTTAAAAGGGGGTGAACAAAATTAAATTTAAAGAGTGTGTAGAAAAATAAATAAACAAAATAAATAAATAAAATAAGTTAATGAAAGGGGGAAGACTAATTTTTGCAAGGGGTGTAAATTTTTGTTTAAAACCCTAGAGAGCTTAATAGATTAAAATAATTAAATAATTAAATTATTGCGGGATGGTATTAATTTATTTCGAAAATAAATAAATAAATAAATAAATTAATTAATAATTATTATAAATTGATTATTAATGGGAAGGGGCATTGCTTCTGATGTTATAATGATAATAACAATAATAATAATAATTAAAATAATAAAAATAATGATAATATAATGCTTCCGACAAACGTTTAGGAAGTTTATAAATTTTTTTTTTTTTATCTCGGGCTCAGGATGGCACCCAAGAGGGGACGATCAGCTCGAGGTTCGGGACGTAGTGCGCCTACGCGGAGTCACCGGCCCCGATTTTGGGCCTCAGATATTGGAGACCCTGCAGCAGCTGATAGGTGTCGTACAGGAGCGTCTTCCACCACCACAGGTGCCGAGAGAGGAGGACATTCAGTTAGGAGATGAGGAGTTGATTGGTGAGGACGCACATCCAGAGCCACCTAAGCACGACATTCCGAGACGAGAGAGGTCACGCAGCCCTTCCATCCTTGGCGAGAGGGTGGCCTCATTTCGTCACAGCCGTTCACACAGCTTCGAGGGACCTTTTGGAGATATGCGACCCCTCTCACCTGTTAGACCACACCGTCAGGATCGAGACACAGGCAGTGTGATTCGAGACCTTCTTCACCTGCAACCGCCTACGTTTACTGGTTCGATAGACGGCTTTGGGGCGAGTCCTGGCTCCTTAGCTTGGATAGCTGCTTTGGTTTGCACTCTCATGAGAGCAACGTCAAAGCCAGGTTCGCCATACACCTCCTCCGAGACGCAGCAGGCGTTTGGTGGAGGAATGAGGAGCGGAAGCTCCATTTGACTTGGGATACAGTGACCTGGGAGTTGTTCGAGGAGTGATTCAGGGCCCGATATATGTCAGAGCATTTTGTGCAGAAGAGGATCGATGAGTTTCATGACTTACAATAGGGTTCTGGCTCGGTGGCGCAGTTGACGAGTAGGTTCTTGGATCTCTTGCAGTATGTAGACTACCCGCAAGATGAGAAGTCAGAGGTTAACAGTTCATTCGGGGCCTAAATGCAGATATAGCAAGAGCTGTTAGGATGTTATCTCCTCCCACACTCGAGAAGGCCGTTGAGAAGGCCTACTTGGCTGAGGAGAATAGGACCAAGGTTCAGGAGCACAGAGAAAGGAACAAGAGCAAGTTCCAGGACAGGATTCAGGCATTCCAGAGTCAGAGAGCATGGGGAGCAGTACCACCCCCTAGAGGAGGATTCTGGTCTTCTCCAGCAGCATCGAGAGCTCCTCCACACCCATCACAGTAGACACAACATCAGGGACACCAGCATCAGAGGGGTAGACAGACTCAGAGTTTTCAGCGAGGTGGGTCTAGAGGTGGTTTTGCCAGTCTAGAGACAGGAGGCAGGTACTCATCACTCTCACCAGCCCACTCACTCGCAGCAGACTGCTAGGGTTGGACCGGCAGGTTCAGTTTGCCAGAGTACAGAGGGACCCCATCTCAGAGGGGTACAGGAGGATGTTTTATTTGTGGGGCTCCAGATCATTATGTGCGTATGTGTCCGCACAAGCCCACTACTACGGATATGCAGAGAGCTCCTAGATCTGAGTAGACGGTGGGTGACGTGGGACACGCCCATCATGTGTATGCAGCGGTTGACAACCGTCAGGCTGAGCATCAGGCCACAATCATTGAGACGACAGGTACTATCAGGGGTATTTCTGTCTCATTACTTTTTGATTCAGGTGCTTTTGATTCGTTTATATCTCCTTCTATAGTGGACCAGTGTGGGCTAGTGGTGGCTAGGCAACCAGATAGTTGGCAGGTTGAGTTGGCCTCTGGGGCTAAACTCGCCGTGGACTCGTATGTGGAGAGTTGTGTACTCGATTTGGGAGTCTTCTCCACTACGCTTGACCTCCGAGTTATTCCTTTAGGATCCTATCAGGTAGTGTTGGGTATGGATTGGCTCGAGTCTCATCGAGCTAAGGTGGATTGCAGAAATAAGGTTATTGAGTGTCAGGATGATCTTGGGAGTGCAGTTGTGATTTCAGGGATGCAGAGACCCATTTCCTTGCGTATGATCTCGGCTAAGCAACTCAAGTGGAGCATGCGTAAGGGTTGCCAGTTGTTTGCTATCACTATCAGTGATCGTTCGACAATACTCCAGAGCATTCACCCCTTGATGATCACGCAGTTTTGAGGGAGTATGCAGATGTGTTTCCAGGAGAGCTTCCAGGTTTACCACCTAGTAGGGAGGTGGATTTCACCATTGACTTAGTGCCTGGATCCGCACCAATTTCTAGGGCACCCTATCGGATGACGACTTCAGAGCTTCATGAGCTCAAGATTTAGTTAGAGGAGTTGTTAGAGAAGGGTCTCATTCGCCCTAGTGTATCTCCTTAGGGAGCGCCAGTCATATTTGTGAAGAAGAAGGATGGTTCTCTCTGGGCTTTGTGTAGATTTCAGATAACTCAACAAAGTCACAATAAAGAACCGTTATCCACTCCCTAGGATTGATGACTTGTTTGATTAGATGCGGGAGCTAGAGTGTTCTCCAAAATCGATCTCAAGTCAGGGTATCATCAGGTTGTGCATTTCAAATGCAGACATTCATAAGACAAATATTTTTGCACACGTTACGGGCATTATGAGTTCACAAAGTGGTTCCATTTGGTTTGACCAATGCCCACTATCTTCATGAGCCTCATGAATGGAGTATTCGTGACATTTTGGATCACTTTGCTTTAGTGTTCCTTGATGACATATTGATTTATTCTCGTTCCGAGGAGGAACATGAGGAGCATTTGAGGCAGTGTACTTCAGGTTTTGAGAGAGCGAGCAAGTTGTATGGGAACTTGGAAAAATGTAGCTTCTTTCGGATAGAGATTCAAGATTGGGTCATATCATATCAAAGTGAGGGTATCTCCGTAGATCCCTCTAAGATTCAGGCTATCTTGGATTGGCCCGCACCCACATTAGTCACTGAGGTGAGGAGCTTCATGGGTTTAGCAGGGTATTACCGCAGGTTTGTGCATGACTTTTCTAGGATTGCTCACCCTATTACTTCTCTTCAGAGGAAAGGGAAGAAGTTCGATTGGTCGTAGAAATGTGAGCAAGCCTTTCAGTTGCTTAAGGAGAGGTTAACCACGGTGCCCATCTTAGGAGTTCCAGACCCGAAAGAGTATTTTTTTGTTTGTACAGATGCATCACTAGAGGGTTTGGGAGTAGTTCTTATGCAGGAGCGTCAGATTATTGCTTTTGAGTCTCGTAAGCTCAAGGACTATGAGCTTAACTATCCTACTGATGACTTAGAGCTTGCAGTAGTTGTTCATGCACTTGTACGTTGGCGACATTTCCTTTTGGGTAGACCTTTCATCTTGAGGACAGATCATTGTAGCTTACAGCATATCTTCTCTCAGATGAACCTCAATGCTCGTCTATGGTGTTGGATGGAGTTCCTATGTGAGTATGACATGGAGGTGCAGTATATCAAGGGAAAGGAAAATGTTGTTGCAGATGCACTTAGTAGATGATGGCATGTGCTTGCTTCTTTGACACTGCAGTCAGATTTGAGAGGCAGGATACTTGAGCATCTTCCAGAGGACAGGTTTTATGAGGGTGCTAGGCAGATGTTGGATTCTCAGGGTTCTTTTGAGGGTAGATATTCAGGATGCATGTTAGAGTCAGATGGGTTACTTCGGTTCCATAGGTGCATTTATGTGCCTAAGGCAGGTGATCTGCGTAGTTTCATCCTTACTGAGGCTCATCGAGCCCCATACGCAGCACATCCAGGAGTGAAGAAGATGCATGCCGATTTGAGAGAGTTATATTATTGGCCAGGTCTTCGTCGAGACATAGCAGATTTTGTAGCACATTGTCTTGAGTGTCAGAGAGTCAAGGCAGAGCATTCTCATCCCGCAGGACTCTTATACCCTCATGACATTCCCGAGTGGAAATGGGATGTGATCTCCATGGATTTCATAGTAGGACTTCCTATGTCCTCTTATCGTCATGATGCCATTATGGTCACTGTGGATAAGTTGACCAAGGTTGCATGCATTTCTCACCAACCAAGGTCACCTATAATGCACAGGCCATCACCAAAGTGTTCATGGAGGACATTGTTAGATTGCATGGGATTCCAAAGACGATCATCAATGACAGAGACACCATCTACACATCAGTTTTCTAGACTTCTTTTCAGGAGGCCTTGGGTACACAGATTAATTTCAGTTCGGCATATCATCCAGAGACAGATGGGCAGACAGAGAGGGTTAATCAGGTTCTTGAGGACATGTTGAGGATGTACGTGATGGACTAGCAGAAGAAGTGGGAAGACTATTTGCATTTAGTTGAGTTTGCCTACAATAACAGTTATCATAGCTCCATTGGCATGACTCCCTATCAGGCTTTGTATGGACGACCTTGCAGGACACCTTTGAGCTGGGATAGACTTGATGATAGGATTATTTTGGGGCCAACTTATCTTCAGGATTTAGAGCAGCAGGTTGTTCTGATTCGGCAGCATCTTGAGCAGGCTAGAGCACACCAGAAGGCGTATGCGGACACCAAGAGGATCGATCGTCACTTCTCGGTGGGTGACAAAGTCTTCTTGAGGGTTCGTCCTCATAAGAGTCCGATCCGTTATGGAAAGGGTTCTAAGCTATCGCCTCGTTTTGTGGGGCCTTTTGATATTCTTGAGGTTATTGGTCCAGTTGCCTATCACCTAGCTTTGCCACCACGCCTTGCATGGGCCCACGGTGTTTTCATGTTTCTGTACTACGTAGATATGTACCAGATGTTTCTCATGTTTTGGATTGGTCGACATTATAGGTAGAGGACGGAGGGTAGTGGAGATTGGAGCCCGTACGCATACTGGAGCACCGGAGGTTGGCCCTTTGGGGTTGAGATTTGGACCAGGTTAGAGTGCAAAGTGGGACCGATACATGACGAGTCATCGCCACACTCCGGGAGGATGCTACACCACCGAGGGCTAGATATCCCTATCTTCCCAATGACTTCCGGAGGAAGTCTAATTCTAGGAGAGGGGGATGTAGTGCCCACATTTTTATAGCTCCAGTTATCTATTGGTTCCTTTATTTCTAGACATGTTTTGATTGAGACTCTGATAGACTTTGGACATTTTACTATGATATTTTATCCTCATGGACATTATGGCATTTTGGGCGCACAGTGCCAATTGGATTGGATTCGTATACTGATATATTTCTTATGATGTTGATGACACTAACAGGGTTATATGATAGACTTATTGGTTAGATGTTAGTCTCTTGTGGTTGATTTGATTAATGATATAGTGTTTTGGATTTAATGATGGTGATTTTCATGCTAACCTAAGTGTATGTCGTTACAATTTTATTTGTGGATGATTCATGGAAAACTATGTGGATAATTAGATGCATTGCACTATCAATTGTAAATTATGTTTGGACATTATAAGTTTGATTGATATTGTGATGTATAGATGATGTTTACCATATTGGACAGGTGCGGTTAATGTGTGCAATGAGTGTGCAGGTGACAGGTATAGGAGAGCATGGGTTTCAGGGCAGCTACGCAATTGTGCACAAGCGGCCCACGGGCTGAGTCCTAACCATGCTAAATGTTTGAGGCCTTAGAATAGATGTATTTAATTGGGCACCATGGGTGAACCCCTCGATTGTAATGTAATATTGTTTTGTAAAATTAATTAGGTTTAGGGTGTGTTTTATTAAGTAAACTAGCTTAGGGGTTTAATGATATTATCTTAAGTTAAATGTTGGTTTTGGGAAAGTGTGTGTGTGTTGGTAGAAGGGATTGGGGACCACATGTGAACCTTGGGTGGACCCCACACCCTCTACCCATGTGCCCAAGCATGCCAAACCCGAAATTGGGTTATTTTGGGTAATTTTAGGGACCCCTTTTGAGTTTGGGGGTTCCCTTAGCATGAAAATGGGCCCTTGGACCCTACCTAATAGGTAGGGGGGCCTATTTCCAAGGTTTGGAGGAGTTTCCCTCCCATTTATCCCTCTTTAGTCACCATCCATGTAAGATGGTTGGATTGTGTGAAAGTGTTAAAAGTTGCTCCACTTTGTTTTATTTTAGTTTTTGGTATTTTGGGTGAAAAGGGATAAAAGGTGAGTTTACTCTTACTTATTTGGTTTTTGGAATCTTTGACTCTTGAGAGGAGAGGGGGTGACACTTGTCACTTTCCCATTGGTGAGGAAACTTTTGGGTTCCTCTTTTTATTCTTCCTCATGTGGGAAGAATGGGTCTTCTTGGTTCATTTTTTTGGGAGCACTTGGAGAATTTTGGGAGCTTGGAAGGGAGCTTGGACAAAGGGGAAAAGCTTAGAGTCTTGGAAAGCATTATAGAGGTAGGGTTCTTACCCTTTTTCTTTTAGTTTTGTTTATCTTGTAAACTATGTTTGAGCAATAAAATAGTGTGTGAAATGATGTGTTGTGAATTTGTATGGTGTATGTGGTTGTTGGCTTGTTCTTATTATTTTCTTTGTTTTCTCTCCACCATCATTTGGAATGATGGTTTTTGGAGAATGTAGGGGAAGAGAGAGGGATTTCCCTCTCAAACCTCATGGTTGTTGGTCAAGCCATGAAGGTCCCTTCTCATCCCCTCATATGGTTTGAGGTGGGAGAAAGATTCATATGGCTTGAACCTTTCCCCATTCTTGGTGAGGAAACCCTTTTGGGTTTGAAAATCCTCCCAAGAAGGATTCCTATAGTATAAGGAGGAATAAGGAGGACGAATGATTAGGAGGTGAAACCCTTTTGGGTTTGAAAATCCTCCCAAGAAGGATTCCTATAGTATAAGGAGGAATAAGGAGGATGAATGATTAGGAGGTATAAGGAGTTTTGTATATATATATTTATTGGTGCTCCTATGGTTGGACACCTTGATTTGGGCATCCCTCTTTCTCTCTTCCCCCTTGTGAGGTTGACCTTGTTCTCCTCTTGTGTTGTTTTCTTTGTATAATAGGTCTAGATGGTTGAATGGTCTTATGTCTTCTCTTGTTGTGTGTTTAAATCCCCATTATACTTGTGCACATTGTGGAAGCTAGTTCCTCTCTCCCATGGGCTTGGGGGAGGCTAGCATGACTTCCAACCATGGAAAGGCATGTGATGATGCCTATTGGTTGGGTGGTAAACAAGCCATATTCTCTTGGAGTTGGATTCTTGTAGGAGTATTGGAGTTGGAGATAGTAAAGCCTCTTGTCATCTTGGTCTTTCTCACCTTTGGAGGACATTGCCTTCACTTTGTAAATAAATGTGGCTTGTAAAGTGTTATACTTTTGTAAAGACCCATTTTTGTACTTATTGTATTTGATAAAGCATTAGTCTCTACTAAGGAAACTTTTATTTTATAGTTGCAAGAATCTTGTAAGATTGTCCTTTGAATTTATAATGAAACCAAGAACTTTTTATTTTCAATGCCTTCATTTGGAAAGATTTGTTGTTTAGAAATATGCAATATAAATGTGCATTACATATAAAATCTGAAAGTTTAGTGTGCTTGCATTTCTTTTTTAAAAAATATGGCACTACACTTTAAAAATGGGGGTGTTACCCATTTTTTCTAGAGGCTTAAGGGTTATGATGAGAATTTATCAAAGGATTTTAAGTAGGTTTCGGATAAAGGTGTTGTGACTATGCATGGAGTGATTCTTTTGGTTTTAGAGGAATTGATTGGAAATAATACTAACATGGAATGTATTGGGTGTAAGGTTTTTAAAGATAGAAAGAGGTTTCAAGAGGAAGTCTACAATTTCCTTGATATTGATGAGAAGATTATCCACATGGAAGACATTATAGCTCACATCTCTCTCCCGTGGTATTATCCTGAGGTTTGTTTTATTATCATGAATTATTTTACTCTTGATGGGAAGTTTAGAAAGCTCTATACCCAACATTTCATGTTGTTAAAAAACTTTAGAAGAAATAGAAAGATGAACATTCCGTTCTATCTTTTCAATTTACTTCAAGGGTCGGTGATTGATTTCCAAGCTAAGAGATTAGAGGTTCCTTTGCATCAAGGATTAATCCTTTTTTGTTCAAAGTTGGCACTCTGATACCTGAAACTAAAAGTGTTGGGATTAGGTATGGTGAAGATTGGGAAGAACACTTGACTCTGGATGACAGGTGTAGGCTTAATGTTTTTAAGGAGAAGGTTAATAAGGAACTGGATGTGGAAGTGCCTCTTCAATTTTTAGCAGAAAAAATCTAGAGACGAGTGCTTTGGAAGGGTTGAATGAAGGAAATAACTTGATAAAAATTTCTTGCTAGTAAAATTCAAGTTCTTGAGGATGTGGTTACTGGGTGAAAGTTGAGAACATGAGTTTAATTAGAGGAGCTCAACATTTTGGTGTAGAGTTGATGATGCTCAATAATACGGTAGATGCACTTCAAGAGATGGTAGCGGTTGAGAAGGGGAAGAAAAGGATGTTGGATTCGGTTATTGGGTCGAGCTCGAGGACATGAGACAAAGTGCTTGAGGATTTTTTTGTGGACTTTTCACTGACCAGTTTCTATGGTTTTTGTTTGATCCTTGGTCCGCAGTTAGTCTATTTACTTGGTTTGGGTTTGCTTTTGTATGATCATGTTTCTACTTTGGGTGATTCAAACCCTTTTTCGACTGCGCTACTGGGTTTCATGTTTTGGCTATTTTTATAGATATTTTTGTTGGCTATGAGATATCATTGTAATATATCTTTGTATATGACCCTTGTATCCTTTTCCAAACTTTATTTATTAAAAAAATTAAGAATTTCCTCCCAAAAAAGTGTTGAAAAAATTGAAATTTGAAACAATCATACTTTGTATTATTTACAATTAATTAATCAATAAAAAAGTAATAATAGAAATGAAAGTCTTTCTAATCAAGATATGATATCAACTTAATTAATAGTTAATCCATAACATTGATTAATAATATAAATCATGGTGATTATATAATATTAGTTTTAATTAGTAAATAAATAACATTATTAATACTACTATAATTAATTAGTATTAGTACTAATTTAAATAGCTAATTAATAATATTATAATTATTTACATGAACTTTATCCTATTGAATTATATTAACTACAACAATTTTTCATTAGATATGGTAAAAATAGGATAGGCTCCTAGAGGCCAAGTACATAAGATTACATCATGATAGAAGTAAAGTGAGACAAAAAAGAAAAGGACCCCCAGAGTTAAATAGACTTAACTCCAAAACAGATAAGGGGGTCCAAGAAATAGCCAACAAGAGATATTAAGCCATTAAACAAGAAAAAATAGAGAAAATTCCCTGAAAGTCCGCAGAAAGTTCGAAGAAGTTCCGCTAGGTAGCTTTACTTTTTTTGGGAGGGATTATCCTCCCTGGTCTCCTTTTTCATGCTAGAATCTGAATTCAGCTTCATCTAGGGGGTTTCCTTGATGCCCTCCTCATTTTCCTCCTCATGATCCTCCTCCTTAGAATCCTCCTCTTCCTCTTCATCAAAATTGATCCACCTCCTTTTCTACTTCTCTTTTTCCATGGCATCCAGACAAACTCCCAACTCATGAACCAGAGAATCCAACTGCTTGATATCCCCACGGATGTTCTTTTGGGCCAAAAAAATTTCTTGGTGGCTTTGATACTGTCAATCATTCCCTTTCTCACCATCGAATTGGTCTCTTCCAGGACCTAGAAAACCGACTCCAAGTACTAAACTTTGTTCTTCCACATATCAATACCATGCTCTCCTTCCAAGGTAACTTTATCCTTCCCCTTTGATGGATCGATTCCTATTTTTTCATCCCTTCCCCATTCTTCCCATCACCCACCTACTTAGGATCTAAATTTTCTTCCCTCATTTTGGACAGACACTCAACTAAGGTTATGTCCTCCTCTTTGATAGGGGGCATTTGTTTATCCTAGGAAAGATTCCCATTTCAAAATAAGAGAATAATGAGGCCCTCGTGGATGGGATACTCCACCTTATTCCATTGAAAACCTCTCATCGAGGTGGTTAGAGACATAAAAAGTTAGAAGGGGATACTGAGAAACTTCTTATGTCTAAACATGTTTAGAAATTACAAGTGGTGAGTATATATCTTGCTATACTTACCCTTAAGATTTAGATACTTCATGGTGTGTAGGCGGACCTCTCTCCACACCCTAGGCATACAGTAAGAGCAATAAGATCAGTAAAGTAATGGATAGTTTCCTTTCTCAAAAAGAAATTAATGATTTCATACTCTCTCTGATTCCTATCCTTAAATATTTTCAGCCCTATGTCCATACCAATAGCACGGGCTATGGCTTCCTCCAAAATTTCTATTTCCATGCCATGAATCACCACTTTCCCTTCCTTCCACATTAGTCCGAACTCCATAGTAAGTGAGGGGTCATGCCCTTGGAGTTTGGTGATAAAGTTCTTGAAACCCCCAATTCAAAAAAGTTCCACATGGACTTATCTTCCATAATACACCCATGGCTGGATGGCTCGAATCTGGTTCTATCACCACCCATGGTAGCCAGAAAATGCACAACACTTTGAGCTCTGCAATTTTTGAAATTAGACTTGTCTTCCCAAAAGTAGCTTAAGCCAAACATGCTTTTGCAATGTTGGAAAATGAACCCATTATTCTCCCTCACGCTGCTTAAGGTGAAGTGCTTACAACTTTTCATGATTGATAATATCATTAATATGCACAGGTATGACCTCACCTTTTTGCCACACCTTATAATCATTATTTTGAACTCCCTCATTCACCAATCTGTCCGCACAAGCATTTCCTATGTGAGGGATATGAGTAATGATATGGGAATCAAAGTACTTAAGATGATCTTTAGTATCATAATAATATTTCCAAAATTGCTGCAATTTTGTTTTGAATTTCAACGTCGACATTAAAAAAGGAAACAAAGATTTTCCTAAAATTAATGATTTGTTATATAACCTCCTCAAAATCTTGTAATATCTCCTTAAACACCATAGCTTCATCTTGAGTCACCTTAACCAAAATAAAAGTATCATCCAAAAATTGTTGCAAATTTATAGGATCCAAACCATTAGAGATAACTAACCTGTTGAGCTTCTTTTTCTTCTTATAGTTAGCATAAAGTATTCCTAAACTCTCTAGCACAATGATATAAAGAAAAGGTGAAATTGGATCCCCTTGTCTTAATCCCCTCCCTGATGAGAAAAAACCTTCAGATTTCCCATTGACAAGAATTGAGTATTTTGGAGTAGAAATACACTCCATTATAATATCAATAAAATTCTTATGAAAATCCAATTTTTCAAGAATAATTTTAAGAAATATCCATGACACCCTATCATAAGATTTATTCATATCAATTTTTAGCATCATTTCCACCCTTTTGGAGATATCCACAGAGTGAAAAACTTCATGAATAGTAATGACACTATCAAGAATCTGTCTACCTTCCACAAAAGCTCCCTGATTTGGAGAAATAAAACTTTCCAAAAAGCCTTTGATTCGAAAAGAGATAATTTTAGTTATTATCTTATAGACCATATTACATAGGCTTATTGGTCTAAAATTTGCCACTTTTTCAGCACCAGGCACCTTAGGAACAAGAGCTATAAAAGTACTATTCACCTCCTTTAAAATCTTCCCATGCATAAAGAAATCTTGAATAACTTCTTCAACATATTCATGAACTATTTCCCAAAACTCCTAGAAAAAAAGAGTTACAAACCCATCTAGACCAGGAGATTTTTCATGTTCCAAATCAAAATAGCAGCTTCTTATCTCCTCAGTAGAAGGAATTTTAATCAACTCAACATTATCTTGTTGAAAAATAATCGGTTGAAAAATATTTGCAATATAACTTTCCTTACCAAAATCAGGTTCCCTTCTAGTAGCCAACAACTATGAAAAAATTGATAAATTCCTGCGATTTCATCCTGATTATTAATTTTAACTCCTCTTCTGTCTTCAATTTCCAAAATAGTATTATTTTTCTTATGCATAGAAGCACTAAGGTGATTTTTTTAGTATTCCTATCAACCTCCTTCAACCAAAAAACTCAAGAGTTCTGTTTCCAATAAGCCTCCTCTTTGGCTTCTAAATTATGATATTCTAACAAACGGGATTTCTCCTTGTCTCTTAAATATTTATTCAGACATTTGTTTTCAATTTCATCCTCAATATTCTTTAGATTATCACTAATCAAGGTTTTTTGAGAAAACATATTACCAAATGTTTCTTTATTCCAAACTTTCAACCTGGCTTTAACATTTTTTAATTTTTCCACAAGTCTAAACATGGGCTTGCCTTTGACATTAGATTTCCAGCTAGAATTAATCGCATCCTTAATATTAGGATGTTGTAACCACATCTTAAAGAACCTAAAAGGCCTTCCTCTTTCTCCAATATTATTTCCTGTTTGAAGACAAATGGGACTATGATCAGATCCAATCCTTGGTAAAGCAACCAAAGAGCCATCTAGATGCGAATACCAAGATAAATTAATAAGAAATCTATCCAAATTTATTTGGATTAGATCTTCCCCCATTCTCTAATTCGACCAGGTAAAATAGGATCCTTTCAACTCAATATCCACCAAATTATAGTCTACAATAAATTCAGCAAAATCCCCCATACTATCACTGTAGACATTCAAACCACCTTTTTTTATCTTCCATACACAAAGGAGTATTAAAATCTCCCCCAATCAACCAATTTAAATCATTAAACTGGATATGAAATTGAGCAATATCTATCCATAATTTTCTTCTCTCCACCAAAATTGGGGGCATATATATTAGAAAAAACCCACAAAAACCCATTATCCTTCTCTTTGAACAAAATAGCTAAATGATATAGAAACTGAAATAACAAAGTCCATTCTCTATCATTATGATTCCAAAAGTAACCAAACCCCCAGAAGCACCTACTGAGGAAATAATTTGTATATCAAAACTAAACAAAAATTTATTTTTTATCTCACCTATTTTTTCTCTAGACATCTTAGTTTCTTGAATAAAAAATATATCAGGCTTATTCCTTTTCCTAAAAGAAGATAAAATGCTTTGTTTATTGGTGTTATTTAAACCCCTGATATTCCAAGAGATGATATTCATATTTTTTTATTCTGTGAAATGCTCTCCTCAATGGAGAGCTGCTTACTAGAATCTATTTCTTTGGCCACATTTTTCTCCCTCTTATCCCTATTTGACATATTACCTTTTCTAGAAGGAACCTTCCCACAATATTTTCTAACTCTTTCTTATTTCTGAGTGCTTATTGTATTGATCTTATTTTCTTCCAACACCTCCTTATTCTTGTCCAAATTGAAAGAACAAGGAACTTCCTCTTCCTGAGACAAAGACTTGCTCTTCCCTTTAAAAATAATCACCCTTATTTGATAGATCCTTAATCCGCTGATCTAAAAGTTCCAAAATAGTTTATTACAACTCAATGGGAACCTCCTCAATAGAGATCTGTTGATTTTGGATTTGAGTCACATTGCCTTTTACCTCATTATCCTGATCTACCTTAGCATCTTGTAACGATTCCTTTTGAAAATCAATTTTTAGATCCATATTTTTTATTGAATCTCAACTTCCTTCAACTACTTTACCTCTAATAAATTAAAATCCAACTTCTTAAAAGAAAATTTATTTGGAGATGACTTACTGGTTTCTTCATTTTTCCTTGATTCCTTTTCTTTTATTTCCCAAGTCTTCTTTCCTTTATTAACCTCATCTCATTGTCTTTACTCATGTCCCATTTGATTGCATTTTTGGAAAAACAAAGGAGAAGCTTCATATTCAATCTTCTAGATCCAAACCCTAAACTTTTTGTAAAGTTCTATTTCCTTTTTCAGCATATTTCCCACAGGAACATTAACACAAAACCAAGTGTACATTAGCCTAGTTCTTACCCTTGTTACTGGATTGAAGACCACCAAAGTCCTTATGCCATTTGCAATAGCAGTTAAGATTTATTCTTCCCAAAATTCGATCAGAAGTCCCTATAGTTTTACCCACACAAGAAACTCATCCAGTTTCTCCTTCTATGGATCAAATCCCATATATCATTTTTGAACCAAGACTAGATCTACCCATAAACCATGGCCCTCCAAACAGAATGTTCTTACAATCCATAGAATTTGAAAGGTTGATGATAACAAACCCATTCACATAGGAAGCTATTTCCAATGACCCCTTAGGGTTCTACTTTCTTTTATCCCATTCCCAAAACCATTCCACATTTGGTATCACTCTATAAAAATTTCCAACCACTACATATTCCATCCTAGATTTATCTTTTTCCACTATATTTCTTCTTCTAATTTGGTCCTCCTTCCATTACAATGCTCCTCCTATGAAAAATGGGGAACTACCAAATAGTAAATTTTTGTTTGTTTGAGGATGGACAAATTCCCATATTTCTAAATAGTCCAATAAAACCGACAAAAATATGGCCAAACCAAAATGTTAGAATTTCTATAAAAGGGATAATTTCTATTATATTTATTACAAGTGGTCTAAGTCTTGTTTTAAAATAATTACCTTTAATCAATAAATACGTGGTGCTAAACAATATATTTGCATGTTGGTCTTAATATGTCATGGTCTTAAATAATATATGTTAATTTCTCCAATAATAAAATAGGCATATTCAATTTCTAAATCAAATTTATAGAGCTATGAGAATGAGAATTTCGCCAAGGGTGTGTAGTGTGCAACACTTGGCATAGAAAATATGCCCATTCCTAAAACATAATAATAGAACTACATAAAGCTTGATCCCCCTCGAGGGTATGTAGTGCAACACTTGGAGGAGGAAGAACTTGGCTTGACAGAGGATAGTCCATCCAAAATGATACAATTGTATTGAAGATAAAATGACAAAAATGTTTTTTTGTTTATATGAAAGAATGGGCACCTGCCCATTCTTAAACAAAGGTAAAGTAAATTTTATCTCTCTACTAGCACCTTGCATTGTGGAGTTAGATATGATCAAGTCTAAAGAAGAGCTAAACTGACAATAATTTTCTTATATTACTCATATTAAAATTGAATGGGAATATGCCCATTCAATTTGTATCAATTTATTCTATTATACATATTAGAAAATTTTCATTCTATGCTTGTTTGTATGAGAGAACCAAAAACTTCTCATTCTTTAATAAAGATAGAGTAAATAAATTTTATCTCTCCATTAGCATCTTGTATTGTGGACTATCTATGAGTAATATAGAAGTACTAAATAGACTAAGTTCAATATTGCATGTATTAGAATGTTTAGAATGAGCATATGACATTTTAGATCAATATTGTGTGTATTATAATGTTTAGAACATGAGCATATACCCATTCTAATAATAGGAATCACAAAGAAAAATAGGCATAAGGAAAACTACATATGGGCATCTGTCTACTTGAATGGGCATGACATGAAGATGAAGTAGGTAGTTCCCCATTTTGCAATGAAAGGAAAACTAGATGTTATTCTTCACATTGAGAAGAGTTAGAAATATTCATTGTTGTTTTTCATGAAAAGAGAGAGACGAAAAGAGAACTAATAAACAAGAATTACGATATAGGCTTGATCTCCCTTAAAAGGGTATTCAGTGCAACACTAGTCTCCTTAAGGGATAGTCTAGCCAATATGATATAATTATTAACTATATAAAGGTTGTCATAATGTTCTTACACTATAATTCTTCTTCTAATATGGTCCTCCTTCCATTACAATGGTCTTCCTTCTATGCAAAATGGGGAACTACCCAACAATAAATGTTTATCTATTTGAGGATGGATAAATTCCCATATTTCTAAATAGTCCAATACAACTGACAAAAAATATGGCCAAACCAAAATATTAGAATGCATAGAGAATGGGATAATATCTATTGTCATTATTATGAGTGGTCCAAGTATTGTTTTAAAACAATTACCTTTAATTAATAAATACATGGTGGTAAACAATATATTTGCATGTTGGTCTTGATATGTCATGGTCTTAAACAATATATGTTAATTTCTCCTATATGAAAATGGGCATCTACTATTTCTAAATAAAATTAATAGAACTATGAGAATGGGCATCTACCCAAGGGTATGTAGTTAAACACTTGGCAGAGAGAAATGATGCCCATTCCTAAAACAAAATAATAGAACTACATAAGGCTTGATCCCCCTCAAGGGTATGTAGTGCAGCACTTGGCAGAGGAAGAACTTGGCTCGGCTAGGGATAGTCCAGCCAAAATGATACACTGTAGATACCTAAATTCTACTTTTACAATCTTATTGCTAAAAGAACACTAATCAATCTCATTCTTACCATTTCTGTTATAATTAGTGATTTTCACTAATTAACTAATTTTTCTTACCATTTTGGTTAATTAACAATGCTTTTTTATTACCTAGCCTCTTTCACATTCAGGATGCCAATTTATGATACATCGTAAATCAAAAGCCTCTTCTAAATAAATAGTAAGCGATTATTAGCTAATTAAGCTTATTTTACCCTTGTTTTGATCAATAAACCCTATTATTGGCTCAAACCCATCTTCCAACCATCCAAAATCACCCCATTTCCCTCTAAGACATCTCATAATGCTTCAAAATATTTGCATAGCCTCTTAATTAACCCTAAGTGGTTGATTAAGGATCCTCACATCCTAATCACTCTTTAATTCAATAATCATGATTAGAAAACCTTAATCTAATTTTTGCTTTTAGTTTCACATGCACCAAGATGCAAGTTTTCCACAAATATAAAATTGTAAAAGGACTAACCACATACCTTTAAAATTTACACCATGCTTTGAATTACATATCATATAAGAAATATGATTAAGAGCCCAACTTCCTCCTTGGAATAACTTGCTCAATATTTGCCTCCAATCTTCATGTTGGTTAGTAGAGGGATATCCAATATGGCCTTGTAGCCATTTTTGGAGAGATCCTCTCACCATTTGTGAAGTAGAAAAAAACCATAATTTGATTGCTCCTAGATCTATTTAGGTCTATGTTAGTTAGCAATTCATACTAAGTAGGCATGCTTTAGCTAAGATTGATTGATATCATGTTAGTTATTTCAAGTGTTCAATTAAGCTTTAATCATTGATGTTACTATTGTTAATTTCTAGCTTTGTTAATAGACTATGTGGTGTTAGTCTAGCTATTTGGCTTTGCAAGATTTTTTAGTAGTTTACTTTTTCGTATTGTGTGATTTAAGTTGGATTAATTAACTTACTTAGATTGATTTTTACTTTAATCAGTAGTGCATTGCATTGAGTTCATTTTATCTTGCATACTTGTAGATAGTTGTGTTGCTTTGATTAATTTTTCTTGTTGTTTACTTGTATAGTTTGTTGTCATCATCATATCATGTATCATCACATATATACATCATATATAAATAAAGGCTAAGCTACATAATCATGAACATGAAAATTAATCATGTATGCTACGTTAACATTGTATAATATAGCTAATAGGGGAAAGAGGGACCACCTTCTATTCCGCTCTTGAACATAGACCATAATAAAAATGTGGATTAAACATGTTATCTCATACACAAAATGTGATAGGTAAAACACAAAGTATCTCATCAACATGCAAAGTGATATCATCAGATGCTATATCATGATCTAACAACATGTGATACAAACATAAACCATAATAAACATATAAATTAAGCATGATATCTCATAAACAAAATGTGATACATCAGTAATCCATCAATCATCATATATCTATAAATATTAAATGTCCATGTACAAAATCAATGTGCCTTAATACATATAAGATATTAAATTCCATCATGGGCATGGGTCAAAAATGTGCCTTCATCAAAAGGCATTATAAAAATAGTACATATACATCCATACAAAAGTATGCCTTCATATCAAGGCGATGCACCAAAAAAATACATCTAGTACATCAATAATGGAATCAACCATGACTCTCACCCTTTCCAAGATTTCCGACCTAGGTCTACCACTAGGTGGGGGCATTTGATGTGATGGTTTTGCAGAAGGCATTGTACCATGTTGTGTTGAACCATGTTGCTCTGCCGAGGCATGTTATGCCGAAGGACACCGTATTGATCGCGTTGATCGTGATGGCCTCTGTGATTTAGACCATGAAAAACTGTCATTTGTATGGCTATAGTCCAAAGCTCTCTGCTCAACTAGGACATCCACATGATACCACATCCTATAAATAAAATCCTCACCTACCAAGGACATAATCTAACTAATCAAAATATGTAATCTTGAGGATTACCTCCTTGCTAAAGCGTATCACACTCCTCCCTCACACTCTCTAAATTTTCCTAAATCTGAACTATGTTTGATAAGGCATGATCCCTCTTGACTTGTAGTTGTTCCCTCTCCGAGACCGCTTAATCTCTCTCACTCCATAACTGATCCGCTATACAGTCACCTAGTCTCTATGTGTAATGGCTTGATCCCTCTTAGCTGTAACCTGAAGTTGTAGGGATATAAACTTCAGTAACCGCTCCTATAAGGCAACCACCTACCCACCAACCTATATATCCTCCTCCATCTCATCTCCACCTCTACCTCCTCCACCTTCTGGTGGACTATGTAGTGGAATCATAATATGGGGGTGATGGAGGTTCTTGTAATGATATTTGTAATGGAACATAGAGTGTCATCTTTGGTGTCGGTATCTGTGGTTGAACCACTACCTAGTGTTACAAAACCACCTTTTGATTAATTAGTATATGTTTTACCTATGGCCCTACATGTGGACCTACCTGGGACCTATCAAAGCCTATGCTTAAGGATTTGCGCCATGTAAACCCTCCACTACTACATTGAGTACTCTATGTGGTATCATCAATCACCACAGCAACACTTTCGCATACCATCCTACATAATCTAGGGTCATCCCCAGATCAACTACCTATAAGAAGTGCACCCAAGATTGTGGTACCACCTATAAAAATATGGTGCAGATCATCCCAATCTAATACGTATCCTAATGTGGTGGGTCTCTCTGGATCTCCATCCATACCATATCTCATCGCCGGGAATACCCCGAATGATACCGAATCGTCGGTGGACCTATCTAATGTATCACTCCAAGATGTAGCTCTTTCTCCCAATAATAAAATGATCAATAGTTGTAGTGCTCAACTCTGCTACATCTTGAGGCCACTGATATAAACTGTAGGTCCACCATGTAATCATTTGAGGTTGCACATCATCAAAGGCTTTCCTATATACATCTGTGTATCCCATGTGACTACGAATATCATCACCATTGGGAACCCAACCCATAACATATGGCTTACCGTAATCTTAGGCTCGTAATAATCTTGTTGGTAATCTTATAACGATATGATCCCGTGCCCATATCTAAAGCAAATTCACTGCACTCCATGGTCTTATGATGATGGTAGGATATCAAGTGCAAATATGAGTACAAATGGGCTAGTATACATTACCCCCAATAATAGACCTCACCACCGATAAGTCCCTTTATCACTCCAATCAAGACCAATGAACAATGAGCACTAAGCTTGTTAGGGAGCAACAAGACAATGAAAAGAGCTATGAGATATATGAGAACTCATTCGAGCCGTCGATCTACCATACATATGGTAACATCCACCGACATACCCCCGACGAGGTAGGTCTCATTACTTCAAAATCATGGAAATGCTCTTCAGAGGTTATGACCACAATGGTCATAATACGTCACTAGCTAACCCTGAATGGGCACTCTAAAAATACGTCAAACATCCTCCAAAGTAATGATCATCTCGCCTTTCGGTAGGAGAAATTTTTGGCTCTCACTCTTCCATCTCTTAGCTCACGCTATAAGTAGGCTATTGTCTAAGGTGATTTGTGGTAGGTGATCCACGTACAAAAAACCTGTAACCTCCAATTATATATCCAGATAGACATGATATCATCAATGAAATGTCACATTGTAGGCATGGAGCTGCCCATGTCTCTCCCACATCTCTAATCACTCTAAATCCATCTCCAAGGTTAGCTAGGTCATTTTATGATATTATTCTTCAATTTTATCATCGAATTCTTCTATTCCACCATCCAAGTTTTTATAAATACTTTCCTAATTCTTCTAGGGGCCATCTACATATCCTCTTCATGCCAAAGATGCCCCTAACAATGCCAACATACCCCATACAAAGGTGCCGCTTCCCTAAAATTCCAGTTCCATCTTCTACACATCAACATCCACAAGATCATGCAAGTGTGCCCTACTTTCAACCCAACCTAGGTTCAACACCAATGCACCCTATGTGGCACTAGCACAACCTTCTTCATGGCTATGCATAGGAGTATACACCTTTGTGAAATTTTGACATGTGTGCTCCTTCTATAGAGTTAGCATGGACACACCTATGTGTCGTAAACACCAAAACTCCTCCACAAACACCTACATGTGCCAAGGGTTGTGCTAGCATTTTCACATCATTTTAAACGCTATTAAATGTGTTTAAATGCTAATAAACACATTATAAAAGGGCCAAGGTGAAAATTTCAGCTTTTTGTACCTGCGGTCCATCCCTAAGAAGTCTCATGTAGTATCAAACTCGATCCTCACTATATTTCTATTTTTGCACCCTCTCTTTTTCCTCTCGTAGGTTAGAGTAAAATCAATAGTAAAAAGATAAGTTTATGTGGTAAAGTAACTCATCATGAGGGGGTTTTTACCCCTCATTGGATGGTATATGTACCCATTTTGACCCCTCACATCATGTCTCTCACCCCCAAAGAACCTTGGGACCGCCATGATTCTTCTAAATTCTTCTAGCACTCACCACGATGATTATTTTAATAAATAATTATTTTTCACCCGTTTCGCTACGGCTGGGCACGTTTTTACTTCCCAACACCCTCTCTATTACCCGGTATATTCTTTCCTTCTAGTGTCTTATGGAAATGTCCCATGACTTCTTAATTTCTTCTACAATATTTTCTTCCCAAAAATTCAAAATTCAAAACAATATTAAATTTTTAAAAATCCAAAAAATTGGTAAAAATCATTAAAAATCCAATATTTTCTTGCTCTTGCATCCTTGGTGTATGGAAGGACGTCTGCCTCCAACTCATGAAATACATCACTTTGGAGGGCAAGTATAGAAAGATCTATACCCACCATATGACCTTGCTCAACATGTTCCAGCACAAGGTGATGATCAGTATCCCTTTCTTCCTTGCTACCTCTCTCACGAATTCCTTGATTGCCTTTCAAAGAAGACAAGGCTGAGCTTCCCCGCACGAAGGTTTGATTCTCCTGCTGGTCGAGAATGGTACTCCGACCCTGGTCCCTCCTTTGAGGTTGGTGTTGGATGAGCATGCTGAGGAGGACGATGTCACTCTTGTTGTTTTCCTCACTAAAATGAAGGCGGAAAGGGTATCAATGTGGAAAAGGATTGGGAAAAAGTCAATAGAGATGGTGACCTTGAGGAGGCCAGTGCTTCCAGGAAAATGGATTGTGTGGGTGATCCTAATGTATTTGATGAATGGAGTAGCAAAATGTTGTACCTAGACAAAGGTCCTCAAGGCTATGAGGTTGCCAATGCTTTGGACAAAGAGATTCTATGATGGACATTATAAAAATTTCCAAGAAAATGGTCACCAATCAAGTTCAAACTAAACATAGAGTTAACGAGTTAGAAAATCAAGTGAAGGTTTTGCTGGATAGGGTGGAAATGATGGAATCAAGAAACAAAAGAAGGAAATTCAACCTCAGGATCAGTAGCTCTGAGGAGGAGATGGATAATGGTGGCCATGGCAGGTCCTAATCCCTTGGTTTGTTGTGTTTTGGTTGGTGCTCCTTGGTCGTGTGATGCAGGTTGTTAGAGCCCTCTCTAAACTATGGGTAGAAGTTTGGTGAACTTTTGGTTCTTAGTTGTTTTTTTCTGTCTGTCTCTAGGGGTTTCCTCTCTGGGGTCCAGTTTGCATTGTAAGAGTTAAGATGTTTTAACTCATTTTCTGGGACTCTTTTGGTTTGGTAACTCCTATTGGTTATCTCTTTTTGCTCCTCTCTCTTGTATGGCCCCTGGGAGCCGATCCCTATTTTTTTCCTTATCTAATAAAAATTAAAAATCCAAAAAATTACAAAAATTCAATTTTTTTCAAAAATTGGTAAATGGCATGCCTGTAGTTAAATCCTATATCAAATGAATGGTCCTCAAACATCAAAATTTTTCCTACCCAAACATATTTCTTAGGTTCTTGCTTGTTCTTGTCTCAAATAAACTTACAAATCATCGTGATCTACCTCCATTAACAAAGTTGGCTTGCTTACTATGTCAGTACTCCCGTGCAATAGTGAGTTTCCAGAGACTATGTCATAGCACATGAATGCTTTCCTTAGGAATACTTGTTTCTTGTGTTATTCCCCTTGTATGTATCCTTACTTGGGGCGCCATTTTAACCCTTGTTAAAACATGAACAATTGAGAACTAAAGCTTGATAACAAAAACATTGGTGCAATTGTCTTGAACATTTTTGTTTGAGTACGTGTGATTATCATTGTTTCTTTGTTAGGTTAGATGGTTTAATTTCTCATATTACATTGCATTATGTATGTTGCATGGAGTTACACATTTTTAGCAATGAACAAATGTTAGTAATATAGCTTTTCATGTTATTTTACACTTTTGTTTATTTTAATAAGGGTCAATGATGTAGATCATAGGGGAAACATGATGAAACAAAGTTGCTTATTAAATATTGGATGCAAATATCTATTCCTACATTCTCCACTATCATGTCTTATCACTATTAATTTTTCTTCCAAAACACCTGGGCAATAAACAATCATGTTTATCCCTATCTTAGTTCTTCTAGTTGTTCCGATCATATTTTTGATTTTCATTGACTTCGTTTATCACCTCACCGACACCGGATGAGGCATCCTTAATTCTACTAATATTTCTTCCAAAAATTTACGTGTTTATGCTTTTATACTATGTTTGAAGTGACATCACTTACTTCACCTCAAAAAGGGGAAAATGTAGACACCTAAATCCAACTTTTTCAATATTATTGCTAAAAGCACACTAACATTCTCATTCTTACCATTTCCGTTATAATTAGTGATTGCAACTAATTAAATAAATTTTCTTACCATTTTGGTTAATTATCAACTCTTTTTGATTACCTAGCCTCTTTCACATTCAAGATGCCAATTTACAACACATCGTAAGTCAAAATTCTCTTTCGAATGAAAAATTATTGATTATTAGGTAATTAATCATATTTTACCCTTGTTTTGGTCAATAAACCCTATTATGGGCTCAAACCCTCTTCCAACCATTCAAAATCACCCCATTTCCCTCCAAGACATCTCATAATGCTTCAAAACTTATCCTAGCCTCTTAATTGACCCTAAGTGGTTGTTTAGGGCTCCTCACATCCTAATCACTTGTTAATTCCCTAATGATGATTAGAAATACTTAATCTACTATTTGATTTTAGTCCCACATGCACCAATATGCAATTTTTCCCCAAATAGTAAAATATGAAAAGGACTAACCACACTTTAAACTTTACACCATGATTTGAATTGCATATCATATAAGAAATATGATTAAAATCCCAACTTCCTCCTTAGAATAACTTTCTCAATCTTTGCCTCCAATATTAATGTTGGTTAGTATAGGGATATCCAATATGGCCTTGCAGCCATTCTTTGAGAGATTCTCTCAAAGCATTTTAGAAGTAAAAACAAACCATAATTTTATTGCTTCTATATCTATTTAGGTCTATGTTAGTTAGTAATTCATACTAAGTAGCCATGCTTTAGCTAAGATTTATTGATGTCATCATACTTATTTCAAGTTTTCCATTAAGCTTTAATCATTGATGTTACAATTGTTAATTCCTATATTTGTTAATAGAATATGTGGTATTAGTCTAGCTATTTGTCTTTACGTGATTTTTTAGTAGTTATCGATACAATTGTATACAAGATAAAATGAAAAAATGTTTGTTTGTATGTATGTAAGAATAGGAACCTTCCCATTCTCAAACAAAGGTAAATTAAATTTAATCTCTCTACTATCATCTTACATTGTGGAGTTAGATATGATCAAATCTACATAAGTGTTAAACTGACAATAATTTTCTTCTATTACTCATATTATAATTAAATGGGGCATCTCGCTCATTCAATTCGAATCAAATTTTTGTATTATACATATTAGAAAAAATTTATTGTATGCAAGATAAAATTAGATAAATTTTATCTTTTTTGTATGAGAGAACGGACAACTACCCATTCTTAAATAAATACAGAGTAAGTAAATTTTATCTCTCCACTAGCATCTTGCATTGTGGACTAGCTATGAGTAATATAGAAGTACTAAACATAATAAGTTCAATATTACAAGTATTAGAATGTTTATAATGAGCATATGAAATTTTAGATCAATATTGTGTGTATTAGAATGTTTAGAACATGAACATATGCCCATTATAATAATAGGAATCACAGAGAAAAATAGGCATAAGGAAAACTACATATGGGCATCTGTCTACTCGAATGGGCATGACATGAAGATGAAGTAGGCAGTTCCCCATTTTACAATGAAAGGAAAATCATATGTTATTATTCACAACAAGAAGAGTTATAAATATTCATCATTATTTTTCATGAAAAGAGAGAGATAAAAGTGAAAGTATAAACAACAATTAGAGATAGAGTCATGATCTCCCTTTAAGGGTATGCAATGTAGCACTAGGATCCTCTAGGGATAATCCAACTAATATGATACAATTATTAACTCTATAAAGGCTATCAGAATGTTTTTACACTATAATTCTTCTTCTAATCTGGCCCTCCTTCCATTGCAATGGTCCTCCTTCCATGCAAAATGGGGAAATACCCAAAAGCAAATGTATTTTTGTTCGAGGATAGAAAAATTCCAATATTTCAAAATAGTATAATATAAATAACAAAAAATATGGACAAACCAAAATATTAGAATGTCTAGAGAATGAGATAATCTCTATTCTCATTATTATGAGTGGTCCAAGTATTGTTTTAAAACAATTACCTTTAATTAAAAATACATGGTGGTAAATAATATATTTGCATGTTGGTCTCGATATGTCATGGTCTTAAATAATATATGTTAATTTATCCTATATGAAATTGGGAATCTTTCATTCCTAAATCAAATGAACATAAAATGAGAATGAACATTTTCCTAAGGGTATGTGGTGCAACACTTGGCGGAGTAAAGATTCCCATTCCTAACACAAAATAATAGAACTACATAAGGCTTGATCCCCTCTAGGGAATGTAGTGCAACACTTAGAAGAGGAAAAACATGGCTCGTCCCCGGAATAGTCCTACCAAAATGATACAATTGTATTCAAGATAAAATGAAAAAAATGTTTGTTTGTTTGTTTGTATGATAGAATGGGAACCTACCCATTCTTAAACAAAGGTAAAGTAAATTTTATCTCTCCACTAGCATCTTGCATTGTGGAGTTAGATATGATCAAGTCTACAGAAGTGCTAAAATGACAATAATTTTCTTTTATTACTCATATTACAATTGAATGGGCATCTTCCCATTCAATTTGTATCAAGTTCTTATACTAGAAATATTAGAAAATTTTCATTGTATGCAAGATAAAATTAGAAAAATATTTACTTGTGTGTATGAGAGAACCAACAAATTCCCATTCTTAAATAAAGAAAAAGTAAATTTTATCTCTCCACTAGCATCTTTCGTTATGTACTAGATATGAGTAATATAGAAGTACTAAAGAGACTAAGTTCAATATTACAAGTATTAGAATGATTAGAATGAGCATATGGAATTTTAGATCAATATTGTGTGTATTAGAATGTTTAGAACATGAGCATATGCCCATTCTAATAATAGGAATCACAAAGAAAAATAGGCATAACACAAACTACATATGGGCATCTATCTACTCGAAGTGGCATGACATGAAGATGAAGCAAGTAGTTCCCCATTTTGCATTTAAAGGAAAACTAGATGTTATTCTCGCACTTTGAGAAGATTTAGAAATATGCATTGTTGTTTTTCATGAAAAGAGAGAGAACAAAAACAAAAGAATAAACAATAATTAGAGATAGAGGCTTGATCTCCCTTTAAGGGTATGTAGTGCAACACTAGGCTCCTCAAGGATATTCTAGCCAATATGATACAATTATTAACTCTATAAAGGTTGTCAGAAATTTTTTACACTATAATTCTTCTTCTAATATGGTCCTCCTTCCATGCAAAATGGGGAACTACCCAACAATAAATGTTTTTTTGTTTGAGGATGGAAAAATTCCCATATTTCTAAATATTCCAATATAACTAACAAAAATATGGCCAAACAAAAATGTTATAATTTCTAGAGAATGGCTGATGTCTATTCTCATTATTACGAGTGGTCTAATTCTTGTTTTAAAAAATTACCTTTAATTAATACATACACAGTTGTAAACAATATATTTACATGGTGGTCTTGATATGTCATGTTCTCAAACAATATATGTTAATTTCTCCTATATAAAAATGGGCATTTACCATTTCTAAATCAAATTAATAGAGCTATGAGAATGGTCATCTGACCAAGGTTATGTAGTGCAACACTTGGCATAAAGAAAGATGCCCATTCCTAAAATAAAATAATATAACTACATAAGGCTTGATCCCCCTCGAGGGTATGTAGTGAAGTACTTGGTGGAAGTAGAACTTGGCTCAGCTAAGGATATTCCAACCAAAATGATACAATTTTATTCAAGATAAAATGAAAAAAATAAAAATTGTTTGTATGACATAATGAGAACCTACCCATTCTTAAACAAAGGTAAAGTAAATTTTATATCTCCACTAGAATATCGCATTGTGGAGTTAGATATAATCAATTCTATAGAAGTTCTAAACAGACAATAATATTATTCTATTACTCATATTACAATTGAATGGGAATCTTCCCATACAATTTGTATCAAATTCTTGTATTAGACATATTAGAAAAATTTCATTGTATGCAAGATACAATTAGGAAAATGGATTCTTCTTTATATGAGAGAACCGGCAACTTCCCATTCTTAAATAAAGAAAGAGTACGTAAATTTTATATCTCCACTAACATCTTGCATTGTGGACTAGCTATGAGTAATATAGAAGTACTAAACAGACTAAATTCAATATGGAAAGTATTATAATGATTATAATGAGCATATGAAATTTTATTTCAACAAGTACTAAACAAAGTAAGTTCAATATTGTAAGTATTAGAGTGATTAGAATGAGCATATGACATTTTATCTCAACAATTCTTATATTATAATGTTTAGAAAATGAGAATATGCCCATTATAATATAGGAATCAAATATAAAAATAGGCATAAGGAAAACCACATATGGGCATCTATCTAATTGAATGTACATGACATGAAGATGAAGTGGGTGGTTCCCCATTTTGCAATTGAAGGAAAACCAGATGTTATTCTTCACATTGAGAAGAGTTAGAAATATTCATTTTTTTTTCCAAAAATTTCCTTGATATTCTTCATGAAAAGAAAGAGATCCCAAAAGTGAAAGAATAAACAACAATTAGAGATAGAGGCTTGATCACCCTTTAATGGTATATAGTGTAGCACTAGGCTCCACTAGGGATAGTCCAACCAATATGATATAATTATTAACTCTATAAAGGCTATCATAATTTTCCTACACTATTATTCTTCTAATATGGTCCTCCTTCCATTGCAATGGTCCTCCTTCGATGCAAAATGAGGAACCACCCAAAAATAAATGTTTGTTTTTGTGAGGATGGACAAATGCCCATATTTATAAATAGTCTAATAAAAATTGACCAAGAATATGGCCAAAACAAAATGTTAGAATGTCTAGAGAATGCACTAATGTCTATTCTCATTATTATGAGTGGTTCGGGTCTTGTATTAAAAAAATAACCTTTAATTAATAAATACATGGTCAAGGTAAACAATATATTTGCATGTTGGTATCGATATGTCATGGTCTTAAACAATATATGTTAATTACTCCTATATGAGATCAATGGGTAGAGAATGGGAATCTGCCATTTATAAAACAAATTAATAGAACTACATAATATGAGAATGGGCATCTGCCCAAGGGTATGTAGTGCAACACTTGGCGGAGCCATGATGCCCATTCCTAAAACAAAATAATAGAACTACATAAGGCTTGATCCCCCTCAAGGGTATGTAGTGCAACACTTGGCGGAATCAAAACTTGGCTCTGGTAGAGTTAGTCCAACCAAAATGATACAATTGTATAAAAGCGTCGAATGTGACTAATTCCAATCGTAGTCAAAAGTCATGTTTAAAAATATAAATTGACATGAAACATAACATATAGAATGAGCATATGAAATTTTAGTTTAACAATTCTTGTATTAGAATGTTTAGAACATGGGAATATGCCCATTATAATATAGGAATCACAGAGAAAAAAAGTGCATAAGGCAAACTACATATGGGTATTTGTCTACTCAAATGGGAATGACATGAAGATGAAGTGGGTTGGGCCTCATTTTGCTATTGAAGGAAAACCAAATGTTATTCTTCAAATTGAGAAGAGTTAGAGATATTCATTGTTGTTTTTTAGAAATTTCCTTGATATTCTTCATGAAAAGAAAGAGAGCCAAAAAGTGAAGAATAAACAACAATTAGAGATAGAGACTTGATCCCCCTTTAATGGTATGAAATGCAACACTAGGCTCCACCAAGGATAGTCCAACCAATATGATATAATTACTAACTCTATAAAAGTTGTCAGAATGTTTTTACACTATTCTTCTTCTAATATGGTCCTCCTTCGATTGCAATGGTCCTCCTTCGATGAAAAATGGGGAACAACCCAAAAATAAATGTTTGTTTGTTTGAGGATGGAAAAATTCCCATATTTCTAAATAGTCCAATACAACTGACCAAAAATATGGCCAAAACAAAATGTTAGAATGTCTAGAGAATGGTCTAATGCTTATTCTCATTATTACGAGTGGTCCAAGTCTTGTTTTAAAATAATTACCTTTAATTAATAAATACACGGTGGTAAAAAATATATTTTCATGTTGGTCTCGATATGTCATGGTCTTAAACAATATATGTTAATTTATCCTATATGAAAATGGGAAGAGAATGGGCATCTACCATTTCTAAATCAAATTATTAAATAGAACTACATAATACAAGAATGGGCATCTTCTTAAGGGTATGTAGTGCAATACTTGGTGAGCCAAGATGCCCTTTCTAAAAAAAATAATATAACTACATAAGGCTTGATCCCCCTCGAGGGTATGTAGTGTATCACTTGTCGAATCACAACTTGTCTCCGCCAAGGTTAGTCTAGCCAAAATGATACAATTGTTTACAAGCGTCACAATGTGACTAATTCCAGTCATAGTAGAAAAGCCTCTTTAAAAATATGAAGTGACATGAAACATAACATGAGACCCATATTTTTATAAAAAAATTACCAACCATGATTTAATGCTTTAATATCCTAATGTTTAGACCCATTTAAATGTTTTAGAGAGTTATTAGAATACTGAAAAATAAATAATACAATTTTTTTTTATAACATTGCTTGCATTTGAATGCTTAGAATGGGCATATGTCAATTCTCATATAAACAAACAATTATGTCTTGTATTGAATTGGAAGTTTCCCATTCTCACAACCTTCTCACAACCTTTATAGAGGTATGAAAACATTTTTAAATAATTACTTTCATTTGAATGTTTAGAATGGGCATATTGAACGTTTAGAATGGGCATATGCCAATTCTCATATTAAAAAATATTTTCTTGTATTGAATTGGGCAACCAAAATTTTTGCATCTTGCCCATTCTAAAACAGAAGTAAAATTTATCTCAACACTTTCCCATTCAAATAACAAAAATAAAAATTTATTTGTTGTAGTTTAGAGGGTATGTCGTGCTAGTCCATCCAATATGATACAATTATAAAATTATTCAATAGACCTATAAACATCTTGAAAAAATACAGATGTTATTATCTAACCTTTATGAGTTGGGATTAAATGATGCACTTATATTACTATGACTAACCTTTCTGAACAACTATTTTCAACAAGGGATATAAACATTCTAATACCCAATACTATACAATGGAAGACTTTTGTTCAACAAGGTTTGATCATAGTAATGGAAGTGCAGAATTTAATCTCGAAGGATAAACCATGTGTATCTTGGTCTTGCATATTTGGTAAATCATTCAACAATGCAAAGAGACATAGATGATATCAAGGGTAATAGACATGACATGATTCACCAATGATGCAAGGTGTGACATGATTCACCAATGATGCAAGGCCAAGATGCAAATGATTCACCATTGGGATAAAATGATTTAATTTTATTACTATTATCTACCCTTGATGAACAACAATCATGAACAAAAATATCATTTTATGGATGAAAGAAGAATTATAGAATTATCATTTATTTTGTGATCAACCCGCACACCCAATTAGGAAACTAAGAAATGCCTCTCGTGTGGTAAGCCACTCTATACTTTGGTTAAAAAATAACAATAAAAACTCATCTTAGCCCGAATTATTAACAAAGGGATTTATTATATATAAATTAGTAGTTTATATGGGATGAGACAGAAGTCCATTTTGCATTGAGAAAATATAATTTTTCAAGGGAATGATCTTGTTGAGAATCTGAAACATGCAAGAAATGGAACTATTTAGATTCATCCTTTTATAACTATAGAGGATAATAACTATGCAAGTATTAAAAAAGATTGAACTGATATTCTGAAAACCCATATCAAAAATATAAAAGATCTAAAATATGACATTATAATTCATCTTTATACCTAGAAAATTGGAATACAACATAGAAGAGTTCGAATGATCTCTAAAACTTATCTTCAATTTGAAAAAGAAGAAACTCCCCATAATAAAAACTAAAATTATTGGTTAAATACTACACATGTCTCACAATACTTTGAAGTGATATTCTTAATACCCAGATCAAAAAATACAAAAGATTAAAAATAGGGAGTTATCTTTAAATCTAGAATAAAATATGTTATATTCAAATCTCGTGTTTCACAAGCATAAACGGTCTTATGAAACAAAGGGAGTCCAAAGCGAAAGGGTCAACAAAAATTTAGCATGGAGAATAAAAAATATCTCAGAAATATTCTTCAAATCTTCTTCTTCACAAGATGAAATGGTCTATGGGAAGGTACTTTGTTTTAGAATGGGAAGTTGTGCATTGTGACAACCTTTATAGAAGTTGTGCATGTTTATAATGGTCACAAGCCCATTCTCATACAAATAACCAATGTTTATTTTTAATAATTAATAATTTTATTATACTAGCACCCCTCCTAAAATCTTAGTTTCCCTGCACCCCCTCTTGAATGGTTAACTACATGGACAACACGATAAATCATTCAATGCGGGTGAATCATCTCTTCATATATATATATATATATATATAGAGTATATATATAAAATGATTTAATTTTATTATTATTATCTACCCTTGATGAACAACAATCATGAACAAAAATATCATTTTATGGATGAAAGAAGAATTATAGAATTATCATTTTGTTTCACCCGATTCTAGATGTGTTTATTTGAATGTTGGCCAAATGCAGATAAGGGAAAGGGTTAGGAGGAATACCTGTTAAGATGTTGGTTGTAGGTTGTTGTGTGCATATGACTTCGGATCCACAATCGATCATGAGAGCTTCCTTTTTCTTGGAGGAACAACCTAAAATGGAAAACAATACCACCAAATAAAAGTTAAACAATATATGCGGTGGACTACCTAAGCATGTGCTATATCCAAGAAGTGAGATACTTCCTAGATGGCTATCAATCTACTTTTTAAAACAATTTAATGCAAACAATAAAGGAAATCCTCATAGTTAAAATGATTTAGGTATCTCATTCGTCTATAATAAGTAAATTCTTTCACAACAGTACAACTATGATCGAATCAAGGTCAAGGTCTTGGTCGTGGTGAGATTCTCGGGTGGTTTTAGGTATTGGGTAGAAAATGGAAGCTTAGTTCTTGGTTTCTAGTCAAAACACGAGTCTGACATCGGTCTAGTATGACCAGTGTTGGTTTAGGTTAACCAACGACGATTGTGGTAATCGTGTCGGTATGGTCATGGTACAAGAAAATCAATAAAATCTTGGTGGGGTGATAGATCTGAGGCTAGATGGAAATGGGAGGGCAATGGCTAGGTTCGTATGGGTCTTAGGTATGCACAGAATGATTAAAATCTGGGTATGGGTAGTTCAAGGGTGTGGATAAAAGGATGGTCAAGTTTTCATGGAGGAAAAATGGTGGGGGAATGGAAAGGGAGCGAAAACTAATAACAGAAGTAAAAGGATCTATCTAAATGATGATGGACAAGTGTTGGTTAACAAAACTTACTATTTATACGAGCTTGATGCCTAGTTGGTAATGGTGGGTGATCAAATGGAATGAACTTGATGTAGTGTTGGCGCTTCCCGCATGCTCCCGTGAAGGAAAATGGTTGTGTGATTGCTTCTGGTGTTGGCTATGGATGCTCTGATGTGTGTACTAACACTGGTTCCTTGCATACAGCTCTGGTTTCTCACTTGTTCTCAAAAGATCTGATTATCTCTCAGAAATGTGCCAACCTCGAAATAAGGTTGTTTTGGGGGTTAAATGGTAACCGACGGTGGTTCTGGCTTAACTGGCGGTGGTTTAGGGTGACCAACGTTGATTAGGGTGGGATTTCCTAGGTTTACTAAACTTGGTAGATCCCCTTGATTTTCTAGGATCTCATTGGTTTGCTCCGTGGATTAGAATGGAATCTTCCTTCCGAAATGTGGGAATGTGGTTGGAGGGAATGTAGGCATTGATTTTTAGGGTTTGAGTAGGTCTTATTTAGTTATGGTAACTTACTAAGAATAGGTCTTAGGGTGAGGTGGCTAGATGTGGTGTCTAGGTGAGGTGGATATGTGGGCATTATCCCAATTATAATATTTAAATAATAAATATGGTGAGGATAATGAATTAATTTAATTAAATTAATTAAATTAATTAAATTAATATTATAGTGGGGTGAAGGGGGTCATGACTAGGTGGATGTGTTCAAGGTGTTTAGTTGTCGAGGAACCAAGGGAGTGTGACCCAATTTTGGTGTCTACATTTTCCCCCTTTTTGTTGTGTAGCTTGTATTGGTAAGTGACGCTGACAAAAATAAGATGTGGTTACCCCATGTGTGGGTGAAGGTGATCCCCCTCAAACTAGGAATTGATGAGGTAGAAGGCATAATCAGTGAGTGGTTTGATAAAAGTTGAATGTGATGAAGAGGAAGATGGGTAATGGGGGAAAAAAAAAAAAGGTTCTACTCGGGTAATCTAGGTAATGGGTCAGGGTCAAAGGTAGTAACAGTCAAATGCACACACACGTATAAACTACAACATGGTACCAGGTTGAAGAGTAGGCAAACTCTACATTGTCTAAGGTTGATAGGTTTATCCAAACAAGGTTGAAGTGATTCTAGTATCTAAGGTATAGGATATGGTCAATAAACATGACGCAGTTAGGTACGGAATGTTTAGGTATGTTTTGGTACACCGAGGATTGGGTCAGGATAAATGGTCATGGAAAAAGGCAAGTTAAGGTCATTAGGTCAATAACATAGGTAACATTGTTGAAAGGTATAGCGGGCACATGAGGTCACATGTCACTAGCAATGTTTCATGTCCAAGTATCTAAGTCACAACATGGGTAGGGCTGAGGTATGGGTAAAATAACAAGTCCCCGAATGAGGACGAGGTGAGGGGATAAAGGGTAAGGTCAAGAAGGTCAAGTGGTGTGGCCAAGTGAGGTGAGTGTAGGATAAAAAAGATTCAGGTCAAAAATTGGGGGTAGGGGGTAGGAAAAAGGCTAAGTAGGGAAACCGATGACGGTTTAAGGTAACCGATGCCGATCCACACTAGACCAACCATGGTAAGCTAGGGCATAGGACCGATGTTGGTTATGGTAAACTGATGCTGGTTAGGTTGGGGTTGTTATAAAAAGAGAAAAATATATATTTTTTCAATTCATTTGTCTTTTGCAAAAGAGGAGAAAATGACATAAGAGAGAGGAAAAGGTGAAAAGGGACAAGGTGAGACTGAAGGCTGAGTTAGTGAGCGTCGTGGTGGAGGATAGTTGGGTGATAGGTGGATCCACGAGCTGAGTTGGATCAATTGGAGTGGATTGATTGGTTGGAGAGTGAGAGGTCATTTGGTGATGGCAGAGGCAAGAGAGGGATCAAGGGGACCACCAGTGTAATGACCGAGGTGCCACCATGGAGACAATAGCGAGATGAGGTAAGGTTCAAATCCCTTTCATGTTTGTTTTAAAGAAATTGATAGAAAGTTGGGTTGGGGGGAAAGATGGGTTTGGGGGGAAATTAAATTTGAATGTGAGGGGGGAAAATTGGGTAAAAGAGGGACAAGGGAGGGTGGGAATAGGTATTATGTTGGGTGGGAAGGATTGTAGGTTAGAATGGGGGGTGGGGAGGTGAGGAATGAGAAAGAAATGGGAAAAATAGGCCACACTATCTGCGGGGTGTCACCGCGATGACAAGACCGATGTCATTTGAATGTTGACTGACGTCGGTGGTGTATAACCGGGATCGGTCATGGATGAGGTGACCGATGCTGGTTATGGGTAAACCATGGTCGGTCTGGGAGGACTGATGATGTTCATGGGGGATAAAATACTTTCCTAAAAAATGTGGAATAGGGAAGGGCTGGGCAGTTGGGTCCAAGTGTCGAGACTTGTGGGCAAATAGGTAAGGTCGGGAGTGGGTCAAAATGAAAGTAGGTGAGGGGTGCATGTAAATAGGTAAAGTAATGCTGGGTTGGGTAGGGTTAGGGTAGGTTAGGGGTGGATTAGGTAAAAGTGAAGTAAAATAGGTAGGGTAATGGGTGTAGGTGATTGTGGGTATGGTTTGAGATTTGAATAATGTGATTATTTTGTTGGATGCAGACGAGAGATCAACTTAGGATACAAGACAGGGTACCACCCCTATTCGTGACAGTGTGAGTCACAACGATAGCCAAGGAGTTACGACATGTTGAGGAGGTGGGCCTCGGGATCCGACGCTATCGGCATGCATTCTAGTAGCCAAGTCCGATGGTTGCCCTCATTGATATATGGGATTTAGTGACCAACACGTTCCACCTACCGATGGGTGAGATGATAGTCACCCTGGAGGATGTGTTCAAGATCCTATGGTTACCTATATTGGGTATGTAGGTATATTCAATCTCCTTAGAGGCATCAGAGGATTTGATGTTGACAGTATTTGCTGAGGGGATGGCAGAGCTGACATTCCACAGTGCTAGCCTGAGCTATGGGGAGATGTACCTAGCCCGTCTAGAGGAGATGAGGCTAGTAGTATTATTAATGAAGGCAATCTATTATTTTGCACTGCCAGATGCAGAGAGAGTGGGAGATTCCCATGATTACTAATGGGAGTATTACATGACATGATGATGGAGAGGACCTAATTTTCCTAGGCGCCAACATTCCTGGTGTAGTTATATAGAGAGTTGTGGGTGTATGGGTGGCTCTGCAGGTTTAGCCTATGTTGCACCTTTTTACTTCACTGTTGGGCCTATGAGCACATTGTCTGTGTGCATCTAGTGGGTATGCCTTGAGCAGATGCCTTTTAGCCAGGTTTTGTACGTGTGGGGTATAGGCGATGGGTGCCTATTATTAGAGAGTGGCAATCAGACAGGGATACACACGATGTAGCATATTACCAAAGGCTACTAGATGGATTTTCTAGGGTAGATATTATATGGAGACTGTATGTGGGTTATCCCTCATACAGGTAGATAGATAAGGAGCTAGCGGCCTTCATCTACTCAAGTGGATAGAGGGGCATTGTGCAAGAGAGCATGAGATGATCCCCGTAGATAGGGTCCAATGACATTTTGGAATTTTATAGGATATACCACCACCCTTCCCATAGTACCGAGGGATGATGTGGAGATACCACTACCACTTCCATAGGCGATAAGCACCTATTGGGTAGGAGGATCAAAGTTATAAACTAGTGGATTGATGATGCCACAGTGTGATATACATGTATAGATAGTGGTGGGTGGCCCAGCTATGAGCAGTACCTCCCAGGCTCGGGAAGCCAGATTTAGCCACCATCACTGTCTAGAGAGACACCCTACAGGGGTAGGTGGTGACCCTAATTACCTAGTTGGGGATGGTACAGGGGTAGTTAGTAGCATCAGAGGTAGAGGTGGCTGTATTGCATATGCATGTGGCCAGTCTACAGGTCCAGATGGCCTAGGGTGGAGACGGGGATGGTGATGATGGTCAGGTGGCTACCCTATAGGAATATGTTATAGGGTTGCAGGGGCAGCTAGCCACTACACAGGCGTAGGTCACAGGGTTGCAGGGCCAGCTAGCCACTACATAGGCACATATCTAGACCTTACAGGCCCAGATATAGGCACAGGGGTAGAGGCTGATAGCACCTCCACGGTATTGAGATAGGGTCCCGAGTTCACATGCTTTGGAGCAGACAAGATCCCATAGGATAGGTACAGGGCCGAGGCCGAGGGGCCACCACAGACAGTACCCCTATCTAGGTTATGGGATGCCTTAGGTGAGGCCAGATACTATTAGGATCAGTTGATAGTGGCTAGGATAGATTTTCTATCCTATGGAGAGTATAGGGCACAGCAGGCCTCTAGTGAGAGGATGAGATCCCGTACTCATAGCGTGGAGAGTATAGGGGGCCATCGAGCCCCGAGACATGATCAAGGTGAGGCCACAAGATCACGAGAGGCCAACTCTGTGTGATGTACTAGCAGGGCCTAACCACGACCTATAGCGAGTGGTGAGATGATACCGAGCCGTCGCCGACGTAAGGCGAGGAGGAGAAAGAGACTGACATGGAGGATGTCCGATAGGATGACGCTTGATGTGAATCCCCGTATTTTGATGTATTTTAGTCATTTTTGATATATACTAGCCTGCGTGCCGAAGATGGTGAGGATGTATGAGATTTTTGTATATTTTTAAGCATATACTGCTTTGTGTGCCAAAGACATTTGAAAATTATGTATATGGATGCACATGTTTTAATATTGTATTTATAGAGATGATGATGATTATGGGCATTATGTGTTTGTGTTGATAACATTTTATTATTATGTATAGATGGATTTTAGGATGGGTATGTTAGGCATGGATTGAATCATGTTATAGGCATGGATTGAGTTAGGTTGTGCTTTAGGCATGGATGAAGCTAGGTTTTAGGCATGGATCGAGTTAGGTTGTAGGCATGGTTGAGTCAGGTTGTGATCTAGGCATGGATTGAGTAGGGTTTTAGGCATGGTTGAGTTAGGTTGTGGGCATGGTTAAATCAAGTTTTGTTTTAGGCATGGATGAAGTTAGATTTTAGGTATGGTGGAGTTTAAATTGGCTGAGGTTGTAATTCATTAATTTGTGCAATGAGTGATGATATCGGTCATGTTTAAGATGTTTTATAATACATGCATGATGATGGTAAAGAAATGGTTGTCATAATAACTAAATGTTGTGATGATGATAAAAATGTGAAGCAACTTGTTTTTTTTATTAAGGGAAAATAGTTTTGAAGGGACTATACCCTGTATACAAAAGGGCTCAAAAGCCAGATAACATAGGTGAGAGAAACAACCTAGAGAAGGGAAAAATGGCCAACCTAAGAGGGCTTATCAGCTAGATATGACAATATATGATAAGAAAGGATCCAAACAAACAATGATCTAAAAATTAGTAGAAAAGATCAAAAAGCAAACAAAAGATATGCAACATATAAAAACTCCGCTAAAAATCAGCTCCAGAACCGCCAGATAATAGTAACCGTAGCAAAAAACATCATCACAAAGAACTCTGTTACTTGATAGCCCTGACAATCTTGGTTTTGATAGCCTGCACCGACATGAAGAAGGCAATGGTAGTGGCCTGAGAGGAGTCTTTCATATCCTCCTGAGCAATTGCAATATCCCTTTTCTCTTTGGGGGTCCCAAATGTCTTCATTAATACCACTTAAACTACAAACACTATGAACATGTTGTTCAATGAAATTATAAATGCTTTTAAGGGCAGATAGTATGCAGTCATTGCGACTTTTTACATTCCCCATTCTGCCATCCAAAGACTGTAACTTCTTGAAAACTTCAGCAATAACCCCCTCTTCATCATCACTTTGAAGTATTCCTTTTCCCTTAGCTTTTTCCATATTTTTTATAGTCCCTTTGAGCTCTTGTATCTCCTTTTCCAACCTGTCCACTCTGTCCATCAAGTCCTCCTCCTTGGGTTCCTCCATCGGTTTGCTGATATGCAGGAGGTTCTCAGCAAGTTCCAGGTCTTTGTGACTCCTGAGGACCCGTTGAGAAGAAGGGATTTTAGTTTTTATGCTCTTGCTTTTCTTGCTAGAAGCAACAACTTCAATCTTCCTTTTCAGCAAGGGGGAGTGGAAGCGGTGTGAGCAGGTGGAGGTATGGAGGAAGAGGGTGGGGTAGGATTCATGGGGGCAGTTAGAACAGTGGTGATGGATTAGGAGGATAAGCCCTTGGTGCAAAGGGACAGCCCTAGAGTGGCTCTGAACTTCCCTAATTGATTTCTCTAGCGAGTTTATCAAGTAGTGAGGGAAGTTGATGATGATATTTCTACGAAAGTGATTAAGAAATATCAAATGTTTTTGAGGTATAGTCACAAATCTTCCTTCAAGAGTTACATACCTAACAACCATCCTAGAAAGCTCAGTAAAAGGCTCAGGAATCGATGTCACCTTGATGCCAACAGTCACAAATTCAAGATTCTCCCCATCGTCCAGGAACTTCTTAGTCTCCACCTCCCTATCAACCTTCTTATTGAAGAATTTGGTGCCCTCCAGGCTGAGGCCCATGATCTGGGTGATGAGCTCTTCAATGATCTCAATCTCCATGTTGTTGTATTTGACAACCTGATTCTTCCATCCCTGGGTGAATCTAATAGAAATGCCTTGATCAAACCCTTGAATCCTTTCAATTAAATTAGACAGACCCCCAATTTGAAGGTAGTTCCAAAGCACCGTATCCTCTTTCCATGCCGGATTGTGTCTCGGTTCAGTTTTACAAGGCGGACCCCCCATGTCTCCACTATTTCTGTTCCTGTTCTTAATGGTAAAAATTCTATCACTATACGGGACAGGCTGAGCTTTGATGTTGGTTTTTGAATCTTTCCCTTCCGTGAAAGCAAGTTTAATTATTATACCATACTTGTAATTATTGCCCCGGCTCCTTGGCTTTCCTCCTATGCCAAGAAATGATGACAGTCTAGCTCGCACATATCGCATCAATCATACATATCTTATGTGATGTCATCATATTGTACTTGAGGATCCACACATTAGCATCCACATTACAGCCGTTAGTGTTGATTTTCTCGGCCATGTAGATCATTGATTATGGCTTTATTGATTTGAGTGGGCAGAACATCCCCCCTAAGCCAAGTTTGAAAAGTATTAGTAACACCAAGGTTTTCCAAACTATCTATGACCCTATTTCCTTCCCGATAGGTGTGGGTGATTTTAACATTTTCAAAGCTCTTGCATATATCAATAGCTTCACCAATGAAATCTCTAATTGACCAGCTGGGGTGTTGCTTTTTGTTTAATAGATTGATGATATTCAGAGAATCACCCTCAATTATAATATTCAAAATATTACAATCTCTGGTAAGTCTTATACCCTAAAGAGCCGCCAGGGCTTCAGAGTAATGATTAGTCTGCCTGCCCATTCTCCCAGAAAAAGCAGCAACAAAACAGCCTCTTTGATCTCTGATGACTCCCCCTCCTCCAGAGTCTCCCGGATTGCCTTTTGAGGCCCCATCAAAATTTAACTTGTACCAATCAGTGGGAGGCTTAATCCATCGGATGGTGTTTCTATCTATACCATTGTTATTCTTATTGAAGGCAGTGTCAATATTCCAATCAGTCAGGATGTATTCTTCCTTCTTAGGGTAAAGTCTATTTTTAGGAGGTTTAAATCTAGCAATATTATCTTGCACAACAATGATAATTTCCTTGTAGACTTTGTTACATGCCTTTCTAGTGTTTCTGAAAATGCTATCATTACGAGCCTTCCAAACTCTCCACATAGTGTGGGGTAAAATGAGTTGCCACAATCTCTTCACCACACAATGCTTAAATGGAGAGTCCCATTGTTCCCAGGCCTGAAGATAGGTAAGGGGAAAAATCCATCTCTGATTAAATTTTACAAAAACAAGCTACCAAATTTTGGAAGCATACTCACAATGGAGGAATAAATGTTTTATATCTTCTACCTCTTTCTGACACATGCAACATCTATTCGGCATGATGAATCCCTTCTTGATGAGGTTTTCGTTAGTTAGGATCTTGCCATTAATGATTAGCCACCAAAATAAGTTCACTCTAGGGGTTAACTCGAGAATCCACAGCTTGTGCCACTTAATTTAACTTTCAATAGATACAAAGAAAGAATTATATCCTGATTTAACAGAGTATTCCCCATCAAAAGAATCTTTCCAGATGAATTCATCCTTAATATTTTGAGTACTAATATGGATTAGAGAAAGTTGATTCTATAAAGATGAAACATCATCCTGTACATTATCATTCTCCACTTTTAGCTGTTTCCATTTTATTTTGTTTCCATACCTCTCAATGTATCCCTGAATTTTGTGTCCATACTTTGTAATTATGTTGTCTTTAATGTGATCATAAGTAGAAATCCAATTAGAATCAGTCCACTAATCAGTCCCGTGGTTAATGTTTTGCTCATCCCCAAGCTTCCAGCTACACCCCTGAGAAAGAATGTGTCTGCTGTGAAGAAGGTTGTTCTAGAAAATAGAACCACTCAAAAGAGACTGATCATAAATGAAGGAAATCTTGTTTTGGTTTGAAAGATATTTGATCTTAACCAACTCTGTCCAAGGCTTGTGCTCTTTTATAAGTCTCCAACCTAACTTTGCAATAAGGGCAACACTCATATGTTTGATATCTTTGATGCCTAACCCCCCAAGCCTCTTTGGTTTACATACCTGCTCCCAAGCCACAAGATGATATTTGAACCTGTCCTCAGTTATGCCATAAAAAGTGCTTTTGAATCTTTTCAATATTGTTCATCACTGCTGCTGGTATGCTGAACATTGACATGATGTAAATAGGAAAGTTTTGGAGCATGCTTTTTACCAATAGGCACTTTCCTGCACTTGAAAGTACAACTCCTTTCCAGCCAGCCAATTTTCTTTGAAATCTCTTAATAAGATCATTCCAGACCTCCACAGAAATCTTGCCAGTACTTAAAGGTAAACCTAAGTAAGTAGTGGAAGAGAATTAATAGTGCATCCTAGAATATTAGCAATATTTCTTTGCCTTTCCAAAGGAGTATTGAAGAAATAAATAGAGATTTTGTCAAAATTAACTTTTTGTCCCGAGGCTTCCTCATAAAACCTAAGGACAGTTTTGATAGCCTTTGCCTCAATGATTGAGGCCATCAGGAGAAGCAGAGTGTCATCAGCAAACTATTGGTGGGAGGAGATCTGATTGCCAGTAGTTGGAGGAAATCCTTTTAGCATGCTAATGCAAATAGCTTTGGAAATAGATCTCGCTTAAACTATCAACCATAATAATGAATAATAGAGGGGAAGTTTGGTCTCCTTGCTGGATTCCTCTATTGCTGGCAAAAAACCCACAGGTTCCCCATTAACAACCACTGAGAATCTAGAGGTAGAGATACAAGAGTGAATGCTTTTTTTGAATTTTATTTAAAAACCAAACTTGGATAAGACCTCATCCATGAATCTCTAGGAGACTCTGTCGAATGCTTTATGCATGTCCAGCTTGATAGCCATCCCCACCTTTTTACTTTTATCCATAGAATGTATAGTTTCATGAACCATGATAATTCCATCTTGAATAATTCTTCCCTGAATGAATCCACTCTGCTGTTGTGAAATGATCTCCATAAGAATAGGTTGCATTCTAGTGGTGAGAATCTTTGTGAAGATCCTATATATAACATTAACTAAACTGATAGGCCTGAAATCTTTGAAGTCCTTTGCATCCAAATTTTTCGGGGCAAGCACAATGTGTGTATTATTTAGTTCTTTAATGAGATTTCCAGTTCTATAAAACTCATTAACAGCTTTCAAGAGATCTTCAGAGCATATTTCCCAACATCTTTGGTAAAATTTAGCCGAAAAGCCATCTGGACCTGGAGCCTTATCCCCCTCTAAAGCAAAAACAACCTTTTTTAATTCCTCTATGGTGACAGTTTTTGAAAGACTTTTAAATCTCTCAGCAGGTATTAGATTATTAGGAATGGAGTCTAAGAGAAAAGAGGCCGCTTGTTCATTGTAGGAGTTATTCTCAGTGAGAAGGTTCTTGTAAAATTTAAGTGCTTCCGCTTTGATGTCCTCAGAATCCTTAGTAATGTTTCCATTGTCTTTAGCAACCTCAGATATTTTGTTACAAGCTCTATGTTTGAGGGCTGTCAAATGAAAAAAATTTGTATTCCTGTCTCCTGCTTTAAGCCAAAGGGCTCTAGACTTCATTCTCCAAAAGGATTCTTCATGGTTGTTTATATTATGCAGATCCGAGAGAATTTTTTTCCCGCTGATGATCCTCTAGAGACATACCTTTCACGGAAACATTTAGTTCAAGCTCTTCTAGCTGTTGCTTAAGTTCTTTCTTCTTTTCAAAAATGTTTCCAAAAACCTCTTTATTCCATATTCTAATCTTTTGTTTAACATTTTTCAACTTCATAGAAGCCTGAATTGGGCCGTCCCTGTGCCTTCCCAATACCACCACTCTTTAATTCTGTCCAGAATATCTTCATGCTCAAGCCACATTTTCTCAAATTTGAAATTGCCATGAAAAGGTTTTGTCCAATTGAAGAAATTTAGGACAATTGGATTATGATCAGAGCCCGTTCTGGGGAGAGAAGAAAGATGAAAATTCTGATCCAAGATCCAATTTACAAATAAGAGCTCTGTCAAGTTTAACTTGGATTAAGTTCTCCCCAAATCTTCTGTTGGACCAGGTAAATTGATTGCCATGAAGCTCTATGTCCATAAGATTAAGAGACGAAATGAAGCTAGCAAACTCTTCCATACCAAGAGAGAATTTAGAGTTTCCCCCAAATTTTTCTCCCAGATTTAATGGAGTATTGAAGTCTCCCATAACCAACTAGTTCATGTTCTCAACATTGCTTGAATAAGGTTAACTCTTTCCATAGATTTCTTTTACCAGTAGCAGTATTGGGTGCGTAAATATTAGACAGAATCCAGCTATGATTATTTTCAAGACTTTTAAAGATAATAGCTAAATGGTTCTGGGAGGAGGAGAGTACCTTACCGTTAACAATCTTGGTATCCCAAAAGATCGCTAAGCCTCCAGAAGCCCCTTGAGAATCAACAGCAGCAAAGGTAGTGTTCTCCCAGAAATATCTTTTGCAATCTTCAACTGCCTTACTTTTCATTTTAGTTTCCTGAATAAGAAGGATGCATGTCTGTTTGATCTTTTAATTTCCTTTAGCATTCTTTGCTTAGGCCCCCCATTGAGGCCTCTGACATTCCAAGAAATAACCTTCATTAAATTTTTTTGGAGATGCAGTTTCCGGATGGTTCAAAATTCTTTGTGTACCATCTGCAATTTCTTTTTCAGTCTCTTTTTCTCTTGCTTCTCTCTTTGATAGCCTACCTTTTCTATATGTGACTCTAATATTTACAGTTCTTCTAGCAGTGGCCCTTGTGATTCTTGAGGTGGAAGCTTCCCAACTTCCAATCTGCTTCTTTTTATCACTATAGAGTGATTTCAAATTTCTTCCAGACTTTTTAGTCCTCTTTTCTTGCTTCTCACTATGATGAATCCATCATTATCACAGTCTGGTATATTTTCCTTGCTAGTAGGGGTAATTTCCCCTTCCTCTTTACCTGTGACAATATCAGTCTGTTTATCCATTTTAGAAGCTAGCTCCTCCATATCAGTAAACTCTTTATCTTGGTTTAGATCTCGTGCAATGGATTCCAGAGCCTCTTTGACTTTTCCTTGTCTCATTTTGAGTTTCTCCAGAGAGCTATTTCTATTTAACAACTCTTGATGAGTAGTGGTTTTTTCCATCTCTTCTTCCATAGAAGTAAGAGAAATGATAACTTTTTCATTTTCTTCATCAACCTCCATACTCAACTTTACCGGATTTGGTGTCAAAGTGTTCATTGTTGAATCCACTGACATATCCCTTTTGCTTTCTTCCTCTTTTGTCAAATCCAGATCGATTTCCTGTTGAGTCTCAACCAGTTTCTTAGGTCTCCATAGTTTTCTATAAACCGGTGGCCTCTTCGCCTTAAATCCTTTTTTCCGTTCTTTTAACCTGGAATGTCTCTGCAAACGTCTACTTCTAGTAGCTAGATCAATTAGCGGCTCTTTATCAGCCTTATCCGTCTGTTTCTGTCTTTGAGCTTCAGATATATCTGAGGGTATTTCCAGCTTTTGTACTATTTGTTCAGGGCATTTGCTGGCAAAGTGACCTAATTTATGACATTTTCTACATCTTAGTTAGAAAGCTTCATATTCTATTTGTTGTTTCCATGCTCCAAATTTGGACTGCAGAATGATGTGATCAGGAAGCTCTTGATCCATTTCAGTAGAGACATAGAACCTAGCAAATGCCAGTCTTGACCTATTTCTCGTGGGCCCATCCAGCCCAATAGGTGAACCAATTGATTTGGCTACATGAAGGAGGATTTCATCATCCCATAAATGAAGGGGTAGCCCTAGGAGTCTACACCAGATGGGTATGGCATGAATGTTCTCAGCATATGGATTGAACCCAGGATACCATTTTTTAGAAACAGTCCCATATTTCCCAGACACCAGGGACCACCCAACAAGATAGAGTCAACATCAGATTGGAGATTAAAACGGGCCAGAAAAATCCCTTTGCCATGGTGGTGATGATCAAATCCCCTTTTGGTTTCCATCTGCGAATGGCCCATTTTCTGATAATGTCCACATTGGGTCTTGATCCCAAAAATTTTCCGACTAGGGCTAGATTGGTTTTCTCCAGTGCTCTATGTAGACATCTGTCAGGCACTGTATGTGGGTCACCCCCTCAGCATATTTTGTACTTTTAAAAATTAGATCACATGTAGGCTGAGGCCCCACATTTTTGTCAGGAGGAATCTTTACAACATCTGCCCAGGCTCTAGATCCAAAACTACCACCTTTATCTAAATCTTTCTCTTTTACCGGTGCTTTAACAACTATTACGTAGTCCTTTGAAAGACATTCAGCAGCTAGAGCTGCTAAAACCGTGCTTTCAAAACCCTCACGCAGCCCTCCCACATTTTCAAACACACAGTCCTCCCGCATTGTTATAGTCCTTTCTAAAATGTTACTAAAGCCTCTTGAGTTCAAAATGTGAAGCAACTTGTTGTTTGTGTGGTTTAATTTCTAATTTTGATATAAAAAGGAAACTAAGGAGGTTAGAATGTGATTTAGGAAAATGAAAGATGAATTGGTTAGGGTAGAGAGTGGCCAAGCTAACCTCCAAGGGCCCCATGCCCTCGGAGCGTTGCCTACATAGTCTTAGCGAAAAGGGACCTCGGGTCGATGTAGTTCTCCCATAAGCTAGGGAAGAATGTGAGGAGGTATGAGAATGAGTTGGTAGGTTTTAGGCATGATTTGAGTTTAGGTATGTTAGGTATGGGTGAGTTGGGGGTAAATTGGTATAGGTGATTTTGATTGTGGTAGAAGAAGAAGATTACGTAAAGGTAAGTGTCGAGGACCAGGTCCTGTATAAGGTAATCAATACATAATAAAGAAGGTTAAAAGATAAGAGGAGGCAAGAAATCTACCTTATTGGTGAGGATCATAACTGGTCGACCATACCGTAGGTAGGCTAGTGAACATAAGACCCTAAAGACTTTGCATGATTGATTATCCTAAAGGTGAATAATAGTCACATGATCACCAAATGTCACAATTCCAAGAGGTCCCTTGAGGTGGTAGGAAATGAGAGTGTGAATGGTGAGAGGGTGAAAAGTGGTTCATTTTTATATGGTACGAGGTAGCATGCCTTTGTGGCAAGAGATCCAAGGTCACAATGGGAAATTCCATGACTAAAAGGTTGTTTGTTTTAACTGATGTTTGAGATAGACTGATTGATGCGGGAAGTCTATATGGGATGAAGAAATCAACTCCTTGAGGTCTTCGTGAAGCTAATCAATGTAGGAAGCTTTGGATTCTCTCTCTCTCTCTCTCTTGAAAGAGCTTTACATGGATGTCCTTCGAGGGAGTAGTCTATTTATAGCAACGATTGTAGAGAGAAAGATGTCCTTTTGAGGGAGTCATATTTTTATTCAAAGTTTGACTCAAGGAGTTGGATCCCATGTGAGGAATTTTGAGTCATGAAGAGGACTAATGTGAGGAATAGGATTCTTGTTCGAGAAAGTAGGGTGAAACAACCATGGGATCTCATCTAAAGGTAGATGAAAAGTATTCATGAGAATCATGCTATGTGTAGTGTCATGGTACACATATTCAAGAGAAGATAAAAAGTGATGGGTACACACATGATTCTTGTTTAATCATTGGTGAGGTGTAAGAAGTGGATAGTGCTCAAGGGATGAGCATGGAAAGAGACAGAAGATGAGGTAGGACTAAAATTCAATAGTATAATGGTTGAATATGTAAGGCATTAAGGGGATTAGGTTCGGTTTTACCATTGAGTGAAGATAAATGATAAGCACCTGATCCATAAGTATGGGTCATGATACATGGTTTAAGCTAATTAGGAGAAAATTTTCCCCATTTACTTTTTTTTGCTTTGGTTACATGTTGATTTTCGTTCAGGACAAGGTCACTGACTTGGAAGGTTTGTTCATGGACATGTTTGTCGTAGACATGTTTGATACGTTTTTAGTAAACTTGAAGATGATCAAGAGCATTAAGACGACGTTCGTCTAATAAATCAAGTTGTGTTAAATGGTCCTAATGAAATTCATCATCATTGAGCATGTCATGAAGAGAAATGTAGAGTGAGGGAATCTAGACTTTGAGAGGTATAACAACCTCTGTACTGTAGACAAGAGAAAAAGGTGTAGTGGCAGTGGAAGTATGGATACTAGTGTGGTATGCCCACAGAGAAAAAGGAATGTGTGTATGCCAGTCCTTCCCAGTATCATTAACCAATTTCATGAGAATTTTGTTCAAGGTTTTGTTAGTGGATTCATCTTGGCCATTGGTTTATGGGTAATAAGGTGACAAGAAACTTAGTTGAAAACCAAAGGAATCACAAAGTTTCTGCAAGGTTTTTTTTTTGAATTGTTTGTCGTTATCAGTGATGAGGCGATGTGGGACACCAAAGCGATCAATGATGTGATGATTGATGAACTCACATATTTTCTTGGATTTTTTGGAAATGAGAGGTATGGCTTCCACTCATTTTGTGTAGTATTCGGAAGTGGTGATGATCCATTGATGTCATTGGGAAGAATGTGGAATGATCTCTCCGACAAGATCCAAACCCCATTGAGAGAAGGGCCAGGTCACGTCGACCTATAGGGCATGACCGGGTGTATGATGAAGGTTGGCATGTTGTTGGCATTTAACATAGTACTTAACATAGTCACAAAAATCATGGTTGAGGGTCGACCAAGAATAGCCTAGGTGAAGAATATGCTTAGAAACAACAAGGCCACCAAGTGACCTCCACATATTCCATCATGAACTTCCTTGATGGTATAAGGAATTTTTAACTCGTGAGGCATTATAAGTGAATACCATCAAAGTCACACTTATAGAGGAGGCCCCCATGATGACATAACAAGAGACCTTTTTAAGAAAATCATGTTGTCCATTACAAGTGAGGTCGAGAGGTAAGACAGAGAGAGAAAGATAGTCAAAGTATTTTTTATACCAAAGGTCACTCAAGTCGGGGGTAGCGGTTCTGATAGAGTAAACATCGCAAGGTAAGTAAGAGTGTGATTGGAGTCGTTATATGATGAAAAAGATTTTAGAATCAGCGGGTGAAGCGGGTATTTGAGAAGCCAAGAAAGCCATGGTATCAGCAAATTTGTTGGTTGAATGTGGGATGGTTTGAAGGGCGTAGCGGTCAAAGGTGGTAAAAATTATGTCTACATGATGTTTGTACTTTTGAAGTGTCTCATTATGACATTGGTATATACCATTGACTTGGTTTACGACCAATTGAGAATCACCAAAGATGTTGATGGATTTAACATCCAAGGCATAGGTAGTTGGAGACCTAATACGAGCACTTCGTATTCGGAAATATTGTTTGTAAAATCAAAATCTAGTTTAAAGGACAAAGGCATGGGTTCACCATCAAGAAAAATGAGGATAACTCCTACCCCACCCCCATGCGCGACACTTGGAGCCGTCAAAGAAGAGTGTCATTTGGTAAGCGGGCTCGTCTAGGGAAAGGGTGGAAATTGACTCATCTGGAAAGTCAAAATTAGAGGGTTGATCCTAGAAATAGGTGCGTCGGCCAATTTTTCGGTGATAGCTTGGCCCTTGATGGAATTTTTATGGATGAATTCGAGGTCGAGGTTGGCCAAAAGCATAAGCCAGCGTGCAACACATTGATTTTGGTAAGGTTTGGCATACATAAAGTGTAAGGGGTCAGTGTTGGTCACAACATAGTTTTCATGGTTGAGTAGGTAATGGAGGAGTTTTGTGGCAATGAAAACTAAGGCTAAGAAAAGTTTTTTGGGATGGGTGTACTAGGTTTTGTAGTCCAAAAGAGTATGGATTATGTAATAAACCACATGCTCCCTGTGTTGTTCATCATGATGAGCGAGCATGGCTCCCAAGGAGTGATCGGTAGCTGAGATGTATAGGTAGAAGGGTTGATCATATTTAGGTGGAATGAGTATGGGTGGTTGAAGAAGGTATTGTTTTAAGGCCTCAAAAGCTTTGTGGAAATCATCATCCCATTTAAAGGAGACATCCTTCTTGAGAAGGTGATGAAATGGTTGACACCGATCAGACAATTGTGAAATGAAATGGCAAATAGACTGCAACTTACCTTATAGGTTGCGAGTTTCCTAAGATTAGTGGGTGGAGGCATCTCAAGAATGGCCTTGAATTTAGCAGGGTCAACTTCTATACCACATAGGGAAATGATAAATCCCAGGAGCTTTCCTGAGAGAACCATGAAGACACATTTCTTGGGCTAAAGGTGAACATAATATTTAATGAGATAGTCAAAGATGGTTTTTAGGATGGCGAGGTGCTCGAGTGGCGTTTAGATTTGGCCAAGAGATCATCCACGTAATCTTCTAATATACGATGCATGATGTCATGGAAGATGTAGGTCATAGCCCGCTGATATGTGGCACCAACATTTTTAAGGCCAAAAGGCATAACTCAATAGAAAAAGGTCCCCCAAGGGGTGATGAATGTAGTTTTGTGTTGATCCTTTGGGGCAAGAAAGATTTGGTTATAACCCAAGAAGCCATCCATGAGTGACAACATCTCATGACCAATGGTAAGGTCAACTAGTTGGTCAATACCAAGTAAAGGAAACTCATCTTTTGGGTAAGCTAGATTGAGGTCATGGAAATGCAGTAAATACGGAGTCCCCTATCACCTTAGTGATAGGGAAAATGTTAGAAATCTAATGAGGATAGATAATGGGTAAGATGAAGGAAATGGAAAGAAGGTGCTGAAGTTATTCTTTGACGAGAAGGGAAATGTGAGGGTGCATTTTCCTCAGCTTTTGTTTTACGGGCTTAGCATTAGGAATGGTTATGATATTATGGACCACTATGGTGGGGTCAATACCGGGAATATCTATGTAAGACCAAGTGAAAATGTGGTTATGGTTTCTAAGAAGAGAAGTGATGGCTTCCTATTCAACAGAACATCCAAAGATTGACCGATCTTTAGAATGTGAGGGTCGTCCTGAGTATGAATGTTGATTTCAATAGTCAATTCATTCAACATGGTTTACATCTCAAATGGTAGTGACTGATGAATATATGAGTCTTCTGCACCAAGGTAGGTGAGTATAGATTCATCATCCTGGCATTGAACGACGTTAATCAAGGGTGTATCGTCATCGATCATTTTAGGGTACAAGAAGGGAAGAGAAGAGGGAGCCTCACCCTTGCATTGATAAGTCAGAGGCCCCAAGGAAATGGTGTTTATGAAAAAAAAGTTAGGAGGAATGGATTTTGGATCCATTGACTCTATCGGCGAAGGTGGTGATGAAGGTGGAGAAGGGCTGATGTCTTCAATGAGTTCAATGTGGGCCTTCTTGGTAGGTGGTTCAGTAAATCCAATACCACTACGGTTGTTATGCTTGCGAGTAGTACATGGAATAATAGTATGGTAGCCTTGCTCATAAAATTCAAAACCAAAACCCTTCCTCGCATATCGGTGTAGGAAGGTGTGGGTGAAATGGCGATTGGTGAGTGACCGGAGGTTAACGAGAAAATGGGTGGGTTTGTGATGGTGATTCAGTTGTCTAAGTTATAGTATCAAGTCCCCATACGTGAGATTGGTACGAAGGTGAGAGGACCATAATGGATGTGCTCTCCTATATGGTGATCATAGCGAGGGTGTTCATGAAGACTTCCATACTCTTGCAGAGTAAGGAATGTGTTGACACTATATAGGTGATACTCCCCCAGAGTGATGCATTGAAAAATTCCCTCTAAGGGATCGGTGGTTGGTATGTGGGTAGCTGGAATAGATGATGTGTCGAAGGTCAGATTGGAGGTGGAACTAATGAATTGGGAGGCCGATGGTTTAGATGTAGAGGTTGTGGCAGTGGTAGGAAAGGAGGATGTAGATGTGGTTAAGGTAGCAGCTCAACTATTAAGGGGAGGTGTAAGTGACATGGTAATGGTTGTGGATGTAGATTCTTTGATGGATATGAGTACATCATTGGGTTGGTAAAGCATGTTGCAAGTTTTGAAAGGTGATGGGTCAGCTAGAATGGTATAGGTGTGTCCTTCATGCTTGAATTTCACACAACGATGCAAAGTGGAAGGGACACAACCCATGACATGAATCCAGGGTCTACCAAGCAATAGGTTATATTGAAATTCCCCCTCTAAGACATAAAATAACTTTAGAATAGTACGGGGGAACGTGAATGTGGAGGATGACGGTGCTAAGTGTAGAGGTGATAGTGTCATTGAATGAACGCAACATGATGGGATATTTACACATGCAATTGTCGGTATGTGCATTTGAGTGAATGCATGGGAGGAAATGATATTAATGCTTGGGGCCCCATCGATCATAACACAACATACATGTATATCATCGATGTGGACAGAGATGAAGAGAGTTGGGTCTAGGTCATCAGTTTGGTGTGGTGTGATCTCTTCCTTTGAGAAGCTAAGGGAGGCTACTTGGTGAGTAGGTGGAGGCATGGATAAAGGTGGTAATTTGGTGAGAGAGGCTACATGATGGGGTGTGATAATGGAGGCTACAGGTGTAGGTTCATTAGGTAAAACCTCAATAGATTGTAGGACTTCCATGAGAACTTGACTATGGGATTCCGAGGTTTGGATGAGGTCATATAAGGACATTTTGAGGGGGGATTGGTGTATTTTTTAGCATCATGTGGTGTGTGACCCCATTATAAATAGGATATGTGGGGCCAAAGATAGTGATTTTAGGTGTGGGTACGAGATGGTATGTTGGATATAGGATTGTTTGGTGAGTCAATCACATTTTCCTTACCTTTGTCCTTCTAAGAATGGGTAGTAACGTGGATCATGTTGATCGAGGTGGGGAGGTAGGTGAGGTAGGTGAGATATGAAAGGTATAATGACATGAGGGGAAAATCCCGGTGGTAAGAAGGAACCTTATGGGATGAGTTTAGTACATTGACATTTGGGTGGAGGTTCGACGAGTTCTTTGATGTGAACCATGTTAATTTCAAATCTTAGAGGTGCTTCTAGGAGCTATGGGGGTAAAGTTTTGGGTCATTGATTAGGTAGTGAGGAAGAGTCATGGGAATGGGTATTGGTGAAATGGGGTCCTCATCAAGAAGGTAATCATCGACAAAGTTTTCTTCGAGAGGACACAACTGGATAAGAACAATTTTTAAATCTTTACTGATTCTCTACATTGTGCCCCGACACACGATGGTAGGCAAAAATTTTGATGTCATCAAACCCCTTTGGTTTGGGTTTGAGTGGGTCATAATGTTTGAGATGAGGTAATGTGATGACAAATTTTTCAAGGAGGTTGGTTAAGATTTTGGAATAGGACCTGCTTAGTGGATGACAATGGGAAGTGAAGGTGGGTTTGGGTGTATGCATGGCGGACTATAGAGAAACATTCTTTGCACGAGGGGAGTAGGTCAAGCTATGGTTTTAGGTGTTGGTGTGATCTTAGGCGTTGGTCGTGTTTATTTGGGTAGGGGTATGACAGACGGGCGACGGAGAGTGTGTGGTTTTTTTGACTACCTTATTGGAGAGTAGCATATTTTTGTCCTTAGGTTGTACCTTCTTGGGTAAAGGTGATATGGGCACATGAGATCCAAAGGGAAAGGCAGAGGGGGAAGAGGGTGAGTTACCCACGTGGATACTGAGAGGTGTTGTGAAGGTAGATGGTGTAGGTTGTGTAGGGGGTATGAGGGAGAGAGACCAAGTGTAGTCGGTAGTGAAGAAGTAACCGATGGTATTGGAGGAATGGGTGGTAAAGATGCTTTGTAGGTGTGGGTGTAAGTCATTTTGGGAACTTGGGTATGTTAGAGGTTTGCGAGGGAGGAATGGGCTGTTGTGTTTTTGGTTTACCGGTGGGTGAAGGTTTCTTAAGCTGTGCTTTGGAAGGACAAGGTCCTAAGATGGACGGAAAGGGTGAAAGTGATGTAGGTGTGATCAGTGGGGTTTGAGTATGAGTTCTATGGGATTGGTCCTTCTGGTTAGGTGCCGAATTAAGCTTGGCATTGGTTTTGGAGGATGTGGCTAAATCTAACTTGATGGGTGGATGAGTAAGGCTAGCGGTTGGGATGACCCATAAGGTAGTAATAGGTTTAGGCGAGGAAGATGATGTAGGTGTGGGTTTGGATTTAGATGCATGTTGGGTTATGGGTAGGGGTGTGTGTTGAGCCATGATGGGTATCATGGAAGAAGTTGTGATAGTGGTGGTTGTGTTTGGTTCAATTGGCTGAAATATTTTTAGGTAGATAGTGGAAGTGTCAGCAAGTGACATCTACATTTATGTGGAGATAGGAAGTAGAAGACACCCCCAAAGTAAGGCTCTATCCACATAATCTAGGTGATCAGCTAGGCATGAAAATGACACTATTGTAGGTGAGGTTGATGAGGATCCAATGGTAATTCTCATAAAATGTGTCTTAGAGATGGGGAATTTGCTAGCTTTAGCTTCTATGGGTAAGAGAGCCGAAAGTAAGTCTGCAGGATCTTGGGTAGCTGATGGAGAATGGTCACCTAGAGGAAAAGGTATCTCTACTGGATCCTTGATAGGTGGAGGATAAAATGGGTGCTCCTCTGTGAGTGGAGGAGATGGACAAGTATCTTCCATGGATTGGAGAAGTACTATGGGTGACAGCTCTCTAGGTGGAGAAGTCAAAGGTGAAGTAGTTTTGATGTCAACAGAATCTCCTTCATGGGTGAGAGAGGAGATGAAGGATGTCCCTCTATGGGTGGAGGAGTAGGTGAAGTGGGTTCAAGTGTAGGTGGAGGACTTTAGGCTAAGATTTCCTCTATGGAAGGAATATGAGGTAATTAGGTAGTAAAGGATGTATCACGCTGAAAATAGCATGGACCTCGCCAGTATGGCTATCATGAGTTGAGGATTCTCCAGTTTGATTGGAAGAAGGGGCATGATTAGGAAAGGGTTTCTTGAAGATGTGTAGGTTTTTATTAGCAAGTGCATTAGGATTATCCAAGGTTAACTCACCTTTCTTGAGAATTTCTTGGACAATATTTTTGAAAGTGATGCAATTACCATCACTATGACCCTTCACTTGATGATAGTTACGTAAGTCGTGCTCTTTATACCATGCGGGTGTGGGGCGGCGGGTCAAAACTAGTGTGTGGTTTTATGGGAGGAAGGGTGATGGCCCCAACTTTAATGAGATTTTCTAAGATAGAAGAATAAGGTTCCCCAATTGGGGTATATTTCCATTGTTCCCATCTGAATTGAAAAGTCTGGACAAGAGAAAGATTAGATGAGAGACTAGCCTGATTTTTGGATGAGTCAATGACCTTGAGTACCACCGCATTAGAGGTTCCCTTGGCTTTTGAATAATTGTTATTTGGTTTCAGATTAGAAGAGGCATCATTTAATTTGAAGGCCAAATTCTTATTGCGTAGTTGGATTTTCTTCTCTTCGATGGCCCAAATCTCTAAATTACATTCCATGGTGAATGCCTCATTGAAGGTTCGAAAGTATAGATCTTCGTGGTCAGCGAAATATGTCTAGCACAAGCCCGCATGAAGAGCTCTATGATTTCGGATTGTGGTAGTTATAATGTGAGTTGATTGATCAAACTACGCCAACAAGTAAAAAAATATGTGATAGATTCATCATCATACTAACACGTAGAGTAGAGGTTAGTCATGGTAACCTTCTTAATGACATTAATGGAGAAGTGATCCCAAAAGGCTTGAGCTACCTGATTAAATGAGAAGATAGAGTGTCTAGATAACCCACTATACCAATCTAATGTAGGCCTAGTCAGAGACATGGGAAAGGTCCTCAGAAGCAAAGTGTCATCATGGGCGATCAGATAACACCCATGTTTGAAAGAATGAAAATTTTGTTGCGGGTCTTCTTTGTTATTGAAGCGGTTAAATTTAGGCATTTCCCAATGCATGGGATATGGGTGGATAGGAATGAATGGGTGGATAGGCTCATTACAAATCTCATCATAGGTGAGAGTTTTGTGAGATCCGAATCGATGCTTCTAATGTCTACATCTTATCCATCATTAACTTGATTAGGTCATTGGTAGGTTGTGATGGTTGGGTGACTTCTGTAGTGTAAGAGGGTTGGTGTTGGGCATATGACGAGGGTGGCATTCCAGTATATGGTGCTTCCATATAGGTAGATTGAGAATGAGGGAATGAAATAGGGGTATGCACCCAAAATGAATGATAGATGAAACAAGAGGATGCTGATAGTATGTATATGGAGGTGGAAGGGTCGTGGTGACCCTGGTGGTAATGGGGGCTAAGGATTTTGGGATAGAAAGGACAACGTTTTGGAAAGGGGTAGGGGTCACTAACACCGGGGTGGTTGTGTAGCTATGGGTATATATGAAACAATAGGTGCGGATGAGGTTATGTTCTTGGTGGTTGGCAAAGGTATAATGGATGTGGTGGGTATAACGGTGTATGAGGCCCAACTATGAAATGACTGGGGCAAGGTAGATACAGGTAGCACAAAGCTAGCAGAGGATGGGGTAGAAGTAGGAGTGAGTATTGGGGGATAGATATGGGTATGTCGTATATGAACTAACCCGAGGCATCTTGAGTGGATGAGTGGGAAAGATAAAATTACAAGGTGGAAGGGTTCTAGTCAAGGAGTCATGGGAAATCCTCGTCTCCGTGGCAATAGTGATAGGTTTGGTAGGATCCATGGGTCATAAAATAGAAGGTGGTGAAGGACTAGGTGGGAGTGGTTGATGATTGACATGGAATATGAGGGTGTTCACTTGGCTTTGGGTCAGCACCATGTGACCAAGCACTGACGAGGCAAGACTACTTTCTGTAAATGACATAGAAATATAGTAGAGATGGGATAAATAGGTAGTGGTGGGTGAATTGGGGTTAAAATGTCAACTAGAAAATTACACCGCTTAAGGTGCTTAGTTAGGTAAACCAACGTTGGTCACATTTAACTGTTGTTGGTCACTGTGGAGAATGGACAATTTTTCAAAATAAGGAAAAAGGCCAATACTTTGCGAAGTATGTAAGAATATGATGGAATTACCAAGTCAGTGAATATGATAAGAGTGACAGAGACTCTGAACAGTCAAAGAAGGTGAATAGGTGTCCTTTTGAGTAGGTTAACCAAAAGAACAGTGAACTTACGCCAGTTGAGTGAAACCAATTACTGATCGAGAAGGTAATCGATGACAATCACCTGACCAACACAACAGTCCTGTGAAATTGAAACAGAGATGAAGAAAATGTGGTTGTGAGTTAAAATTAAATGTGGAATCAAACTCGAATTCTAAGAATGATGAGAATAATGTCCAGAACACTCGGATGAAGTTGGAAACACCAACTATGATGAGGAACATGCAAGGGAAATACAAAAATGAAGAACGTGACCTCTCATCTCAAAATGTAAGCCAAGCAAAAACACTAAGAAAAATATGATCCTAAGAGTGCTTTTTCTATTATGTTTGTTTAGCTTATGCTATTTAAGGACCGACTCATGAACTTTAGAATAGAATTTTTGGTGAGGATGGCTTCCTATGAAGAAGGAGATCTATAAGGAGAGGTTTTAGGTATGTTATGGTGGGGGTGGGCCATCCTTTGATGGGGTACTGGATAGAGATAACCAATGGGGTGCCCACTATGTCATGATCATGTGATCACCTACAACTTCTTCTAGGTGAGATGTTGTTTAAGAATGTGTATATATTTTAAATTTTTGATGTTTTGGTAAGACTCAGAGAGAGAAAAGAAAGAAAGTGCTTTTATATGATTCGTTTGTCAACCATTAGCTAGGAATGACTTCCAGCGTATAGGTTGCCCTCAATTAATGTGAGAAAATGCAAAAAAGCAAAATGAAATGAAATGATTTTTAAATCCAAATTGAAATGTAGAATTCAATGCCACAAATAGATGAATAGGAGAAGGGATGTTATTTCACTAATGTGAAACTAATGAAAGGAAAGAAATGTTCTTTTTAAGAACTAAAATACGATGGCTTTTAGATAATAGAAGATAAGAAGGTTCCAAGGAGAAAGTTTAATATAAGAAATTTTTAGAAAAGAAACAAACATACAAAATTTTCACCTAGAAATTAAAGAATTCAAAGAACCTCAAATGGGTCCCACCGGTGTGCCAAAATGTTTCACCTGATTCTAGATGTGTTTCTTCGAATGTTGATAAAACAGATAAGGGAAAAGGGTTAGGAGGAATACCTGTTAAGATGCTTTGGTTATAGGTTGTTGCACGCATATGACTTACGATCCATAGTTGATCGTGATATCTTCCTTTTTGCTTGGAGGAACTACCTAAAATGGAAAAAAATACCACTAAATAAAATTTAAACAATATATGTAGTGGACTTCCTAGCGTGTGCTAGATCCGGGAAGTGTGATACTTCCTAGATGGTTTTCAATCCATTGTTTAAAACAACTTAATGAAAACAATAAAGGAAATCCTACTGTAGTTAAGATGATTTAGGTATCTCATTCATCTACAATAAACAAATTCATTCACAACAGGTAAAGCTATGACTGAATCTGAAGGTCAAGGTCTTGGTCAGGGTACTGGTATAGGTTAGGGTGAGATTCTGGGTGGTTTTAGGTATTAGGTAGAGAATGGAATCTTAGTTCTTGGTTTCTGGTCAAATTATAGAGATCGACATCGATCTAGTATGTCCGGTGTCGGTTTAGGTTAACCGGCGATGGTTGTGGGTAATCGGCGCCGGTATGGTTGCGGTAAAAGAAGTTCAATAAAAACTTGGTGGGGTGACAAATCTGAGGCTAGATGGAAATGAGAAGGAAATGGCCAGGTTCGTATGGGTCTCAGGTATGCACAGGAATGATTAAAATCTAGGTATGGGTAGTTCAACAGTGTGGATAAAAGGATGTTCAAGTTTACATGGAGGCAAAATGGTGGGGGAATGGAAAGGGGAGCAGAAACTAATAATAGAAGTAAAAGGATCTATCTAAATAATGATGGAAAAGTGTTGGTTAACAAAAATTACTATTTTTACGAGCTTGATGCTTGGTTAATATTGGTGGGTGATCAAATGGAATGAACTTGATGTAGTGTTGGCTCTTCCATGGATGCTCTCATGAAGGCAAATGGATGTTTGATTGCTTCAGGTACTGGCTATGGATTCTTTGATGTGTGTACTAACATTGGTTTTGCTTGCATGCAACTCTTGTTTTCTCACTTGTTCTCACAATATCCGATTACCTCTCGAAATGTGCCAACCTCGAAATAAGGTTATTTTGGGGGTAAATGGTAACAAGACGATGGTTCCGGCTTAACCTTAGGCGTCGGTTAGGGAGGGATTTCCTAGGTTTACTAAAATAGGCAGATCCCCTTGATTTTCTCAGATCTCATTTGTTTTCTCCATGGATTAGAATGGAAGCTTCTTTCTAACATGTGGGAATGTGGTTAGAGGGAATATAGGCATTTATTTTTAGGGTTTGGGTAGGTCTTAGTTAGTTATGGCAACTTACTAAGAATAGGTCTTAGGGTGAGGTGGCTAGATGAGGTGGATATGTGGGCATTATCCCAATTAGGATATTTAAACAATAAATATGGCGAGGATGATGAATTAATTTAATTTAATTAATTAAATTAATATTATAGTGGGGTGAAGGGGGTCATAACTAGGTGGATGCATTCAAGGTGTTTATTTATCGAGGGACCAAGAGGAGTATGACCCAATTTTGGTGTCTACACATTTATTTTATGATCAACCCACACACCTAATTTGGAAACTAAGAAATGCCTCTCATGTGGTAAGCCCACTCTTTACATTGGTAAAAACAATAACAGATAACAAAACCATCTTAGCATGAAGGATTAATAGTGGATTTATTAGATATATATTAGTAGTTTGTACAGGATGAGACAGAGGTCCATTTGGCATTGAGAACATACAATTTTTCAAGGGAATGATCTTGTTGAGAATATGAAAAATGCAAGAAATGGAACTATTTAGATGCATCCTTTTATAACTATAGAGGATAAGAACTATGCAAGTCTTACAAAATATTGAACTGATATTCTGAAAACCCATATCAAAAATATAAAAGATCTAAAATACGACATTATAATTTATCTTTATACACATAAAATTGGAATACAACAGATAAGAGTTTGAATGATCTTTGAAACTTATCTTCAATTTGAAAAATAAGAAACTCTTCATATTAACAACTACGATTACTGGTCAACAACTACACATGTCTCACAATACTTTGAAGTGATATTCTTAATGCCCGAGATAAAAAAATACAAAAGATCAAAAATAAGGCATTATCTTTAAAACTAGAACAAAATATATTTTATTCAAATCTTGTCCTTCACAAGCATAAACGGTCTTATGAATTAGAGGGAGCCCAAAGCAAAAAGGGTCAACAAAAATTTAGTGGGGAGAACAAAAATATCTCAAAAATAATCTTTAAATATTCTACTTCACAGACGAAACGGTCTATGGGAAGGTACTTTATTTTAGAATGGGAAGTTTTACATTGTGACAACCTTTATAGAAGTTGTGCATGTTTATAATGGTCACAATCCCAATCTCATACAAATAAACATTGCTTGTTTTTAATAATTAATTATTGTATTACCCCTCCTACAAGCTTAGTTTCCTTGCACCCCCTCTTGAATGGTTAACTACACAGACAACATGAGAAATCATTCAATGCAGGTGAATCGTCTCCACACACACACACACACACACACACACACACACACACACACACACACACACACACACACACACACACACACACACACACACATGTATGTATTTTTATGAAATACAAGCAGCCCAAAGTGGAAGGATGAAAAAAGTGGAAACTAGATGAAAAATAAAGTGGAAACAATGAACAAGAAAGATATAGATTCTCGACCCATAGTGAAACTTACAATCTCAAAGACCTTTCTCATCATCGAAAATAGTAACCTCCATCAATCTCTTTACAGTTCCATGGAGTGGCATGAATAAATTGTCATTAATTTCACCAATTTCCATCCAATGGCAAGTCGAAGATGTGTTTGACAAACAAGTACCTTAAATTAATAAATAAACGGTGGAAAATAATTTACTTACAAATTAATGGTCTCACTATGCCATGGTCAAAAACAAAAACAAAGTAAATTTGATCTTTTTCTTATATGATTCCTATATGATAATGGGCAACTGCCCATTCTAAAAAAATTAAATTTTATCTATATTCTTCATATATGATTCTTATATGACAATGGGAATCTTCCCATTCAATACAAGAAATAAATGTTTGTTTGTATGTAAATGGGCATAAGATCCTTCTAAACATTCTAATACAAGCAATATTGAACTTAAACATTTTAATACCTCTATAGGAATGGATACCTAACCATTCAATGGAAGATAAAAAAATTGTATGAGAATGGGTGTATGCCAATTCTAATAATTGTAATACAAGTAATATTGAACTTATTCTTTTCAATAACTCTATGAAGGCTATGAGAATGGGAAACTATCCATTATAAAACAAGCTATATTTTATCTATGTTCTTCTTTTATGATTCCAATTATGAGAATGGGAATTTTATCATTAGATACAACATTGAACTTAATCATTTTAATTCATATATGAAAATGATTAAGTTCAATATTTCTTAGCTCAACAGGTAAGATTTACCCACCCAACTTGAGAAGTCATCTCGCCCGCCCAACTCATCCGTTCACCTTGTGCACCTAGCTCGACCGGCCAATTTGTCTACCTAGCTTAGTATATTATCTCACCCATGAATATGGGCTGGTCACCTCACACACCCATTTGGGCTTGCACAACTAGGCCACCCACTTTCGTAAAATAAGTAACCCTACCTAAGTGGTAACCCCACACTATACTTTGGTAATAACAAAACAGTTAAATCCTCGTCTTAGCATGAAGGATTAAAAGTGGATTTCTTAGAATCATATACATTTTTTGCAAGGGAATGATCTTGTTGAGACTCTGAAACATGCAAGAAATGGTCATATTTAGATGCATCCTTTTATAACTATGGAGGATAATAACTATGCAAGTCTTACAAAATATTGAAGTGATATTCTTAACACCCAATCAAAAAATTAAATTTTTTTCTAAAATATGGAATTATCTTTATACCCATATTAGAATACAAGATAAAGAAATCTATATGATATTATTCATCTCATGATAAATCAATAGAGAAGTGTTGGAAGCATCTTTGAAAATTATCTTCAATTAAAAAAGAAGTAAATTTTTTCTTCCCAGTAAAAAAGTAAATTCTTCTTCTATGAGTCATTATTATTTCATGATTTCTATATGTTAAATGGACATCTATCCATTCTAAAAAAACTAAAATTTATCTTCCATATGTCTCTTCTAAACATCTATTCATCTTCCATCTGTTGTTCTTCTATGTTTTATATGAGTTAAAAATACTCACAATTATTCTATGATTATTATTTGAGAATGAGAATATGCCCATTCTAAACATCTATTGTTCTTCCGTATGTTCTTCTATGTTTCCTATACGATAATGGGCATCTTTCCACTTGAATGGTATTAATATGAAGATGAATATTACTTTATTTTACAATGGTCCACTCCCCAATTTTGTAATGGAAGGAAAACCAGATGATATTCTTCATAAGAAGAGGAATAAAAATTCATTGGTGTTTCTCAGAAATTTCGTTTATTTTCTTCATGAAAATAGAGAGATGCCAAAAGAAAAAGAATAAGAAACACATATAGATAGAGGTTTCACCTAAAATATCCACTATATTTGTTAAGAATAATGTTAACTACGTAATTTTTGATCCCTCTTAAAGGTATGTAATGCAGCACTCAATTTCCCCAAGGATAGTCTAGCCAATATGGTCCTCCTTCCATATCATTTGTTTGGAATCTACTTATGGTTAGCCATAACAAATTAGAATTTGCCATGATTACTTGTTTTTTATATTGCCCTCTCATAGTGTTGGTTTGGAGGAGGAACTTGAGCATTTTGATCTCAACACTCTATCCCTATTCATCGAATTGATGCAAAAGCTTGTTGGGTCCATTGTTCTTTGGTGGAACCTTTGGCAGAGAGGAACTAATCCCTCACCCATTCAAAATATATGAGAATGGTCATATGCCCATTCAAAATATCTATTATTCTTCTATGTTTGCTAAATGTGAATGGATATATATATAGTAAGATGAGAACTGAGAACTACATAAGGCTTGATCCCTCTCAAGGGTATGTAGTGCAGACACTTGGATCTACCAGGGATAGTCCAGCTAGTATAATACAATTATTAATATTTACAAAACAAAAAATGTTACTGTCACAATGCACAACTTCCCATTCTATCTTCTATAATTCTTATATGAGAATGGGCACAAATATATCTATCTAAAAATATACATTTTATCTCTATTATTATTCTATGATTCTTAATATATGAGCAAGGTTAGATCATAATAATGTTTGTTAAGTGCAGTGTACATTTAATCCCAAAGGATGAACAATGGGTAACTTTTCCTTGCATTCTTGGTAAATAATCCATCAATGGAAATAGACACATACATCATTAAGGCAACATAAACACGATTCACCAATGATATAAGGCCTAGATGGACATGATTATTCATCGGGATAAAATGCTTTACTTTTATTACTATTATCTAACCATGATGAACAATGACATAATATCATAGCCATGTTTTACGTAGTGGTGTGAATTAAATGACATTAATATTATAGCCATGTTTTAGGTTATTTTCATTTAGAATAAAATATAGCAATGTTCAAAGTAAATTTTATACAACAATTATTAATAATTACAAAATAAAAAATGTCTGCATATTCTTAAAACGTTGTCATAATGCACAAATTCCCATTCTAAAACAAAGTAACTTCCCATGTTAAAATTAACTTAAATTTATCTCTATTATTCTTCTATTAGTTATATAAAAAAACTACATGTGAATGGATTAAAGAGAATGGATATATATATATATATATATATATATATATATATTGAGATGATAAATACATAAGGGTTGATCCCTCTTGATGGTATGTAGTACAACACTTGGATTTTCCTAGGATAATCCAACCAATATGATACAATTATTAATTACTTCAAAACAAACAATGTTTTTTTGTATGCTAATGGGCATGTGCCCAACCCTAAGCATGCACAACTTCTATAAAGGTTGTCACAATGCACAACTTCCCATTCCTTCCCATGTTAAAAGAAAGTATATATATATATATAATAAAATGATAACTACATAAGGCTTGATCCCTTTCGAGGATATGTAGAGCATAATATGCCCATTCTAAACATTTATTATTCTTGAATCTATTACTCCAGCTAAAAAGATATAATTATAAACAAGAACTTGAGCAATGCATTGAATGATTTCCCATTTTTTGCTTTTAGGATGGGGTGTAGGAAAACATGAGTACCTAATCATTTTTTCAACAAGGAATATTCAACTAGCAGTCATAATGGAATTTTATCATTTAATCATAAATATGTGATTCATGTCAATTTTTGGTAATGCAATAACATCATGTGCTTAGATCACATCTTCAGGATGAAATGCTTCACTTCTATTACTACCTTGATGTTTCACTTTTTCTTTACAATGAAATTATTTACTTCTATTACTACCTTGATAAAAATCAATCTTCAATATGATGAGAACTACATAAGGCTTGATCCCTCTAGAGGGTATGTAGTGCAGCACTTGGCTACCAGGGATAGTCTAGCCAATATGATACAATTATAAACATATATGAATTATGAATGTAGAACATGCGTTTCAAGGGATGTCCATGAATTTTTCTATATATGGTGTTTATAATTCAACTGGTATGGAGGTTGAAGATGAGATAGTGGATCTCGATTGGAAACATTCAGAGGCCTTGGATATTATCAAACCAAATGAAATTAGAGTTATCATCCTTGAACATCCTTTCAAATGATCAAGATCAATGCATTTTTGGAAGCACATGATTGAGAGATGCAACTCTGATGTATCCCTGTATTAATATTAAATGGTGGAAAAATTAATTAAAGGAAACATATAATACAAAGAGGTCCTCACTTATCTTTATGGTGGAGAATCAAAATCAAGATATCATGATCCAACAATATTATAAATATCTAACTACGCCTCCAGTTAATAGCCCCTACAAATTTTGTGTTCTTTTTATTATCGTTATTATCTATACATTAATTATTTTACAATGTTTACGTTTTCTAGTATTAAAATGTACATCCTTCATATATTTTACTCCTAAAAGTTCTTTTCATATTATATAATATATCTAAACAAAAGTTAGAAGTTTAATTAGAGAAAAAGTGTTAAAAATTTTCCATTCTCACAGCTTTTATAGATTTCGTAAAATGATTAAGTTCAATATTGCTTGGGTATATGCCCATTCTCATATAGATATCATAGAAGATGAATAAGGAAAAAATTAAATATGTTTCAAAATATTTAGAGGTATTAAAATGATTAAGTTCAGTATTACTTGTAGTTGAATGTTTACAATGGGCATATGCCCATTCTCGGACAAAATTTTAAACAAGATAAGGCTGTGAGAATGCACAGCTTGTCATTGTAGGACAAAGTAAATTTCATCACTATTATTTTTATTGAGAATGGGATTGACATGAAGAGCTAAAAGTTTTTTTTTACAATGGGAAATTGTCCAACCTGAAAAGGGAAAGGAAACCAAATGATATTATGAATCATGGGTAGAGTTAGAAACCATCATGCATGTGAATGTATTGGTGTTTATAATCAAACAAATAGATCACTTGCAATAGCATCATGGTGAAGCTTACCATTCCCAAGAACTCCACTTTGCCTTTGAAAACATTAATTGCCAATAAAATTTCCACTATTGCATGGATAAGCTCGCTCTACTAAATTTTTTTAACCACTTCCATTATAGAGGTTTTAAAATGATTAAGTTCAATATTGCATGTATTGAATGGGCATATGTCCATTATCATATATCAATCATATATTTTTGTTAATGATTCCTATAGAAGAATAGGCATCTGCACATTCAATACAAGATTGAACTTAATCATTTGAATACCTCTATAAATTATATTAGAAATAATGGGGAATGACCCTTCTACCTTCTAAAAAGGTGAACTACATAAGGCTTGATCCCTCTCGTCAAGGGTATGTAGTGCAACACTTGGCTTCGACGGGGATAGTCCAGCCAATATAAGACAATTATGAATAATTAAAGAGAATTTCACAAGGTGAAAATTACAAGTTTTGAAGAGTGGAGACCTAAAGACAAGTATTTATCGTCAAAGTAAAATTTGGTCTTTAAATTATTTGGATCATTCTAACGTTGGTGATACATTGCAAGTGATTCAGATTTGCATCAGACAACCATATTATGTAACATATCTCTCATACAAATAGATAAATTTATGCAACATTATATTCTTCTTTTATGATTCCTAAATGACAACATGTATCCTCCGGTGACAACAAGATTGAATAGGTATCTATTTAGTGAATACAATATTAAATGTATTACAGTGATTAAGTGAGAATGGACAACAATCTATTGTTTACAATTTTTACTTTACATTCTAAGTATTTATGTTCATTGGAAGCAACTGTTGAGCGCTTACAAATTATTATGAGTGGAGAACAAAGTGCAAGCCATGAGGTTAATCCATTAGAGGGATAAATTATTCTTGACAAAAATAGGATGTCGTCCAACCAACAAGAAGTTTCCCAACAAAACACACAAAACACACAACCGATGGTGATTAATAGTAAAGCCAAATCAAACCCTTCACCATCAATTATGATAGTTGGCTCATGAAAATTTATAAGTATTATTTAAAATTTAATTATTATTTTTACTTGTCAATATTATTCGAAATAAATTTGGTGAATATATCCTAATTTCAATTTTTATGTGCAGATACAGCTGGAGAAAATCCAAAAATATATGTAAAGAAATAGGTAAAAATATTAATCCTTTTTATTTTTCAATATTAGTTGGAATCAATTTGATAAATACATCCTACTTTCAATTTTTATGTGGAGATACAGCTGGAGAAAATCTATAAAATATACAACCAACAAATATATGTAAAGAAATAGGTAGAAATATTTTGTGAAATATTATTATCTTATTTGAAATACATACAAGTTAATAATGAAGTTTAATATTATTTTTTGCAGTTCCTCCAAAGACACCAAAAAATATATGTAAAGAAATAGGTAAAACTATTTTGTGAAATATTATTAATATATTTGAAATACATACAAGTTAATAATGAAGTTTGATAAAAAAATTGCATATTGTCACCGAAGAAACCAAAAAATATATGTAAATAATAAGGTAAAAATATTCTATGAAATATTATTATTGTATTTGAAATACAAAAAAGTTAATAATGAATTTTAATTTATTTTTTTACAGTTCCTCGAAAGAAACATTTGTGTGTTCTTGAATTAGAAGGATTATTAGTTTAAAAGAATACTTCTAAAAAGACAAATACATGCCAATTGAACAATGAGCTCATCCTACCACAAATTTCTATTTCCCAACTTATAAATTTTGTATCTAAAGAGTTTCATCGAATATCATTATGGTCTATGTTGGATACAAATGCCAATGTAGAAAAACTAGCAACGAAACTATTACACATAGTTAAAGTGGACGTGCATCCTTTGTTTTGTTGTGGTATGGAGCATTGCGAAAAAGAGTGAGACAAATTTATTAAAAATTAGGAAATAATTTGGAAAACACCAAAATTTCCGTATAAATGTGAAACTACAATTGTAGTTAATGTAATCAACAAAGGAGTCCTTGAATATTTTTTTTTGGTGTCTCTAAAGGTTTTTGAAAAAGACTTTAAAAATAATAAGTGGATTATGTCATTATTGTTTACAAAACTATCCTGGGTATGGGTTGCAGATGATGTAAGAGACATCTTGAAGGGATGTTCCTATTTGAAATAAAAGTGAAATAAATCAATTTATAAAATTATGTTTATAACATTTTTGTAGTTATTTTTCCCATTTCCCATTTGAAGTTATTATTATATACTCTTTAATAATATGTTAGTGATGGTTATAAGTATATAATTCTCAAAATGTGTTAATTAGAATTTTTAGTTCTTCACATTTCATCCAAATAATGTGATTAGTATATAATGATAATTTAGGATGTTATTGATAGTTTACCATTTAATGCTCAAAACTAGCTTTGATAGGTCTATACAAAAAGAAATTAATTACCATCATAACAACACATTTCATTAATATTGATTTTTTTACTCTATTTCATAACAATGGATTTATTACCATCATTTTATGCAAAAATAATTGTGACTTGTATTTATCTCATAACAACACATTTCCACGATTACTGAGCTTGATTGAGTTTACTTGTTACTATTATGTTGATTAATAAATATAAATTAATTGGTTTGTTTTTGTAGTCTATCTCATAAAAATATATTAATATTGGTTTATTTTTGTAGACTATCTCTTAACAATTCATTTATTACCATCATTTTATGTTGTATTCATCTCATAACAACACATTTCCTACCTTCATTCTATGCAAATAAATCCACGTTATAATTAAAAATTTGTAATTTTTATTGATATCATAAATTAGAAGCAATATTAGACACAAATATATATGATCAAAATATGTAAAATATACAACATGAAAATGTGCACGACCCCATAGTTAAAATAAATCACATCCAAATTTTTCTTTCTTTCTATATTGAGTTTATGAGAATGGGCATATGCCCATTCTCATCACAATGATAAAAATGTTTGTTTGTATGAGAATGGACATATGCCCATTCTGTCTATGTGTATTTTTATTCTATGATTCTTATATGAGAATGGGCATATGCCCATTCAATACAAGATAAAAATGTTTGTTTGTATGAGAATGGACATATGCCCATTCAATACAAGATAAAATTGTTTGTTTGTATGAGAATGGACAATATAAGTATTTTTTATGCATTGCAAAGTTATAAATGTATTAATTATTCTAATAAGTATTTCCTATTCTTACTAAAAATTGTAAACCCCTAAAATGGAAATCCCTCATACATGATATATAATTCCAAAAAACCCTTTTTTGGATTCCAATAATAGCCAAATCAAATTCCAAAAAACCCCTTTTTGGATTCCAATAATAGCCAAATCAAATTCCAATATTTGGTATAAGTAAAACCAACATAGACAATTTCAGTATTTAATCTAGATTGTAAAATGTCCATATTTAATGAAATTATGATTTTATGCAAATAACATTTTATATGAAGATAGGGATAGTTTTTCTAGGAGGAAGAATGAAAAAATCTTGAAAGTGCTCTACACCGATTAGAATGGTGATATGACCATGAGAATTCATGTTTGTGTGTAAGCCTTGATGGAAATAGTCATTTGTTCATGATTCATTATAAGGTTGTTGCATTTGTACATGTATTAGCAGGATTTGAGAGCATCTACATATGTATCCCTCTTATTTCATTATAAATGGACATGTTCAATAGACTTGCCACAATTATTTTTTTCATTCTCTCTCATTAATCGATTTGGAATTCAAGTAATGTATTTTTTCCTTATAAATATTCCATGAGTTCTGATTAAGAACTCATATATTAATGCCTAGTTGGTGATTTTGTGGTTTGGATGGTAAAGAGAATGATATTTTTAGTGGTTCTAATGGGTATTGTCCTTTTGAACCTGTAAAATTTCCTTGCTGATTAATGATGCTTGGGTGAGATTTTGTTAGTCTAAGGTCCTTGGTTTTTTAGAACATAAAATTTAACTCGTGCATGGGGTTCAAGTCTTAGGGGCTTAAGTAAGAGAAACAGGGATTTTTGTGTTGTCTCTCCTCCATGGAGGTTCCTTGCTAAAAATGATTATTAGAAACTTATGGTATCTTACCGGCCATATTAGGAGATGAGGGATGTGTTATGATGTAGTAGTATACACAATTTCCTAATCCCCTTGCATAATTTTTATCCTTTGACCCTTACCCTTTGCAGATTCATCCCCACACTATATTTATCAAATAATTTCCCTATATACCATATAAGTCCTACAAATTTCATCTCCATTGCATATCCTATATGAGATATGTCAGCAAGATACATATATATGTGCAAAAATCAAGTGTGTCCACCATTTCATTCATTTCTAAAGAATTTTAAGCACCAATACACAAGGGTATATGTGAAATTATCTTAGAGTGATGTTTGATACCACTTAAGATCTATCACTAGAAGCTTATGTTGTACTTCCCAAGCATTTGCATTGTTTTGTGATCATTATTTTGAGTGAAAATTGCATCGGTGGCTGAACTTGGACTCTAATTGACCTCCCCAAAGTTTGGAGGTTTTGGGGCTCATTCTTGACCTCTCCTTCTCTTAGGATGTACCTCGGGTTTTCTCACCCTAGCCTAGCTAGAGAAAAAAGTAACAAGTGGATATCCATACCCTCTATCACATGCCTCCCTGTCACCCCCAAGAAGGCTTGTTTGGGTGATCGAGGGAAGACCCTCGTTCCCAAATGAAAAATAAGAAAACTAGGGGAAGATGAAAATAAAGAAAACTAGGTGGGTCTTCCCCTTATCCCCTCCCCCTCCTTGCATGTCTTTGGGATTCCCCTGGGGTGTTAGATTAGGAGCTAATATGTAAAATGTCTTTGTTGCTAGGGACTTAAACAAATTTTCACCTAATTTTTAAGTTTAATATATATGTGGTTTTCTATTCTCTATGTTTATGCGGTTGTGTGGAAGGTTGTTCAGTTGAGTTAAGTATTTTTCTATATCAAAGAATTTATTAATTTTCTAGAGTTTAAAATCTAGTGGTGACTCCAATGTCATTTGGATGATTCAGAACAATGTTTTGCTTTCTATATAGTTCATTTATAGTTTACCCCTCTAGGTTTGTAGTAGTTACAAATCACCAATTTGGATCTAGATTTATGGGATGGTGTTTTTACTGTTTATTCATGTTTGAGGGATTTATTTTTGGAAGGTGTTAATAACAACATGATATATTCTTGTCTCAAATCCCCTTTTAGAGTTAATGCCTTCAAACCTATAGAATTTAGATATCAATAAGATCCTTCATGGTATCGAATTCGGTTACATTGTTTTCATGGATATGGAAGTATTGATGGGGAACAACATTTTGGTTTGTTTGAAAAAATTATGCAAGAATATAAGATAAAACACAAATATATTTTCATAAAAAAAAATTGTGTATTCTTTGAAAGAGGAAGTCATGGATTAGTTCAAATATTTGCCTCAAGATTCATTACATTCTTGGGATGAAATGGTAACAATGTTTAGAACTCAGTTTGAGATGACCTTTTTTCCTTTTTATGAATATAACAATAATGGAAGAAACTTGGTTTATGGAAAATATACCCCAATACTAATAGATGAAGGAATTGAAATCATAAGACAATTATGTGTTGTATGTGCACTCGTAGTATATGATATTGGAGAAGTTGGTAAATTTATTGGACAAAATAGTAATGTTTCAGCCTTTTTGAAAAGGAATTTGGTGAGGAGTATTTGAGCTCTGAGAAGGTAATCATGGATCATGGTTTTATAGGTGATTATATATTGAAAGTTAAGTATGATGATCATGTTATTCTATGGTGTGATAAGTGATTTATGCTTCATGTGCCTTATAGTCAGGATGGCTTGGTTAATACTACAATATGTGGTTTAGGTATTTAAGGAGACCACATATTAGGTGACTAGAAAAATTGTAGAAACAAGGTATCTTTGACTGATCTTTTGTGTGCTAGGACAACAGATGAATTTTGGGAATCCCTCATGAGGGTATGTTACTCTCCCTTGGAGGTTACTGGTAAAGTGAAGTTGAGACAGGGTAACAATTCTCTTAGTCATGAATTTTCTTGAGTAAGAACTTAGATGATTGGTATGTATGAAGGGGATTCTCTTCATAGGAAGATAGGTGTTTATTGATTGATGCGTTGGTTGAACATGAAAGGGAATATAAATTATGGAGTAAGTCATCAAGTGAACCTATTTTTATTCCTTTGAAGATAGACCTTGACTATTCCATTGAACTTGGAATGGATGATTCAACTCTCTAATTTGATTGCAAGTTTAATGAGTTAACCACTTTTATTGGAGACATTCATACAAACTTCATTGTGGATGTTGTTCATGTTTCACATATTGTGTCGATTGTACAAAAGTCATGAATGTGGCAACATGTACTTGTATTCAAAAGAGGCATGCATCAACTTATCTATAAATCCATCCTTATATGTGTGTACCTCTTCATTATCTAATCAATTGATTGAGTGTCATTGTTTTATAGGAATCCTTGAGTAACAAAAAGATAAGTTCATGTCTCGGGATTTGAATACGCTTAAAAAACACCGCCTCTTTGGCACAAGAAGGAGAGGGGTACATGGTTGTTGGTACCCACTCTTTACTTAGTAAGCATATGTCTTGTGAAATGAAAATTCCCCAAGAGGGGATGTGAGAGACATGGTTGTGGGAAATATGAGTGATGATGAATATGTTGATTTTAGTCTTAATTACTTTTTTGAAATTAGAAGGGTTTTGTTACGTGGTGACTTGACCAAAAATGAATATCAGGAATATATCAAGAATTTTGAGGAATACTAGAGTTTAATAATAGTTAAATATGACTTATTTGTTGATTCAGTTAACAATTTTTTTGTTGTGAACATGGGTGAGTTCTGTATTGAAAGGAATATGTAGTTGTTGGTTATTATTTAAGTAAATGCCTTGAACTTTGTTGCCATCAAAACCTAGCTTGGTTATTTTATCTTAATTGGAAATTTATGCACCGTGTGGGATCTGAGTGGTTATTAATGGAACTTTTAGGTCCTCGAGCCATAGTGGTTTAGTTTTATAGGGTTTAGTTTTCTTTCTTTGTTGTCTTGATCCTTTTTTTGTTATTTTATGGTACGTAGTTTTGATTGTTATGTCCATGATATGTTGTATTCGTGTTCATTTATTAGAATCTATTTCCTAATGGATAGGCATATGGCCTTCTTCTCCCATGGTTATTTTTGGTGTTCTTTAGACACCCGTTGGGGGAGTCCATCCCTAATATGGAGCCGATGTTGGTTACCATAATTGTCAAGCCACATTCAGGTACCATGTGACTAATTTTTATCCCATTTTCAAAATTGGTTCCCTATTCACTTCTTTTGCTTTTATATTTATTGTAATCCTTTGTACCCATATGTGAGTTATCAGCCTATCTATTTGTATTCTTTATTGGAAAATTATTTCTTTAAAAAATTGAAATAAATGATGACTTATATCTTCATGTGTTAACAGGACATTTTAATTTCTTTGCATGACTGACATGTTTTGTATAAAATGTAATTTACTCCTTGAAACCCATTAAATGTAAATAATTCGGAAGCTCTGGAGGCTATGAGAAAATTACAAATATAAACTTTTCATCTTTTAGGTATTTATACGAAATGCAAGTTAAGTTCCCAACCATGCGGTGTGAAGGAAAAACATGAGGCAGGGTGATCGGGATGAGGGGTGGTAAATTCAAGTCATTGTGTACACCATGATATATGTGCAAGGTGATGGTTTGACTACAAATCCTAGGGTGATCTTGGGAAGGTATGTTTGGTCAATTTTACACATGGAAATTGTTTGGGACTCAATGTTAAATTTATATTTTACCTTGCCTTGTGTATTTGTGTGTTAAATGAAACTTTTATTACAAATCCAAATTCTTGGTCTTGTCGTTGGTTAGTAATTGGAATCTTTTAATATGTTCCGAGTGTATCGTAGTTATAAATAGATGTCTTATTTTCAATGGAAAGGCTTGAAATTAATTGAGCAATCATAAGTGATTTCTCCTTATGGAATGATTCAAAGTTGATAGGTGGTGCATTCAATAACAAGTATTGTTCAAGAAGTATATTGTGTAATTTCACTTAATAATAAAATTTGTATGAGTCTGAATTGAATTAAAATATTTTAAGAATGATAAATTAGAAGAAATAATACTTCATAAAAAAGAAAAAAAGAATAGTTTGAAAAAGTATTTTCTGTGAAAAATAGGGAATTATTAAATGGGTCCTTGCCCTTGATAGTATGTATACAAAAAGAAAAAAATTACATATGGATAAGGGGTTAGTTGTCTATAGCCATGATTTATCTCGATAACACTAGAAGGGGTGCCAAAAGCCTATCCCTATGGTGTCTGAATTCATCATGACAAACAATACTAAACAAAAATTGAATGTCACTGAAATTAAGCCCAATGACACACCCTTGGCCATCATTTCTTGTACTCCGAATCGTGGCCCATTTAGAATATTGATGAGCTCCATTTTTATCCTAAGTTATTTCACCCACTCATGGAGGTTGAGACCCCTTTTCGGTTATGATTTTTATCTCTAGAGTGTGGATGCTTGACTTGCAGAGGCCCATACAAATTACCCGGTTGAATCATTCTCGTTAGGATTCTATTTTATTAAGGGAGGATCCCCGACCATCACTTCAGTAGTTTTAAATTCAACCATGGTGGGCTCTTGTGTAGAGAGAAACTCTTCTTATTTTTCCATTCACTTAATTAAGGGTGATTTTCCACCTTGTGGTGTGTAGGTTGTGTTACGGTGGGGAAGATTTGTTTCTAGTAGAGAGGGAGTGTATTAGGATATTAATATGTTCATCTTCTCATTATGGATCCCAAGACAGTGATGGGATCATTGATGCTTCAATTTTTCTACATTCAGGTGGTTTTGGTTGTAAAGGAGATGGAAGTGTAGAGTCTAAAATATGGGGAAGGAGCCACAAATCTTTGTAAGTCTATCCAAAAGGATAAAACTAGCACATTCTTGAAGGAGACTTTCATAGAATTGGATTGAACGTTTGGGATGCTAAATACTAACCTAATAAAATCCTTGTTCATCCTAGTTAATTGAAATAACTCATAAAGGTTCTCAAGTTATGGAGTTGAGGGGTTTGTTCCTAAACCAATGATGCCATGGTAGGAGGATAATGTATAAGAATGAATAATGAAAGGGTTTACAAAATTTGGTTGATGGTTTGTGACCCAAATTAATAAGCAAGTTGAGTTTGAATAGGTATATTATAACAGAGTAATGTGCATGAACCATTGATTTGAAATTGAGTTGCATATCCCACCTAATAATTTGGAATGAGTTGGCACACATCATTACAAATCATTCATAAAAATGCGTATCCACGGGTGACATTTAAGTGTTAATTTTTTAAAAATAAAGGTATAATCTATTAAATGCATTTATTTTTTCCTTCACACTATGCTTTCAAATTAAAATCAAATCACAAAAAGGTGTGACATGTGATGAATTTCAGTTGATCATGTTGGAAAGATGGTGACAAGGCTAGATGATAGAAAGTTGAAGGATGTCAAGGAGGAATATTCCCTATTATTCCTTAGAAGTTCTAAATAATGGCTTAGGCATGAATGAATTAAGATTCTAGTGGAATATTTTCTTAAACTCTTATGTGGATAACATTGTATAAGAAGATAGAGATGATTTATTTGGGAAGAATAAGGGAAAGATATTTGGAAGTGGTCTACAAGGATTGGAATCGTGCTAAGACCATGGGAATTCACTTTTGTGTGTAAGCCTTGCTGGAAATAGTTGTTTGTTCATGATTCATGCTAAGGTGGTTGCATTTATACAACCATTAGTAGGATTTGAAAACATTTTCATATGTATCCCTTATATTCCATTATAAATGGACATGTTCAATAGACTTGCCATACTTAATTTTTTCATTCTCTCTCATTAATTGATTTGAAATTTAGGTATTGCATGTTTTCCATATACATGTAACACCCTCGACAATTGTTATATTCCTCCTTTGCATTTCAAGTGTTGACATGTGATTTTATTCTAAATATGTGTTCTTTTGATTGATGGAGATCATGCTTGATATGGATAAATATTTTTTGTTCTTAAGATCATTAGATTGGAATGGAATGGCTTCCTTGAATCCATTTTTCACTTCTTGTAGGTGAGTTGTAATCTGATTTAAGAGTTACAAACTTACCTCTTTATCTAACTCATCCCTGGATCAATTTCTTTGATCCAAGGAATGTTTTAAACCTTCTCAGTTGAATGAATGGTAAATTGACATTCCATAATTGAGGGACATGGTGGACTGAAATTTGGTATTACAAGTTCTTTAATCTTGTGTGAACGTATTTCTATTCAGTTGTATGTTGTGCTTAGGTCCTTGGAGATTGATCTTAACAGTACATTGCTAACGTAAATGAAATACAATATTTTCATGGCATAAGAAGGATTCAAAATCCTAAAACTAAAGGATTATCCTACGGAATCCTAACTGGTAAGAATATTCACTACCTAGCTATGCTACTTAATTGAATTTTTATTCTAATCTAAGCCTTGTGCTAAGGGAATATGGAAAGGTTGCTAAGCTATCTAAATTAACCTAAAACCTAATGCTATATGGTTATGAGATGATCTAACCTAATGTTGGAATTACCTAAGGTAATGTGTTAAGACCTAAGGTAATTATTCCTAAACTAACCTAAGTTTAAGGATCTATCCTAAGCTATTTTAATGGGAACCTAAAAGGGTTGCATACCTCTAAGGTGACGGTTCCAATGGCATTTAATTGTTGATAAGGTTCTTAAAGGAATAAGGTACTACCAGTTTTGGTAGGGGCTAGTTGATTTGGCGAGGCTTATGTGGAAGCTCCACTAAAAATGGAATTACATGTTAAATGGGAATTGGCATTCACCAGATTTGGGAGGCGGTGGCAAGGAGAGTTGAGTAGGAAAATTGGAATTAATGAAATTAATTGGCCTTAGTTTTGTTCACAAACCATCTAGGAAACTTGGAAGGTGGGTTTGTGGGAGGTTGTTGGTTTTTGCATGCTTTTCAGATTTTTCTCTACATGAAGCAAACTAGTTCTTCAAACCAGTAGTTTGACTTGCACTTCATTGCTATTTTTAACTCACCTGGTCTATTTTCAATCATGGGAAGGTATATGAGGCATGCTTGAGGAAATTTTTGGTTGGTTGATCTTTCATGGAGGAGAAAAGGAGTTGGAAGCTCATTTGGAAGTCTCCTTCAATTTGGCAGAAGCGCTATCAGGCATGATAGGCTCTAATCTTTAAGATCTCTTGCTTTCTTCTAAATGTTTCATTAAAATGACTCTGCTCTTATGAGATTCTTGGCTTACATGTTTTATCTAGTTATTTTCTTGCTGGGTTTTGTAATCTTTTAAAATTTGGGTATAATCCATGGTAATTAGTGATAAGTGTTTGAAATTTTATTGGTATATGCTATTAGTGAGACATGCATAGAAACTTGTTAGTATAAATCAGCTTGTCATTTCTTGAACCAGTATATGAAGAAGTTGTGTTTTCAACTGACCTTCGTCATTGTTTATTTGGTTCTGAGTTTTGGAACTTGAATCCCGTCTGATCTTTCTGTGGAGCTCATCTTTATTTGAGCTAAAGCTTGTAGTTGAGTATGTATTTTTTTTGAGCTAGAGCCTGTATTTGGGTTCATCTTTTGTTGAGCTTGAGCATGTATTTGGGTTCATGTTTTGTTGAGATAAATCTTGTAGTTGAGCTCTTGTTTTGTTTGAGCTTGAGCTAGTATTGAGCTAGTGTTCGTTTGATCCTGTATTCAAGTTCGTGTGTAGCTAAGCTTGATTCGGGGTTAGTTTTTGTTAAGGATTGGGTTGGAGGTTCTTGTCACTCTGAAATAGTGTTTGGATTCTTGAGTAATCTTGGACTATTATTTTAAGTCCATATGTACCTCTGTACTCGTGTTTATTCTTTTGTTATTTTGACTTTGATTAATGAAGTTCGTAATTTACACAGTAATAGTATTTTTTTATTAGTTCTGAACTCTGGTAGGAGCTTGTGTTTTGAGCTGGTATGAGCTTTCTTGTTTGATATGCAAACTGGAATGGGAATTGTGGTTTCCCTGAACCTGCGAATATCTACTTGAATAGTTCTGAACTCCTCTGTGAGAAACTTGTGTTTCATTTTGAGTTGAAATAGGTTTCTTGTTTACACTATAAACTAGTTAAGGTTATCGTGTTATATTCTAACTTGTATCATAATATTTGTATATATCTATGATCATGTTTGAGATTTTGTGATTTGGTATTGTACATGTAATTTGATACATAGTGTTTGAATTTTTAGTTGAACGACGTGTTAGCTCTGTTATGGTAGTTGTGAGTTGGTTTTAAATTGTATTCTAGTTGGAAGCTTATAAGTAATTACTCGGTAAGTAGTATGACTGAGTTGTTTGAGTATCTCTTAGAGATTTAACTAGAAATGTTTTCGTTTGTTAGTAGGATTTGGAATTATTTTAAAATGAGTTTGTACCTGTGCTTAGAAATAGTAGTGGAGGTAGAATACTTAAATCTGTTTAGCTTTGATTTTGTTTTATAGTTCTAAAAGAATTATGAATCATCTACGTTTAAGTACAATGTTGTGGAGGCATGTAAGGGAAATTCAATTTCGAGTTTGAGGATAATCCTGAACTGGTTTAGTTTAAGGTTTCAGGTTTTCTAATCTTGTTGGGATCAATAAGTTAATGCTTACATATTTAAGAAGGAAATTGGGAACCCTCGGGGATAGGGTGTTAATTTATAACTTTACTTGAGTGTTGTTACGAACTGAAATTAGAACTCATGTTGTAATGATAAGGATTTTATGGTGGAATTGCAGACGTTTCTTGCGATGGGTTTGTTTTGTTCTCTCTTCTAGGAACTACTATATGAGCTTATTGTTTGGATTAGATACGAATTTGTTGTTAAGTTTTGAGAATAAAATAAAGATTTAGTCGAATTACGATAAGAATCCCTTTCCAACCTATAGGGATTAGTTCATTTGATTGAGCCCTCATGTTATTATTTCTTTTGCAAAATGCAGATTTTTATATACTGTTTACCCTTCCTTGTTCATATATTTTGTTAAATTGATGGAGGAAGAGATTTGATGTTTCAGTTTTGTTGAACAGAAAATACAATCTTGTTGTCAGATTGTTAAAATTCTATATTCCTTCTTAGATTGATATGGGATTTTGTTCTATTTAAAAATCTGAAATGTTGTATTTTAAGGTAGTTGTCCTTTAAATGAAATAGTTAAATTCATGTTATGAACTTGTATCTATTTTCTAATATTTTTGTGTTGAGCATAGTTGGAATGGATATCCTTCTTCCTTGCTTAGGAGCTAGATGTATCATCTCAATGTGAACTATGATGTAAACCCCTTTCCTTTGTTGTTTAAAGGTAATTGTTAGGATCAATTAAAATTTAATTTTGTAAGGCAGATGTTGTGGATTATATTTTGTTCTTCTCTTAGAAGTGAATTCAGATTGGTTAATGTACTTCTTTTCCATTTGCTATTACTTATACTGATATTTATGATGTATTAATTGTCTCATTAAAGCAGAGTTGTTTTAATGGAACAATTAGTGGAATGCACTTCATTTTAAGGCTTAGTGTTTATCATGCTCGATTCATTGAACCGACTTTGTGCTAGCAATTTTTATAGATGGACTTCGTAAGTGATAAAAGAAGGCAAAACTTATATGATGCATTGGCTGATTTAAATCTGATTCCTTGTGAAGAATTATGATTCGTTCTTGAGATTGTATTGAAAAATAAAAGTAGTATTCTTTTAGAATGAAGGTGATTGTTATGTCGTATGCCTAAAGTGCATAAGGCTTGTAAATGTATAAGTTATAAAGATGAATTGAAAGATGATAATTTACTTGCATTAGTTGTGTAAATTATCTTGTACTTGTATAAAAAAGATGGATTTCTATCTTGTTGATATTCTTCATATTATTTTTATGCTTAATTGGTTATCCTTTGATAAGTTGGATAAAGGGATTTAGTTCAATTTCCCTAATTAAGATGCAGCTTGTTAAGTTGTAGAATATGATGTTCTTTATCTAAACTATATAATATAGTAATGTAATGTGTGTTAAACATACATTAAGAAATATGGATATTGGGTAGGATATACCCTAACACTTAAACACGTAGATAAAGACTCCTCTTTATTAAATGCATATAAACAAAAAAGGTATGGAAATATGATTACAATTTATTAGACTTCATTTTGTATGAAGTCTACTTTAAATTGGATATACTCAACGTTGAACTTGTCTAAAAGTTATTGTACTTTTAAATGAAACTTGATAACGTTGTTCGGTTGCGGTTAATGGGCAGTGTAACTGAGAGATCTAACATTAAAAACAACCGTAAGTATAAAGAAGTTCTTCATGGACTAAATGAAGCAAATTTAGGAAAGAAATTATTGAGCATTGGATTAGGGTTTGGCAGGGTTGTTGTAATCAAGAAATAATTCAGACTAACAATGTATTAATAATATCCTCAGCGGTATGTACATCTCGATGAGGCAATTTCTATAGGATGTTGGCACACACCAACTACAAGTCTCAGACTTTCGAGCGAGCTTGAGTATTCTCAAGAATATAGTGTTGTAGTTGACATGTGGCATCACCCTTCTGCATTGATCATCTAGATCTACACACAATAGGAACTCAAACTTGAACTTAGTTTCTCTCTAGGTCTAGATAGGAGCATATTTAGGATATGAATTAGCTTCCAATGCCTCGGGTGCGTTGGCACATCTGGTCAACTTAGGTCAACCGAGTATGCCCATTTACCCTAAGACATTATGAGCATCTTCATATAATAGGTTATGTTCCTATCTAGGGCTAGGGTTAAACCTAGAACAAGTGGATTAATGGTAGTCAATAAAGACCAATCATGACAAATGAGGAGTGAGGTGAAGGACATATTCCAATATGATGAGTATGTTGTCTAGGAATAGTGACATACACAATATGTTCTAAATCTTTGGCCAAAGTATCGCAAGCTACTGGTTGCATTGTCCTATGTCACCAAGTTTAAAACAACATGATATCATATGAATATTGGTAGCAGATATTCATATATGTTCTTTAAACAGATCACTCAGTACTCAGTGTAGGGTAGGAAGACAAATTATATGAATTATACAATATGTATTCAATACATAAGATAACATAAATAGATCAGTAGCTTACCAAGTTATGGAATGAATAGATCGGTGAATCACCGAGTCATTATAGCTACATATGTTTATCCATTGAATTTGATTGGCATGGAATGTTTATTCTAAATAATTCTTTATTTAGAATAGTGAACACTATTAAAAAAATTCCCTTATTTCTAAAGTCTTAAAATGGGAATGTTACATCTTGGTATCAAAGTGAAGGTTATAGCTCTTGAACCTATTGTGTCCATAATCTGATAAAACTTAAATTTTATTGTAATAGAAAATGGTGAGAATAAGAGGAAACATTGCAAATAACCCCTCGCATGAGGAAGGAGTAGCAACTACCCAAAAACTCGATGAGATCCTTACTACCCTATTGAACACAAGAGATCATTTGGCTTTGCTTGAACAACAAGTAATGGGTAATGAGGAAGAATAAGTTGATAACAATAATCAACCACCTCGAGGGGACAATGCCAATTTGGGTGTTGATAATAACAATGTTAACATACCCGTTCAACCCGAGAACAAAAAGGCTAGGATAGCAGCGAGAACTCACTAATGACATAAAAAGAATAAGTCCACCCAATTTTGATGGCACCACATTAGGAGATGAGGCTAAGAACTAGCTCAACGAAATGGATAAATACTTTATAATAATAAATTTCTCGGAAGAAACAAAGGCGATATGGGGAGCATGTCAACTATCTCATGAAGCATCTTCTGGTGGGACACCCGCAAGGCTGAGTTAAACATTGATGAATCTAATATCAAATGGGACCAATTTAAAGGTTACTTTAGGCAACGATGGTTGCCATAACTCTACTATGATCAGAAAATGACTAAATTTTAGAACTTAGCTCAAGGAAAGCTAACTACAATTGAGTATTGGGAGTGGTTTACAAAATTCCTTAAATATGTGTTCTTTGGTATCCGACTTTAATCTCCTTCATAACTTGAACAACATCAAGAACTTGCATAAGACACTCAAGGATAGATAGATGACTTGTATGTCATTTGTAGCTGGGGATGCACCTATCTACTTGTTTGCATTCAAGAATTGAGGGAGTGGATAACACCTTCAAGAGGGATTTGATCTAACCCTCACTATTTTAGGTTGTGCCTATCAACCAAGGCAAGAGAACCTATATTACAGCCCTTATATGGTAAGGAGATGGAGATATCCTTATGTTTTACATATGAAATAGAAGAGGCCTTGTGAAAACATGATCAAGTATCCATTATCCAAACTCAAAGGAGTTGTCACTACTAAATGATGTAAATGTTTTCAAAACAAAGCTAGAGCTGCTAAAGACATGATAAAACCCTGATCAACTTTGTGCATTTTGGTGAAAGGATTGAATTCTTTTGTGGACACACAATGCAGATGTAGGGGTATTGTAGGTAGGATGAGTTAGTTTAAAATGATATTCTGATGAGAGATGTTGGGACAAGAGTAGTTAGAAGTCATCACCTTCTTTGGGAAACTTTGCAAATGAATTACAACACCTAAACAACCAAGATGTTTCAATGAATTCGAAGTGCTCTTTCAACTAGGATGTGTGCACATATGGATGCCCAAATCTGCACTATTCCATACAAACTTTGATAACCTACCACAAAGGCTTGAAGAAAAATATCAATGAAGCATCCAGGAATCCCTATTTAATCATGACCTAAGGTGCACCCAAAGGTTTACAGATAGTCTCATTAATCAAGGACAATAAGATGATTTTAAATTTGTTTATCTTCTATCAGATGAAAGCTCTTCTGAATACAAGATTGAAAATGCCATTAAACCATCAACTAGAAATGAGACCCTATATGATCAGAGAGATCCTAAACACAAGATTGCAACATGAGCATGAAACACAAATTGAAAACATACTGAAATATAAGTGTATGCAAGCTTTTCCAAGAGATAAAACTAGTTAATCCAAGAATTTGATCAGATGTATCAGCAAGGGAATGTTATTTAGACAATCTCAAAGCTTGTTGATGGATTTACAGCTGAAACCAACTCAACATGATGAACATTTGATGCAAACAGGAACCAAAATGGCTCTCAGGTAGTCTCTCCAAAAAGAAATGGACTTCTTCTAGTTTTCCACATGAAAATTCTTCTCTCCTCCAAAATTCTCTCTAAGACCTTACAAAATTCCTCCAAAATACATCATATACCCCCTTCAGCTTGGATCCTTGCATCCCAAGCAAAGAATATGCTCAAGGGATCAAATTTGTTACAAAACTCTTATCCATTTCATGAAAATGAAATCAAACTATAGAACACTTCGCATTACGAGGATGCACAAATATTTTAAAATATTGCATGAACTCAGATCCTTATCCATCCCAGGGTCACATTTTTGGCATTTAGACATGCCAACATGCATTTGTAATCATTTTCTACCTTTTTCCTTCATCATTTTTAACTCTGCAACTTTTCATTTTTTACCATTCATGTTTTTACACGGGCTGAGAAAAATATTTCATGAAAAACACTATAGGGCACTGAATCAGCTCAAATGAATGATGCCACTATGTTCAAAAGGCTGAAAGGATGCGAATCATATAAAATTTCATGTGATTTGGTGCAAAAATGATGATTCCACACTTCTTGGAGCTTCCATGGTGCCCAAAAATTGAAATTACACAGCTTTCCATTGATTAAAATCAACTTTAAAATTCTGCCCTCCATGTGTCTTGATGAAATCCTCAAATATTACCTTTTTGCCTTTAGACAAGGTGGGACACGTGTCCAAACATGATTGGGGCGGTTCCCAATCCTTAAAATGCATTTTAAACCCTTTTGAACTTTGGAAATTTTTTGAATATTTTCCCCGCATGCCCCCTGGACACGCCACGTGTCCTCATGTGGGCCTCCACCAAAACCGCGGGCCAATTTGATGAATTTTTCCACTTTTTTGAGAAAAGAATTTTTTCTCAAAATTCTCCACGCCCCCAACACCCACTGCTCCTTCTGCCACGTGTCGCTCTCCCATTGGATGTGGAGCCAACTCATCAAATTTGCCTTCATTCCTCCACGAGCACAAAATCCTTTGTGGGCCCATGCTCTTCCTTTTTCCTTTTTGAACAATGCCACGTGTCTCCCCATGATTGGTTATGGGGGAACACCTCCAAATTTTCTACGGATCAATTTTTTACCTTGAGATTTTTCGCTAAATTTGTAAAATTTTGAACTCTTCCCCACCACCCAAACCTCCATCACCTTTTGAACACGTGTTCAAAAATTATTGGTTGCAGAGCCAATCCTCATTTTTTTCGTTTATACCAAGGGCAAAAATTCACAAAAATCTTCCTCGGCCCCCATTAACATTTCTCCTCCCGGACACGTGTCTCCCTCCTACTAGTTGCGGGCCCTCGGGCAAAAAAATTTAATTTTGGCATTTTGAAGTTAAAACTTCAAAGTCTTTTAAAACTTCCCCCACATGGCCTTTCCTAGACACGTGTCCACTTTTCATTGGGTGCGGGCATATTTTTCAATTTTTTCCCCTAGCAATTTTGAAGCCAAAAAACTTCAAATTTTTCCAAGTCCCTACTTTTTCAGTTCGACCTCCTTGCATACATGTCACTTTCCTATTCACCATGGGACTTCGGGAAGAAATTCAACCTTGAGAAACTTGAAAGAATGAAGGAAAAATTTTAAGTGTCCTCCACCACCCACTTGACCCTCCCGTGCCACGTGTCATCATGCCATTCATCACTGCGGCCTTCGGGTAAAATTTGATTTTAAGAAATTTTCCAAAATGGAAGAAAATTTCCTAAGTGCGGCCCACCACCCGCCGATCCATCAACTAATCAAAACATGCCATGTAGGCACATCACTCAGTAACATCAACTGGGGCTGCGGTCAAAAATTTTCCCTTTTGCAAAACTTCAAAAAGTGACAAGTTAGCAATGTTTTTCCCACATATCCCGACCAATGAGAGCCTACCACATCAGCATAAATGTTGCAATGATAAATTTGATGGGTAGAACATGCCCGTATGCCCGTCAAAATGCAAAAACGCAGGGGATGCCTCTGAAATTGAATTTTTTCACAAGGAAGGTAGATTTTTTGGTTTTGAATCCAATGAAACATGATTTGACAATGATTTAGGCCTAGGGAATGAGATTTTAATAGAAAACAACTTGGGTTCAATCCACTTTAATTTTTACACAAATGGGCAATGGAAAAATGGCACAGCCCATATAAATGAAAAAATTGGGGCACAACAAGGGGGAAACTTGGATTTTGTTTGAAAATGGGGTAGAATAACAACATTGAGGGCATTTTGAAGGCATTCAACTAGAAAAATGAGTTGCAGATCACCCATTCGAGCAAATGGATGTTTCTTGACAAAATGGGCAAAAATGGATATAGAAAAATAGGGCAAAGTGTGAAAACTCAGAAATTGCACCAACATTGGCTCTTGCTTGGGGATGGGCACTCCCAGCGAGTGCCACAAGATCACAACATAGACCAAGTGCCAAAAATCCATTGGGCAAGGAGTCAAAAACACATTTGCAGCCCAAAAACAAGAACTTTCACCAAAAATAGATCGAGAAAACCACACCAACAATGGTTACCAAGGACAAAAGGGAAACCACAAGCCAACAACAACAAGAACAAGGAAAAGACAAAACAAAAACAAGGGCTATACAAAATGTACAACTTGTGCATACCTCACATGGGGATTTAATCCAAGAAATGTTTTAAATGTTTAACAGTATCCCCATCTAAATCCTTGAGAAAAAATACATTTTCTCCAATCCTGATATCAATGGCATAAGGGCCCATCCATAGAGCATCAAACTTGCCATGCTTTCCCTTGTCTTCATGCCTACTATCCCATAGCAAAACTAGATCTCCAACACTGAAGGCTCTAGGGGTGACTTTCTTATCAAACAACTTCTTCAATTTCTCCCTAAATCTGACATGCCTTTGATGAGAAACTCTCCTTTCTTCATCCAAATCAATGATTTGATTTTCCCTTGATTCATATGGGCCATGTTCTTGATCTTCCAACTGCTGCAAACTGAAAAGTGGATAATTACATGTGTAATGGCAGCAAATCTGAGTTCCATACACTAGTTTAAAAGGAATTTTACTAGTTTCTCTTTTTGGAGTTATTCTATTAGCCCACACTGTAAATTTAAACTATTCTCCCCACTTCTTCTTATTGATTTCCAAGGTTCTTCTAATGATCTTGAGCAAGCTCTTGTTATTTGATTCAGCTTGTCCATTACCTTGTGGATTGTAGTTTTAAGAAAAAGTCAGGTTTATCCCATATTCATTACACATTGCCATCAAAGGCTTGGCTCTAAAACACATGGCATTGTCAGATACAATCTTAACTGAACCCCAAATCTGCATATGATATGATTCAATAAGAAATCCATTACCACTTGGTGTGTTGCCTTTCTAGATGGAATTGCCTCAACCCATTTTGTAAAATAATCAGTTACAACAAGGATCCATTTATGACCAGCACTAGAAGGATCTGAGATCTCACCTATGAAGTCCATTCCCCATTGTTTGAAAGGAGCTTCAACTGATATAGGCTGCAAAGGAAGGGATCCTGAAGCTTTCAATCTTCTTGAGAAACATTGGCAACTATCACATCTTCTAACTAGCTAGTTTGCATCTTTAAAAAGAGTTGGCCACCAATAACCAGCTCTCAAAATCTTATGTGTTGTCACTCTACCAGCAAAATTTCCTTCACAAACTCCCCCATGGAAATCAAAATCAGCTTGGGAGCTTCATCTTTAGTTATGCATTTCAAGAGGACACCTTCAGGGTTCTTCCAAGCCAACCTAAGGTCTATTATGATATATTTATGAGAAGCCAGCCTGAGGGCTTTTTTTTTATTGTTATTCAAGTGAATAGGACAGCATAGGTGCTTGAGGTAGAAGACCACATCCTTGTACCATTTAGAATTCATCAATTTGTCAAGAAGATCTACCTTTTCTTCATCTAGCTAATTCACTTCTACATTCTGCAAATTACTCTCAACCATGAGCTTGGCAAGACCCAAACCTCTTACTAGCTTTATCTTTTGAATGTCCATGTCATATTCCTGAAGTTTGTTAACCCACCTACATCTCTTGCTTGAGATTTCCATGTCAGATAAGATTTCTTTGACCATTGTATGAGGAACATAGGCAACAACCTTTGAACTCAAAATGTAGGGCCTAAAAATCTTTGTTGCCTTCACTAATGCAAATGCCTATTTTTCCATGATTGTATACTTCAACTCAGCTACCTATAAAGCCTTGCTAAAGAAAGCAATAGGCCTCTCATCTCCCTTTTCATCCTTTTGTAACAAAACTGAAGCAATAGTAAATTCAGATGCAAAAGAGAAGATTTGGAAAGGTCTCTTGTAGTTTGGAGCTGCCAAAATAGGTGCATGCTTAAGTGCATCCTTTATTCCTTCAAAAGCATGAATGGCAGCCTCCTCCCACTTGATAACTTGATCCTTTCTTAGCATGCTCGTGATTGGAAGAGTTAGCTCAAAAAAATTAGAAATAAACCTTCTAATGAAATTTATTTGGCCAAAGAAAGATTGGATACCTTTCTTGGTTCTTGGAATGGGCACTTTGCTGATTGCTTCCACTCTCTCAGGGTCTATCATAACACCTTATTTGGACACAATATGCCCCAACAACTTGGCCTTTTGCACGCCAAAATGACACTTCTTTGGATTAAGTGAAATGCCATACTCCCTACATCTGATCAACATCTTTTCTAGGTGTTGCAAATGGTCTGCTCGCTGCCTTGAAAAAATAGTCACATCATCTTGGTAAACTGCAATAAATTCATTGATATAACTAGCAAAGGAAACATCCATTGCCCTTTGAAAAGTAGCACCAACATTCATCAATCCAAAAGGCATCCTTACAAAAACATAAGTCCCCCAAGGAGTAGTGAAGGTTGTCTTAAGTCTTTTTGATTCTTTGACAACTACTTGATTGTATCCGGAGAAACCATCCAAAGTAGAAAGCATTTTTGACCCTGTTATAAGCTACAACATATTCTCCATGTTTGGAAAAGGATAGTTGTCCTTCATAGATGCTTTTTTAGATTCCTAAAATCCACACAAAGTCTGATATCTCTGTTCTTCTTTCTAACTGGGACAAGGTTTGCCACCCAAGATGAGTATCTAGTAGGCTGAATGATGCCACCATCTCTCAATTTCTTCAACTCTTCCTACATTTTCATGGAAATCAGTGGGTTAATAGGCCTTTTTTTTTTGTCTAAATGGCTTGGTTTTGGCTTCAAGAGGAATCTCATGCTGAAATAAATCTTCTCTATATGCCTTCAGCTCTGAATAAGACCAAACAAGGTAGTCTTGATATTTCTTTAAAATTTGGGCATAGGACTATTTTTCTTCTTTGCTGAGATGGCTGCCCAACCAGATCTTCCTTGGTTTGTCTTTAGTTCCCAATTTGTGCTCTTCCACATCCCTCGAAGCAAACAAGTTTCTATTTATGATGCAATCAACATTGCTAAAATTGGATTCAATTGGCAACAAGACCTTTAGGAATGGTATTTGTCTTCAATTGTATAATATCCTTGTCAAAAAAGTTTCTCTACCTTCATTCATGCATACCAATGGTTCCCAATCAATATTTTGAGCAAAAACTCACCTTGGCATTGTAAGAATCTCAACACTTGTGCATCATCATCAAAAATATGCCAATGCTTCACATTATCCGGGACAACTGGCCTTGTTAGCACTTCAATATCATATTCACAAAAAGGTGAAACAATGAAATTGTCAAATCTATAACCCGAACAGCCACTTATCAAAGAACAACATTAAGACTTCTATCATGGTAAACAATGTTAAAGGAATCAAACATTTCAATCAAGTCCCAAACAACATGCTTATATTGTTTCATACGCTGATTTTTTGTGGCATATAACTTTCTTACTTGCTTGACAACCAGCTCTAAATCCCCCTTGGCAAAAATATCCTTCACTCCATATTTCCATGCAATCCTTAATCCCAATAATAATGCCTCATACTTAGAAATGTTGTTAGTGCACTCAAAATTGAGCTTGAAGGAAAAATGAAACTCTTCTAAACTAGGAGAAACCAACACTATACCAGCACCATTTCCAACTTTGGAGCAAGCTCCATCAAATATTAATGTCCATGGAGAACCTACCATACCAAGGCACTCTGATTTATCCATCTTATTCTCTTTTCCATCAGCAAAACCAATGAAGTTGTCAACATCTACATCAGCAAACAACACTTCATAACAAGCATTGTTGGGATCTTCAATCAAGTGTAACATCTTCTTTTCACCATAGAGTTTGACAAGGCTTCCCTCAATGGGAATGGTGGTGAAAGACATGTCCATTTGAACACTACCACCAACACTTGCAGCCCATTTTCTTGACAAAATCATACCCCATTTGGCAGGGCTAGTCAACAATTACAACATCAAGTTTTAAATTCTTACCCGGATAGGCTGCAAGTTGCACTACCAACCCCTTCACACAACCAACACTAAAATTTCCCTTGAATCCATGGTTGTACACTTCCCATATGTTGCTATCACTTTGATATCCAACTCATTCATGACTTCTAGAGGCATGACATTACATGATGCACCGAGAATCAAACATGCAATTGTGAAGCAACCTACCTTTTATGAGCAAAGTTGTGAAAAATGGATCAACATTCAATTGGGAATCAACCAAGGATGTCCCCAAATACACTTCAGGTGCCTCTCCAAGATCTTCCATTGGTGGTGGTGTTTCAGGGCCAGCAATGCTTTGAAGAGGATTCTCAACAACATTTATATTTCTACTTGGTATACTCTTTTCTTCTTTCAATCCCAAGTACTCGAATGCTCTCTTCTTATGTTTAGGAATTCTAAGCAATTCAATAATTGGAACACTCACTTTAATTTGGCTCAAAACCTAGGCTATATCATATGGAACATTCCTTGGTAAAACAACATTGGAAGAGAAACAAGAAGGTTCATCAGATAGAGAAGTATTCTTGGCAGCCTGGGCATGAAGAGGACTGATATTTTTGCATGGGACAATAGGGTTCTTGGCAATTGTTTCTTTTATAGGATTATCTTTGGGAATGATTATGAGCAAGGGTGTCTTTGGTTTGACTTGAGTACCATATCCCTAACAACTTTACTTCAAGTATTGTACTCCTTTTCTTGGCCAACCATAACATTCATTAACAATTGTCTATCTTCCTCCGAAGGAATACCACCATCATACTTCTTGATCATTAGAGCCCTTAGATATTCAAAGTCACTATTAGGAATTTCAAAGGCCTGAACTACATCTACATCATGAGTTTGAGGAAGAGAAAGAAATGGTACCCTCTTTATGCAATCCCAAAAGGTTGTTGTAGTCCTTGCACTTATCACATCTTTTGATGTTGTTGCTTGTTGTGAGCCTAAAGAGCTTCCCATCATACAGATTTCATCATCCATTTCATTCTCATTATCATCATCAATATCTTTCTAGTCCATTTCACATGGAGGATGAGGAAGAAAACATCTATCACTAATCCATATAAGTAATTTCTTGAATAAAGAGCAACTCTTGCAGTCAAAGGGTTAGGCACCACTCTATTTTCCCATGCTTAGGGTTATCTACTTGCAGATCCAACAGGCCCTTTACCTCTATCATATTTTCTTTGATCACCTTTAGGATGATTGACAAATCTATCATGGTTTTGAGTTCTTTTGCTATCCTTGTGAACTTTGTCCAATTCCTTTCTCAACCCGGGCTAACTTTTAAGAAATTTCTTTAATAGTCCCGCCAAATTCTTGACAACATCTTCTAAATCAGCACCCTTGCTAGCTTGAGGCTTCTTAGGGTTTACCAGCTTCACACCATCTCTCTTAATTGGTTTACTAATAGCTTTAATATTATTTTCAATTTTAAGTGCCATGGTGAAAGCTTGTCTCAAGTTTGTAGGATTTTTTCTCTCAAGTAATAGGCTAACTTTTTATCAAATGCATCTGCATATTTGATCAAGCAAGATTCATCACAAGGCCTCAAAATGATAGGAAGCCTTCTCAATGTTTTATTAAATCTTGTATTAAAATCATGAATGGTCTCATTAGGGTTCTTCTTGATGTTCTCAAACTTGAATAGAAGGAACCTTAGATCTGTTTTGTCTCCATATTGTAATATTAATGCATTACTCATCTCATTCCATGAATCAATATAGTTATCAGGAAGTGCTTTGTACCAATCTCTTGCATCTTCCTCAAGTTTATGGATAAACAACTTAATATACACATACTCAAATTCTATCTCAAAATCTTCCATCATGTTAACAAAGAGTTTGAGATGCTGATCTCCAGTTATGGCATTGTTACCTTGGAATTTTGGTAACCTATTTCTCACATCTTGTGGACCAAAATTTGGATAACCATCCATTCCTCCAAAATTTATAGGACTAAATGTGTTAACAAAAATGGATGTCGAGGCTGAGCCATATTGTTTGGTGGGGGTGATCTTGGAGGTGAAACAAGCTGATGAGGAGTAGTAATGGGTCTAATTGGAATAATTGAATGATCTCTAAAATGACAACCCCCAAAGGCTCTCTCTCTTGATAAAATTTAGAAAAATTAGGAACCACGGGAGCAGATCTAGGAGTGAGTTTTTAAATACACAAGAAGGTCTCTCACCTAATGGAGAATGAGAATCGAAGAAGATCGCTAAATCGAGTCCACTTGAAGAAGAATTATAATCTTCAATAACAAGCTACTCTCCTTCAAATTCAACTATGGGGATTTCTTTTCTTCCTTCCAAATCACCAACCACTTTCCACACTCTTCTTCCTTCTAATTCAGAGCTTCTTGATTCAATGAGAAATTTTTAGAAGAGTCTTTGGTGAAGCGGGATCTCCTTCCCTCCAGCTTGACAAATTTAAACAACAAATTTCAAATGACAAAAATGTGTTAAACAACTAGGTATTTCAAGATCCCAATAACATGGAGTCACCACTAAGGATTTCCACCTTAGTTGTGTAAGAAAGCACTAAAATATTATGTCAAATGTATGCTATGAATGAAAACTTGCAAGGGTTTACAATTCAGATCTTCTTCTTCTTAATTCAACCAAAAATAGTGCATCCAAATCATATAAACTGCTAGTAAATGAGAAGAGCAGGCTGAGCTTGAAATATTTTTACCCAAAACATGCAGATCTGAAGTATGAAATGATATCTCAAGAATGTAATAGCTCAAATACTTAATCACACAAATTCTCAAACCTTTCAAATACTTCAAAACCACCAAGAAATTGCAATAAGTCCCTAAATGGTGCCACTCGGGTGTTGGTATCTAGATTTAATCTCCTTCATAACTTGAACAACATCAAGAACTTGCACAAGACACTCAAGGATAGATAGATGACTTGTATGTCATTTGTAGCTGGGGATGCACCTATCTACTTGTTTGCATTCAAGAATTGAGGGAGTGGATAGCACCTTCAAGAGGGTTTTGATCTAACCCTCACTATTTTAGGTTGTGCCTATCAACCAAGGCAAGAGAACCTATATTGCAGCCCTTAAATGGTAAGGAGATGGAGATATCCTTATGTTTTGCATATGACATAGAAGAGGCCTTGTGAAAACATGATCAAGTATCCATTATCCAAACTCAAAGGAGTTGTCACTACTAAATGATGGAAATGTTTTCAAAACAAAGCTAGAGCTGCTAAAGACATGATAAAACCCTGATCAACTATGTGCATTTTGGTGAAAGGATTGAATTCTTTTATGGACACATAATGCAGATGCAAGGGTATTGTATGTAGGATGAGTTAGTTTAAAATGATATTCTAATGAGAGATGTTGGGACAAGAGTAGTTAGAAGTCATCACCTTCTTTGGGAAACTTTGCAAATGAATTACAACACCTAAACAACAAGATGTTTCAATGAATTTGAAGTGCTCTTTCAACTAGGATGTGTGCACATATGGATGCCCAAATCTGCACTATTCCATACAAAATTTGATAACCTACCACAAAGGCTTGAAGCAAAATATCAATGAAGCATCCAGAATCCCTATTTAATCATGACCTAAGGTGCACCCAAAGGTTTACAGATAGTCTCATTAATCAAGGATAGTAAGATGATTTTAAATTTGTTTATCTTCTATCAAATGAAAGCTCTTCTGAATACAAGATTACAAATTCCATTAAACCATCAATTAGAAATGAGACCCTGTATGATCAGAGAGATCCTAAACATAAGATTGCAACATGAGCATGAAACACAAATTGAAAACATATTGAAATATAAGTGTATGCAAGCTTTGCCAAGAGATAAAACTAGTTAATCCAAGAATTTGATCAGATGTATCAACAAGGGAATGTTATTTAGAAAATCTCAAAGCTTGTTGATGGATTTATAGCTGAAACCAACTCAACATGATTAACATTTGATGCAAACAGAACCAAAATGGCTCTCAGGTAGTCTCTCCAAAAAGAAATGGACTTCTTCTAGTTTTCCATGTGAAAATTCTTCTCTCCTCCTCCAAAATTCTCAACAGACCTTAAAAATGCCTCCAAAATACATCATATACCCCCTGCCAGCTTGGATCCTTGCATCCCAAGAAAATAATATGCTCAAGGGATCAAATTTGTTACAAAACTCTTATCCATTTCATGAAAATGACATCAAACTATAGAACAACTCACACATTACCAGGATGCACAAATATTTTAAAATATTGCATGAACTCAGATCCTTATCCATCCCAGGGTCACATTTTTGGCATTTAGACATGCCAAGCATGCATTTGTAATCATTTTCTACCTTTTTCCTTCATCATTTTTAACTCTGCAACTTTTCATTTTTTACCATTCACATTTTTACATGGGTTGAGAAAAATATTTCATGAAAAACACTATAGGGCACTGAATCAGCTCAAATGAATGATGCCACTATGTTCAAAAGGCTGAAAGGATGCAAATCATATAAAATTTCATGTGATTTGGTGCAAAAATGATGATTCCACACTTCTTGGAGCTTCCATGGTGCCCAAAAAATGAAATTGCACAGTTGCCATTGATTAAAATCAACTTTAAAATTCTACCCTCCATGTGTCTTGATGAAATCCTCAAATATTACCTTTTTCCTTTAGACAAGGTGGGACACGTGTCCAAGCATGATTGGGGCGGTTCCCCAATCCTTAAAACGCATTTTAAACCCTTTTGAACTTTGGGAAAATTTTAAATATTTTCCCCGCATGCCCCCTGGACATGCCACGTGTCCTCATGTGGGCATCCACCAAAACCATGGGCCAATTTAATGGATTTTGCCACTTTTTTGAGAAAAGAATTTTTTTGTCAAAATTCTCCTCGCCCCCAAACACCCACTGCTCCTTCTGCCACGTGTCCCTCTCCCATTGGATGTGGAGCTGACTTATCAAATTTGCCTTCATTCCTCCACGAGCACAAAATCCTTTATGGGCCCGTGCTCTTCCTTTTTCCTTTTTGAGCAATGCCACATGTCTCCCCATGATTGGCTATGGGGGAACACCTCCAAATTTTTCGTGGATCAATTTTTTACCTTGAGATTTTTCACCAAATTTGTAAAATTTTGGAACTCTTCCCCGCCACCCAAACCTCCATCACCTTTTGGACACGTGTTCAAAAATGATTGACTATGAAGCCAATCCTCATTTTTGTCATTTATATTAAGGGAAAAAATTCACAAAAATATTCCTCGGCCCCATTAACATTTCTCCTCCTGGACATGTGTCTCCCTCCTATTGGTCGCGGGCCCTCGGGCAAAAAATTTAATTTTGGCATTTTGAAGTTAAAATCTCAAAGTCTTTTAAAACTTCTCCCCCCACATGGCCTTTCCTAGACATGTGTCCACTTTTCATTGGGTGTGGGAATATTTTTCAATTTTTTCCCCTAGAAATTTGAAGCCAAAAAACTTCAAATTTTTCCAAGTCCCTACTTTTTCAGTTCGACCTCCTTGCATACGTGTCACTTTCCTATTCGCCACGAGACTTCGGGTAGAATTTGACCTTGAGAAACTTGAAAGAATGAAGGAAAAATTTTTAGTGACCTCCACCACCCACCTGACGTTCTTGTGCCACATGTCATCATGCCATTCACTATGGGCCTTCGGGCAAAAATTTGATTTTAAGAAATTTTCCAAAATGGAAGAAAATTTCCTAAGTGTGTCCCACCACCCGCCGATCCATCAACCAATCAAAACGTGCCACATAGGCACATCACTGTAGCACTGCGGGGCCGCGGTCAAAATTTTCCCTTTGCAAAAAGCTCAAAAAATGACAAGTTAGCAATGTTTTTCCCGCATATCCTAACCAATGAAAGCCTACCACATTAGCATAAATGTTGCAATGATAAATTTTATAGGTAGAACACGCCCGTATGCCCGTCAAAATGCAAAAACGTAGGGGATGCCTCTGAAATCAAAAAATTTCACAAAGAAGGCAAATTTTTCAGTTTTGAATCCAATGAAACATGATTTGACAATGATTTAGGCCTGGGGAATGAGATTTTAATAGCAAACAACTTGGTTTGATCCACTTTAATTTTTTTGCACGAATGGGCAATGGAAAAATGGCACAACCCGTATAAATGAAAAAATTGGGGCACAACAAGGGGGAAACTTGGATTTTGTTTGAAAATGGGGTAGAATAACAACATTGAGGGCATTTTGAAGGCATTCAACTAGAAAAATGAGTTACATATCACCCATTCAAGCAAATGGACGTTTCTTGATACAATCAACAAAATGGATATAGAAAAATAGGGCAAAGTGTGAAAACTCGAAATTGCACTAACATGTGCCTCGATACGAAAATGATGAGAAGTTCAGGATATGGAAATTCATCATGGGATTGAATCCCATTATAGGAGGAGAGGTGGATGTTCACAACCCAACCACGATGGAAGGGGTTGTTGAAAAATCCATAAGGTAGGAATAGAAATTAAAGGCAATTTCTGCTCACAAGGAGAAAGTAAGGAAGAAGAATCCCAACTCCTCTTCATCATCTCTTACACCTAAGAAAGGACCATGGAAGAAATTTGGAATGAAAATTAAGTTTTCATCTGATACAAATAAGAAAGCAGCAACAAATAAGTTTGTTGGTAATGCACGAAATAAATTTGCCAAGATAAATAATAATGAGACATAAATCCTATGGGGGCACGAACAACAACTCTAAGGATGGAAATAAACTTGAGCCTAGGAATGGACCTATATAAGGCTGTTATAAGCTGTGGAAAAGATCATTATGCAAATCAATGTCCTTTGAATAAGGATGATCATAATCAGCAGCACAAGATACATCTTTGCGATGGTGACAAGTGACAGTGAAAGCCGAGAAACAGGCCACACCCATAGAAGTTCTGGGTAAGTTATTTGGCTTACCAATTGCTATTATTTTTTTATACCGGAGCTACTGAATGTTTTATTTCTAGTAAATTGGCATAAAAATTAAAAAGAAAAGATGGAAACATGGATAAAACATGGATTGTACAATATGGGAATAATGTTGTTCATACGGTTAGTATGTGTCTTTTTGGAGCAGTCCTTGACTTACCTAACTTTTCCACTGAGGTTGATCTTTATGTTACACCCTTGGGGTCTTATGATGTAATCATAGGTGTTAATTGGTTATCAGAACATAAGGATAAAGTGGACTATTTTGAAAAACACATTAGTTGTTTAGATGACCTATAGAAAACAATAGAGATTCAGGGTGTGAAACGTGAGATTTCTGTTAGAAAACTGTCAGCTATGCAACTTAAAAAGGCCAAAAATAAAGGATGTACCTTATATGCAATAAAAATTACTAAATCAACAGAAGAGAGAAGTGATATTATGGAACGATATCCATTGTTATGAGACTTTAGTGATGTATTTCCGGAAGAATTTTCAGGTCTTCCACCCAAAAGGGAGTTTGATTTCACGATTGAGATCAAGCCTGGAACTGAACCTATTTCTAAAGTACCGCATTGAATGAATACTATAGAATTAGTAGAGCTTAAGGCTCAGTTGCATGAACTTTTGTCTCAAGGTTTGATCGGACCAAGTGTTTCACCTTGAGGAGCACTCGTAATTTTTTTGAAAAATAAAGATGGAACACTTAGATTGTGCATTGATTACGAATATTAAATAAGGAAAAAATCAAGAAAATATATCCACTCCTAGGATTGATGATTTATTTGATTAGATGCGTGGAGCATCGGTATATTCTAAGATAGATCTTTGATCCGGATATCATCAGTTGTAAATTAAGGATGAGGATATTCATAAAACAACTTTCGAACAAGGTATAGACATTATGAGTTTACGGTTTTACCTTTTGGATTAACTAATGTACCGTGGCATTTATGAATTTAATTATAATATCTTTCAAGAACACTTGGACAAATTTTTTTCGTATTCTTGGATGACATTCTCATATATTCTAAAAGCATTGAGGAGCATCATGAGCATTTGAAAATAGTTTTGAAAATTTTGAGAAAGAGACGGTTGTTTGGTAAGCTATCCAAATGTTCTTTCTATGACACAGAAGTCCACTATTTGGGTCATGTTATAAGTAAAGATGGGATTGTTGTAGATCCTTCAAAAATTACAACTATAACAGAATGGCCTGCACTAAATAATGTACATGAAGTTAGAAGTTTCATGGGACTTACTGGCTACTATAGGATATTTGTAAAAGATTTTTCTAAGATAGTTACACCAATAACTTCCTTACAAAATAAAGATAAAAAGTTTGTTTGGAGTGAGAAATGTGAAATTACATTTAAAACCTTAAAGGAACATTTAACTTCAGCACCTATTCTTGTAGTACCAGATCCTAATGGATATTTATGGTGGTAACCGATGCATCTAGTGAAGGTCTAGGAGGTATTTTGTTACAAAGTGGTCATGTCATAGCATATGAAAGTAGAAAAATTAAGTTACATGAGTTGAATTACACTCCACATGATTTAGAGCTTGCTGCCATTGTTCATGCACTACAAGTTTGGAGGCATTACCTTCTCAAGTAAGCCTTTTGAATTGAAAACCGATCATGATGTGAATCCAGCTACAAGAGATTGAAATACCTCCAAAAACACACATAAATAGCTTTGCAAATAAAATTAGGAGTTTCAAAATAGATTAATTCTCATTCGGAATTCACATTGATCTATTAAATCATTACAATCCTCCTTTTATTTCAATACTACTCTAAAACCCTAAAATGCCAACAAACCCTAAAATGCCAAAAATCTTACAATGCAAAACAACTCGAATTGACCCCAAAATTTGCATTCCAAATATGCATTCATAAATTAGGGCTCACATGAAATTTGGACTTATTCTAACAAGCAAAACAAAAGTTATTAAAGTTCTAAGACCTAGTCAAAAGCGGAAAAAACATTCAGAGCCAATTTTAGGCCACTAGATGAAGGAATCTGAGCTAGAAATCGTGCCAAAATGGGCACAACCTTGTGATAAAGGTTGACCCTAGTATAGTACTAATGTATATCTACCACCCTGTAAAATTTCAGACGATCCAACGGTCGGATCAAAAGTTATGGTCTCTGCAAGTTATGCTCCCACATCGATCACCTTGGACTCAAGTATATCTTCACTCAACAAAATATTAATGCAAGACAATGGAGGTGGTTGGAGTTTTTGTCTCAATATGATTTTGACATCAGTTATATAAAGGGTAAAGAAAATAGAGTGGTTGATGCTCTAAGTCGTAGGAAGCACATTTCTTCTCTTATAATGTTAAGAACTCAATTTAAGGATGAAGTAAAAAGTGTTATGGAATTTGATTCTTACTCTCAGTAAGTAAAAGCAACACTTGCTGCAGATTCAAATGATTTGAGGTATAAAGGTTTTCACTTTGATAAAGAAGGAATCTTACGATTTGAAAATAGAGTCTATGTACCTTCGCTAAATAATTTGAGAAAGAAATTGTTAGTAGAATTTCATAATTCACCTTTTTCTAGACACCCTGGAATAACAAAAATGCTTACTGATATAAAACAACAATATTTCTAGAAAGGAATGAAAAAGGATGTTCTAAACTTTGTGACACATTGTCTTGAGTGCCAACATGTGAAGGAAAAACATATGCACCCAGCTGGGTTGTTGTATCCTCATAAAGCATACCACAAGACAAATGGTAGGTAATAATCATGGATTTTGTACAAGGGTTACCTATGTTGAGAAATAAGCATGACACTATTTTAGTAGTTGTGGATAAACTAACAAAGGTAGTACATTTTATTGCTGGAAATCTGAAGGATAAATCTCCTATTTTGGCAAGAAGATTTGTACATGAAATTTTTAGATTACATGGAGTACCTGAGTTAATCATTTTGGATAGAGATCCTAGAATGACGTCAAGATTTTGGCAAACGCTTAATGAAGCTCTAGGGACTAAGCTAAATTTTAGTTCTACGTACTATCTAGAAATAGATGGGCAGACTGAAAGAGTAAATCAGGTTTTGGAAGATATGTTACGAATGTATTGCATGTATCAACAGTATAAGTGGGAAGAGTATCTTCCATTAGTTGAATTCATGATACAATAATACATATCATGCTTCTCTTAAGATGGCACCTTTCGAGGCATTATACGGAAGAAAATGTAGAACCCCTGTTAGTTGGGATAGCATAGAGGATAGAGAGGTAATTGGACCTGAAATTCTTACTGAAATGGAACAACAAGTTAAATTGATTCATGAACGCTTGAAAGAAGCAACAGAAGGCAAAAAAATTATACTAACTTAAAGAGGGTTGATAGGAAATTTGAACTTGGTGAGAAAGTCTTTCTTCAGGTTAAACCGAAAAGGAGTTCTATAACTTTTGGCAAGGATGCCAAGTTATCACCTCGTTATGTGGGACCTTTTGAGATAGTTGAAGTAATCGACCTTGTAGCTTATCGTTTAGCATTACCTCCGCTTTATCACAAATGCATGATGTTTTCCATATTTCTTTGCTTAAGAAATACATTTTAGATTTATCACACGTGTTAAATTGGAATTCCTTGCAGGTCCAGGACCCAGGAATAATTGTGGTTAAACCCATACGAGTGCTTGAAACTCACCAATTGCATTTGAGAAATCAAGAAATAAGTCAATGTAAAGTCCAGTGGGACCAGTTTAACGAAGATAGTGTAACTTGGGAAAACCTAGAGGATATGAAAACTTATTTTCCATATCTATTTGAACAGAATTGATTTTGTAGACTATTAAAAAAATTGATTGAATTGATTTTTCTTCTGTATATGACTATAAGTATGCCAGTTTTGGGCATATATTTATATGAATTGGATAAATAGCTATTTAATGCTGATTTCTGGAACTATAAGTTTTTGATGTATTTGAATTATGGTAAGAGAAGTGAATGAATTGATTTTCATTGATATAAATTGTTAAAATGAGGTAATCATCGAGACGATGATTCTTTTTAGGGGGAAGCATGTAACACCCTCGACAATTGTTATATTGCTCCTTTGCATTTCAAGTGTTGACATGTGATTTTCTTCTAAAGATGTGTTCTTTTGATTGTTGGAGATCATGCTTGATATGGATAAATATTTTTTGTTCTTAAGATCATTAGATTGGAATGGAATGGCTTCCTTGAATCCATTTTTCACTTCTTGTAGGTGAGTTTCATCTGGTTTAAGAGTTGCAAACTTACCTCTTTATCGACTCATCCTGGATCAATTTCATGATCCAAGGAATGTTTTAAACCTTCTCATTGAATGAATGGTAAATTGACATTCCATAATTGAGGGACATGATGGACTGAAATTTGTTATTACAAGTTCTTTAATCTTGTGTGAACGTATTTCTATTTAGTTGTATGTTGTGCTTAGGTCCTTAGAGATTGATCTTGGCAATACATTGCTGACGTAAATAAAATACAACCTATTCATGGCATAGGAAGGATTTGGAATCCTAAAACTAAAGGATTATCCTATGGAATCCTAAGCTGGGTAAGAATATTCACTACCTAGCTATGCTACTTAATTGAATTTTTATTCTAATCTAATCCTTGTGCTAAGGGAATATGGAAAGGTTGCTAGGCTATCTAAATTAACCTAAAACCTAATGCTATATGGTTATGAGATGATCTAACCTAATGTTGGAATTACCTAGGGTAATGTGTTAAGACCTAAGGTAATTATTCCTAAACTAACCTAAGTTTAAGGATCTATCCTAAGATATTTTAATGGGAACCTAAAAGGTTCACATACCTCTAAGACGATGGTTCCAATGGCATTTAATTATTGATAAGATTCTTAAAGGCATAAGTTACTACCAGTTTTGGTAGGGGCTAGTTAATTTGGTAGAGACTTGTGTGAAAGCTCCACTAAAAATGGAATTTCATGTTAGATGGGAATTGACATTCACCAGATTTGGGAGGCGGTGGCAAGGAGAGTTGAGTGGGAAAATTGGAATTAATGAAATTAATTGGCCTCGGTTTTTGTTCACAAACCATCTAGGAAACTTGGAAGGTGGGTTTGTGGGAGGTTGTTGGTTTTTGCATGCTTTTCAGATTTTTCTCTACATGAAGCAAACTGGTTCTTCAAAATAGTAGTTCGACTTGCACTTCATTTCTTTTTAGCTCACCTAGTCTATTTTCGATCATGGGAAGGTATATGAGGCATGCTGAGGAAAGTTGTTGATTGGTTGATCTTTCGTTTAGGAGAAAAGGAGTTGGAAGCTCGTTTGGAAGTCTCCTTCAATTTGATAGAAGTGCTATCAGGAATGATAGGATCTAATCTTTAAGATCTCTTAATTTCTTCTAAATGTTTCATTAAAATGACTTTGCTCTTATGAGATTCTTGGCTTACATGTTTTATCTGGTTATTTCCTTGCTTTGAGTTTTGTAATCTTTGGAAATTTGGGTATAATGCATTGAAATTAGTGATAAGATTTTGAAAATTTATTGGTATGTGCTATTAGCAAGACATGCATGGGAAACTTATTATCAGTAACTCTGCTTGTCATTTCTTTAACCAATATATGAAGAAGTTGTGCTTTCAACCGACCTTTGTTATTGTTTATTTAGTTCTCGAGTTTTAGGAACTTGAATCTCGTCTGGTCTTTCTATGGAGCTCTTCTTTGTTTGAGCTAAATCTTATAGTTGACTATTTCTTTTGTTCGACCTAGAGCCCGTATTCGGGTTCATATTTTGTTGAGATAAACTTTGCAGCTTGAGCTCGTGTTTTGTTTTCACTTGAGCTTGTATTGAGTGGTGTTTGTTTGAGCTTGTATTCAAGTTCGTGTGTAGCTAAGCTTGATTCGGGTTAGTGTTTTGTTAAGGATTGGGTTGGATGTTCTTGTCACTCAAAACAGGTGTTTGGATTATTGGGTAATCTTGGATTGTTGTTTTAAGTCCATATGTATCTCTCGTAATCATGTTTATTCTTGTGTTATTTTGGACCATTAATGGAAGTTCCTAATTTACACAAAGAATAGTATTTTTTAGTTAAGGTTATCATTTTATATTCTGACTTGTATCATAATATTTGTATATATCTATGATCACGTTTGAGATTTTTGATTCGAGTTGTACATGTAATTTGATACAGTAGTGTTTGAATTTTTAGTTGAACAACATGTTAGCTCTGTTCTGGTAATTGCGAGTTGGTTTTAAATTGTATTATAGTTGGAAGCTTATAACTCCTTTAATGCAAACCTCTTACTCTAGGTAATTCTGGGTAAGTAGTATGACTAATCTATTTGAGATTTAACTGGAAATGTTTTTGTTTGTTAGTAGGATATGGAATTATTTTAAAACGAGTTTGTACATGTGCTTATAAATAGTAGTGGAGGTAGAATACTTAAATCTGTTTAGCCTGGTTTTGTTTTATAGTTCTAAAAGAATTATGAATCATCTACATTTAAGTACAATGTTGTGAAGTTATGTAAGGGAACTTCAGTTTCAAGTTTGAGGATACTCCTGAACTGGTTTAGTTTAAGGTTTCAGGTTTTCTAATCTTGTTGGGATCAATAAGTTAATGCTTAAGTCTTTTAGAAGAAGAAGGAAATTGGGAACCCTTAGGGATAGGGTGTTATTTTAGAACTTTACTAAGTGTTGTTCTAAACTGAAATTGGAACTCATGTTGTAATGATAAGGATTGTAAGGTGGACTTGTAGTACGTTTCTTGCAATGAGTTGGTTTTTTTCTCTTCTGGGAACTAGTATATGAGCTTATTGTTTGGATTAGAGACGGGAATTTTTTGTTAAGTTTTGAGAATAAAATAAAGATTGAGTCAAATTTTGATAAGACTCTGTTATTATTTATCTTGCAAAATGGAGATTTTTTATACTGTTTAGCCTTCCTTGTTCATATCTTTTGTAAAATTGATAAAGGAAGAGATTTGATGTTTCATTTTGTTGAACAGAAAATACAATCTTGTTGTCATTGTTAAAAATTCTATATTCATTCTTAGATTGATATGGGATTCTATTCTATTTAAAAATATGAAATGTTTTATTTAAAGGTAGTTGGCCTTTAAACGAAACAATTAAATTCATGTTATGAACTTGTATTTGTTTTTTGATATTTTTTTGTTGAGCATAGTTTGGAATGGATATCCTTCTTCCTTGCTTAGGAGCTAGATGTATCATCTCAATGCCAACTATGTTGTAAACCCCTTTCCTCTCGTTATTTAAAGGTAATTGTTAGGATAATTAAACTTTAATTTTGTAAGGTAGGTGTTGTGGGTTATATTTTGTTCTTCTCTTAGAAGTGAATTTAGATTGGTTAATGTACTTCTTTTCTCGTTTTCTATTACTTATACTGATATTTATAATGTATTAATTGTCTCATTAAAGCATAGTAGTTTTAATGGAACAATTAGTGGAATGCACTTCATTTTAAGGCTAAGTGATTATCATGCTCAGTTCATTAAACTAACCTATGTTAGCAATTTTTGCAAATGGACTTTGTAAGTGATAAAAGAAGGTAAAACTTATATGATGCATTGGCTGATTTAAATCTGATTCCTTGTGAAGAATTCTAATTGCTTCTTGAGATTTTATTAAGAAAGAAAAGTAGTATTCTTGTAGAATGAAGGCGGTTGTTATGTTGTATGCCTAAAGTGCATAAGGCTTGTAAATGTATAAGTTATAAAGATGAATTGAAATATGAGAATTTACTTGTATTGGTTGTGTAAATTATCTTGTACTTTTATGAAAAAGATGGATTTCTATCTTGTTGATATTCTTCATATTATTTTTATGCTTAATTGGTTATCCTTTGATATGTTGGATAAAGGGATTTAGTTCAATTTCCCTAATTAAGATGCAGCTTGTTAAGTTGCATAATATGATGTTCTTTATCTAAACTATATAATATAGTGATGTAATGTGTGTTAAACATACATTAAGAAATATGGATATTGGGTAGGATATACCCTAACACTTAAACACGTAGATGAAGACTCCTCTTTCTTAAATGCATATAAAACAAAAAGGTATGGAAATATGATTACAATTTATTAGAATTCATTTTTTATGAAGTATACTTTAAATTAGAAATACTCGAACGTTGAACCTGTCTAAAAGTTATTGTAATTTTAAATGAAACTTGATAACGTTGTTTGGTTGTGGTTAATGGGCAATGTAACTGAGAGATCTAACATTAAAAACAATCGTAAGTATAAAGAAGTTCTTCATGGACTAAATGAAGAAAATTTAGGAAAGAACTTATTGAGCATTGGATTAGGGTTTGGAAGGGTTGCTATAATCAAGAAATAATTTAGACTAACAATGTATTAAAAATCTCCTTGGGGGTATGTACATCTCGATGAGGTAGTTTCGTAGGATGTTGGCACACACCAACCGCAAGAATGTACTTGTAAGAAGGCCCGAGTCTTCTCGAGAATACAACGTTGTAGTTGACATGCAACATCACCCTTTCGCATCGATCATCTATATCTACACACAACAAGAACTTGGACTTGAACTTAGTTTCTCTTTAGGTCTGGATAGGAGCATATTTAGGATATGAATAAGCTTCCAATTTCTTAGGGTATGTTGGCACATCCAGTCGACTTAGGTCAACCAAGTATGCCAATTTACCCTAAGCCATTATGAGCATCTTCCTATAATAGGTTATGTTCCTATTTAGGGGTAGGGTTAAACCCGAACAAGTGGAATGACGGCAGTTAGTAAATACCAATCATGACAAATGAGGAGTGAGGTGAAGGACATATTCCAATATGATGAGTATGCCATCTAGGAATAGTGACATGCACAGTATGTTATAAATATTTGGCCAAAGTATCATAAGTTGCTGGTTGTGTTGTCCTATGTCACGAAGTTTAAACAACATGATATCATATGAATATTGGTAGCAGATATTCATATATGTTCTTTAAACATATCAGTCACTACCTGGTGTAGGGTAGGAAGACAAAGTATATGAAGTATATAATATGTATTCAATACATAAGATAACATAAATAGATCGGTAGCTTATTGAGTTATGGAATGAATAGATTGGTGAATCACCGAGTCATTACAGCTGCATATGTTTATCCATTGAATTTGATTGGCATGGAATGTTTTTTCTAAATAATGCTTTATTTAGAATAGTGAACACTATAAAAAAATAAAAAAATCCCTTGTTTCTAAAGTCTTAAAATGGGAATGTTACAAATATTTTATGAGTTATGGTTAAGAACTTATATGTTAACACCCATATGGTAATTTGGTGGTTTGGATGGTGAAGAGAATGATATTTTAGTGGTTTTAATGGGTATCATCCTTTTGAACATGTAAAATTTCCTTATTGATCAATGATGGTTGGGTGAAATTTTGTTACTCAATCAGTCCCCGCTTTTAGAACATCTAATTTAATCGATGCATGAGGTTCTAGTCTTAAGGGCCTAAGATGGAGCACCAAAAATATTTTTTTTTTTAATCCTCCATGGAGGTTCCTTACAAAAGATGACTCTTGGAAAGATATTGTACCTTACTACCATGTTAGAAGATGAGGGATGTGTTATGATATAGTGTTATGCATAATTTATTGATCTCCTTGCATCATTTTTTTCCTTTGACACTTCCCCTTTATAGCTCTATTCCCACACTACATTTCTCAAATAATTTCCCTATATACCATATACATCCTGCATATTTCATCCCTATTACATATCCTACACGAGATTTGTTGGTGAGACACACACATATATGTGCATAACTCAAGTGTGTCCACATTTTAATTCATTTTTAAATAGTTTTAAGAACCAATACACAAGGGTACATGTGAAATTATCCTAGAGTGATGCTTGAGACTAATTAAGATTTGTCTCTAGAAACTTGTGTTATACTTCCCAAGTTTTTGAATTATTTCATGACCTCTCTTTTAAGTGAACATTACATCGTGTGGTTACACTTGGCCTTCGATTGACCTACCCCTCAAGTTTAGAGGTTTTGGGTCTCATTCCCGACCTCTCCTTATCTCGTGATGTACCTAGGGTTCTCTCACCCCCTGTCCTACATAGATTCAAGTAGTATGTGGAAAACCACACCCTCGTCATGTGCCTCCCTTTCACCCCCAAAAGGCTTGTTCGGGTGAGCAAGAGGGAGACCCTATCCTCAGCCTACAAAACAACAAAACTAGGTGGGTCTTCCCCCTTCTCCCCTCACCCTCCTCACACATCTTAGGCATTCCCCCGAGGTGTTATATTGGGAGCCAATAATTTATACTTGATTTATCACAAATATGACATTTATGTCCTCATGATAACACATACTCCTACTAGTTATTCGAAAATAACAATAACAAGATAAGGATAACATTCCTATACATGGTGTGAAGTAGGGGACTTCCCATGAAATTCACATATTTGAGAAGGTACATTTCTCCTTAGAAACCAAGTAGAAAAGGTGGTTCTCATCTCGGACCATTCTAATCGATTTTCTCTATGTGTATCCTAACAACATGGTGTTGTCCCACATAGAGCATAAACTAACATATTTATTCTGTCACCAACATCCTTCCAATGGGTTTCCATGGCACACATAAATATATCTAGGTTCCCTTCACCAAGTACCTAGGTACTTGGTTATAACCTAAGTTCCTAACCATGTGTGGACTGATCATGTGAGTAACTCGTGTTATTAACCTTACACCCAACTACTTTATTTGCTCCATGCACCAAGTTATCAAAATAAATATTTGTAGTATCACTAACAAAATGAGCATCATCCTAATGTATTATTAGTTCCTTAGATGGCTCGATCACCTCAGGTTCTCTCGATTATATGCACGTATATCTTGTTTAAGTCTTCTTTACTCAAAGGATCAACATATAGGAAAACGCTTACATCCTGCCGATGGTATAATAACACACTCTTATTTGTTCTCAAAGCTAATGTACCTCTTTTTGAAGTGTAAATTTGCATTATTTGCATAACACCAGGGGCACCCATGAAATGCAGGGGAAACTATCTACCTCTGTGAGCTCCAATACTTCAAATTCCCTAGTAAATTTGGCTCCTTGAATCATAATAGTTACATATTTTAATACCCCAATAGGATTATCCCTAGTTCTATTTTCCATATACATCACATTCGAAGAAGGATGCAATGGTGTTCTTCCCATCTAGTTCCAACCATCCAATGTGAGTACATTAACTTCAACACATGTATCTATCAGAATTTTCCTCATAACCCATCCATCTATGAATGCATGTAATGTAATATCCTTATCATACTCATGATTATGGGGAGGTAAATTTGCATGAAGTATCTGCCTCTTGCACTCATTACTTGAGTGCGGTAATTTTTCTCACAACCTCTCTCCTAACAAAGGGATTATGTTTTCCTAGCACAACATTATGTAGACTTCCTTCAGATCATCAACATCCTTATGTGTAATTTCAACCTTCTTAGAATATTCCATCACATGCAACTTATCCTTTAAGCTCTAAATTTCTCCTTATATATTCTTGATAATGTCCATAGTCTCTAGGTAAACTTCTTTCTGATGTTCAACATCAGGGTACTTGCATTAATCACTTCTTGCTTTGTTATAGTCATCTTATACTTTGGAGGTTAACAAGTGTGTGTAGCTTCAACATGTGTGGTGACTAACATGGGTTGTAATTTAGAATTCAATCCAACCTTCAACAACCATTGATCTCCATATGCACATTGTATCTTAATCATAATTTCTCCTTTGTCTTGTTTGTTCTTCTTTCTCATATGATTGTTCAAGTATGGACATTATTTAAATTTATGTTGTTTTTCACACCATGAGAAAACCAAAATTTAAGGGAATTCACACTGATAATAATCAGAATATCCACAAGTAAAACAAGTTCCTATAGGAAATTCTCCTCTTCCATCCCCGCAACCTCGGCCTCTATATCCACCATGGAAGCCTCTATTTCATTAGCCACATTATTACACCCTTAATTATGTTATTCTTCTTATTTCTTAGATCCACTTGCTACACTAGTCCTGGCACACTCCAGCTTTTATGGCTTCATGTATATGATCAATCACTCTGCAGTCCATAGTTTCATGAGTATGAGTTTTACAAATATTACAATATATGGACACATTCTTCCGATCATGTGTTGTAAAAGAGGAAATATACTCACATCATGGTATAAATGAAAAGTCTCAAAATATAACAACATGATGCACACCAACTTGTGAGGGTAGCTATCTTTAGTGTTACCTTCAACCTTACAATATATACACCATATCCCACTGTGTATCTCATGAGCTCAATTAGCAGAGAGCCTTTCTAACTATTTCACCATGGCTATAATTCGTGCTTTAAGAAACGGGATTAATATAGTGTCCACACTCCCATATTCCTCAAAGACCCAGAGCATCCTCAAAAGTGTCGCGTGGATCTAAAAAGGTCTTATGAGATAAAGCCCTTATAAATGAAGTTAACAACCCACCGAAAAACCACTGCATGCTTACTATGATGCATATCATAAGAAAAAATTGACAACAAAGTCTTAAAACATGTATCATACTCCTAAAAACTTTCTAATAAGCCTTGCTTAATGTCCTTAAGCATGATGATAATTTTCTATTCAAAATCAGGAATATGGAACTCAGCTAAAAATCTAGAGCACAAAGAATCATAATCCACCGCATTCTAGTGTGGTTCATACTTTCTGTACTAGCTATGTGTGTGCTCTTGAAGATTATTATCAAACTAACTCACCATTCTATCAAGAGAAATGATTCCCTTACTGCACCAAAGTAGATCACATTTTTTAACATGTTCTACAACATCTTTAATACCCCTATATTTTGGAAAGTTAAGGAAATCTCATAAAACACTGTTAAGGTTCATGAGGGTGTAGACCTTATTAATTAGATTGATAACCAGATTCCCCACCAATATTTCCTCCACCTCCAAAACCACCTAATCCACTTGATCCTTATTCTCCTGATCCTCCTAAACCACTAGAAGTATGTTCTATACTAGTATATGTAGTTCCTTACATTCTCACAAGAATTCTAAACTGATCTTCCATATTCTCGCAAAGTTGTATTACTTCTAGACATGTTTCTAGTGTTATGTGCATCCACACTCTCTCCCGATGACATGCCGAAAATAATCCTCTAATCGGTCCAAAAATAGCAAAGTGATGTTGTTGTTTGTCATGCCATAAATGTATATGTTACCCGATGTAATTTTGTAAAAAAATGATATCTCCTGAAACCACTAGATTACCTACACTTTCTTGTTTATCAATAGTTACTTCTAGAACTCAAACACCAAATGCAAGGGATAGGTCGCTAGGTGGGATCAGATGTGCACTGCAGACTCAATATTTTCTCATCATTTGCACTCTCATTAGATGGCAGAGGGTATTCTCTACTATGATTTCCTACGTGGGGGAGATCCTGATGCTCTTGCTCCACATCTTCCACATGAGATTTAAATCCTTCATGAGACATCATTGTCCACAATGCCACAGACTCCTTAATAGCATGCCTCTTTTCTAATTCCCACTCCCACACTGCATTATACTTAAGCCACTTTTCTTCTCTATTCATTTCTACCACAATGTCTGCCATATTTCACTATACCCGCTCCTACCTCCCACACATGGTGGTATGTTTATATAGCCATAGATATATTCTCTAAAATCAGCACCACCATAAAGATCTTAATTTAAAAAAGGAATTGTGAAAATTTAATATCCTCTCGGGATGGCACAAAAATTCAAACTCGAAACTTTGGGACAAGAATACATAGACATAACATACTCAAAATTAGAATTGTGCACAACACTAGCCCACCAATGATCTATAACACACGTTCAAGGTTCATCCGCATCAAACAAAGCTTGATACTCTTCCTGCATCCAAATCCTTGGTATGTAACTCCATATTTTATTTGATGCATATGTGGACAACCACTCATACAACTCTATTGAAAAAAACAAAAGAATGCCTCATAAAGCTTGTGATAAATATGTTCTTCAACCCATGTATGTGTATTGAAATCAAGTATAGAACAATATCTTTGTGTAATATGATCTTGTTAAATCAATAACCCAATCTTTAATGGCCATAAGAGTCAACCGATATGCCATCATCATGTAATATCATGGTAAGTATTTTGAAAATATATCTCAAAAACGGAACCAAAATGTAGTCTTATTTTCTCACTCAAAACCCTAGACGCATTGACACATCACTCGTGAGAAATCTAAGCACTAATGTGAAGTGCGCAAAGGTACTAGGTCCCTCTTTTTCTTGTCTTACAAAGGTGTTAGTGTTCATGTTCGTAATAACCATACTCATAGTGCATATTTCATTCTATCAATCAGATCTATGAGCTCAATTTGGAAACACACATATTAAAGAAAGCATATAAATCACATAAGGATTAATATCAAAATCACCATATAATAATCATGAAGAGATACATAAACAATCAATATCCATCCATAACGATCCATTATATTAAATCATGTCAAACTAATATCTCGAATATATTACCAAACGGTCATACGATCATGCACACAAAATCATACTAGTAGCATAAATCTATTACATACAATATCATGATGGTGATGTATAATCCATGTAAATCAATATATAAAGGGGTGGAGGCTTTCCTTTCACTACCTATGCACTCTCAAAATATGTTGCATGCTCAAAATATTCATGCACCATTTACAAAGTGTTGTCTCCCAAAACTACTCTGCGTTTTCATAGCCAAATTTAATTATTTTGAGCTCATGTCCTTTGTTGGTGTCCAAGCCAAATTAGAGATTCAAGAAATTAACAAAGTCATGTGCTAGAGTTGTTTAAACCTTTGTTTTGCTCATTTTGAAAAATTCCCCATTCACTTATCTATGTACGTAATATCCTCTTTGAACTTTAATTTCTTATCAAAATTGTTCACTTGTTTTATGGTCTGGTCGTCAAACCATTGTTTTCCTCCATGCCTCTCGGTTAGTGAAGGAAATTAAAAAAATGGACTCAAAATGGTGAATTTCTCTTCCTCTGTACTTTTCCTCGCTATTAGGATGACGAGTGTCTTTTTCCCGTCAAATTTTGGCCACAATGAATGTAGGTATGTGGTCAGATCCTATTGGAAGGGTAGGAACGGGATTTTTGGTGAACTTAACACTTTTGGTTGCTTTTGGCAAAAATGGTAAATTTTCCCCGCAGACCCAAAAATTTGAATCACCATTGAAAAGTCTAACCTCAGTAGACGGCTCCATGTGTCGCAATGTCGCAACTCTAGGGGAAGATTACAAGGGATAGTCTTCAATTAAGCAGATGACTCCAAATGTCCCAAGTAAAAAATAAAGGTAAAATCGGATAAGTATGGAAGGCTCATGGACGGCTCCGCATGTTGCAAATGGCATAACTCCATGATAGAGTAGAAAAGTTCAATTACCAAATCAGCACCAGATCACCACGTGGTTGAAGGAATTGAAAAGTCAAAGCAGAAGAGCGGGCTGGTGGAGGAATTTGTGTTTTTAAGCCTTTTTGTAAAAAAGATGAAAAGTTACAATATGATCCATAGCCCCGATCAGGCTATAAAGGATAAATTCAAAGTTGAAACCCCCAAGGAAAAATTCAAAGGTGAAGCCCACCATTGAAAAGTCAAAGTGGGAGCATGTGCTGGTGGAGGAAATTGAGGTTTTGAGCCTTTTTCCCAAAAAGGTTAAAATGTTTAGAAAGGATCCATGACCCCGTATCCAACCAGAACGTGCCATGTTTCCTAGTCAAATTGGAGTAGTGGGCCAGTGGAGGAAATTGAGTTTTTGAGCCTTTTTCCAAAAAAGGTTAAAATGTTGAGAAAAGGGCCACGACCCCATTTCTAATCAGAAGCAGCCACATGTCTAAGTTGAAAATTCAAAGCGGGGGTGCGGGCCAATTTTTTCCAAATTTCCAAATCTCTAAAAATCACAAAATGCAAAGGGCTTCCCCATAACTGCTCCAATCCCTTCCTGCCATGTGGACGACCCGATTTCAAAGTTATAGGAGCAAATCTAACGGTCTATATTTAAACTAGCAAATCGAATGTAATGGTTGCTTTGTAAGATCTAGTTTTAACCCACCATGAGCATTTTATTCACAACAGAGGGATTCAAAAAGGCATTGAGGATTTGTGAAGTTGTAACGGTTTCTTGCAAATAATATAATGGCTTCTCGACGTCATTCCAAGAGGGTGATTGATTTTCAAAAAAACCAAAGTGCTCTGTACTTGGAAAAGACAGAAAATGCCATTCTTCTTCTTTTTTCTCTTCTTCCTCAAATTTCTTCCATTCTCAAGCTATGTACAAAATCTGCTTGAGCTTCAATAAGAAAAGAAGGAATTTTTGCCTCCTTGATTGAGGAATTAATTGGTACTTTACGACCAATGAGTTTCATTTGGTCTTGTAGCTTCTCCCATGGATTTTTTTAATCTGATTATAAATGCATGTAAATGAAGTTTCTAATTGATGTGTGTAAGCATATGATATTCTACCCACAACGTTGGTTTTTCCTACCTCCATTCTAACTCCATTTTTCCTTCTCGAGACAAAGTTCTTCTCTGGTGAGAAATTGCTAGCTTTGCCACAGGGACAGTGGAGTGCCCCTACTGGATATTTGTTCGAAAGACCACCATTGAAATCCACTTTTTCATGCATGCACACATGGAAGCTACACTATTCAAGTAGAGGGACTTAGATTCCCACAAAGTGTTATCCTAAAACCCACCAATCTATCCACAAGAAAAAAATTCTTGCCAAAATTTTTGGTGCCCACCGTGGGGTAGATTTTGCAGCATTTGCACCTAAAAATGACCTCAAGGTCATAAAATACCAAAAAAAATCTAGAAGAAAAGTCCCTGGAGATTGAATAATCACATAGAATACAAGGATGTAAATCATGGCTATTCCTAGAAATCCTCTTGTTGAGAGACCTGATTTACTCTTTCACATCCAAGAAGACATTTCTTTTGCTTTGAGAGAAACTATTTGGCATAAGAGACAAAGTGTCAATCAATACTTCATTTCCATAAGGATTCTAGACTTGGAAGAGGAACGTGCTGTCAAACTAGAAAGGTAGAGACAAATTCTAGCACCCCAGAGGAGAGCATAAACTTTCAAGCTAGATGATAGAAGATACACTCGGATACTTGAGGAAAAGAGGAAAACTTGATCCCACATTTGAAGAACTTGAAAGAGAGGCAGTTGTTGAGGAGGAGATAAGGGCTCAACTTGAAGAAACAGAAAGACTCCAAATCAAAACAGAAGAAAGAGAAACAACAGAAGCAACCTTAGCAAGACAGGAGGATAGAAATGGGAATAGAATGGGTAATCATGAACATGAGGAACACAGGCCTAACATACCATGGGGAAGAAATACCAGCCCACCGGATCTTGCTCAACCACTCCATGAGCTCCTAAGAGGCTTAAGAAAGAACTTCCTGAAATTCAAAGGGGATGGTTCTCAGCTCCCAGAAGAACATGTAGCAGCATTCATCACTGCTTGTGGAGTGTTGGGAGTTGAAGACGAAGATGTTTTAGTTAGGCTATTTGTGGAGTCACTCCAAGAAAAGGAAGTTGAATGGTTCTACATATTACCCCCAAGATCTGTCACATGCTAGGAAGATATAAGAAGTGCGTTTGAACATAGGTTTAAGAGCATAGAAGATTGTCAGGACCTGTTGGTCTAATTGGTTTAGATGAAGAAGGAGACCTCCAAATCAATGAGAGATTTTGTAGCAAGGTATGATAGGTTGATAAGGAGGATCCCAGAAGATGTGTTACCCTCTGAAAACAACTTGAAAAGATTCTTCATCAGTGCTTTGCCACCAGAAGTTGGTTTCTTCCTCAGAAGAGCCCAACCAAGAACCTTGAGGGATGCTAAAGACTTCACAATTGAGACTGATGATGATCTAATTATTTCTAGAAAAGTGAAAGGACCAAATGGGAAGCAAAAAGGTCAAAGTTCAAATCTAGTCACCATTGATCCAATGTTCCAAAAAATGGAAAATGACCTAGTTGCTTTGAAGAAGTAGCATCACAAATCACAATGAGGAATGCTCCAAGGAGATCAAATCCTCCTAATAGATGAAGAATTTCTCCACCTCCTCGTAGGCTTGCTCTTAAAGCACCACCAGTCAATGCTATCTGTGACACTAGAGAATCAGAAGAAGGAATAGACATTGAGGAAACTAAAGAAGAAAGCATGGACGAATACGAAAACTATCTTGAAATTGAAGAATTCGGCATGCATAATGGCTTGATTGAATACATTCATGATGAGGAGGAGGGTGATGAAGGAGCTCCAAGTTTTTCATGTGCTTTTTTCACTCATGCACAATCCAAGAATGGTGTTTCTACCTCAACAGTTGCAACCAAGAGTAGGAAGAACAAAGAAGATATCCCTTCAAATCCTCCATAAACAAGATTGTTAGCATAGGGTCACCACTACCACCTTCTATGAAATCAGCCAAAGAGAAACCAGATTCACTGGTTGTCAAGGATCACAATACTGTCCCAAGTAAGTCATCTGATTCTCTTCTCAACCCAAAATTTTTTAAGAGTAATTCTCTTATTAATATTGTTTATACAAGAACGTCTAATGTTTAATCAAGGGTTATACCCTCACCACCTTCCAAGCCAATTGTTATATTTGAAAAGGATAATCCAGCACCAAAAGTAACAAAACCTCTGCCATTTAAGTCCTCATCCACTTCTGGAACCTCTTCCTCACCTACCATAGCTCCATTTGACTTTGTGGAGCATGCAAACAAAACAAAAGTTCAGCTCTCTAAGATTGAATACCTATAAACACATCCTTCCCAATTTGATAGATTCATCAAGGCGATGCAGGGTGGTAACCATACACGCCAAATCTCTAATTTTAAAGGATTACTTACCACACCATCCATACCACCTTCTCAAAACATGCTAGCCCTCAGTGCCTCCAACACTAATAGAGTTGAGCCTTTTACCTGTCACTTCTCATCAAAGGCTTCCAATTGAACAATTGCATCATAGACTCTAGAGCCTCAGATAATGTGATGCCAACAAAAGTTGGAAATGCTCTTGGCCTCACTTTGACTCATGTAAATGGTGCATGCTACTCAATGGAATTCAAACAAGTTCCATTGGTGGGAAGGATTAAGGATTCTCAACTTGCACTAGCTGATTACCTTGACACAAAGATACTCTTGACCATTTTGGTGGCAGATATCCCAACATCTTTTGGTATGATTTTGATTATAATTTTTTGTAGAGACCTAGGTGGATGAATAAAAATGGATTGGTCATCCGTAACTATCCCAAAGAAAGGAGAAATGAATAAGTTGCTGCCAGTCAGGAAAATAAAATTCACAAAAGAAGGAAATCTGATGATCCAAGAGCTAACATCGTCTTTCAAGATTGTGGGCTAGGAAACTACTTCCTTTCATCACAAAAGGAAGAGAAATTTCCACTCCTTATGGAGGAAAAAGAAGATCAGATTTGGACAATGGATTTTGATGGCAGGTCATTCCACAAAGCAAGTTCAAGAGCTGGTGTTGTATTATACTCTCACTCCAATGAGATATACCCTTTTGCCTATAAGCTACAATTTGATAATACAAAAAATACTACAGAGTACGAAGCATTTCTCTTAGTCATGAATGCAGTAGAAGACATGGGGATCAAGAAGTTGAGATGTAAAGGTGATGCTGAGATTTTGGTGAAGCAGGTCCGCCAAAATATCATGTAAAAATCCAAGGCTCGGGCACTATAGAAACAGAGTGTGGGACTACACTGAATCCTTTGATGCATTCTCCATTAAAGCTATCCCTAGGGATCAAAATGAAAAGGATGATTCTTTAGCAGATTCAGCTTCCTTAGTGACACCTCATCCTTCTTTGGCAAAGATAAAGTGACCATTGATATGGTTTTTAGACCTAGTGTACTTGATAATCGAAAATCACTAGCAGGTCTTCATTGACCACAATCAGATCGTAGCCTTCTTAGAACAAAGGGATAACTTCAATAATTTGTTCTCTAAAGGAAGTGAAAACCCACACCGTGAATGAGTCCCCAAAGAAGATAAAGAAGGACTTGAGGGAATTATGAAGAAGGGGTAATTAAACCGAAAGGAAAAAAAAATCCCCAAAGGCCTAGTTTCTTTAGGAGATCTCTTTGACAAGCATGATAGGTTCATCTAAGAGAAAGAAAAAAATATTCTTCTTGATGCCCATCTAATTTTGATCAAGAAAACATTGACACTTTAGAGAATCCAAGGATGGTTAACATTGGTAAATGTTACTCACCAGAAGAGAAGATAAATTTTGTTGCTCTGCTAAAAAAGTACTCAGATGTCCTAGCCTACTCCTATGATGAACTCAAGTCTTTTCAGCCAAAGGAAATGCATCATTCCATTCCTTTGAAGCAAGGAGCTAAGCCCTTTAGGAAAAAAATGCCCTACAATCAAAAGATTGCTGATGTTATCAAAGAAGAGGTGACAAAGATACTCAATGCTAGAATCATCTTCCCCATCCACCATTCAACATGGGTGGCTAACATTGTGCCAATAAGGAAGAAGAATGAGGAAATAAGGATTTGTGTAGAGTTCCAAAATCTTAATCAGGCATCTCTTAAGGACAACTAGCCTCTTCCAATCGTGGATCATATTTTGCAAGTAGTCACTGGATCTGAGATGCTCTCTTTGCTTGATGGATTTTTAGGGTATAACCAAATCAAGGTGGTAGAAGAGGATTGCAACAAAACAACCTTCACAACACCATGGGGCACTTTTGCCTACAACAAATGCCTTTTGGCTTGATCAATGTTGGGGCCACTTTCCAGAGAGAAATGGATTTGGCTTTCAAAGATTTGAAATATTACATTTTCATTTACCTTGATGACCTCAATATTTTCTCAAAGAGGAGGGGAGACCATATCAGTCATTTTGAGCAAAGTCCTTGCAAGGTGTAGTAAACATGGCATTTCTCTAAATCCAAAGAAGTGTATTTTTGGAGTCACAGAAGGTAAGTTGTTGGGACACATTTTTAACAAACATGGATCACACATTGATCTTGAGAGGGTCAAAGCTATCCAAGCATTAGCCTTACCAACTAGAAAAAGGGAGTTCATTCATTCTTTGGAAAGGTAAAATTCCTTTGTCATTTTGTGCCTGAGTTTTCTGAACTAACTAAGCATATAAATTCCATGATGAAGCCTCAAGAAAATTTCAAGTGGAATAAGGAGGGAAAAACAACATTTGAGAATATCAAGAAATCCATTTCCAAAGCTCTAACTCTTGTATCTCCATATTTCAACAAGGAGTTCATCATGTATTGCTATGCATCAAAACATACACTCTCTACTGTCCTTGTGCAGAAAAATGATGAAGGCTTGGAAGCACCCATTTCTTTCATGATCTGTCCTTTGAAAAATCATGAGCTAAAGTACATCTAACTAGAGAAGCATGCCTACGTAGTGGTTAAAGCTGTTAAAAGTTTCATATTCTACATTCTCAATTCCCATATAGTGGTGATGGTCCCTAGAAGTGCAATCAAGTCCATTTTGAATCAACAAGATCCTGGGGCTAAGAGAGGAAGTTGGATTACAAATACCCAAGAGTATGAATTGGAGATTAGGACCTCTAATCTGGTAAGAGGAAATGGTTTGTGCAAGTTGATTTCTGAAGATGAAGCTCTCAAAGCTCAGCAAGGAGTAAAGGATGATGTTTTCCTAACCTATTCATAAGATAGTCCACAAGTTCTCTTTGTCAGCAATAGTGATGAGTGGTATGTGGATATTTCTTACTACCTCACTTATGGAGAATGTCCTCCTCATCTTGACTACAAAAAAAGAAGAACACTCAACCTAAAGGCAGCCAAGTTTGTGATTTGGAATCATACACTTTACAAGAGGGGCCTGAATAGTTGTTTCCTCAGGTGTGTAGACAAGAAGCAATAAGAAAAGTTACTCAGGGCATATCGTGATCAAGCTTGTGGTGGAAATTTCTCAGCAATGGTCACTATGCATAAGATTCTCAAGGGGAGATATTATTGGCCCTCCATATTTGCAGATACTCAAGACTGGGTTTCCAAATGCAAAGCATGCCAACAATTTGTTGGAAAGCCACAACTATTTGCATTGACACTCAAGCTTGTGGTGATTGAGAAACCATTTCAACAATGGTGGCAAGATATTATTGGTGTTTTGAATCCTCATTATAGTGCATGACATACTTATGTACACACTGCAACCGATTACTTCACTAAATGGGTGGAAACCATTCAAACCAAGCAAGTCACTTTGAACATGCGGAACTTCATCAAGGAGAATATCATTGTCAATTTTGGAGTACCACGAAGATTTTTGTTGCCAATGCCATCTATTTCTCTTCAAAGGATCTCACAGAGTTTTTTTATAGTTTTGGAATCTCCTTATCTCACTCTTTGGACTACTAACCATAGGGAAATGTTTAAGATGAGTCAAGAAACAAGAACTTTGTGACCATTTTTCACAAGATGGAAGATGAGAATCAAAGGAACTGCACAAGAAGTTGTATGATGCATTCTGGGCTGATAGGATCACTCCTAAGAAGGTAATAAGTATGTCACCTTTCCAAATGTTGTATGGAATTGAGCAGAGATTCCTCTCACAATTGAGATGCCGGATCTCAAGCTGTGCTGCAAGAAATAGAAGATGGTCAAGACAAAACTCCATTGACAAGAGGATCCTCTTCTGGAGAAGCTAGAGGAAAGCAGATGCATAATGGTGGATAAAATTAAAGAACATCAGTTGAAAGTGAAGATTTTTTTGACAAGAAGACCAAAGCAAGGAACTTCAAAATTTGAGATTTTGTCCTGCTGTGGGACAAGAGAAGAGAACCAAAGGGGAGCCATGAAAAGTTTGATTCATTGTGGTTTAGCCCATTCCAAATTCATGGAGCTTGTGGTGAGAATGTTTTTCTCCTCTCTTACTTGGATGGAACACCATTGGAATTTCCTTGAAGAGGGAAATAATTGAAACTGTATCATCAAGCGGTGAGCGGTTGTCTCCCACCTGTACCATATAGGTTGTTTGTGTACGTATGTTTTTCCATTTTCTGTTGCGTGGTTTTGGTTTTAGTTTTGTTTGGTTTTGGTTATGTGTGGTTTGGCTTGTGTGTTTCCTTCTTCTTCCATTCTTTCTCATAATTGTACATGACTCTGCAAGGCCCAATGGATAAGGCACTGGTCAACGTAATATGTTTTGAAACTTGAGATTTTGGATCCTCACGTTATGCCCTAGCAATGACCATTTCATGCCATGTCCCCAAGCTAGAGTAAGTTGTTGTCTCCCGAAAACTACTTTACATTTTCATAGCCAAATTCAAATTTTTGAGCTCATGCCCTTTGTTGGTGTCTAAGCCAAATTAGAGATTCAAGAAATTATAAAAATTCATGTCCTAGAGTTGTTTAAACCTCTGTTTTTCTCATTTTGAAAAATTCGCCATTCCCCAGTCTGTGCACGTAAAATCCTCTTTGCAACCTTCATTTCTATTCGAAATTGTTCACTTGTTTTATGGACTAGGTCATCAAACCATTATTTTTCCTCCATGCCTCTGGTTAGTAAAGGAAATTCAAAAATTGGACTCAAAATGGAAAAGTTCTCTTCCTCTGTGTATTTTTCCCACAGTTGAGATGACGGGTGTCTTTTTCCCATCAAATTTTGGCCCTAATGAATGTAGGTATGTGGTCAGATCCTATTGGAAGGGGAGGAATAGGATTTTTGGTGAACTTAACACTTTTGGTTGCTTTTGGCAAAAATGGTCAATTTTCCCCATAGACCCAAAAAGTCAATCTTTGTTGAAAATTCTAACCTCAAGGTGACAGCTCCATGTGTCGTAACAACGCAACTCTAGGGGAAGATTCCAAGGGATAGTCTTAAATTAAGCGAGATGAATCCATGTGTCTTAAATACAAAATAAAGTTAAAATCAGCTAAGTATGGAAGTCTCAAATTGACAGAGATCCATGTGTCACAATGACGCAAATCCATGATAGGGCATAAAAGGTCAATTACCAAATTAGCACCGATCACCACATGGTCAAAGGCATTGAAAATTCAAAGAAGAAGAGCGGGCCGGTAGAGGAATTTGTGTTTTTGAGCCTTTTTCCAAAAATGTATAATGTTTAGAAAGGATAAATGACCCCATCTCCAACTAGAATGTGCCACGTATCCTAGTCAAATCGTAGTAGTGTGTCGGAAGAAGTTGAGTTTTGAGCCTTTTTCAAAAAAATGTTAAAATGTTGAGAAAAGGGCCGTGACTCCATTTCAAATCAGAAGTAGCTACATGTCTAAATTGAAAATTCAAAGCGTGGGTGTGGACCAATTTGTTCCAAATTTCCAAATCTCTAAAAAATCACAAAATGCAAAGGGCTTCCCCCATGTAACCGCTCCAATCCCTTCCTGCCACGACCTGATTTCAAAGTTAGAGGAGAAAATCTAACATCTATATTTAAACTGACAAATCAAATGTAATGGTTTCTTACAATATACGGTTTTACCCTATGCTGAGCATTTTCTTCACAAAAAGGTGTTGAGGATTTGTGAAGTTGTAACGGTTTCTTGCAAAGAATATAATGGCTTCTCGACGTCATTCCAGGGGGCCATTTATTTTCCGAAAAACCAAAGTGCTCTATACTTGGAAAAGATAGAAAATTCCATTCTTCATCTATTTTCTCTTCTTCCTTGAATTTATTCCATTGTCAAGCTATGTACAAACTCTGCTTGAGCTTTAATAAGAAAAGAAGGAATTTTTACCTCCTTGATTGAGGAATTGATTGGTACTTTGTGACCAATGAGTTTTATTCGGTCTTGTAGCTTCTCCTGTTTTTTTTTCATCTGATTATAAATGCATGTAAATGAAGTTTCTAATTGATGTGTGTGGGCATCTGATATTCTACCCTAAACATTAGTTTTTCCTACCTCCATTCTCACTCCCTTTTCCCTTCTCAAAAAAAGTTCTTCTCTGGTGAGAAATTGCTAGCTTTGCCACAGGGATAGTGGAGTGCCCTTGTTGGATCTCTAGTTGAAATACCACCACTAAAATCCACTTTTTCATGCATGCACATATGGAAGCTGCATTATTCAAGTAGAGGGACTTAGATTCCCACACAGTGTTGGCCTATAACCCACCAATCATGTCCACAAGAAAAAATTCTTGCCAATAGTTTTTGGCACCCATTGTGGGGCAGATTTTGCAGCATCTGCACCTAAAAATGACCTCAAGGTCATAAAATACAAAAAAATTCTAGAAGAAAAGTTCTGGAGATTGAATAATCACACAGACTACATGGATGTAAATCATGGCTATTCTGGGAAATCCTCCTATTGAGAGACCTGATTTACTCTTTCACATCCAAGAAGACATTGCTTCCGATCTAAGAGAAGCTATTTGGCATAAGAGACAAAGTGTCAATCAATACTTCATTTCCATAAGGATTCTGGACCTGGAAGAGGAATGTGTTGTTGAATTGGAAAGGTAGAGACAAATTCTAGCACCCCAAAGAAGAGCATAAACTTTCAAGCTAGATGATAGAAGATACACCAGGAACTGAGGCAAGGAGGAAAAATTGATCCCACATTTGAAGAGCTTGAAAGAGAGGTAGTTGCTGAGGAGGAGATAAGGGCTCAACTTGAAGAAATAGAAAGACTCCAAATCAAAGCAGAAGAAAGAGCAGCAACAAAAGAAACCTTAGCAAGACTGGAGGATAAAAACAAGAATAAAATGGGTGATTATGAGCATGAGGAATGCAGGCCCAATGTACCATGGGGAAGAAATACCAGTCCACTGGCTCTTTCTCAACCACTCCATGAGCTCCCAAGAGGCTCAAGAAATAACTTCCCAAAATTCAAAGGGGATGGTTCTCAGCTCCTAGAAGAACATGTAGCAACATTCATCACTACTTGTGGAGTGTTGGGAGTTGAAGATGAAGATGTTTTAGTTAGGCTATTTGTGGAGTCACTCCAAGAAAATGTAGTTGAATGGTTCTACATGTTTCCCCCAAGATCTGTCACATGTTGGGAAGATATAAGAAGTGTGTTTGAACATAGATTCAAGAGCACAGAAGATTATCAAGACCTTTTGGTCCAATTGGTTTAGATGAAGAAGGAGACATCTGAATCAATGAGGGATTTTGTAGTAATGTGTGATAGGTTGACAAGAAGGATCCTAGAAGATGTGTTACCATCTGAAAATAACTTGAAAATATTCTTCATCAGTTCTTTGACACCACAATTTGGTTTCTTCCTCAAAAGAACCCAACCAAGAACCTTGAGGGACACTAAAGACTTTACAATTGAGACCGATGATGATCTAATTATTTCGAGAAAAGTGAAAGGACCAAATGGGAAGCAAAAAGTTCAAAGTTGAAATCCACTCACCACTGATCCAATGTTCCAAAAAATGGCAAATGACCTAATTTCTTTGAAGAAGTAGCTATCACAAATCACAATGAGGAATGCTCCAAGGAGATCAAATCCTCCTGATAGACCAATAATTGCTCCACCTCCTTGTAGGCTTGCTCTTGAAGCACCACCAGTCAATGCTATCTGTGACATAGATAATCGAAGAAGGAACATACATCGAGGAAATCAAGAAGAAAGCATGGAAGACTATGAAAAATATCTTGAAATTGAAGAAGTCAAAGCATGCACAATGGCCTGATTGAATACGTTGATGATGAGGAGGAAGGTGATGAACAAGCTTCAAGTTTTTCATGTGCTTTTTTCACTTGTGCACAATCCAAGAATGGTTTTTCAGCCTCAGCAGTTACAACTGAGAGTAGGAAGAACAAAGAAGATAGCTCTTTAAAGCCTCCACAAACAAGATCATCAACAGAGCATCACCATTACCACCTTCTATGGAATCAGCCAAAGAGAAAATAGATTCACTGGTTGTCAAGGATCACACTATTGTGCCAAGTAAGTCATCTAATTCTCCTTTCAACCCAAAAGTTGTTAAGAGTAATTATCTTCTTAATACTGTTTTTGCAAGAACATCTAAATTTTAATAAACGACTACACCCTCACCTCCTTCCAAGCCAATGTTTATATTTTAAAAGGATAAACCAACACAAAAATTAACAAAACCTCTTCCATTTAAGTCCTCATCCACTGCTAGAACCTCTTCCTCACCTACCATAGCTCCATTTGACTTTGTGGAGCATGCAAGAAAAACCAAAGTTCAACTCTTTGAGATTGAATACCTACAAACACATCCTACCCAATTTGATAGATTCATCAAGGTAGTCCAGGGAAGTAACCCTACACCCCAAATCTCTAATTCTAAAGGCTTACTTCCCACACCATCCATACCACCTTCTCAAAACATACTGGCACTCAAAGTGCCTCCAACACCAATAGAGTTGAGCCTTTTTACCTGTCACTTCTCATCAAAGGCTTCCAGTTGAACAATTGCATCATAGACTCTAGAGCCTCAGATAATGTGATGCCAACAAAAGTTGCAAATGCTCTTGGCCTCACTTTGACCTAGGTAAATGGTGCATGTTACTCAATGGAATCCAAATAAGTTCCATTGGTGGGAAGGATTAAGGATGCTTAGGTTGCACTAGCTGATTACCTTGACAAGAAGATACTCTTGACCATTTTGGTGGCAGATATCCCAACATCTTTTGGTATGCTTTTGAGTAGAAGTTTTTACAGAGACCTAGGTGGAGAAATAAAAATGGATTGGTCATCCATAACTATCCCAGGTGAAGAAGCTTACACCATTCAGAAAATGAAATTCGAGTAATGAAATCGATGATCTAAGAGCTAACATCCTCTTTCAAGATTGTGGGTTAGGAAACTATGTCCTTACATCACAAAGGGAGGAGAACTTGCCACTCCTCATGGGGAAGAAGAAGATCAAATTTGGACAATGGATTTTGATGGAAGTCATTCCATAGCAGAGTTATAGAGCTGGTCTAGTATTATACTCTCCCTCCAATGAGATATACCCTTTTCCTATAAGCTGCAATTTGATAATACAAAAATACTACAGAGTACAAAGCATTTCTCTTAGTCATGAATGCAGTAGAGGACATGGGGATCAAGAAGTTGAGATGCAAAGGTGATGCTGAGATTGTGGTGAAGCAATTCCGCCAATAATATCAGGTAAAAAATCCAAGGCTCAGGCACTATAGAAATAGAGTGTGGGACTACATGCAATCCTTTGATGCATTCTCCATTGAAGCTATTCCTAGGGAGCAGAATGATAATGCTAATTCTCTAGTAGCGTAAGCTTCCTTAGTGACACCTCATCCTTATTTGGCAAGGATAAAGTGACAATTGAGATGGTTTTCAGACCTAGTGTACCAGATAATGAAAATCACTAGTAGGTCTTCAATGATGACAATCAGATCCTAGCCTTCTTAGAACAAAGGGATAACTTCAATAATCTTTTCTTTAAAGGAAGTGAAAACCCACACCGTGAATTAGTCCCCAAAGAAGAGAAGGAAGGAATTAAGGGAATTGATGAAGAAGGGGTAATTAAACTAAAAGGAAAAAAAATCCCCAAAGGCCTAGTTTCTTTGGAATATCTCTTTGACAAGCATGACAGGTTCATCCAAGAGAAAGAAAAACAGTCTTCTCGATGCCCATCTGATTTCGATCAAGAAAAAATTGGCACTTCATAGAATCCAAGGATGGTTAACATTGGTAAATTTTGCTCACCAGAAGAGAAGAGAAAGTTTGTTGCTCTGCTAAAAAGAACTCGAATGTCTTGGCCTACTCCTATGATGAACTCAAGTCTTTTCAGCTAAAGGAAATGCATCATTCCATTCCTTTGAAGCAAGGAGCTAAGCCCTTTAGGAAAAAACAAAGGCCCTATAATCCAAATATTGCTAATGTTATCAAAGAAGAGGTGAAAAAGATGCTCAATACTAGAATCATCTTCCCCATCCACCATTCAACATGGGTGGATAACATTATGCCAATAAGGAAGAAGAATGAGGAAATAAGGATTTGTGTAGATTTCCAAAATCTTAATCAGGCATCTCTCAAGGAAAACTACCCTCTTCCAATCATGGATCATATTTTGCAAGCAGTCACTGGATCTGAGATGCTCTCTCTTCTTGATGGATTTTTAGGGTATAACCAAATTAATGTGGCGAAGAGGATTGCAACAAAACAGCCTTCACAACACCCTGGAGCACTTTTTCCTATAGCGAATGATTTTGGCTTGATCAATGCTGTGGCCAATTTCCAGAGATAAATGGACTTGGCTTTCAAATATTTGAAATATTGCATTTTCATTTACCTTGATTACCTCATGATTTTATTAAAGAGGAGGGGAGACCATATCAGTCATTTTGAGCAACTCCTTGCAAGGTGTAGAAAACATGACATTTCTCTAAATCCAAATAAGTTCATTTTTGGATTCATAGAAGGTAAGTTGTTGGGACACATTGTGAATAAACATGGAAAACACATTGATCCTAAGAGGGTCAGAGCTATCCAAGCATTAGCCTTACCAACTAGCAAAAGGGGAGTTCATTCATTCTTTCAAAAGGTAAACTTCCTTCATCATTTTGTGCTTGAGTTTTCTCGAATCTGATTAAGCATATAACTTCCTTGATGAAGCCTCAAGAAATTTTTAAGTGGAATAAGTAGGAAAAACAACATTTGAGAATATCAAGAAATCCATTTCCAAAGATCCAACTCTTGTATCTCCATATTTCAACAAGGAGTTCATCATATATTGATATGCATCGAACATACACTCTCTATTATCCTTGAGTAGAAAATGATGAAGGATTGGAAGAACCCATTACTTTCATGATCTTTTCTTTGAAAAATCATGAGCTAAAGTACATCCAACTAGAGAAGCATGCCTATGTAGTGGTTAAAGCTATTAAAAGTTTCAGATTCTACATTCTCAATTCCCATACAGTGGTGATGGTCCTGGAAATGCAATCAAGTCCATTTTGACTCAACAAGATCCTGGGGCTATGAGAGGAAGTAGGATTGCAAAGACCCAAGAGTATGACTTAGAAATTAGGCCCTTTAATCTGGTAGGAGGAAATGTTTTTGCAAGCTGATTTCTTAAGATGAATCTCTCAAAGCTCAGTAGGGAGAAAAGGATGATGTTTTCCCAACCTATTTAGAAGACAATCCACAAGTGCTCTTTATCACCACTACTGATGAGTGGTATGTGGATATTTCTTACTACCTCACTTATGGAGAATGTCCTCCTCATCTTGACTACAAAAAAAGAAGGACACTCAAGATAAAGGCATCCAAGTTTGTGATTTGGAATCATGCACTTTACAAGAGGGGCCTGGATGGTTATTTCCTTAGGTGTGTAGACAAGGAGCAGCAAGAAAAGTTACTCAGGGCATATCATGATCAAGCTTGTAGTGGATATTTTTCAGCAATGGTCATTGCACATAAGATTCTCAGGGGGAGGTATTATTGGCCCTCCATCTTTGTAGATACTCAAGACTAGGTTTCCAAATGCAAAGCATGCCAACAATTTGTTGGAAATCCACAACTAGTTGCATTTCCACTCAAGCTTGTGGTGATTGAGGAACCATTTCAGCAATGGGGATAGATTTTATTAGTGTTTTGAATCCTAATTCTAGTGAAAGGAATACTTATGTACTCACTGTAACTAATTGCTTCACTAAATGGGTGGAAGCCATTCTAACCAAGCAAGCCAGCTCTAAAATAGTCTACAAATTCATCAAGGAAAATATCATTTTCCATTTTGGAGTACCACAAAAGATTTTTGTTGATAATGCCATCTATTTCTCTTCAAAGGATCTCGCAGATTTTTTTATAGTTTTGGAATCTCCTTATCTCACTCTTCAGACTACTACCCATAGGGAAATGTTTAAGCTGAGTCAAGAAACAAGAACTTTGTGACCATTGTTCACAAGCTGGAAGATGAGAATCAAAGGAACTGGCACAAGAAGTTGTATGATGCATTCTGGGCTGATAGGATCACTCCTAAGAAGGTAATAAGTATGTCACCTTTCCAAATGTTGTATGGAATTGAAGCAGAGATTCCTCTCACAATTGAGATGCCAGATCTCAAGTTGCTGCAAGAAATAGAAGATGGTCAGTACAAAGACTCCATTGACAAGAGGATCCTCTTTCTGGAGAAGCTAGAGGAAAGCAGATGCATAGTGGTGGATAAAATTAAAGAACATCAGTTGAAAGTGAATAATTTTTTTGACAAGAATACCAAAGCAAGGAACTTCAAAATTGGAGATTTGGTCCTGCTGTGGGATAAGAGAAGAGAACCAAAGGGGAGGCATGGAAAGTTTGATTCATTGTGGGCTGAATCCATTCCAAATTCATGGAGCTTATGGTGAGATTTTTTTCTCCTCTCTTACTTGGATAAATGCCATTTTAATTGCCTCGAAGTGGGCAATAATTGAAACTATATCATCAGTGAAAGTGGGTTGTCCCCCACCCTGTACCATAGGTGATTTGCATTGGTGTGTTTTTCCCTTTTCTGTTGCGTGGTTTTGGTTTTAGTTTTGTTTGGTTTTTTTTGTGTGTGGTTTGGCTTGTGTGTTTCCTTATTCTTCCATTATTTCTCGGTGTACATGAATCTAAAAGGCCCAATGGATAAGGCACTAATCAACTTAATATGTTTTGAAACTTGAGATTCTAGGATCCTCACGTCATGCCCTAGCAATGCCCATTTCACACCATGTCCCCAAGCTAGAGCCAATTGTTGTCTCCTGAAAACTACTTTGCATTTTCATAGCCAAATTAAAACTTTTGAGCTCATGTCCTTCGTTGGTGTCTAAGGAAAATTAAAGATTCAAGAAATTATAAAAAGTCATGTCCTAGTAGCTGTTTAAACCTCTGTTTTGCTCATTTTGAAAAATTCCCCATTCCCAGATCACAGTGCACGTAAAATCCTCTTTACAACCTTCATTTCTGTTTGAAATTGTTCACTTGTTTTATGGATGGGTCATCAAACCATTGTTTTCCTCCATGCCTTTTGTTAGCAAAGGAAATTCAAAAATTAGACTCAAAATGGCAAAGTTCTCTTCCTCTGTGTATTTTTCCCACAGTTGAAATGATGGGTGTCTTTTTCCCATCAAATTTTAGCCCCAATGAATGTAGGTACGTGGTTAGATCCTATTGGAAGAGGAAGAATAGGATTTTTGGTAAACTTAACACTTTTGGTTTCTTTTGGAAAAAATGGTAAATTTTCCCCGCAGACCCGAAAAGCTGAATCGTCGTTGAAAAGTCTAACCTCAGCAGATGGCTCCATGTGTAACACCCTTGACAGTTTTTATTTTCCTCCTTTGCATCTCAAGTGTTGGCATGTGATTTTCCTTTTTAGGATATGTTCTTTTGACTTTGGGAAATCATGCTTGATGTGGATAAGTCTTTTCTACTCTTAAGATCTTCTGACTGAACTGGAATAGTTTTCCTAAATTCATTTTTCACTTCTTGTAGGTGAGATTGCAATTTGGTTTTAAGAGTTGTAAACTTATCTATTTACCTGACTCATCCTTGGATCAATTTCAGTGATCCAAGGAATGTTTTAAATCTGTTCGGGTGAACAATGGATGAACTGACATTCCATGAATTAAGAAACATATGGACTGAACTTGGTAGATACAAGTTCTTTAATTCTCTTTTGTGTGAAAATATTTCCATTCAGTGGTATGTTTTGTTTGGGTCTTTGGAGATCGACCATGGCAGGTCATTACTGACGTAATTGGGATTTCATCCTATTCATGGCATAGGAGAGAACCAGAATCCTATAAAGGACTAACCTACGGAATCCTAAGCTAGGTAAAAGTATTTCCTACCTAAGCTATGTTACTTGATATAATTCTGATTCTAACCTAAACTTGGTGCTAAGGGAATTGGAAAGGTTACTAGGTATTAAAACTAAACTTGAACCTATTACTACAAGGCTATATGGTGATCTAACCTAGTGCTTTAAACTATGGCATTTTGAATTATTTACCTATGTGGAATTATCTAAACCTATTTGCTAAGGCCTATGGTGGGGGTTAGTTGTTAGTGTTATATCCTAAGGTATAAAATTTAATCTACCTAAGATCTAACCTAAGCAAGTAATCTATCCTAAACTATTGGGCATGAATGGGGACTTATGTAGTCGCATGCATATTGGTGACGGTTCCTAAGGCATTTATGATGTTGATAAGGTTTTTAATGTATGCGGTACTTGCTAGCTTTGGCAGGGGCTAGTTGGCTTGGTGGAGGCTTAGGTGGCAGTATCACTAAAATTTAAAATGCTTGTTATTTTTGACTTGGCATTCGCCAGACTTGGCAGGTGGTGGCAAGGAAGATTAGGTGGGAGATTTGGAATTAATGGAATTAATTAATTTTGGTTTACAAGCCCAAACCATCTTGGTAGGCATGCCAACAGATTTTTCTTGGGTTGTTTCACTTTGCATGTTCTTCAATTTTCACTCTGCATGCGCTCTGGTTTTTCGAACCAGCAGATTGAACTGCACTTCATGGCTATTTTTGAAGTTTCAAATCTATTTTTGATTTTGTGGAATTTATAAGAGGAATTGTGGAAGAGGTATCTAGTTGTTTGATCTTTCATGGAAAAGAGGAGAAGTAGTGATCTCGGTTGGAGGTCTTCTTCAATTTGATAGAGACACTATCAGGCATGATAGGCTCTAACTATTAAAATCTCTTGCTTTCCTCTAAGTGTTTTCATTAAAGAAACTCTGCTCTGAGAGTTTTTATGCATTGCATGATGTATCTGGTTGTTTGGTTACTGAGTTTATTAAATCTTGAATTCTTGGTTTCAAATCCTTTGCAAAAGCGGTCTGGTTTAAGATATAGTATGTGTTTGTTTAAGCACATGAAAAACACATGCAAAAATGATTATGTAACTCTATTTGGCTTAACTGGATTTGGTAATTAATGGTTTTTTTTTTTACTTTCAAACGAATGTATTTTCACTAAAGTTCTTTGGAGAATCTGGTGTTCCACCTGTTTCTATTGAAACTAATGTTTTTTTATTCCATGCTAGTAAAAGCTCATGTTTGTTATGAAAACTTGTATGTATGCTCAAGTTCTATTGGAAACTTATTGGGTATTTGAGAACTATTGTTGGGTTCTTGGTGCTATCATGCTTGTGTTTCATTTCATAAATATAAGGGACTATGAATGGAGTAGTAGATGGCTTGGTTTTCATTTTCTAACCTGCAAACATTTGTTGTTGCTGAAACCCTAACATGGCATGATAATTGTGTAGTATTATCATGATATTATGGACTGTTACTAGTCCGCATCTGGTTGGTGTTTGTGTTTTACTGTGACCTTGTGTATTATATTGAGAGTTCATTATGAATACGGCCTTAGTACTTATATGGTGTTTGTCTGAACTCTTCAAGTGATCTTACAAACCGCTTGATATGGCAGTTAGTCAAAAATGACGCTTGATTTTTAATTTGAACTGTTTAAAAGTTTATTCATTGCACTTTATCTAGCATTAGGATGCAGAAGTTATATTAACTCAATATGGAGTATTGTGATGCAAAATGAGTCGAGGAATTGTTTCTTATTGTTGGAATTGGAAACCTGAGCAAGGTGTTAGTCCAGTTGGGATTCTTTCTAGTTTTCTTTGTTAAAAGATACAAACCAAAAGGGAACATAAGTTTCCCAAACTTGTTTAAAATTAGTTGAATGATTTTGATCTTGGTAAGAACTTATGCTCATCATGGCGCTCAGATTGGTATTTCAAATCTTGGGCAGAAAGTATCTTGTAATTATGTTGTTAGATCCTATCGTATATATTGAGTTTATTAATTGTAGGGAACTATTTTAAAACTCTGAATTCTTAAAAGGAAACAGATGCATGTGCATGGAGAAAACTAGAAATATGGTCTTATGAGTTGGTTGGTAAACTCTGTGAGATTTTGACTGGAACCATCTTTGTAGTTTACAATTCTTATTGGGAATTCATTCTTTATTTTTACTCTTGAAGTAATACGTTGAAAAGTATGGTAAATAATATTATTTTGATTTAACTCTTGGGTAATTTTGGGCATTAGCATCTACTCGGATTTCTCTTCTGTTAGGTCTCCTTAAAGAAATGAAGAACCCATAAAAGAATTAGTTATGGTTCTTTTGTGTATATGGACTGTATGACCTTCACTGCTCTAATGTTCCTATTTGAATAGATCCCTTGCTTACAATGGGAATTTTTAAAGGAAAAGTTTCATTAGATACCTTCTTACTTTAAGGTGTTCTTGTTCCTCCTTGGGAATTCTTATATGAACTCGAACTATATATATGTTGAAGAAGGGACTTTGTTAATCAAGTTGAAGGAAATGACTACGGATTAGGATCATTTCTGTTAAGCTTCTTTTCTAGTACAATTGGGAATAAGTTCATTTGTTTTGAATCTTTTGTTGATTATTCTATAGGAAAAGTTAATCGTTAATTGGCTAACCTTCTCTTACTTATCATTAATGGAAATGAAATAGAAGGAGAGTGATGACTGGTTTGTTAAAAAGAGAATGTATCATGCTGGTTGGTTGATGTTTCATCCTTCCATCTGGGATCTTTATTTATTCTGTTCTGATGAATATCTTAAATGTTTGATTTGAGATAGTTAATCTTAAGATGAAACAACTTAGGTTATCATATGAACTGTTTTCCTTGTGGATATTATGTACTTTAGCATAATGAAAATGGTTTCTCTTCTTCTTACTAGAAAGTTAGATGAAACATCCTAGTAAGAACATACTGAAAACACTTCTTGTATCTTATAGTTAAGATAAGTGTTGTATTCTTTTTGGTAGAATGGGAAAAATAAGATGTTATGTTCTTGATTAAGATGATTGATAGGACCAATCATACTTTAATTTGTAAGACAGATATTATAGATTATATTATGTTCTTCTTTTAGAAGTGAACTCTGGTTCATTAATGCTCTTCTTTTTGATTGTTATTACTTATGTTTAGAGTATGAAATACTAATTGTTCATTAAAGTAGGGTTGTTTTTATTGGAACAATTAGTGGAATGCACTTCGTTTTAAGGCTTAGTGCTTATCATGCTCAGTTCATTGAACTGACCTATGCTAGCAATTTTTGCAGATGGACTTCGTAAGTGATAAAAGATGGAAAAATCTTATATGATGCATTGGCTGATCTAAGTTTGATTATAGTGAAGAATTCTGATTCGTTCTTGAGTTGTATTGAAAAAGAAAAGTTATATTCCTTTTTGAATGAAGATTGTTGTCATAGTAAGCCTAAAATGCATAAGTTTGTAAAGGTATAAGTTTGAAAATGAAATTGAAGGATGAGAACTTACTTGCATGAGTTGTGTAAATTATCTTGTTACCTTTGTAAAAGAAATGGAATCTTATCTTGTTGATATTCTTCATATTATTTATATGATTAAATGAGGATTCTTGAATAAGTAGGATAAAAGGGAATTAGAGTAATCTCCCTAATTAAGATGCAGCTAGATAAGTTGCAGAATTCAATGTTCTTATATAAACAATTTAATATAGTAAGATGATGTGTAATGAACATACAATGAAAACTATAGATTATGTAAAGAACAAAAAGGGTGTGTTAAACCCTAGAACTTAACCATGAAGAGGAAGACTCTTCCTCACTCATGTAAAAGTAAACAAGAAAACAAGGAAGATATGATTTATACTCATTAGACCTCATTTAATAAAGTCTATTAAGTTACGATCTAGGTGGTTGTTACACTTCCTTGAATGGTTAAGTCACATTAAACATAGAACTTATGAGGTTGTTGTCCTTTCTTTTTGGTAACTACTTGTTAAGCCAAAATTAATGAACATCGAAAGAAATCTTGAGTTAAGGAAGTTCTCCAAGGATTAATGGAACCTGATTTGGAAAGGAACTTAGGGAGAGTTGGATTAAGGTTTGGACAAGGTTGCTGAAATCTACTTTTAATTATCCAAATTAATTAAATATTAATAATCTCCTAGGGGTATGTACATCTCGACGAGGTGTTTTTTGTAGGATGTTGGCACATGCCAACTATAGGGTTGTACCTTCGAGAAGATTAGGATCTTCTCGAGGATACAACATTGTAGTTGACATGTGGCAACACCCTTCTGCATTGATCATCTAGATCTACACGCTTATGGACTTGAACTTAGTTTTCTCTAGGACTGGTAGTAGCATAGTTATGATACGAAGTAGCCCTCTAGGACTCAAGGTACCTTGGCACATGGGGTTAACCTAGGTTGACCTAGTATGCCAATATATCCTAAGTCTTTGTGAGTCTCTTCCTATCATAACCTATGTTGTTAACCTAAACTAGGGTTAAACCTTGGGCAAATGGACTGACGGAAGTCAGTAAAGGACATTCTAGATAACAATTGAGTGAGGTGAAGGACATATTCTAGATTGATGAGTATGCCATCAAGGAATGAGTAATACAAACAATATGTTAGAAAACTTTGGCCAAAGTATCGTAAGCTACTGATTGCATTGTCCTATGTCACCTAGTCTAAGGTTCAAGATGCAGATGAATATTGGTAGCAAATATTCAGATAGGTTCCTAGATAGATCACTCAATACCTGAACAAGGTAAGAGAACCAAGTATACATAGTATACGTAAAAAAGTATTCAATACTTAATGTTAAACATGAATAGATTGGTATTTCACCGAGTCATGAAATGAAGATATCAGTGGCACACCAAGTCATTACAGTTGCATATGGTTATCTATTATAAGAATGGATGTTATGGAATGTGTGTTCTAAATTATGTATTTAGAACAGAGAACGTTACTTAAAAAAATTTCCCTTGTTTCTAAAGTCTTAAAATGGGAATGTTACACCATGTGTCACAACAGCACAACTCAAGGGGAATATTCCAAGGGACAATCTTCAACTAAGCCGACGAGTCCATGTGTTTTAGGTACAAAATAAAGGTAAAATTGGCTAAGTATGGAAGTCTTAGTAGATGGCCCCATGTGTTGCATCGACACAACTCCATGATAGGGCATAAAAGGTCAATTACCAAATTAGCACCAGATCACCACATGGTCGAAGGCATTGAAAATTCAAAGCAGAAGAGTGGCTTAGCGGAGGAATTTGTGTTTTTGAGCCTTTTTGTAAAAAAGGTGAAAAGTTAAAAAATGATCCACACCTAATCAAGCATATAAAGAAAAAACTAAAAGCTAAATCCCATAAAGAAAAATTCAAAGGTGAATCCCGCCATTGAAAAGTGAAAGCAGGAGCACAAAGCGGGCCAGCGGAGAGAAATTGAGTTTTGAGCCTTTTTCCAAAAAGGTTAAAATGTTTAGAAAGGAGCCGTGACCTGTCTCCAACCAGAATATGCCACGTGTCCTAGTCAAATCGAGTAGTAGGTTAGTGGAGGAAATTGAGTTTTTGAGCCTTTTTCCAAAAAAAGTTAAAATGTTGAGAAAAGGGCCACGACCCCATTTCCAATTAGAAGCAGCCACGTGTCTAAGTTGAAAAGTCAAAGCGGGGTGTGGGCCAATTTGTTCCAAATTACCAAATCTCTAAAAATCACAAAATGTAAAGGGCTTCCCCGTAACCACTCCAATCCATTCCTTCCATGTGGACAACTTGATTTCAAAGTTAGAGGAGCAAATCTAATGGTCTGTATTTAAACTAGCAAATCGAATGTAATGGTTGCTTTACAAGATCTAGTTTTAATCCGCCATGAGTGTTTTCTTCACAAAAGATTAATTCAAAAAGGCGTTGAGGATTTTTGAAGTTGTAATGGTTTCTTGCAAAGAATATAATGGATTCTCGGTGTCATTCCAAAGGGGGCAATTTATTTTCAAAAAAACCCGGAGTGCTCTGTGCACTGAAAAGACAGAAAATGCCATTCTTCTTTTATTTTCTCTTCTTCCAAGAATTTATTCCATTCTCAAGCTATGTACAAACTTTTCTATAGCTTCAATAAGAAAATAAGGAATTTTAGCCTCCTTGATTGAGGAATTAATTGGCACTTTGCAACCAATGATTTTCATTCGATCTTGTTGCTTCTCCTGCGGATTTTTTTCTTCGATCATAAATTCATGTAAATGAAGTTTCTAATTGATGTGTGCGGGCATTTGATATTCTACCCACAACATTAGTTTTTCCTACCTCCATTCTCACTCCCTTTTCCTTCTCGACAAAGTTCTTCTTTGGTGAGAAATTTCTAGCTTTGTCACAGGGGGACAAAGTGGAGTGCCCCTACTGGATCTCTAGTCGAAAGACCACCATTGAAATCCACTATTTCACACATGCACATATGGAAGTTACACTTCAATTAGAGTGACTTAGATTCCCATAGCGTTGGCTTGAAACCCACCAATTTGTCCAAAAGACAAATTTTCTTGCCAACACAAAGATAACTAAAGAGGCATGCAAGATTCACCTAATAATAGATTATCTATAATTAAATCTAATTCCAATCCTATTATTATCTCGACCACTTTGCATGGCTCTTGATCTTCCGATTGCTCCAAAAATATCTTTCCTTAGTCACAAAGTCTTCATGTATTTATCCAATGCATTCTCTACACTCCATTCTATTTTTATCCCATGTATGTAAAAAAATGGATAAGTCCCAAACTTTGTTTTCTCGATCATGAATCCTTAGGAAATTTTTTTCAACCTTCCACAACTATCCACATGCCTCCGTATTTTACGTCATTATCATATGCACCTCTAATAATTAGGCAATAGTTCACCAAACCAATAATAAGAATCCCTATGTTGGCACTCTAAGGATTAGGCTTCTTGTTCTCAAGATGCTTGGGGAAAGGATCTCTATAAATTCCTAGGGTAGCATTTTGAGGAGTGACAGTCCCATATGAGTATTATGGGAAGTTACTCCATGTTTATTTTTAAAAATATTGATGAAAAGTGTCCTTTTATCTTTTAGGATCCGTTGAATGAACTTATTGTAGTCCCTATAAGACCGAGCATCATGACCAATTACTCTATGAAACCCACAATATAAATTGGGATCATAATCCCTCGACCTTTAATTTTGAATTTTCTATGGACCATAGCTTTTATTATTGTTTTGTAATTTATGGTTATAACTATAATTCATAGCCCCTTGGCTAGGGTTATTATATTGGTTTTGGCCTCGGCTTGAACCTACTTGGAAGGAGGAAAATTAAAATCAATTGCGTTGATATAGGGATTGGGATCCTTAATTATTTAGTTAGTCACATTCTCGTTGTTATTTTTTGTATTGTTTATGTTCACAACATTTGGATTTTTAGGTTGATCAATCATGCCATCTATAGTAACACCATGGTTCCGATTCAGGACCTTGGGTCCTTGGTTATTATTTGAGTTATTTTGGTAACCTGAATTGTTTTAGGTGGAGGTGACTAAGCTCCCATTGGTGCCATATGTATTACATGCACTATCAATTGGCACTTGGTCAATGCAGAGTGAACCATCTAAGAATTCATTGTATCTTTGAAGAGGAAAATTATCCACTTCATCCTTGGTTTCTCAATTGAGTGAGTGGAGGAATATGTCGCAAAGTTCTATTTGATCCATATTTGGAGCACTAACGGAAGAGTAAAGTAATATTCACCACCTCTTAATGAAGTTGGAAAAAAAAATTGTTCTTGCTTGATATCCAAAACTATTTGATTCCTATTCATAACAAATTGCTCATATTTAATGCCCTGATGAAATTAGACACAAGTTATTTAAAGGAAACTATAGAAGCTTTAGGAATTCAATAGTACCAACCCGAGCAATTTCTTTGAGGGTTTTAGGAATCTATTAACAACAAATGCATCTCATGGAAGAAATTATCTGATTGCGATATCCTATGACTTGATGTGGGCATTAGGATCTCCTTCTCCTTTAAATTAGGGAAGGTATGGTAAAGTCAATGGGAGCATAACACCTGATATCGTGAAATCAATGGATTCTTGCCAATATTCAAAAAAGGTTCCCACGCATAAGAATCAACCATTGTGGATCATTGATGAGGTGGAGGAGGAGGATTATGAGCTTGATAAGGTGTGACATAGGTTCAGATCAGGCAAAAAAATATCATGAGTTCATTCGATTCATTCTTCATCCTGGACAAATTGAATAAAAAGATCTTGAGTGTCTTCAACTAACTTAAATCTTTCTTCAAACCTAGTTCTAATATCATTCAATTTTGTGATGGATCAAGAGCATAGAAGGTAAAACCATTCAATTTATATTTATTGAAGTGACTCCATGAACAACCTTACTAAAAATCATGTTTAGTGGAAAAGAGTATGATACAAAGGAGAGGGCACACAAAATATTCGTGTGCAAGAGTAAAGAAAAATCAAAGGTGTGGAAGGATAGGGAAGGATATGTGCGCAAAATACAAGGGAAGATTTGGGACTTGTCCATTTTCACATGTATGAGATATTTTTGGAGATAGTGTGCAGAGCATACAACCGGATAAAGACTTGCGCAACACACATGGGCTATTATTGGAAGAGAGGATACTAAGAACTTTGCATGGGTTTAGGATAATAATAGAATTGCTACTGCTAATTAACCAGAAGAGATCTATTGTTAGTGCAATTACATGTGTGGCTATTATTGTAAAGGCACATGGCTATTTTAAGCATGTGACCTATTTTGGAAATTATGTAAGTGGTGAAGGGCAAGTCCCCAGCCTTATAAATATGTAGTGATCTACGTAGTATAGGAGAACTGGATATGAATTATTATGAGGTTATGCTACCAGATCTGATGTGCACATGAGATTATGGTAATATTTATTATATGAAGATTTTATATATTTATTTTGTTTAATATAATGGAGTGTATTGGCTAAATCAAGGGGTTCATCAGAGTATAACTAGTTTTTGCATGATTAACTTCATTATGGTTATTATTTAAATCTATTACTCTTTAGATCTAGATCTGGAACATGCTCTATAGAATGTTATACTAATTATGGATCTGAATGCATTAATTATTCATCATGCTAACATCCTACACAAGAAACCTTAAAGAGGGGCCTAATAACTTTACATGCTTTGGGTGAGCGCTCGGTCTGAGTGATGATGTGCTAGTGTGCCCGTGTTATTACTAGTAAATTCTATGTTGCATCATTGGTTCTATTTCTAGGACCTCTTTTTCATTTGTTTTCGTGGATGGTTCGTGATGAATACATACACTGGTTGACTTTGAGCAAGTCTTTGAGGAGTGGATACATGATCTAGAAGAAGAATACGCATAGAGGTTTAGCACTAGATCTGATTTTAATGCATGCGCATGGGTGGAACAAAATATGTATTATAGTTTGTATGAGATATTGTTTGTTATTTTTTTGGTAGAATTGTATGAGTGGTGGGTTACTTATTCATCTAAAATGGATTGGAGGTATCACACACTTGTTTGGATGAAAGAATAATTTCAATCCCTCTATAATGCTGATCTAATTTGGGCACATGTTGTGGATACTTGGTTTCATGGTGTTCGAACAATTATATTCTATAGTCCTCAATTTCCACTTATTATTTCCCAGAGGTAGAAAAATTCATTTTTTTATGATATCCCAGGGGAACTTACCTGTAAGGAATTCCACTGGCAATCAAAATATTGATGGTAAATTTGAACTTGGAAAGAAAACCGATGGCTAACTAAACCCTACCACATGTGGGGATAGGAGTAGGTTTGGTGAAAGATGGAAGACCTAGCAGTGGAAAGGAAGAGAGAAGAAATGTGGATTAAGTATAATGAAGCACACAAGAGGGAGATAGAGAAGCAACAAGATGTTGCAGAGTGAATGGTGTTGAGGAGAGAGGTGGATTGTGCAGTATTTAGAGCTCACATAGAAGGTATGGAGCCAAAGCATCGAGAAATCCCCCATTTGGGAAAGCATGACAAGGAACCCCCCTCGGCCTCACTTGGAAGTGCGCCAGTAGAGACGACTTGGGCCACGGGTGCGTATCTGAATCTACCTAGAAACCTTGCCCTTGTACTTGGTTTTCTAGTATCTCGTACGACAGCTAGTCAGCAAGCTAATTTAGGCATTGGGAGAGTAGGATTAAGTCATATAGAAAGTACATAAATGGTAGGAAAACATCTTCTTTGTTGTTTGGAGGTACCTTTTCAGGTGCATCATCCACATAGAATTCAAGTGCGTAGAATTTTGGACTCACTTTTGGGAGTGGTAACACTTCACAGACCAGTAGGGGTGTAGTTAAATACTACTATTGGGACACAAGGAATTACATCTTCTGGTCTGTCTCCAGCTATAGGTGGAGGATCAAGAGGTATAGGTGGTTCTATTTCTGGTGGATTTGGTGGTTTTAGAGGTAGAGGAAACACAAGAGGTTCTAGATCATGTGGGCAAGGTCCGCACCAACCCCATAATATTTACATGGATATGTCTCTTTGTCTTCTATAGTATAGGGGCATAGAGGATGTTGCTGAACATGTGCACATGTGTGAATTACTGTGGCATGAAAAGGAAATCATGTCTTCTAAGTATAGGGCAAGTCAAATTACCATTACGTTACAAGGTTTGGCACATATCTGGTATAAAAAGGTTTGACCCTAATCAGACTTACGTAGACTATGTAGCCTTAAAAGATACTTTCCTTAAAGAATTTTACATCGCCGAGTTTTAGCAGAAGAGTATAAGTGTGATCAAGGATATTAAGAAAGACACTATTGAGAGTGTTAGAGAGTATGATGCCCATTTCAAAACACTTTTATCTAAGATTTCTTATGATATTCATGCAAGCCAGCATGCGCAATGGTTCATTGGAGGTCTGATTACACCTTTTAGAAAGGTGATATCACATAAGACATACATTGATCTACGTGAAGCACTTAAAGCATCTTTAAGCATTGAGGTAGTAATAAGTATAAACACTAGAGTGAGCCCATTTTTGGAAGCACAGATTGCAGCTATGGTGAAGCAGTTGGAGAAGCTATCAAAAAATTCAACACATGAGATGCACACGGGGATTTGGTGTACATATTGTGAAGTGGAAGGTCACATAAAGGATGGTTGTCCCCATAGATCAGTACGTTCATTGCTGCTAGGATGTGAGATATGTCATTAAAACCATGATGCTAGCCACTTCCCATTATTACAATACACATTAAAGAAGAACATATCTTGCTACTGTAAAATTTGTAGGTCCATGGCTCATGATAGGGAAGACTACTAGCTAATTAGTTAGATCCATGATGCTATAGATATTGGTGTGCAACAAATAGGAGTATTAGATATCTCTAAGGGAAATAATGAGCATCGGATTGGGATCACAATCAAGCGCGCTATGATTGGAATGAAGGGTGTTTTAAAGGAGGTCATGGTAGAGGTCAAGGATACCATGGTGGATTCGGAGGATGAAGTTGTGGTGGTGGATGAGGCGAGTTTCCTCATGGAACATATTATACTTGTGGATCTCTTGACCACTATAGGTGTGAATGTCCTCATAATATTAAATGTTATTTCTATGGAAAGAATCATATCTATGAGGAATGCCTGGACCTCTACAAGCATTTTAGTAAGCAGAATTAATAAGAAAACAAAGGTGCAGGGATGGTTAGGATACAACGCAGAAAATCAGTGGATGCCCAAGTTAGAACCAGAATTTGAGGCATTGCCTATAAATATCACTACCCACACTGAAGCGGCACATGCCAATTAAGCTTTTTATAGTATAATCATACCATCACTAAGGAGGAGGTTCTACATACATGATACCCAAATCATGTCCATCATAAGGAGGTTTATCAGAAACCATGGAGGTACTTTTCAAAATCTTCGTGGTGAAATACAATGTTTAAAGGAGAAATCAAAGAAGATGGAGAAAAATAAGCACCATATATGGTCCAATCTGATATACATGACTTGAAATAGGTGTGTAAGATGTTACACAAGAAGAATATCATTTGACTATTAGGGAATTGGCTAAAGGGAAACACTCCACGTGCAAGGATTGATACTGGATGGAAAATCCTGCATGTAAATCTTCCCCCTCATAGCTTAGACTATGACAAGGAAATCACTCTGAATACTGTTGTGGATGGATGACTTTTGAGTAATATATTGATTAATATAGGTGTGAAAGTCAGTGTTCTTACTTTAGATGTATGGGTATAGATAGGTAGACCTCCATTATAACCATCTTTGAATGTATTTTTCATGGCTAACCAAAATATGGCCACCCCCATCGAGTTTTAAAAGATGCATCCATTACCATATAGGGAGCCAAGTTCACTAGGGATTTTGAGGTTTTAGTGCTTGCAGAGGTAGATAGCTTCCCAAATCTACTTGGGCACCCTTGGTGCTATGCAAATAATGTTGATCTTCGTTCAACAAGGGTTATATAAGTTTTGAAAACAAGGAGGAAAGAGTTATTATCCCTTTAATAGATGGAAAATCTACACCATATGTTGAGCCTTTTAGTGAGGAATATATGAATAGGATTTATGTATGTGTCATCTGAGACCTAGAGGTGTTTGAGCCATCTAACAAAAGAATATTTTAGTGGGAAGATACATAGTCTATTAGTGATACTACAAGTGTTTCTTGTGATAATTGGGCTCATAATACTTATGAGTTGGTAGGGCATGAAGTAAAGAGCACATTTGCATAGAACAATAGACCTTGTTGTATCAGGAGAATAAGTAACAACTTGGTACCTCGATACACTAGAGAAGGATATCCTACGGTATTTTTGTGTGCCATGGAGGAATAGTGGATAGACCAATTAGAGAGATGGAATATGCTAGCATATACCCTACGTGGGATAGCAATGCACTAGTGGGTGGTTCATAAGGATAATCTTGTAGGATGGAATGAAATCAGGATTGCTCTTTCTACTTAGTTTTCCAGGAGCAATGCACCTACTCAAATCTACACTTATCATGGTAATCAATTTGTTCAAGACCACATTCGAGTAGTTTGAGAGACTCTAGATAGAGGGGCGTAAAAATTTTCCGCCTTCACTCTAGGTGCACAAATTTTATTCCACTTTACAAGGTTACACATGTGCTTGGTATGTATATGTAGAAATCCATAGAGCGACTAGAAATTGGTAGAATTTGATTGTAGGAATGATCCATATGTTTAAATTTTTCTCTACTAAACCTCGAGTAGAATAAGCATTAATTGTTATAAAGTGCTTAGCTATGGGAGATAGTTCAAGGCGTAAGAACTGATTAAGGATTTATTTGATGAAGAAGACTCAGAGCACATTTTTTTGAAGAAATAAAGACAGATGCCACACTACTTAAGTGCATTTTCCTTGAGAAGGAAAAAAATAAAGATGGTCTACTTAGTGGATGATGAAGAAGTAGAAAATATGGATGTATAACATTTAACAAGTAGGCGTGAGGTTTTGAATAGTGTAGATATGACCACACGTGCCTATCATGAACCTATGAAAACAAATAAACCGAATATTGGATCAGATGTTGAGCCTAAGGAGGCCATAATTGGGGACTATCCCGACTCAAGTGGAAAAAATCATTGAATTACTATGAGATTATCAAGACTTAATTCCTAGGGGATACCATACCATGAACTGAAAGGCATGCATGAATCATTAGGGTAAATGAAGATAAAGCTTACGGAAGGTGTGCACCCAATCGAGAAGAGACCCTATAGGATGAATCCCAACTTGCAAAAAAAAAAAAGAACAAAGAAGAAATTGACAAAATGTTGAAGTCTAGAATCATCAAGCCCCTAGATTATTTGGAATGGGATAGCCTAATGGTGATCGGTACCAAGAAAGATGGTTGGATTAGTATTTTTGTGGACTACAGGTAGCTAAATGCAGCATGTGTGACTGATCCCTTTCCTATACCATTCACCGAGGAAATACTAGAATGTGTTGTAGGGGCGCAAAATTTATTCATTTACGTGACAGAGACTCTTTGGGTATAATCGGTGAGGATTGCATAGGAGGATTAGGAAAATACTACTTTTACTAATGAATGGGGCATATTTTCCTATACTTGTGATGCCTTTTGTCCGAAAATGCACCTGTTTTATTTTCATGTATAGTTTTCCAAGCATTCAAATATTTTATTCATAACTTCTTGTAGGTTTATTTAGACAACTGAATGGTGTATGGACTTGTTAAGGATCATTATGAAAATTTAAGCTTAATGTTTGAAAGTTGTCAATAGCTAAACATCTCTTTGAAAATCATGAAATGTGTCTTTGCTACACCATTTGGAACATTATTAGGGAACAACATTTGTAAGGAAGGTTTATTGGTTGAACCAGCTAAGGTTACAGTCATTATTAGCCTGGAAGATCTGACAAATCAAAGTGAGGTGCACGGATTCTTGGGTCACACTGGGTATTATAAAAATATTATAAAAGGTTATGCTAAGGTTTCTTCACCCTTAGAAGAGTTACTAAAAGGAAAAGGGATGTTCTATTGGGGAGAACCATAGTAGCGCACATTCGATACATTAAAGGAGACACTTACTATAGCACCTATTATATGCTTTCCTTCATGGGACCAACCATTTCATGTCCATGTGGATGCCTTTGACACAACCATTAGAATGGTGTTGGATCATCCTAGAGAAGTTATTATATATCATCCTATCTATTTTTCTAGTAGAAAGTTGACTCCTACATAGTAGAATTATACAACTATAGAGCACAAAGCTTTGTCAATGATCTATGCGCTACATAAATTCAGACAATACCTGCTAGCAACACCATTTGTATTCTATACTGATCACATGACATTGAAGTATTTGGTAAACAAGCCCATTTTACAGGGCACATATGCCAATGGGTACTCTTATTCCAAGAATTTGATTTCACAGTTGTGGTAAAACCAGGGAAAAGTAATTCTAGACTAGACCATCTATCCAAAATACAATCAGAGAAGATGCACAAGAAATTGAAGATACCATGCCCGATGTATAGTTATATAGGTTACAACATATGCCATCAGAATTAGAGAACATTGTTGTCTTTCTACGTATATGTATGACACCAGAAGGGATGTAATCCTTAGAGAAGAAACAACTTACAATGTTGATTAGCGGTGACCTATACAAGTTAGGTCAAGATGAAGTATTGAGCCGATATGTACTAGAATATGAGCGCACAAATATCATGGAGGAGGCTCATGGTGGTATTGTAGGTGGACACTATACAGTGATGCCACTGTGTGCAAGATTCTACTCACTAGATTATGGTGGGAGACCTTGTATAAAGATTATAAGGCATATTGTAAGGCTTGTGATCACTGTCAGCACCTTGGAAAACTAGGACAAAGAGATGAAATTCCTTTAAGACCTATTACTAGTGCAGAACCATTTGAGAAATGGGCTATAGATTTTGTGGGTCCTATTTCACTAGCAGCCGCATAGGAATAGATCACACTATATCATCACTTGCATAGATTATCTGACAAGGTGGGCAGAAGCAACACCTATAAAGGATTTTACAACAACTACAATAGCCATGTTTCTATGGGAAAATATTATTACAAGGTATGGATTCCCGTTGAGTTTAACCAGTGATAGGGGCACACATTTTTTGAATGAGATAATCAAATTATATTGATGAATTCATGATTATGCACCATAAGAATACATCATATCATCCTTAAGCAAATGGGACTACCGAGGCGTTCAACAAGATTTTGAGCCAGACATTGAAAAAAATTGTGATGTTGGAAGGAAGGATTGGGATGATAAATTTTCTGCAGTGCTTTGGGTGTATAAAACAACATACAAGTGGTTAAACAAGGCCACACCCTTTCAATTGGTGTTTGGTGTAGAAGTAGTCCTTCCTATAGAATTCATGTTACCTTATTTGCGTATTGTGTGTGCTGGAGGTCTAGCTGATGAACAAGAATTAGAAGAATGAATTGAAAAGTTGATTAATCTAGATGAATGACAAGCACTAAAACCATGGATTTAGAAGAAGAGAAAGCCATGCAGAAAGCATGGCATGACAGCACATTAGGGACAAAAAGTTTGAGATAGGGAAGATGGTGCTTCTTTATGATTCTAAGTTTCTGTGCCATCCAAGAAAACTCAAAGTACATTGGTTAGGACCATATGTTATCACTTACATACTTGAAACATGATCTTGTCAGTTAGAAACGCTTGATGGAATATGGTTACCCGGTTATTTCAATAGGAGTAGGATGAAGCCCTACTATAAATAAGTCTTTTTGGTGTTTGTAATAAGGTAGTGTTTCCATTTAGATTAGGTTTTCAATTATGTATTCCCTTAATGTATTTCCTTCTTCATCGCTATGCTTTGTCAATTTAGTTAGTGTTTTTGAAATAAGCACGTTTACGTGCCAGAAGCTAATTACCATTTGCAGTATTTTATGTGCAGAGGATTACACATACCATTTATGTGGGGTGGTTATTGAAAAATGGATACACATACAAGAACAAATTTCTACAAGTGTTATTCAAGCTTGAAGATTTGGTGGACAGAATATTTCTTCCAAATAATGACCATATATGGAGATAAATGAAGGATCGTATAACATGAGGCAAGCAATAGCCATGGAGACTACCAGAGAAGGCTCAAAGATGAAGTACTCAAGTTCATGGAAGTGAGATGAAGATAAGTCTATATTGAGAAGGTAGGAAGGTGCGCTAAAAGGTTATAGCTGAGGTATGAAGATGTACCGCACTAAATTTGTGAAAATGATCAATTAATGAGGATTTTTGGTAAATCAAGGAGCAATAAATGCACTAAAATTTTCAAAATATATACAAGGAAGGGATGTGAGTTCATTTTTACCATTGTAAATTGTAAAAATTAGAACAAGCTAAGTGTACAACAAGTAGAGAAGATTTGTGGAGAGTGTGAAACCAGACATGTAGAGAATATTTATATGTAGGAGAAGCTTACATCCCCATTGGTGAAAGGTTTGAGTGAAGCAGAGCATTGCGAAAGAGCTAGGGCATGTGATTTTAACTAGGGCACATAAATTTGAGCTAGGGTTTGGAATTTCTCATTACAGAAGATAGAAGGCAAACATTTTCACACTACAGAGGATAGGAAGTTGTGATTTATAGATGGCACAAAAGAAAGCAACTACCATAGGAGCTAAGGAAAAGAAGAAAGTAGAAGTAGATGTTGAAATTTCCCGTGAGAGTAATTTCTCAGAGATGTAATACCTAGAAGCATGTGATAATGGGACAATAATGGGATTCTCAAATTCGTAAGTGTAAGATAATTAATTACAACCACCACACATCGATAATAAAAAGGAATTAGATGTGTTGTTGAGTACGAAGACAAACAAGTGCACACTAGAGGACATTCCAGTGTATGATGATGCTAGAGAGAAGTTTCTAAAGAATATTGGAGTTTACTAGTTCCATGAGCTCCCATATTTTAACAAATATGAACCTTTGTACCAGTGGTTGATGAGAAAGGTACATGAAGACTTTTTCTATTTCGCCAAATGAAGGGTAAGGATTACACCTCATTTATTTCAACTATAACATGATTAAAGGGAACAAGAGTGGATCTAGATAGTGACTTGACAGATAAAGCAGAAATCCTGGAGACACAGAAGGAGTTAGAGTATACCAAGGGTCCACATGAAATGGATATCAAAAATTAAAGAAGTACCTAGTGGTATAGGCAACTACACATCTAGTGACCAAATTGAATGATCAAGAGAGATGGTCATAGGTGAATACAATGTGGCTACACATTGCAAGGAGAATGTCACAAGGAATAATTTACAACATATCAGGCTACATTATAGAAACTATCATCGAGGAAGTGTGTACATGTGAGAAAATAAGTTTTGGCGCTATCTTATTGTCCCTTGTATTTATGGAGATTGGAGTGCCTGATGGGACAAAGAAAAAGATTTGGGAGTACCCCATGCAAAAAATGTCCCTTATGGAAATATTTGACAAGTACTTTTGTGAAGGATCAATGAGTGGGACATTCGAGCAGAGGGTGGAGATATGGTATGATCGGCTTCGTGCAGCATTTGAAGAGGAGTGGCGCATCCCCAAGGAGTTACCTTCGGTGGTGGGAAAGGTAGTGCATTTCTCGGTGTATCGAACTTCGCATCACATGATTTGTAATGAATGATGGGAATTAGAGCCCTTGGTGTAGACTATCATATGCCTTCACAATACGCTACTTCTAGGCATCAATCCATTTTTTTACTGATGCGTGCCGCCTAAATTTTTTTGCAGACAAGGTATACTATGACTACCATGTGATATGAAAGATGTATGTATATCCGTGTCGACTTCCTATATTGAGAGGCTAATTTCAGACATGATAAGTTTGAATCATGTGAGTTTGGTGATTGGAGATAGTGGAGCTGCGTTGGTATACCTTCAACTTAATCCTAAGTTGGAGAGTAAAAATGTGGAGAATGAGTTCGCACTCCCATGGACACCTAAGGGTAAACATACAGTGGAGAATGTACCAAATTTGAATCCCACTGAACTTATAGAGGTAGATGATGAGGAGGAAGAGTGAAGATAGTGGCATCCTAGAACATAGAGGATAGAGGCAACCCTTGAAAATGGTAGAAGTTGAGCACGCAAGTACTCTACCCCAGGCACAAGAAGAAGGAGATGAAGAACTGAAAGTAAGAGTAGACCCTGAAGAACACCTCTTTAAGAGGGTGTTTAGACAAACAAGAACTCAAGGTGCTACTCCATAATCAATAAAAAGGTCACCACAACTCTCTTCACAAAAGGAGACAACTGAAAAAGAGAAGGAGAAAATTAAAGCTCAAAGAAGAGACGAAAGAGTCTTAAGAGAGTGCGCATGGATCTCATATATAACCGTGAGAGGTTATAAAAGAGCCCAAGGATGAAAAAATGAAGGTTGAAGGAGCACATAAGCTAGGAGAAATAGAGCAAGATACTACTCAGGACATAGAGGATCCAACTCCAAACCTTGGCACTCAAGTTCCTAAGGGGCCAAGATCAAGGAGGGAAAGTGGAGAGTATGTTGCATCAATTATGGGATATGAAGAGGACACAAGTAAAATTGTCTACACATAATTCTAGAATATAGTGGGCCTTAAGGAATTGTATGGATGGGAGTTGATGGACCCTGACATGGCAACCACGTGCATGAGGAAACAATTTTCATGTTCCATGCAAACTGACATGGATGAGCCTGATTTTGATGTGTGTGAAGAGTCCTGTGTGTCAAAGAGAATGAGAAAGGCACCAAAAATAGAAATATAACCATCAAACCCATGATTAATTCTGATGAATAGGTGAGTAATGCCCTAGTGAAGGTGTCTACAGAGGTGGTGCATAGGAATGTGGATAAATCTACCACCATTAAAGTGCTAAGAGAAGATATTAAAGCGCTAAGGGAAGACAAAAAAGTGAAAGATGTAGAAATCGAGCATCTGAAAGGAGAGAAGGACCTAGAGAAAAATAATAATGGGGTTCTCATCAACATGGAAGAGGAGATCGGGGATCATGTCCTACAAGAAATATCATACTTAGAGCCCAAAGTACCCAAAAATTTCCCTTTGGTTATGCAGTATGTGCGTACCTTAGTTGATATGGTGCTTGAGGATGGACCAGTTTAGATGCCAGCACCAAAGGAACCTTGAGCAGGAAGAAGAGAGGGCAAAGGCTTCATTAGTTTGAAATATTTCATCATACGAGGCATTGCTTCAAACCTTGTAGGAGGAGCTAAAGAAAGCAAACCAAGCACTGAACATACGTGCAACTCTAGAGGTAGTAATAAGAATTAGGACAATAGTAAAAGACATTGAATTCCTGAATGCAATGAAAGATGAGACATTTGGATGCACAAATTATTGGTGCTAGTCAAGAAAAAGTGTGAGGCCCTTACAGAAGCACAGAACCCCCATAAGAAAAAAACTAGATGAGATTGGAAAATGTATAACGTAGAAAATGGATCTGTTGGAAGGAAGAATGTCTTCTATGTTCAACATTGTTCTAGTGTTATAAAATGATAAGGGAGAAATTTCCCAAGATTAGTTTGAGTCTATTGCATAAGTGGATATTCTAGAGAAGACAGAAGCTACAAAGAACCAAATGGTAGACTTTGGAAGCATAGATAAAAGAAGAATATCTGGAATTAATTCTTCCAATTGAGATAGAGGATGTTGCACAGTGAGATTTCATGCTTTGTATAAAAATTATTTCAATTTTTTCCATTCCTTATTCTTTATTATTTGAAGAGCATCGATTGTCAAGGCGAAATGTAGTTTAGTGCGAGGTATTGTTGAATTAACTAGAAGAGATCTATTATTAGCACACTTGCATGTGTGGTTATTATCGTAAAAGCACATGGCTATTTTCAGTATGTAACCTATTTTTGGAATTACGTAAGCGGTGAAGGGAAATTCACCACCCTTATAAATATGTAGTGATCTGCATAGTATAGGAGAACTTGATATGAATTATTGTGTGGTTATTTTGTCGATCTGATGCACACATGAGCTTATGGTAATATTTATTATATAACGCTTTTGTGTATTTATTGTGTTTAATATAATGGAGTGTATTGGCTGAATCAAGGTGTTAATCATGAGTATAACTGGTTCTTGCATGATTGACTTCATTATGGTTATTATTTAAATTTATTACTCTTTAGATCTAGATCTCAGTAACATGCTCTATAGAATATTATACTAATTATGGATCTGAATGCATTGAGTCTTCATCATTCCAACATCCCGCATAAAAACCCTAAAGAGGGGCTCAGTGCACTTTGCGCACTTTGGGTGAGCACTTGGTCTAGGCCGAGTGATGTGACAATGCACCTAGGTTATTACTGGTAAATTCTAGGTTGCATCACATCATCATGTTCAAATCTAAGAAATCCACATGCATTTATGAAAGATATAATATGTTCTACGGAAGTTAAGTCTAATCACCTTTGAATTTGGGAAAATTCCTGCGAGATCCCTTTGAAAATTCATGGAGAGGTGGTGTCAAATGAATTGGACCAGTATTCCTTCCCCATCCAATAGGTGATTAAGGTTCTTCCATTTATTCTTCAACTTATTCTTTTAGGGAAGAATAACTTGTGGTGGTGTCAATGGAGATTCAGGAGGAGTCTCAACTAGATTTCCTATTGTATCACTCAATGTACCATATGGAGATGATGCTTGAGAGAAGTAATATGGATTGTTTCAGATATGATATTGTTGTATTTGAAGAGCTTAAAAATTTGGATCAACAATACCTCTCAATCTATCCAATTTGGTGTATCTCTTTTCATCCATCTTGTGAGAAAACTTATAACAAGAATGTGAAAGGACACAACTGAAAATAGTAGTGGCTTTCAAGCATCAAGTTTCATGTTTTTAAAGATTTTTATGTTTTTAATTTTTATGGATTTTTGTATATCCAATTTTTATGATTTTGTGGATCATTATAGGGTATAAGAAAAAAATATGCCCCATGGTGTGTTCCAAAATTGTTGGAAAAATAATTTATCATAACGGAAAATTAGGGTTTTTTACCAATGTTTTAGGACTATGTCCATGTACTAATGAATGAGGCAACTCTATTTATTTAAAATGTGAAATATTTACACTACTCTAGCGATTGTGGGTGGAATTTAAACCAAGTATCACACAAGAATAATCCACTAAATCAGGTGAAAATGGAGGTGGAGGAAAGGTGTTTGCATGGAGATGGAAGAATGTGAGGAGGTTTTACTCAATAAATAGCAAGCCAACGTTAATGATATAAAAGTAGAATATTTCCAAGTTAACAATGAGAAGACACCATGTTAAAATGAACGAGGAACATAAGATAAATAAATCCAAGTTAATTTACATAATATTGCACAATTAACCATGCTCATGGATTAAAGTTGAGATGGATGGGAAAGCATAAGAAAAGGAGATAGAATATTTGTAGCGTATTGCTTAATTATTAACCCTAAAATCTATCAACAAATAAAATTTTATCCTTTGTAATGGATAAGCCATTAAAATTTATAACTTGACAAAGTGTGTCTCTTCATCTACCCCCATATGACCTTTCATAGTCCCACCACTTGTGACCTTTCAAATTCCTCTAGGAAATAAAAATAAGCCCCTTTCTTATTAATGAAAAGGGGACTTTTACAATGAAAAATTACAATGGCCACTTAAGTGAATAGGAAGAAAGAGCCATAAAATATAATTTACAATGGAGAATTAGAAAGTAGAGAGAGATAAAAAAGAGAAAAGAGATTTGGAATGAAGAAGGATGAAGAAGCTATGAGTTTCTTGAAAGAGATACACTCTAATAAACTCCCGATCCTTTGACCACTTCCTAAACTTGATGAAGCCTCATAATGCACCCAATATTTCAAAAACCTCCTCTTTGGGGACTCCTAATAATGATCAAATTATGTATCTTGATCAAGTATTTTGAGAGAAGGGGTGAGAAAAACATGATAAGCAAATCACTAAAATGAATGAGAAAAGCCTTCTTCTACTTGAACAAACATTGCAATTTTTGAAACACTACCATGTCATTTGATCTTTCTTATATTTTATGTACCTGGTGTGCATATTAAGAAAATTTTCTCACATGGGATGGTCTTGGTGATCCTGTCGCCAATGACCATGGTGACTTGCAAGACATAATAAAGTACCTGACTAAATCCTCTAATCCGAGATGGGTGAAGGAGAGAGACTGAATGAAGAAATTTTCCAACTTTTAATCAACCCATATGATGAGATGAGAATAAATTTGAGACCAAATTTATGGAATTGAGAGGGCTTCCTTTCAAATGAGCTACACTTTCTTCAACATTAGAGGCTCAACATATTTGTTTCTTAACCAACATCCTAAAATTACTATTTTTATTAGGCCTTATTTTGAGAATTCGATTTTAGTTTCTAGTTTCTTAATTTGTCACTTTTGAATTTTTCTAATGTTCAAAGGGAAATGAAAACTCTAAAAATGAATTTCTTGCAACACTTACTATTATCTATAGTGAGGCTTAAAAAGTCTTATTATTTTTAGAAATGGGTCTTCCTAGTGTCGGATTGGAATAAAATAAATCTCAAAATTTTATGTTTTGAAATGTGAGGGTTTTCTCCAAATTTCAAAAAAATTCAATCATTGGGTTTTTGTAGATATGAGAAAACATATTTTTTTCTTAAAATTTTAGATGGATTTAAAAAGTGGTATATAGTATCAATGGAGGCATGTAAATACTCTTCTTAAAGGAATTTTTGCAAGGAATCTACAGTTAAAATCTAATTGAAAACAAACATAGGGTTTAGGAGATATAAAAAAATTAGCAAGGAGGATGTCTGAAGAAATTTTGGTAGTATAACAACATAATAGCATTAATAGAGGAGAGTAAATAACACAAATGAGCTCAAAAATGGTTAAGTGTTGTATTAAAATGGTTTTCCCCATTTCAAATTTGTTTTCCCTCACATTCGAACACCTTAACTCACTTAGAATAAGAATGGATAACCTAGGTCTTGTGGAGGTTGGAGGTGTGGTTGCACCCTAAAAATAGGGGAAAAGTAACAAATGGGCATCAACTCCTCAAAAATGCTTCATGGGTTCTTGATTCATGAGTATGGGGCTAGATTTGGGGAAAACATTGTCCCTTTTAAGTTACGAAAAGTTGCCTCCATAGGGGGAGAAAAATTTTGTGTACCCCATATCCCCTTAGAATTTGGTAAAAATGGAAAAAGGGACATCACACATTAAAATTTATTACATGGGTCTATCTATCACGAAAAGTGGTCAAAATCCAACTTAAGGTGAGTTTATAACCTTTTTCTAACACCTTAAGTTGTCACTTAAGTGAAGAAACCAAATCCTCCATAATGGGGGCACATTTTGGTGTCCCCATGTCCCCTTACGCTAAGAGAAAAAGGGACAAGGGATGTAAGTCATTCAAAACCTTTCCCAAGCTTCTTGGAATGTTGATGTCATCAATCTCAACATGAAAATAGACTAAGGAGTGGTTTTTCAGGCCCAAGAGAAATACATGGAGTTTAGAGGGCCAACTTTATATTATTTTGACTCCAAAGGACCCAATAAATCAATTAACATCATTTTCATGACCTGATTCAACTTTAAATTTAACTTTTAAGTCTACTTTTCCACTTTTGCCTATGTTTATGTGTCATGAAGTTGAGTTGCCACCAAAGTCCATAATGAGTATGAAAAAATCAAAACATGGACCATGAGGAGGGTATAATTTAATCTATATTGACCTTTTTTAGGATTATAACTCTTTTTAGGTGTCCTAAACCCTTTAAGCAAGTTCCACCTTTTGGAAAGAAACTTGTGCTACACCGATGGACAAGTTTCCACATTTTTACACTCCCAAAATATTTTCTTAATTATTTCACCTTGAAGTAGGCTCTACCATATTTCCAATTCCTATAATTTCATGAGGCTACTGAAACCCTTCGAATAAGGTGTATAGATCCTTTGAAACATGCATTTCCTAGTGCCTTGCCCAAAAAGATGCAATTTTTCTTGAAAGTTTCATGACCTCCCTTGGCTCCAAAGAAACTTTATAAATATCTTCGATCATATTATTACTCTCCAAAACAAATTATAGATGGATTTTTACCTTTTATTTAGCTTCTGAGGGATGTCCTCATGTGACAAGAAGAATAAAACTAACCCTTTTGAAGACTATGGGAGCACTGTTCTTTCCTAGATATTAATAGCTTAAAAAATCAAGCTAGGTAAAGTTATATGCACATGAAAACACTTTAAAATCATGTTAAGATGTTATTATTGACCAAAATGAGGTGACATAGCTTGAAATGCTGACAGGATGAAGGTTTACATTAACCGGGAAAGGGAATTTCAAGTGTGGGTTTGGTTTTCATGACCAAAATTTATAATTTTTTATGTTAGACATTTAACATGATAACAATGGTAAAGTTTTAGATAGGTAGAAACAATGATAAAGGGAGGAATTCTATCACACCTATAGATGTATTTAATGTGCTACTCGAGAAGGTTATGGTAGTTTGATTAGAACATGTGTTAAGAAAATAAAATGGCTAAGTACTAGCCATGCGTGGAGGACAAAGACAAGGAATGGATGCATGAAGACACATGAACTAAAAATAAGTAACTAATTACCAGAAGGAATGTGTGAACAAACACACACAAGTAGAGAATAGTGATATAGATAAGTTAATGTGTGAAAGGTGTGTGCACAAGGTAGATGAAGAGATCGGTGTGCAAATATCCATGCGTACACATATAGGTTCAAGACTTAGCCAAAAGCCCGGTGAGGGATAGAAATAGGAAAAGTGTAAATGGAGTATCATGTAATGAACATCTAGAAATAGACATGGCACAAAATCCAAGTAAAGTACATGCAATATAGATGAATAACATGTTTGGATAGAGCTAACTATAGGATGAAATCATGAACTATTTATAGCACAAGCTAAAGATAAAGAAATGGTTAAAGGCATACAACCTATATTTAGGACATCTATTGTTATAATTAAATCATGTATGTGGTGAAGATAAAGTCCCCACCATGTATAAATAGGTGTCACATCTCTTTGTAGTGGGTGTGTCATTAGAGACAAATATATGTGACTAATAATGTATGAAGTTATAGGGTGAGAGTATATGTCTATAGTAATAAGTAATGTGTGCATGGATGTAATCACTAATTATATGTAATAGAAATAGTTTTGTTTATGATGGAAAATTGTGTATGGATTTTTAGAATTGATAGAGATGATGTGCATGATGTAATAGATATCCAAATAATGGTGTTGATCATTTAATTTCATGAAAATTAAGCTTTGTTGTTATATGTTTGTGCTACCATATTGCTATATTGTCTTTCATCCATAACATAATGGTTAATAACATAACCCACATCTTGACAAGTGAAACTAGGGAGCATCTCGATAGGTTGTGTGTGCTTCAACTGATTTCTTAGACATGTATCTAAGTGAAGTGCTAGCATTCCCGACCCCGTAAAGGGTTGGAAACTAGAATCCACGAATGTGCAACATGATGGTTGTGTAAAAACATATAATGTGGTGAAATATGGAGAAGAGTGGACTTTAAATATGATAAAAGAGAGGAGTGAGGGAGCGTATTAGGTACATAAGGTTATGTTTCTATCAGAAGATATTCCCGTGTGAGGTAAGGTAGAAAAATGCATGTTTTACATTAATAGTGAAAACCACACAAAGAGAAAGCATGGGTACAACTATAGAGAGAGATAAATTGATGTTGCAAGAAGTGAAGGATATGTTTGGAGAGTTTACGGAGATATTTTCAAGTGATTTTATTAAATGGTTATTCCATGTGATAAATATAATTCACCATATGGATTTTATTATAGGATTGAGTTTTCTAAACAAGGTAGCATATAAGATGACATTAAAAGGGAACAAAAAGATATAAAAACAATTTAGGAGTTAAATTTTGGAGGAATAATTATAGAGTGTTTTAGCCCATGTGTAGTTCCAAAAATATATAATGAATAAGGGTGCTGAGTGGTATATGTGTATAGTTTATAGAATAATAAAAAAGATCGCCATTATGTAAAATTTTATATTTTTGTGCATGGATTACATCATTGATTGTCTACGTGGCACATATTATTTTAGAAAGATCAATTTTAAGAGCATATACCATCAAATTCACATAAGAGAGGGTGATTAATAGAATATTTCATTCAATATGAAAGAAGGATTATATGAGTGGATTGTAAAACCATTTGGATTGAGAAACATATCAAATAATCTCAAGAGGTTAACGAATGAATTCTTAAACCCATTTTGGAATGTTTTGTGATTATTTATCTTCATGATATTTGATATTCAACAATACATAAGAATATTATTTGTTTCATATAAGACAAGTGTTGTTGTGATTGTGGGAGGAGAAGTTTTTATTAATTTAAAAGGTGTAGTTTTATGCAGAAGTGTTATTGTATTTAGGATTTGTGATTTCCCACAAAGGTTTGAATATGGATCTACATAAGATCCAAGTTATAATGGATTGGACATAACCAAAAAAATATTTTGAAGGACATATTTTTCATGGGTTTAAAATTTTTTACCGCAAGTTCATTAGGAATTTTGGTGCAACATGTTAACCTATTTAAAGACTATGAAAAAACATATATATATTCTAGGGCACAAACACAAAATGTAGTTGTTAAGTGTTGAAGTGGAATGTGAATGAAAACCAATATTGACATTAATTGATTTTTTAAAAGTAGTTCAAGTATATTATGATGCTAGTGGTATAGCCATTGGTACAATATTGACTCAAGAAGTAATACTAGTAGATTATTTAAGTGAGAATTTGAACTATACAAATGAGAAGTATAGTGTGTATGATCATGAGCTCTATGAAATTGTGCAAGTGATCACAAAGTGGAGACACTTCTTAGTAAAAATTATTATGGGTTATTTACTAATCATCAAGAATTTTAGTTCATAAACAATTCTGAGAAATTGAATTACAGATATATGAAGTTTTTATAGTACTTACATGGATACATTTTTGTGTTGAAGCATAGGAGTGAAATATCTAAACAGGTTATTGGTGTGTTGAGTATATTAAGTATTTTGTTGACATATATGAGAGTAGAATTTATTGGTTTTGAATCCATGAATGAGTTGTATACATAGGATGAATATTTAAGCGAAGCATGAGAAGTGTGTTAAACACTCAAAAGTATTAATGAGACATCTTAGTTGGAATATTTTGTGCGAAATGCCTATTTTTCAAAGGTAGACGAGTGTTCATTGCCAAAGGGTCTATGTGGGAGAATTTGGTGAAATATAAACACATTGGTGGATTAGATTCAAGGAAATTTGGATTAGATAATATGTTAATGAAATTAGTGGAGAGTTACTTTTGGCCACATATAGTTTTGGATGTGTGTAATTTTTACATGAATGTAAGAAATGTCAATTGGATAAAGGGATATCTCATAATGTACGGTTGTATCGATATTTTTGCAGACTCGAGAATCCTTAGGAGGATGCAATTAGGTATTTTATTTCAAGATTTTCAAAGATAGGGATAATATTTGATTCTCACAATTTTGTGGTAGATATATTTTGGAAGATGATATTGTTAGTTCTCATTTTGATCTCACCCTCCTATCTTAAGTGTGCCTTCAAAATTTTCCATTTCATGTTTGTCAAAATTACAAACATGTATGATTGAAGAACAAAATCTTGTTAATTACACGAAAATCCCATGTTTGAGTCGTGAATCCAATGTAAATCCTCTTTTTTGGTCGAGGAATGTGATAACCATGTCATCCTTGAGTGATCCATGTGAAAAATGTCGATTTCCCATGTTAAACTAAGAAAATCCCATTTGTATACCATCCTGTGATCTTCAGGTACATATTGCATATCTTTCTCCAATGTACAAAATCACGTGGTGTAACTCCGTTAGCTACACTATAGTGGGATTTATTTGCAAAATTACATATTTTTCATACTAATAACAGATTGCAAAACAAGATCCAAAGCTCCGATAAATATTCCCATGAATATTCGGGTCAAATAATTCAAAAGGAAAGTTGACTCCACTCCTGAAAGGAATACATGTAACAATGGGATTAGAGTAGGGAATTGGGAAGCCAATGGAGTGTAAAATACAAAGAAACCTATGAGGCTCACCAGAGACACGTGTCGTGTTCTCAGTAAAAGTCAAGAGATGGGGTTTCAGGTCAAATTTACAAACTTGCACTCATTTGAAAAGTAATGCAAAAATGTAAAAATACTCCTTGATCCCACAAATCCCCAAATCAAGCCACATGGATAGTCCACATTTAATTGAAAGAAGTGGATTAGATGAGCGAGATGTGGTGTATTTATGGCTGCCACCATTAATGCATTTATGCATGAATCAAGGCATAGTTTTTATAAGTTTTCAAACATTTTAAATTATTACCATTGCATGTAAATATCTGGATTCCCTAGCCATGAGAATTTGTGAAGAAAATAAGGAAAATCGACTACGAAATGGTGGAATTGAGCTAAAAGAGTTTGAAACACAATTGTAAAAAACAAAATTCACAGAGTGTGTAGAAAAAACTAGTAAGTCATGTTGTATCCTTGTACTCTTGTCAATTAATTTGTGAATTCTGAAGAAATTAGGGGAAACGAGTTGAAAGTAGAAAAATGAAGAGTTTGGATTTGGGTTTTCAAGTTTCTTCTAGTATCACTAGTGACCTGGATAATGTAACAAATACAAATTTATTAGACATGGATTTGGGGATTTTTTTAGGAGACTTCATGCCCATAATAGAATCCAATGGATGGTAGTAATCAATGACAACCATATTTCTTTGGCATCTACTTTCCCACCTTCAATCCATGCTCCTAAATTAGTCTGGTTGTGTGCTGAAAATTATGACCCCAAGAAAATGGAAGTGTTAGATGGAAGTGGTGAAAGGGTCATTAATTTAACACCTAGTGCTTTTAATACCATATTGGGGTTACCAAAAGTAAATCAACCAGTAGTTACAACTGTTGAAAGTGCATAGAAAAGTTATAATGCAAAACATGATGACTATGCCCAGGTATTGAATTCCCAATGGCTAAAGGAGAGAAAACCATCTACCAAGAGGCTTCCTAAGAAATTAACCCAGCCCTATTCATCAAGGAGGTTGAAGATATTATTATTTTGTTAAGCAAAATGGTCAAGGTTAGAGGATCCAAAGAACTTACAAGAATGGATGTGCCCTTTTATTTTGGAAAAGAAAGGAAATTTCTATTGGGGAAGTCTTATATCAGCTTCAATTCATGCCCAGTTGATGACAATTGCAATAAATATTAGAGAAGGTAATACAACTGACATCTAGTTCTCAATGATGTCTTATTTCATTTACAATATTGCATGTTTTAAGTCATTCCCAGGTCTTCCACTAAAATCCATCTTTGAAACCCATAGATTTTATGATGTATACACATAATTAAGGTTGGAAAATTGGAAGGGGAATGTCTGAAAAGTAAATGATGCCTTCATTTCCCCAATTTCCTATCTTTTCAAGCCTAAATGGGAGAAATATAGACTATCTACTAAGGAAAGGGATATGATTTTGGAATATGGTTGTCTTTTTATCCAATACAAGTTTTTACATATCTTAGAGTGAGTGGATTTGAAGGGAGGCCTTACAAATTACCAAGGTATGTTGATGATAAGTGGGTTCTAATGGAGATTTCAAGGCAGATTGTCCCTGTGCATAATAAACTATCAAAAAGGCATAAAACCAATATAAAATTTCCTCTCCAACTTGGGAGATATTCTTTTCAAACAATGGAAAAATCTAGGATGATGGATGGGGAAATGGAGAAATTCCAAATGGATAAGTTTACTCTAAGGCCTAACTTTGATATTCAATGGGTTGTTACTTTTGGTGAGCATGAGCCTCATTTCAAGGATTATTGGATGAACTATGTTGATGAAGAAGAGGTCAGGAAAGGGATTTCTCCAGATGACCTTGAGAAAAATAATTGACTTCAAAATTTTTGTGATTCCCCAAGGAATAGAGGATGACCCAAATGTGGTAAGCTAATTTTATCTTGAAAAAAATTTAGAATCAAAATCAATTACTCCTATAGATTGGAACAAAAAGGAATCAGATAATCCCCACCAAATAATTGTTGATGTCATGAGAAGAAATTTAACCTAGTTAGTTGGAAAGGGTATTGATTTTTCTTTACAAAATACAAGAGTATTGAAGGATTTTAGGGACCTGAATGCTTTGAAAGAGGACCTCCCTCCTTTGAGAGAGGGAGCTGATACTATGGACCCTTTGAATGGTCAATCCCCTCAATTTCCTAGTGGGAAACCCACCACAAAAATAATTGATGAATGGACTACTACAAAGAGTAAAATTGGAACATCAAAGACTGCTTTAGTTCAAAAGGAAGAAGATATGATTTTATGGGTAATGCAAGATGCCCCTATCACTACAACATTTCCATTACAATCAAAAGGAACTGGTGTAACCAAGCCAAGGAATCCTACAATGAAAATACTAAGGACATCAAGCACATCTAAGGTGATGAGGGGAGCTTTGCCTAATGCTGATCCAAATCTTATAGTTCAGAGTGCTAAAGGAAGAGAGGGTCCAAAACTCAAACACTTTGAAAGGGCATCAAAAAGGCCCAAAGTGATATTGCCTTTGGTGAGGGATGTTTGTATTTCAGATAGAGAAGGTGAGCATAGTGCAAGGAAGCATAAGAGAAAGGATCCCAAGGTAATTAACCCTCCTATCTTGACTGAGACTCAGAAAAAGGTTGTTACTAAATTATCCCATCAAACCATGCCATCACAAGATCCTAAAGGTATTCATTATGATATTTTAAACCAACACCTATTATGGCTCCATCTACATTTCCAACTGGAATAGTTGTATGGATGATTCAAGGTGCCCAAATATCTAGCCAATTAGGTGGTGTTGCAACAAGTTAGATACAAAAAGAGCTAGTTATAGTGCAGCCTGGTATGAAATATGACATCAAGGAAGAGTTTCCACAAAGGAAACCACAAAATCAGATTGAAATAATTAGTGTGGAGGAACTTAGGGATAGTCCATACTTTGAGATTGAGGATGTCAAAGTGAATTTCATACAAAATAAGGTGTAAGTGTCTCTTTTGAGGATATACAGATGCCAGATATTGGTCAACATCCAAACATTGAAATGGGGGCCCAACCCCAAAATACCCAAATTGAAAATGTAGCCCCTCATGTGAAGGGAAAGGAAATCATTCAAGCATCTATGGATCAAACATCTACCCCAGATGTCACTCTCATTGCAATTCAACCATCTAAAAGTGTAGACAAGACAAAAGAAAGTGAAGAATTTCAAACTACAATGGCCCCAAAAAAGGGCACAACTGAAGCTATGAAAGATACAAGTACCCCTATCGAGGGTAGTGTTGTAGTAGGTACATAGGTTAATGATGAAATAAAATATCAAGGTTCAATTTCCCAACCCCACTTAGCATATCAACAAGAAGAAGACCTTGCAAAGTAGAAGGGTGAGGGAAAATCCTAGATAGAGGTGCCTACTACAAATCCATTTTTGGAAAGTGTCATAAAGAACAAGGAGAAATTGAAACTCCAAGCCCTGAAAAAAGAAGCTCCAAAAGAAATAGAGAAAGTAGTTGTTGCCCCACCAAAAGATTTAGAGGAAGAAATAAGAAAGAAGGCCACTGCTATAGAAGATTTAACAAAAAATGTAAGTGTGGTGGTTACCCCTGCTGAGATCTTGAAGGAAACAATAAGTCCACCTATTGGTCCAATGGAAAGTAAGGGTCAAGAGGAGAAATTAGTGACTGATAAAAAATTGGAAAACATCAAACAACTTCAAACCTAGGACCAAAGTGAAGGACAACCAAAAATGGAGGCATCTGATAGCACAAAGAAAATAGTAAGAGGGGATGTGCCACATACAGAAACACCAATACCCCATAATACTCAAGAAGCATCCACATCAATGGTATTATTTTCCCATATTACAAACATCACACCAACAGGAGTAAAAGTTGGTAATGCTCCCATGGCTGGCTGGTTAGGAGGATTTCTTCAAGAGAAAGAAAAAGGAAAAGAGGTTGTCTAAGGAGGATCCTTAGACATTACCAGCATTGATTTCCCAAAACCCACAAAGGATTCAAATAAGGCAAGAGTTATAACTCAAACACATATTGATAGGAAAGGGTTTAAAACTATGGAAATTATAACTCCTCACCTAGGGATCTCAAGAGATAAAATTATAGTCAGTGACTATGACATCAAGTAGATCCAGTTGGGAAAACCTACAAGGGAAATCCTTAAGCAAGACATAATAGTAGTAGTTGAGGGTATTTTCCAAATATTTGATGAAGATAAGGTAAGAAAAAATAAATTAAAAGACCAAGTGAAAGCTTTAACTTCATGCTTGCAGCAGTTAGTGGGGCCATCAAGGAAAATCAAGAAACTACTACTGCTATCACTCCAGAGGTTATGGGAAGCATAGAAAAGGATACCAAAAAGGTCAAGGTTGTTGATAGTTAGATTGAAGACTTATCTGAAAGAGGGAAGAATATTTTTGAGAAGGCAAAAAGAGGTATGGAGAACTTACCACCAAGCTCAGTGATATTAGTGATTTGATTAAACAATGTGAAAATGAGCTATTCTACTTTGAAGGGATTCTTCCCAAGTTAAACATTATCAACCAGCTTGATGAGAATATAGTTGAAAAAGAGGGAATCATGCCACTGAATAAAATGGGAACTCAATATTCTATGGAAGACTTGTCCAAAATCAAGTCAAAGAAAATATGGAGGTAGAAAAAGAATGGATTGAGAAAAACATTGACACCATAAACATGAGATTGGAGGACATGGTATTTGATAAATACAAAACTAGTTATGGTGACTTGAAGATTGATTTTCTGGTCCAATCCTTTGAAAAATACATCCATGATGAGAACTATTCATATGATGTTATTAAGAGGCTGGTTTTTGTGGAGAACACAATTGTAGAGTTGATAAGAAAATCAAGGGAGTATAAGTGAAGAATGGACAAGTGTGTGGATGCACTGAATAGGGAGAATTTGATATTCCAACACCACACATGCCCAAATGAAAATGATATAAGGTATTTTTTCTAGAGATATGATGCATATAGGGAGAGACAACCAGATAAAGAAGAAGATGACAAAGATGAAGATGTGACCATGTTGACCAGTGAGCAAGCTTAGGCTTGTTTTTTCTTAACAACTCTCATCTTTTCATAATTGATACTCTTGTTTTATAATAGTTGAACATTACTTTGAATTATTAATTTCAAGTATGAATATAATTCTCATATTGGAACCTAGCTGTGATCCCACTTGGAAGGACAATGTGGAGCTTTGGAATCTTCTTAAAAAGGGGGTGTTTCCAACTTCATCGAAAAAATCCAAGGCCATGACCAAAACATTTCAGTGCATTTTTCCATGGATTGGAAGGACATGAAGGTAAAGTATGGGGGTCATCATGTGCTGATGAATGAGGAGCTGATTGCTGAGGTGACTGGGCTCAATTTGGATGGCTTCCAGTTTTTTAGCAAAAGGGTTGACAAAACTACAGAAGAAAAGAAGTTTTCTGAAGAAGGGGAGGAGCTCGTCTTTGTTGTGGTGGGCATTAAGGTAAGCTCCATTCTGAAACCCTATGATGATGTTACTAAAATTATCAGTCATTTCATTTCCCTTGAAAGGTGCTATATCATTGTTCCTACCAAGCACTTGGTCTTCCTCAACCATTTTAGGAGACAATTTGCAATTTGTTTCCCACATTATGTCTTGAATTCTCTTGAACGTTCCATTCTTGATTTCCAGAAACATACCAGGGCCATCCCCCTACACTAGGGGCTCATCTTCCTCCTTCATAAGCTATGCCTCTCCAAATTCCCCACCATTCCTATCTCCCCTAGTGACCCACTCATTCCCATCCTCACTACTCCCTCAAACAACCTAGACACCTCTTCCAAGGCCAAAGATACCAAAACTAAGAACCCCAAACTCAGTAAAGTGGCCTCTCCTCCCTCTTCCCGTGTTCTAAGGAGCAACAAAGAAATGGAAGTTGTTCAAAATATTTTACACATTAGCAATGTTGGTCAGGATAATTCCTCACAATATGAGAGGGATAATACTCTTCTCATAATGAACTTATTAGAAAAGGAGGCTGATAATATCAAATTAACCAAGAAGAAGGGGAAAAGAAAGCTAAATGATGATGCGAGATATTGAAATTGATCGACTAAGGATATTTATAGAAATTTGAACTCATTGGACAATAGATTGGGGAGGGCCAAAGATAGACATGATCATAATATGGCCATTTTCAACGCCATTAGTGAGTTTCTGGAGCAACAGTTAGAAGCATCTCTATGTTGAGTGGGGTCCCTGAAGCCATTTGGGGGACTGAAAAGGAAAGAAATCAGGTTATCTCAAAGTTGAACGTGAATGATCCAACACACACTACCACTCTAGTGTTATTCACTTCTTTACACACAATCAAATCAAGGATTGAAAGGGCCTCTAAGAAATAACACCCCTTGGACTAGCTAGTTTCATTTTAGTTGCTGCTCTGTTTTGGATAGTATGTTATTTTTTGGCTGCTTAATTACAGTTTTTTCCATGTTTTGCTTTTTCCTAGTAGCTATTGTTTGGGTTACTATTGGAATTTATATATTATCTAGATTTTGATCCTCTTTTGATGTTTTTTTCATGTTTTATCTGGCTATTGAGCCTTCCTTATAACTGGGTATAGTCCCTTCAAAACTATTTTCCATTAATAAAAAAACATGATACAATACAATATAATTTTATGTTGCTTTAATAGAATTCTAAATCTATTATGAAGCATGTGAGTTATTGTAATAGTTTGAATTTTTGTATTGATGAAAAATAAAAATGGGGTTCTATAGGGGCCCCAGCCCATGGAAAATTTACATACATTTTTTGAATTACATCAAAAATAAACTAGAGAAAAAGACACCTAATCATCTTCCACTACCACAAAATCCTCACTAAAAGGAAGCATGTTTCCCAGAATTATGTTCTTCCTTGGAAAAAAATCCTCTGACCCAATATCCATATATACAAATAGAACTTCCCCTACTAAGGTGCAATACATCCCTATATCCATGAGCTTCTCAATATTCATCCTAGGGCCATCCAAGATACTCATCAATTCCATCTTCTTCTAATAAGAAGATACCCAATCTAGGAGATCCAGACCACCTTTGGGAAATGATTTCCTCCCTTTTTCTTTGTAGACAGAGGGTTGAGAAGGAAAAATTGATGTGGCTGGAAGTGCAAGTAAACTCATCCTTGAATTTGGTGAGTAAGAGATTTGGATTTGGATTCACCTTTATGCATAATAGATGGTGACACTTCAAGAATTTGAGAAGGTGGAGATTCTGTGCTCCTTTTCTCCAAATAAGAAACTCGTTGTTCTAACTCATCCACCTTGCCAAAAATAGCAGGAAGAGTGTCTATAAAACCCCTTCACCAAGATCATAATATTATAAAGGATTATTTTTCATAGTGAACTCTTCATTACAGATGAAAGGGAATATGTTTTCAATTACACCTTTCCCAGATGGCCTAATCTTGAGCTAGAATTTCTTTAGTACCTTGGAAGTCTTCTGATGCTCCCACCTAAAAATATGAAAGTACATGATTTGAAAGGAAGAAAATATGGGACTGATTCTAATGAGCCTTCAAATCAATGCCATATGAACAACTTGGGTTTTTAATGGCCCATTATAGTCCTCTGGATCAAGTAACTCTAAATAACATCCTCACAAATGATTCATTTGTGCTTGATAAATAAAACAATTAGTTCAAAAACTCGAGGATATTTCATTCAAACTAGATGTTAATGTCACTCCCGCCATGTTGCAGAGATAGATAAATCCCCAAGTTTTTTTCACACTCAAAATAAAGGATGTAAATTTCTAGGAGAAGTGATGGAAATTTATTGTAAAGATGAAGCTAGTGAGTTAAGCTAAGCACAATCATGATGAGTTGATCGTTGAGATTTTCTATGACACCCACATGAAGAAGATAAGTGTGAAACAGATGATATCGCATAACAGGGGGAAATTGGCTTGATACGATATAACACATGTGAAAATACTTAGCTCAAAAAGATATGAAATTTATTTTTGTGTTTCAAGGTGGGTTCCCAAAAGGTGGGAATGATTAAACATCAAATCAAATTATTTAGAGGCACTCAAAATTATTTAAGAAAGGTCTCTCGATTTACCTAAAAATAAATAATTAAAAAAATGATACCAAAAGGGTGACATGACATCACAATCATTCTAAGAGAGTGAAAAAATACAAATCATTTTTAATTCCTCCATATGGCATCACGAAATTATAATATTTTCAAAGGAATGATAATAGATCAGATTGTGTGCAAACGAGGAATATTCTTTTGAAAATTCACATTTTTGGGGGAAAAGAAAAAGGTAAGAGAGAGAGAGAGTTGTATATATATAAGAGGAATGTTCTCGTATCAAAGGGGGTTAAATTTTTCTAAATTCTTAGAGAAAACAAAGAAATATTGATTGCATTTTTCTTGAAGAACTTGAATAAAATTTAGAGACTTGTGAGTTATTTTATTTTGTCCAAACCTTATCATGCCAAGATGATTGCAAGTGTACAATCATTAGAAATCATTGAGGCCATAGGATTTATGGCCCCTTGCTGAGAAATTTGAATTTCTTGAAATTAACAATGTGTTTTCTCTTGATAAATGTTGTCTTTATTCCTAAGGTAAAATACTTTAAATCAACTACTTGCCTTCCCTGTTGTAATCTTATGTTGATAGTTTCTTTTAACTACACTATATCTTGTCTTAATTAGTGGCATTTTGGCAACTGTAATTGCACTGTAGATAGATATTTCTTTCTAGGGTATGATAAAAAATTTAAATTCATATTTCCTTTGTTTGGTTGAGAAGATATTAGTAAGATTTTGAGTGTATCTTGAGCATAGTTGAGCAGGAACTATTAGTGTTTTATTGAGAGTTTAGCATGAGATTTTTTGTTTAAATTCTCAAAGGTTATGTGAAATATTGTACTATTGGGCTTCCATGAGTACATACCTTTTGGTTAAATAGATGCTACTAGTTTTGTGATGTACTCCTCTTAACTTGGGGAAATTTCCAAATATTTGTAAGGTTATTTGGAGAAACTTGTATAAGCAACTTTATCCTGCTTTAATCTCCTATTCATAAAAATTACAACCTCTAATTGTTAAATCCTTCTGAATTACCCATGTTTTCCCTTCCTATAACCATTTTCCAAAGGAATTTACCATCTATACCCCCTTTCCATAAATATGTAGAAGCAAGCTAAAATTTACACTGTCTAGAGTAACCTAAGTCCTATTTTGAAAGACATCTGCATTATTCAATGTGAAAACTTATGAGAGTTAAATGATGCTTACATTGATAGTTTCTATTCAGGCTATCCTTCATATTTCCAAGAGAAAGCTTAGAGACTGCAATTTCATCAACCTTTCTCACAATTACATATTACAAAATGCATAATCTCACCCTAGTTAAAGGCAAAACCTAAATTATAAGGGAAGGTCATCCCCTTTATGAGTGCAATCCAATCTCTCCCAAGTCAAGTCTCAAAGAGTCTTTCGACATATCCCTAACTACAAACAACTAAATCTTTAGTTTTTATTTCTCTAAGCATCCAACTCAGGTTGTTAATGTTGTTTGGCTCTCAAGGTGGTGCAAATTTGGGTACCAACAGATACTTTATATTGCTTGCAAGAGGACTAGTGATTTGATTCATATCACAATTTTTTCTTCAAGGATATTGTAAGGTTACATGCATTATTAGGAAATATTATGTCTGAAAGGGATACAAATTTTGTTGATCATTTTTGAAAAAAATTGTGGAGAAAGTTGAATTCCAAGTTATAATTCAGTTCATTGTATCATTGATAGTTTGATAGACATCGAGTGAATAGGATTCATAGAGATTTATTCATATATTTAGTAGGGGATAAGATAGAAACATAGGGAATTTTAGATCATGTATGGGACTAATCCACAAGGAGTTGAAAAATTGTGAGAGTTATCACGTGAAGAAGAAAGGAGTACATCGGAAGATGATTTTACAAAATACATGGAATAAGTGCACCCATAAGCACACAAACAATTAGGTAGGATGAACATGCGATAGGAAACACGTAGATGAAAAAATAATTATGTTTGAAGTTTAGGTATGATATTTGGTCTTATCCCATTTTCAAAAGGAAATTTCTCCTAAGGGTACCTATAATAAGTTAAAGTGGAAGAAAATAGGCCATGTATATTTTTGAAGAAACTTGTAAAGAATTATCACGAGATTGAATTATTTGTAGGCATTATTATCTTGAATATATTTAATGTGGGAAATCTTTATCCATACCATGCATTTTAGGAAAATGTTAAGGATTCAAATACAAAATATGGTGGGGTGGATTGGAGACAACATATGTCATAAAAGGTGCACAAGGAGGTGGAACGGGTAGTTGACAATATAATCAAGAGAAAGCATAACAAGGAGTATAAGGAGTATTTGGTCAAGTGGAAAGGAAATGATATTGAAAATGTAACTTTCTTACATTCTAAAGTGGAACTCAACACAAAAATTAGTGAGACTATCTCACTCGAGAAGGAGCTTAAGTTTTCAAAATTACCTGAGGTATATGATGTAGGAACATCCAGGTTCACAAACTATCTTGTATCAAGAAAAAATAGTTACAATAGATTATGTTGAATTTATAGGTTGTAATGATCAAGAATATTTCACAACTCATACAATTCAATAAGGGAAACATAATTATAGTATACAATCATGTGAAAGTAAATTTTTCAATACTTGTGGAAGCCTATTGAGGAATCACATGTATAAACCGAAGATGCACACCCTAAGAGAAGTCATGGAACAATACTAAAACTATAAAGGTCTATTAAAACTATAAAACACTAAAAACATGCTCAAGTTTATTGAATTCATGAAACACTACAGAAACCCAATAATCTTATGAATAACCCAAAGATAATGTTGCAAAGGTTGTTTGGAATTTGTGAATAACTATGGATTCAAGATGACATCATGAAGATCATAGAGAAGCCAAGTGGTTATGATTCAAATCTTTTAATGGTTCCTTTGGGACTTATCTATGTAATGTTCCATAATTTTACATGTATTGTAATGTAGCATTGGGTGGATTTTATGTTTATATTAAAAATCCCAATTACCTTATAACTAGTTTTTAACAAATCTTATGATAGCTAGGCACTTAAATCTCATAGTAGAGTAGAGTGATGGGTATAATTTTTACTAACATTAAATAATTTGACTACATCATTTAAGATCAATATGTGTGTGTAATATTTATCTAATAAAATCTATATATATATATATATATATATATATATATATTCTTATGTTCTCCCCGTAAAATGTCCTTACATTTTACTAGAAAAATCCATTGAAAATTTCACCCGTTTTTGTTCATTTTGTCAAAATTGGTCAAAATTGCCAAATTGCCCTTTTAAAAAGTCAACTTCAGGGGGAAGGCTTCAGGATCCTTGAATCATTTCAAGTGTCCATATTATAGTTTGAATTTTTTAAAAGTCTTATTCATTATTATATTCTAGTTGCGAACACTTCACAAGGTTGAGCGCACTAACACTTCACCTAGACAGGATGTATAGGAGATCACCCAAAGTACACACAACCTACTAAGTTCATCATTTGTTCACTTATCAAGATGTGGTTGTTATAAGAACAATGATATAAGATGGTGGTAAATCAATCGTTTAAAATATTCATTCAATTACATTCAATAGTCATTATCATTCATTATTCATTCAACCATTATAACATTCAATCAAAGCATGTACAACATCATCATAAATGAGATAACATAGTGAACATAATATATAAATTGGGAAACCCTCAAGGGTAATAAAAACAACTAAACCTATACTTTATTACTCGTAAAAAAGGACTCCTATGAATATTACACATCATAATATATTTTTTTAGTGAGGCACCATCCCTACAAGGAGCACCAACCCATGATTTAGTGAGGCACCAATTCCAAAAGGAGGATATAACCCCTAATATGACAAAACACCAACTCATCCACCTTAATGTGTTTGTCACCATTGATTTTTTTGCTACAATAACTAAACATGACACCATGAAGTTCACTCTCCTCTTTATCTCTTTTAATAAACCACTCAAGTCTTCTTACGAAAACCCCTTCCTTTATGTTGATTTCACACTTACCTTATCTCCACCTTTTCTATCTCCCTAATATCATCACACACTAATTTTCTCTCTCAAGAGGTCACAAGGACCTTCATTAACTTCACTTCTCTTCCCTCTAGGTCTCACTTTTAAATCTATTGCACAACACCTTCAAATGAGCTTTGTAATATTCCTTTATACCCTTATCATTGTCATATAACATGTAGTATACACTTCATACAATAAAAGTACTTAAATAATCATTAAAAATACTATTAAAGTTATCTATAAGGCCAAGTAGGTCATTATTATCACCAATAACCATCTAGACCTCCATTGGGATACAACAACCCCTAAAACCCCAAAAAAACAACTTTCCAACCATGAAGTGAACAAGAGAAAACAATATTCACAAAGAAATTCCACACACTTAGAAAAAAATCTAAGCTCTCAAAAATTTCCACCAGCCATGAAAATAACTCGAGAAAATCATCGCACCATGAAACCCTCATTAGGCCTTGCTCAACCAAACACCCTAAAAATTAGCCTTCAAAGAACATGTCATAACTTGCTCAAATATAATAAAAACTCAATTTTTATATATCATTGGAAATATATTTAAGTAAGGATCATGAAAAATTTAAACCAAGTCATAAAACCACCCGTAGCATCTTCAAAACATCTCTCATACCAAACTACTCCAAATTACCCCAAAACTACCTAAAAATCAATCTTCATAAATAGGAACACTTTAAATCTTTGCACCTTAATAATGATATTAAATCATCCTATACATATATTAAAATTCACATGATTCCATAAATGGTAAATTAGTTAATAGGTCCAATGGGAAACTTTTTCACAAAGAACCTTTTTCCTTAAACTTTCCTTATAGGTGGGGTTCACATACTATCACAAGCTCTAACAAGATATAAAATACATAAATGGAAATATGTAAGAGTATTATATAACCTAAAATCATAAAAATTTAAAAACCAATCTATTCTAGTCTTGTAAAACCATTTTCTCCCAAGTCGCTTTAGAACTAGTGTTTTATAAGGCCTAAAAGTTATTTGGAATTTTAATGATTGTTCATAAAAACGTGATAATAAAAAAACCTCATTATTCTTGGAAAATATTCATATATAACCTAATAAATTACCCCAATATCTTGGGTAACCATGTAAAGCACACAATCTCCAATCGGTATTTGAAAGTCAACTTTTAGCTCAAAATATCACCTTTGGAAACCTAGTTTTGGAAAAAACTCAATATCTTACAAAATATTCATCACCTAGACCTGAAACTTAACACACAACATCATATAAAACTCCTTTATGTTATCCAATGCTTATAAAATCCTAAACACACTTTTAAAATCTCTAAAAACCATGACTTTCCCATGCTTATATGCCTTGTCTTCATTGTTCTTACTTCAAAGGACCTTGAAATTGCATTATACATATGAATTGTGACCTTGTACACCTTATACACTTTATATTAAATGTAAAAACATACCTCACATGATTATACTAACCTTTTATAATCCATATATCATGAAACCATACCAAATTTATTGACCTAGGTCTATGATTATGCCTAGAATGGATTATATCAACATGCATTTTTCATGGGTTGGCCTGTTCTTCACCATGTGGACCTCAATATAACTATTAATGTGACAAATATTATTAGACATGAAAGATTCCATGAAAAATTTAACCACCTTTAGAGCACATATTATGAATAAACAAGCTTGAACCATGCACCAAAACATCATGCTACATGACCAAAATGGGACACTACCAATCAACCTTCAATCTTGAACATGAATGATACCTGATACTAACTTAATTAACACTCTTGAATTCCTTTGACATAAATGTGAAATTTGACATAAATAACAACAACTAATACACTATGTCCAATAATATCCCCTTTTTCATTGATAGAAACCTCCTTTATAAATAATGATGGCAACCACATGTACAAACACCTAAAATACTCATGTTTCTTATTTATGATAATGATCCCCCCTTTAACATCTATGAAAATATGTAATCAAAAAAATATTGACAAAAAAATTTTAAAATGCAAAAATCAAACTTACTTGCATCTTCTTGTTCTATACTTACTCTCTTATCCTCAAACATTGTAGATGATCCACGGACCTAGTTTACACATCTCCCCCTGAGAAAAAAAGTCACCTCATAACTCGAATCTATCTCCCCGCTAATTTAACTATTTGAGAGCTCACTTATATACCTTCATAAACTGACTGAAATTATCGCCATCACAACTTACTATACAATGTCTCATGGAATTATTAATTAAATATAGCATACCTATAATTTCTATAATCCTACAAACCTTTTTGTGTCTTCCCGCAGGCTTAGACACCTAAGATTCAACTCATCTTGTCATGAAATATCATATGTAAAAATTGTATCTTCATCATTCTTCATTGCACTCTTTCAAGATCCTCCCGAATAATTACATACCATCTTTAGTCTTTATTATGGCTATAGATTATCTTCTTACAATGAATCTCTTGAAGCCAATTAGATCCCCTTGTTAGGAATTCTAGGCACTGAGAGGGGGAGTGAATCAATGTTCATTTAAAATTTTGAAACAATATAAGATATTCAATCATCCAAAATTAAACTATGTTAACTATGATGAAGCATGAATATTCAACCATTAGAGAGAGTGAACCAAACACACATGAACACATGAGGAGACAAGATTTAATGTGGGAAACCCATCAAGGAAAAAAACCCACTGAAACCAGAGAACTAGCTTGGACAATTTTCCTATAAATTTACAATGATTTCACCATATGTTGAGCACCCATTCAACTTTAAGTGTCCACTCCAATTTTGAATCAACCACTCTAATATAAGGCTAAGAACTCACTTGACAGTTTTGCAAGGACCTACTTGCAAGGAAGCACCCACTTCCAAATTGCTAAGAAACAACTCAAAATTTTATCTTAGAATATTTTATTGCCTTTACCACCTGGTTGCTAACCTCAACATATTGTGATTCCTTTTTCAGCTCACCTTTCTTCTCTTCTCTTCTCCTATTTTTCCATAGTTTTAACACATTTACACTCTTCTTACTCTATGAAAATTAGCACTCAACTCTCATAAACTTTAACAACATTTACATGTTAAAAATTAGCTCATATAAATAAGAATGAATTATCAACATGACCTTTGACCTTTTAGGTTCAATGAATCTTCAAATAACTCATTTTTCCATACATACAAGTGAATGAAAAGGTCTTCACAATAATTTCCTCAAAATTTGTCTTCTTGCATCTCATCGCTTCATTTACTTGCATGGACTTGTCATGTATGTTAAGATACCCCGAGCTCAACTGATGACCAAGGATAAAATTTAAACACCGATGAAAACTAAAGATAATTCTCTAACCCCCGCAAACTATCCCTTTTATAACTAGCAAATCATGTCGACATATGATTCAATGAGTATATTATTTAGAGCACATTTATAACTACAAATTGGGAATAATAAACATTCTTATGAGTTACAATATGATGTTGATATGTTTTATGGACTCATTATATTATCCTTTACTCATATAAAAACTTCAAATCTTATTTGAGATGCTTGTGTTAAATCACAGTCCTAAGCTAGTTGTTTGTAGGAGCATTTTAAGTTAAGGATTGTAAGAAGCTTATGTGAATCAATATTTATAAGTTTTCTTCACTCCAATAATATCTCCAATACAGCTTCAAAGTATCCTCTTCACATCTAACAAAATTATTGGAATGCATAGAAATGAATATCTCATACTATTTTTAAAATTGTGTTTAGAGTTGGTATAGATCAAATATTTATGTGATCTCAAGAATGAATAAGGAGGTTTTAGCATCATATAACATCTTCAAATATCAAGAATACAAAGATAGGTCATGAAGAGGTCAGGTTTAATTCTTACCATCACAAATCATGAAGTTTACAAGCTTGAGGACCTACAACATAGAATGAGATAAACTTGTTCATACATAAAGTGAAAACATTTGATTTTCTTCACATCTTTGAGATAATCCTTGGATCACCCACACCATCAATAATACAACCCAATGCATCTCTTCTTCATGAAACATATTGATATGTTAGAACATATATGCATATACAAGAGTCTTACAAGAACAATAGTACCCCTATCACCTATGGCTCCAATGTCACATTCCAAGCATGTTGATGAGGGTGTTCACCTCACTAAGTGTATAGGAAGCTTCACTTCTTATCTTAGAGCCCAATTTTACAAATCTTCAATATAAGCTCAGCTTAGGGTTTCAAGAACAAAACCTATCTCACTTTGCTTGAGGGATTATAACATCTTAGAATTCACTTTTACACCAATGTGACTATGTGATAACTTTAACTAATGAAATCATTGCAGGTTCAAAGAATTCATTTGTATGAAAGTGATCATGGATGTTCAAGATTCAGAGACATAGTTTCAAATCCTTCATGACTCACAAAGGCATAAACACATTCTTAAAAATGATCAATTTTGCATAAGAAAAGAAATTTTCCTTTGCATCTAGAGAACATTTTGATAAGATCCTTTATTTGGAAATATTTCCACATTTATTCAAACATATCATTAGATCTCGAACATTTAGGGAATGAATTTCCACTATCACATGAAACACCACAATACAATCTTGGATTATAGCCTTCTTTCTATCAACAAAACACTCTTATGAACTTATGTATAAGGAAAAATTTAAATAGAGTAAACATATTACCCCACCAAGATGAAAGCGGGGTTTTTAGAAGGAAAATTACAAGCACAACCTAGAGATCAATATTCTCGACAAGAAATTTTTAGGAAAGTTTGGAGACAATGAGCTTTAAAATTTAAATATCATCACAAGGACATACCAAGAGATTCATCAAATAAATAATGACTAGTAGAATTATATTATGATCATTTTCTATCTTAATATTTGGTTTATACACAACCACGATGATTGTACCTTTCATAACACCATGATTGAATATACATAACTTGTAAGAGATGAGTTAGACTTGAATTAAAAATCCATGCTTGAAGAGCATTAATGGCATAATTTTGACCTAGCAAGATCCTTCTTCAACTCTAATCAGTTGAATCAACATGCACAACGGGTTTGGTGACAAACATACTCATTTCATGCCTATCGATTCAAGGAGGAGGTTTGGAGAGAGACTAAAAAAGTTAGAAAAATGAAGAGAAATTTCTTGTTCTTCCACCTTTTGAAAAAGTTCAGTCTTATATTTCTCTTAAAAAATTCATTCTAAGATCTAGCTGAATGAAGCTTGGTAATTTTTTTAGGTGCTAAGAAAATAAGGTGTTCATTTTTATTCTTCAAAAACCTGGTTTTGGTAAATCTTGAATAACTTACACAATTCTTTTCAAAATTTGATGAAATTTACCCAGAGTGCTAAAAATCCTCCCTCTACATGATTCATAGCTTGGTTACTCATAAATGAGCTTATATGGTTTAAAAAAATCTCATTTATCCAATATTTCAGTGTTAGTCCTCAAGGGAAGTTTTAGGAGAACTCTAAAGTTACCTCCAAAGTATAAAGTAATCCTTGTAAATTCTCATACATGCTCTAGGAAGTGTTTCCTAGGATTTTACCATGCTTAAATAACATGGCCTGCATTGAGCTCTTACACCTCATTAGGCTCTAGAACGTGTGCCTAAATAGGCTAGTCCCAATTATGACTTGCAACATCTGACCCGATGCTCACCGTAGAAGCTCATACACATTCTAGAAACATCATTTCTGACTTTTGAGACACCCGATCCAAGAACACCAAACATCTCCATATCCTTAGTGGCACCAACCTCACCGACAAAGCCTATAACACCTTATATCATCCTAAAACCGTCCTAGAAGCACTATGATACCACTTTGTGACCATAAAACACCATTGGGAAGGCACCAAATTCTTGACATTTCACTCCTCCTTTTGCATCAATGCCATGTGACATAAACGAAAACACCAACTAATGTACTAGGTTCAACACACCTTGCATCAAACTTCTTCTTATTTACCTTAAATAGTACAAACTTATACCATGTCTTTATTATGAATGTAATTTCAAGAAATACACAAATCTATACCTTTGCATAACAAATAAAAAAATTGATCAAGACTTCATAAGGTACATCATCATAACATTCTCTCTTAGATCACTTAACTCGAGATTCACTCAGTCCTTCAAGTTTTCAGTCAAAATCATAACTTTACAAAGTGCCAATAGACCTTTCAATACTTCTCATAGGTTATTCTTAAATCAAAATATCTTTTGAACAATCAACCCGAGTTAGAATCGGAAAGACTTATAACATTGTCCTTATTACTCATCATGAGTCTCCTTAATGCATACTTAGCTTTCAATAATCTTCACCTTGATCAAAACCACTTAACACTAGACACAACTCTATTTTCACTCCTACAAACTTCTTAATACCTCATATAACACTCTTCAAATTCAACCTTATACTAATAAAGGATATGATCATTCAAATCAACACACATTATTCAATCAAAGCAAGGTCATCCTTTCAATATTAGATTTATAATCATTTTTAAAACTTTTAAATACCTTCTTAAATTTTGAATATTATTTCAAACCATCTCTTACCTATTTTTACCCTTCTTTGAAGTTTAAATATTTTGAATCAGGACCTATAAATACATCATCCTTCATTTTAATTATTACCCACTTTGTTGGGACATCACATGAGCTAAAAATATTTGAATCATCCAATAAGATTACTTGGGTATTATTTCTTGCATTAAAAACCTATCTAAGGTCACATCACATTACTAGGAAAATGTTCAACCCATCATTTTTGTTCTTAGAGCATTTTTCCACCATATTTTTGAAGCTCCACACATGCTTATGAAACTAAGAGAAAAATTTAATCATGATGCTAATAGATCAAATATTTCATATCTCCTTGAAACTTTGACACCTTAAGACACCTTAAAAAATTACAAGACCATTATTAGATCCTCCTGGTCTAAAGAAATCATTATTATCTTGCAATGACCAACAATAACCTTCAAAATCTACCATAATTATGCATCTCTACTAAACTGAACTTAATAAATAAGAATACTTTATATCCTAATAAATAAGAATTAATTATTACAAGAACATATTGGTCTTATCTAATTAATTTTCAACACGTAATATATAGTCCAATGTCTTTCTTAGGACTTTTATCTACTCATTATCTTGCAAAACATGACTTATCAAACTCATATTATCATCTATTATATCTATGTCATGATTCATGGCTCTACATACCCTCATACATGCTTGATTGCATACTTATCTCTTTTCAAAACTTGTAGCAAGTTTACTTGATACATCTTCATAGAAACATACTTCCAAAACCATGAAATCAAACTTGTAATTCTCATTCACAATTGTCACATTCATCACGACTTTCTTAGTATCATTTTGCACACATTTATGATCTGATACATACCTCAACTCACATCCTTGTAGTTCAATCAACATTATTGTACTTGTACCTTCCTAACCTTTATACTTCATCTAGGAGCTCCCTGCACTATACTATTCCTTAAAAATAGAGTTACTACACTTTAAGTCTTATCATGATACTTTTCACCCTATCAAAATGATGAAGATTCCTTCAAGAATCTTATAAAAAAATCATATTGTCATACAATCTAGGAAATCATGTTATCCGATCACAACAACCTTCTTAAGATTTATATGCAACTCTCCATCTAGATCATCTTGACGATGGATCAAGATACCATAACATACATACCAAAATAGGACATTTAAATCACACATGAAAACTATTTACCATTCCTTGAAGAATCCTTGCTCCTAATTTTCTCTTCCCATAGAATTCTTAGTGTTAGAATTGATAAGGGACTAAGAGGGGGTTTGAATCACCTGTGATAAATATTTTACTTTTCTACTTTAAACATTAAACTTACAACTTCATGAAACACATATGCTAGTGCTTTATCACAATTTGATATAGTTTATCATGGCATGCATTCATGTCAAGAACATAGAGAAAATTCAAAGCTTTTCTTAATTGATATTTAGGAGTAAAAACCTTAATCGTTATCATAGGTTTACAATATGTGAACACAAAATCAAATTCAAATAGATAAAAAATAGTAAAATTATTCTCATTTATCAATTTTTAATAATGAATTCTTCATCTTCTATAATCCTCATCAACCAAATACAAGCCTAGACAAAACTTCCAGGGTTTTTGGGCTATGCCCAAGGGGTTTTGATTTAGAGAAAAGTTTTCTTGAACGTAAGATAATGAGGGTTATCAATGAATCCTCTAGCATGCTCATAATGTCCTTTATAAAACATCCTAACACTTAGACTTTTCATATTCCCCAAGGCAATCAAGAATGCACACTTCGTTTTATTCCCACTTGTTTGACTTATCCTTATTCCAATGAGGTTTTAATATACAAATCTTCAATTTACCCCTTTTGATATTGTAACCATTTTTTTAATATTAATAGACATTTTATATTCCCCTTCAAAACTTTGTGCTCTATCAAATATTTCAATGAATGCATAAGATAAACATACCCCTGTCTCTTCAAGTTTCCTAGAGTCTCCAAGAGTCAAGAAATGGGTAAGTGCAGCAAGTTGGGGGACAAAAAAGGGGTCATAAGTGGATGTCATATTGTAAATAACAACATAATATCAACTTGTAGGGATTATTAGCAATACATACACTCAAAATTAGAAAAACATATATTAATATGAATCGTAGCATCCAGAATCTAGTTTCTAAAATACTATTTTTTTAAAAAAATGGACAAGATTAGCTATATTAAACACTCAAAATTCAATGACTTGGTATTTTTTTTTAAAAACGCCTATAAGATTATAGTCCGTTTTCCCACGATTTGGATGACCAAAAATTGATATATATTTTTCTCCTTTGGTGAGAAGTTAGATGCCACTATCTATCTTGGGATGAATTTTATTTTGTATTTTTTTGAGCAATATTTTATTTTTTATGATTTTTTCCGTGAAAGTGGTATGAAAACATAAAGAAAACAGAGCACTTTCCGTTTGCCCGCCATAACTTCATCAAAAATATTGAAATCAAATAATTTTTTTGAACATGTATATAATTTCACCATGGTTGGGATGTTATATGTTTTATCACATTCTGATAAGTGAAACAAAATTTGTAGTCTTAAACGTAGACATAAACATTCATGGGAAAAAGTGTCTTAAAGACCTACTATTAGTAAAAAAATATAAAATGATATTTATCCTATTCTATTCACTTTAAAATCAGTATTTCTATAAAGCTAACAGTCTCCCCTACACAATGGTACCATTTTTATGACATATTTTTTACTTTTTGGCATGGTTCAAGTCCGCGGAAGACTAAATTTGATGTTTTGTTGTTTTTAATGTAAAATTCAGGATTTAAAAACATGACAAAATAAGACTCTTGTTCTTCCACTTGAGCTGAGAATAGATTCAACAGCCTTTGAGCTCACAAATCAACTCTTCAACTTCATAAGTTGGTATATAGTTAGAGTAGATGATAAGAACATAGATCAAGACTCCATTCACTATCAAACTTCATGAAATCATCCTTTCCACTAAAATTATTTCTTGCTGAGATAAATATACAATCTTACACAAGATAAGTAAATATATTTTTTCCTCCGTGTTATCACATAGATTTGAAGTGGCTTTGAAAAGTTTTAAAAACTTCAAAAAATTGCCTTCAACTTCCTTTTGTAAGTAGAATTCTGTTTCACCCACCGATTTGGATTAAGAGTATAATTAACCTTGTTCACATCCTTATAAGGTTATTCAAAGCTTGAAAATTTCTTGACACCATTTCCAACCAGAAAACACAACATAATTTTCTCAACTTTTCTTTAAATATGAAGAAAAGAACATGTCAAAGTCATAAACGACTACTGGAGTGAGAATTCACAAGATTTTTCACTTTCAAGACTTTTTTAACCTTTTTAAAATATCTTCACTATTTCCATATCGCTCCAAAAAAATGAATCACAAATAAATTTGACTTTATTTTTATCAAGAATGCAAGAAATTTGAAGATAATGTTTTTTATAGTCAAACAAGGTTTCTTATAACTTCTGCAACAAATTTATTCGTCTACACTCCATTAATCATCACAATTCCATTTGAAAAGGTTTATAATTTGTCTCACAGAGAATCTATTCAATTTTAAGAAGATTTCATAAATTAAATTATGAGTTTCGAGAAAAAGAATATTTCAAACCCTAGTTCAGGGTTGAACAAACCCGAGACCACATAAAATTAATTTTTGTGCCCAATTATTGATGAAATTTGGTGATTCAAACTTATGAGTATGAGTTGAGTGAAGCTCCACCTTTTTCAAAAAACTTGACACAAAGAATCTGCTCCATTTTCTCCCAACACATCAAGGAAACAATTCAAAGACTGACAACATGCAAGAAGTTACCATTCTATTGAACAAATCAGTTAATTTATTCAAATTTTTTGACCTTTGAAAGAATTTGAGGGACTTAAAAAATTCCATATGTGTTCTTAACCACATTAGATCAGATAGATTACTTTGAAATGCCCAAACTCATTGATTTGACATGCCAAAGCTATGAGATTTCCTCCAAGAACCTTGTCACCAAGCAACTTCTTCATAATTTTACACAAAAGATTTACATGGATGATATAAATGGCTGTTATAACACCTAAAGTGAGATTAAAGATGATAAAAATAAAGTAGTTGAAGTATTAGGATAATGACTTCATGAAAAAATGAGAGAGGGTTGCTTTACTCACCCTCTAGGACAACATAGAGATCATAAGTTCACACCATGACCTTTACTTAGAAAACATTCCAACTGATCAATAATCTTAACATTGACCTAAAAAGAGGGTATGAGCACTCAAATATTGATGAATGAATAAAAAACACTCAACTGTACCTTGAAGTTCAAAACACATGCCAGAAAGAAGGAAAAAACACCTCTAAAAATGCTCATATCTTTTCAACTACACCTCCTTTTGAGACAATTATTTTTCACATGATTTATATTCAAATTTATTCCAAAAATTAATTCTATTATTTATTCGAAGGATTCTATATAATTTTTTTGAAGGTTAATAAGCCAAACAACTCAAAATGAGATTTTCAATAGACATGTTTTGTAAAAACTCACATAACTTGCTCAAATGACCTCACAATGACCTAAAATTTTGCATGAAGCACCAAGAAACCTTCCTCCATCATATCCCATTATTTTTTTGAAAATAATAGTTTGAAAATGGTCCATCCCATCTCATTTTCATATAAGAACACTGCTTATTCTCAATACCAACTTTGTGCAACATAGAAACTTGACACCTAGGGCTGAGCTAAGCCTAACCTTTGGTCACACATGTTGTAGATACTATCTCAAAGTATTTATCATGCCTGTTATGACTGTACCATCCTGTTACACTTTATTAAGCACCTAAAACCATCCCGAAATGGAACTACCACTCAACTACCAAGGCCCTACCTTCTTGAAACCACATGAACTCATCTTGAACTTTCTAGAAACACTTGAGAATCCTATTCTTGCATCACATAGACTCCTAGTTCATCGAGCCAACATACCTATATCACCTAGCCAACATGCCTAGATCACCTAGCCAACATGACATCAATGGAATTGACATCAATGAGAACACAAATGACACACTTTGCTTTTAACAAACTCCCCTTTTCATTTATGAAAACTACCTCGAAACATTGATGACATACACACATATATATTTCCCTCATTTGCATGTTTGTTTTCACACTTCTCCCCCTTTGACATTTATGACAAAGGCATACATTGACTTGACATGAAATAGTGACAACTAAGGAAAATTCATAATGGAAATAAAGCTCATACAATGAATTACTTGTCCAAGAAGATCCTCTCGACCTTAAAGGAATCTCAACAATGCTCCCCTCGGTTGATGCACCTCCATTTCTGGTTGAGAACACAAAAAATTTGACTCTTACCTTTCTCACTTGATTTAGAAATATGACATTCCTTAAATATATTTCCTAAAGAACCCTGCGCAGAGTTTTCAACCTTCAAGCTAACCAATTTTGCACCTTTTGAATGACCTTTCTATAAATCAAGCTAGTCCATCTTGTTCAATCACAACACAGTTCAAAGATAACTCCAATGCTCTTGTCTATGTATTTCAACATTTCAGACATTATGATTTTTCTATGTTTAGATTTAAAAGGCCTCAACCTAGTTGAGAAGGCTATCTCTTATATTCAAACATATCTAGAATCTTAGAATGGTAGAAACCAATTAATCATAACTTGTAGGAATAATGATTATTAAGGTTCTTTAATGTCTCTTTGGTCCTCATAGTACCACATGCTATTGACTGAGGTCACAACTCTTCTCTAGCCTGAAATTCATCTTTTTTATCCTTCTTTCATAACTTTGTATCTTGCACATTACCTCAAAACTCTATCATTTAGGCCATATGCTAATTTAATATACCCTATTACATGTAACATTCATTTTTAATACTTAGAAACAAGGAATTTTTTTACCATAATGCTCTCTGTTCTAAATTAATATAATTTAGAACACACATTCCATTTCCAATCCATCTCATAATAGAAAACCATATGCAACTGTAATGACTCGGTGAAACACCGATCTCTCATTCCATGACTCGGTATTAAATTGATCTCTCATGTTAACTTGTTTAAGTGTATACTAAGTATACTTGGTTCTTTTACCCTTTTAGGGGCACCCAAGTGTTCTCGTAAGAATCCTATTTGAATATCTATTATTGATATTCATATGAAATCCTGCATCTTAGACTACGTGACATAAAACAACGTAACCAATAATTTACAATACTTTGGCCAAAGTTTTAAACATGTCTATCATGTTTACATTCCTAGACAACATACCCGTTGAAAGGAATATGTCATTCACCACACTTGTACTATTATCTAGATTGGTCATCCTTGACTAATGTCAACCCAAATCTGAATCAAAGTTTCAAACTAAACAAGGTAATCTACATGTACTAGTGTGGAAGACTACTCATGGTGACTAAGGATACATAGACATAATCAATCGACTTTCGTCGATTGGGTATGTCTAATTTACCCTAAGTCGACATGAATTGTCCACTACACTAATCCATGTTTCTATCTCTCTTTCGATTAGAACCATGAATCAAACTTCCGCTTATGTCAATCAATTTAATTGAACTAAGTGGGGTGTTATAGCATAGTAGGCTACATCATAGTATCCTAGTAATGAATTTTGTAATCATGAAGGTACTCTATTGCAGTCACTATGTTACAACAACAAAATGAGTTCCCTTAACTAAACTAACATAATTAAGAATATTAGGTTATTGATCCAATAATTATTATCTTATAAATTATATCATTGACAATGCACTTAAGGGTCCACTATACATGAATTACCCAAAGAAGGGTACAAAGTGTATTCTATACAAGAGAAAGGTATGCGAGATAAAATCAAAAACCCTTATTATTTTACAATCATGTTTAAACTCATTTTATTCTTAATCGTTTATTTTCATTTATCGATATGTCATAATTCAATATTAGAAAAGTAAGGTCATTAAGTTTTCTCACTACAGTTAACATTGTAACAAGCTTTTTCAAAAATTATACATTAGACTTTAGAATATCATAAGTCTAAATCTTTCTAATAACCCTTCTAAGCATCCATGCTTCGAATATTGATATCAGATAAGGAACATACAACCAATCATCATTATGATTTAATCATAAACATTTAACAAGATATCATACATAGCTCATTATTTAATTACAAAGGAAAACATCCTTTTCTTTCTCTATTAAGGACTGAAGTCCTATTAGTGCAATCAGAAAATATATGGCTTAGTTTAGTAATAAGAAGCCGCAATATTTTATATAAACTATTCATATTCCCTTTTACTCGGGTAAGTAGATACTTACCATTACCAAACTTAGTGATACTCTCCCAAAAGAAAAGAATCAAAATTAAATTATAGATCCTTAATCCTAGAAGAATTATATATCATATAATCTACAAGGTTATTTATTTTGATATTAAAATATATCCATAAATGCCCATCATTCAAGATGTTATCTAGGAAAGTTATGAAGACCTTAGAAATAAATCGAACTCAAAATATTTACCACAACAATTCATTTATCAAAAAGAGATTTCACCACTCTCTAAAATTAGTAAGTTTCAAAGGTTTACACAACTAGCTTTCCATCAATATGAAACTAATTTTAATACATTTTCATGATTTCCTTTTTCCAGCAATAAGTAAATTTCAAGTAAATTCTAATACATATACATCTAAATGAAGAGATTATCTCATTAGTAAAAAAATGTAACTTTCTATAAGTCTTTCTCCTTTCATCTTTTACAAAGTCCATCTACCAAATTATTAGCATGATTCAATTCATATTAACTAAGTACGATAAACACTATAATGTTAAAACAATATGTTTTAACTAATTATTTCTCAAAGGGAACCCCGTTGTTAATGAAACGGTTTCAAATACGAAAATAAAATCAATCGTAAAGACTTTCCTTAAATAGTATGTAACGAAAAAGAGAGGAATCATAGAATCTACAAGAAATAATGTTCAAGAAAGAACTAATTAAACCAACATAATTAATTCTATCTCAAACATGGTTATGAAACTCATTACAACATGTTAATCATCTAAACAAAAACTAATTAAGAAATAAATAATTCACATTCTTATCCTAATCTTAAACTTCTCAATTTAGTTTCCAACCTAAGTTCCACAAAACTCAACCAATTCTTATTATTCAAGAAGAAATGAATTGATATAATCATACTACCTTTATAAAAATAGTATGTTGTTTTTAATATTCAAAATATTAACAACCTACTAATAAGCCTAAATGATCAAACAAGAAGATACAACTTGAATAACATCCTTTCCAACAACCTTTCCTAACCAAATATCTTCTCATAATCAAAGGATTATGTTGATCAAGAACTAACCAAACATTACAGGTAAGAATAGTTGTAACCACACAAGAGATTTGGTACTAGCCCCAAACAAAACAACTTAACCAACGGTAACATCTCCTTGATAACCTAGCTATCACACTAATTTGAAAACTCAATCGAAACAAACAAAGTTATCATAATCCTTGCATCTAAAACAATCACATATGAATATTCATTGTTTCCATAAGCTACAAATGGTGAAAGAAACAGATCAGTTTTACAAGAAAACATAAAAAAATTTTATTTTACCAAAAAGACCAACCCCAGGATCAAAGAGGAGTAACTTACTTACATTGATCAGTGTAGACATAACATTATAAATTTACGAAAAGAACTTCAATATGAAAAGAACATCATTCAACTCTTAAAAACAACTAAGGATGCCAAAATAGTCTCAAGGAGACAATTAAAAGACTCCATCAAACTTGCAACCTTCATCAAGAAAAACACAACGTTCCAATATGAATCTTGTTAAGGATAACATGATTTGTAACTTAACATAATATCCATATGCACTTACAGAGCCTAAATTTCCACACGGAGCATAATAATAAAATAAAATGAACCCAAGTTAAAAGTATAACAACCCAGGACTTTCTCAAAAGTTCAATCAAGTTATAAACAGAACCGACTCGAAGAGAGTACTCAAACAATGATGAGTACAACCTCACAAGAAATAAATAGAGTTTAACTAGACTATAATTTCATACAAAACCATTTTAAAGTTTTTCCTTGGCCTTGATAAATCCAAACTAAACATTATTTGTTTCTCAAGCCAACTTTGAAAGGGTAGTATTCATTCAAAGTTAACTCAACAAATGAGAAGGAGAGATTATACTAGTCTCTACAACAAAACAGGTCCCCCATGAAGGGTTACAACTACAATCATACAAAGAAAGATAGATAGAAAACTACAATAGTCTCTCTCATAAAACTCACTTACAGTGCTTTAAAACAACCTTCGTGTATGCCCAATAAGGATCAACAAGATCTTACTTAAAGAAAACTACAAAAACCAAGATGGTTAACACTAAACTCAACAATGAAAAAAACCGAAACTAGAACTCCCAATAGGCATACCTTCGCAAATCAACCAACAAAGATACGTCCTCCCAAACAAAGGTTATCTAATGAAACTGAAGATTCGTTACAGTCCTTCTCATGGTGAATATAACAAATAACATAACCCAGTTCAATAACATTTGAGTGCTTCATAGAAATAAGAGTACATTCATGATAAATGACTATATACATAGCATCACATTTCACCCATAAGAAACCATAATCAAGAAATGTCATTGAAGTGGTAAGAAGGAAACAGAACACAAACAACAAAAACTAGGAGCGATTTCATAAAAAAGTAGAGTTATTTTAATGAAAACACTTAAGTAAAAGAAAACTATTCAATGATATAGGGACTATCATGTCTTGTAGTGCTCCTTTCTCATTTTCCTAGCCTCAATCCTTCACATAAAACCTCTACTGCAATATTTCCATGAAAACACCAAAACCAAGACTCTGAAACTTTCCTTCTTATAGATTGCATGCTCGATTTCATTATTATTTCCACCATCCAAGGTGAGATTAAATATGCACAAATTTGAACTGGAGGTTCAAAAGAATGAAAAATCACATATAAAGCTCCAATGCTCCCAAAACCAAATGAAATAATAAAAACCAAAACCATCTATTCCTCTAACCTTATCCTATTTCCCGGTGTGGTTTTCACTTTGGTCGAGAACATTAATCACCAACAGGATTGATAGATTCCTCTCCTACATTCCCGCCATTTCCAACTCCTTGTTTGTTAAAGCAAAAGTTAAAACTTCATGTAAATGAAACTAACAGATTTGACAACATAACACTCCCTTAATTTTCCATGCATTCACAAAATTGGTAGTAGTAAAGTATTAATGACTCATTCAAATCTTTTAAATGCCTTAGGAATTAGTGCCACCGACACCCATCAACCTTCCATCCAGACCATCCCCTTTATGCTAGCCCAATTCCCTTAGGTTAGGTTCAAATAATATTAGCTTATAAACCAAGCTTAGGTCCTTAGGTATAATTTCTTATTTAGTCTTAGAATAACTAGTATCAAGACTTAGGATTACCCCCTTCCAAATAATCAACCACAATAATAAAATCACCTTAGCATAAACTTAAGATAAGATAATAATTATAGGAACTTAGATTAAATTAGGTCCCAAAACTAATCATCAACATTACCTTATGATGAATAAAAATTACGTTCTTAGATCACTATAAAGGGTGTATGCAAAATATATCACCATGTGATCCCGCAACAACATGGGTTAAGAAATTAAAAATTCTACCTGACTTGGTCAAATGAGCTAAATGTCATAGAATTAAACACATGCCTTAGATCACTGAAATTGATATAAGGTATGGTTATCCTGCATCAAAAATCACATAAACTGAAGAATAATTTCGAATGAAAAATAGGATATGAATGAGTTTAGACTAAATTTATTTCTTCCATCCACATGCAGTGAACATTCAGCATAAGAAAGAATGAAATACTTCATTTTAAATTCATAATTGACATGGCATGATTGTATTCATTTTTAGAAGATAAACATATCATCTACAACAAACATGATTACTTAGTTCATAAGAGTACATTGTCTTCAAACAATAATCACATATCAAAATTTGCATTTTTATTACAAAAGCCATCGAGGATATCAACCATGATAAAGGTATTACATACCTCCCCTCTAAAAAGAATCATCGTCCCGAATATTAACTTAGTGCATATTATTAATAAAGAAAAATAACCACAATTATAGTTCTTCTATTCAAAAAATTTCAAACAAAAACCAGATTTGTAGAATTCAAGTCTTTCATAACTTATTACAACATCAAATAGCTATCCCAATACTAAAAAAATATTACCTACCCAAAACTGGCAGAAATTAAAGATAACTTCCATACAAAGTATTTAATTGTCTCCAAAAATCAGAACTAATTCTGTTCAAATAAATGAGGAAAATTAGTTTTCATGTCCTCAAGGTTTTCCCATGTTGCACTTTCTTCATTAAATTGATCTCATTGGACCGTGCATTAAAGGATTTCATGATTTTACAAGTAAAACAAGAAATTTTCCAACACTGGGATGTCTGAGTAAGGTGAATTATGAAATTCCATCATTAAATTTTTCCTTAACTCATTTCCCGAAGGTACATACACCCACTTTTCATATCTTAGAATTCCTTCATTATCAAAGTTAAAACCTTTGTATCTTACATCATTAGGATCTGCAGCAAGTGTTGTTTTTACCTGCTTGAAAGTAAAAATCAGATTTCATGATACTCTTTACCTCATCTTTAAATTGAGTTCTCAAAGTTATAAGTGCATAAATATGTTTCCTATAACTTAGTGCATCTGCCACTCTATTTTCTTTACCTTTAATGTAACTTATGTCAAAATCATATTGTGACAAAAATCTAACCATCTTTGTTGTCTTGCATTCAGATTTGGCTGAGTGAAAATATACTTTAGCCTAATGTGGTTAGTCTTTAATTCAAAAGGTCTTCCTAAGAGATAATGTCTCCATACTTGAAGTGTATGAACTATGGCAGCAATCTCTAGTTCATGGGAAGCATAATTCAACTCATGTAACTTGAGTTTTCTGCTCTCATATGTAATAACATGATCATCTTGGAATAGAATACCTCTTATTCCTTCACCACAAGTATCTCGTAACCACCGTAAAGTTTTCATTTAGATCTGGTAAAGCCAAAATAGGTGCGAAGTTAGTTGTTCCTTTAGATTTTTAAATTTTTCTTCGCATTTATCACTCCACATAAACTTTTGTCTTTCTTTTTAATGAAGTAATCGGGAAGTGACTTTTGAAAAGTCCTTGACAAACTTTTTGTAAGTAACCAAGAAGCCCCATGAATCTTCTAACTTCATGTACATTTTTAGGTGTAGGTCATTCAGCTTATGGAAACAATCTTTGATGGATCAACCGATATTCCATATTTTCTAATGACATGTCCTAAATAGTGTACTTCTATTTTGTAAAAAGAACATTTGGACAACTTACTATACAATCTTCTCTTTCTTAAAAATTCAAGTATTATTTTTAAATTCTTATGATGCCCATCAATGATTTTAGAATAGATAAGAATATCATCCAAGAATACAAGTACAAACTTGTCCAGGTATTCTTGAAATATATTATTCATTAAATTCATAAAATTTACAGGTGCATTTGTTAAACCAAAAGGTAAAACCATGAATTCATAATGTCCATACCTCATTCTAAAGGTTATTTTATGAATATATTCATCTTTGATTCTTAATTGGTGATACCCGAATGAAGATCTATCTTTGAATATATTGATGCACCATGCATCTAGTCAAACAAATCATCAATTCTATGAAGTGGATATCTATTTTTGATTGTTTCTTTGTTTAACATCCTATAATAAATACAAAGTCTAAGTGTTCCATCTTTATTTTTCACAAAAATTACTTGGTGCTCCCAAGGTGAGACACTCGGTCTTATCAAACCTTTAGACAACAACTCTTGTAATTGTGCCTTAAGTTCTACCAGTTCAATGGTATTCATTCGATAAGGTGCCTTGGAAATAGGCTCAGTTCTCGGTTTTATTTCTATTATGAAGTCAAATTCTCATTTGAGAAGAAGACCAAGTAGTTCTTCCCGAAAAAAATCACTGAAATCTCTTAACAACGGAACATTTTCCAAGAAATCACTATCCTTTTCTACTATTTTAGAAATTTTTACTACATACAGAGTGTAACCTTTATTTTTGGCCTTTTTAAGTTGCATAGCCGACAATTTTATAACTGAAATTTCTCATTTTACCCCTTGAATGTTTGCTATTTTTTACAGATCATCAAGGAAACTAATGTGTTTTTCAAAAAAAATCACTTTTATTTATGATTAGCAAGCAAGTTAACACCAATTATTGCATCATATTACCCCAAAAGAGCAACATAGAGATCTACTTCATTGGAAAAACTTAGTAACTCTAAGACTCGCTCCAAAAAGACATTTACTAACAATATAGACAACATTATTACCATAATGTACATTCCAAGATTTTTTCATTATTCATGATTTTATTTTTAATTTAGCATCTAATTTACTAGAAATAAAAAAATATATAGCTCTATTATCAAAAATTATAGTAATAGGTGTACCAAATAATTTAGTTGGCACTTCTATGGGCGTAACTTACTTTTCATCTTGTTTATTAGCTCTCGCAAAGATGTATCTTATGCTACTGATTTCTTTCATCGTTCTTTAGAGGGTACTGATTTTCATAGTGATCCTTACCACTATTGAAATGGCCCCCTACAGGTCCTTGTTTTGGTTCAAATTTATTTCTAGTCCTGAAATTATTGGTTTGTACTCCATGGACTTCGCCCATTGTTGTTATTCTTCCCAAAATTGTTTTGAATGTTCGTAGCAGGTTTATTTGTTTTTGTTTTCTTATCGTTATCTATCAAAAATTATTTTTGCTCCAAAATTCTTACATACCACATTTTTGGGTGCAAGTGACAAAGAAGAATTAGAAATTTTCTTACAATTCTCTTATTTATGAGCAGTAAATTGTCTTTAGTTTATGTTCTTGCCATATGGATTTTTCTACAACCCCTTCCATAGTGGTTGGGTTGTGCACATCTACTTCACCCCCTATGAAAGGATTTAATCCCATGATAAACTTATGTATCCTAAACTTCTCGTCAATTTGATACTAAGGAATGTACTTAATAAGTTTGGCAAACCTTTCCAAGTACTTAGTTACAGTTAATTTATCTTGAATTAAATTCTAAAATTATGTCATTTTCTTATCATAATAGAGTTGTGGAAACCTACATTTCCTAAATTAGCTCTTAAACTGATCCCAAGTAATGCTTGATTCATCAATGTTCAATTCAGCTTTACGGTTGTCCCACTAGGAGGATGCCTCATGGGAAAGTTGATAAGCTCCCATAGTGCTTTTGTTTCTTCCGAGAAGTTCCTTATTACAAAGTACTTCTCCATTTCACTAAGCCAATTCTTTTCCCCATCCCCCAATCTAGTACCATCGAACTTGGATGGACTTATTATCTTTATGTCATTAGTAAGTTCAGCTACTAATCTTGCCTTTTTATTTTTAGGATGATTGAGTACATTTGCATTTATATTTGTAGTATTAGTATTGACATTTGTAGTATTATTATTTGTTGCATTATTATTGTCAATGCCTAAATTTCTAGCATTGGCATTTTCCCTTGGAGTTGGCTAAGTTTTATTACCAGCATCATCTTCCTCCTCTTCATTACCCATTATTTGTTGTTCAAGTACAAGTGAGACAATATTTTGTGTTCAACAGGGAAGCAAGAATCTCATCAAGTTTTTGTGTGGTAGTTGCCTCTCCACTTGGAGGTGGATTATTTATAACACCTCCCTTGTTCTAACCATTTTATGTTAATAATAAATTAAGTTATTATTATATATGGAATAAATAGGTCTAAGAGCTATAACCTTTAGCTCGATACAAAGATGTAACATCCACTTTTAAGACTTAAAAACAAGGATTTTTTTACATAATGTTATTTGTTCTAAATTAATATAATCTAGAACACACATTTCATTTCCAATCCATCTCATAACAAAAAACCATATGTAGCTCTAATGAATTGTTGAAACATCAATCTCTCATTCCATGACTCAAGATTAAACCGATCTATAATGTGAACTTGTTTAATTGTATACTCAATATACTTGGTTCTTTTACCCTTTTACGGGAACCCAAGTGTTCTATCCAAGAAGACTATCTAAATATATGTTACTGATACTCATCTAAAATATCACATCTTAGACTAGGTGACATAAGGCAATGTAACCATTAGCTTGCATGTACTTTTCCCAAAGTTTTAAACATGTCTATCATGCTTACATTCCAAGATGGTATACTTGTTGAAAGGAATATGTCCTTCACCACACTTGTATTGTTATCTAGATTGGTCATCCTTGACTACTATCAACCCAAATCCAAATCAAATTTTCACACTAAACAGGGGAAGCTACATGTACTAGTGTGGAAGACTACTCATGGTGACTAAGGATACATAGACATACTCAATTGAATTTCATTGATTGGGTGTGTCTAGTTACCCTAATTCAACATGAGTTGACCACTACACTAATCCATGTTTCTATCTCTATTTAGAGTAGAACCATGAACCAAACTTCTTCTTATGTCCATCAAGTTAATTGAACTAAGTGGGGTGTTGTAGCATAGCAGGTTGCATCATAGTATCCTCGTAATGAATCTTTTCATCATGAAGGTACTCTATTGTAGTCGTTATGTTACAACAACCAACTGAGTTCCCTCAACTAAACTAACATACTTAATAATATTAGGTTATTAATCCAATAACTCAACATAACTAAATTATTATCTTATAAATTTTATCAAAGACAACACACTTAAGGGTCCACTATGCATGAATTACCCAAAGAAGGGTACGAAGTGTATTCTATACAAGAGAAAGGTATGCGGATAAAATCAGCAACCCTGCTTATTCTACAATCATGTTTAAACTCATTTTATTCTTAATCATTTATTTTCATTTATTGATATGTCATAGTTCGATATTAGAAAATTAATATTGTAACAAGCTTGTTTGATATTAAAATTCGATATATAGTTAATATTGTAGAAAAGCTTGTTTGAAAACTTATACATTAGACTTCGAATATCATAATTTTAAATATTTATAATAACCCTTCTAAGCATTCATACTTCAAAATATCGATATCAGATAAGGAACATACATCCAATCATCATTTTCATTTAATCATAAACATTTAACAAGATATCATAGATAGCTCATTATTGAATTAAAAAGGAAAGAATCCTTTTCTTCCTCTATTAAGGACTGAAGTCCTATTAGTGCAATCAGAAAACATATGGCTTAGTTTAGTAATAAGAAGCCACAATATTTTATATAAACTATTCATATTCACCTTTTCTGGGTAAGGATCTACTTACCATTATCAGCTTAGTGGTACTCTCCCCAAAAGAAAAGAATCAAACTAAAAGTATAGATCCTTAATCCTAGAAGCATTATATATCATAGAATCTACTAGGTTATGTATTTCAATATTAAAATATATCCATAAAGCCCCATCATTCAAGATATTATCTAGGAATATTACACATACCAAAGTTATGAAGACCTTAGAAATAAATCAGAACTCAACATCTTTACCACATCAATTCATTTATCAAAAAGAGATTTCACCACTCTCTAAACTTAGTAAGTATTTCAAAGGTTTACATAACTGTATTTCCATCAATATAAAGCTAATTTTAATAAATCTTCATGATTTCATTTTTCTAGCAATAAGTACATTTCAAGTAAATTTCAATACATAAACATATGAATGAACAGATGATTTCATTTGTAAAAAATGTAAATTTCTATAAGTCTTTCTCCTTTCATCTTTTATGAAGTCCATCTCCAAAATTGTTAGGATGAGACATTTGATATGAACTAAGTATGATAAACACTATAATGTTAAAAAATATGATTTTAACTAATTGTTTTACAAAAGGAACCCTGCTATTAATGAAATGGTTCTAAATATGAAAATAAGATCAATCAGAAATACTTTCCCTAAAGATTTCATAACAAAAAGAGAGGAATCATAGAATCTATAAGAAATAATGTTCAAGAAATAACTAATTAAACCAACATAATTAATTTTATCTCAAACATGGTTATGAAACTCATTACAACATGCTAATCATCTAAACAACAACTAATTAAGAAAGAAGTAATTAAAATTCTTATCCTAATATTAAACTTCTCAATTTAGTTTCCAACCTAAGTTCCACAAACTCAACTAGTTCTTATTATTCAAGAATAAATGAATTGATATAATCATACTGCCTTTATAAAAACAATATGTTGTTTTTAATATTCAAAATATTAACAACCTACTAATAAGCCTGAATGATAAAAAAGAAGATACAACTTGAATAACATCATTTCCAACAACCTTTCCTAACCAAATCTCTGCTCATAATCAAAGGATTATGTTGATCAAGAACTAACTAGATATTACATGTAAGAATAATTGTAACCACAAAATAAATTTGGTATTGGCCCCAAACAAAACAACTTAACCAATGGTAACAGTTCCTTGAGAACCTAGATATCACACTAAGTTCAAAAATCAATCGACCAATTTTTTTAACATAATCCTTTCATCTAAAACAATCACCTCTGAATATTCATTGTTTCCATACAATACAAATGTGGAAAGAAATAGATTGGTTTTATAAGAAAACATACAAGGTTTTTATCTTACCTAAAATACCAACCCCAAGATTAAAGAGGAGTAAATTACTTACATCAGCTTAGTGTATACATAACATTATCAATCTACAAAAAGAACTTGTATATGGAAATAAAATCATTCAACTCTTAAAAACAACCGAGGATACCAATCGGTCTCAAGGAGATAGTTAAAAGAATTCATAAAATCTACAACCATGGTCAAGAAATAACACGATGTTCCAATATGAATCTTGTTAAGGATAACATGATTTGTAACTTAACACAATATCCATATGAATTTACGGAGCCTAAAGTTCCACATGGGAACATAATAATAAAATACTACGAACCCAAGTTAAAAGTACAACAACCTAGGACTTTCTCAAAAGTTTAAGCAAGTTCTAAACAGAACCAACTCGAATAGAGTGCTCAAACAACAATGATTACAACCTCACAAGAAATAAATAGAGTTTAACTAGACTATAATTTCATACAAACCATTTTAAAGTTATGCCTTGGTCCTGAATGATCCAAACTAAATGTTATCCATTTCTCAGACTTCCCGAAAGGGTATTCGCTCAAAGTTAACTCAAAAAATGAGAAGGATATATTATACCGGTCTCTGCAACATAACATGTCCACCCATGAAGGGTTACAACTACAATCATATAAATATAGACAGATAGAAAACTACAACAATATCTCTCATAAAACACACTTATAGTGATTTAAAACAACTTTTGTGTATGCCCAATAAGGACCAACAAGATCTCACTTAAAGTAAACTAAAAACCTAGGATGGTTAACACTAAGCTCAACAATGAAAAAATAACTGAAACCAAAACTCCCAATAGGCATACATTCACAAATCAACCAACAAAGAAAGATACTTCCTCCCAAACAAAGGTTATTTAATGAAACTGAAGATTCGTTATAGTCCCCTTCTCATGTTGAATATAGCAAATAACATAACCCAGTTCAATAAAAGTTGATTGGTTCATCAAAATAAGAGTACAGTCATTAAAAATGACTATATACACAACATAAAATTGCATCCACAAGAAACCGTAATTGAGAAACGTCATTGAAGCATGAAGAAGGAAACATAACACAAGCAACAAAAACTAGGAACAATTTCATAAAAGAGCAGAGTTATTTTAATGAAAACACTTAAGTAAAAGTAGAAGATTTAATGAGATAGGGCCTATCATGCCTAGTAGTGCTCCTGTCTCCTTTTCCTGGCCTCAATCCTTCATGAAAAACCTCTACTACATGATTTCCATGAAAACACAAAAATGAAGCCTCAAACTTTCCTCACTTCCTTCTTATAGCTTCCATGCTCTGATTTCATTATTATTTCCACCATGTAAGGTGAGATTAAGCATGCATAGATTCGAATTGGAGGTTCAAAATAATTAAAAACCACATGTAGAGCTCCAAAGCTCCTAAAAACCAAATGAAACAATAAAAACAAAAACCTTCTATTCCTCCAACCTTCTCCTATTTCCCAGGTGGTTTTCACTTTGGTCGAGAACATTAATTGCCAATAGGACTGATAGAGTCCTCTCCTACATTCTTGCCATTGCCAACTCCTTGTTGGTTAAAACTAAAAGTTAAAACTTCATGTAAATGAAATTAGCAGAGTTGACAACTCAACATTCCCTTAATTTTCCATGCATTCGCCAAAATTGGCGATAACAGAGTATTTAATGACTCATTCAAATCTTTTAAATGCCTTAGGAATTGGTGCCACCAACACCCATCCACTTTCCATCCACGCCATCCCCTTTAGGCTATCCCAATGCCCTTAGGTTAGGTTCAAATAATATTAGCTTATAAACCAAGCTTAGGTCCTTAGGTATAATTCTTATTTAGTCTTAGAATAACTAGTATCAAGACTTAGGATTACCCCCTTCCAAATAATCAACCACAATAATAAAATCACCTTAGCTTAAACTTAGGATAAGATAATAATCATAGAACTTAGATTAAATTAGGTCCTAAAAATAATCATCAAAATTACCTTATGATGAATAAAAATGATGTTCTTAGATCACTATAAAGGGTGTATGCAAAAGATATCACCTGTGATCCCGCGATAGCCTAGGTTAAGAAATCAAACATTCTTCCCAGCTTGGTCAAATGACCTAAACATCATAGAATTGAAAGCATGCCTTGATCACTTAAATTGATCCAAGGTATGGTTATCCCGTATCAAAAATCAAATAGAATGAAGCACAAGTTCAAATAAAAATATGCTATGAACGAGTTTAGACTAAATTTATTTCTTCCATCCACATGCAATGAACATTCAACATAAGAAATAATGAATTAATTCATTTTAAATTTAGAATTGACATGGCCTGATTGTATTCATTTTTTGAAGATAAACATATCATCTACAACAAACATGATTTCTTAGTTCATAAGAGTACACCATCTTTAAACAAGAATCACATATCAAAGTTTGCAAGTTCAATTACATAAGTCATTTAATATACCCTATTACGAGATTCATATCTTTTTTTAGTCTATGTCATACTTCCCCTAGGCTCATATGGATTAGAAACTATCATAATACCATATAGAATCTTACAAACTCATTCACCGACTTTTATAGATACCTGTGACTCAACCTTCTAGATTCCATACTTCCTGAAGTTTTCTTTAACATACCTTTGTGTTTGACTAACAATCACTCCATCATAGAGATTAACCAATCCTCTTTAGATAGTGACATGTTGTTTCGCTAAGATTCAATAGCTTTTTCTATTCTTTCTATCTTTAAATTCATACTATTATGCCTTGCAAAACCTCGAACTTAGTCGAGTAACACATAATCAAGGTATACATTTTTAGTTGAATATAATTCCATACCCTGCACCTATTTAACCCGAGAGCACACTCTTCTTCATAGTCTTCAAATAAGCTTGCTTACAATCAAACATTCAAGAAGTGGATAACCTTCTCTTGTCCCGACCTCATGCTTTAGATTCTTGTTGTTCTTTGTCAAGGTTTTATACTTCAAACCTTTGTGCCTCCTCATAAACATATCAATCTTCCAAGCACTTTAAGAAACATTTTTTTCCTTTCCTAGTACTCAGAGCAATATAACAGTAATTATAGAAGCTTGACATCAAGTCTTAAACCTATTGTAGATTCTCAAGAATGACCTCTCAATGCACTTCTTTAGAAATCCAAATATTCCTTGAATCATGCAAACTTTTTACAAAATCCGACACTCTTCTCTAGCCATATTAAACTCAAACCCTATCTTCTAAAATTCTCTTAAAGTCACTTAGCACAATAATTTTTCTTTCAAGTCTACACATTTCAATATAGACTATACAAGTTGGAATATTTTTTAACTTCATACAATAACCTTTTCCTCACAACTTCACTTTTGGAAGTAACTTGATCTTATCTCAGAGTAAGGACATAGATATCACTTAGATATAGTCCTCATAAAAGCTTATTATGACCTATAAGACTTGACACATGCATATAATTACAAGAATGGAGACATATCAACCTTATAAGGACTTCATGATGACATCAAATAAAATTTGAAGCATTTTAACAGCACAATACAACTGGGAAGATGTTTTTGGAGATAGTGAACCATCTCATACGACACCATTATCATGAGAATGCAAAGAAAAGATTCAAATACATATATCATTCTCAAAAACAAATCAAGAGTGCATACTTAGAGACACTCACATTTCACAAGTTTAGATTGCATATATGTGGTAAGATCATTGTAGATACACCGCTAAGTATGCATACCTCTTGTAGTTCTTGAATAAATGCCACACATTTTACTTTTGGTCTTACATATAACTTGGAATCATTATATAATTAATGATACCAAGCCAAGCTTCTGAGATGGAGCAAGAAATTCACTAATTCCCTTCTTGAAATTAAAATCATGTCACTATACCTTCTACTTGATAATTATAATCTTGTACCTTTGTATTCCTGGTTCTTAGTCCTTGATCATACTTGTAAGCTCTATTTGACTGTAACATCCATTAACATTGTTATAACAAATAATGATTTCAATAGGTCATATAGACTCATGACAAAGGCTTAACACAACTTATTATATTTTTATGTCCTCCAAGAATTTTGTATTAACCTCAGAACCTTCAAATATACTCTTACAGTCATGATTCAAGATTAAATACCTTGATGAATTTTAATAGTGCTCGACTCTTCATGCTACAAACTTATTTGATACTTCTGAAAAACTTGTATTAGGATACTTCTCAAACCATTTTCAACATCTGAGCCTTTATGAAATCATGTAGCTTTACACTGATGAACACAAACTTATGAACACAAAGATATTTTGATAGACATCTTGGAGAGAGAAATCACACCATAGTAATGTGCTCTATGTTGTTTCCATAGTACACTTTGTCTAACACATAGGTACAGTCCATAAAGAGACCAAAGATCATATAACACAGAAATAATAAGGCCTTGAGTGAGTCTTATTTTTCAAATATAGTATCACACACCTAGATAGATATTTAACAAATCCTTAGAATACCTTTTCATATTTTAAAGGCCACCTTTTTACCAAATTTGAGTCTTAATAACATGATTCTTCAATGAATCACACCCATAGAGGAGCATTCTTAGATCCACCTATGAACACTTGAATACTGCAACTTATACTTCATCAGAGAACCTTACTTGAAGATTACATGCCTCTAAGATTATTGAACAACTCCATATCTCTGTGACATACTTAATCACTTGTTATAGACCATAAACAACTACTTGACTATAGACATTTTTAATGCACATGATCTTAATAAGTAGATCAAGATACATTTCAAGAGTTAGGACATTGTAAATTCACTTGTAACTCATCCTTTGTGCTCAAACTTTTGCAATGACAGACTCATAATACACTACCCAATTCAAATAAGGAATTTTGAGATATTACAAACTTTGAATTTATCAAAAGGACCAATACTTGACATGATGAGAAAGTGAGAACACCTTCATATGCTTGATACAGAGACTTGACTTTAGTTGACATCACAGAGATAAGAACTCGAACTATTACAGAGATCACATACTTCTTACTACACCTCATAAGAACTTATGGACACCATGATCATGAATTAAGAGATTACATGTTTAATCCAATCTCATGAAGACCTTTCTTTCACAGTCCTCAGATGACTGTGCATAGTTTAGACAAGGATGCAAACCATAGACCTAAATTGAACATACTGACATATATGCTTTGAAGAGAAACAACTCAAGATACTTGAAAAACACATAATTTGAACCTCAAAAACATACTCAAGAACTTGGAATGACATACCTTAGATCTAGAAGAAGCATACTCTTGACAAAGAAATATTCCCCTCACTCCAATGCTTCTTTTGAATCTAAATACCATGGAGGAGCTTGATGAGAGACCTAACAAGGTCTCAAGATATATTTTGTTTTTGACTAATTTTTATTTTTCCCTTCTTTTTTTTTTTTTTCACATCAAAATTCTCCTTTTGATTAGTCACACTCTAGGAATCCTCTTTAGTACCTTGACTAGCTTCTCCTTCCTTTTTATGTCTGAGTTTGTTGCTTGGGTCTTTGGATTTCTTTCTTTAGTTGACCTACATCACAGAACCTTGCAATGTGCCCAACCTTGTGGAACCTAAGGAATTCAACCTACCTTCCTTTGCACTCAAAATCCCTGTGTCCAAACTCATTACAAGCATAGCAATAACCATTAAATTTTATTTCATACCTTCTTGTGTTTGATGGTTCATTTTTGCAGTACTTTGTTAGGTGTCCTTTTTCATGACAATGATAACATTCAGATCCATATCTTTTTCCAACTTGTAGAATAGGAACAGAAGCCTATGAAATATATTAATCTTAATCAACCAAATACAATAGTGCAAGCTACAATATTTATACATATTGGATAGCCTGGATATAAACAAATGAGGAGTTGCAACCATGCAACAACCAACTTAAAATGCAGTAGCTTCCAAATTACATCTGGGAAGCATAAATGAATAATTACAATAATATTGTTAAAACAATATAACCACACCCGTATGCAAACATAAAGACAATTAGATGGTTATGAAGAAATATAACCATATAACAACATTATTTAATTAATAACATTAATTAAATAATTAATTATATAATGCATAATTAATTAACCTAACATTCCCCCCCTTAATTGTGCATTGTCTCAAGGGATGAGGAGAGGAATTCTCTGAACAACTTGAACTTGTCATGTGTAAGTGACTTCATGAAGATATATGCTCATTGTTCAACTGTTGGACAAAATTGAAGTTGGATGTTTTACTTCAACACATGCTCACATATGAAATGAACTTGTACCTCAATGTACTATGTTCTTTAATGAAACACTAGATTGCAAACAAGTTTGAGAACACCTTCATTGTCAACATACATGGTGTTCGGTTTGTCCTGTGGTATTCCAAGTCCTTCTAGTATGCGACATATCCAAATCACTTCACAGATAACTTCTCCTATAGAATGATACTTGGCTTATGTGGAAGAATGAGAAACAAAGTGTTGTTTCTTACTTCCCCATGATATTGGTCTAGATCCCATAAAAATACAAATCCTAAAGTGGATTTTATGTCATCAATATTGCTTGCATGATCTGAATCCGAATATCCAAATAAGAAGAAGTTGTCATTCTTCTTGTATTCTAGACCAAGATCCACTAATCCTTTGAGATATCTCAAGATGCACCTTCTTTGCTTTCCAATGACAAAATTTGGGTTCCTGCATGAACCTAGATAGATAGCTTACTGCAAAGTTGATATCTGTTCTAGTGTAGGTCAGGTAAATGAGACTCCCAATCAACTACCGATAGAGAGTGGCACTTACCTTAGGAGATGGATTTGAATGAGATAACTGTAATCTGTTCTCCATAGGTGTAGCAATTAGTGTGTAATCCATCATCCTAAATTTCTTAAGCATTGTCTTGGTATATTTCATCTAAGAAACAAATATGTGATTCTCTTTCTTCCATACTTCCAATCCAAGACAATAATGCATTAGCTTGAGATTGGTCATGTCGAATGATTGATTAAGATCTTTCTTCATTGCATCAATCATCCTCACTGAACTACCAGTGATGAATAGATTGTTGACATAGACAATGACAATCACAATCTCCCCTCCTTGCTTTTTTAGGTAAAGATTGGGATCATTTGGATTTCTAAAAATCCATGTTGTAGGAGATGCTCATCAATCTTGATGTACCATGCCCAAGGTACTGTTTGAGGCCATAAAAATATTTCTTGAGTCTACATACCTTTTCTTCTTGACCAGGTACTACATATCCCTTAGGTTGAGTCATGTAGACTTCTTCTTGTAAATATTCATTTAGGAAGGCACTTTTTACGTCCATTTGATGGACTTTCCAACCAAACTGTGCAGCTAGAGCAAAGATCATCTTGATCATTTTGATCTTAGCTATGGGAGAAAATGTCTCCTCATAGTCAATGCCTTATTTTTGTGTGTACCCCTTTGCTACTAGTCTTACTTTATACTTGTCCACTGTCCCATCTGCTTTATACTTTGTTTTAAATATCCATCTACATCCAATGGGTTTCTTTCCTAGTGGAAGATCGACAAGCTGCCAAGTGTTATTCTTCATCACTATTGATATTTAAAATCCATGGCATCTTTCTAATATTTTGACTGTAGGGATTCCTAGAATGTAGAGGGATCATTAGATTCAATAACTCTACTCATCAAAGCAAAGTTAACTTCTTCTCTTGCTTTACTGTGAGTCCATGGTCCAGGGGTGGATGTATCTCGGTGGAGCATCCATTCTTGCATCTCGTAATGTGCTAGTACACCACTTGGGAATACATTGAACTATTCCCATGGGTCGTGGTTCTATCTGATCAACACCATCATCCCCATCCTCACTTTCATCATCTGAGGGAACATCAGCTTCAATTTTTACAATTGGTGAAAAATCTACATCTGGTGAGTCTGAGGAGGAGACTCTACTTCCTTCTTCTCAAAAACTCAATAACTTTGCTGGTGTAGAATTTTTTGGTCTCCGGATCCATCAATTTGTACCCAAGAGTCTCTTCATCATACCCAATGAAGATGAGTTTCTGTGACTTCATGTCCAAGTTATTTCTATTTTTCTTGGGTATGTGCATACTTTATTTGCACCCAAATACTCTAAGGTGTGCAATATATGGTTTCCACTTTGACCATGCTTCTTGTGGTGTTACTCCTTCAAGAGTAACTATGGGCACTTTGTTCAAAAATACACTATTATTTTTGTTGATTCTTCCTAGAATGTCTTTGCAAGTCTAGAATCATCGATCATGCATCGCACCATTTCCATGATAGTATGATTTATTCTCTCGACAACACCTGTATGTTGTGGTGTGTGTGGAGGATTCATTTTTCGATGAATCTCGTGAGTTTGTAGGTAGTATTTGAACTCATTACTGGTGAATTCCCCCTCAATCTGAGTAGAGAGTTATGATGTGATGACCAGTTTCATTCTCAATGCTACTTTGAACCTCTTAAAGGTTTCAAAAGCTTCACTTTTCTTGCAAAGACAAAAAATCCACATTTTCCTTGAATAGTTGTCAACACATAGCATGAAGTACTGAAATCTAAAATGACTCAGTTACATCAGACCGTAAATATCAATATGAACTAGATCAAGCTTACCCTAAGCTCGATACATACTCTTCTGGAATGATACTCTGTGTTGTTTACCTGCTAGGTAGTGAGGACACTTGTTTGTATCCTTCTGAAGAGATGGTAGCCCATGTATCGTATTATCTTTGGTGAAATTTCTTGAGATACTTGAAACTTACATGACCAAGTCTCTGATGTCACAACCGTGCTGAGATGGAGTTCTTAGCCACAAGTACTTGATCATCTCTATGAAAAAAATTAAGTTGGAACATGCGTCCCACATTGGAGGATTTTGCAACTATTTTCAAGCCTCTTGATTTGTCTTGAATTAAACATGTTTTCTTGTCGAAATGACTATCAAAGTCAATTTTTAGGTTTTGATTAAGGATTTGACTGAATGAAAGCAATTTCTTTGTTAACCGAGGGACATATAAGACATCTGATAGTCTATAGTTGTGTGAACCAAGGGGTAAATAAATGTTCCCAATCCTCACGAATCGTATATGAAGAATCATCTCCCAATAAAACATGATTTTTTGATGGTGTGTCCATCATTGAAATAAACCATTCTTTGTGGCTGGTCATGTGTCAAGTGGCCCATAAATCGACATACCAAACATCACTAGATGCAAGTGGATGGTTCACTTGATCAAGTAGTGAACAAGTAGTTTTCATTATCTGACTGTTCTTATTGCTCAACAATATTTCCTTGTTGATGGGGTCTTCTTTTCCAATTCCACTTTTTATACCCATGATTGTTGATAGAATGTCCCTTGTAAGATTATTGTTGTGGAGGTCCAAAGTTTCTTAATGAACCTTTCTTTTAAGTATCATACCAACAATCTTTTAAGTTGTGTCCTCTTTTACAAATTGGACATTGTTTCTTCGGTTGTCTGTCCCCTTGATACTGATTTTAGGAATTTTGATAGGAATTAGGTTTTCCTCTACCTTTTCATTTCCATTTTTGATGTTAAGAAAGTGCTTTCTCTTCTTCATCATCCTTATTGTGCAAGGCTTCCTCTTGTTGCAGTAGGTTTACCACTTTGTCCAAAACTAACTATCGTATCTGACAAGTTTAGTGTTGTTACAAAAATATGGTATGAAGAAGGGAGTGCTCTCAAAACAATGGGAACAATATCATCATCTTTGACTACTTCTCCTAGGGCTAGAAGTGAAGCCCTCAATTCTACAACTCTTCTTAAGAAAGCTTCTATTTTCTCATTCTACTTGAACTTCAATGTGTGTAACTGACTTTGCAAATTCAGTATAAAATTCTTTTTTTGTCCTTGTATACTATGCTCAACTTATCCCATGCTTCTTTGGCTGTTTTGGCATCTCAAATGTGGGATTTCACATCATCGACACTCCAAACAAGATGATGATTTTGGACTTTTGATCTGCTTTTTCAAACTATCATTGTTGTGTTGTATCAGTAGTTGATCTAGTTAGAGTACCATTCACAATAGGCTAGATCTCTTCAAACTCAAGTTGTGTCTTGATTTTTGTCTTCCATGCAACATAGTTGTTTCCTCTGAGTAGTTGTGAATCTAGAAGAAAAATTTGGGGGCATTGGTGCCCATTTTGTAGAAAACACTGACAGGGTTTGGCTCTTATCACTCCAAGTATAAGGTCTCCCAATCTATATACCGTCAATCTGATATACCAAACCTTTCTATATACACGCCCTTCCGATATACCCGGTGGTACGTGGAAGAATATCACCCTTTCTATATACTCAGTAGTACATGAAAGAGGCGTTAACGTACGTGAAAGAATTCAATACATGGTACCAAGATAGTATTAAAAGGGGTCTGTGCGATTATTGACATCGGTTCAAAGAAATATCCTCATATGCACATGTGACTTCACTATATACTTGGATAATTTCTCAGTTTGGATTTATGTCATGTAATCATTCACGAGATAGATGGGATGCCTCATAGTAGTGTGCACTATGACCTTATTACTCCTTGTCAATTTAAAGGGTCGATACCCAAAAGATGTTGTTATAGCTATATTAGGTGTTAAGTGCAATAGTAGTCATGACGAATTTACCCATATGCACTTCTTAGAGGCATTGTATATACCAAACGCTGCAATGAGACCTAGGATCTTGTGAGTGTTTTTAGAAACCAATTTTTCCTATTTTGGATTACAATTCTCTACCAATTTTTAAGCGATCACAATAAGCACGGTTGACTATGGTAGTCTCGCAAATTAGTACAATATATTGCAGCATGCAATTACATTCAAAAATTTATACAAAATTGAATGGCAGGAAAAATTGTTTTTATTTTGCGTGCCCTGGTGGCCTCTGGAGCCCAATACGACCCAAAATGCCAGAAATTGTTTTAAAAAAGCCCAAGATGAAGTTTTTGGATGGTCTTCCTTTGGAAAATGTTTCCTGAAATCAAAAAATAGGCTTAGTGGAGAAAAACAAATTTACCCTAAATTTAGGGATTTTCTCGCTAAATATTTAGTGACCTATTTAGTTATAACTAAAAGGTTTAGTGAAGGTTTTTTCACCAGATCTGCCTCCAACTGTGGTGGTTTTTCTAAATTTTCCTCCAAATTTTAAAAATAAAAAAACCTTTTTTTTGGTGTGATTCGAACCATGCACCTCCCTTTTCTAAGTCATTCCTCTTAACCACTTAGGCTCTATGAGCACACATGCTAGAAAATGAAGAATCTTATATTTAATATATGCAAATTCCAACTAACCTTGTGAAAGAAGAGAACCAAATGATAAGTCCACATGCATCTTGTGTGGAGAAGGGTGGTTAGGAATCACGTAGGCACAAAATGGATCTAAAGCGAGTTTAACTCCTTTTTCCTTCCTTAACTCTTTGCTTTCATTCACACAATTTTGATTATTTCTCACCGATTTGTTTTGTTTTACGGGTTATACGTTGGAGCTTTAGGCTCTTTTTTTATTTGATATCTTCACGCATTGATTTGTTCTACCACAATATTGTTTTGTGTCGGAAGTTTTCCTAATCCACCTTTTTGGTGCTTGCAGAGACACATGCGTGGAGTTTTGCAGCATATAGCTAGCTATGACTACGAGTCCAGTGGAGAAATCCTTCACAATTTTGTTATTTGCTACACCAAGAGAATGAGGAAAGGTTCATTTTTTTCTTGATCCGGATGAATGCCCACCCATTTAATAATGTAAGAGCAATTCAATTTTCAATACGTTTAACTCGGTTCGGTTTGAGTAAATCACTCCTCATGATGCATCTCTCGTAGGAGAACAAATATGGAGCTAGATGTAAAAACCAATATAACTTGGTGTTCCCAAATTTAGCATACTATTGAATGTAGCAGTAATAAAAAAACTCCTCTAATATTAGAGGCGAAACCCCTGATGGGGAAAAAAACAATTTTTTTCAATAGCATCCAGGGAGTAAATTTTGCCTAGTGCAAGAGGCACTAAGGAAAAAAAAATTCCTTACAAACACCTGGAGAATGGTAGGAGGTTGTGGATATGTGAAGCATTCGAGAGAAGGTCTTTGGAGTCAACACAAGCTCTTCTAGAGTGCAGAATCTCCTCCAAATATTTTTCTTCCTCTCTCCAACCTTCTCTACTTCACAAGTCCAGATTCTCGCTCTGGTACCAAATGTAGAATAGGGACAAAATCTTGTGAAATATATTAATCTGAATCAACCAAATACAATAGTGTAGGCTATAATATTTATACATATTGGATAGCTTGATACAAACAAATGAGGAGTTGCAACAATGCAACAACCAACTTAAAATGTAGTAGCTTCCAAATTACATCCGAGAAGCATAAATGAATAATTACAATAATATTGTTAAAAAAATATGGCCACAACCGTATGCAGACATAAAGACAAATAGATGGTTATGAAGAAATATAACCATATAACAACATTATTTAATTAATAACATTAATTAAATAATTAATTATATAATGCATAATTAATTAACCTAACATAACTTTTTTCTCTTCCTTATTCCATTCAATTTGATGTTCTTGAATCTTCTCTTTGTAATCTTATTTCTTTTCAACCTCAAGATTACACATACTAGCCCTATGACCATAAGCACCACACTTGTAGCAATTACCATGAAAATAAACATGCCTAAATGTATTAGGCTTCCTAATAGGTGATTTTCCATGAGATGAATACTTTATACTATTTCCATTTCTTGACTACATTTTTATATTTGAACCTTGGCTTGATTCACCTTCATTATTCTCTAAATCAGTATGAATATTTTGTGAAACCTAGTCATGTTCTGTCACCATATGCCTTTTGTTTTCCTAACATCCTATCCAATATTTCTCATCTTTCTTGAAAATTTTATATCTTAATTTTCATGATTCTTATCTCCTTCAGTTCTTCATTCTCTTTCTTCAATTATTCTTTCTCTACTAGAGCTTCCTTGAGTTGAATCTACACACACTTGATAATTTCCTCATGAGATACACACAATTTTTACAATAGTTCTTCATAGGATTATACTACTAGTCCTTACCAAATAAATATCTCCCATCTTTGTCACAAAAGATCTCCCTTGAGCCTGTTAATACCACTTCCAAGGGCCTCGCTTAGATACCAATTGTTAGAATTGATAAGGGAATGAGAGGGGGTGAATTAGTCCTGTAATAAATATTTTACTTTTCTAATTGAAACACTGAACTTATAACTTCATGAAACACCTATGCTAGTGCTTGATCAAAATTTGATATAGTTTATCATGGCATGCATTCATGTCAAGAACATAGAACACACTCAAATATCTTCTTCATTTCTATTCATAAGGAGTACAAAACATTGATCCTTATTATAGGTTTACAAGATGCATACAAAAACTCAAATTAAAACAGATACAAAAAAGTAAAACTATTATCATTCATCGATTTTTCATTATGAATACTTCATCTTCTACAATCATAATCAACCATATACAAGCCTAGAAGCAACTTATAGGGGTTTTGGGCTATGCCCAAGGGTTTTTCTTTGCAGCAAATTTTTTTAACACAAGATAATGCTTTGGTTATCAAAGATTCCTCGAGCATTCTTACAATTTCCTTTATAAAACATCCTAACACTCAAACTTTTCATCTTACGTAAGGGAATAAAGAGTACACACTTTTTGTATTCCCACCTGTTTGATTTCTCCTTCTTAATCTTTTAATTATACCCTTATTCCAATGAGGTTGTACTATGCAACTCTTCAGCTACCCCTTTTTGATATTGTAACAATTTGTTTATATTCACAGACCTTTTATCTTCCCCTTCAAAACTTTGAGCTCTATAAAATCTTTCAATGAATACATAAGATAAAAAAATCTATGTCTCTTCAGGTTTCCTAGAGACTCCAAGAGTCAAGAACTTTCAAAACAAGACAAAAGAAGACTCTTTCTCTTCCACTTCGAGCCAAGAATAGATTGAACAATTTTTGAGTTCATAAATCAACTCTTCAACTTCACAAGTTGGTATACACTTAGAGAAGATGAGAAGAACACAAATCAAGACTCCATTCATTATTAAAATTCATGAACTCATCCTTTCCACTAAACTTATTTCTTGGTGAGATAAATTTAAACTCTTACACAAGATTACTAAAGATATTTTGTCCATCAGTGTTATCACAGAGATTTGGAGTGGCTTTGAAAATGTTCACAAACTTCAAAAAGTTCCTTCAACTTCCTTTTGCATGTAGATTATTTGTTTCAGTCCACAAACTTGGATTAAGAGTATAATTAACCTTGTTCATGTCCTCATAATGTTCTTCAAATCCTTGAAATTTTCTTGACACCATTTCCAACCAGGAAGTGCAACATAAATTGCTCAACTTTTCTTGAAATATGAAGAAAAGACCTTGTCAAAGTCATGAATGATTTTGGAGTGAGAAATCACAAGATTTTTCACTTTCAATGCTTGTTTAACCCTTTTAAAATATCTACACTATTTCCATATCTCTCCAACAACATAAATCACAAATAAATTTGACTTTATTTTCTCAAGAATGCAATAAATTTGAAGATATTGTCTTTTTACAGTCAAACAAGGTTTCTTATAACTTCTACAACAAATTTGTTCCTCAACGCTCCATTAATCCTCAAAATTCCTTTTGAAAAGATTTAGGATTTCTCCCACAGAGATTCTATTCAATTTTAAGAATATTTCATTGAGTTAATTATGAGTTTCAAGAAAAGAAGATTTCAAACCCTAGTTCGGGTTGAACACACCCGAGACCACATAAAATTAATTTTTGTGCCCAATTCTTGATGAAATTTGGTGATTAAACTTTCTAAGGATGATTTGAGTGAAGATCCACCTTTTTTCAAATAACTTGACACAAAGAATCTGATCCATTTTCTCCCATCACATGAAGGAAATAATTCACATATTGGCAACATACAAGAAGTTACCACCGTATAAAACAACTTAGTTTAGTTCTTCACCTTTTGTGACCTTTGAAAGAATTTGAGGGACTTAAAAAAATTCCATAGGTTTTCTTAACCACCTTATACCAAATAGATAACTTTAAAATTCCCAAATTCATTGATTTGACATGCACAAGCTATGAGCTTTACTTCAAGAACCTTGTCACCAAGTAACTTCTTCACAATTTTACACAAATGTTTCACATGGATGATATACATGGTTGTTATAAGACATAAAAATGAGATGAATGATGATAAAGAAATTTAGTTTAAGTATCTAGATAATGACTTCATGAAAGAATGAGACAGGGTTGTTTGACTCACCCTCTATGACAACATAGAGAACCTAAGTTCACACAATGCTCTTTACTTATAAAATATTACAACTGATTAATCATCTTAAAACTAACCTGAAAAGAGAGTATGAACACTCAAATATTGATGAATGAACAAAAAAACTCAATCAGTAACTTGAAGTTCAAAAACATGTCGAAAAGAAGGAAAAACACCTCTAAAAATGCTCATATCTTTTCAACTACACCTCCTTTTGAGACAATTCTTTTTGCACATAATTTATATTCCAATTTACTTCTAATATTCATTCTATGATTTATTTGAAGGATTCTCTATAATCTTCCTTGAAGGATAAGAATCCATACAACTCAAAATGATCTTTTCAATAGATCTATTTTGTAAAAACTCACATAACTTGCTCAAATGACCTCGTAATGGCATGAAATATTTCATGAAGCACTAAGACACGTTACTCCATCATCTCCCATGATTTTTTTGAAAATAATAGTTCTAAAATTATCCATTCCATCTCATTTCCATAAAATAACACTACTTGTTTTCAACACCAACTTATTTGCAACATAGAAACTTGACACATGGGGCTGAGATGAGCCTAACCCTTGCTCACACATGTTGTAGATACTCTCTCAAAGACTCTTCCATGATTTTTATGACCTATAATTTCCTATTACACTTCATTAAGCACTTGAAACCACCCTGAAATGGCACTACCACTCAACTGTCAAGGCCTTACCTTATTAAAATCACATGAACTCATTTTTATTTTTATTAAAACACCTAAGAAGCCTATTATTGAATCACAGAGACTCCTAGGTCACCTAGCCAACATACCTAGATCACCTAGCCAACATGACATCAATGGACTTGACATCAATGACAACACAACTGACACATTGTTCCAACAAAATCCCCTTTGTCATTGATGGAAACTACCTAGAAACATTGATTACACACACACATATAGATTTTCTGAATTTACATTTTTCTATTCACACTTATCCTCCTTTGACATCTATGACAAAGGCATGTATTGACTTGACATGAAACAATGACAACTAAGGACAATTCATAATGGAAATAAAGCTCATCTGATGAATTACTAACCCAAGAAGATCCTTTGGACTGAAAGGAATCTCAACAAGGCTCCCCTCGGTTGATACACCTTTATTTCTGACCGAGAATGCAAAATTTTTGACTCTCACCTTTCTCATTATATTCGAAAGATGCTAGAACTTCAATCTCTATCTTAAAGAACCCCTACATAGTTTTCAACCTTGAATCCAGCCATTTAGCACCTTTTGAATGATATTTCTATAACTCAAGTCATTCCATATTGTTTCATCACAACACAAGTTCAAAGACAACTCCAATGCTCTTCTATATATTTATTTCAATTTTTCAAACATCATGATTTCTCTATTTTCATATTTAACATGCCTCAACCTAGCTGAGAAGGCTATCTCTTATACTCGGACATATCTAGACTCTCGGAACAAGGTACAAACCAACGAATCATAAGTTACTTGTAGGAATAAAAATTATTAATGTTCTTTAATGTATTTTTGGTCCTCATAGTACCACATGCTATTGACTAAGGTCACAAAGCTTCTCTTTCCTGAAATTCATCTTTTTCCATCCTTCTTTCCTAACTTTTCAACTTGCAAATTACCTCGAAACTCTGTCATTTAGGCCATATGATAATTGAATATACCCTATCACAAAATTCATATCTTGTGTTAGTCTATGTTATACTTCCCTTAGACTCATATGGCTTGGATACTACCATAATACCTTCGAGAATCTTACAAACTCATTCACTAACTTTTATATATACATGTGACTCAACCTTCTAGATTCCATACTTCCTGAAGTTTTCTTTGACATACCTTTGTGTTTGACTAACAATCACTCCATCACAGAGAATAACCATTCCTATTTGGATAGCGACATGTTGTTTCAATCAGAAATTAATAATCTAAGAGGAACAAGGTTATACATTCTCTCAATGATAGAATTTTTGCTAAGATTCAATAGTTATGTCTATCCTTTCTATCTTCAAATTCATACAATTCTACCTCACAACCTTAGAACTCAGTCAAGAGTAAAACATAATCAAGGTTTACCTTTTTCATGTGAAACTAATTCCATACCTCGACTTATTTAACCTGAGAGAAAACTCTTCTTCACAGTCTTCAAACAATTTTCCTTACATTCGGACCATTCAAGAAGTGGATAAATTTCTCTTATTCTGACCTTGTGCTTATCCTTCTTTTTTGAATTGAGGAATGATCAAATTATGAATTTTTTTCTATATCCTTCTTCTTATCTACATGGTCAACATTCTTGATAGAACATGATGTAAATTTGACTATTATTGGCATCCATACTTAGCTTTGGGAGCATCAAGATTCTTTAATTTCTTTGAAGATTTATTGAGAGAAAAATTTACAATATTAACTTTTGCTGACAACTATAGAAAACAACATGATGTATAACTTCTACCTAATTCTGACTACAAATAATATCCTACAATCCATTTCTCTATGAAAAAAATCATTGTAAGCATGACAATAACCATGGAATTTTGCATACCTCATATCATTTTGATATTTCACAGTTTGGCTTCTTGAAATTGGCCTTTCTTATACCTACATCTTTCTTTTGATCTCTATTTGAACTAAGACCAGCATCTTGTTTTCTTGAATCATCATCCTTTAAGTCCTTTACCTATTTTTTCATTTGCATGCCTTTGAATGCTAAAAATAACATCTAGAGCCTTATATATCTTTTCCAAATTCTCATAAGATTCCAACATGCTAGATACCTGCTCCAATTATGACCTCAATGACCTCATTTCTGATTCACATCTGATGCATTCATCTTCTTTGGCCTTTAGGGTTTCTATCTCCTTCATGAGCTTGACACACTCTTCTTCCTTGGACTTGAGATCAATAGACAATCCTTCAACTTGAGATTCCATTTCCTTGATGCTTGACTTCAACTTGAGATTCTCCAATATTTGATGCACTAATTCAACATGCAAATCTACTTTATCCTCTTCATTACTAAGATCATCTTAAGCATTGTTTTAACATAAATTAGACATTAAATGATTACAATCATCTTCCTTTGACCTCATACCTAAAATTTCATTCTCCAGGATGATTCTTGAAACACTTTATGGTTTCTTCATCCTTCTTGGGCATGGATCTCAATTCTTGGTTTTATTTCCTTACTTGCGTAACCATATTGTTCTTGAAAGTATCTCCTTTAAGTAGTTAAAAATTATTCAAAAATACCTTTTTGTGATACCAATTATTAGAAGAATAATGGACAAGGAGGTGATTCAATACTTCAAAAAATCATTCAATTACATTCAAAAATCATTATTATTCATGATTCATTTAACCATTATATCATTTAATCAAAACATGTACAACATTCACATAATAAAGATAACATAATGAACACAAGATTTAAATTTGAAAACCCTCGAGGAAAATAAAACCACTTGAAACTCTACTTATATTACTAAAAAAGGAATCCTTTGAATATTAAACATCAAAAGTTATTTCATTAGTGAGGAATCAACCCCATATGGATAATCAACCCCTTATTTAGTAAGGAATCAACCCTATAAGGAACACCAACCCATGATTTAGTGAGTCACTAACCCCACAACGAGGCTAAAAAATCCTAATATGACTATGAACCAACTCATCCACCTGAATATGTTTGTCACCAATAATGTTTTTGTAACAACTAAAGATGACACCATGAATTTCACTCTCCTCTCTATCTCTTTTAAATCATCACTTAAGTCTTCTTGCCAAAAACCCCTTTATTTATGTTAATTTAACACTTTCCATAGCTCACCATAACCTTACGTGTATAAATCACATCATCACACAATCATTTCCATAAAAAAAAGTTCACAAGGACCTTCATTTCCTTCACTTATATTCCCTCTAGGTCGCACTTTTTCCTCTCTTACAAAACAGCTTCAAATTATCTTTCTAATATGCCTTTATACCCTTCTCATGGTCATATAACATGTAGGTATTCCTTCATATAGTGAAAATACTTAAATAATCATTAAAACATCCTTTAAAAATCATCCATAAGACCAATTAGGTCACCATTATTACCAAGAACCTTCTAGACCTCCATTAGGCGAAAAAAACCTAAAACGTAAGAACAAGTAACTCGCCATAATGAAGTGAATAAGAGCACAAAAAAATTCACCAAGGAATTCCAAACACTTATAAAAGTTTTATAATCTCTCAAAAATATCTATCAATCATGCAAATAACTTAGAACAATAATCACACTATAAAACCCTCATTAAACAATGCTCAACCAAGCACCCTCAAAATTAGCCTTAAAAGATTAGGTCATAGCTTGCTCAAATATTAGAAAAAATATAGTGTGATATATCATTGGAAATTTCTTGAAGTTGGGATCATCAATTAATTCAAACCAAGTCATGAAACCACCTGTAGCACCTCCAAAATTGCTCTTTTCCTAAATTGTTCCAAACTATCCCAAAACTACCTAAAACCCATTCCTCATATCTAGGGCATAATTTTCATCCTAGGGACTCAATAATGATCTAAAATAATCATATACGTGTATTAAAACTCCATGATTCCATAAATTGAAAATTAGTCAATAGGTCTAATGGGAATCTTTTACACAAACTAAAGTTTTCTAGAAATTTACCTTTTTGGCGGGGACCACGTACTTTCACAAGAAATAAAATAAATAAATGGAAATATGGAAGAATCCTATACATCCTAAAACCAGAAAATTTTAAAAAACAATCCATTATTGGATTGTAAAACCATTTTCTCCCAATTCATTTTAGAGCTAAGGTTTTATAAGGGTTAAAATGTTGTTTAGCTTTTTAATGTTTTTTCATAAAAACTTGACAATAAAACAACCTCATTATTATTATAAAACATTCATAACTAACCTAATAAAATACCACTATGATATTGAGTCCCCATGTAAAGCAAACACTCCCCAATGAGCATCGAAAGTCAATGTTTAGTTCAAAATCTCACCTTTAGAAACCCAATTTTGGCAAAAACTCAATATCTTGCAAAATTTCCATCACCTAGACATGAAACATGACACATAACATAATATCAACCTCCTTTATGTTCTAAAATGATTATTCATTCCTAGATACACCTGAAAATATCTAGACACCATGGATTTCCCATGCCTACATTCTTTGTCTTCACTATTCTTGCTTTAAAGGACCTTGAACTTGCATTATATATCTGAATTCTGACCTTTTACACATCCTAAAATTGTTATGAAATGGAAAAATATACCTCATATGCTTATAATAACCTTATATTCTCCATATTTCATGCACCCATACAAAATTTCTTGACCTAGGTATAATATTAGGCCTAGAATGACTTGTACCAACACATACTTTTCATGGGATGACCTATCCTTCACCATTTTGAACTCAATATACCTATGAAACATCTTACTAGACATGTAATACACCATTATAACCTTTAAACACATTTGGAGCACACACCATGACCAAAAACTATAACCATGCACCAAGACATCATCTTTACGTGGCCAAATGGGACACTACTAATCAACCTTCAAGCTTGAACATGAATGATACCTAATACTAACTCAATGAACACTTTTTACTTCCTTTTACATCAATGTGACACTTGAAATAAATAAAAATAACTAAGACACTATGTCCAATAGTGGTTTGTATACTTAGACATTATAACATGGAATCGAGATAGCATATGTGGTAATAAATCTAATCAACATCAATATTTGGATCTCCATTACTTAATAAACATCTTAACTAACTCTAAAAACCTATACAACATTTTCCATCACAAGAATAATTCATTATATTACATCAACTCCTGATTACATCCATGTGCACATCACTTAGTGCTTAGACACACATATTACCTCATTTTATAGAATCGTATATAATCAGTAGTCGTCCTAACACTCACATATATTTGTCTCTCTTGGCATACTTACATACACTACATGGAGTGTGATACCTATTTATATATAGTGAGGAATTTCTCTTCACCACTTACATGCTTTAATTCTAACAATAGATGTCCTAAATATATGTTACATGTCTTTAACCATTTATTTAATATTCATATTGTGTTATAAATAGCTCATGATTTCTTCTTATAAACAAATTTGTCTATGTATGTTGTTCATCTATCTTATATGTTCTTTACTTTTTATTGGTTCATATCTATTTTTGGATGTGCTTTGCTTGCTACACCATCTCTTATTTTCCTATTTTTAGCCTTTTCTTGGAATCGCTAAGTCCTGAAACCTATGTGTGTATGTGTGTTCCTTGCGTATTGATATCCTTTCCCCTTGCATGCAAAACTTTCAAACAACGACTGTATTCATTCCATATTTGTGTAGATACTTCCATGCATTAATATTACCTTAACTATTTTCCTATCACTCTATACATGCCCTTATAAATGTGGTCTTCACCTTCCATGCATGGATAATACTTAGCCATTTTCCTTGCTCAACATTACCCCACAATAGGAGTATTGTCCATCCTCAATAATAGCATGAATGAAATAATAGCTCCTTAAATAAAATATGAAAAATGAAGAATCCTTTAAGAATAAAGAATATGGGAAATTTACCCCAATGAATCAAGAAATAAAGTATATGTCCTCCTTGTGCACACCAAAATTCAAGCTTTGGGTGATTGAAGAAGTTTTGAAAACTCTCTGTTTATTTTAATTTCTAACTATTTCCATCCTTTGAGCTCTTTAGCGGCCTTTTCTAGTGTCATTTCCATATTATCTAGCATCTTCTCCAAAATTGGCTTGTTAATCTTCTCCTTCAAATCTTTAATAAATGTATCCAAGTCTTTTGTAAGGCCCTCCAAACTATCCATCCTATGTATTACAATAGGATGGATCTCCTTGATCCTTTCATCAATAACATCATGCTTAGATTTTATAACATCCCTCTTCTATGTGAATTATTTCATCACCTTCTCATGCTCTTCATTATTGATTTTCATTGTGACATGTATTTTATCAAGCTCTACAGACTTCATCTATAGTGTGTGTGTGTGTGTTATAGATAAGAGAGAAATATTGGAAGTTATAAAAACATTTTCTTCCCTCTATGTGGCCTCCTTCACCTTTGCAACGAGTGTCTCATATTATTAAATATTATTCTCAACCTTTTCTCTATTCACCTTGTCCATTTCTTCAGCTAAGATCTTCGACCCGATGTTTAACTTGATTATCAACATCCGAACAAGATCTTCCAAATACTCCATTTCTTCTTCATACTCTGATTTTTCCTGTTCCACCAAGTCTAGGAAAGTGCACGTAATATTACCTATTATGTTAGCTTATTTGTTATATATTTCAGAAATTCTCTTATTTTCTTTATTTAATTCCACCACTAGCTTCTTGTTAATCAACCCCTATAACTGTATGTACTGATGTATCCTCTTCCCCTAGCCCATTTGTCAATATTTATTATCACAACCTTAGCGGCCATCTTATTTAGCACATTGTATGATTATTCATTTGATAGCTTCATCGAGTCAATAATAGGGAAAACCCTTCCTATATCTTTCTTCGCTTTCATCTCTTAGAAAGTATCCTTTCTCACCTCAAACTTAGGATACTCCATATGGGTCTACATATTCCACAAGATAATATTTCTAGTTCGAGAGAGGGCCTCAGAATTATCTATAATTTCCCAATATAATAAGTCTTTTGATGGTACTGAAATATAAAATATATCCCTTACCACCTTTGAGGTGTCATCAAGGTAGGAAATTGGGGATTCATGTGGGATTTTCCTTCACTTCCTCCTTCCTATGCATGGTTTCCTTGGCATCTCTTACACAATATTGAACTATTCATGGCTCACCTCACCTTCGATGCCTTGGTCTTCCCTAATTACATGTTCATTGTCACTCCCTTCTTTCTCTTTATGTTCATCTTCCTTTCCAGCACCCTTGTTTTCTTATTCTCGCATAGAGCATCTAGGACCTTAACACACTTAGCCAAATCAATTATTTCAAATCCTCTATACACCCACAAATAACTAGTTTCATGATTGTTCTTATTAACTCTAGATGTATCTAAAGCTTGTAACTTTGGATTCAAATGATCTAATGGATTAATAGAACATTTTTAACATGTTCAAGTGTATTATACTAGGCTAATACACCCAAATTTGTTTAAACAACTATAGTTATCTATTTTATTCACCTTTAAACAAACTACCAAATATGGCTTCTTGAGAACACTTTTAATGGAATGACATGAGTTAGAGTGATCCATAAGGCCTCTAATAATTTTTTAGAATTTTTGAGTACCCTTTATCAAGATACAAGTGTGGGAAAATTCATTTGGTTAAACTCTAAAATAAACTTGTACTTCCTTCACAACTCACCTCCTCGAAGCTTAATCACTCCTTATCAATCTTTCTTTATAGAAAATCCAAATTATTTTTTTCTAGGGGGCTTCAAATATCCAAATATTTGGTGTTTAGAACACACATTTGGGCCAAAATTAAGGCTACAAAAATTATTTCTCCTTATTTTGGTAGAATCTTCAAAACCTTCCATTATCATACTTCCATAGATCTCCCAAAATATGTTATAAGATTCTTGAGGGACTATCATCAACATCTCTTCACTGTCGCAATTAATTTGCTAAATTATTTTGAATATTTATAGGGATTTAGGGAGGATGATATGTGAAATTTTACAGCCTCTGAGATGATAGTTAAGGCTACCAATTAGAGGTCTATGGTTAAACCCTAAGAGGGTTACGTAGAATAACCCGAGAGTGTAAATATCTCTATCTAAACAACTAAATGCTCTTTCAAGATTCATAACTCTTAAGGGTTTTATGCATACTAAGGGGATATTCCCAACTAGTTAATGATTCATAATGTATCACTATACTTGTGCATGGAGTGATAGTCAATTTTATCACTAAAAAAATAGAGCATTCTTTACTATAACAGAAACTTAATAGTGGAATGAATATTGGGTCTCCTCACAAGTACTCCAAGATTCTAAAACATTCCAAAATATATCTTCACGATGAAATACCTATCTTAATTCAACTCACCATTATTATCATTGGCAAATTCCTTTCACAGAGATGTAGTACAATGAGCTACAATAGCTTCTCCCTTGCTCAGTATTACACAACATCCAAAGTGAAAAATTTATCTAGGAATCAATACACCTGATAGGCTTCACACCTCACTAACTTATTAAGTCCTTCCTTATTTTAAGAAGATGAATTTCAATGGTTCATTTAGGTTCATACATATTTTCATGAATTATTTTTAAGACTGTAAATAGACAAGTTTGAAGTAAATATTAGTTGGACCTCCAAATACCCTTATTTTGATTAATCAATAGTTCCAAATAGTTACAAATAGGTGATTTTATCCTCCCCATCTTGAAACCTTTCTTGGTAACTTCCATTCATCTCATGATGACACCAAAGGTTTGAGTTTCATGCAAGGAGGAGTTATAACTAAGGGAAAGAGTTACAAATTCTTTTCATAAATCATGATGAAGCCCCTAAAGGAAATTATTAAGATTATATAAACCTCTAGAAATGTATTAAGACCCTAAAGAAACCTACACATGCTAACAAGCCTACAAGTGGCATAACAAAATTTAATTTTTGTAAAACTAAGAAAAATGGAGGGAAACCTCATTCTTTGAACTTTAGATCTCTATAGCCTACATGGACCACTTAATGACTCTTAATACAACCTAAGGGACCTAGAAACCAAATCTTGTTAACACACATCCTATATTAGGCTTAGTAGTGATGCCCCTGCATCAAACTACCAAGGGGGAAAGGTAGATTTTGAGGTGTTTAGCTTGTAAGCTGATCTTTGCTCCTTCTTTCTTCTTTTCCAACTACATATAAGTTTCTTTAAATGCACTCGATGGATTTTTACCCCAAACTTCCTTAGTGGCAGGACCTTACTCTTGGAAATTCTTATCTCCTTTGAGTCAAATCTTCTTCATGAGTTCATTTTCTATGCTAAAGCTGCATATTATCTCTTATATCTCTTGTTTAAAGTTATGCACTTATTCCATGGTCACCGGTGATGGTTCTTGATGTTATCTTCCTAGTTAACCATGCTTGACACCTTCTCGTTACTTTCCTTGATCCATACACTTTAAAAATTGAAAAAATGTTGTGTTTGGTTGAAGTATGTATATTCATATGACTTCTCTTTTTCACTTCATACCCTTGACCTACATACAAAACTTCTAAATAAAATTTATTTAGAAAAATATAAATCTTCCCTTCACACTTTACTGTTATATCCTTGTCATGCATGTTATCCTTTTATTTTTGCACTATTGGATCATTGACTATCTTTAGGCAATATTCAAGACTAGTTTCAATATATTCTAGGAATGAGTGTTGCACTTTCCTTTCATTTTATAAATTACACCTCTCCTTAGTCACATTCCTTCCCTTCTTCATCCTTCAAGTTCACCCTCTTTTTCAAGTTGTTTTGATACTCCCTTTCTCCACTTATCCATTTCCACACCTTCTTGACTGTGTTAGCTCCTTCCTCCATCACTCCACCTTCCTTTCCCTATTGAAATAATGACTTCAACCCCATGAACATCACCCTTGACTGCTGCTCATGCCATGCTTTCTTATCCTTTAATGGATTCAAGGTGTGCCTAGTTCCATCCTTCACAAATGTATAGGTGTTTTCCCATCCATCATGGATGGATTTCTTGTCAAATTTCCATGGTCTTCCCAATAGAATATGGTATACATCCATGGGCATTACATCACAAAAAACTTGATCATGATATCTACCTATTTGAAAATCAACCAAACACTATTGATTCACTAACACTTGATGCTCTCTTTGAACCCAAAAGACTTTGTAAGGATGTGGATGCTTTATCTTCTTCAAATTCAAATTTTCTACCATTTCAGTGGAGACTATATTATCAATACTACCATTCTTATTTCCATCATGCACTACCTTTCTATCATATTGCCATGGTCTACCCAACAACACATGATAGACATCCATAGGGACTAAATCACATAAAACTTTTTCCTTATATATGCTAATTTAGAACTCCACTTGACATTGTTCTCTAACAAGAATATGGTGTCCTTTCTGCATCCATGAAACTTGATATGGATTGGGGTACATGGTATTTTTTAGTCCAAGTTTCTCCACCATCTCAAAAGAAACAATTTTTTATGTACTTCCACTATCAATAACCACTTTACAAATGTTTCCTTTAGCCTTACATGCATTTTTAAACAAGCATCTAATCTAAGTTACCTCATTCATTGTTTTACTAGGTTTTAAAATCACTCTTCTACATAAAAATGACATACACTTTTCTTGTACAATCTGATCAGCATCTATGTTATCCTTCCTCATCGATATATTCACCTCAATACACACATATGCCTTATTCCCTGCATACCTTTGACACTTGTAGAAGCTTCCTTGAAATTGCACCTTCCTATTTGCTTCATCTTTGTCTAAATTTCTTCCATACTCTCTAGCCTTTGCTCATCGCAATATCCATCATCCTCTCAATTATTTTTTCCCAATATGATTTTATCATTTCTCTTACTTGCACCATATTTTCCTCTACTGCAATCATTTGTCAAAACAATAAATTTTCCCTTTCCAAGAATCAAATTCTAGCTCTAATACCAAATGATGTAGTGACTCGGTAAAACTATCTCAATACAAATTTTATCCAATGCACAACTCATTTTTTTCTCTTTAGGCACTCAAACATGTTACTTCTTCTTATATATAATCCTTCCAAAATATGCAATTTCTAGAGCATTCACATCTCTACACTAAACCAGCCTATTCTTATACTCTTACTTGTGTCAATATATCTTTTGGAGTGATTCAAAAAAACTAAAACTGATTAAAGAACTTAACTTTTGTAAAAGCTGTCCATCTAGGATTAAACTAGATCCCTTACCCCGATTCTTGAAGCATCGACAAACTCAAATTTTAGTGGAACAAAAGTTCATGAATCAAAGATGATCAACTTACCCTTGCTCCCAAATTTTATACTTCTTTTGCCTCCACTTATCAGTTTTATCATATTGTCCTCAAGCACCCTTAAGATCAAGTGGTTCCTAAAACCATGGTTGAAGGTAATTAAATATACCTAGGAGACCTTTCCTTCTTCTTTACTTGCTCTTTTTCTAAGTCTGAGGTGTTCCTAAAGTTTAAGAATGCATATCTTCTCTCTCATCCTCTAATCCCACTTTCCTTTCTTAGGCTTTCAAACCCTTAACTAGGTCTTGGTTAGGCTCTTGTCATGCATAACCTTGGTTACAAGTGGCTTATAATGGAAATAATTAGACATCTAAGTACCTATTACAGACTTCTCTCCATGTTCCAAGTTCCAAGAGATAACTCCTTTCTTAACCACTATATCCTTTATTAGGGATCCTTCCAAAATAGGTCTTAGACTATAATACACTTTGTCCTAAGATGAACTGTCATGAGTTTCTCCAAAATCTAGCATTGGAACTCTAAAATTCTTCTTTAATCTTCCTTAGGACCTCCTTAGGATCACTTCTACAAATTTTCATATAGAACTAACTTAGTTTGAGGGTTCTATTCTTGTGCCTTAGGTATACTTAGAATGTAGCTTACATTCAGGAGACAAACTTCCTTTTAGAATAAATTATTGAAATAAAGATTCAGATCTTTAATTTTCTCATAGAGAGTCTGTACTAAGGTTTAAAATGTGATAATATTACCAGTGTATTGCATTTATTCCCCAAAAAATCCATCTTATCTCCTTACAAGTCAAGTCAGGTTGTACATGCTTATGGAGGCAAGGGTTCTAGAATCAAAGCACCTATGGAAGTTTTATGCAAGATAAAGGTTATTATAATTCCTTACTTGATATTAATCCCTAAATATCACCTCTTTTCATGAACCTCTCATGACCATCCATGCAATAACTCACATTTTAGGGTGAACTTAGGTTAATCCAATAGGGTATACACGGAAGTTGATGTAACAATTATAGAGATGAATTAAAGGGTTATGATTCTAATCATTCTTGAAATAATCATTAAATCACATCAATAAAAATTCCCCTTGAAATAAATGCATGAATTACAAGACCCAAACAAACATAGTATCCTCACACAAGGTAGAGTTCTCCCTTCACAAATGAAAAATTTCAAAACTTACATGTCTTCTTCTCCTCTTCCACAAGGATTTCCCCTTAAACTCACTCCTTATTTGTTAATTAGAACCACTTGGAATAATGGAATATTTTGTATTCTTCATTATGACACTTTGTGTCACTGGAATTCTTCATTGTCAATCCATTCAACCCTAGCGAAATAAAGTCAACATAACCCAAATCATAAACTATGAATGTTAATTCTTACCATAATGATCAATATTCTTTACACATGAAATAATATGTTGTTTTTGTGTTGTTTAGTTACAGTTAAATCCATGTCTTTCTTTTTCTTAGTAGCTTCTCTTTTGACTACAATTGGTCTTTTTGTAATATCTTGATTTAGATCCTTTTTACTAATTTTTCATGTTTATCTAGTTGTTGATCATCTTTTGTAACAAGGTATATTCCCTTTAAAACTATTTTCCATTAATAAAAAAGAGCTAAATGTCTAATGATGAACATGTATAGTTCTAAGTGCCTTAACAAGATCTAAAACCATGCAAATATTAAACAAAAATATTTGTTTCAAATTTCTTAGAGCTCCAATATGTTTCAACCCTGGATCATTCAAATGATAATCCAAATTAGTTACAGAGAGGTTTTTATATACTTGTTGGGACTTCTCACCAAACCTTGACTCAAGAGACCCCTTAAGATAACTGATTTTCATTTGTTCTAATCATTAGTAGGTCCAGAAACCTATGACCTAGGTATTAGGTCACAAATATAGCTCAAATAATACTCTTAGAACTTAATTAGATGTATTAAAATATTACCAAACCTTGAATACCCTAAGAAACACATTAAACACTAATTCAACCCAAAATTACCCTCATGATTTCAAATTGGCATTTTGGAGGGAAATGGCCAAATTTGAATTTGTGAAGGTCTTATTCTAACAAACATTGTATGAAGACCTTAGACAACCCATAGGACCTATGAAATATCTTAGAAAGCCAAAATTGATGTTATAATTCATATTTACATATTGAGAGTTGATTCTTATGCATCATACTCCTAGGGAAAGAAAAAGTTTCCATATACTTTGTATGATATGTCTTCTTATTCTTTTCTTTCTCTACTTCCAATTGTTAATGATACTCTTAAAACAACTCTTTAATGCATTCCATCTATGTTCCATCTTGGACCCGAGTTTATATGCTTGGTTTAGGTTCACAAAGGCCACATATTTTTAAATATTGACTATGGAACTATACTTTCCATCTTATTTTAGTTTTTATTGAATCATTCCTTACCCTAAATGATGATATGCTAGTCTTAGTTTGAAATATCCACCTTACCTTGAATTCCTCTTCATCAAATCAGCTATTGGATCTATTTTCATATTTCACTTAGAAAAGGTTTAGATTGAGAAAACTGATTGCTATCTCCTTGGGTGATCCTTTCTCCTATTTCTTGCCTCCATCTTATTCTTAATCTTGGTTGGCTTCTTGAGTTATTTCCCTTTCACTTGACTATTTTTTCTTCTTGCAATGTTTGATTGGTCTTCATTTATTTTGATGTCCACAATTCCTTTTTCTCTTTCATCTTCCTTGATCCTCTCCCTTGGTAAGTTGCCTTATTTTTCCATATTCTTATTATCTCTTCTATGTTTCTCTTTAGATTATTCACATCTCCATCTCTTCCAGCTATACCTACAAAACCAAGGCTCAAAACAATGTTAGAATAAAAATAAGAGGCTTACATGACTCATTATTCTTCCCCATGTTTTGTTTTACTTCTCTTTTACCCATGACTTCCTCACATAGCTTTTTCACTCCATTTTCCTTCATCCTACTTTGTTGATCACCTCTCTCATCTTCAAGAACTGATTTTTATTTTACTAGACCTCTTTGCATGTCCTCAAGAACTTCAACATGTGCTTCTCTTCTCAATCTATCATCTTTTTCTATCTCTCTCTCTTATCTTCATCATTCACCTCTTCTTTTCTTACAACCATCTCTATCTCTTTCTCAAAACCTTTGTTCAAATCTGACTTCTAAGGCTTAACAACCTTGCACAACATATTTTTGCATGTTTTTTTACTCTGTATCAAAATTTTATTGGTTCTCATCATCATCACTAGTCCTAATAGTTGTTCTTGTTCACTTGTGAGTGGTAAAAGTGTATGGTTAACCCCTATTGGTGTTGTAATAGTATAGGTATTATTCTTTCCATAAAATACTACCTTTCTATCACACTATTATGGTCTACCAAAAAACACATCATAGATATACATAGGGACTAAATCACATAAAAATTTCTCCTTATACCTACCAATTTAGAACTAGACTTGACATTTTTCTCTAAATAGAATATGGTATCCTTTCTACATCCATGAAACTTGATATGGATTGGGGTGCATGGTAGTTTTTAGTCCAAGTTTCTCCACCATCTCCAAAGAAACAATATTTTTTGTACTTCCACTATCAATAAAAACTTTACAAACTTTTCCTTCAGTCTTACATGCAGTTCTAAACAAGCATCTCCTCTGAGTTACCTCATTCATTATTTTACTAGGTTTTAAAATCTCTTTTCTCTATAAAATTGACTTAGTTTTTCTTGTACAATATGATTAGCATCTCTATTATCCTTTCTCATCTATACATTCACCTCATTACACTCGCATCTTTCAACATATTTCTCTAACTTTATTCCATACTTTCTAGCCTTCTCATCACAATCTACATCATCATCTCAATTCTCTTTTCCCAATCTGACTTCGTCATTTCTCTTACTTACGCCATATTGTCCTCTACCCGTAATAACTGTCAAAACAATATCTTTTCCCTTTCCAAGAATCAGATTTTATCTCGATACCAAATGATGTAGTGACTTAGTCAAACTATCTCAATTAAAAATTTTGATCTAATGCACAACTCATTTTTTCTCTTTAGGAACTCAAACATGCTACTTTTTTATATACAATCCTTCAAAAATATGTAATTTCTAGAGTATTCAAATTTCTACACTAAACCATCTTGTTCTTAGACTCTTAATTGTGTCAATACTAATTTTGAAGTTATTTAAAACAACTAAAACTGATCAAATAACTTACCTTTTGTAAAATTATCCATCTAGGCTTCAACTAGATCTCTTACCCTAATTCTTGAAGCATCATACCGAATCAAATTCAAGTGACATAAAATTTCATGAATAAAAGATGATCAACTTACTATTTCTCCCAAATGTTATCCATCTTTTGCCTCCATTTATCCTTTTATCATATTGTCCTCAAACACCCTTTAAGATCAAGTGGTTACTACAACCATGGTTGAAGGTAATTACATTGACCTAGAAGACCTTTCCTTATTCTTTACTAATATTTTTCTAAGTCTCGAGGTGTGCCTAAAGTTTAAGAACTCGGATCTTCTCTCTCTTCCACTTATCCCACTTTCCTTTCTTAGGATTTCAAACCTTTAACTAGGTCTTGGTTAGGATACTTTCATGCATAACCTTGGTTACATGTGGCTTCTAATGGGAATGATTAGATATATAGGTACCCATTACGAAATTCTCTCCATGTTCTAAGTTCCAAGAGCTAACTCGTTACCACTAGATCCTTATTTATGGATCCTTTCAAAATAGGTCTTAGGCGTAATACACTTTGTCCTAATATGAACCATCACGTTTTTCTCCAAAATCGACCACTAGAACTCTAACATTTCTCCATAATATTCCTTGGGACCTCCTTAGGATCACTTCGACAAATTTTCATAAAAACTAACTGAGTTTGAGGGTTTTTTTCTTGTGCCTTACCTCTACTTAGATTGTAGATTACAATCGGGTTGAGAAGCTTCCTTTAGGAATACATTTTTGAAATAAAGGATTCACATATTTAATTTTCTCATAGATTTATGTAATAAGGTTACAAATGTGAGAATCCTACCGGTGTATTGCATTTATTCCCAAAACTTTCCATCTTATCTCCTTACAAGTCAAGTCCAGTTGTACATGCTTGTTGAGGCGGGGTTCTAGATTTAAAACACATGTGTTAGAAGTTATATGAAATATAAAGGTTATTATAATTCTTTACTGGATATTAATCCCCTAATATCACCTCTTTTCATGAACCTCTCATGACCATCCATGCAAAACTCACAGTTTAGAAAGAACTTTGGTTAATCCAACAAGCTATGGCTAGAAGTTGATGTGACAATTGCAGAGAGATGAATTAAAGGGTTATGCTTCTAATCATTATTAAAATAATCCTTAACTCAAATCAATCAAAATTATTCTTGTACTAAATGCATGAATTACAAGACCCAAAAAAACACATTCTCCTCACACAAGGTAGAGTTATCTCGTCCACAAATGAAAAATTTCAAAACTTGCATGTCTTCTTCTCCTCTTCCACAAGGATTTCCCCTTGAACTCACTCCTTATTTGTTAATTATAATCACTGCTAATAATGGAATACTATATATTCTTCATTGTGACATTGTCTCACTTAGAATTATTCATTGTCAATATATTAAACCCTAGCAATAAATAAATACAACATCACCTAAATCATAAACAATGAATGTTAATTCGACCATAATGATCAATATTATTTACACATGAAATATTAAGATTTAAATGTCTTATGATGAACATGTACATTGGTAAGTCCCTTAACAAGATATAAAACCATGTAAACAATAAACATAAATATTTGTTTCAAATTTCTTGGAGCTCCATTTGTTTTAACCTGGATCATTCAAATGATAATCAAAATTAGTTCTGAAAGAGGTTTTTATATACTTATTGAGAATTCTCACCAAACCATGACTCAAGATACCCCTTAAGACAATTGATTTTTATTTGTTCTAATCATTATTAGGTCTAGAAACCTATGACCTGGGTACTAGGTCACAAATATAGCTAAAATAAGATTCTTAGATGTTAACAAGACTTATGAAAAGCTTACCAAACCTTGAATACCTCAAGAAATACATTAAAACACTAATTCAACCCAAAATTTCCCTCATGGTTTCAAATTGGCATTTTGGAGGGAAATGACAAAATTTGAATTTGTGAAGGTCTTATTCCTAACAAACACCGTATTAAGACCTTAGATAACCCCTAAGACATATGAACTGTCTTATAAAGTGAAAATTGATGTTATTATTCATATTTACATATTGAGAGTTGATTCTTCGCATCACCTCTTGCCTTATTTATTGTTCTAAACAATGTCCTCCTCTACATTGGTTCTTTATTCTTGCTTGTAGTCATGAAGGCTCTCCTGATCATCAAAGTTTCTCTTGTTTTAGGTTCCTCCACCAAGGATGGTGATGCTACACTCTCCTCTTCATCTGCATGTGCTATTTAATTTCTTGCTTCATTGACCTTGTTGCTGCTTACTTAAGGATAGTCAAGAAATTCAAATGATCTATGCCCAAAAATTTGTTGCACCTAAAACATCTTCTATTGAATTCACCTCTACCTCTTCCATATCCATCATTTCCTCTTCTTAAATATCCATCTCTTGAGTCTCCACATGTAGATGAATTATTCCCTTCTTCCTCATTTGTTTACTTTAGCTATTGTTTTCCTCTTCCCGTCTGCTGACTTTTTCCTCTTACTCCTCTGCCTCTACCTCTCAAATATTGAGTTTGTTTTCTTGATAGTTTCTCCTCTACCCTTAAGGCTTCCTGATATGCTTCTTCTACTAATTTCATCTTGTATATTCAACCTCAAACCATTCACATACCTTGCTACTTCTTCAGCATCATCTTGTATATGACCAGACCTCATAGCTAGTTTGTAGAATTCATCAGTATAATCAGCCACACTTAGTTCTCTCTATCTCAAATTTTGCAACTTCTTGAATAAACTAGTTTGATAGTCTATAAGAATGAACTTACCTTTCAATATTTCCACCATCTTGTCCCACTTCTTGATCTTCTCTTTGTTTCTACTCAATCTTTCTTGTTGCACAAAGTCCCACCATATTGCAACATGTCCTATAAGATTTGTGACTAAAAATTTCACCTTTTTATCCTTTCAATGTTCTCAAATTCAAAGTATTTATCCATATTTTCTATCTATTATATTATTTATTATAGATGTATAATCCCTCTATACCTTGGTTCCTTCATCCTTGGCTTATTTCTTGCTCCCATGACTACCTTCAATATCTTTACTTCCAGGTCCTTCTTCCTCTTATTCTCCTTCTATTGTTGCCACTTCTCTTTATCTCTCATCATCACTGTCATAATCCAATGTTTTCATCTTATTTGGGAGACTTCTATTTCTCATAACCTGTCTTGAATGTTCCTTAACACAACATCCAACTCAACACCGCTAATTGTCTCTCTATTTCCTCTTCTTGGTGGTATTTTGTCAGTTCTTCACTTCTCTCTCAAACTCTTTCTTCTTGACGCTTATTTCCATCTCTTCTGTAAATTTCTCCTCATTCTCATTTATAATACCAATACGATGCATAGCATATAAGACATTAACACACTCAAAGCAAAATTAATTATTTCAACTCTGTATGCCTAGAGATAACTAGTTACACGATTGTTCTTGTTAACTCTAGATGTCTCTCTGATTGTATATTTATATTTAAATGATCTAATGGATTAATAGAAACTTTTCAACATGTTCAAGAGTCTTAGAAAATGAAAATACAACAAATAAGTTGGTTCAAACAAATATAATTATCTATTTTATTCACCTTTTCACAAACAACCAAATATAGCTTCTTAAGAACACTTTCAATGGAATGGGATGAGTTAGAATGATCCACATTGCCTATGATATTTTTTTTAGAATTTTTGAGTACCCTTTATTAAGGTATAGGTGTAGGAAAATTCATTTGGTTAAACTCTAAAATAAACTCCTATTTCCTTCACAACTCACCTCATCAAGTTTAGTCACTCCTTACCAGTCTTCCCTTAGATAAAATCAAACTTAATTTGTGATAGGGGATTAAAATCTCCAAAGAGTTGGTGTTTATAACACCCATTTGGGAAAAAAAAAAAAGGATACAAAATATTAGGTCTCCTTCTTTTGGGAGAATATTTACAACCCCTCCATTTTAAGAATTCCATAGGTCTCCCAATACATGTTACAATATTCTTGAGGAATGTCATCAACATATCATCACTTTCACAATGAATAATCCAAATTCCTTTTAAATATTAATAGGTATTCGGGGATGATGATATGTGAAATTTAATAACCTCTAAGATGATAGTTAAGGCTCCCGATTAGAGGTATGTGGTTAAATGCTAAGAGGGTTTCAGTAACATGAGAGTGTAAATATCTATATCCAAACAAATAAATTATATTCCAACCTTCTGAATCAACCTAATATTTTTTTGCATACTAAGGGTATCTTTCCAATTGGTTAATGATTCATAATGTCTCACTATAATTGTGCATGGATTGACAATCAACTTTCTTCTTGCTGGAAAAAACGGAGCATTTTATACTATAATCAAAATTTCACAGTAGAATGAATGTTGTGTCTCCTAAAAAGTAATCCAGTGTCTAAAACATTCCATAATTTATCTTCATGATGTAATACCTATCTTCTTTCAACCCACCCTTCTTATCATGAGAAAATGCATTTCACGAGTTGTAGTAGAGTGAGTTATAGTAGCTTCTCCATTTCTTTGTATCACACACCATCCAAAGTAGAAAATGTTTCTCGAAATCAACACACCTAATAGGATTCACACCTCACCAAGTTATTAATTATTTCCTTTCTTTAAGAAGCTGAATTTCAATGGTTCATATTTGTTCATACACAATTTCATGAATTCTTTTAAGACTCTAAATACACAAGTTTGAACTAGATCTTACTTGGAGCTCCAAATACCCTCATGTTGATTGATCAATTATTCCAAATAGTTACAAAAGGTGTTTTTTCCTCCTCGTCTCAAATCCTTACTTTGTAACTTCTATTCATCTCATGATGACACCATGGGTGTGAGTTTCATCCAACGAGGAGTTCTGACTAAGGGAAGGAGTTACAAATTCTTTTCATAAACCATGATGGATCCCCTAAAGGTAATTATTTAGATTCTAAAAACCTCTAAAAACCTATTTAGACCCTGAAGACACCTACACATGATATAAATTATACAAGTGGATTTCCAAAATTAATTTTTTTAAACTAAGAAAATTGAGGGAAACCTCCTTATTTGAACTTTATATCTCTATAACCTAAACCTTCTCCTTGCACAGACTCTTGTTTGTGTTCCACCACTTCCTCTTATTTCTTCTCCATAAATGATTTCTCCCATACCATATCTTCTTCATCCTACTCATCCAAGTTATCAATGAAGTGGGGTTTGTCTTCCTATTTCGGGTGGCTTCTAATCTTCTATAGCTGGTAATTTCTGAAGTGTGCCAGAGGCACTTGTTTTCTCACATTATGACCTCATCTTCTTCCTCATTATGTGATCTAATTTTACCTCAATTAGATCTTCCACCTCAAGAGTATCCTCTCACACTCACTTGGGGATCTTCACCGTATGCTTCTTCTTTAGAGATTATGAAATTTTTAAGGTCACACACATATATTATTTTCCCATCTTTCAACATTAGGTGCAAGTATATATACACTCTGCAAACATCCTTTCCAAACATCATGGTTACAATTGGGTTGAGGTCTATACTTGTCCATTTCCATTATTTCCACATATGTCTCCTTAGAATCATAACCACATATATTCTATAAAGTGTGGTAATTTGATTCCATTGGTCTTGCATTAGAATGCAACGGTTGTGCATCTAGTATCTTTTTCACTACATGATTAAAGTATCTTACGGTGAATGCAAATGGAAACTTACACCATATCCCCATTTCATCTTTGTTCAAAAAAATTCTGAGGAAAAAATGCCACATAACCGCAAATGTTTCTTTCTTATCTAAGACTCCCAAAAGTTCTCTTGGGATGCTCCACTCATTCTCAAACATATCACAAAATATTATGTACCATTTTTCAAGGCATGCCTTATATGTATTGGTATCATTCTCTCACAAGTATACTTGACAAAAATATCTGTTGGAGACTTATTTTTATGGGGTGCTCCCATATGTTGTTCTCAAGGATATCTTATACTCCCATCTCCCTAAAGATAATCAATAAAATAATAGAGTCCCAAGTAATTTTATCCCTCTTATCCACTTTTTCTACACCTCCTTAATGATGCCTTCATGTTATACAAGGAAATATTACATTTTATCTTCTACACCATATTGTGCGTGATGTGTAAGAAATTATTGTTCACTTCTATCCACATCTTAGAATCCCCTATCTTACATATTACCAAGTACACAGCCGCTCTAGTCCCTAGATATGTTATATTTATTATGTTGAACGTACGTGTCCCCATTTTATACTAGAATATTGTTGTTGTGGCTTATATTTCTGACTCATCACACAAATCAAAATGTATTTCCTCACCATTGGCATGAAACCCAATTACCTTACGAATGATTTGTGTTGTTAATCATATTCTCCTCCTGGTGAAGTAAAAATAGTCCTTATGTACCTTAGACATCAACCACTGTGCATATGCATTGACTTCCCAACATAAGGCAACTCGAACAACCGTAATACTTCTGAAGTCTCTAAGGCCTTGTATGCCATATTTTCTAAGACTACATGTCCTTCTACAGTCCTTTAGCTCAACTCTTTCACCACATCCTTCGAATGCCCATATCATGACCACCCGTAGTCGGTGATTATAATTTCTAATCTTGCGTTTAAAGAGTTTTATTACCTTGGGTACCTTACAATCACCTCTTGGGGTATTAAATTTTAAAGAACCATTCTACAGGAGATTCTATAATTTGTTTTTTCTTCTATGCTCTCCTTAGTGCCATTATTTTTCTCGAACTGATATAAATATTCACCCCACGAAATTATGTACCCTAGGTTCTAAAACTTCCACACCTACTTGTTTGAATTATTCCTTATTCCAAATTTATTTCTTGTTATTTACACTTGATCACCTTAATGTCATTTCATATCTTAACCCATAGAATTTTGTGCCCTAATATTACTTGTAAAACCATTTCCCTAGTTTTGTGTCTTCACCTATGAACCCTTTCTTGTTCTCTTGTCTTTAACCCTTTGCCTAACTTCCATTCTTAAAATGAGCTCTTTGTTGTCACGTTTTTGTGCTCATTATTCAATCACTCTGGTTCACACTTTGTTCATAATCCCTGATTCATTCTTCACACTTTGAAATTTTTCACAATTAAGCTCTTTATCTCACAAGTTCTCAAATAACAAGGTAAGGATGCCCTTTTATAGATTTTCCAATTTTCAGCCACATTAATTGCACTCACCTACCATCCTCTCCTATCTTTAAATAATTTTTCTACTTTTCCTACTTTTTTCCTTTCATTTTTAGATTAAAATACCTATCCCGTAGATGGCAATGTGTAATCTTCTAGTGCGCTACTACTTTCTAGGTTGTAGACCCTCTTGCACACTCCTTCCTACACCACACATATTCTTCCTCTGCGCCACTTGCTAAGTAGTTTAAATTTTCACTACCTCCCTCATTTTACCTTGTGATGACTTGCATTCGCGTGGTTTCCTTATATGAGAAACTCTACCATTCATATTTAATAACCATCACACCATATCTAATTATTAATAGTGCTTTCTTTCATGCACCAACATATTTTTCCATTATGCACCATTATCGTACCCCATCACATGCTTGTTCACCAGTCTCCCATCCACTTTTATCCTTGATTTTAAAATCACATAACTACACCTACTTTAACCACATAAAAATTATGTGTGGTCCTTTATACATTAGTCTAGCATAGAGTAATCAGATCTGCACATAAACGTACTTATTAAAACAAAACAAATCATAACAAAAAATGAAATCTAATCTAAATGGAAATAATACCTTATTATAAACACAAACAAAGCTTATTTATAGCAGGGATTTAACCTAATACCATTGATTTAACCAAGAATCATAGTGTCATCCAATGCATGTAATTGAAATTTACGTGATTCCAATATCTTTGTTACTAAAAATGGTCCCAACAATTGCACCTTGAGCTTCGTAGGATGACACACAAACTTGGAGTCATACAAAAGTACCATATTCCCTGCTACTAAATACTTATTATTAATATTACTATCATGTCAATACTTGTGTCTATATTTATCTATATTCTAAATCCATCACGTAATTATGTGTCGTTCATCATATTGCACCAATTTATAAATGCAATCATATACTCCCCGATCATCAACAAGTCCAATGGTGCGTAAAATATGTAGGGAAGGTAACATGAACTCCATGAGGAAAATTTATTTTGTGCCAACCACCAATTATAAATGCATGGCCTTATTCAACCTCTTATATGTATTTCTATATGCCCATAACACAACTAATACTTTTTCATCCCAATCCTTTCTTCCTACATCACATATCTTTGTCAATGTTTATCCCAAGATCTTATTGAACTCCTCTATAGTTTTATTATCTTGGGATGATACAGTAGTATTATGATGGACTACCATAAATTTTTTCAATAGTATTTGAATTTTCTCATTCATAAAAAAATTTCCTCTATCGTTAGTAAGGCTTAATGGGTAGCCATACGTACTAATGATATTTTCCAATGATAATCTAGTTGTTGTAGTTGTAGTTCATTACTTTTTAGGCACAACCTATTCCCACCTTGTCAAGTAATATGTGGATGTAATTATGTAATGAATGTTTGTCGCCTATGTAACTAGTGTTATTAGGCCAACAAAGTCAATAACCTAGTTTTGAAAAGGTTATGTAATTACTATAGGTCGTAGCGGCATTTCATCACTATTTCATGGTTTTCCTAGACATGAAAAATGATCATAGGATTTTAAAAATGCTTTGGTATCCCTTATAGAGCATCACCCACCATAATCCAACAAGTAATATCGTGCACACCATTACTTCACCTAAATAGTACCCTCTTGTAATTCCACCATATGCTTATTCCATTATGGATTTGTGCTCATATTCCAACACACACCTATAAAATAATTCATCTCTACCCATATTTTATAAGTACCCTCTAATTAGTTGGTAGGGCGTCACATGAATCATGAGATGATTCTTCTCTAGGGTCATCATACCTTTAGGAAAAATTCTTGTGCACAATAATACTATAATATCTTCTAAGTCAGCTAGGGTACAATGAAGTCGAAATAATTGATCATCTAGTATAATGTCCTCTATGCTCTTCATGTGCTCACCAAATTTAATCCTTGACAAGTGGTCTAGTCCCAAATTATGTTTGTCGGTTTTACTAGAATTGAAAAATAAAACTCTTAAAACATACGGATTCAACAAAAATGTGCCCTTACAAGGTAGTATTTTTAACAAAATATTTTAATGAAATTTGATCGAGTGTAAAAAATAGATAAATGGTGTTGCTAGAAAACATTGTCTAAACTTGTGAAGTAAGTACACCATTGACAACACTTTGTGCTCTGTGGTTATAAAATTTTATTCAGTATACATCATCTTATTTCTTACAAAACAAATAGGATTGTCTATATTACCTTCCCATAGCTTCTCCAAAGCTACCCCAATGGTTGTACCAGAGGCATATACATAAACATGGAATGACGTATTCCAAGAAGGGAAATTTAAGATAAGCATGGTGGTTAGCTTCTCCTTTAGAGTATCAAAAGATAGTTTTTGTATGTCACTCTAATATAATTTTCCCTTTTCCTTTAACAATTCCTTGAGTGGCGTGGAAATATTTGCATACCCCTTAATAAATTTATGGTAATAACTAGTATTTCTAAGGAATCATGTACCTCACTCTAATTATTTTTCTCTTCTAACCCTAAGATGACTACAATTTTGGCTAGGTCTACCAACAATCCTTCCTTACAGATAATATGTCCAAGAAAAGTACTAAATGGTGTTACAATAATGCACTTATTAATATTCAAGGATATGTTAAGCTTCTTGCATCTTTTAAACATGAACATCATATAGTCAAAATGGTCCTTAACTAGTCCAATCATCTAAATATACCTGAAGAAACTTGTGAATGAAGTCTTGAAATGCTTGAACAATAATGCACGAAATCACTTTGTTGGCGCATTCTTCAGGCTAAAGGACATAACTTTGTATGCAAAACATCCCCATTCAATGGAAAATGTTATCTTTTCCTAGTCTTCACACATAATCCTTACCTAGTGATAACTCCGCAAATCTATCTCGTAAAATAATAGATCTCACATCCTACAACACGTTCTAGGATTTTCTCAGTGAATGACGTAGAAAAAGGATAAATGACACATGAAGCATTAAGAAATCTATAGTCAACACAAATCCTTATCCTTTCATCCTTTTTAATGTTGATAACCATCAAGATTATCCATTCTAACTCTTCAATGGGTTGAATAATTCTTAATTTCAACATTTTATCAATTTCATCCTTTGCCTTAATGCGCAAATTAGGATTCATCTGGTAGGGCCTCTTCTCGAACTAGTCGAGTGACATATTTTTTTAGAGCATAATATTAAGTGTTGTTATGAACCTTAGTTTATAATTAAATCATTCAGAATCTATATATTCTTAATTATTTATTATAAAATATGTTTTTTATGGTTAATTGACTTTATTAAATCAATTTTATTAAACCGAGATGCTTCATAAGGAGTCACATCCCATCACGTAATATTTAAATGATCCATGGGGTCAAATAATTCATGTGGAATGATCATTTTAAATATGGCCATATGTCATCATCACGAGTGAATCTAAGGGAATTAGATTCATGTTGGGTTAAAAACATGGAGCACGACTAAGGCAAGGAGTTACTAGACTAGTTAAAAGTTTCTCATTAATGGAAAATTATTTATCCATGGTTTTTACCCCACTGGATTTTCCACATTAAATATGGTGTCTCTATGTAAATATGTTTATTATAATGTTGTTCATTATATATTTTTAACATTAATTATGATTTTAATTATAAAATGATTCCTAATATGGTATCAGAGTTATATGGTAACATGTTTAGTTTAATTAAATCACATGATGGCTGGGTGGTTAAGAAGTTGTTTGGATATTTATATTTGTTTAACCCCCTTCCCTCAATGACAAGTTTTTTTCTTTGATATTGTTAAATTCTCATAATAAAGGTACTATGAAATTTCTTACACGTGAAACCGTCTTACAAAGACAAAGTATGGGTTTTTAATAATTTTTCAAAGTGCTTTCTAAAATTCATGTGTGCAGGATTTAATTCTATTGAATGGAGGGGGAAACAAGTTTTTAGAAAAATAGGGCTCTTTTTTATCCTTTTCCCCTCTGGAGAATTAGAAAATATTCTACTTCTATAGTGACTCTACCTTGAGCCAAGAAAAATCTCCTTACACCCGTCAAATTTTTGCCCCACGAATCGATAAGCAGTAGACCACATATCTTGATTCTGTGTCTTCTCATAGTCAAAGACCTTTGTGGACCTCAAGTTTGTGGATTCAACTATTTTACTTGAGTTAACAGTTAATGAAGAACATGTTGCAACCAATGAAGGAGACACATGGTGTAATAATGACCATCGATGGATGACACACGTCCATATTCCAGAAAACCTCAATATGATCAGTTTGGGTAGACATCAAAAACATGGAATAACATGCTTTCAATAATTTTTTGAGTCCACATGACCCCATAACCAATTAAATTTTTCCATGTGGATAAGTTTTCCCCTCTACATTCGACCACCTTCTTTTCACGTGTCCATAGGACCTTGACATGTGTAAGTTTGGAGTTTATCAGGATTTTTTAGTCCCACATTACAAAAGGGAAGGGAAGTTGAAGGGTTTATAACCCTCGCTTTAAATTTGGTATGTGTGTCTTCAACCACAATGTATCTACTTTTTTATTTCCGTGTAAATGCGAGTAGCTCACCCCATAGCTTGCGCCAAGTTGGATCGGGTCCTCAACTCATCCAATGTAATGTAGTAGCTCGTAAAGTCATTGATGGCTCGATCATATAATGTGGCTCGAGTCATAGATAATATAATTCAGTACATTGGTAAAATATTCATTGGTAATATATGTATATGTATAAACTCAACTCACCGAGTTGGTGAGACCAACTCGGCCAAGTTGTGATGGAAAATTACAAACATACAAAGGAGAAATGCTCTAATTTTATATATATATATATATATATATATATATATATATATACTATATTTTAAATTATTTTTTTCTTTAAAAAAATTAATTAAAATGAAGTATAAGTAAATATAATACATTATTCTGTAGAATATATTGACAGGATCCTTCTTTCAATGTGAATTTAAATTGCGAGGCTTAAACAACGATAGGGGATCTTCTTAACCTTGTTTTTTAATTGTTTAAGTTTATTTACATGAAAATGGGGTCTAATAATTTTACCATTGATAAATATCAGATGTTGAATGGGAATAATTATAGCATTTGGAAAATTTGATTAAAGGTAGAATTCATGGCTCGTAAACTATGGGAAGTTGTAAATGGAACTCGAAAAGCTCCAATCGGAAAACAATATCTCTGCAGAATGTTGCTTCATATCAGAAAAAGGTACATAAAGCTATGTCCATTATTTTGTGAAGCATACATTATGATTTTATTCTTCATATTGGGAATCAAGAAATTTAGAGTGAGGATTGGAATCAATTGGAATTGATGCATGAAGGTACGTGTTTATAAAAATTCATTAAACTGATTTTAGAACTAATGACAACTCCCATGAAGGGAGATGAAAAAGTAATTAATTATTTGGAAAAAATTAAAAAAATTAACTCTCGATTAGACGGATGCGATTTTTAACTTAATTCAAGAAAAGTTTATTTATTTTATTATTCATGTAGTATTCATGAAAAATTTATAAATTTCATTTCAATTTTGAATTCTAAATATTAAACAGAATAAGACATTCTAGATTTATAAACACTTAGTGCTCTCTGATTCAAGAAGAGAAAGTAATGAAAATTTAGATTTTAAGGAAAATTCTTCTCAAGAACTTCTCGCTAAAAATCAAAGGGTAAAACTTCTATATTCAACATAAATCAAAAATCAAATTTTAAACCTCCTAGTAAAGACAAGAAACCAAGAAATTTAAGAGTTAGCTTTTATGGTAAATGTCATGTCTATGGAAAATTTAGCCATAAGAAATAAGAATGTAAATTTAAAAATAACAAGTCAAATTTCGAAACCAAAAGGAAACAAATCGATTAAGTTTAAAACCAAAACAAGAATCATAAAAATAATCAAAAGTCCAATGTAATTACTTTATATGCTACCTTTTTCACTTTAAAGTAAAATTATTGGATATTAAAAAGTGGTAATTCTAAGCACATGACATTCGGATATGATATCCTATTTGAACTTAGAGAGTGTAATGATCAGTTCTATTGGGGTGATCATTCCATTCTCAAATTTTAGGGACAAGGAAAAGAAAAGGTTTCAAATGGTTTTATTAACAATGTTTTGTTACTTCCTAAGCTTAAAATGAATTTTTTTCTTTTTCTCAATTGACTCAAAATAAATATAGTGTAACATTATTAAAAGATAAGTGGTTTATTAAAAATGAACATGATGTTACTATAGTTGAAGGCATACAAAGAGATGGTATGTATGTGTTTAATGGTTTTCCCTCTGCTTCTTGTTTAACATCTCAAAGAAGTGACATGTAATTGTGGCATGAGATACTAGGTCATGTCAACTTTAGGAGCATTTACAACATGTCTTGACTGAACCTAGTGACTGGTCTACCACCTATTTCAAAAATCATGAAAAATGTGAAGGATGCTTACGTGATAAGAAATCATTTAATCCCTTCCATAATCACCATGATGTTAATTATTCTAAACCTTTGGAACTTGTCTATAGTGATGTTTAAGGACCTCCAAAATTCCATCCCTTAATAGTAATCAGTATTTTTGTCACATTCATTGTATCTTTCTCTCATATGATTTGGTCTTATTTTATTAAAAATAAATCTGATGTCTTGTATAAATTTAAGGAATTTAAAGCTTTAGTTAAAAAATCTTCTAATTATAAAATTAAGAGGCTCGGGACTAATAATGGGGGAGAATATGTCAGTAAGGCATTTGAATCATTTTTTTTCAAATGTGGAAATCAAAGATAATTGACTACTCCCTATTCCCATAAATGGAATAGGATTGTGAAAAGGAAAATCACTATTTTGTAAATGGCTAGAACTATGATGCATTCAACACAAGTTCCTAAATTCCTCTGGGATGAAGAAATGAACATTGTTGTTCATATCTTGAATAAATTTCCCAATAAAGCCTTAGTTAATTCCACTCCTCTAGAAAAGTGGTCAAATCAAAAACCAAGTGTGTCTCATTTGAAAATATTTGGTAGCCTTTCTTCTCTCTTCATTCTGAAATCAAAATGGAAGAATCTTGATCAAACCAATTTTTCTTGTGTTTTCATAAGATACAACATCAAAAATAAATGTCTTAGGAAATTTGATTTGTTAAAAGAGAAGTTATAGAAAACATGAATGTAAAAGTTTTAGAAAAACCTTTTTGTTCATCTTCTTCATCTTTTGTTTCTATTATTCATGATGATTCTAATGAAAATGAAAATGAAAATTATGAAAATAACAATGAAAATGATGTGAGTGATGAAGTTAGTAATGAACCTATAGTTGAAAAAGAGTTAGTACATGTTTCATCTATAACCAAAATACCTAGATGGGATGAGTCTATTATTTAAGACTCTAATCCTGAAAACCTTCAGAAAATGACTAGAAGTCAACATACATATCATTCCTTGATGACATTGTATGAACCTGAACCCCAATATTTCAAAGAATATTCTTTTGTGAAATATGGATAGATGCAATGAAATTTGAATAAACTTCCTTAGTTAAAAATCAAAATTTGGATTTAGTCCCTCATCCTAAAAAACAAAGTATAGTTAGATCTAGATGGCTATACAAGATTAAATATAAAGTTGATGAAAGTGTTGATAAGTTAAAAAACAAAATATTAGCTCTTGGGTTTACTAAAAACCTAGTATCTTCTATGTTGAAAAATTTGCACCAATTGCAAGAATGAGCACAATAAGGATTCTAGTTTCCTTATCTCGCTCAATATGGTTGGGAAATCCATCAGATGGATGTCAAAAATGCTTTTTTATTGGTGACTTAAAATAAAATAAACTATATGACTCAAACTAAAGGATTTGAAGAACCAAGTAAATAAATCTATGTTTTTAATTTGAAAAAATATTTATATGGTTTAAAACAAGCTCCTAGAGCTTGGTATGCAAAGATTAACAATTTTTTCAATGAATTTGGTTTCTCTAACTGTTCTTCTGATAATGATTTATTTGTTAAAATTGAAGAAAATAATATCATTCTCATTGTATTGTATGTTGATGATTTACTTATCACTAGTAATTATAATAGTTTAATTATGAAAATTAAATCTAAATTAATGCAATACTTTGAGATGACAGACTTAGGATTATTGCATCATTTTTTGGGCATGGCAATATTTCAGGATAAAAATTCTATTGTTGTATCTCAATCACAATATGCAACTAATTTTCTTAAAAGGTTTAATATGATTGATTGTAAACCTATTGTTATTCCTATAGAAGTTGGATGTAAACTTGATCCTAAAATGCATGTGAAAAATCTAATCCTACTTTGTATAGGAAAATTGTAGGTATTTTTATTTATCTAACTATTACTAGACCTAACATTGCTTATGCAGTAGGGATTGCTTCAAGGTTTATGTAGGATCCTTATCAGGATCACTGGAAGTTATCCAAAAGAATATTGTGTTATATTAAAGGCACAATTAATTTTGGTTTACATTATACTTCTTCTAACAATGGATATTGTGATTTTGACCATCTTTGGTGATGTGATAGATTGCAAGTCTACAACTGGATATGTGTTCAAGTTTGGTGCAAGTTCCATTACTTGAAGCAGTAAAAGCAACCAATAGTCTCCATTTCTTCTACTAAGGTAGAATATAGAAGTGCAATGGAAGCAACAAAATAAGCCATGTGGCTGAAGCGATTGTTGGAAGAGATGCACATGGAATCTAAAGGAATTAATCCTCTTCTATGTGATAGTCAAAGTTGCATTTCTTTCATTAAAGTTCTAGTTCAACATCAAAGTACAAAGAATATTGAGATACATATACACTTTATTTGAGAGAAGGTTATCTGTGGTGATATAGATCTCTAGTACTATTCAATTGAAGATCAAGTTACAAAATTATTTACAAAGCCATTGTGTGTTGTAAAGTTCTACAAGTTTCATGTAATGTTTGGCCTTTCATAGTTTCCATTGAGGGGGAGTGTGCATGGTAATGTCACCTCCTAATGGCTGGATTGTTGATGAATCCTTCTCCTCTATACTTCTAATATGGTGTAACGAATTTTAAATAGATATTTATGATCTTTGTAAAATGATATAGTTTATGGTATACATGCTAGTATGTTGCATCTATTTGTAAAGGATGTTCTTGTGTTATAAAAGGGTCCTAGATATGTGGTTTTAAGAATTTTTCCCATGAGAAATGATGGGATTTAGTCTCAATAATCATGTTTAGCCTAAATTATACTTATGATTTATGGATTTCAAATCTATTTGTACTAAAAGGTAAGTTGAGCATGATGAAGGTGTTATAATTCCTTCAAAAGTGATATGTTAGCCTAAACCTTCACTAATGGTTTATAGATTTCTAAATCCTATTGTACAAACAAGTAATATTGGCATATGGTTCCCAAATTAATATTAAGGGGAGTGTTAGAACATAATACTAAGTGTTGTTATAAACTTTAGTTTATAATTAAATAATTATGAATACTTATATTCTTAATTATTTAATATAAACTATGTTGTTTATGGTTAATTGGTTTTATTAAATCAATTTTATTAACTAGGGTGCTTCGCAAGGAGTCAATTCACATCACTTTATATTTAAAGGACCCATGGGGTTAAATGATTCATGTGGCATGATCATTGTAAATATGGCCATAGGTCATCACAGGTGAATCAAAGAGAAATGGATTCATGTTAGATTAAAAACATGGAGTAGGGGTGAGGAAAGGAGTTACTAGACTGGTTAAAATTTTCTCATTAATGAAAAATTCTTTATCCAAGGTTTATTACCCTATTGGGGTTTTCCACGTTAAATCCAGTTTCTCTATGTAAATATTTTTATTTTACATGTTTATTATAATGTGGTTTATTATATTTGTTTAACATTAATTATGATTTTAATTCTAAACTCAGTCTTAATATCTTTGATTTTGATTTTCATTTATCTTAATGATGGTTACACACACTTTAACTTATGGTATCCTCTAGGAAAATATAATTAAATTCATGCAATAGATTTATGATTTTTCTATCTTAGGTTCAGACCAATAATCACCAATAATCACGAATAATCACTTATTTTGGAACATATTACAGTCCAATGTTTACTTTCTTGGTCTTTAATGGCCAGGAAAATTTTAGTGATGAATATTTGTTAATGCACTAATATTTTTGGTTTTTGAAATTTTAAATTGGTGAATATTTAGGGTACTAATTAGGACTAGTTTGCCAAATTTTTGGGTACAAGTCAATTTTAGGGGTCAATTCTCCATTCTTGTAAACTAGGAATTCAAAAAATATCTTGAATATAATCATTCAAGAGAATTTTTATGCTCTTGGTTGAGAACATATAGTATGCTATCGGATGGTAGCATAAAATATGCTACCAAATAGAAGCATATAAAAACCTAGCATCTGGTATCATTTAGTAGTGATGTTGTGATCTATTTATATTTTCCATTCACGTGAAATATAATTTTCACATATTCACCAAATATTTTCTAAGGATTTTTAGGGACCTTAAAATTTTACCTATTAATGACACATGGTATGTTCATGCTTTCTCATCTGATTCCAATACTTCATGTGTATCTTCTATGTCCTTAATATCCAGATCTTTGACTTCTTCATCATCTATCAAATAGATAAACTTCCCCTTTTCCTTCCATGTGCATCCCAACAAGGTATCCTCTAATTCCACCATGTCTTTACACGCTTGATATTAGCCTCACCAAATAGTTGATTCATAAGCTCTTTAGTCTTCATGTTATCCCTCCCCTAATGTAATGTGCTTCATAATCAAAATAACTTCATGAACCAATGGTTTAGTAGAAAAGTAATCAAAAGTATGAATAATACATGTAGTCATGTTGCGCTGATTTGTTGTTTCTTGTTTCAACTCAGCATGTATATACCAAGAACACATGCAACTGCACAAAGTAGACTAGAACTTATGCACTAATAGATATGGTGGAAAAGTGTATTATCCTACCATCCAATTCCTCTCATAATTTTGAACATATACTATGGGAGAAGTCTTCCCATCATAATCTTGTATCAATGAAGGAGATTTTTCCAGAAATACCTTGTCAAGAAATATACCATGATCTCTCACCAACAAAGTAATATGTCTCTATGCATAACAAAAAGGCACTGCAGTCCCTCTCAATGTGTATATCAGCATATTTATTCTATCCCCTTCATTGTGTCGAGTGTTCTTCCATCACAAATAAAAATTATTTAGGCTTTTCGTCTCCAAAGTGTACTTTGTTAAACCTATTTTCCTAACTACCAAACTAGTCATGGTGTGATCACCTTGTCATACTTCCTCAAACCTTCTAAGAAACCATATCATAAGTACTATAACATCCTCATTTAAGACTTCAGTAAACATGGGATTTTTTTTTTAAACCATAATGTTCACTATTCTAAATTGACATGGTTTAGAACAAACATTCCTTTGCTAATCCATCACATAACAGTAAACCATATGTAACTGTAATGAATCAGTATGGAATCTGATCTCTCATGTCATGACTCGAGTTAAACTAATCTTTCATGTGTCATCATATTAGTGTGTATACTAAGTATAATTTTGGTTACCTTACCCTTAAAGGGTTAACTCAAGTGTTAATGCCTAAAGATATGATCTGATTATCTGTTATTGATACCCATTTGATATCACACTTATTTAGTCCAGGTGGCACAAGACAATGCTACCAAAATTTTGCAATACATTGGCCAAAGTTTAAAGATATGTTTGACATGATTTTATTCCTATACGACATACTCAATGCGACAAGAATATGTATTTCACCCCACTTGAAAATGTGATCTAGATTAGACTTCTTGAATTCTATCAACCATTTACAAGTCCATGTTAGAAACTAAAAAGAACATCTCACATGGACTAGTGCTTTGATGATTCGATTATGGTGACTAAGGGTAATATTTCAAACTCAAATCAACTTATGTCGATTCAAACCCACTTAATCCCCTTTATTCAACATAATCTGACATTGGTCATAGATCATATGCATGTCATTGTTTAGTGTAGAACACTTTGACCTAAAATCTAATTTCTATGACAACTACATTTAGAGGAGTTGAGTGGAATATTGTCTTTGTAGTGGTTATTCCATAGTATCCACCTAATGACCTTTGTCATTAAGTGGGTACTATATAACAATGACTATTCTATGATAGATCACCGAGTTCCGCTAATCGAAACTACATAAATTAACAAGTTCATTAATTCATTAATTCTAAGCTTGTTAATTTCACTTAATTTTATCTTAATCGTTAGGTGTCTTGCCTAAGGATCAACTAGTTTTGATACGATTAATCTTTAAGGAAGGACCATAACGCACCTCCTTATAAAGGTATGCAGATCGAATCTATGTTAAGTTTAATGGGTTAATTATTCATTTTCCATTGGTCCATTAAGTGTTACTAATCAATCTGATTATAACATGTATAGGACAACATTTAAGCATTATCTTATTATATCATGCTAGTAAGTATAACTTATATGTTAGGTTGTGTGACTTTTACCAAGTCACCTCATCTTATCATAACATTTTCATCACTCCAATTACATATGCATTTGAACACATTTTATCATGTTTCTTTACTTGTCAAACTTTATAGTTTATAGACAACAACATAGGTTTAAGATTCAATCATTAAGACCATTCCAATTTTATAGGTGTGTCCCCTTTCTTTCCATTAAAGGACATATTATCTTATCTATAAGTTCACAATGACACATTATAGTATAACCCTTATAAAGAACACAATATCATTTCCATATGAACATAATATTACATTACAACAACTTCTAGATAAGGTTTACCATATCATCATTATAAATTCATATCAATTCATCCTTTATCTTATTAGACTAATGAACTTTATGTATAGTCCTTCACTTAACCAACATAACAGCCACGTAGTATTCATTAATTCCTACTTATGTTTAACTTATAAAAACTATGATGTTTGTATGAATCATTTATAATGAAAGAATCACACTAACTTCCAAATTCACAACATTCAGCCATTTACAAGATCAATATAATCAAGAATCCATCTTTATTTCTTTCTACTAAAATACCATCAACATATTTCAGTCTCCAAAAATCAACATGTTTCCAAATGATTACAATAATATGGATCTAGGCCTTTCATGTTTCCCAAACAAAACCACTTCAAGAAACTTATACAATAATCATTTAATCAGATCAATTAACTTCATCAATAAAATAAATGTAACTTCTTATAAGTCTTTCTTCTTTCATCTTTCACAAAATCCATCTGCAATATTGTTAGCATGTGCTAGTTGACATGAACTAAGCATGATAAGTACTACATATTCAGAACAACATGCTCTAACTTAACAGTTTCATAAAAATAATCCGCTTTTAATGAAATTTTATTGAGGTTAAAAGAAGTAGACAATTATTTATTAAGCATGCTCATAAATCTAATCAATCAAACAAGAATTGACACTTTGTTATGAATATGTGTATCAAATATTTTACAATATAAAGATACGTTCTTCTATGTAGCATGTTTAAAAGTGGAAAATTACAGACTTCATGGTTCTTGTGATTAATTTTGCAATCTGTCAATAGCACGTGCACATTCCTACGTAGAAAATTATCCTTTGAATGCCCTTCTACTTCACAATCATTACACCCAAGTACACTATGCATCTCATAAGATGAATAAGTGGATAAAATTTCCAACTACGTGGTTGTCACTATAATCTAAGCAGCAAGAAATGGGCTTACTTCAATATCTATGCTCCTAACCACTTATGCACACAATGCTACTTCTAGAGCCTCATGTGGGTTGGTGAACATCTTATGTGATAATGTCCTTCGAAAAGGTGTTAAAAACCTCTTTAAAAACATTTCACATGATGAGTTTGATGAATTTCATAGGAAAGCTTGGACAATAGGGTCTTCAAATATGCATCATACTCCCTAACACTCTCAAATAATCCCTGGTTTATGTATTTCAGCATGATAATTCTCTATTTCTCAAATTGAGGTATGTGTAATTCATCTAAGAAGGTTGTGTAGAACACATTGATATCCACTATTTTCTAGTGGGGATCATACTTCCTATACCAGCTATACTCATGGCCTTGAAGTGTAATTGCAAACCGACTAGCCTTTTGATTTTGAGTTGTTTTTCACTTATCCCTCCATAAAATTTCACACTTGTGAACATGCTCATTGTATATTCCACACCTCTAAATTATGAAAAATGAAGGAATATCTCAAAAAATGTTTGAGGGTTTTATTCTTTTGATCGCTAAGGTTGTTGTTCTAGTTGATGTTTTCCTTGTCCTGAAGTCGGGTCAGATCTTGAACCTAATCCTCCACTAGGATTTTCTCAAAGTGTGGTGGGGTACCTAAGCCTCCCAATCATCTTCCAATGACTTTGGGACCTATATAAGTAGTACATGTTTACTATTTTTTTGGTTAGGTGTTATAAATGTTGAAAGAACCAAAAAATAAAATATAATAGGGTTTACCAATACCTGCACTAAAAATCACAATGTTAGGATGATTAGGTTCATAAGTAAGTAAATAGGCTACTCATTTTCCAAGTGATAATACCTATGTATAAAGATAGTTGGAAAAGGAGATATTAGATAAGGATGATAACTAGTAACTCGAAAAATGTCGATCCTAAGAATTTGAAGGACTTGTTTGAAGGGTGTCAACTCATTTGATAAAATTAAGTGATTTAATAATGATAATATAAATTATAAAAATGGTTAATTTAGAATTCAAGGGGAAAGGAGAGACCCTATTCAGTTTTATAAGTGGCCCAAAATAGGGAAGTAATAAGTTCAAAATATAGGAAATAATTGAACCAGGCTTGTTTGATTGTTTCATGTATCTCTCGTATGATCTCAAGATGGTCTTCAATATCTTTGATTTTTGGTGTGATTTTAATGGTGCATAGTATGAGCTCATGTGATATTTTGAACTTTTCCCACATGAACGGCTAATGGATGATTAAGATATCATATATACTTGGTGATTGGGAGTGAAGGACCTAGAATAATCATCTACTGAGAACATACTTATTTCAAAAAATTATTAGACCCAAATAAGAGTGAAATAAATATGATAATTCTATAAATGATTAGAAAAAAGTAGTATAAATGGTGATCGGGGATTGACTATGATTAGGGAGAAAATACTAATTTTGACAAAAGGTTGATAAATCAGAAAATGATGGATGTCAAACATAATTGACAATGTTGAGATAGGATATAAGGATTCTTAAAACCTGTGAGAATCTGAAAATAGATATTTAGATGTGTTTACAGGGGCTAAAGAAGGGAACATAGGTCAAGGGACCCATTAACAATGATTTTGGTGAAAATTACGCTTATTGTAAAGTTGGATAAATGAATAAATGAGAGACAAATCCTAAAAGGGGTGTGAAATCTGATGCAAAATATTGATAAGATATTATAATAAATACAAAAATAGGCTAGTTAAATGTATAGAAGGATGTATTAGCCTTGATAAATGTTGTGAAGATGGTAGATCTCTCAAAAGGTTGAATAGTGATATGATGATGCTTTCTAAGGCTTAGATAATAGGAGGTTGGTTATAGTGAGCATAATGGTCTATTTTTAGGTGTAGTAGTTCATCCTTGAATCCAAATTATAAATAACTAGTAAATGGAGGAAGAGGTTAGATAAATAGAATCAATGACATCCACAACGATCGTCAACGATTAGGGATCACCATTGATTTGTCCAGAAAGGTTACACACCAACATAGGAAATATAGAAAATGGTTGAAACCACTCACCATATGAGGTTTTATGTTTTTATAAAATGGTGGGAGGTTAGGTATTCATGTAGGGAGAGGTTATGGGGTTAAGATGGGTAGGGTAAATTAGGATAGGTTGGTTTTAAGTGGTTAGGGTAGGGTAAATGAGATTTATGTAGGTAGTTTAGGATTTACGATGGTAATTTTAAAGTGTGATAAGGAAAATAATGATAACTATGATAATATTATTAATGTGTTTCGAGTCACCTAGGGGTGAAAAAGTGATGTCTACATTTACCCCTTTTTGTTGAGTTGTCTGTAGGCACAAAATCGAGACAAAAACTAGCGAGACGATACCCTAGTTTTTGATACAGATATTGTTCCCCCTTATGCCAATGATGACTATGTTGGTCATTGGATTGTTTGGATAGGTTTACTTTAATATTTTCTAGGATTTGATTGTATCCTAAAACAACCTTACTTGTAGGAGTTTGTAGAGATGGTAGTAATCTTGGAAACACATGGTAGGTAACATTATATGACCTTTAGAGGGATTCGTTAAGGTGGACTACCTATAGAAACATTCTCGATGAATAATTCCATATGGAGAGGACGTAAGGGAATGATCTCATGGGTATGTGTGAAGTCGTGGGACCAAAGGGTCAAAGGTAACATCTAAAAGGTGTGTAAAAGTTGATGTATGGTCAAAAAGGATATTTTGAGAAAGTGATGGCCATCAAAGAAAAAGTATATGAGATTTTTCTAGTATCATGATGTTGCTAAAAGAGGTCTAGGTAAACAAAATAGATAAGGTGTACAAAAAAGGGTTGAAAGGAAATTTCAAGTTTGGGTTTGGTGGTCATGACCAAAATTTTAAATTTTACATACTAGACATTTTGCATGTCAAAACCTAGCTCTTACTCAAGGACTTGTTTGAATTGTACAAAGTATAAATTGAGCAAGCATGGATGTTATTTATCCTATGGGAGAGGAGACCGAAGTGCCTTATCCATTGGGAAAATAGAGTCACATAACACACAAGAAAGCAACATAAATAATAAGAACCAAAAAAACACATGACGGAAAGGGAAAAACACAACATAAAGGGAAACACACCATAAAACAGGGAAAAACAACCTAAATCACCTATGGTACATGAAGGGTATAGTCCACTTTAAATGTATTAGTTTTTATCTATTAGATGTTACTCAAGCATGGGTAGCATAGAATGATGTTGTTCCAAAATCCATTGATTGGTTCAATGAGATAAGATCCTTTCCTCAATTTCTTAGGAAAGAAAGCTATTTAGGATGTCTATAGGTACCTAAAAAGAAAGAGATTACATGTCTCCTCTTGAGAAAGTATGGATAACTCTTGTAACTAAATATCAATATGAATAATTCACTTTTATTTCTAACCTTGAATTCCATTGTAGCTTTCCAATCCATTTTTGCATTCACTCATTGTGATTTCAAATTTTTCATTTTTTTAACTATCACAAGATTGATTTTTGATCATTACATGCTCACCAAGTTCACAACTAGTCTCGTTCTCTCCATTAGTCAAATTCTATTAATTTTTCATGTTTTCCATGAATATATTTTTATAGAACTGTTCTCAGTAAATATTTTGAAATTTTCAACATCATCATATACCTCTTGTTGACTCATGTTCAACAAAGGATCTAGATATTTATCTTTCCCACATACTAACTCATTATTAACCTCAATATTAATTTCTGTAATGGAGGTACTATCCTCATGAATGAATAAATCCATGATAGATTTAATCATTTCCTTTCCCTTCCATTCATCATGATTACAATCTTCTTCAAAAACATGAAATAAAAGGTCTCATCTTCACATTCAAAATCATCAACTAATTTTTCAAGAGGGACATTGAGATATTCCATTTATTTTATTTCATTATTGAACATTTGTGCATAAAATGAAGAATCAAAACCAAACTCATACTTATCTTACATATTCATTGCATATGTTAGGATTTTAATACTAATTTGAGGGTCTTTAGTTCCTTCTATAACCTTTAAAATATCTTGCATAGATTCCTTCTTCAAATCTTCCCCATACTCACCTTCACATTAATTTGAAAAAACCTCACATAGGATCATAGAGATATGATTGGATCCACATTTCTTATCATTTGGGGGTTTCCTTCTTACAGTTCAAGGCATACCTAATTTTCATCATTTTAAAATAGAGAAACAACATCCATGTTAAATGGGAAGTGAACATGTTCCAATTTAGAATCTAATAAATCATCCTCATGTTCCTTGGCTGGTTTCATCACCCTCAAGGACTATTCAATAAAGATAGGAAGTTCATTAATTGTTACAACCTCTTGAATCTTGATACACAATCTCTACCCTCGATCATTTTACCTCTAAAAATATATTTCATCTTTCTTATCAAAAGTAACTTCTTCATGGTACCTTTGACTAGTATGGTGGTATATGACCAATCCATATTTATATTTCCACCAATGTCTCTACAAAAGCTTCAACTTAATAACATCCCATATACAACTGGAATGTCTTCCACTAGTATTTTGACATTGACCTTCTTATCGGAAAGTATAAAAGTGCTACCTAAACGTTGCTAACTTGACCATTGAGAGGTACTTATTTCATCTCCATGGAAAAATAACGAGCAACAATAGGGGAAAGGGTGAGACCAAGAACATGTGTAACTTTTGCAAGCATGATGTTATACAAGGCACCAAATTCAACTATATAGTTATTCAATTTGTATCCATTAAGCAAGAAGGAGATGTAGAATGGTTCAATTTTTCTAGAAGAGGAAGGTGTAAAGGTAAAAAGGTTATGAGATGTAGTATTGCTAAGATTGGGAAGTTATTATTTTACAACGAGGTCTGTGGAACATGAATTGTAATTAATTCCTTTAATAAACTAAAAGTTTATACAATTACTTGGGATGAGTTATTAAATGCTTAAATCTAGAAATTTAGACCTTAGACTTCTTTACATGTTCAAATATGTCAAATGAGACTCATATGAGGGTGAAGTTTTAGATGCGGTAGTGAGAGGCTGAATAATTCTTAGAATGTTATTGATACTATTTGTATTCATGTCAAGTACATTTCAATGTATAAATGGGGGTAGAACTTAGAAAAGGTGAGGTAGAGTTACCTATATTGGAAGATGTAGACGGCCATGGCGATCCTCCTTTTATTATTATGTTTTCTAGATTCGGCTCTTGAGGATCTTTAAATTTGTAAGAATTCTCCATCTATTGAGCCTTAGAATGGGTGAACACCACATAAGAATGACTATTCATACTAGAAATGGTTTCATCATCTTCATTATCTGAAGAAGAGATATATTCACTTTAGCTAATGTTTTTAGCAAAGCCAATCTCATCAAAGGCCAAAATTCCCTATTAATTTTCATATTGAATTTGAGCTTCATCGTACTCTTCTTTGGGATTTGTTTCGAATTGGATAAAAGACAAAAAAGAAAACATGGACCTCATTTATCTCATGGGGAGTACACCAGTGACTTATACGATTGGAAAATAAAGTCACATAACACACAAACAAGAATAAAAAAAAAAACACACAATGGGAAGGGAAAAACACAAAACAATAAGGAAAAACAACATAAATTAGCTATGGAATATGTGGGGATTATTAGAGATAGCAAGAACGAGAGGGGGTGAATCAGTGTGGATTAAAATTAATTTCCAAAGTTATACCAATTCACAATTTCTTAATTTGTGTAGTTACTATGTCATGTGAATTTTGTCTAACATATATTAGACAAAGAAAATTTGAACACAAAAATTATAGTTGGAAAATATTTTGGGGAAAAACCCACTTGAAACCAAGGCTTTATTAGGAACACCAATTCCAAATATTACAATGGTTTTGGTTGAGCACCCACTCAAAGATTTCCTAAGCACCCAATCAATGAATTTTAGCAAGCACCAACTTGTAAGGATCATGTACACTTAATTTAATCGATTCTAACTGATCTTTTGCAGAACCTACCCACAAAGAGGCTACAACCCGTTGAATATGCTAAGCTACTACTCAGACTTATTTTACAAACAAGATTTGATCATCTAGTTTCAAGATTGCTTACAAAATGGATGGTGATCAATTTTCTATATCTGTCTGTGTTCTCTCTTTCACTTTCTTCTCATTTGATTTGAACTCTTCTTGCTCAAAAAAATTGTTGCGCTAAATTTCTTCTCATATGATATATCTCTGCTTCACTTCATTTATCTACTATGCTCCTTCCTTTCTATCTCTCGCTTTACTATCTCAGCTCGTTTAACTTGAATGCATTATCTACTCACTTGAGAACCCACATGTATTGGTATCGAATTTCCTCTATATTGTTAATCAACCCATTCCAATGCTTCATTTAGCATGTCATATAATCTTCTTGCTTTGTCACCTGGAAATATGGTTCATTAAATGAATACAACTAACTCCATATTTTTCTCTTACTATATTCAACTTGATTTCACCTTTTTCTATGCATTCACCAAAAAATATTTATTAGCCAATACCTAAAAATAGATTTCTCATCTTTCTAGGATTTCTAACGTGATCAAGATGAGTGAGCCACTTTCTTATCTGATATTTAATTTTTCCTTGAAATCAAGAATCACATAGAGAACTACAACTGTATTTCCACAAAGTCAATGAACATTAAATGTTGACATTAGAACTATAGATTTCTTCATTCTTCATGGAGCTCAAGTTATATACTTAGCCGTAATCACCAGAAAATTGAATCACCATAAATTTTGGAGAAAAATCTCACTTTTCCATGTTTAAATCAATTTGATTATCCTCGAGCCCTGTCTAGTCCATATTTGGTCATTCCATGAATTTTATAATATTCTTTGACATTTTCCTTTGTATCACGACAAAATCTTTGTTCTCATGGATTGTATCCTTTCTTGGAGGCTTTTTCGCTTATCCACAGCTTTTATTTACTTCTCACAAATTTTATAATGTCATGCAGCTTTCCTCCTTATCTCATTACTTTCTTGCATCTTTTTCCCATGTCCATAGCTATTTTATTTCTATGTGCAACTTCTAAATTTATCCTCAGCTTTTTCTCTTTTCTCACGGATTCCTTTGAACTTCCCTTACTTCCATGGATTTTCCTTTAGTTCATCCTTGCTTATGTGAATCTTTCTTCACATTCACATCTTTACCTTTCTCTTATGTGGCTTGTCCTTTGGATTATTTTTTCTTTCCATCTTCATTCCTTAACCCGCAACCTTTGTTAAGCTTCCGCATATTATTCTAGAGTTCTGCAGCTTCTGCGGATTTCGGTGACTACTTCAAGACTTCATCAGCCTAACTCCTTATGTTCATGGATTTCACAATAATTGATTGAGTCCCTTATAACTTATCCTTGACCATATTTAAGACTCTATGAGTTGACTCTACCAATCAACCTTCATCTTTCTCGCTTTCTCACTTTACCAATTAACCCTTTTTCCATTGATGCAAGTGTTATCCAAATTCACCCCCAGGGTTGATTTGATAACATACATCAGAATTCTCAAGTCCCAGGCAAATGGATGGATTCAGGGAAAAAATCATGTTTCTAGGGTCCCCTCAGAATTTTTTCTAACTCTCCTGTCCAGGTTGAAAAGAGCAAGTTCTGAGAAAAGGTGAAAAGGCTGCAAAAAACAAGCTTGGGCTAGAAAAAATTGTGAAAATTGGCTAAGTCCTAGTCCTCGCAGTAGTCGGGACATGAGGGACATCTGGGCGCGAATCGGCCGAAAGGCCGCCAGCAGTCTACAGGGGCAAAGGAACATCCAGGCCGTCGGGACGCGTGGGACGCGGAAAGCTGGTTCGGCTGAAGGAGAAGAAAATTGACTAACTACTCTGGGACATTTGGGACATGAAGATGCGAAGGGCACAAACCGCCCGGTTCGGCTGAAAAGGAGAACTTTCGCACTAAGCAGTTGGGACATCTGGGCCACGAGGACGTGAAGGACGCGAAAAGGTGAAGCAGCCGAGAGCAAAGGAAGCCCATTTCGGGTGGTTCGGAAGAATTTGTCCCAGACAGTCCGGGATAGTTGGAACAAATGTACACGAAGGATGCGAACCAGCCGGTTCGGCTGAAACGGGAACTGCAAAGATCTTTGGGGCACAATTGGGACAAAGGGATGCATGGGACGCGGATAGCCAAAGGAGCCGAAAGCCAATCAAGCAACGCCACGTGTCATCACCGAATGAGGGACAAGGAAGCCCATTTCGGGTGGATCGGGAGTTTTTGTCCCAAATAGTTTGGGACATCCGGGACAGAGGGACGCGAAGGGCGCGAAAAGCCGGCAGACCCGCGGACCAATCAAATCATGACACGTGTCACAAGGGAGAAAGTCCAAAAGTCAAAGGGTGAGGTTTCAAGCACTGACCCGAGCCAATAAAAAGAGGACACGTGTCCAATGAAGTAGGGAAGGAGAGAGAATTATGCATCCAATCAGCGCTTGACACGTGTCATCCAGGTGGCAGAGTGCGGGAAAGATTTTCAAAACATGTTTTCACCTGTTTTGTGCCCTAAATCTTCAGATTGACATATCTTTTGATCCAGAGCTCGGATTTACACGTTCTTTATATCAACGAAAAGATTATGAAATTCTCTACGTGATTCTGGGGTTAATCTTGAATTTTGGTGCATTTTGGAGAGAGAAAATTGAGAAATGGATCTGACACGTGTTCATGGCCAGAAGTGACATTTCAGCGACCAGATTTACCGCAGAATGGGTCGCATTCTCTTGTAATTCAGTCAAAGTGACAGGGTATGGGTTTGTAAGGTCCCCCATGCCGTTTTAATGCATCTGTAGTCGAGGAGGGATGGGCTCTCATGTTTTTGTACGTTTTCTGTCCCCTAGGCTCGACCCTTGCACTGTAAAAGCCAGATTTGGCTCATTTCAAAAAAAGGAGGAACAATTTTTGACATAGCAACTTCTTCTTTCACCTCTTGTTTGTGTCTATTTGCTTGACAGAAATGTTTCACCACTCCTTTTGGTGCATCACCATCTTCGATTAGTTTCAATTTTTGCATTTATATCCCCGCCCCTTGCAATTTAGAGTAGGATTAGGATCTCGAACCTCTGTAGTTTTGTAAAATATAGATCTAAAACAGAGGAGTTTGAGGAACCACCTCTAACTGGAGATTCCTCTCTCGCCACAAGTCCCCACACTTGGAGAGAGGTTTCCATGTTGTGCAAATATGAATCAAACAAGGCCTCCTGCCAATAGACCATTCTAGCCCTATAATCCAAATGCCATATCTACCTCTAAGGCATTAGTGCCAACACAGAACAACATTGCTCAGGAATATGATTGGTGCTTTTCATGCAACGAGCCCCATAACCAATCCATGTGTTTCAATGGTGCTCTCAATCAAGCATTGATGGTGACAACTACTGGTGTGGAGGGCGAGGGCAGTCAAGGAAACAGTCAACAACAAGAAACATTCCAACAGCAATTAGCCCAAAATGGCACCACATTGGTGAACTGGCAAGCAAAAGATTTCTATGGCATGAATCAAGCAGTTTCTCAAAGTGTTGCAGCCAACACAAGGTCAAAGAGGAGAAATTTGGGTGAAGAATAGCCATTAGCCCTAGCCAATCCACAACCTTCCATGGCCCCACAAATGATCGGCAAGCAAGGTCCAGTTTTAAATGCACAAGGGAAGCCAAGAACAACTCTTAGGCCAACTCAAATACCAGCTGTTGCTGCCCACATGCAAGGGGTGAATGTGCAAACCAAGGGACAGCAGAGAGATCCTTCATCACCATTTAGTATCATTAATCAGATGAAGAAGACAAATGTCAATATATCTATGTGGGAATCCCTATCCATCCCAGGCCAAGGATATTTGCTATAAGCTTCCATGAAGGATTGGCCGATTTCAAATCAGCGGGTTCAGATGCAAGACAAAGTGCTTACAAACGCTGCCCATCCTAGGGGAAATCATGGAGGACAGCAAGGTAAGATGTTGAAGCCCCCTCCTTTCTATGTTTCGTTGATCATTGGAAATCAGCTAGTACACAATTGCATGATTGATTCCAGGGGCAAGTAGTTCACATGCCCCAAACATATAGCTGATCACTAGGGCTCCAAATGAAATAACATCTAAAGGGGTAGTGCAGCTAGATGGGACAACAATAGCAATAGTTGGAGTGATTAGAAGTTTGAGTCTTACCTTGCATGCATGTCCAAATGTTGTTGTTTTACAATATGTATCAATCATAGACCTTCCACCACTCTTTTCCCTTTACTTGTCAAGGGACTTCATAGCCAAGATTGGGGGGTATTTGTCTGTTGATTGGTCACACATGCAATTCAAAACAAGATATGGAACTAAGGCTACAATTAGGTCTGAACCTATTGCAAACTTCCATATTGAACCTTACACTCCAAGTCAGATTAATGCCAATTGCTCAAAGATATGATCAAGAAGATCACCCTAGCACTGATGAGGCTGACACCAAGGTTGGAAGTATCCCGGATCTAACTCTTGATGAATGGGCAAACAAGATACATGCTTTTGATCCCTATCAAGAAGTAGAAGAATCTGCGCTAGGAGTTTATTGTTTACATGAAGAGAATCAACCTCTCCCCAGCATCACCAAGCCGGATCACAAAGACAAGAATGAAGTATGGCAATTGTTCTTTGATGGGTCAAGGAGTAGACAAGGTGCAGGAGGAGGAGCTATGCTCATTTCACCACAAGGTATAAGGTATTACTCAGCCTTCCGTTTCCAGTTTTCCTGTTCAAACAACACGGCTGAGTATGAAGCCTTAATTCATGGACTGCACTGGGCAATGAAGAAAGGCATCAAGAATTTACAAGTATTTGGTGATAGTGAGCTGATCGTAAACCAAGTCAAAGGAAAAAATGCTACCAAAAATGATCTGTTGAAGAACTACAAAAATCGGGTATGGGATCTTATTGAAGATCTTGAAGCTTTTAGCATCAATTCCATCCCAAGAAAAAAGAATGAAGCCACTGACAGGCTAGCAGCAATTGGGGCTGCATTTGATGCTGTGGAAAGTATCAAAAGTGAAAAATCTCAGCCTCATATCAAATTGGTTGTGAGACCAGCTGTTCCGGATAACAACACAAGTTGGCAAGTCTTCGAGAATGATCGGCAAATTGTTAATTTCCTATAAGAAGAAGTGAGTTCTCTCGCCAGAATCAAGACAAGCCGCATCAGCAGATATGGTGACCAAGTGGTGCAAATGAGAACTAAAAAGTTACTAAAAGGCCTCATAACCTTGGAGTCACTCTTTAACCCAAATGATTAGTTCCGAAGGAGAAAGTGAACATTCAAGTAAAGGGTGAAGATTCAGAGCCTATTTTAGTGGAAGAAGGCAAAACATTGCAGATTGGCAAAGTAAGTACCTCACAAGAGAAATATGATTTTGTTCAGCTTTGTCAAGAGTTCCCAGATGTCTTTGCTTGGACTTACAAAGATCTAAGAGGTTTCAACCCAAAGTTGGCACAACATACTATTGAGCTGGATCCGGAATCCAAGCCTATCAGGCAAAAGCAAAGGCCAGTGAATCCCCATATTGAACCTCTCATGAGAAAAGAGTTAAGCAAGCTTATTAAGGCTAGTATCATCTTCCCCATCAAACACTCAAGTTGGGTCGCCAACTTAGTCCCAGTCAGAAAGAAGAATGGAGAGATCAGGTTGTGTGTCGACTTCAGAGATTTGAATAGAGCCTCTCTCAAGGATCATTATCCACTCCCTTCCATGGAGCAAATATTGCAGGTTGTAGCTGGTTCAGAAAGGTTTTCACTACTTGATGGCTACTCAGGCTACAATCAGATTATGGTGAGGGAGGAAGATCAGTTCAAGACAGCCTTCACAACTAAATGGGGCACATATGCTTACAAGAAGATGCCATTTGGGCTGTCCAATGCTGGTGCTACCTTTCAAAGGGCAATGGACATGGCATTCAAAGGCTTGATCAACAAGATAGTGCTGGTATACCTAGATGATATCACTATCTTCTCAAAGAATGCAACAGACCATCTCTTTCACCTCAGGCAAGTGTTTCAGAGGTGTAGAAAGTTTGGAGTGTCTTTGAATCCCAAGAAGTGCATCTTTCTTGCACATGAAGGAAAACTTCTAGGCCATATTGTCTCGAAAGAGGGACTGGCAATTGATCCAGAGAGGGTTGAAGCCATAAGAGCACTACCATTGCCAAGTCACAAGAAGGCTCTTCAAAGCTTCTTGGGAAGGATCAATTTTTTCCTGCAGGTTTGTCCCATATTTTGTAGCCCTTGTCAAGCCCATCACCAAAATGTTAAAGAAGAGCATGGCTTTTAAGTGGACAGCAGAAGGCAAGGAGAGTTTTGAAGCGATCAAAGAAGCTATCTCTCAAGCACCAACTCTCATCAACCCGGACTTCTCCAAGGATTTCATCCTCTATGCATTTGGAGGTAACGACACTATTTCTGCCATTTTGGTATAGCAGAACAAAGATAATGATGAGCAGCCGATTGCCTTCTTCAGCCAAAGTCTAGATGACTATGAGGTGAGGTACTCTTTTATTGAGAAGCATGTGCTTGTAGTAATCAGAAGCTTGAAGAAATTCAAGCATTTAATCTCAAACAACAAGGTCCAGTTGCTGGTCTCACATGCTGGAGTTAAGGACTTCCTCCTCAACAAGGATTTGAATGAGAAAAGGGCAGGTTGGATCACCCGTGTCATGGAATATGACATTGAGATCAAGATCACCAAGCTGGTAAGAGGGAAAGGATTGTGTGAGCAGCTGGTTTTGGGGAAGCAAAAAGAAGTATGCAACAAAGAAGAAACTGTTTTGACAGTCCAGGACAGCCATGAGCCAAGTGGCAATCATGAAGAAGACAATGCTTCCCCCACTCCTTGCTAGACCCAAGGTATTATGCACTTCCTAGGCACAGGCCTATGCCCCCAGAGATGAACAAGACCCAAAGGAGACACTTCAGATTGCAGGCTGTTCCGTATGCCATTGTTGATGGAGTTTTGTTCAAGAAAGATGTGAATGGAGTGTTGCTAAGATGCATTAGCACAAATCAGATTCAAAGGGTGTTGGAAGAGTTTCATGATGGACCAGCTGGTGGCCATTTTGCACCAAGAGTGACAACTCTAAAAATCATGAAGGCTGGTTATTATTGGCCTAAAATCTTCAGTGATTGCTATGCATGGATCAAGAGGTGTAAGAATTGTGCATTCTTCATAGGAAAAGAGAGACTTGCTGCCCTCCCATTGCATCCAATCTCAGTTGACCAACCATTCATGCAATGGGGTTTGGAATTCATTGGATTCATTAATCCCAATTCAAGCCAAGGGCACAAATGGATTTTGATAGCCACAGACTACTTCACCAAATGGACAGAAGCAGTAGCACTCAAAGAGGCGAATGAGTCTAGCATCTTAGACTTTTATGAGGGGATAACAACCAGATTTGGTGTACCTGCCACAATAATCTTTGATAATGCATTGGCATTCATTGGATCCAGGGTGACTGAGTGGGCTGTCAAGAACGGTATTTACCTAAGCACTTCATCGAACTATTACCCTCAGGGTAATGGCCAGGCCGAGTCTACAAACAAGAACTTGTTGAGGATCATTAGGAGGACTCTTGATGAGAATCGAGGTCTTGGCATACCAAACTGAAATCAGCCTTATGGGCTGATAGGATAACTCCCAAAAGATCCATAGGTAACTCTCCATTCAGGCTTGTCTATGGAAGAGAGGCAATCTTGCCCATGTCACTTGAGTTGCCAACGTTGGAACTCATGAAGCAGCTAGAGTTGCTAGAGTTTGAGCCCATGGAGGTGAGGTATGCAGAGTTGATGGAGTTGTAAGAGATCAGAAATCAGGCATCCCAAGCAATGGAAAAGGATCAAGCTTTGATCAAGAAGACCTTTGATAGGAAGGCCAAAGATAGATCTTTTCAAGTTGGAGATCTAGTGTTGAAATGGGATGTGGATAGAGCAAAATCGGAAGGCATTCAAAATTTGATGCCATTTGGAGTGGCCCATACATGGTCACAAAGTGCAAGAACAACAATGCTTTCCAATTGGCCTCATTGGATGGTGAAGAACTGCAGATTCCAGTCAATGGAATCTATCTCAAGCGTTGCTTCTAGAGGGAAGTTCACTACCTCTGTAAATATTAGATTAGATTTTCTTTCCTCCAAGTGCTTGTGCACATTGTTTTGCTGTAGGTTAGTTTTGTTTTCCCTAAGTGCTTTGGCACAGCTTGCTATCCATGAAGATGTTAAGCAGTCCTTGCTTTCATCAGGTGACATTCCATCTTCCTCCTTGCACATTCTGAGTCAGTTAGGGTTCTAAACAGAATATTTGATGACTCCATGCCCAATGGACTGCTTCAGGCAACTGGTATCTTCTACCTAGCAGGCAGGTATCCCCACTGAGTCGCCAAATTGTTATCCAAATTCACCCCCAGGGTTGATTTGATAACATACATCAGAATTCTCAAGTCCTAGGCAAATGGATGGATTCAGGGCAAAAATCATGTTTCTAGGGTCCCCTCAGAATTTTTCTAACTCTCCTGTCCAGGTTGAAAAGAGCAAGTTCTGAGAAAAGGTGAAAAGGCTGAAAAAAACAAGCTTGGGCCAGAAAAAATTGTGAAAATTGGCTAATTCCTAGTCCTCGCAGCAGTCGGGACATGAGGGACGTTTAGGCGCAAATCGGCCGAAAGGCCGCCAGGCAGTCTACAGGGAAAAGGAACATCCAGGCCGTCAGGACGCGTGGGATGCGGAAAGCTGGTTCGGTGAAGGAGAAGAAAATTGACTAACTGCTCTAGGACATTTGGGACATGAAGACGCTGAAGGGCGCGAACCGCCCGGTTCGGCCGAAAAGGAGAACTTTTGCACTAAGCAGTTGGGACATCTGGGCCACGAGGACGCGAAGGACGCGAAAAGGCAAAGCGGCCGAGAGTAAAGGAAGCCCATTTTGGGTGGTTCGGAAGAATTTGTCCCAGAAAGTCCTGGGACAGTTGGAACAAATGTACGCAAAGGACGCGAACCGGCCGGCAGGTTCGGCTGAAACGGGAACTGCAGACTAGGGCAGTTGGGACAAAGGGACGCGTGAGACGCGGATAGCCAAAGGAGCCGAAAGCCAATCAAGCAACGCCACATGTCATCGGCCGAATGAGGGATAAGGAAGCCCATTTCGGGTGGATCGGGATTTTTTGTCCCAAACAGTTTGGGACATCCGAGACAGAGGGATGGGAAGGGCGCGAAAAGCCGGGCAGACCCGCGGACTAATCGAATCACGACACATGTCACAAGGGAGAAAGTCCAAAGGTCAAAGGGTGAGGTTTCAAGCACTGACCTGAGCCAATAAAAAGAGGACACGTGTCCAATGAAGTAGGGAAGGAGAGAGAATTACGCATCCAATCAGCACTTGACACGTGTCATCCAGGTGGCAGAGCGCGGGAAAGATTTTCAAAACACGTTTTCACCTGTTTTGTGCCCTAAATCTTCAGATCGACATATCTTTCGATCCAGAGCTCAGATTTGCACGTTCTTTATATCAACGGAAAGCTTATGAAATTCTCTACGTGATTCTGGGGTTAATCTTGAATTTTGGTGTAGTCTGAGAGAGAAAATTGAGAAACAGATCTGACGCATGTTCATGGCCAGAAGTGACATTTCAGCGACCAGATTTAATGCAGAATGGGTCACATTCTCCTGTAATTCAGTCAAAGTGACAGGGTATGGGTTTGTAAGGTCCCCCATGCCATTTTAATGCATCTATAGTCAAGGAGGGATGGGCTCTCATGTTTTTGTACATTTTCTGTCCCCTGGGCTCGACCCTTGCACTGTAAAAGCCAGATTTGGCTCATTTCTAAAAAAGGAGGAACAATTTTTGACATAGCAACTTCTTCTTTCACCTCCAGCAGGTGGTTGATGCAAGAATCAGACCTCTCCAAAAGATTGTAACAGTTTTTACCTCTCTGAGGTTGTAATGCAGTGATTTGGGTACTGGAAATGATAATGCAAGCTTTGTGAATGGTTTTCAGTCCTTTGTTTGTATTATTTGCTTCATTTCAGATCCTAAGTTATATCTTATCAGTCTGTGTATGTTTCATGTTGCAAATCTCTGGTTTGTGTCTATTTTCTTGACAGAAATGTTTCACCACTCCTTTTGGTGCATCACCATCTTCAGTTAGTTTCAATTTTTGCATTTCTATCCCTGTCCCTTGCAATTTAGAGTAGGATTAGGATCTGAACCTCTGTAGTTTTGCAAAATATAGATCTAAATCAGAGGAGTTTGAGGAACCAGCCTCTAATATGGAGATTTCTCTCTCGCCTCACAAGTCCCCACACTTGGCGAGAGGTTTCCATGTTGTGCAATCACACTGGATGCTAGAGTGATCAACCTAGAAGCCCGATCTGCATCCAGTGGGGTCTTGAGTCTCGCAATACAATGACAGCAAGTTGACATCAATGACAACACATATGATAATAACAAAGGTCTAATAATCTCCCCATTTTTCATTGATGTAAAAACCTCCACACTTCAATACCGTAGAAACCTATACCATTTTGATGGAAAAACAATAATTGCATTCTTGGTTTCTAAAAGTACTTTGTAAATCTACTTTGGTAGATTTTTGGTTTCAACTTCTCTCCCCTTTCTATATGTCCTGTTTGGTTTCGACTTGAGATTCTCTCCCCTTTTAAAAAATGACAAAGGGACATCTATGCCACATAAAGGTTAAAATGTAGGAAAGTTGCATATTGTGTGTTCCTCCCTCATGAAACTCCCCGGGCACATTCTTTTGATCCATATGACCAGATATGCTTGTGGAATTGCTCCCCCTAGGTTGATGCATACTTTGATAATCTTGAGCTAGTAAACTAGCCCCCTATCAAAAATATTTTTTTACACTGATTAGGAGCTGATATTATCTAAGAATTCCCCCTAACTTTATCTACACACCTTCTAGTTGTTGGTGAGATCAACAATGACCCCCAATTCATTTCTTAAGTGCTCAAAATTAGCTTTTGGTAGTGGTTTGGTCATAATATCTGCAATTTCTTCTTTTGTGCTCACATATTCTAGATTGATTTTCTTGTCATTCACTTGTTCCCTTAAGAAATGATATCTAATTAGAATTTGTTTGGTCTTTTAGTGGAACATGGGGTTCATAGAGATGCTTATTACACTTGTGCTCTCACAAAATAAGGGAATTAGACTATCAAACCTTGTAATCTTCCAATGTCTGCTTCATCCATAAAAATTGAGTGTAGAACATTGTAGAAATTATATATTATAATTCAAATGCTAAGAGATCCATTGAGATTTCTTCTTTCTTAGCCAAGAGACTAAAAAATTTCCAACAAAGAATGATCCGTTGCTTGTACTTTTCTTATCATCAACACTTCCTTCCCAATCTGCATCTGTATGCTTTTATGATAAAGTCATTGATTTTGGGGTACCAAATTCCATATTCAATTGCTCCCATGAGTTATCTCATTATTATTTTGACTACTTTGAGGTGTGTTTCCCTTGGATCTTCTTAAAATATTCCAACTAGACCCACCACCTACATAATGTCAAGTCTTGATGTTGTGGAGTAAAGTAAACTACCTATCATGGATCTGTATAAAGTTTTGTCTACTTTTGGTGAGTTAAAATATCTACTCATCTTGTATTCTACTTATATTGGTGTCCCTATAACTCTACAATATTCCATCATAAGCCTTTTCAACATTTCTTTGATATATTTGGTTTGGGATATGAATATACTCTTGTTTGATTGACTGATTTACAAGTACAAGAAGAATGAAATATCTCCCAAAATGGAAATTTCAAATTCTTATTTCATCATATCAGAAAATTTATGTCATTTTATCATAGTATCCTCCAAAAATAATGTCATCCACATATACAATAACAATCAATAGATGATCTTCTTCTTCCTTGATGTAGAGATTACTATCAACAACACCTTTTTTGAAACCTTTCTCAATGAGGTATGAATCTATTCTATTGTATCAAGCTCTAGTAGCTTGTTTCAGTCCAAACAACACCCTTTTCAACCTTCACACAGTCTTTATCTTCAGTTATTGAAAATCCATCAGGTTGTTCAATATATACCTCTTCATTCAGAAGACCATTGAGAAAATCTGATTTCACATCCATCTGAAATACTCTTATCTTCTTGTAAGCCACATAAGCTAAGAATACTCTTATTTCTTCCATCCTTGCCACTGGTGTAAATGTTTCATCAAATTTGATTCCTTCCATTTGTGCATATCCTTTGCACACAAGTCTTTCCTTATTTCTTGTTACTTCTCCCTTTTCATTCAACTTGTTTCTAAATACCCATTTTGTTCCAATTACATTCTTGTCTTATGGTTTGGGTACAAGCTCCCATGTTTCATTCTTTTCAATCTGATCAAGTTCTTCATTCATTGTGTCTACCCAATGTTGATCCTTACTTGCTTCTACAACGCTTTTGGGTTCTACCATGGATAGGAGTGTTATATCTTCATGATTTTGTTGATCTCTTAGCCTTCTTCTAGTTAGAATGTTACCTTCTTTATTTCCAATGATCTAATTTATTGAATGACACCTTTTGACTTACCTTGATGATGCCTTGAAGTCTGACTTTATTCCTCTTCATCTACTTTTTCATGAAGACTATCCATTTCATAATCATCTTCTTATTCTTCATGACCACTATTGTATTGAGTTCTCTACTTGGGATTTTCATCCACCTTAACATTTGTTCTTTCTACAATATTCTGTAACCTTTTATTGTAGCACCTTTGTAAGATGGGCTAACTATTGAGTAGCCAATAAATATACTTCACCACACCTAGATTCAAATTTTCCCAAGTTATCGTCATCTCTTTTGATGTAACATTTACTTCCAAACACTCTTATGTGTTTCACATTTGCAGGCATGTTCTTCCACAATTTATAAGGTTTCTTGTCATTATTTACTCTCAATTGAGATCTGCTTTTAATATGTAGGCTGATGTGTATACCACTTCACTCCAATATTATCAGGTAATTTGGATTCATTCAACATTATTCTCGCCATTTCTTGCACAATTCTTTTTCTTTCTCTCAATAACTCCATTCTGCTGAGGTGTTCTAGTGGATGAGAATTTTCTTCTAATTCCATGTTCTTCACAAAATTCATCAAATTCATTGGAATAGAATTCTCCACCTTTGTTTGATCTTAAACATTTGATCTTCTTGTTTTTCTCATTCTCTACTAGTGCTTTGAATTTCTTGAATCTTTCTAAAGATTCTGAATTTTTTTTTAAACATGACACCCATGTCATTCTAGTGTAATCATCTATCGAAACATGAAATACACCTCACCTTTTATACTCCCAATTTTGGTAGGATGAAAAAGATATATATGAATTAACTCCAGAGGTCTGGTTGTGGAGTATTCTTTTGACTTGAAAGATCTTCTTGTTTGTTTACCATGCAAACATTTCTTAAAAGTATATCTCATTGGTTTTACAATTTTTGGCATATGTTTCACACACCCTTTAATACTTAGTTTTACCATATTCTCAAAGCTCATGTGTCCAAGCCTCATGTGCCACAACCAACTGTAATCAACCTTACTTGTGAAGCATTTTTCATTATTTATTTCATTTAGCACATACATGTTGTTCTTTTTCCTTTTGTCTTTTGTAACTTTCTTTCATGTTTTTCCATTGATGATATCACAACCTTTTTCATGGAAGATCAGATTGTATCCCCTTTTGCACATTTGACTCACACTTAACAGATTGTGCTTGAGGCCTTCAACATATAGAACATTTTCTGTGATAGTCTTTCCATTATCTAGACTCAAGGTTCCTTTTCTAATTATGTTTGCTGAATTGTTATCACCAAATATCACAACACCCGATGCATTGTTTGATAGTGAAATGAATTTTATTTTTTCACCTATCATATGACTAGAGCATCCACTATCCAGATACCATATTTTATCTTCATTTTTCACATGAAATGCAGTTTGTACTATTGAGAATGAATCTTTTATTTTGTTTTCATATTTCTTTACAACATACACCCATTTCTCTTATCTAGGGGGTTCTTGTTTACTTATTGATGCCTCATTTATTTTCTTGTAATAATTGTAGTGGACATCATTATAGTTCAATCTAGTGCGGATGGGCCAAAGTTTCTTCTATAGCCTCTAGAGAATTTTCTACACTTAGCAACCTTATGTCCAAATTGATTACATGAATGACAATAGAGATAGAAGGAATTTGTGTACATTATTACATAGGTGATCCAAGGATCAGTAGTCCTTCTCTTGGAATATTTGTTGAACTCTTTATTTACATCATAAGAGATGCTTAGAATTGACGTAGTCTTGTTTCCTTCATTCTTTGGAGGTTCCTTTTCCTTATTTTATTCCTTGAATCCAATCCCATACTTATCATTTGTATTATGTTGGGCACTTAGTATACCAATAAAAACATTGCAACTCTTTTGTAGCTTTTTATACACAATCGCTTTATTCTCATTTGTTCCATATAAATTTTTAGTCACTCTCATTTTGAGTTCATTTTTGTGCACTCATCCTCCTTTGATTTGTAAGAGTTTGAGATATTTTCAAGTTGATTTTAAATATATTTGAGCTCATTAGCCTCTTCTTCTTCTCTTAGAGTTTGTCTTTCTTCAAAGATGTAGATTTTTTCTTCATAATATTTTAGTGTGCACCTTAGCTTTTGATTCTTTCTTCTACATAGTTTCAATTCTTCAAGAGCACATACTAATTCAGCTTCAAGGTTTACTTTAGCTTCTTCTTCATCAGATTCTTCAAATTCAATTGTATTCTTTCCTTTGGAGATGCATTCTTTAGGTGCATCCATGGCCATAAAAAAACATTCAGAATGATCTTCATCATTTTCATTTTCAGAGCTTCTTGAGTTTCTTGAATCAGATTCACTTGATTCTTATTTTGAATAGAAGTTCCTTTTGTTCTTAAAGAAATTCTTCTTGCTATTTTTATTTTTATATCTAGTTTCTCTCTTGTTGTTTTTATGATTATCCTCTTCATGTTTAGACTGAGCTTCTTTAATTTTGTTTAGACATTTAACAGAAAAATGACCTACTTGTCCACATGTGAAGAATTTGAAAGGGATTTTTCCTTTATACTTACCTAAACCTCTTTTCAGTCTTCTTACGAACATTACTTCAATCATTCATCATCTAACTCGTCTTATGAAACTAATTCTACTTCTTCTTTTTCATTGAATGGATTTATTTATTGACCTTGAATACTACTTATTTCTTAGTAGTCTTGGATCCAATAGTCCTCATCTCATATGCTAAAAGAGTTCTCTATAATTCATCCATTGTGAGAGTCTTCATGTCTTTGGATTCTTCTATAGCTAAAACCTTTGCATCATACTTGTTAGTCAGAGATCTCATAATCTTTTGGACTATAACAAATTCTTCTAGTTTCTCACCTAGGCCTCTAATCATATTTATAACTTCATCTATTCTTTGCATGTAGGTTGTTATGCTCTCATCATCCTTCATCTTCAGATTCTTGAATTGAGCTTTGTAGGTTTGTAACTTTTCTAGCTTGAATTTTTCATCTCCTTCATAAATAATTTGAAGTTTGGTCCATATCTCCTTTATTGTTGTGCAGTGCATAAATTTTACAAACTCTATTTCAGTCAGAGCGACATAGAATGGCATTCATTGCTCTTGAGTTGTATTCATATTGTGCATTGTCGATGAATAAGTGATTGGTATGGCTAGAGGTTTGTATCCTTTCTCAATGTGTTCCCAGATATCGAAACCAAGTGACATTGGATATGTTTTCAATCTTATTCTCCAAAATGAATAGTTTGTTCCAATGAAGAGAGGTGGTCTTGATAGAGATAAGCCACCTTGAGCCTAATTTATGCCATGATTGTGAAAAGAGGATCTCCTTACAAATGTTAATATTTTGATAGAAGGAATCACTTTAATACAAATTATTAGAGATCACAAGCAATGAGAGGGGGATAAATCAGCGTGGATTAAAATTAATTTCCCAAGTTTTACCAATTCACAATTTCTTAATTTTTACAACTATTATGTCATGCACATTTTGTCAAACATATACTAGACAATAAAAATTTGACCACAAAATTTATAGTGGGAAACCCTTTTAGGGGAAAAATCCACTTGAAACGAAGGATTTATTAGGAACACCAATTCCAAATCTTACAATGGGTTTTGTTAAGCACCCACTCAACCTGTGAAGAACCCACTTCACAACTTCAAGCACCCACTCGGTGAATTTTAGCAAGCACCAACTTGCAAGGAGCATGTACACCTAATTTAATCAGCTACAACTAATATTTTGTAGGAACCTACCCAAAAATATGCTACAACCCGCTGAATATGCTAAAATACTACTTAGACTTATTTTACATACAAGATTTGACCATCTAGTTTCAAGATTGATTACACAATGGATTATGATCACTTTTTTGTATCTCTCTGTGTTCTCTCTTTCACTTTATTCTCCTCATTTGATTAGAAATCTTCTTGCTCAAACAATCATGTCACACTAATGTTCTTCTCATATGATATATCTTCTCCATTTCATCTATCTACTCTGCTCTCTCTCTCTCTCTCTCTCTCTCTCTCTCTCTCTCTCTCTCTCTCTCTCTCTTCTTTTTATTATGTGGCTCCTTTAGCTTGAATGCATCGTCTACTCGCTTGAGTAACCACACATATTGGTACTAAATTTCCTCTCTTATTGTTAATCAACCCATTCCAATGCTTTATTTAGCGTTTCATGTAATATTATTATTTTGTCTCCTAGAAATATAGTCCATTAAATGAACACACCTAACTCCAAATTTTTCTTGCTATATTTGGCTATATTTCACCTTTTCTATGCATTTACCAAAAATATTTATTAGCCAATACCTAAAATAGATTTCTCATCTTTCTAGGATTTCCAACGTGATCAAGATGAGCAAGATGATTTCTTCTCTGATATTTAATTTTACCTTGAAATTAGGAATCACATAGAGAAATGCAACTATATTTCCACAAAGTCAATGAGCATTAAATGTTGACAACTGGAACTGTAGATTTTTTTGTTCTTCATGGAGCTCAAGTTGTATACTCAACCACAATCACCAGATAATCAAATCACCATATTTTTTATAGAAAAAATATCACTTGTCCATATTTAAATCAATTTTATTATCCCTGATCCATGTCCAATCCATATTTTCTCATTCCATGACTCTTATAAGCTTCTTTTACATTTTCCTATGTATCATGGAAAAATCCTTATTTTATGGATTTTCCTTTCTTGAAAGCTTTTCAGTTATACATGGATTTTTTTTGCTTCTCATGGATTTTTATAATGTTACATGGCTTTCATCCTTGTCTATTTACTTCCCGTGGATTTTTCCCATGTCCACGGATATTTTATTTTATGTGGGTATTCTATAGTTCTCCTCGAATTTTCTCTTTTCTCATGGCTTCCTCCAAACTTCCCTTACTTCTACAAATTTACCTTTAGTTCATCCTTTCTTGTGTGGCTATTCCTTCATATTTGCGGCTTCACCTTTCTCATCTGTGGCTTGTCCTTTGGCTTCTTTTTGCTTTGCAGATTCATTCCTTTACCTATGGCCTTTGCTAAGTTGTCCTAGCTTCTTCAAGAGTTATGTGGCTTCCCTGTATACTTCGACGAATACTTCAAGACTTTGGCAGCTAACTCCTTATGTCTATGGCTTTCACAAGAGTTGATTAAGTCTCGTAGAACTTATCCTTAACCATCTTGAAGCCTCTATGAGTTGACACTACCAATCAACCTTCATCTTTCTCACTTGCTCACTTTACCAATTAACCCTTTTTGCCATCAATGTAACTTGACATCAATGACAACACATATGACAATGAAAAAGGTCTAACATGGATATCATGCTTTCACTATATTAAGTTTTCTCTTTTGGATGCTATCCATGCACGAGAATTTTGTTGTTCCGTAAATCCATTGATTATTTAATGAGGTAAGACCCTTCCTCAACTTCTTAGGAAAGACATGTGTTGAAATAGGTCTCTAGGTACCCTAAAAGAAGGAATTTACATGTATTCTCTTGAGAAATTTATCATAACTCCTCTTTCAACTGAATATAAATATAAATAGTTCACTTTTCTTGCTACCCTAAAAATCCATTTTAGGTTTCCAATCCATTGTTGTTGTTAGGAATTATGTCATTTTCATTGTCATTGATGTGAAGTAACATTGATATCAAAGTGTGTCTTGAGTGCAAGATGTTTTCCAAAAGGAATAGGAATCATGATGAGGTTTCATTCATCAAGATGAGTGAAGGTTGATTAGTAGAGTGGTGAAATGTCTTGGCATCTAGGTTCGATTACATGTTCTTGGTACATGGTTCAAGATTTTATGGTCATGGTGTGAGATTCAAAGGTTATCCAAGGTTGCTATATGATATTACATGTTCAAGAAGATGTTTTAGAGGTGTATTGGTTTCTGCAAGGTGGTGATCAAGTCTATTTTTGTGAAAGCATATGTTGAAGAAGCCATTCTAGGCCTAGTCCTAGACGTATTCTAAACATATCATGAAGTATGGAGTATAATAGGCCAAGGTAAATGTTGACTAGAATTAGTATGCCGAAGTGATAGAGGCACTTGAGAACATGGTACAAAATAAGAGGGCACATAGATGCACACAGAAGAACAACAGATACAAGGTGTTCCAAGGGAAATTTGGAGTTCGGACTTAGCCCTTTTGCATACATGAGCTAAGAATGGATTGAATTGTTGAACATGTTTTGATATAAGACTTGGAAGACATGCCAAGCTATTTTGGGACTAAGAGGAAGATGAAGCACCATGTGGAGTTATAACTAATAATAGGATTAGATCTAGAGTTATTTATAGGAAGTCTATTATTAGTGAAGCTTGTATGCTTATGTAGTTACTTTTGTAGTGGCACATGACTATTATTATCATGCAACCTATTTTGAGAGTACATGAGTAGTGAAGGGAAAGTCCCCACTACCTATATATATGTATTGATTTACATGGTTTAGAGGGCGAGATCATGTTATGTTAGAGTTATGTTATTGGTATACCTTTGCGCATGACTTTATGATGGTAATTGTGGTCTATTCATCTATTGTGTTTTGATGAATTAATACGTTGTTGATATATATGTTATTGGTTATTGTATGGTAAATTTTATCTTGATCCTTGTTTTATTTTTATGCATCGTGTAGTGAGTTGATACTTACTATATCTAATATTTAATTTTATGTTATGATTATGGAATATATGTTCATCCACGCTAACAAATTGATAAGGCTGACATAAAAGTGGGACTTGGTACCTTTGTGAGCTTCGAGTGAGTGCTCAAATCTTTCTTAATGATGTGTTAGTGTGTATAGGGTTTGGGTAAGAAAATAGACTGCATTTTGGTTCCATTACCAGGACCTCTTTTCAAATCAGTTACAAGGATGTTATATAATGAAGATGTATCAGTTAGTTTTGGCCAGTTTGAAAGTTGGGTAGAAAATTTAGATGAAGAGTTTGCTCATAGATATAGTATTGAACCTGAATTTGATTTTTATGCATGGGTTGAAGAACATTTGTATCATGAAATACATGACATGTTATTTTTTTATTTTCCTATATAATTGTATGAGTGGTTGGTAACATATACATCAAAGAGAAATTGGAGATATAGAACAATTGTTTGGACACAAAAAGACTACCATAATTGACATGATGTTGATTTGACTTGGACACACACTGTAGATCATTGGTGGAGTGTTTTTTACACGCTTACACTTTCGAGTACATTTTTTCCACTTATTATTATCGAGAGGTTGCTAAGTTTTAGTTATTGTAGGAACCCATAGGATCTTATTTACACATTATCCCTTTAGAAATTAAGATCTTGATTATAAATCTAGATTTGGAAGAACGTCTTATGGCTAGCTAAACCCCACTTTGTAAATAGGGGAAGGCACAAGTGTGGTGAGAGATGGTAGACCTAGTGACATAAAGGTAGAGAGAATAAAGGTGACTTAATTATAATGAAACGCAAGAGAGAATTGATGAAGATATGTAACATTGAGGAGTCTTTGGATTTAAGGAGAGAGATGGCTCAAGAAGGATTTGGGGCTCACGTGGAAGATGTGGAGCTAGAGAATCTAGTTCTCCCATCCTTAGGAAAGCATGGTAGAAGATCCCCTTTGGCTTCTAATGAGAGTGTTTCTAAGGAAGAATGATTAAGAGATGTGGGCACACATCTGATCCAACCAGGTGACCTAGCCATTGCACTTGGTGTTCTAATTCCTAAAATAGTTATTGAGAATCAAGCTAGTGTAGATGTTTCAGTAGCAATAGGTAGATTTAATTTTCCTTTAAATATAGGAGTTTCTCATATGGCCGCACAACCTTCTTTATTTTGTGGTCCTATTGGCGGTATATTTTTTGGGCATCTTCGAGGTAAAATGTGGGTGCGTAAAACATTGGTAATATTTCTAGAAGTAGAATGAATTTGCGAGACGATGGGAGTTTAATTTAGTACAACTATTGGAACAAAATGTATCACACTCTCTGGTTTAGTTCCAACTATAGGAGGAGGATCAAGTTGATCCGGTGGTTCTGGAGGTGGAGGGAATACTGGAGGTAATACATGTTTTAGATCTAGTGGGCATGGTCTACACCAACCCCAACAAGTTTATTACGAGATGTCTCTTTATCCACCGTAGTACGAGGTATTGAAGATACAACTAAGCATGTACACATGTGTGAAATACTATGGCGCACTAAGGGAATCACATATCATAAGCGTAAGGAAAGTCATTTTGCTACTACTTTGAAAGGGCGCGCACATAGTTAGTATAAGAGGTATGATCTAAACCATAATTGTGTAGACTAAAATGCATTGCATGATACTAGCTTAGATGAGTTCTATATACCTAAGTTTGAACAAAAGAGCATCATTGCGCTTTGAAGGACATTAAATAGGGCATGGCTGAGAGCATAAGGGAGTATGATGCATGATTTAAAACTTTATTATCCAAGTTGTCTTACGATATTCACTCTTGCCAACATGCATAGTGATTTGTTGGTAGTTTGATCACACCTTTCAGAAGGATTCTCTCACATACATAATCCTTTACCGATCTAAGTAAAGAATTAGAGGTAGATCTATGTATTGAGAAAATTGGGAGTGTAGAGACTAGAGTTAGCCTTTGTTTTTAGAGGTGTAGATAACATCCATGGTGAAATAGTTGGAAACATTATCAGCTAATTCAGCCCATGAGACGCATACTAGTTTTTGGTGTACGGAATGTGATGTGGAAGGAAATACTAAGGATAATTTCCCTCCTAAATAGGTGTGCACCATGTTACTGGAATGTGAGATTTGTCACTTAGATCATGATTTAAGTAGGTGCCCCTTGTTGCAGCATGCAATAAGGAAGAACGTGTCTTGTTATTGTAAGATTTGTAAGTCTACCACTCATGATATAGAGAATTATAGGTTGATTTATCATATTCATGAGGCTATTGAGACCGGTGTACAATAGACCAAGATTGCAAAAATTTCTAAGTAACAAGATGAACAGCATAATCATCATCATAATGAAGGGCACTCTGATGGAGGCGGTAGAGGTAGAGGTTACCGTGGAGGATTCAGAGGTCATGGTCGTGGTAGTGGAAGAGGTGACTTCCCTTGTGGAACCTATTTTACATGTGGATCCCTTGATCATTATAGGCGCAAATGCCCCTAGAACATTATTTTCTCATGGTGTGGAAAGAATCACAAGTTTGAGGAATTCTGGATTTGTATGAGCATATGAGAAAACAACACAATTAGGATAAAGGCATGGGAATGGTTAGAGTACAACATGTTGTGGAAGCTCATTGGATGCCAAAGTTAGAACGTGACCCTAATATGATACCTGTGTTGGTGACTACACGTATTGAGGCTACACACACTCATGAAGTTCCGAAGGAGAAACTTGTTATTACAAAACAAGAGGTATTGCATGTGAAGTATCCAGATTTTCCCATTAGAATGAATTCTATCAAGAAACTATGGAGCTTATTAGAAACTTGCAAGGTGAGATATAATTCTTAAAGGATCAGTCATGGAAACTAGAGTAGGTGAAGGTAGTTGAGCTCCCTCAGAAATACATTGATGACTTAAAGTAGGTTTGTAAGATGTTGCACCAAGAAAACATCATTCCTTTGTTAGGGGAATGGTTAAGGGAGAAGGTATTATGTGTTGGATTTGAGCACAAGAGACAAATATTACATACAAACATACCTCCTCATAGTCTTCAATATGATAAAGAGATCACCTTAAATGCAATTGTTGATGGATGGATGTTGAGTAATATTTTGATTGATACAGTGTAGAAGTGAATGTACTCACTTTGGATGCATGGAATCAGATGGGGAGACCACCATTACAACCATCTTCAAATGTGTTGTATATGGTGAATAGGACTAAAGCCACACCCATTGGATTATTGAAGGATGCCATTACTACTATACAAGGGCCAAGTTTACTAGGGAATTTGAGGTCTTAGCACTTGTAAAATTAGATAGTTTTCTAGCATTTCTTGGGCGCCCTTGGTGTTACAAAAATAATGTTGATCTGTGCTTTAATAAATGTTATATTAGTTTTGAGAACAAAGAAGAGCACGTGATTATTCCTTTGACAGATGGGAAGGTTTCCTCGTATGTAGAATCTTATAGTGAAGAGGATCTTAATAGGATATACACATGTAAATTTAGATATTATGGAGTTCTCGAGCCATCTAAGGAAGGTATTATTTAGTGGGATGATGCTCATTGTATGAGTGATATAACCAAGATTTCCTCTAAGAAATAGGTGCATGAAATACATGAAATGGTCAAGGGATATCAATAACACAAGTTACTCATGTAATCATACCACGTATGATTAGGTTCTTGGGTCATAACCAAGTACCTTGGTACATTAGTGAAGGAAACCCCGACATATTTCTATGCGCCATGGAAGCTTAGTGGAAATATCAAGTAGAAAGAAGAAATATGTTGACTTATACCCCGTGCGTAACATATGTGTTTTTGTGGACTACACACAGAGATAACCTTTTGGAGTGGTGAGAAGTGAGAATATCCTTCTCTACTAGGTTTCTGAGGAACAATGTACCTTCATAGATTTACAAATACCATGGGAAGGATTATGCTTTACATCATGTTCAGAAGTGTGAGACACTCTAGAATGAGGGGAATGAGGCCTTTCCGCCATCACTCTGGGTATATAAGTTCTATGCCACTCTATGTGGTTGTGCACGTATATAGTATGTGCACGAAATTTTAACTATAGCAATAATTAATTGCTAGGAGATGACCTCAGGCATAATTTAGACCTTTGATTACTTTTCTATTAAACCCTTAATGAATGAAGCATTACAGATTATAAAGAACCTTACGATGCGGGATAATGAAAAGGTTGAGGAAATCTGTTAGATATGTTTGGAGAGTTAGAATTAGAGGCGCGCTTTGAAGTATAAAATACATACGAGGAACATCTTGTGTGTGCATTCCTAGAAAAAGAAAAGGGTAAACTTGTTTATATTATTAATGATGAAGAGGTAGAAAATATGAATGTTGAACACACATTAGGTATGCACAAGGTTTTGTATAGTGCTAATGAAAAGGTGTGTGCTTATCATACATCTATGAAAATAAAGAAGGTCAATGTTGGGATAGATGCATAACCTAAAGAGGCTATTATTGGTGACTATTGGTCTAAACAAGAGGTGTCAAAGATTATTGAACTACTTCATGACTTCAAGGACTTATTTTCATGAGGATAACATGAGTTGAAGGGGGCGCAACCCTCTTTTGGTGAGATTAGGATCAAGTTAAAGGAAGGTGTGTGCTTGGTTAGGAAGAGTCCTTATAAGGTGAATCCTAATCTGCTTGTCAAAGTTAAGGAAGAAATTTATAAGATGTTGAAATCTAGAGTCTTTGAACCCATTGAGGAATCAAAGTGGGTTAGCCCCACGGTGATAATTATAAATAAATATGGTACGATAAAGATCTGTGTGGAATAAAGAGAGTTGAATATTACTTGTGTCATAGATCCTTTTCCCACACCATTTATAGAGGTAATCTTGGAAGGTATTGTAGGGCGTGAAATCTACTCTTTCACTAATGGATTTTCTAGTTATCATCAAAAAGTGCAGATTACTAAAGAAGACCGAGAAAATAAAAATTCACCTCTACGTGGGGAAGATTTGTATATATAGTTATGCCCTTTAGGTTGAAGAATGTGCCTATAGTCTTTTCCCACATTATTGTGAAAGCATTTGAAGACTTTATAAGTTTTTTTATAGGTTTATTTGGATGATTAAACGGTATATGTGTTGGTAAAGGATCACCGAGACAACTTGAGGCTCATGTTTGAGAGGTACATAAATTTAAGCATCTCTTTGAATATTAAGAAGTGTATCTTTGCTACACCCTTTGGAACTTTGCTGGGACACATCATTTGCAAAGAATGCCTATTGGTAGATCTTGCTAAGCTTGTTGTTATTTTGGGCTTAGATGAGCCTACCAATTAGAGTGAGGTGCATGGATTCTCGGGACATACAAAAGTTATTACCCAAAATTCATTAAGGTATATGATAATATTGATGTGACCTTCAAAAATTATTTAGGAGTAAAGGAAAGTTTCATTAGGATGAGGCGTAACAAATAGCTTTTGAGATATTAAAGGAAAGACTTACTTTTGCACTGTTGTCAAAATTTTACCCCCAGGGTAAATTTGATAACATGCATCGAATATTCAAGTCCCGAACAAGTAGATCGATTCAAGGCCCAAAAATCATGTTTCTGGGGTCCCCTCAGGTTCTTTCTAACTCTCCTGCAAGAAGAAATCCTAATAAGTTCAAGAAATTGAAAAAAAATGCAGAAAATAAGCTTGGTGCCGAAATACAGAGAAAATCGGCTAAGTCCTAGTCCAGGCGGTCCTAGGGACAGTTGGGACGTAAAAGCACGAATCGGCCAAAAGGCCACAAGGTGGTCTACAGAGCAAAGGGACATCCGGGCCACGGGGATGTGCGGGACGTGAAAAGGTGAAGTGGCCGAGAGCAAAGGAAGCCCATTTCGGGCGGTTCGGAAGAATTTGTCCTAGACAGTCTAGGACAATTGGGACAAAGGGATGCGTGGGACGTGAAAAGCTGAAGGAGCTGAGAGACAATGGAAATGTGCCACATGTCTTCACCTCAAAGAGGGATAAGGAAGCCCGAAATTAGGTGGATTGGAGAAATTTGTCCCAGACGGTTTGGGACAGTGGGCCAAAAGGACGCGAGGGATGCGAAAAGCCGGGAGGCCCGCGGACGAATCAGGAAACACCATGTGTCGTAAGGCGGGGAAGTTCGAGCTCGGGGAAGACTTAGAAAAATTTGACAAAGTCTTGGGCCAAAAGATTAAAAGACAAGGATGACCCCGCGCCCCGTCCTCCAACCAGATCATGCCACGTGTCCCAAATGGCGGGGGCGCGGGGAAAAAATGGAAAATTTCCCAAAGTGATAAAAATGTCAAAATTTCAAAGGGAAAACCATGGAAAGGTAGAGGAGAGAGAATTACATGGCCAACCAGTGCCTGACACGTGTCATCCAAGTGGCAGAGCGTGAGAAAAATTCAAAATCCATTTCGGCCTGTTTTTTGCCCTAAATCTTCAGATCGCCATAACTTTCGATCCAGAGCTCGAATTTTCACGTTCTTTATATCAATGGAAAGCTGGTGAAATGATCTACATGATTCTGGGGTTAATCTTGCATTTTGATGCAGTTTAGAGAGAGAAAATCAATAAAAATCTCTGACGCGTGGTAATGACCAGAAGTGACTTTTCAACAACTAGTTTAATGCACATGGGTCGCATTCTTCTTCAGCATGGCCAGAACTGATGTTTTAACAACTAATTTAATGCACATGGGTCGCATTCCTCTTCAGCTTGGCCAGAAGTGATGTTTCAACCACCGATTTTAATGAAGAATGCGTTTTGGTAAATGGTTGGGGCTGCTTGCACGTTTTCCTATGTTTTCTCTCTCCTGGGCTCGACCCATGCAATGTAAAGGCCAGATTTGGCTCATTTCTGGAAAATAGATTACAAGTTGTTCATCTTTTCAGCTCTGCCCTCCCTTCTTTTCTTCTCCAGGGTTGAAAATGGAGTTCGAACCTCCTCCCTTGCTCTGTAATGGCGTTTTTGCCTTTTACTATTGAAATGATGTTCTGTGCAAACTTCTGAAGCAACAAAAACATGTTTTGTGATGCATCTGTCCATCCTTGCTCATTTTTTGCTTGTTTTCTTCTTGCCTCTCTTCATTGTAGGTATTTGTGCAAGTTTGAATGTTCATTGCAGGTCTGGAGCTGTGTTCATGGAGTTTTGGGACATTTTCTGTGTGAAATCTATCCTTGGGCCTGTGATGCATCTGTCCATCCTTCCCATTGCTCACCTCTCCTTGTTCCATGGTAGTTTTGATAGATGTTCAACATTCTCCTTCTCTGGTGTATCACCATTTTAGTGTAGGCTTTTTCTGTTTTTCCCTTTTCTCTCTCTCTCTGTCTCCTTGGCATGGTTAGATTAGGATTAGATTAGCTTGCCTACACTGGAATAGCTTGTGGCAGGTAGTTTAGGAGCAGGAACCAGCCTTCTCTGGAGATTCCTTTCTCATTTCTGTAAGTCCCACACTTGGAGAAAGGTTTCAATGTTGTGCAATCACACTAGATGCTAGAGTGATCAAACTAGAAATCTGATCAACATCCAGGGGTGTTGTGATTTTGCACTAACAATTTTGGCACACCCGGTGGGAGACTTAGAGGTCTTCCACTTCATCTTTGCAGGTTGGTGTGTTCTGTGAAGATTTCAGCCTTTGGAGGCACTTGCAAACACATCCGCAACTCCATCGATCAGCAACCCATTTCTCGAAGTTGCAGCAGACTGTTTTCATCCATTCCCATCCATCCTTCTTTCCATCCCTTTCATTCTTTTCCATTCCATGAAGTTGTGCAATCATGACTTCATTTCCATCATGGAACTCACATTTACAACAGCAGCAATGTTTCCCACCTCCAACATGTTTTTTAAATCCTCCAAATCAGCATTTTGAACAAACTCAAAATCAGCATGCATACCCATATGAGCAGAAATGCCAAAATTAGTTTGGCTATGAAGCTTTCAAGAGCAAGAGTATGCATATAATGAAGACCATCGATACAAGATGCTGGTCTCATTGGAGAAAATCCAAAAGATGGAGGTAAAGATGGTGCGATCAGAGCAACGACTCAAATGAGAGCTTTCGAGGTTGGTTGCAGAATCCTTGTCCATGGGGAGGCCCTTTTCCAAGACATTTCAGCCCTCGGGAGAAGCTTGACTTCATGATTGCAACGCTGCCATTGCTTGCAAATTGGATTGAAGAAATAGAGGTGTATGAGAGGAGTATTCAGCAACCTTGTCAATGGGTAAGCACGCCATCTCATGCCTTTCTTTTTCCTCTTTCCCAATCTGTTTTATCTCAGCAATGTCAAGCTTTAAACTCTCCATCTGCTGTCCCAAATGTTGATCCCATGTCTCCACCTCTCAGTCTTCCACCTCATCTCGATTCTTCTTTCCTTTTTCCTTCCAAACAATCATCCCCTCCACAAGAGTTAAAATAAATACCCCCTCCTCTAAAGAAACAAGAGTTTCTACCTCCACCACCACAAAAAATTGCCAAATCAATTGAGTTACAACCCATCCCTCCTCTTGCATTCCCAATTCTATGTGGGGAAGAAGAAATTACAAAAAATTGCCATGAAGGACAGCAAGAAGAGGAGCCCAACAAAAAAGAAATGACAGACAACTTGAAGGTTTGGGCTGCCAAATTTGGGATGATAAAGATCCCCTTGATGGTTAAACCTACAGAAGAGGCTGAGGTTGAACAAATGGTGGTCAGGACTGATTTTGTTACAGAGGAAGAAGAAGATCTTGCAGTCCCAACTTATCCTCTAGAGCAAAGCAGATTGAAGAGTTTGACTTGAAAAACTTCATGCTGGAGGAAGATTCCAATCAAAAGCAAGATTGTCTTCAAACATTGGAGGAAGGAGAAGCTGCTCCAGATCCAAAAGAAGAGGAGCACATTCTAGTTGTGAAGGAGAAAATTGCAGATCCAAAGGCTTTGAGCAACAAGCAGGCTACAGGAGAACCTTCGATTCTTTTTTCTATGTCACCTCTCTCAAGTTCTAGTACTGAAGAGGAGTTTGATCTCTCAAACTCAATGTTAGAGGGTGAAAGAAACCATGGTGATCAAGTTACAGATCAAGAAGACACCATGGAGGAAGTTGAACATTTGCAGCAGGACAGCCATGAGGCGCTTTATTTGTCGATTTGGAGGACTGCTTTTTTGATGGAGAAGAGCCGGTTGAGTTTCAACCATTCTCGTCTTTCATCATCCACATTCCAAACACTTGAGCCTTTCTTTGTCATGAAGGAGAACATTCATTTGCAGCATCCTGCATCTTATAGCATCTCTTTGGAATCAAGATTGGAAGATTTAAATCTTTCATGTTCTTCATTGGAGGAAGAGAAAGGACAAAAGAATTTCACCATTTCTTCCACACCATCCATTCAGGAGGGTCTACAAGAAGACTCCATTTTTGGAGTTGAGAATCGAGCTATGGGCATATCAAACAGATCGGACCTTGCCCAATCGGGTATTTGGCTTCATTGGAGCCAAAGGAGAAGTCACAACCACCATGCTTGCTTCGAGCATGAGGGTGAGCTTACAAAGTACCAAGGATCAGCTGTCATACCTCTTCAATCCAAATGCAGAGCAACTAAAAGAGGTATTGAATTTTCCTTCAGCTGATACCTTGATGATTTGGGTGGAAGACCAGCTTCTTGTTGATTTTCCATTCATCCAATCAGCCATGTTCAATGCCAAATCAATTGCATGGCTACCACTTTTGAGAAAGGGAAGCTATTTCTCACAACCAATTGCAGGGTTTGTTTAGCTTGCCTTTGTTTCCAGTTAGAATAGAGTAGGTAGATTTGCTTTCAGCAAAAGAAGTGCTTGTGCACACTCTGCATGTTCCATTTGGAGCATGTATGATTTTCAGTTCTGTACATAGTTTTTGTGGTGCTGGTTTTGCTCTTGCACAGTTCATTCCAGTGGCATTTTGGTGAGAACAACTCCATGTCCAGTGGGATTCAAGCGGTTCAGAGGGAGGTTTTCAAAGTTCAGATCAGTTTTCAGGCTACTACTCATGACTCCATGCCCAATGGATTGCTTCAAGCTACTGATCATTCATCTAGCAGGTAGATGACCCCGCTGAGTCGTCAAAACTGTTGTCCAAAATTCACCCCCCAGGGTAAATTTGATAACATGCATCAGAATATTTAAGTCCCGAGCAAGTAGATCGATTCAAGGCCCAAAATCATGTTTCTGGGGTCCCCTCGAGTTCTTTCTAACTCTCCTATCCAAGAATAAATCCTAACAAGTTCAAGAAATTGAAAAAATGCGAGAAAATAAGCTTCGTGCCGAAATACGAGAAAAATCGGCTAAGTCCTAGTCCAGGCGGTCCTTGGGACAGTTGGGATGTAAAAGCATGAATCGGCTGAAAGGCCGCTAGGTTTTCCGCATAGCAAAGGGACATCTGGGCTGTGGGGGATGCGCGGGACGTGAAAAGCGAAGCGGCCGAGAGCAAAGGAAGCCCATTTCGGGCGGTTCGGAAGAATTTGTCCCATAACCCGATCAGGGACGTTGGGACAAAAGGAACGCGTGGGACGTGAAAAATTTCAAAGGGAAACCCATGAAAAGGTAGAGGATAGAGAATTGTGTGACCAAATAGTGCCGACATGTGTCATCCAAGTGGCAGAGCGCGGGAAAAATTCAAAATCCGTTTTGGCCTATTTTTTGCCCTAAATCTTCAGATCGCCATAACTTTCGATCCAGAGCTCGGATTTTCACGTTCTTTATATCAACGGAAAGCTAGTGAAATTCTCTACACGATTCCAGGGTCAATCTTGCATTTTGATGTAGTTTGGAGAGATAAAATCAAGAAACATATCTGACACGTGGTAATGACCAGAAGTGACGTTTCAACAACCAGTTTAATGCACATGGGTCGCATTCTTCTTGAAAGACGGCGTAACCGATGTTTCAACAACTGATTTAATGCACATGGGTCACATTCTTCTTCAGCATGGCTAGAAGTGATGTTTCAACCACCGATTTTAATGAAGAATGCATTTTGGTCAATGGTTGGGGCTGCTTGCACGTTTTCCTACGTTTTCTGTCTCCTGGGCTCGACCCATGCAATGTAAAGGCCAGATTTGGCTCATTTCTGGAAAATAGATTACAAGTTATTCATCTTTTCAGCTCTGCCCTCCCTTCTTTTCTTCTCCAGGGTTGAAAATGGAGTTCGAACCTCCTCCCTTGCTCTATAATGGCATTTTTGCCTTTTACTATTGAAATGATGTTCTGTGCAAACTTCTGAAGCAACAAAAACATGTTCTGTGATTCATCTATCCATCCTTGCTCATTTTTCGCTTGTTTTCTTCTTGCCTCTCTTCATTGTAGGTATTTGTGCAAGTTTGAATGTTCATTGTAGTTCTGGAGCTTTGTGTTCATGGAGTTTTGGGACATTTTCTGTGTGAAATCTATCCTTGGGCTTGTGATGCATCTGTCCATCCTTCCCATTGCTCACCTCTCCTTGTTCCATGGTAGTTTTGATAGATGTTCAACATTCTCCTTCTCTGGTGTATCACCATTTTAGTGTAGGCTTTTGCTGTTTTTCCCTTTTCTCTCTCTCTCTGTCTCCTTGGCATGGTTAGATTAGGATTAGATTAGCTTGCCTGCATTGGAATAGCTTGTGGCAGGTAGTTTAGGAGTAGGAACCAGCCTTCTCTGGAGATTCCTTTCTCATTTCTGCAAGTCCCACACTTGGAGAAAGGTTTCAATGTTGTGCAATCACACTAGATGCTAGAGTGATCAACCTAGAAATCTGATCAACATCCAGGGGTGTTGTGATTTTGCACTAACAACACCCATTCTTCACTTTCCTTCTTAGGATAAACATTTTTATGTACATTTTGATGCCTCTGACATGGCCATTGGTGTAGTGTTAGTACATCATGGAGATGGGATTGTTAATCATCCTATTTATTTTACGAGAAGGAAATTGACACCACCGAACATAATACAACTACAGAGTGCAAATATTTGTCTATGATTTATGTGTTGCACAAGTTTAGAAAATACTTGTTGGAAAATCCTTTTATATTTTCTATAGATCATATGACAATGAAGTAATTGATTAATAATCCTATTTTGTAGGGGTGCATATTTCATGGATTCTCGTTATTTTAGGAATTTGACTTTACAGTGGTGGTAAAACCAGAAAGATAAATTCGGAGTAGATCGTCTATCAAGGATTAACTCAAGCAAGGACACCTAGAGCATTGAGGACACAATTATAGATACATAGTTGTTCAAATTTAACCACACTCCTCCGAATTGGAATATATTGTGGTATTTTTACGTACTTGTGTGGCACCTGAGGGAATGAAGAGCTTAGAGAAGAAACAACTTGCCATATGTTCCACACCCTATATGTTGATCGGTGTGGATTTATAAAATCTACACCAGGATAAGGTTTTGAGTTAGTGTCTATTTGAGAATTAGTGTGAATCTATTATGAAGGAAGTTGATGGAAGAATTGTTGGTGGAAATTATTCGAGATAATGCTACTGCGTGTAAGATTTTACTAGCTAGTCTTTGATTGGAAACAATATACCAGGATTGTAAAGAGTATGCTAGGGCATGTGATCATTTTCAGCACCTTGGGAAGCATGGTAATAGAGATGAGATTCCCTTTATGCCTATCATGACCGCAGAACCTTTGGAGAAATGGGAAATTTACTTTTTGGACCTATTTCCCCACCGGTGTACAAGACTTGGTTGTGTTATATTATTACATGCACATATTATCGACAAGCTAGGTAGAAGCAACACCTATATAGGATTACAAAAATCTATAACAACAAGGTTCTTATGGGAAAACATTATCATTAGGTATGGATGTCTCATTGAGATTGACAAGTGATATGGGCACACACTTTTTAAATGAGACAATCAAGGTATTATTGGTGGAATTTATGGTGGCACATCACAAGACAACACCCTATCACCTATAGGATAATGGAACTATCGAGACTTTTAAAAAAGTATTGGGACATACATTGAATAAAGTATGTGACGTTAGAAGTAAATAATGGGATGATAAAGTATGTGTTTTACTATGGGCATACAAGACAACCTAAAAATATTGAACAAAGCCACACAATTTCAATTGGTGTTTGTGGCAGAGGTTGTGTTACTAGTAGAATTTATATTACCCTCCCTTTGAATTATGCACATAGGTGGATTGGATGATGAGAAAGCACTTCAATATCGTATAGAAAAACTGATCCAACTAGACGAGAGGCATGCCCTTTCTCTATGGATTCGGAAGATATAAAAGGCAAGGTAAAAGGAATGACATGATAGGCACATTAATAATAAATAGTTTGAGGTTGGAAAGATGGTTCTTCTTTATGATTCCATGTTTATTGTGCCACCTTGGGAATTTTCAAGTGCATTGGCTGGGATCGTATATTGTGACTTATATACTTGATTTAGGCGCTTTCCAATTACAAGCATTAGATGGCACTCGGTTTCTTGGTTACTTTAATGGGATTAGGATAAATCCCTACTATAAATAAGTCTTCTTGATGTTTGTAATAAGAAAATATTTCTAGTTAGATTATATTTTCCTTTAATACATTTACTTTATATGTGTTTCCTTTATTTTTTTAATTCTTTGTCAATTTCATCCAGGTGTTTTTGTAATAAGCGCATTTACATGCCGTAGCTGATTACTATCTAGTGAATTCACGTGTGGAGGACTATGCATAATTTTAGTGTGGGGTGGATTAGAAAGTGATTCATGCCTTGATGAAGATTGGTGTGCATTTTACAAGTGCTTGAGTTAAAGGTGTGGATTAACGAAGCTTGCTCATACTTGAAGACCACATGTATATGAATGGACACATAATGTAACGTGAGGTAGGCATAAAAAGGGAAACTACTGGGTATGAGGCACAGTGGATAGATACTTCATCACACGAAGGTCTGTGGAAGCATTGTGGCCAAGGAGTAGTGGGCACGCCAGAAGGTTATGACTAGGGCACGTAAAAAACACATCGTGAAAATAGGAATAAAATTCCATTTAATGCTAAGTATGGTGGTAGATGGAGAGCAATAAATATGGAGAAATTTACAAAAATTATAAAAGGTGGGGTTGTGATATAATTTTTACCTTGCATTGTGAAGAAAAGTGTTCGAGTGAGCTAAATAATGAGCTAAAAAGTGAGTTATGTGGAAAATTGCATAGAGAGTTGTTATAGAGATTGAACCGAGAGAGTTGTGCATGACATTGTTTTGAGCTCCATCAACGAAGTTGTTTAAGATAAATGAAAATGTGCAGGGAAAAATCTGCAGAGTAATAGTTTGAGGAAAATATAGGACACACGTGTTTGAAGTAGTAGATCTCAAATATATTACAAGAACACAATTTTATCATCACAATGGCACCAAAGTGAGCACCTAGATTAACCATGAGGGGTAGAAAGCAAAGATAAGTGGTAATAGAGGTGGAGGACATCCCCAAAGTAAATTCTCATAAATGCATTACCTAGAGGAAGTTATAATTTTATTAGATTGGGAATCCAATATCAGATGCAATAAAGTAAGTAAATACAATCATCGAACTAAGAATAACATGGATGAGTTGGATAGGAAGTTGGTGGTGAAAACATATTTGAGGATGGAGAATGACATGTACATCTATGATGATGCAGGTTAGAAGTTGTTGGTGGGAGTTAGTGTCATGCACCCTTATGAGCTACCATTCTTTAGGAAACCTAAGAAATTGTGCCAATGGTTGATGTATCATGTACATGAGGATTTATTCTATTTTTAGGGTGGCGAATGTGACTTACCACACCCTTGATTGGGAAGTTAATAGGGTTAAGGAGTTCGGAGATGGATATTGGTAGTGATATCAAAGATGATGATGGCATAAAAGCTACAAGGGTTGCATTGGCTTATTTAAAAAGAGGGCACGTGATGGAAATTTTAAAGCTAGAGAAGTATCTCGTTGTTCAGAAACCTCACACCTCCTCACCAAGTTAAACAACCACGAGTCTGGAGCTAGGTAAATATAAGATGGCTCCATATTGCTAATAAATTGATATAGGTAGTCATGTATAACTTATCCTCCTTCATTTTTCAGACCATTATTGAAGAGGCACACCATAGGGATAAGATTATTTTTTGTTCTATTTTATTATCTCTTATGTTTATGAAAATTGGGTTTCCCGACAAGCCTAAGGAGAAGGTTTGGCAGTTCCTTGAAGAGAAGAAGTACCTCACATATAGCTTTTAAAATTACACATGTGATGGATTTGTGAGTGGAGCTTATAAGCTAAGGATGGAACTTTGTTATAAGTGCATGTGTGAATATTTTGAATATGAGTGGAGAATACCCAAGGACATCCCTTTGGTATTGGAAAAGCAGACCCAATTTACAATTCATCAACATTTTTGCATAGGAAATTTTGGGATGAAGGATGAAAAGTGGAGCCCTTGGTAAAAACTACCTTATGCATTCATCACATGTTACTTTTAGGCCTTAGTACACATGTTATTGAATTCTCGTAGATTAGCCTTTGATGCAAATAAGGTAGACTATGACTATCATATGTTTGTGAAAGAAATATATATACCTAGGTATATTTGCTTATATAGAAAAGTTGATCTCGATGATGTAAGCATTAACTCAATGAGTTTGGAAGTTGGGAAACTTGGTGTAGATAAGGTATACCTCTACCTTAAGCCTAAGTTATAAAATGGTAAATATATTAAAAATTAGTTCGACTTCATGAACTTTCCAAGGACATGGCGGGTAATTTGCAAAATGAAGAGCCCTTTGTATCAGAAGAAGAAGAAGAGTTGAAGGAAGATAGTGGCAGCCTAGATCATGGCTCACAGAGGCACATTAAAGTTGGAGAGAATAGGATACATGAGGAAACTCCTCCCATGTGGGAAGATGATGAAGTTAGAGAAGAAATAGTCACTAAGGTTATTGAGGTGGATATTGGAGGCACTAAGGAGAAACAATTAAGGAGAGTTCTAAGAAGAAAAATACGTCAAGAACAATTATGAGCGTGGGGCCCTCCCGAGTCCACAAAAGCCTAAGAATTATCCTACTAAGCTTGAACTAGAGAAGAAAAATTGATGAAGGTACATATGAATATATGGTAAGGAGGAGGAGTTGGATAGAACCACACATCGAGAGATAGAACCACATGTTATTGAGCTCAATGCGAAGAGCCTTACAAGGAAGAGGTAAAGTATGATATAGAAATATTTAAGAAGGAAAAGATGCAGGTGGGGATGAAGAGAAGGGTAATGGTAGACGCTCTAAATATCCCACCAATGAACAAAAAGATTCCAGAAAGGAAGGCCTAACTATGGTTGAAGGGGTACATATTCCTAAGGGTAAGAACTCGGGGGAGAGATAAGGAGGAAATGTACCAAACTCCCACAAATAGGTATGTCAATGATCCCACAAATATCATTCGTGCTAGGTTTCAAAGCACTTTGGAGCCTGAGGAACTTTATGGTTGGGAGTTGATGGACCCTAAAGTGGCCAATTTGTGCACTAGGAATAAACTTTCTTGGAGCATGTAGACTAATATTGATGAGTCTAAATTTGATGTAAAAAAAGAAGTGTGCATCAAAAGGAAGATGAAAAAGAAATCATAACCCACCCATTGGACCATTAGGCCCACAAAGTTCACTGACGAGAAGGATAGTAATGCATTGAATAAAATGGCAGCAGAGGTAGCGCACAGAAACATAGATAATTAGGCCATGCTAAGGGAACTACTAGAGGAGAATAAGAGACTGAAATAATGGGTTGAATGAATGTATAAAGGGTGGAGAAGGGATAAAGAGAAACAAAATAATATTCTATATTTTTCCATAGAATTGGGGAAGGAATCATTGATGTACATCTAGATGTTGAGTAGACTGATCAGACATATCAGTCCTCTTTGCACTTCTTATAGGATTATGTTCATTTGTTAATCAATAAATAGTTGGGTGCACCATTAGAAAACATGGAACCAAATATAAAAGAGGATGACGATATTTCTACATAGAAGGAGAGAAAAAAAGCTATAATAACACATCAAATAGTCGGGTATGAATCTCTACTTCATACTCTGAATGATGAATTAAAGAATTCAGATTCGGTGTTGAATATGTGTGCACAATCATAGCCAATCATAAATACAAGGAATTTGGTTGAGGAGAATGAATTCCTTGTTGCTAAAAAGAATGAAACACTTGGGCATGAGGAGAGGCTAACATTGTTAATAAAAAAATGCAATGCACTCATAGTAGCCCAAGACCCTCATAAAGATAAAATAAAAGAGAATAGGAAGTTTATAGCATGATGCATGGATGTAATAGATGAGATGATCTCTAGTTTGTAAAATTTCCTTAGGGTGCTGCAGAACAAAGGATAAAATATGACCTTGGACAAGATGAATGGAGTGCTTACAGACATCCCCTGACAAGACAAAGAAGGATCTTAGTGAATGGAATGAGTTAGAGAATGAGTACCCATATATTTTTACTACCTTCAAAGTGGAGTAGAGCACTTGTATTATTTTTGGGTATATTTTCATTGATTACAATCATTCCTTTATTCCTTATTCTTTATTCTTGAAGAGATAAGGCAGGATTACCCATTTTGAGGGTAGAAATGAAACTAGTGTGGGGTACCGTTGATTAGAATTATTATGCCTAAGTGATAGAGGTGTGTGAGAATAGGGCACACATGAAGCATATGCGTAGGTGCATGTAGAAGAAAAATAGATGCAAGGAATGCCAAGGGGAAAATCGGATTTTGAGACTTAGACATTTTATATACATGTTCTAAGAATGGATTAAATGATGAACATGTTTTGATAGAAGACTTTAATGACATGAGAAGCTATTTGAGGAACAAGAGGAAGATGAATCTCCATGCAAAGTTAGAGCTAATAATAGGATTAGATCTAGATTTACTTATAGTAATTCTATTATTAGTGAATCTTGCATGCTTATGTAGTTGATTTTGTAGTGGTGCACGGATATTCTTAGCATGCATCCCATTTTGAGAGTGTATGAGTAGTGAAGGGAAATTCCCAAAGACTCTATACATATATTGTTTTGCATGGTTTAGAGGGGGCGAGATCATGTTATGTTAGAGTTATATTTCTGTATACTTTTGTACCTAACTTTGTGATGATAATTGTGATGTATTAAACTATTATGTTTTGATTAATTAATATAATGGATCATGCTGGGTGGATATTGGTTGTTTATATATCTATTACTAGTTATTGTATGGTATATTTGATCTTGATCCTTGTTTGATTTGTTATGCATTATGGTTGTGAGTTTATATTTGTTATATCTTATCTTTAATTCCCTATTATGATTATGGAATATATGTTCATGCATGCTAACTCCTTGACAAGGCTGACATAAAAAAGGGACCTGGTACCTTTGCATGCTTTGGGTGAGTTCTCAAATCTATTTGAGTGATGTGACATCATCTATAGGATTTGGGTAAGAAAACAAACTACAATAATTCAATATGAACATGTGAAGTGTGTTTTAAAATTTCATAGTAGGTGTATATGATGTACAAGGTCAATTTTCGGATAAATAATGCATGATCAAGGTCCTTTGAAGAAATAACAATGAAGATAAATCCATAAAGCATGGGTAAGCCATGGTGCATAAAGAGGTGAAAAAGTGAGAAGACGTAGATGGGAATTGGAGATCATCAAGGAGATTATCCCAGTTTTGTGTGTCAATTTTTAGGTGTGGAGAATGAAGATAAGGCATAAAAACCTAATTTTTCCCTATCGAGTTCTCATAATTGCTAATTCGAGTTTGAGTTGCTCATTCGGATGTGAAATGTTTAAATGGGTACACGAGCCATTAATAATAGTAAAAGCATGGAGATAATATTATTTTGTAGTTAGAATGAATTTAAATGATTCCATATAATTTATGAATGATTGTTAAGAAGCAAAGTTGGTCAAAACCCTCCCCAAAACCCTAGTTTAGAGAGATAGAGAAGATATGCATGGTATAGTCTCCAAATGGCATGGGAAAGATAATATGATGATTCAAGGATGCATACGACTCCAAGTTTCATTTTAAGACCCCATTTGAAAAAAAAATTATAGAATGGGTGGTGAATCTCTGAAATTGACTTTCAAAAAATGGTGAATATCTAAAAAATGATTTGCAAAAAGGTGATTTGACATGCCAAATTTTTCCACTTTTTCAAAAATTTGGGGGCTGTTATACATCCTTCCATATGGAATCATATGGACAAGGTTGGATGACCATCTCTTCTATATTAAACAGATTGGTTTGGACGGCCATCTCTTCTCTAATAGATAGACTACATTAGACGGTTGTATCTTCTCTATTATATCGACTAGGTTGGACATTTGTATCTTCTCTATTAGATGGATTAAATTGGATGATCGTCTCCTCTCTATTATAAAAAAATATCTTGGAAGTTCATCTCTTCTCTATTAGATGATGTTAGGTTGGATGATCACCTTATATGTATATCTCTCCCATGTGTAGATGGGTGTCTCCTTTATGGCCATCAGAGGTGTAGGAAAATAGGCTTCGATGGTTGTCTATATGCTGAAAAAGGAATAAATACAATGAATAAATAACTTGGAAAATATGAGTGGAGTTTGATTAAATTTTTTGGAAAAATACATGTATAAGTTCATTTTTAAGTGTAAATAATAGGTGAATTAACCCATACAAATGACTCATTAGTTAAAATTTTAGGTGAACTGGGTAGAACCGAATGTTGAAAATTCACCATTTCCAATTTTCAAAACATCTAATATTTTAAATTTAATGAAAATTTTCCACTAAAATTTTCTTAGGAGGACTCCTTAGAGGTATTTTAGTGGTGGTGTCATGTTCCAAGTGCTTTGGTAAGTTGAAGAAAAAGATCTGTTCGTAGAGATTTTATAGTACAAGTGTGTGTTACAGTAGTCATGATGAAAAACCAATTGTTCCAAGAATCTTGAGATGTGTTATAGTTTCTCATAAAAATAACTGGTTAAGTTCAGGTCAAGAAATGGGTGTAACAGTCCTCAAAGTGTGCCTACCGATTTTGGCCTAAAGGGCTAAAACCAGTCATTATGGTATGATAGAGTGTGTGTTATTTTGCATGGTATAATAGGATCATTTTGGCATGAATAGTGTGTTGAGATTTTATATTATATGTTGGAGCCCTTGGTGTGATCAAATGAGGTGGTATCATGTTGAAACCCTAATGGTCTAAACATCCCTATTAGGATATCTAAGAAGGTGATAGGAACATGTATGCAAGGTGATTTTCCTCCATGTAACCCATTAATGTGTGTTCTTTATCAAGTTAGTGGAGACTCTGGTGATGTTTTCTAAGTGATGCTAGAGTTTGGAAGTGGTTTTGAGGTGTTAGAGCTTGATGAGGTGTTGAAGCGTTCTTGAGTCTTAGATCTAGGTTTGAATAGTTTTGAGGTACATATTTTTGGGACTCATATCTTGATTTTAAGTTTGGAGTGAGTTGTGTTAGAATATTGACATCAATACCTTCTTTCTTATATTTCATATGTGCCATGGTGAGGTTATTTGGTATGATAATTCATTCATTTTTCATAATTGTAAATTAGGTGCTTAAGACCTAATGAGAGTTACTTGCAAATTCATGGGTTCCATGATGAAAATGAATTTTGAAGAGGTGGATGAGCTTATTTGTGATTGTGAAAGGATGTTCTAGAATTATGTTGTTGATAAATATTATTTTTTTATCATTATAGGCTCACCATGTTCACAACTAGTCTCATACTCTCCATTAGGCAACTGCTCCTCGCTTGTCATGTTCTCCATGAATGTCATTTTTGTAGAAGTATTCTTGGTAGATATTTTTAAATTTTCAAAATCATTATGTACCTCTTATTGATTCATGTTTAACAGCTACTCTAATATTTTCCATATACCAATTATTGACCTTGATATCACTTTATGTGATGGATGTACTATTTTTATGAATGAAGAGATCCATAAGATATTCAAGCCTTTCCTTTCCATTTCATTCATCATGAATACAATATTCTCCACAAAATAGGAAAGAGGACTCATCTTCACGTTCATGCTCATCAACTAAGGTTTCATGAGGGACATTGAGATCTTCCATTTATTCTATTTCATTATTGAAAATTTGTACATCAAACAAAGAATCAAAACCTAACTACTACTTATCTTTCATAGTCATAGAATTGTTGGGATTTCAAGGCTGAGTTGAGGGTATTTGGTTCCTTCTGAACCTTTAAATTCTCTTGCATATATTTCTTCTTCAAATCTTCCCAATAGTCACTTTCACATTCATTTAAAAAACTCTCACATTACGTCTTAGGGAGATGATTGGAAACCTAGAAACCATATGGCCAAAATTCATTTGAAACATCCTTTTCTCATGATACACATTTCTTATCATTTGGGGGTTTCGTTCTTGCAAGTAAAGACATACATGATTTTAATCATTTTCAAATAGAGAAATAATATCCATGTTGAATGGGAAGGTAAAATGTTACAGATTCAATATCAACCAAATCATCCTTGCACTCTTTGATTGGTTCCATAACCTTTAGGGACTCTTCTATTAACATAGGAAGTTCAACATTTTATTTTGAAGTTATGAAATATTTACAACCTCTTGAATCATGATACACAATGGTCATTTATCATCCGAGTAATATATTTTATATTTATTATTGGAAACCACTTCTTCATTGTACCTTTGACTGGTATGGTGTCATATGACCAATCCATATTTATAGCTCCACCAATGTCTTTGTGTAACCTTCGCATCAAAAACATCCCATATGCAACTGGAATGTCTGCCACTAGTATTTTTGCATTTACCATCTTACTGGAAAGTCCACAAGTGCTACCTGAGCATTGTTAACTTGACGAATGAGAGGTACTTATTTGATCTCCATGGAATAGTAGTGATAAATAATGGGGTGAGGGTGAGACCAAGAGCATGTGTAAATTTTGTTAGCATGATGTTATCTTAGGCATTAGAGCCAACTATATAATTATTCAATTTATATCCATGATCGGTGAGGAGAGGAAGAAGGGTTCAATTTTTATAGAATATGAAGGTGTGGAGACAAGAAGGTTATGAAATTTAGTATTTTTAAGAGTGGAAAGTGATTATTTTGTAACAAGGTCTTTTGAAAATGACTTTGAGTTACTTCCTTTGGTAAATTGGACAAGTTTATCAAATTTCTTGGAAAAAGTTCTCAATTACTCAAATTCGAAATTTGGACCTTAGAATTCTTTACATGTTAAATTATGTCAAAATGAGAGTCGGAGGATGGTGAAGGTGTAGATGCGATAGTGATAGGATGACTATTTTTAGGAATGGTTTTGATACTATTTTATTCATATAATTACATTTAAATGCAAAAATGAGGGTAGAACTTAGAAAAAGAGAGGTAGAATTACCTGTATTAGAAGATGTTAAGGAAATAATGATCCTCCTTTTGTTATTGTTTTTTGTAGAGTCGCCACTTGAGGATCTTTGAATTTGTAAGAATTATCCCTCTCTTGAGCCTTTGAATGGGTGAACACCACATAAAAATGACTATTCATATCAACAATGGTTTCATCATCTCGAAGAAGGGGTACATTCACAAAAACCAATGTTTCCAAGAGATCCAATCTCATTAATGACCAAAAATCCCTCATCATTTTCATATTTAATTTTAGCTTCATCATATTATTCTTTGGGCCTTGCTTTATATGTTTCATTAACAGGAGATCCTTCAAGATATAATATTCTTTCTCCTCCACCTATTCTCGATTATGATTTACGTTTGGATAATCTCCCCTAAAAAAGGTGGCTTATGTGATTTGATTCTTTAATTAAATCACATCATTATCCAATTTTTAAACAAAAGAATCAGTGGTAATTTTGTTCAAGGTTTGAACATTTTTCTTACCATTTGGATTTTTCACTTTCCTATATAAAAACAGATCATCCTCTACTTTGATGTCATATTCTTGGAATTTTCAAGAGTTTGAGGTTAAAATATGACCTCAGGAAATCATGAATTTATGAATAAAATACTATTTTCTATCACCAAATGGTGAAGCTTCCACAGTGTTATTTGTTGTAATAAAAATGGAATGAGGAGGGGGTGAATCATTCCTACAAAACTTTCATTTCATTTTCTATCTATAATTCATTATCCTTTATACAACCATTTATTCAACCATGAACAACATGTGTTTTTACTTAAGCATATAAAAAAATACAAAATATCAAGAGAAAAAGAGTACAAAAGACACCAAATTTAAGTGGAAACCCCTCAAGGGGAATAAAACCCACTAAAACAAAAAACTTATATTGCCATGTTTTAAATTTAGTGAAGCACCAACCCCACAAGGAGAACAAACCCTACAAGGATCACCAACCCATAATTTAGTGAAACACACACTCCAAAAGGAGGATACATCCCCATAAGATGACTAAGAACATACTCAACCACCTGAATATATTTTGTCTATGATTTTTTTACTACCACAACTGATAGAGATCACTTATTCAACTCACAAAAACTTGCGTAAACCCTAGGTCTTCAAACATTCTCTATCTTCTTCATTCATAACTTGTATTTTATCTAAAAACTTTATCTCATGTATTAAATCAGTCTTTAACCTTTAATAATCTTCCTCATCTTCAAATCATGTACACATACCTGCAAAACACTTCTACATGGGTTGCACTTTTCCCTCCAAAAGCACCAGCTCAAAAATGAACTCAAACATCACCTTTATAGGCTTATCTTCCTCATAAAATCATCATAGGTCATTACTATAACTATTTCAAGACCAACTAAACTTCATAAAATTAAAATAAAATCATTACAATGGTCACATATGACCCATATGGTTCATCAATGCCAAAAATCACTTATCATGCACAACAAGCCTCAAAACCCTACCATTGGAAAGAGAAAATCCACTCACATCAAAACCATACTTTTAAAAGTTCACTAATTCAAAAAATATGAGTAATATAAAATTTAAAAATCATTCATGGTCTAAATTTACATGAACCAATCATATTACTTCATGTAATGGGCCCACTGGCTCATTACCTTCACAAAACACCTATTTCCGGCACCTTTTTTTTTACCTTTGGGCTTCAAGAAACCTCAAGATGAATTCAAATATAGAATGTGACCACTAAATGTAAATCAAAATAATTTTATATCACTCCTATGAAATTTATAACTCATGAAATCTCATTTGGTTCAAACCAAAACTACTTTTGCTTTCACCAAAACAAGATGCCTAAAAATAGTTTTGCAAACTCTAGTAGTTTGCACCCTTTATGACACTTTCAAGACCTAAAAATGCCTTCAATAGATTAAAAAAACCCTATTCATGTTTCAGGTGATTTAAAGAATCAAATCCTCCATTTGATGCTCCAACCAACTCATTATTTTAATAAGAACAACCCTATCCTCGAAACCGCAATCGTAAACTTATTCACAAATTTACCTGACTGACTGACCAAAACACATAATCATGATACAATACATACCTAATTGTAAATATATATGAATATTATTTCTAAAAATATTATAACTCATTCAAAATCTAAGTGGAATTCCTTCAACCAAGCCAATCTTTACAACCTACTTTTTAATGCATTTTTGGACTCAAGAACTAACCATTAGCCCAACATGATCCATCACACCAAAAACCAATTCCAAGATTAACAAAATAATGGAACACACATATAAATTATTTATAAGCCAAAAAAACCTTCACCAAGCTTGATCAAATCATAATCAACATCTTACCTCATGTAGCCATTTGCACCCTTCTAGAATGAGCATTTTCCATATTTGACCCTCAAATAATAGGTCATAACTTTTGCATAACATATCCAATAATACATTTTTTAGGCCATTTGAAATTTCTATGAACCATCTTCACAAAAAAAACATTAATCAACTCTTAACTCATTATGTATCTCATGCAATGTCCATTTTACTGAAGGCTACTTCAAACTACCCCAAAAACTAGTCTTCATAGATAGGGAACACTTTTAAATTTTTCACCTTAGCCATGACCTAAAAAATTAATGGAAATATGAATAAACTCCTAGGATATCATAAATGACAATTTAGCCATTACCCTGTTTGGAGAAATTTTCCACAAACTAGAATTCTTCCAAAATAAACATATTCGGAGTGGGGCCCACATACTATCACAAGAACTATCTTACCATTATGGAAATTTGGAAGAGTCCTATAAAAAATCCAATAATTATTATTTCACCATAAATCAAAACAAGATCTTTATAATCACTCTTCTGCAAGATTCTCCTAGTCGTGGTTTAGCTAGGGTTTCAAACTATCTTCGCTTCTTAACGATCGTTTATAAAAAAGTGACAATCAAACCACCTCATTAGTTTTTGAAACCTTCATAAATGAACTAAGAATATATTCCAAATATATCATGTCCCCATTCAAATCATACCATTCATAATGAGCATTAGAAGCTCAACTTTTGCTATAAAAACATACTTTACTTTACAAGATTTTTCCAAAACTTGCATAAATTAAAAATTCTTAGTAAAATTGACTTAAAACTTGTCATGAAGCATCATGAAAACATCCTATATATTTCCATAATAGCTATATATCCCAAATATCTCTAAAAATATCTATGGAATCTCATTTACATGTTCTTACCTTCATGTTTCTCAACGTTTTCGCGAAAGGAATTCATAGAAGAACCAAGTCACTGAATGAAATTCTGAAACTCACCATATACTACCTATATACCATCACCATATAGATACAATGTATCAAAAAAATTATCAGCTCTATTTCTCATACCTCCTTACCATTTTGCATGCTCCAGGGCTAGAAACAAGCCTAGAATGATCTCGACTCAATGTTGACAAACCATGAAATGACCAAGATAACACAATTCAAACCCATGACACCTAAAACACACCTCATAGAACATTAATGAAATCATGACACACTCCAACCAACTCTAAATATCTCAAAAAATGACTATACTAGCTCAACCATGCACCAGGACCTCCCGAAACACCTCCAAATATGAAACTACCAATCAACCTTCATGTTTGACCATTGAATAACACCTCATGGAGACTCATACTACACCATGAAACCATTTTCTATCAATAGGGTTGATATTAATAACAACAAAAACACATAATGGCCAACATTATTTTCAACAATATGTTAGATCGGACCACATAATATCTTATGAGTTCATTCGATTCATTATTCATTTGGACCAATTAAACGAGAATATCTTGAGATTATTCATTTTATTTAAATATTTCTTCAAACTCGGTTCTAATATCATTCAACTAGGAGGTAGAACCATTCAGTTTCTTTCTCTTGAAGTTACTCCACGAACAACCTTACTGAAACATCAACTTCAACTCCAATAACTCCACATGAAATGATGAAAGCTATAATGTGTTCTTTAGGAAAATAAGTGCCATCACATTTGAATTTGGTAAAATTATTGTGGGATCCCATCGAAATTTCATAGAGAGGTGGTGTAAGAGAAATTGGACTAGTACTCCTTCGCCATGGAAGAGGTGATTGAGGTTCTTCCATTTATTCTTTGACTTATTATTCTAGGGGAAGAATAGCTAGTGGTAGTACAACTGGGGATTCAAGAGGATTCTCAATTGGATTCCCTGTTATATCACTCAATGCACCATATTTAGTTGATACTTGAGAGAAGTAATATGAATTGTTTAAGATATGATGATGTTTTATTTGAATAAATTCAAAATTTGGATCAACAATACCTCTCAATCTACCCAATATGGTGTATCTCTTTGCATCTAGCTTATGGGAAAACCTGAAACAAAAATGTGAAAGAACACAAATGAAAACAAAATTGTATTTCAAGCATCAAGTTTCATGTTTTTTGAGATTTGATTTTTTTTTTTATTTTTTTGGATTTTTGGTATATCTGATTTTTTAGAATTTTGTGAATCATTATAGGATGAAGGAAAGTAAAATATGCCCCATGGTGGGTGCCCAAAACTGTTGGAAAAAATTTATCATAACAGAAAATTATGGGTTTTCACTAATGATTTGGGACTAGGTCCCTCTACTAAGGAATGGGGAGCTCCATTTATTTGTTATCATGATTTTTGCAAGGAAACAAGTCACACATACCCTAGTGTCAACTTTTTCCCTTATAGGTCATTCTCGAACCATCCTCTAGATCATCCTAATCCTCGTATTAGTCCTATTCCATACTTCCAAGTGGTCCAAGGTGTTTTGTCATCATTTCCATAGGTGAGTTATGGATATTAAGTACATTCTGAAGTTCTAAGTCAATATTCATTAAGATAGGGTCTTTGGGAAGTTTAAGAAAGGTTATTTTATAGTCATCTTGAGGCTACAGTGCACACCCCTGAAGAAGAATGAAAGGATTAAACTAATCAAGGATGTGTGTAAGAGATCTAAAAAAAAATTCAACTAGATTTGGATGATTCGAGGAAGTTTCAAAGGTTTTGGGATAGTTTCAACAAAAGCGGGTCCTAGAGGGAGAAGCATCTTGCGCACAGACAAACGCTCGAGCTTTGGAAAGTGATTTCAGGATCTCTGTAAAGAGTTAGAGTACAAATAAGGAATTTTTATAAATTTATTTCAGATCTCTATAGGCTCATGGTTTTAATTTTTCCCTAAGGCATCGTCATTTCCTTCCACAAACTATTTTTTACATGCCTAACAAGAAATCTCAAGAGAAAATCCTATTTTAGGTGGTTTCATGAAGAATTAGAAGTTGATACCCATTTGATTATTCTAAAAATCATTTTTCTAATCAATATAATATAAGGAAACGCATGAAAAGGCTTCTAGATGCTCAAGTTACGCCTTTGACAAGTTGATCCCTAAGGCATGGTTTAGGAGTTAGTCAAATTTCAAGTTGGATAAATGAACCAATCAGAAGGTGGAACACTTTTATGCACCAACCATCCCAAATGTTTGGGAATCTTGGGAAAAAAGTTCAACCAACCTCATTTTAGGCACTTGGAACCTTGTATGACCTTCATTGAGCCTAATTAAGCCATTTTATTCCCCGTGCTCTCATTTCTAGCCCTCACCTTCATCTAATCGTATTCTACCAAGTGGCCAAATCAAAGAGGGGAAAGATTTTGTGCTCCAACCATCCCAAAATTTTGAGATGATTAGGACAAAAAAATCACCCCCTCCCATTTTATCCCCTGGTCACCCACATGATCTTAGAAGTGGCTTACTAGGTTTTTTCTAGCCCCTTCATCCTTCCACCTCAACCAATCATGTTTCACCACATGGAAAAATGGGAAGTGGGCACACTTTTTTCTCCAACCATCCCAAAATTTTTGGGACGGTTAGAACACAAAATTTCGCCCATGCCCAAGTTGGAGAAAACACTAAGTTTTTACATTTCTTGTGTTGTTTATGTTGCTTCTTCCCCATGCACCCATGAAACCCTCACTTTGTCGAATTCTTCGATTTTTCTCCATAGCCATTAATTAAATCACTCCATTTATCCATTTCTCATTCATTCCAATTTATTAATGAATATAATAACACCAAAACCCTTGCTTCTTTAGTTGTTACCATGGTATATTTTTACCATAAGCTTCTATGATAAAAAATGGTGAAGTTCTCTTATCTCAAAACTTACAACCGGGGAGTTGATAAATTTTGGCCACATCACTTCCTCCCAAATGCATTCAAGATGTAAAAATAGACAATAAAAAGATTCATTAGACCATTAATAGAGGAAAAATCAAATTAATTTCCTAATTTCCTTTTCCTCAATTTGTCGTTGATCCGGAAAGCGAGTGAAGCTAATATTTTAAATGGAGCATCTAGAGAAAAACCCATCTCAGAGAAGTTGATTTTTCATCAATCGAGGTGTAGGAAGAAATCCTTCCAAAAACTCGGTGACTCCATTAATGGTTTCCATGGTAGCTCCATGCCTGAAACCTACACACGGGTAAATTTTTCATTATTTATTTCCAAGCACTCCAGTGGACGAAAACACGGTGAAATTTGGAACACGTGATCACGATGAGGATCTGAATCAAAATATTTTGTTGCCATCACAAACTGAGGCTGTTTTCACCACTTACTAAAAATAGCATATTCTATGCTTCCTTACATGCTAAAAATAGTAAGTCATTAAATTACAAGTTTTATTATTTTTGTGTTAATCAAATATATTACAAAATGGAAGACAAGGTAGAAAATGACAATTTTCCCAAAATAGCAGGTCCCTAAAAGTAAACCTACTATAAATAAAAATGTGCTAAAAATATAAATGCATTCACAATGAGAGATGATGGAATATGACAGGAGGTTTAGAATGTGAAATTGCATAAGAACATGTGATATGTCCTAAAATAGTAGGTCATGGTCTCACATTCTAAAAATAGAAAGTTTTCACTCTTGAGTACAAAGAGTTGCAAATGGCTTTATTTTCACTCATATTTGTGATTTTTATAGTCTTCATGGGATGGTGAGATGACCTCATGGCTCAAACATAGGAATGATAACTTAACAAGGGCTCTGGAAGCACCATCTTAAGTTCATTTGTGTTCAAATGCATAACAGAGCAACACTAGGTACAACGGGTGGATCCATGTTCATCAATAAGGGAGCTGGGTGAGTTAAAGTGATTCGGTCATGGTGAGATCAATGAGCTAATAGAATTCATTAATCAAGTTTCAATGGGGGTAATCGTGATCATTTCCTATGTTCATCCCGAGCTCACATTGGGATGTCTCAAAATAGTGTTTCTCAACACTCATTCTATGAGCTAGGGTGACCGTGTATGATCATCAATGGATAGATAATCATTAATATTGGAGGTATATTCATCTTTGGGAGAATTTATGCTTTCCCTACTTCCTCATTCTTCCTCCTCTTATCTCCCCCCTTTTTCTAATTCTTCATTGTGAGTAATCATGACATTCATCTTATTCATTAAGGTGACTATAGTCTAGAATGTAATAAGTTTCCTTTGATGATAAAAGGGAACTTAATTTCCTTTCCTAAGAACGTGAAAGGTCATATGTTGTGTAGGACATATGAAAAGTCACATGAGGATTCTCATGAAATTATATATAATGCAATGGCACCCTCTTTCTTAAGGGGTTGTACATTTTTTTTTATGGGAGAGATTATCACTTGTGAAGAAGAAAAAGATAGCAATTCCTCTATTTTCTCATCTCTATGTTCTTCCCACTCTCACTATGTACAATTTTTCTCAAGCATCAATGAAGAAAGAAGGATTTTGTTGCCTTTTTTTATAAGGATATTTGAGAGACTTTGTGTTCTAAATATTAACTTGTCTTGTTTCCATTTGTAAAATTGTATTTCTTCTAATCTATGTGTGTTGGAATTTTCTGGTTAATGGTTGTAGGAATCTTATTTTCTACCTACAACATTAATCCCCCCTATTTTCTCACTCCCTTTCCCGCTCTCCTAGAAAATTTCTCTCTTATAAGAAAATGCAAGTTATTTGTGCAGGGTTATTGGAGTGCCCATATTGGATCCCCACCGTAAGGCCATCATATAATTCAATCTCATATGTGCATAATAATATGGAGTTGTAACATTCAAGTAGAGAGACTTAGATTCCCATAGCGTTGGAAAAAACCCACCAATTTTTCCACCTAAAAAATTTTCTCGCCAACAGTTTTTGGCACCCACTGTGGGGTATACTTGGAAACAATCTACACCCAAAATACAATGACAAGAAAATACAAAAAATTAAATATTTAAAAAAAATAAAAATTGAAAAAATAAGTAATCAAAATTCAAAATTGAATGACCCTTCATATTCCAAAGTGTCCTTTCATATTCCCCCTGCAAAAGATCTTATTTATCCTACCTTTCAACCATGATTGTACATGGAATTTCTTGGTGAAGTAGAAGCAAGAGAAGGAAAGACCATGACAGAAAAATAAGAAATATCCCAACCCATTATTCCATAGGGAAGGAATACAAGTGCAATCTAGAATCTCCCCTTCAAAATCTACCTACGATTTCCCGCAAGAAATTTCTAAAGTTCAAAGGTGATGGCACATAAATTCCTGAAGAACACATCTCTTCCTTCATCACATCTTATGGAATTATTTGAATCAAACATGATGATGTTACTTTGAGAATTTTTATGGAGTCACTTCAATACAAGGTAGTAGAACAGTTCTACCTTCTACCAACTAGATCAATCACCTATTGGGATGATATCAAAACTACCTTTGAGGAAAGATTCAAATCAACTGAATACTTTTAGGATCTCTTGGTGCAATTGGATCAAATGAATAAAGGATCTAACGAGACTATGATATATTTTGTATCCCGTTACAACAAGTTACTCAAAATGATACCTCTTGAAGATGTTCCCTCTAATAAAAACATATTAATATTCTTCATAAATTCTCGGATGTCGAGGTAGGATTATTTCTCTAGAGGTTCAACCAAGGAATCTTATACAAGCACAAAGAATGTCAATTGAATCGAGAGGATGATGTCATCTTATCAGAAAATCAAGAATCCCTCAAGAAAATATAAATCCCAACATTCTAAAGATAAGATAACTGATATGATGATGCAAATATTAGAAAATGAAATGAAAGTATTAAAGAGGTACATTTTCCAATGAGGATCCCACCAAATTCCTAACGAAATCAAATTGTAGGGGAATCCCAAAGGCTATCCTTGGAGGCTCCACCCATCAATGTTAGCTATAGAAGTTAAGATGATGAAGAAAGGATTGAACAAAAAAATGAATATGATGATTCCTAGAAATTGAAGATCTTGATAATGATGCATGAATCGATTAATGAGTATTCTGAAGGTGATGAAGATGATAAACAAAATGCATTTAGTTTCTCATGTGTGGTGTTTACCCATTGTCAGTCTCAAAATGGAGATTCTTCCTCCACTTCCATGAAGAAGAAAAATTCAAAATATCCTCTTATGGCGAATCTACTAAAGAAATAATTGGTTGAGGATCTCCACTTCCACCTTTCATCAAGCCTGCATTATAGAAACCTGATCCCGTGACAAGAAATAAGTTACCTTCTATCCCAAGTAAGTCTTCTAATGCTTCTTCTAATTCTAAATCCACTTATGCAAAATATGGTCCTTTAAAATTTCCTAGTGTACCTTTCAATATAGCCTCCATTCCCCAAACATCTACCCCATATTCAAATCCTATTATAACTTCCAAAGCAATGGTTTCATACCACTTATCTACATTTATTCCTTTGACATCATATAACATATGACCAATACTAAAGTGTAGATTTTGCAAATCTGAATATCTACAGACTCATCTTAAAATTTTTGAGAAGCTTTTCTCATATCGGGATAGTATTCCAAAGTTCAATACTATGACCCCTAGATATTAAGGCCTATTACCAACTCTACCTACACCTTCATTGCATAACATTATTACTTTGAGTGTATCAAAAAAAAGATAAGGTCGATCCTTGTAATGTTTCCATTATCATTGGAGAATAAAGGTTTAATAAATTAATTAGCCTCGACAATGTAATGCTTTTGAATGTCACCAATGCCCTCAAACTCACCACAAATCTAGATGGTGGCTCTTGTTACACCATAGAGTCAAAGGAAGAACCACTTGTATGGAATCTTAAAGATGCACAAGTGGATCTTACCTAATTTCTAGATAAGAAGGTGTCCATGAAAATTTTAGTAGTGGAAATCCTGGTGACATTTGGAATGTTATTAAGTAGAGGTTTCTACCAAGATTCAAGAGGGAAATTCTAGATGAATTTGTCTTCCACAACCATACCAGTTAAAGGATATATGGAGAAGTTTATTCCTATGAAAAAGATGAGATATGTAGTACAAAAGTCAAGAATCCGTCCAACTAATGTCCTATATAAAAATAGCTAGAAGATGAATCATTTTTGACAACCGAGGAGGAAGATGATATTCCAATTTCTATAGGACCAAGTATCTCTTCTGGGGTATGGATCTTGAGAAGGTGTTTAGAAAAATTAATTTTCAAGAGGATGGCCTTGAATTTCAAAATAAGGTGAGCCATTATTTTCAAGAGGAACAATAAACTTATGTGTTTACCCATGATGAGGAGACGTTCTTAATGAGACGCTTTCAATATTGTTTTAATTGTCTCATCTATTATAGTTTTTCATGTTTTTATACCCTTGTAATTTCTTATTCTGGTCATCCTAGTAGACATTCCCACTGAACATAATTTTATGGAACTTATATATTAATTAGTATAATTATTACTAAGTTACTTTATTTCATGGATTTTGAATGTGCATTTTAATCTCTTTGATGCAATGAATGATTATTAGTGTTTTATCTGAATGTCATACTTGTTTACAAGATTTTTCTATATGTTATCTATAAGATGTAGCCAAATAAACTCTGTCACAAAGCAAGGAGGACTTGTCCACAAAAATAGGCATGTAGCAACTGGAACTCATCTGTAGCAAGGCACCTATAGCCAAAGGAAAACACGCATGTGATCAACAAGGATGTTTCACCTGAGTTCACACATGCTAGTAAATAAGTAGTTATGACAACAAGAACAGATCTCACACCAATGCCTAATTATTCTCTACAACTACAACTTGGAACTAGTTGATTTAATTTTACAACTGGTTGTTTGAATGAACAATTAGTTATGTTGATGTATTAGAACACCTTTCTTCAGTTCTAATGCATGCATAAGAATCTATGGATTTCTTGGGAGTGATATGGTACTTAATAAAAATGTAACTACTAGTTGAAAGAGTCTCTTCATGTCTCTATTGAATATAAAGAGAATGATAAGACTGTAGTAGATATCGATCCATAGGAAGGAAATTGTTGTAAGTTGTATTATGTAATCTTCATGCTTTGGTGAATAAAAATTTGGGTTCTATCATCTTGCTATAGACACAATCCTTAGGAAGGGATAACACCCAAGGTAGGGCCCACTTGTGGTTCACTAAACCCCTTTCCTTTTTCTTTTCTATTTTAAGTTTTGTGCATGAGTAGATTAGAGTTGCAAAAAAATCATTTCTTACTTATGAGTCATTTTTACTTGCTTTATTCATTAGTTATAGTATCTATTTTTATCTACAACCTAGTTTAGTTTCAACATTATATTTTCTAGTTATTGTGACAAAAATCCTTTAGTTATATCTCTTGAACACTTGTAACTATGTATACAACACTGGTAGTGTTGAAAGTCTACGTCCCTAGGTTTGATGAATAAATGATTGTGGATTAGTGAACAACATACTAATTGTTACAAGTTAATTTGCACCACCATTTTTGGTGTCATTTTTGGGGACCCTACCAAGTTATAAGTTTATTGAAGAGGGTTTTTCATTCTTAAGAAGCAGTCTAGGTTTTAGGAATTTACCTCAGATTAAAACCCCCAACTAATTACCGTTGAATGAGTTGAGTAGTTGATGCATGCACCATCCAAGGGATGCCCATGGTAGATTTTTACCTAATCCATAAGTAGCACAAATATATTCATTTACCTCTGAATATTCTGAAGAAGAAACCTTTGCACTCGGTTTTATTTTTGAAGACAATCCTCCAAGTGACAGTTCTATAGCTGCTTACGAACAACTAGGGATGGTAGAAGAAGTAGATCGGAATCCCCAAAATGGGGAAACAACTTTCGAGTTACTCATCACTAAAAACAATGTAGCTGATAGAATGAAGAATATCTCCTCATTAGCCTTTCCAAATTTCCATGGAGCTAGAATATCCAGACACCTTTCTCTTTGAGTTTGATGTTTTGTGCAAAAGCTATGATTATACCACTAATGCACATAAGTTGAAATTATTTCCTGCAACACTCAAAGATGTTTCTTTAAGGTGGTTCATGGGATTGGGAAGGAATGTTGTTACTACATGGGCACATATGAAGGAGAAATTCCTCAATAAGTATCAAGACTATTGCAGACCAAGTAGTAGAGGAGGAGATGAAATCTATAGAATGCAACAAAAAGAGGATGAACCATTAGAGGATTATTTGGAATGGTTCATGTTATATGTTCAAAATTCAAAACATACCACTGATATACCACTTGACTCCCTCAAATTTCTCTTTTTAAAGGGGCTTAGTGATGAAGACATGGATGCTCTAGACATTTCAAAGGCTAGTTTTGGAGATATCTGTGATTCCTGTAAGAACTATTCAAGAGCTACCATGAAGAGAGTAAGGAATGTAAGATCAAGAGGTGGAGTATCTACCAAAACAATGGGGGACATCTCTAAGTTTGAGATTGTTAGCATGTTCAAAAATATGAAGCAAGAGATTGTTAATGACATGGCTAATCAATTGGATGCTCTACATGCCAAAAAGAAGAAAAAGATGTAGAATCAGTACTCAAAGAATACTGCCATGCATGTAGAAGGAAGAAATCAGATTACATATTTAGAGAATTATCCAACATTTCTCAAGAAAGAGAGGATTCACCTAATTTCAAAATGTTGGAAATAGAATATGGGAAATTTTTCTATGTTTCTCAAAGGAAACCATGGCAACCAGGGTAAGGATCTATAACACAAAACCCTATGCTTTCATTTAAAAATTGGTCTAATAATTCATATATGCAACCTATACCTTATGCTAACCCTCAAGGTTGGGCCCCATATCCTAACCAAAACCAACAACAATGAAAAACTCCATACCAAGGCCAACCAAAAAAACAATGGAAAAAACCATGGAGGGGACAATAGTGGAATAACCCACCTCCTAATTACCAACAAAATTATCAAAAACCTCCTTATTAGCAGCAGCAGCAAGCTCTGATGCCTAATCCCCAATCAGGATCTCAACCAAAAGCTACATGACTGCATGCTCAACCAACACCTAATCTTAAAAATAAAGTTACTTATCCATCCTATTCCACTAAACTAGCTCAATACCCTACTTATTCTGTTGATATAAAAATATCCATATTTTCTCGGGAAGAGACTTTCCCTCACCAACCTGGACCAACCATTATTGAAATCAAAGTTGTTGCATGATGATCCGCAATAAGGAAAGAATGTTAGGAATTCACTATTTTAAACATTAATAATTTATTATGTTTATAATTGTGTAAACTAATTACTTATGGTAGTGCTTGAGTAATTAGTTATAAAGTAGGTGCTTAGTAAGGTGGTTAAACGTATTATTGTTATAAACAATAAAATGTAAATAAGGAGTGTTGTTATATTAGTTTCATATTTTATAGGAATGACATTTCCTATATATTTGTAATTATGTTTGAAGAGACAAATTGATAGAAGTAAATATATTTGTGTGTTCAACGCCATTGACCAAATTAATACTGTGTTAAATCTCCTATAATTATTATCATTGGTTTGAGAGTGAAGTCCGATCCATGTAATAGATATGTAATATATTTTCTAGGGGCCATCTTACTGGTTATTGGTCACTACCTCTCCAATTGAGATCCAAATATGGATTGATAATATCAAATGCTCGTGTTGTATTCACTACAGTGTAAGGGATATTGCTTTTCCATTCAATAGCTCCGATTCACATCATTTGGTATTCGTTGTATCTGTGAGACTAATCCATGCTGGTACATTGATATTCTATGTCAGAATCCAAGATTCAAAAGATCATGGAAGATCAATCCAAGATGAGAGTCTCTAAATTCACCATCTGATATTTCACAACAAGAATCATTCATCTAACAATGAATATCTTTTTCTTATTAGTGTGCTCTGATCATTTGCAAAATATTCATACAATTATCTGATTTGTGTGTAGTCCTATCAAAACATTTGTATGACCGTGCAGCCTGTGCAAGCACAAGCACCCAGACTTCACATTTGTGATATAGATCTGTGAATGCTCAATTTTTCAATTACTCATCTTTGATGCGACATGTTTTCCTGATCCAAGGATGTCATTACAGTGTTGTGCGTATCTACTTGGGTGGATACGACTCAATGTGAGACTACAAAATCACTGCCAAGTCAACATCACAATTCAACATGGATTAGAACCTTTATTTGCTGAGTAATTACATTAGATCAATCTTGTGAGAATCTTCTAGCTAGGCATTTGAAGGATTGGTGCTGGAAAAATAAGTTTGTGTATAAAGTGATCGATGCATGTTGCAAATTTTTCAACCTTTGTGTTGTTTCTAATCTATCACCATTTTCACTTCAACACCGGGAGACCTACATTTAGAAATAGGAGGTTATCTCAAATTATCCAAATCTATTTGTATGCGTATCATGTTGTATGAATTGTAATAGGAAATTCCATCTGTGTTTGGTGGTAGAAGTCTGATGTTTGGTCTATCTCTAGAATCAGGTTCAGGATCCTATTAATTGTTGTGAGTTTCCTCAAGCGACCACCATTTTTCTAGTTTTAGATTATCTTGTTTAGAAGAGTATAATAATTTTTTTATCGAGTCTTTCTTTAGTTTTTTAACTATTTAAGTCTCTAGGTTGTTATTAATTTATTAGTTAAATTTATATTTCTAGCTATATTAGATATTAGAAATTGTGTTGTCATTATATAAATTAATTTTGGGGGTCAAATAAAGTGTCATGTCAATGTTATTATTTCTGTCAAGAAATGTCATATATGTCATTGTTCTACAACCAAGAGTCAATAAAGGAATAGTTTCTTTTATAAATATTTTATTTTCAAAAGTCAATTCAAATTGGTCATAGTGTCAATGTCGAAATAAAGTGTATTGTCGGTCAATGCCATTGTAAAAGTGTCGTCACCCAAAATTTGAATTTTTTTCCCACATTTCAATTTTGGATGCATTTTCACTTGTACGCGACGTCTAAATTATTGAAGGTATTTTGAGCTTCATGATCACATCCAGCTGAACTAGCAACATGATACTAGAGATCGGTTGCGATAGAGGAAGGAGGTCATTCAGCACCTCTCTTCAATTACCAACGATGTAACATTCCCATTTTAAGACTTTAGAAACAAGGGAAAAAAATTTATATAATGCTCACTATTCTAAATTAAGCATTATTTAGAACAAACATTCCATGTCAATCGAATTCAAATAGATAACCATATGTATTTATAATGACTCGATGATCCACCGATCTATTCATTCGATTACTCGGTAAGCTACCAAACTTTTTATGTTATCTTATGTATTGAATACATATCGTATACTTGGTCTTCTTACCTTACATCGGGTCTTGGGTGACTGTTTAAAGAACATATCTTAATATATGTTACCAATATTCATCTAATATCACGTTGTTTTAAACTTGGTGAAATAGGACAACGCAACCAAAGATCTTGCGATACTTTGGCCAAAAATTTACAACATACTGTGTATGTTCCTATTCCTAGATGGCATACTCGTCATATTGGAATACGCCCTTCACCTCACTCCTCTATTATCATGATTGGTCTTTCTTGACTACCGCCACCACTTGTTCTAGGTTTAACCCTAGCCCTAGATAGAAACATAACCCATTATAAGAAGATGCTCACAATGGCTTAGGGTAAAAGGGCATACTCGATTGACCTAAGTCAACTAGATGTGCCAACATACCCTAGGCCATTGGAAGCTACTTCCTATCCTAAATATGCTCCTATCCTGACCTAGAGAGAAACTAACTTCAAGTCTGAGTTCCTATTGTGTGTAGATCTAGATGATCAATGCAGAAGGGTGATGCCACATGTCAACTACAACATTGTATTTTTGAGAAGACCCAAGCCTTCTTGAAAGTACAGCTTTGCGATTGGCATGTGCCAACATCCTACGAAATTTCCTCATCTAGATGTGCATACCCTAAGGAGATTGTTAATGCATTTTTAGTTTGGATTATTTCTTGATTGCAACAACCCTGCTAAACCCTAATCCAAAACTCAATAAGATCTTCCTAAATTTTCTTTATTTAGTCCATGAAGAACTTTGTTAAACTTATGGTTGCTTTTATTTTTCACTTTCTCAATTAAACTGGAAATTAACCAAATAGGAAAGTGTTGCCATAGTTTCATTTAAGTGTTCTTTAACTTTCAGTAAGGTTTTACAACCACATATAACTAATTAAAGTAGACTTCATACTAAATGAAGTCTAGTAAATAGTATTCATACCTCTAAACCTTTTTGGTTTATATTCATTTGAGAGAGAGAAAGAATATTTCTCTATAGGTTTAAGTATATGGATATATCATTTCCAATGTCCACGTTTCTTAATGCATGTTCCTTATACATCACCTTATAATGTTAAATTGTTATAGATAATCACATCATATTATGCAACTCAACAAGTTGCTTCTTTATAGGAAATTGAACTAATTCCCATTATCCATTTTATCAAAGATAACAAGATAAGCATAACATAATATAAAGAACATAAATATGATGGAACTTTCATCTTTTTATAAAAGTATGAGATAATTTTCATAACTCATGCAAATATAACACAACTCACAATTCATCATTACAACTTGTAAATTTAACAAGACTATGCTCTCAAGGCATACTACATATCAACAACCTTTATACAATAAGGTATACAACTTTCATTTACAATTCAACAAAGGAATGAATCAAAATTCTTTACTAAGAATTACACATATATCGGCCAATGCATTATATAAGTTTTTGTCTTCTTTTACCACTTAAGTCCTCCATCTGCAAAAATAGCTAGCATGGAACAATTCGATGAATCGAGCATGATGAGCACTAATCATTAAAATGAAGTGCATTCCAATAATTGTTTCATTAAAGCAACACTTTGCTTTAATGAGACATCGTGTCATCATAAAACAACATAAATGATAAAATAAAAGAAGCACATTAATAAACATAGATCATCTTTATAAGAAGAGAAGAATATAATAATCAATATTTGCCTAACATCATAAGTTCTATTATTTCTATCAATGGCTTGTAATAACAAAAATCCTGCCATCCATTATTTCTTAATTCTATCCCAATAGAATACCACATTTATCTTTTCTAAGAGAAAAAATAAATACAAAAATTATGACTCCTTCAAGGGTGATCCCTCTGTATCCTAAATAAGAACTATTACAAACCATGCTTGAACTTATAACATCGAAAAACAGACCAAATAATAATAAGAATTACTTGTTCCCTTCTCGGGATAACCATATTGTACATTCATCATTAGGATATACATTAAACATAACTCCATAACTAAACTGGAAGGTAAGGAAAACCGAGCAGTCTAACTATAACTCCAATTCCAAATCTTCATGTTAGAAGTTTCAACCAAATAACAACAACAATGGTCTTAAACAACATAGCTCCAAAGAGGAGTTATTCTCTACTCATATTCTTCACCAAGGATAAGGAGTACAAGTGTTCAACCTACATTTATCCATATAAACTAGGCAAGACTAAACAATAACAATCAAACCCTTAAGTACAAGTTACCTTATCACCTGAACCTTCTTAACTACTGGTTCTCAACAATATTCTATCAATGGTTCGACAAGGTAGACCAACAGGTCTCAAGAAATCACTAATCTCAAAATGGTTTCGAGTAAAGACAAGTTTGAACATTTAATCTATCCAAGGCAGAAAAGAAGTAACATAATAAGAAAAGAACCAATGGTAGATCATTTTGTTCAACTGAACAAGAGTTCCAATTCCAAACCGGTTCATGATAACAACATACTGCAGACCCTGAACGATATAAATAAATAAAAGGTCTAAAAAAGAATAAGAAGATACATATTTTCCTTAACAAAGGTAAATCAAGTCTTATTCAACTGTTTCAGTCGTGAATTGCATCCTAAAACCATAAACAAGAAGGTTCATAATTACCCATGAACCGTAAATGGAAGTCTCACAAAGGTTTACCAATAAAATACAAAGAGAATCAATTCACTTCCAAGAATAAAAATTGATACAACTAAACGAGAGAAGAATACTTCCTAACTATTTCAAAGTGTCTAAGGTAATATCACAATCATTCAAAATACCCATATTTCATTTAAAGAGACAACTAAGAGGGAGGCAAAAACCCCATACATTAGTTACGTAAGATATTTTAGTATTAGTTCCAATTCAATAGGAATAGAGTAAAATAAAAACAAACTTCAAAACCATGAAATTATAACAAAGGTGGTACCTTATTAAAACTTTTTATAGTCAACCCAACTCACGAGGTTTTCTTCCAAACAACGGGAAAGGACACTTTCTCATATCCCACACTTATACAATCTTAAGAAGTCGATATACGATCAAAAACAAGATAAAAGATCAACTTTCCTTAAGACGTTTCCATTTCCAAATTTTGAAAGAGAGAATTAAATGACTCAACAAGTTCCCACACAGTTCCCTGGTGAGTATTCGCTCAATAACAAGCTAAAACTTAATCAAATAAAAGAATAACCCAATATGAATTATCAAGACAGATTCAATGAATTGACTCGAATGTAAGCTCTTTAACAAAAAATTATTAACTAGAAGTAAAGAGTCAAAACCCGAGCTCCACACACAAGCGTTCAAAGCTTCCCAAGAAATAAAATGTGCATACAATGATGAAAATATGAACTCTAAGAAACAGATTCGATATTACATAAGTTTCCCAAAATAGTGGTTGTATTCCATCGAAGATTTAACACAAGCTTAAACAAAACACTAAGTTCCAACGCAAGTTTGCATCCAAAGAATGCAACCTGAAGCGATAACATAGAACTGAAGTGTTCCTTAAATTCCAACCCATAAATTTTCACAACAATCAAATCAAGATTGCAAAGAAGAGATACAAAACACATTCCGCATGCCAATTTCACTTACATGCAATCATAAAACTCAAACAGAGAGACTTTTCCTAAATAATAATATTCGACATGGATTAAAATCAAATAGACAAGGATCTATAAAACCCAACATGCAAAATAACCGAGATGACAATAAAACAAGAATCTCATGAGAGCAGAGTTGTTCCAATGAATCATTTAGAAGAACATAAGGAATTTTAATAGTTAGAGCCTATCATGCCGATAACACTTCCACCAACTCGAAGGATACTTCCATCTCTTTTTATCCTCCACAAAAAATCAACAACGAATCATCTTTTCCTTACAAGCTTCATATACTTTCCCTTGATCAAAAATAGATTGTAAAAACCAAATATAGCTTTGAATTGAAGGTAAAACTGTTGGTTCGAAGAACCAGTTTGCTCCATGCAGAGTGAAATCTGCCATGCAAGAAAAACCAAATGACCTTCTACAAACCCACCTCATATGTTTCCAAGATGGTTTGCACATGAAGACCAAGGCTTATAAATGCCATTAATGCCTGTTAATCCAAAATTCCTGCCTATATTTACGTACCACCACCACTTAAATTTAGCGAATGCCAAATCAACAAAAAAATAAAATTCCATCTGTAGTGGAGTTTGCATGTAGGCCTCCTCCAAGTCCACTATCCCCCTACAAAATTTGGTAGTACTTTAACATTTAAAACCTTTAGAACCGTTGCCCTCAAGGCATGCGACCCCTTTAGTTTAGATTAGATTCAAAATAGAACTTAGGTTAGTCTAACATTTACTAACATAGGTCTTAGAACATTAGTCATTAGAATCACACCTTAGGTTAAGTTCAAATCAAAACCCGTTAGTAATAGGTAGTAGCTAAAATAGCTTAGTATCCGTCCCTTAGTAATTCTTCAATTTTTTTAGCATAACACTTAGGTTAGGATGCCAATCCCATAATAAAATAAGAGACTTAGGTTAGAACAACATACGTATAAGTAAACATAGCTAGAACTTAGTTGTTCTCACCTAGCGTAGGTTACCATTAGGATAGTCCTTAGATTTTTAGGACTTTGAACTTCTTCATAGAGAACCAAATTTTGATCATGTCCTTAATGTCCTCGCTAAGATCAATCACCAAAGACTTGGGCACAAAAATACAAGCCGAACAAAAGCAACTTGCATCGAACCAAGAGTTAATATCATGCAAAATTTAGTCTTCTAAGTTCCTTAGGCTACTTTGAATGTCAATTTTACCATTCAATTTATAAAGAATACTTGAAACATTCCTTGGATCAATGAAATTGATCCAAGGACGAGTCGAAGAAGAAATAAGTCTACAACTCTTAATATCATATTGTAGCTCATCTTTCCAAAGTGAAAATGGATTCTTATCAACCATATAATTTTAGTCTAATGATTCTTAAGAATAGAAAATATTTATCCCAATCAAGCATGATCTTCAATAGTCAAAGAACACATCATTATCCCAAAAATCACATGTCAACACTTGAATGTAAAGAGGAATGGTTTCTGTTTTCAATGTATGTTAGTGTTCTGGTTGTAGCGTATTGGTTTTATGAACTAAGCTATTTTTGAATTTTGGGTAGGATTCATGTTTTCAGAAGACTCACTTTTGGGGAGAAAGAGAAGATTTTGAGGTAGAATCGAGGGATAGTTATCCAACTAGTGTAAAGCTTGTGGATCTTGGAGATTCAGAATTTGGGCACCTAGGGAGGAAGGGAAAGTACCATAGGAACCCAAAGAGGAAGGGAGCATTCCTACATAATTCAGCTCGACACTACACCTTTATAAGAGTAAAGAGATAATCTATGGAGTTTGTACCTGGTCTAAGAAGTGCTTTCAGGAGGTGGTTCAACTTATTCAAAATGTGGTTCTTCATTGTGTTCACATTAAGGGGTGAATATTTAGAATTAGTAATGTTCACACTAAGGGGGTGAATGTTAGGAATTAATTATTGTGAACATTAATAATTTATTATGTTTATAATTGTGTAAACTAATTACTTAAGGTATATGAGTAATTAGTTATAAAGTAGGTTGTTAGTAAGATGGTTAAACATATTATTGTTATAAACAATAATATGTAAATAAGGAGTGTTGTTATATTAGTTTCCTATTTTATAGGAATGAAAGTTCCTATATATTTGTAATCAGGTTTGAAGAGAGAAATTGACATAAGTAAATATATTTGTGTGTTCTAATCCATTGATCAAATTCATATCTGTGTTAATTCTCCTGTAATTATTATCATAGAAGATGATGTAGGCTGACCCACAAGAACTCCGCTTAGAACTCTGTGCAAGCGTAAAACACAGGAAAATGAGCCACCATTTCCTGAAAGATTACAAGAGAAAAATATTGACCTCATATCAGAATCTGATTCTGATTTTTTCAATCATCTTAAGGACATTTGTGTCAAGATACCATTGATACAAGCTATCAAGGATGTGCCTATCTATAATAAGCTAGTCAAGGACCTATGCATTAAGAATCTAGGAAGGAAAAGGAAATACCCATATACTATATAGGTCATTGGGAAATTAGCTGATATTATGCTTGGGAACTTAGTTCTACCCAAGTATATTGATCCAAGAAGCCCTCTAGTAAATGTCACAATTAATGACATAGTGATAAAAACACACTGATTGATTTGGGAGCAACAATAAATGTAATGAAAAAAATCATGGATGATTTGAAATTGGAAGGATTAAGACCAACAACCATAGTCTTGCATCTTGCAAAAATATCCATAGTAAATCTTGAAGGAGTTTTAGAGGATGTGGTAGTAGTGGTAGACTCCTAGGAGTACCCTGCTAACTTCATTGTTTTGCAGCCAAAAGAAAGCTTAGGAGGATATCCTATCATCCTAGGGAGACCATGGTTAGAAACTGTTGATGCATTCATTGGATGTATATCTAGAAATATGATCATCTCTAATGGAAGTGGCACCAAAAATCTTATGCTCTACCCCCTGCACAGCCATTTAATGAAGAAGATCAAACCGTTTGGGTGGAAGAACCAAAAGAAGATCAGAATTTAGTTCAGTAGCTCATGATGTTAGAGAATTCATGCATAATAGAATGAAAAGAGGAGGATTTTGTTCTTTCAAACATTCTATAGAAAAATTATGGTAAGAATGAAGAAGAATATGGAAAGTTACAATGCATAAGCTTCCCTGAAAATCAAATCTTGCCTCAACAAAATACTAAGAATGTTCCAGGTAAGAATTGCATCCTACACCAGCTTCTTCCACATGATTGTATCTTAAACTCTGTAAGTAGTAGCATATGCTCCATGACTGATCTTTCCAAAAAGTGGATATTACACCTAGAAAGCCACTTAATGTGAACAAAACATTAAGCATGTAATAGGAGTAGTTGTTAGTTGCACTTCTCAAAAAGCACAGGACAACATTTGCATGGGATTATGGAGACATGCATGGAATCCATCCTAAACTCTATACTCATAAGATATACATCAAGGACAACTGCAAGCCAATAAGATAACCACAAAGGAGAATGAACCCAGTAGTGAGGGATATAGTGAAGGAGGAATTAAAGAAATTGTTGGATGTTGGATTCATATATCTAATTTCAGACAGTCAATGGGTGTCACCCCTCATTATTGTACCAAAAAAGAATGGAAAATGGAGGATTTACATGGATTATAGGGAGCTAAATGTAGTAAAAAAAAGGATCATTTCCCACTTCCTTTCATTGATCAGGTACTTGACACTCTTACTGGAAAAAAGTATTTCTCTTTTCTAGATGGTTATAGTGGCTACAATCAAATATAGATTTCTCCAGAGGATTAGGACAAAACAACATTCACATGTCCATGGGGAATGTTTTCTTACTCTATTATTCCATTCAGATTATACAACATACCTAAAACGTTTCAAAAGAAGGTTCTAAATATTTTCTCAGATATTACCAATGATTGCATGGAGGTATACATAGATGACTTCACAGTCCATGGAAGCACATTTGATGAAACAAAGAACTTAGAAAAATTTATCAAGATATGTAAGAACAAAACTTGTCCTTAAGCACCGAAAAATGTTATATGATGATGTTTGAAGTGACAATGTAAGGTCATTACATGTCATCTACTAGGATCTAAGTAGATCCAACAAAATATCAGTAATTATAAATTTTCCAACACCCAAAAAGCATAAGGATGTAAGGAGATTCTTGGGCCATGTTGGGTATTACTAAAGATTCATCTAGGATTTTAGCAAAATTGCAGCACCATTTTTTGGTTTATTAGGAAAGGATGTTGCATTTGTATGGACAGAAAAATGTGAAGTTGCATTCCAAGAATTGAAACAAATGCTAACCTTTGTACCCATGTTGAGAGGGCTAGACTAGAGTTTTCCATTTCATATACATATAGATGCTTTTGATCATGCAATTGGAGTTGTTCTAGGATAAAAGGACGGGATACTCAATTATGCCATCTATTATGTGAGTAAGAACTTGTAGCATGTTGAGCTTAACTACATGGTCACTAAGAAGGAATTCTTAGCCATTTTATATGCCATCAATAAGTTCAAGAATTATATCACATGATATCCAGTTTTTATCCATACAGATCATCTTGCCATCAAATATTTGATCAACAAACTAGTATTAAGTAGAAGGATAATCCAATGATTTATTCTATTACAATATTCTGATGTAACAATTATTGATAAACCTGAGAAAAACAATGTTGTAGAAAACTTTCTCTTAAGAATGGAAATCAATAATGAGGAAGCAATTATGGATGACTCTTTCCCAGATGAGAACTTGTTTTCCATTTCCACCAAGACACCCTAGTATGTTGATATAGCTAACTATTTGGTTTTAGGTAAGACACCTCCACACTATCTATATTCTGAAAAGAAATATATTATAGAGAAAAGTGTGAATTTCTCTTAGATAACTAGTTTCCTATTCCACACAGGGAAGGATAATGTTATGAGAATATGTATTGATGATGAGGAAATTTATGATGTCCTCAAAGCCTATCATAGTGAGCCATGTGGAGGAAACTTCATTACAAAAAGAACATCACAAAATTTGCTAATAACAATTGATTATTAGCCTACATTGCATAAGGATGCAACATTGTATGCAAGAAGATGTGATAAGTGCCAAAGAATGGGAAGGCCTACCAAATCAGATGAAATTCCATTACAACCTCAGATAGTATTACAACCATTTGATAAATGGGGATTGGAATTTATTGGTCCCATAGATCCTAAGTCTCAACAAAAAGAATACATCCTGGTATGCACAGACTACCTCACCAAATGGACAAAAGTAAAGGCATTACCAAATCAAAAGAGTGAAAGAGTTGCAAAATTCCTATATGACCATATCTTTACAAGATATGGAGTCTTTGAAGATATTGTCATAGATCAAGGTACCCACTTCACTGCTAAATTTATTACTGATTTAGCTACAAAATATGAAATCAGGCACAAGAATTCCACACCTTATCATCCACAATCCAATGGCCAAGCTGAAGTAACAAACAAATAAATTGAGGCCATCTTGACAAATACTATTGTGCTGCATAGAAAGGATTGGTCAGAAATACTTCTAGAGGTAGTTTGGGCATTCAATACCACATGGAAGACAACAAATAGATTCACACCTTTTGAGCTATTGTATGGTAAGACTATTGTCCTCCCTATTGAATTTGAGCATAAGACATTAAGAACTGCATTGGAATTAGGCATAGATTTTCTAAAGCATAGAGGAAAAGGGTTCTTCAACTCAATGAGTTGGATGAAATGAGGAGGAAAGTTGTTCATAATACAAAGGTGGTACAAAAATAAAGGATCAAGTGGCATGAAAAGTTCATCAAAACAAGGCAATTCTAAGAAGGTGATTGGGAACTTCTCTTTGACTCCAAATACAAGGACCACATGGGAAAACTCAGACAAGGTGGCTAGGTCCATATGAAATTGAGAAGATATTTTCCAATGGAGTTATGAAACTCACCACCATTGATCTTATAAGATTCAAACTACTAGTAAATGGTCATAGATTGAGTTTGTACAAAAATCCAACCGATAGGAACACCTTCATCCAATAGTTCAAAGGAGGCCAAAGAAAAATGGAAATGAGAACATATAGAATTGAGGACAAAAGTTAAACCTATTAGTTCATCTTCTAATATTTTGGAGGAATGATATATTCAGCAACATTGAATTATCGATCTTCTTGGATACCCCAGAAGTAATAAAAGTGATGTGATCAGCCTTCATGGTGATCAACACCACTCACTAACATGTTTTATTTTATTAGCATTTATGTTTTGCAAGATTTGGAGTATTTGTAGCAAGGAGTGCATAATCTCTAATGAAAGGAGGTGGTGCAAAGACTAGAATGTCCACTTGTAGCAGCATGTAGCCAAAGCCTTGTTTTTATTTATTTTTGATAGAACCTAATTATATGAAGATTCAAGAATCTAGCTATATGAACACAAAATATATGAAGATAATCAACACCGGAATAATTCAATCTTCCCTCTTGGGAATTAATTGGATTAATTATGGAGCTCATTCTATATGACATCACATGTAGCAACACCACCTGTAACAATACTACTTGCAGCCACACAATACCTCATCATGTAGCCTCATGCATGCATCCAAGGGTGTGAAATCCAAACATGACACATGTCACAATCATTCGACGTACATATCGAGTTAAGTGCACTTGATTTCCTTTAATTGAGTATCGATAGAATAATTATATTTAATTAATATATATGTTCTTTGTTGTCAAATAAAATTTATTGTCTATAATGCCTCATAACCTTTTTAGTTGAGACTTGTCTCCCACATCATCCTATGACTATCACTTCACATGGGTATACTTCAATTCAAATTAATACTTCCCCTTTCAAGTTGCATGTTTACTTAGACTCAAATTTTGAAAATGCAGAGCACTTCATTCTTCTGTTCATTTGCATTTTGCATTTTCAGTACAAAAAGAGAAACCTACTTCTTTGCAGAGTTCACAGAGTTGCAAAAAAATTTTCAATGGAGGGAGATATGATAAGGGATTAGCCAATTGATCATTCGCAATTGCAGAATGAGCCAAAAATCCTTCAGTATTTTCACAATAATGGTTGGATGGATTATATTAATAAGTTTCAAGGTTTTAATGAGTCAATAGTTGTAAAATTCACCACTACATTTAGGGATGGTTAGGAAATAGTGAAGGGATTTCAAGTTAAGGTTGATGATGAAATACTAGCTCTAGTCAACCTTTTCTTCCAAAGAGGTGAATTGTATCTGTGAAATCCAATCCTAAAGAAGCTTGAATAGAATTTATAGAAAAATATGAAAAATTCATGGCGAGATAGGAAAGGTACACTACGTACTTCCTTAAAACCTTTATGGGTAGATGTTTCCAATTATATCATAAAATATTTCACGATGAGGGTAGATATTCCCAATTGAACACTATCCATTTTAAACTGTTAAATCATTTGAAGAAAGGTAGATGTGTGAATGTACCAAATTTCTTGCATGAGGGGTTAAAGAAGATGAGTAGAGAGTCACAAAGAGAAATATCTCGCCATGTATCACCACCGTTGTCTTGTAACACGAGTTGTAAAGCATGCATTGACAATTGAGAATATTGAATTAAATTGGGGAGATTTCACAAGAGAAAAACATATTGATGACCTGTTGGATAAGGGTAAGAAGAAACAAAAGAGTTTGGCTAGTTATTCTATGCCTCCACCTGAAAAATTATCTACAGAAAACCCTAATCCTTCATAAACCCCAGTTCTTACTAAAGTTTCAATACCATCTATAACACTAATTGATGAAGAACCTCCACTTCTAGAACAAGGACGTAAGACCATGTCTTGTGACAGAGTTCTAGTTTCTGAGGCATTAATAAACATATCAACCCAAGAGTCTTCTTCCTCCAAGGGAAAAAGGAAATATTCCACCAACACCTTTGAGCCATGAAGAAGATCCCATAGACTCAAAACTAAAAATCCAAAAACTTCAAAGTCTGGGAAAAATATTCAAATATCCTAGAAAGTGACGAGGAGAGGATAGATAGGAATGATGAAGCCATTCTAATGGAAGTTGAGCAGGAAGTTCCCATAGTCACAGATGTAGACATAATCATGGAGGAACATACCAGTGAAGTTGAAAAGAAAAAGGAGGAAGAATTGGGTGAACAACCTAATAATGAGTTCCCTACTGAACTAATTGAGGTTTAAAAAGAGGTTTTTCATGTTGGGGAAACCCATATGCAGCATGAAGAGGAGGTGACAGTTGATGAAATTGAATTTTTAACCAATGATCATAGAAGCCCTGAGGAAACAAAGATTGTTCATGTGCTGCATGAAGAGGATTTAGTAACTAAGGAAAGTAAGGAAAAAAACTATAGATGATGAAGAGAAACCTAAGGAAGTGTCATCGAAATAGTACACTGTAACTCAACCCGATGCCATGGATATTGAAGCCAATTTACTACTTGATATAGAGGATACAATTGACAACATTTTCTAGAACCTTGAGCCAGAGATTTCCCAAGAATCTTGTGCACCAATGCACATAGATAATGATGAGTCGTTGTATTCTCTGATCATTTAACTAATAGATTCTTCTAACAGTTTCATTATAAAACCAAGGTTGTGTTTCCAAGGTTGTATGCAATAAAAATTTATACAACTCAATTGTTCGGTGGTTCCTTTTGGGGTTTTTTGTTGTTATGTTTCCCTCTGCTTCGATAATCTATGGAAATGTAATGCTAAACAACTACAAAAATTACTATAATGAAATGTGTTTTAAAGGAAATACTTTGCTTGAATTGAAATGTTCACACCAAATAAATACAACAAAATTCAAATAACACACACACTGAATTGAAATTATAGAATTGAAATGACACACTCAGAATTGAAATTGCATGAAAGGAAATAACACACACTGAATAGAAATTGTAGTAAAGGAAATAAGTAATTGCATTCAAATTGTAACTTATCCGTAACCATGAGCATACATAAATGTAAAATCCTCCATTCTCCTTGGTCGAGTGGTCCCTTTCTCTTCCTCAAGATGGAGGTAATCTTAACACTACAGGATATTCAAAACAACATCTAATATATTGATTTAGAAAAGTCCCATAACATACTCAATACATAGCTAGAAAATATATATTAATTGTTATAAACTATATTACATTACCAACATCAACTAACTACTAAATTATTCTTCAAGGAGATGTCTATATAGAAATATTCGTTTATAAATCATGCCAAAATTTTAGACAACATTGTTCCACTAACAACCCTATTAAATTTCATTAAAACCTATGGAACTACTAAAAACAAGATCCACGTTTATAGGTTTTCAATGGAAAAAGTCTTCCATGACTGCACGATGGCTCCAGACTCGGAATCCTTGATTACAATTCCCAATATTGGTAGTAAATGTCCACTATTATCCCGTCGTCACCACATTTCACTCATAGAGGTGATTAGTGAGAGGTTCTTTGATTAATAAGTTACATGAAATAAAAAAAGAGAAATGCATTGAAACTACTAGGATATAACTATATAAAGCATCCCCATGCACTAATTAATCATGTTTAATGACAAATCAATAATCACATAGATGATATAAACAAGTCAAATATTGCACTCATCATCTCCCCGCATGTTACCTATTGCATTTCCCTATGCAAATCATCTTTTCCCTGCCCTATGGCCAAGTTGTTGTGCCATGTCATATTCCTCAAACTGATTTGCATATTGTTTCATGGTTCCTTTGCATCCATGATTGTTTGAAATAACTTCCACCCAAGTTGTGAAACTATCATGTGACTGGGCAGCATTATTCTACCAGGTAGTAATTAGATTAAGGAGAAGAGGTGGCCTTACTTGTGTTCCTACCCACTCATCATTGCATTCCTTGTCATTTTTCTCAGACAACTACTGGATTATTGTAACCAATTTATCACCCCTCTGTATACACCAACTAAGATTCTAAGGGGAGATAAATTCCTTCTTTAATGGAAAGTTTAAGGTTTCCCACCTCCTATCACAAGATTTTCTTGCTTCCCAAAGTGTTGTTGACTATAGGCCTTAAAATTATGGACACATTTTTGTATAATATTTGAATTATTTTCCCCAACGCCTTGACCTAATAATAAAGAGATCGGAAATTTTTACTTCATGGCCACATCATTGTGATGGGTAGGTCTAAAGTATGAAGCTATGGTGTGAGATATTTGATTGAAAATTTTTGTTTATTCACCCAATGTGATTTGGTTCCTAAGAAATGACTGAAAGGCCTTCAACTAAAAATATGCCGTAAAATATATTAATAAAGAAATCATGCACATTAGTGACCGGAAAGTTGTGGAGGTAAAATTCACACAATTGATTTTATATCTTAGGGGAAGTGTTTTGATAAATTGACAAAAAGGTTTTTCCATCAGGAGCTTCATGAGGTTCTTGACTACACATTCTCATTAATTTCCAAGCATAGAATTTATCTTGGAAAAACATGTTATAGATAGAAGAAGGTTTCCTATAGGCCAAAATCTTACAAGCCAAAGGACATATAAAGTACAAAATAGATTATAACTTCTTCTTCTCATTTGCAGTGATCTCAACCTCTTATTTTATATTTTTATTTTATATTTTAATGCTTTATTCTGAAGAGATAAATGATTTAAATCATCCCATACATTAAGGCCAATATCTTGTTGTCTCTTGAGACCGATAAACTCTACCTTCAAAGCAATAATTTCCCTCACTTTTTCTACAGTTCTCTGTAAATGTAGTTTACAAAGACAAGTTGGTTTCTTATATACCTTTTAACATTTCCTTTAGGGAGGTAATTTCATCTAGATAACACCTCAATACATCATCTCTATGTGTTTCTTGACTATTAATCTACATTACAATAGATTCGGAGCTAGGGTTTGTATATCCTATGTTTGAAGGCATTTCGAGCTTCGACTTTGTTTTGGAGCTGCAAGAATGTTTAGACTATGTGTTGCAGGATAGTTATTGTGAATATATCATCCTTAGATTATTCATCAAGGACAGTTGAGGTACGAGTCTCTTCCTTCTCCTCCACAATGGGAGTGGAATCTTCATGAAAAATTTCTAGTCTGGAAAATTTAGGTCTCTATAAAGTACAAGAACTTCTTTTCCTTAATGAAATAGAAGAATGAACTGGTAAAGTGCTTTTACCCTTATAATTTTTCAGCATAGAAGATGGACTATCCTAACTACCGGGTTCTTTCACAGTATCTTGTGAAAGGAGAGAAGCCGACTCGAGCTTAGGTCAAATAATGGGAGATGGCCCCTTCTTGATTTTATTTTGTTTGGAACTCTCCCTTGCACTTATTTGTTTAATCCTTCTCTTGGGTCTGTAGAAAATATGATGTGAACAAATCAATTGAATAATCCATGGGTGTTTCAATATAGCCCTACCACCTCCATTTTTATATTTCTATCCCACTTTAATGACTGCATAAACTAAATATTCAAGTAAATTTACCATAAGTACAGGGTTTATGCATCCTTTCTTTAAATGTATTAAAATATTTAGTGAATATCCTCCAAGCAAAAATGGTTGTCTGTTAAAGATAAAGTACATGTTGACCCATTTAGAAACTTCCTTCCAAATACTAAGAAAACTTTCCCACTTAATCCCCTTCTAAGTACCATATTAAGTGATGATTTGTTCTAGAAGAGATTCGACGTCCTCATGAAATAGAGGAGTTAGGTATATAAGAGGATCATTTGTAATAACCTTGAGACCAAATTCTGGTAAACCAGATAAGTAAGAAACAATTTGACTAGTTATTTCTATTATTTTCCCCCCAATTTGCGAGTAGGTGGCTTCAAATTTTATCGAAACTCATCTACTAAATATTCATTGAAGCCCTGAAATTTCCTAAAAATTATATCCAACCAATATCATAAAATACCTGGGAAATTACAACATTTCAAAGTAGTGGGTCTAGAGAGTTTGGTTTGTATTTCTTCTTTTGCCCCATAGTATAGAAAAATTTAGAAAGTTGTGCAAAAGAAATATGTCATGTTCTAACTCACAGAGAAATGACATGAAGTGTTTGATGAGTGACAATTTGAAATATACCACAATCTTTTAATTGCCTTAAGTCGATGTAAAATTAGCAGCATGAAAATTTAACGGGACTAAGTATGTGTGGGAAGTTTTAATGCATGGTATGAAATACATGCCATCATATTGAATAATAATGCCACATGTCCTCCTTATAAAGTAGCCCATCCTTCTCTTGTAAATTTGACACATGTGGTATCCTTGCTAATTATGATTCATTACACCCCACTCCATGTCACAACATTTCGAATGATATTCCCAATAAATACATTGAGAAATGTGTATTGATTTAATCATACTAAGTAAATGTGATGGGGGAGTGCTTCAAAAGTTAATATCCATAGCAAAGTAAAATGCACTTACCCTTTCCAGCTCAGCTTCCCAATAACTCGTAGATTTCCACATCCTACACTCATACGAGAAAATGTGATTAGTGCACATTCTAATAATAGGCATGCCTACCTTTATTGAAAGCATGAAACAAAAAAATAACTACAATCTAAGAGAAAGAAGATAAAAAGCATGATTATATTTCTTTATTCAAATTTAATAATGGATACTCATGACAGGAAGAGCCAGGATCCTCCACCGAATCCATTTCCTCGCATAGTAGAAAATATTCGCTGAAAATTTCTTTATCTAGAGGAAACTGATACATTCTTAATCTATGTCCATTCACCATAAGATTTATTTTTTCTCCATTAATCGTAAACAATCTCACAGATCCGTTATCAAACACTTTTTTGATTTGGTATGATCCCAACCATCTTGTCCTCAGCTTACCTTTAAACTGTTGATACTTTGAGTCAAAAATTAAGACCCAATCTCCCTCATTGAACTTCATGTATTTTATACAAGCATCATGCCAAGATTTTATTTGGTGTTGAATAATCTCAGTTTGTTTTTGTGCCTCCATCCTCATTTCATCTAGCTCATTCAGATACATTACTCTCTCACGCTTTTCTTCATACAAATCGATGTCAAATTCCATTGTTGTCCTTCAAGTCTACAATTAAAACTCAATAGGTAACAGTGATTCTTCCCATACACCAATTCATATGGGTAGAAACCAAGTAGTGGTCTTCCAAGTTGTATTGTAGGCCCAAACCACTTATGGGAGTTTGGTATCCATTTGTTTTTATCTTCATTGACAACTTTGGTTAAAATATTCTTCACTCTTTGTTTGTAACTTCTACCTACCCATTGGATTGGGGGTGATATGGTGATGACTTTTGATGCTTGATTTAGTATATCTCTAGGAAATAATCAATCATGTTAGACAAAAATTGAGGTCTCGATTAGATACAATATATCTAGGGGCACCAAATCTCAAAGATAATCATGTTGTACAAAAATTCGATACAACATCTTCACCGGTAGATGCCAATGCTTAAACCTCGGCCCACTTTGTGACATAATTAGTGTACACTTTGATAGATACTCTTTTGAAAGGATGTGGGAGAAAAATGTCTGAAAAAATCAATAACCCACTTCTCAAATGGTCCTAAGACTAGTTGAGGGTTGAGAGGCATTTCCATGGACAATATAGGATTTCCCATTCTTTGACATGCATCACACTTCCACATGTACTTCTTGATAGAATTGTGAAGAGAAGGCCAAGTAATACCCAGCTCCAAGGACCTTGTGAATTATCCTCTTCACTAAGTAATGTCCTCCTCCATGATCATCATGAAAAGCTCTCAGTATGTCATATACTTCATCCTCATGAACACACCTTCGAAGAACCATATCAGGAAATTTTTAAAAAAAAATCCATTACACCATTTATATGTTGAGCTATTTTTAACTAATCTCTTTCATTCCTTATTGGTAAAGTAATATGGAAACTTCCCTAGTAGTTAGGTAATTCACAAGATCAACAAACCATGGAGGATGAGTCAATCTTGTAAACAATTTTTCATTTGGAAAATGATCCTGGACTACTTCTTCTTCTCTTGAAACATTCAATCTTGAAAGGAAATCAGCAACAACATTATTATTTCCTATCTTATCAATAATTTTTAAGTTAAATTCTTGCAACAAGAGTAACCATCTGATAATTCCACCCCCCGCTACTAGTTTATTTATCAAATATCTTATGGATGAATGCTTAATATAAACAAATATTTTGTAACTAGTAATATAATATCCGAAATTCATAGAGTAAAAATAGCACAAAAAAATTCCATAGTGGTGTAGTTTCTCTTTATAGGGGTCAAATTCTTGCTGATAAAATAAATGGCATATATATGATCTTCTTCATCCTTTTTTCCAAGAACAAATATCATTTTTGTGCTAGACACATCAATGTGAATATGGAAAGGCTTCCCCCAGTTGGGTCCTCTCAAGACTGGAGTAGTGGTTAGCTTCTCTTTGATAATCTCAAAATCTTGTTGACATTGAGGATACCATTCAAAAACACAATCTTTTGTCAGAAAAGAAAACATAGGTGCAAAAATTTTACTAAAGTATTTAATGAACCACCTATAATACCTTACATGTCCAAGGAAACTCTTGATGTCAGTCTAATTTTTTGGTGTAGGAAGCTAAGTAATTACTTCAATATTTTTGGGGTCGACTTGTATTCCTTTGGCAAAAATATGATGTCCTAAGAAAATTCCTTGATCAACCATAATTAGAAATTTTTCATGACTCAAGGAAATTTGGTGTTACTCACATCTAGTTAATACTTTTTCAATATTATTCAGAGATTCATCAAAAGTGGAACCATGGACAATGAAGTTTGTCCATGTAAATTTCAACACATTCATTTATAAGATCTACAAAAATGGCCAAAACTACTCTTTGGAAAGTAGAAGGTGCATTACAAATCCCAAATGGTAGGAATATATATTAAAATATACCCCATGGACAAGTGAACGTGGTTTTATCCTGATCAGCAGGTGCAATACTAATTTGGTTATACCTATTTCACCCAAGTCTTATACGTTTCTTCGAAGTATTGATGAAACAGATAGGGTAATGGGCGTAGGAGGAATACGTGTTCAAATTTTGGTTGATGGGTTGTTGTGCACATATGACTTCTGAATCCATAGCTGATTGTGAGAGCTTCCTTTTGGCTAGAAGGAACTACCAATAATGAAAAAAAAGACCACCAGAAAGAGTTAAACAATATGTGCAGTGAACTGCCTAGTGTGTGCTAGATTCGGGAAGTGTGATACTTCCTAGATGGCTTTCAGTCCACTGTTTTAAATAATTTAATGTAGGAAATGAAGTAAATCCTATTGTAATTTAAAATGATTTAGGTATCTCACTTAAAACACAATAAGAAATATCTAATCTAACACACTAGGTTAGAATAGGATTCAAGGTCGAGTAATAGGATCTAGGTCTCTGATGTGTCCGACAGAGGTCTCAGGTAGATCACAAGTGAATGAGGGTGATGTAGAATTAGGTGGATAGGTCACTGTTCTAAGTTGTATGGGAAAATACAGAAACCGATGCCAGTTAAGGGTGACTAATGGCAGTTGGATGGATGAACTGCGCTTGTGGAAAACTAGGAATGCCACATAATGCATTTTGGGTCTCCTTTGTGATTGCACAAAGGACTTTGGTTAGTCAAAATGAGGTATTTGGTAGCTTGGGTGTGATTTAGTGAGGTTTTAATGGATATATGGAGGGGGAGTGTTGAAGGAGGTCAATGGGTGGCTAGGAAAACAATAGGTGATAATATAAAAATGAAATGAAATGAACCAGAGAAGTATAAATTTTACTTACATGGAATCTGGTCTGGATGGCTATGAATGAGGGATGGAGGTGCTGGTAAGAGGTTGAAAGTTGCAGGTGATCACCAATCGTAGGAGATATTCTACATGGGCTGCATGGGCATTCCTTTTGCTTGGTAAGATTAGATCATTACTGGGGTGAGTGTTGGATGGCTGTGTAGAAGAAAATGCTTGATCTCCTTCCTTGCATGCATGTTCTCACTGAAATTTGCTCTCAGAAGATGTGATATCTCTCTGGAATGTGCTAATGTTTGCCAACTTTTTCCAATCTTTTCCAACCTTGAAAATAAGGTTATTTTGGGGGTTAAAAGGGTAATCGACGGCGGTTCCAACCTAACCGGCAATAGTTAGGGGTAACCATGTCATCGATCAAGGTGGGATTTCCTAGGTTTACTAAACTAAGGAGATCCTCTTGATTTTCTTAGATCTCATGTCGTTAACCCACGGATTAAACTGGAAGCTTCTTGTAAGCATGTGGGAATGTGGTTAGAGGAATGTAGGCATTGATTTTTAGGGTTTGGGTAAGTCTTAGTTAGTTATGACAACTTACTAAGAATAGGTCTTAGGGTGAGTTGGCTTGATGAGGTGTCTAGGTGAGGTGTATATGTGGATATTATCTAAATTAAGATATTTAAATAATAAATATGGTGAGGATAATGAATTAATTAAATTAAATTAATATTAGTGAGGTGAAGGGGGCCATGGCTAGGTGAATGTGATGAAGGGTGTTTATTTGTCGAGGGACCAAAGGGAGTGTGACCTAATTTTAGTGTCTACATTTTCCCCTTTTTGTTGCATAGCTTGTATTGGTAAGCGATGCTAACAAAAATAAGATGTGGTTGCCCCATGTGTGGGTGAAGGTGATCCCCCTCAAACTAGGAACTGACGAGGGTGAAGGAAGAAGCGGTGAGTGGTTTGATAAAAGGTAAATGTGAGAAAGGGGAGGTGGGGAATGGGGAAAAAGGGTTAAAGGTCTACTCGGGAAATCTAGGTAATTGGTCAGGGTCAAAGGTAGCAACAGTCAAACGCACACACACGTATATAAACTATAGCACGCTACTGGGTTGAAGAGCAGGAAAACTCTACATTGTCTAAGGTCGATAGGTTTATCCAAACAAGGTTGAAGTGATTCCGGTATCCAAGGTATAGGATATGGTTAGGAAACACAACATAGGTTAGGTGCAGGAATGTTTAGGTATGTTCTGTACACCAAAGGTAGGGTCAGGATAAATGGTCACGACAATAGGCTAGGTAAGGTCATTAGGTCAACAACACAAGTAACAGTGCCGCAAGGTATAGCGAACACATGAGGTCAAAGGTCACTAGCGATGGTCTAGGTCCAAATATCTAGGTCACGGCATGGGTAAGGCCAAGGTAGGGGTAAAATAATGAGTCCCCAAAGGAGAAAAAGGGAGGTAGTAAATGATGAGGTTAGGAAGGTGAGGTAAATGGTTTGGGTAAAGGTGGGGTGGGGTAAATGATCAGGGTGAAGGTTAGGTGAGGCAAAAAAAAATGAGGTAGGGGTAGGGTAAAAGGCTAAAATTTAGGGCAATGTGTAGGTGATGGTGATCTATTCTACTCAAGGATAACTACCATCGGTATAGGTCAATCAACAATGGTAAGGTAGGGCATGTGACTGATGCTTCGATCAAGGGTAACTTGATGTCGGTTAGGTCGGGTTTTTATAAAAAAAAAAATCCACGTTTTTTTTTATTCATTTGTCATTTAGCTAAGTGAGAAAATGAAAAAAAGAAAAAGAGTGAAAAGTGTCTATACAGAATGGAGCATTGAGTTGGTGGTGTGAACGACGGGTGATTGGGTGGTGAGAAGTGGGTCCATAGGATCAGTGCAAGGGATTTGATTGGGTAGAGGTTCGGGTAGCGATTTGGTGATGGCGAGAGGCTAGAGAGGGATCGAGCGGTCCACCGGTGCAGTAGCCAAATGTACCACTAAGAGATGATGAGTAGCATGAGGTAAGCACCCCTACTCTAGGTGTATTTGATTAGATAGATTAGGGGAGTAGTAAATTGTTTTTGTAGTTTTGGTTTGTTTTTTTTTTTTTTTGTGGGTGGGCAAAGATTAAATTTGGGAATGGGGGGAAAAGTGGGTAAAAAGAGGAATGGGGAGGGTAATAAATGGGATAGGGGGGTGGGTGGAGGTGCAAGGGTAGTTTAGGTCATTGTAGGTGGGTAAAAGGGGCAAGGGGGGAGGTTTTTTAGAAAAGGGGGTTTGGGAATCACGGATTGTTACCGCGATAGTGACCAACGTTGGTCGATCGATTGTGGCATGTCGATAAGTAAGTTTGAACTGGTATCGGTCACCAAACAGGTGACCATGCTGGTTAAAGGGGTGATGATGGGGTCGGTTAGGTTGAATCATTATCGATCACCAAAAAGGTGTCAATGCTTGGTTAAAGGGTGGCACCGGGGTTGGTTAGGGAGAACCGGCACCGGTCGGGTTTTGGGGACACAGGGTCAAAAAGTGATGTGGGCTAGGTGGTTGAGATGGGTAGGGTGAAAATAGGTTGCGGGAAAATGATAGTAGGTGAGTATGGGTATGGTAAATGTAGATTAATGTTTTGTTTATATTGGATGCATGGGAGAGATTAGCTACATATGCGGGATAGGGTTCGCCTCTCTGGTGACGTATGCGTGGTGCAGCAGTGACCCCAGAGGAGCTGCAACATGTGGAGGTAGTTGGCTTGAGTGGAGTTCGGTGATATCGACATGTAGTCGATAGCCCAGTTTGATGGTCACACTCATTGATAGATGGGATTCCATGACCAACACATTCCACCTAATGAGTGAGATTACTGTCACCCTGGAGGACATGTTCTAGATTATATGGTTACCCATATTGGGTACATAGGTCTACTTTTTCTCCTCCAAGGCTTCAGAGGAGTTGCTTGTGAATGTTTTTGGAGAGGGGATGGCAGAGATGAGATTTTATAGCACTAGCTTGAGCTATGGAGAGATTTACCTAGCCCGTCCACAGGAGATGAGGCTAGTTGTTCTTTTAATGGAGGTAGTGTGTTGGTTTGCACTATAAGATGCAGAGGGTGGACATTTTCCCTGATCGTTGATGGGGGTACTCCATGATATGATGATAGAGGAGACCCACTTTTCCTGGGCACTAGCATTCTTGGTGTAGCTGTACAGGGAGTTGTGGGCATATGGGTGGCTATGTAGGTTCAACCTGTGTTGTACTTTTTTACTAGAATGATGGGTGTATGAGCACATAGTTTGTGTGTGGCATATAGGGATGCCCCAAACAGATGCATTTCCACTGAGATTTTTGCAGGTGGGGTATAGGAGATGGGTGTCGGATATTGGAGAGCGGAGATCTGAGAGGCCCACACATGATGTGGCCTATTTCCAGTAGTTACTGGAGGGTTTGTCTGAAGTGGACATTATTTGGAGGCCGTATGTGGGATTCCCCTCATATAGGCATATGCACAAGGAGCTATATGAGCTCCAGTTGGTGAGATGGATACGGGTTGCCATGTCGAGGAGTATGAGATGATCTCGATGGACAGAGTCGGTGGCGAAGTTTTAAGGCTTTTATAGATGTCCTCCGCCCTTCCCACAGTACTAGAGAGACAATGTGGAGAGGCCCTTACCTCTACCATAGCCTACAATGCCCACAGGGTAGGAGGAGTAGGTAGTGGACCGGATGATGATGATGATGTCAAGTCATCACAAATAGGTATAAATAGTGGTGGTGGGTGGCTCACTTACAAGCCATACCACCCCGAGACAGGGCAGCGGATCTAGCCACCATCACGGTGTAGAGAGATGCCCTATAGGGGCAGGTGGCTACTCTCATTACCCAATTGGGTATACTGCAGACATAGTTGGAGAGTTCTGAGGTAGGGTAGCAGAGCTACATGTACAGGTGGCCAGTCTGCAGGCCCAGATGGCTAGTGGAGGAGATGGAGATGGAGAGGAGGGTGATGGTCAGGTGGTGGCCTTATAGGCTCAGGTGGCAGGTTTACAAGGCCAGTTGGCCACCCAGCATAGATTGGGGTCTTACAGGCCCAGATATAGGCACAGGGGTAGGGGCACCACCACAGCACCGGGACCAGGTCCCAGTTCACAGGCAGGAGTAGGGCAGGGTCCCGCATGACATGTACATGGGCCGAGACCTATGGGACCACCACAGACCATGCCTATATCCAAGTTACGGGATGCCCTAGGTGAGGCTAGATATTATCAGGACTAGCTGATGGCGGTTGGGATAGACTTCATATCCTATGCCAAGTATAGGGCATAGTAGGTGTCTAGTGAGAGGATGAGATCCCACACTCATAGTGTGGAGAGCACAAGGGGTCAGCGAGCTCTGAGGCTAGATCAGGTAGAGGCTACTAGCACATGGAGACCAGCTCTAGTTGAGGCACCAGTAGGGACCCAGGAGGCTGAGGGTATAGGTGATACATAGAGATGGAGGACATCCACCGAGATGCCTGATATGTGGCACCTAGTTTTGATGTATGATAGTCTTTTTGTGATATATACTAGCCTGCATGTTGAGAGATAGTTGTATTTTTATCACATACCGGCTTGCGTGCCAAAGATAGTGAGGATGTATGAGAGGTTTTTATATTTTGAGCATATACCGGCTGACGTGCTTTGAAGAGATTTTGTATTGGTTCATTATTTTATTATATATATGAGACTATCCTGCGTGTGATGACATTTTTATTGTATATCGGCTGTGTGCTAATGAATTTTGAGATGATGGACATGAGGAGATAGCCATGTATATTGTATTGAGATACACATTTATTTATATGATGAGATACATGATATTTTTGATTTGTTGATGTGGTGATGAGATTTTCAATTTATTGGTGCATTGATGAGATTTTGATTTGTTGTTTTGATATAGATGGAAATTAGGTGAGTTAGGCATGATGGAGTCAAGTTGGTTTAGGCATGGATCGAGTCAAGTCTTAGGCATGGATCGAGTCAAGTCGTAGGTATGGTTGAGTTAGGTTTATTAGGCATGGTGGAGTTAGTTTGGTTTAGGCATGGATTGAGTTAGGTTTTAGGCATGGATCGAGTCAGGTTTAGGCATGGATTGAGTCGGTTTGTTGTTAGGTTGGTTGAGTTAGGTTTAGGTATGGTTGAGTTAGGTCATGAGGTATGAAGTTGTGATTCATTATTTTATGCAATGAATGATAATATGGGTCATATGTGAGATGTGGTATAATCTATGCATAGTGATGATAAAGAAATGGTAGGTGTAATAAATGTATGTTGTGATAAGGATTAAAATATGAAGCAACTTGTTATGTATGTGGTTTAATTTCCAATTTTGGGTATAAAAGGAAACTAAGTGAGGTGTGATGTAATGTGAGGAACATGGAAGATGAATTGTTTAGGGTAGAGAATGGCCGAGCTAACCTCCAAGGGCCCCATGCCCTCGGAGTGCTTGCCTACATAGTCCCGGTGAAAAGGACCTCAGGCCGATGTAGTTCTCCCATGAGCTAGGGAAGAATATGAGGAGGTATGAAAATGAGTTAGTAGGTTTTAGGCATGGTGTGGGTTTAGGTTTGTTAGGTGTGGGTGGATTATAGGTAAAGTGATGTAGGTGATGTCAATGGTGATTTTGATTGTGGGGAAAGAAGAAGATAGATTACCCCAAAGGTAAGCATCGAGGACCAAGTCATGTATAAGGTAATCAAAACGTAAACAAAGATGGTTAAAAGATAAGAGGGGGAAAATAAAGCCACCTAATTGGGTAGGATCATACCGAGTAGATCATACCTTGGAGGAGGTGATGAACATAAGACCCTAAAGACATTGCATGATTGATTGTTCTATGGTGAAAAGTAGTCACATGATCACCAAATGTCATGGTTTCTGAGAGGTCCCTTGAGGCAGTAGGAAATGGGAATGGGAATGGTAAGAAGGGTGAAAGGTAGTTAATTTTTATATGGTGTAGGTAGCATGCGCTTTGAAAGAGAACCTAGGTCACAATGGGAAATTCCATGACTAAAAGGTTTGTTGTTTTGACTTATAGTTGAGATAGACTGATCGATGTGGGAAGTCTATATGGGATGAAGAAAATGTAACTCCTTGAGGTCTTCATGAAGCTGATCGATGCGGGAAGCTTCTGTTGCTCTCATTTTTTTTTTTAAAGAGCTTTACATAGTTGTCCTTCGAGGAAGAAGTCTATTTATAGGAGCCATTTTCGAGAGGAAGATGTCCTTTTGAGGGAGTCATCTTTTGAGTGGAAGTTTGACTCAAGGAGTTATATCCCATGTGAGGGATTTGAAGTCATGGACAAGACCAAGGTGAGGATAGGACTCTCATGTAAAAGGCAAGGTGAAACGACCATGGGATCTCATCTAAAGGTAGATGAAAAGTATCCATGAGAATCATGCTTATGTGCGTAGCGTCATGGTACACATATTCAAGAGAAGATAACAAGTGACGGGTACTCACATGATTCTTGTTTAATCATTAGTGAGGTGTATGAAGTGGATAGCAGCTCAAGGGATGAGCATGGAAAGAGACAAAGGTGAGGTAGGACTTAAAAGTCAACAATAGAATGGTCGAAGATGAAAGGCATTAAGGGGCTCAAGTTTGGGTTTACCATCGAGTGAAGATAAATGATAAGCACCCACCCATCCATAGTATGAGTCATGATGTATGGTCCAAGCCAATTAGGAGAAAATTTGCCCCATTTTATTTTCTACTTTAGTTACATGTTGATTTTCTTTCAGGACAAGGTCACTAACTTGGAAGGTTTGCGCATGGACACATTTTTCATAAGCACACGTTTGATACATTTTTAGTAAACTTGAAGGTGATCCAGCATTAAGATGACGTTCATCTAATAACTCTAGTTGTGCTAAATGGTCTTGATGAAATTCATCATCATTGAGCATGTCATGGAGAGAAATGTGGAGTGAGGGAATCTAGACTTCAGAGGTAGAACTAACCTCTGTACCATAGACCAGAGAAAAGGGTGTGGCCAGCAGTGGAAGTGTGAATACTAGTGCGGTATGCCCACAGGGAAAAAGGAATGTGCGTATGCCAATCCTTCCCAGTATCATTAACCACTTTCATAAGAATTTTGTTTAGGGTTTTGTTAGTGGATTCATCTTGGCCATTGGTTTGTGGGTAATAAGGTGATGAGAAACTAAGTTGAATGCCAAAGGCGTCACAAAGTTTTTGCAATGTTTTGTTTTTGAATTGTTTTCCATTATCAGTGATGAGGCGATGAGGAACACCAAAGTGAAAAATGATGTGATGATTGATAAACTCACATATTTTCTCAGCTTTCATGGAGATGAGTGGTATGGCTTCCACCCATTTTGTATAGTATTCGGTAGCAGTGATGATCCATTGATGGCATTGGGAAGAATGGGGGTTGATCTCTCCGATAAGATCCAAACCCCATTGAGAGAAGGGCCAAAGGTCACGGGTGACCTGTAAGGCATGACTAGGTGTATGATGAAGATTGGCATGTTGTTGGCATTTTACACAATGTTTGACATAGTCACAACAATCATGGTTAAGGGTCGGCCAGTAATAGCCCATGAGAAGAATATGCTTAACAACAAGGCCACTGAAGTGACCTCCACATATGCCATCATGAACTTCCTTAATGGTATAAGGAATTTTAGAACTTGTGAGGCATCGTAAGAGAATACCATCAAAGCCGTGCTTATAGAGGAGTCCCCCTAGGATGACGTAATGAGAGACCTTTTTAAGGAAGGTGCATTATCATTATAGGTGAGATCAGGAGGTAAGATGGAGAGAGAAAGGTAGTCGGAGTATTATTTGTACCAAAGGTCACTCGGGTCGGAGGTGATGGTTCCGATGGAGTAAACATCATGAGGTAAATAAGAAGGTGATTGGAGGCATTGTATGGTGACAAATATTTTAGAATCGGTGGGTGAAGTGGTATTTGGGAAGCTAAGCAGGCCATGGTATCTACAAATTTGTTGGTTGAATGTGGGATGGTTTGAAGGGTGTAACAGGTCAAAGGTGGTCAAAAGTACATCTACATGATGTTTATACTTTTGAAGTATCTCATTACGACATTGGTATATACCATTGACTTGGTTTATGACCAATTGAGAATCACCAAAGATGTTGATTGATTTGACATCTAGGGCATAGGTGGCTTGAAGACCTAATATGAGTGCTTCGTATTTGGTGATATTGTTTGTGCATTCAAAATCGAGTTTGAAAGACAAAGGCATGGGCTCACCATCAAGTGGAATGAGGATAATACCAGCCCCACCCCCATGCTGACACTTTGAACCATCGAAGAAGAGTGTCATTTGGTAAGGGGTTTGTCCAGGAAAGGGTAGTAATTGACTCATCTAGAAAATCAAAATTAGAGGGTTGATCCCCGAAAATAGGTGCATCATCCAATTGGTCGCGATTTCTTGGCCCTTGATGGAATTTTGATGAATGAATTTGAGGTCAAGATCAGCTAAAAGCATAAGCCATCATGTGGCACGCTGATTTTGATAAGGTTTGGCATACATGAAGTGTAAGGGGTTAGTGTTGGTCACAACATAGGTTTTGTGGTTAAGTAGGTAATGACGGAGTTTGGTGGCAACAAAAACTAAGGCTAAGAAAAGTTTTTTTGGGATGGGTGTATCAGGTTTCATAGTCCAAAAGAGTATGGCTTATGTAATAAACCACTGCTCTCCCTGTGTTGTTCATCATGATGAGTGAGCATGGCTCCCAAGGAATGATCGGTAGCTGAGATGTATAGGTAAAAAGGTTGATCATCTTTAGGTGGGATGAGTACGGGTGGTTGGAGAAGGTATTGTTTTAAGGCCTCAAAAGCTTTGTGGCAGTCATCATCCCATTTAAAGGAGACATCCTTCTTGAGTAGATGATGAAATGGTTGACATCGATCAGATAATTGTGAAATGAAATGGTGAATAGACTACAATTTACCTTGCAGGCTATGGAGTTGTCTAAGGTTAGTAGGTGGAGGCATTTCAAGAATGGCCTTGACTTTAGTAGGGTCAACTTCTATACCACATAGGGAAATGATAAATCCTAGGAGCTTTCCTGAGAGGACCACGAAGACACACTTCTTTGGTGAAGGTGAATGTAATATTTAATGAGATGGTCAAAAATGGTTTTGAGGATGGTAAGGTGCTCGGAGCGGCATTTAGATTTGGCGAAGAGATCATCCACATAATCTTCAATATGTGATGCATGATGTCATGGAAGATGTAAGTCATAGCCCGTTGATATGTGGCACCAACATTTTTAAGGCCAAAGGCATGACTTGATAGCAGAAAGGTCCCCGAGGGTGATGAATGAGGTTTTGTGTTGATCCTCTAGGGCAAAGAAAGATTTGGTTGTAACCCAGAAGCCATCCATGAGTGATAGCATCTCATGGCCAGTGGTAAGGTCAACTAGTTAGTCAATACTGGGTAAGGGAAAGTCATCTTTCGGACATGCTAGGTTGAGGTCACGGAAGTCCATGCAAATATGGAGTCCCCTTGCCTTAGTGATAGGGACAATGTTAGAAATCCAATGAGGATAATCAATGGGTAAGATGAAGGAAACATAAAGAAGGCTTGAAGTTCTTCTTTGATGAGAAGGGCAATGCGAGGGTGCATTTTCCTCAGCTTTTGTTTGATGGGTTTGGCATCGGGAATGGTTACGATATTGTGGACCACTATGGTGGGGTCAATACTGGGCATGTCTATATAAGACCAAGTGAAAGCATGGTTATGATCTCTGAGAAAAGAAGTGATGGCTTCTGTTCAGCAACATCTAAAGATTGACCATCTTTAGGATGTGCGGGTCATCCTGAGTATGAATGTTGATCTTGATAGTCGATTCATTCAACATGGTTTGCATCTCAGAAGGTAACGACCGATGAATATATGAGTCTTCTACACCAAGGTAGGTGAGTATAGATTCATCATCCTACATTGAATGATATTAATTGAAGGTGTATCATCATCGATCATTTTAGGATACAGGAAGGGAAGAGTGGAAGGGGCCTCACCCTCACGTTGATAAGTCAGAGGCCCCAAGGAAATGGTGTTTATGAAAAAAAAAAGTTAGGAGGGATAGATTCAGGATCCATCGACTCTGTCGGTGAGGGTGGTGATGAAGGTGGAGCGGGTGAAGAAGGTGGAGAAGGGCTAGTGTCCTTGATGAGTTCAATGCGGGCCTATTTGGTAGGTGGTTCAAGAAAGCCGATACCACTATGGTCATTATGTTTGTGGGTGGTACATGGAATAATAGTATGGCAGGCCTTGCTCATAAAATCCAAAACCAAAACCCTTCCACACACATCGGTGCAGGAAGGTGTGGGAAAAATAGTGATTGGTAAGTGATTGGAAGTCAACGGAAAATGGGTGAGTTTGTGGTGGTGGTTCGGGTGTGTAAGTGGTAGTATCAAGTCCCCCATAGGTGAGACTAGTACGAAGATGAGGAGGACCATAAAGGAGGTGTTCTCCTATGTAGTGATCATAATGAGGGTGTTGGTGAAGACTTTCATACTCTTGTGGAGTAAGGAATGTGTTGACACTATATAGGTGGTACTCCCCCAGAGTGAGGCATTGAAAAATGCCTTCCAAGGATCGGTGGTTGGTATGTAGGTAGCTAGAATAGATGATGTGTCGAAGATCGATGCGGAGGTAGAGCTAATGGATTGGGAGGCTAATGGGTCAGCCATGGAGGTTGTGGTAGTGGTTGGAATGGAGGACGCATGTGTGGTAGAAGCAGCTGACTATACTAGTAAGTGGAGGTGTAGGTGAAATGGTGGTGGTCGCGGAGGTAGACACTTTAATAGGTATGAGCACATCATTGGGTCGGTAAAGCATGTTGCATGTTTTGAAAGGTGATGGGTCAGCTGGAATGGTATAGGTGTGTCCTTCATGTTCAAACTTTACACAATGATGCAAAGTGGAAGGAATGCACCCCATGACACGAATCCAGGGTCTGCTAAGCAACAAGTTATATTGAAACTCCCCCTCCAAGATGTAGAATAATTCTGGGATAGTGCGGGGGCCCACGTAAATGTGGAGGATGATAGTGCCTAGTGTAGAGGTAATAATCGTCATTGAATGAATGCAACATGACAGGATGTTTATGCATGTAATTATCAGGTATGCATTTGAGCAAATGCATGGGATGAAATGATATTAATGCTAGCACCCCCATCAATCATCACACGTCATACCCATATGTCATCGATGTGGACAGAGATGAAGAGGGCTAGGTCAGGTCATCATTTTGGTGTGGCATGATCTCTTCCTCGAGAAGAAGCTAAGGGAGGCTACTTGGTGAATAGGGTGGGGTGAAGATGAAGGTGGTAATTTAGTGAGAGAGGCTACATGATGGGGTGTGATAATGGAGGCTACGGGTGTAGGGTCATTGGGTAAAACCTCAATAGATTGAAGAACCTCCATGAGAGCTTGATGATGGGATTTTGAGGTTTGGATGAGGTCATATAAGGACATTTTGAGGGGGGATTGGTGTAATTGTTTGAGCATGGTGTGATGTGTAACCCATTGGAAATAGGATATGTGGGGCCACATGGATAGTGATTTTAGGCATGGGTGTAGATGGTATGTTGGGTATGGGATTAGTTGGTGGGTCGGTTTCCTTTTCTTTACCTTTATCCTTCTGAGCACATGTAGTGACATGTATCATGTTGATTTGAGGGAGTTAGAAAATGGAGAAGGTGTAGGGTGAGTGGTATAATGACACAACGGGAAAAAACCTACTGGAGGAGAAAAACCTTGTGAGGTGAGCTAGGCGCAACAACATTTGGGTGGTGGCGTGGCAAGTTCTCTGATGTGAACCATGTTAATTTCAAATCTTGGGGTGGTTCTAGGAGTTTTGGGGGTGGAGGTTGTGGTTGTTGAGTGGGTAGTGTGGGAATGGGTGTCGGTGAAGCAGGGTCCTCATCGAGAAGGTCATCATCATCAAAGTTGGCTTCTGGAGGACACAACTAGATAAGGATGGTTTTCAAGGCCTTACAGTTCTCCACATCGTGCCTAACACACATGATGGTAGGCAAAAATTTTAGTATCATCAAACCCTTTTGGCTTGGGTTTGAGAGGATCATAAGGTCTGAGTGGTAAATGTGATGACAGAAGTCTCAAGGAGGTTGGTTAAAATTTTGGCATAAGACCCTACTAGTGGATCACAATGGGAAGTGAACGTGGGTTTGGGTGTAGGTGTAGTTGATTGTTGAGGAATGGTCCTTTGGAAGAGGGGAGTAGGTCGAGTCATGATTTTGGGTGTGGCATGGTTTTGGGTGTTGGTCATGTGTTTGTTTAGGTAGGGGTATGGTGGATGAACTGGCAGGAGGGTGTGTGGTTGTTTTGATTACCTTGTTGTGGGGTAGCAGAGTTTTGTCTTTGGGTTGCACCTTCTTGGGTAAAGGTGATATGGGTGTATGAGGTCTAGAAGGAAAGGTAGATGGGGGAAGAGGATGAGTTACCATGGGGATAACAAAGGTTCTATGAAGGTAGAGGATGCGGGTCATGCACGTAGGTGGTGTAGGGACATAGATTGAAGTGTAGTGGGTAGTGAAGGAATTACTAAAGATATTGGAGGTATGGGTGGTAAAGATGTTGTGGGTGTGGGTGTAAGTCATGTCAGTGCATGGGTACATTAGAGGTTTGTGAGGAAGGAATGGGCTGTTGTGTTTTTGGTTTATTGATGGGTGGAGGTTGCTTGGCCATGTTGGGAAGCTGAGGTCCTAAGACATAGATGGGATAGGTGTAGGTGTGATTGGTGCAGCCGGGGTATGAGTCAATGGGTTTGGTTCTTATATTTGGGTGTCGGAGTAGGTGTGGTGTTGACTTTGGAGGATGTAGCTAAATCCAGTTTGATAGGTGGATGAGTAAGGCTGGTGGTTGGGGTGACCCCTAAAGTGGTAATAGGTTTAGTCGAGGAAGATGCCATAGGTGTGGGTTTGGGTTTAGATATAGGTTGGGTTATGGGTAAGGTGTGGTTTGAGCTATGATAGGTGTTGTGGAAGGAGTTGTGATAGAGGTGGTTATGTTTGGTTTGATTGGTCGAAATATTTTTGGGTAGATAGTGGAGGTATCAACTAGTGACATCTGCATCTGCGTGGAGATGGGAAGTAAAAGGCACCACCATAGTAAGGTCCTATCCACGTAATCTAAGTGATCAGCCAAACGTGAGAATGAAACAACCATAGGTGGAGTTGATGAGGACCTAATGTAAATTCCCATAAAATTCATCTTAGAGATGGGGAATTTACTAGCTTCAACTTATGTGGGTAAGAGAGTAGAAAGTAGGATTGTAGGATTTTGGGTAGCTGATGGAGAATGCTCACCAAGAGGAAAAGGTATATCAAATGGGTCTATGATGGGTGGAGGAGATGATGGGTGCTCCTCTGTAGGTGGAGGAATGGATAGGTGCTCCTCTGTGGGTGGAGGAGGTAATGGGTGTTCCTATGTGGATAGCGGTTCTCTAAGTGGAGAAGCCAAAGGTGAAATGGTCTCGATGTTAGCGGAAGACTCCTCCATAGGTGATGAAGGAGATGAAAGGTGTTCCTCTATGGGTGGAGGAATAGGTGCGGTGGGTTCCAACGTGGAAGGAGGATTTTAGGCTAGAATCTCCTCTATGGAAGGAATATGGGGTAATTGGGAGGCGACAAGTATGCATCATTAAAGATAGCGTGAACCTCATGAGTATGACCATCATGAGTTGAGGTCTCACCGGTTTGATCGAGACGAAGGGGCATGATTAGGAAATGGTTTCTTGAAGATGTGTAGGTTTTGGTTGGCAGGTGCATTAGGATTATCCATGGTTAACTCACCTTTCTCAAGCATTTCTTGGACAATATTTTTGAAAGTGATGCAATTTCCATCACTATGACCCTTTACTCGATGATAGTTATAGAAGTCATGTTCTTTATACCATGTGGGCATGGGGCGAGCAAGGTCAAAACCAGTGTGTGGTTTTATAGGTGGAAGGGTGATGGCTCGGCTTTGATAAGATTTTCTAAGACAGAAGGAGTAAGGTTCCCCAATTGGGGTGTATTTCCGATGTTCTCGTCTGAATTGAAAAGTCTGAACAGGTGAGAGATTAGATGAGGGGGTAGCCTAATTTGATGGATGAGTTGGGCCAGCCTTGAGTACCACTGCGTTAGCGGTGCCCTTAGATTTTGAATAATTTTTTGTGGTTTGGAAGAAGAAGAGGTATCATTCAACTTGAATGCTGAAATTCTTATTATTGTAATTGGATTTTCTTCTCTTCGATGGCCCGAATCTCTAACTTTCGTGCCATAGTGAATGCTTCATCGAATGTTTGGAAGGTTTGGACTTGCAAGTTTGGTGAGATATGTCTAGCACAAGCCCATGTGAAAAGCTCGATGAGCTCTATTTGTGCATTAGTTGGAAGGTGAGTTGATTGATCAAGCTATGCCAGCGAGCGATAAAAATCTATGATAGATTCATCCTCATACTGACACATGGAGTATAGGTCGGTCATGGTAACCTTCTTGATGATATTGATAGAGAAATGATCCAAGAAGGCTTGGGCTACCTGATTGAATGAGAATATAGAGTGTCTAGGTAACCCACTATACCAATCTAATGCAGGTCTAGTCAGAGACATGGGAAAGGTTCTCAATAGCAAAGTGTCATCGTGAGTGATCAGATAACACCCATGTTTGAATGACTACAAATGTTGTTGCAGGTCTTCTTTGCTATTGAAATGATTGAATTTAGGCATTTCCCAATGCATGGGGTATGGGTGGATAGGAATGGATGGGTGGATGGGCTCATTGCAAATCTTGTCATAGGTGAGAGTGTTGCGGGAGCTAGAAACCGATGCCTCCAATGTTTGCATCTTGTCCAACATTAATTTGATTAGGTCATTGGTAGGTTACGATGATTGGGTGCCTCCTGTAGCATGAGAGGGTTGGTTTTGGGCATATAATGGGGTGGCACTCTAGTGTATGGTGTTGCCATGTAGGTTGATTGAGAAGAAGGCAGTGAAATAGGGGGTACGTACCCGGAAGTGAATAATAGATGAAACAGGAGGTTGCTTGATAGTATGTATATGGAGGTGGAAGGGTCGTGGTGACCCTAGTGGCAATGGGGGCTAATGATTGTGGAATGGAAAGTACCACGTTCTAAAAAGGGGTAGGGGTCACCGACACCAGAGGTGGTAGTGTAGCTACGGGTATGTGTGAGACATTAGGGGTGGATGAGGTTGTGTTTTGGGTAGTTGTCGAAGGTATGGTGGATGTGGTGGGTGCCACGGAGGTGGCAGACATGGAAGTCATAATGGGTATAGGACCTAGCTGCAAAATGACTGGGGGTAAAGTAGATGCGGGAAGCACGAGCTAGATGGGGCCGATGCAGGAGTGGGAGTGAGAGTTAAGGGGATAGATACGGGCATGTCGTATATCAACTAACCCGAGGCATCTCGAGTGGATGAGTGGGAAAGGTAAAACTACAAAGCGGTAGGGTTTTGGTCAAGGAGTCATGTGAACTCCTCATCTCTATAGCGATAGTGATAGGTTGGATGGGATCCATGGCTGGTGATAAAATGGAAGGTGGTGAAGGACTAGGTGGGAGTGGTTGATAACTAGTGTGAAATACGAGTGTGCTTGCTTGTCTTTGGGTCAGCACCATGTGAACTAGTATTGATCAGGTAGGGTTTCTTCTTTGTAAATGACACAAAAATAGCAGGAACAGGTGAATCTGGTGGTAAAAAGTGTATGAGGTACCAAATGTTGGTGGGAAAGTGAAACAGGCTAACCGATGCCGGTTAGGGAAAACTGATGTTGGTTAGGGGTAACCTCTACTTTGCGTCATTTTTGTAGAAAATGGACAGTGAGTGAAAAAAAAGGTATAAGGTAAAATCTGATAGGTCAAATCTGACAAGTATGCCAAATCTGATGAGGTTTACAACATCAATGGGAATGATAGGAATGACATGGATTATGAAAAGTGGAAGAAGATGAATAAATAGAAAGGATGAAGATGAATAAATGTCCCTTTGAGTAGGTTAACAAAAGGACCTGGAACCGAAGTCGGTTGGGTATAACCGATGATGATAGTAAGAGGGTAACCGATGATGGTTGCTTTAGACCACACACGATCACTTTGTGAAATTGAAACAGTGATGAAAGAATAGTGGTTGTGAATTAAAATCTGATGTGGAATCAGACCTAGAATTCTGAGAATGATGAGAATATGGTCCAGGCACACTCAGGTGAAGCTGGAATACACCAGTTGTGATGAGGAGTGTGCAAGGATGAACAAGAAAAATGAAGAACGTGATCTTTCACCTCAAAATGTAAGCCAAGTAGAAACACTAAGAAAAATGTGATCCTAGGAGTGCCTTTTCTATTATGTTTGTTTAGCTTATGCTATTTAAGGATTGACACATGAACTGTGAAATAGATTTTTTTGGTGAGGATGGCTTCCTACGAAGAAGGAGATCTAAAAGGTGAGGTTTCAGGTATGTTATGGTGGGGGTGGGCTTCACTCTGAAGTATGACTCGATAGAGCAGCGAGCTGGGGAGTACCTACTAATCCTTAGATCAGTGTGATCATTAACAAGTGTTCCTAGGAAAGATGTTGTTTAAGAATATGTGTTTGTTTTGAATTTTGTGTAATTTGGTATGACTTAGAGAGAGAGAGATATGTGTTTTCTATGGTTCGTTTGTCAACCATCAGCTGGTCATGACTTCCAGTATAGGTTGCCCTCAATTAATGTGAGCTAATGTGATAAATCAGAATGCAATGCACTTATTTTTAAGCCCAAATCAAGTGTGAAGTTGGATGACACAAAAAGATGAAGAGGAAGAGGGATGCTCTTTCACTACAATGCAAAAAACATGAAGAAATGGTTCTTTTTAATTACACCAAAAGAAAGGTTTCTTTTAGAGAAATAGAAAGAAAAGGTAGGTTACCAAGGAAGAAAATTAATGTGTATGCTTTTCAGAAGGGAAACAAACACACACTTTTCCTAGGAATGAATAAAATGCAAGGAACCCCGGATGGGTCCCACTGGGCGTGCCAAAATGTTTCACCTGATTCTTAGATGTTTCTTTGAAGTATTGATGAAACAAATAGGGTAATGGGCATAGGAGGAATACATGTTCAAATGTTGGTTGATGGGTTGTTGTGCGTGTATGACTTTTGAATCCACAGCTGATTGTGAGAGCTTCCTTTTGGCTAGGAGGAACTACCTATAATGAAAAACAAGACCACCAAAAAGAGTTAAACAATATGTGCAGTGAACTACCTAGCGTGTGCTAGATCCGGGAAGTGTGATACTTCCTAGATGGTTGTCAGTCCACTATTTTAAACAATTTAATGTAGGAATGAAGTAAATCCTATTGTAATTTGAAATGATTTAGGTATCTCACTTAAAACACAATAAGAAATATCTAATCTAACATGCTAGGTTAGAATAGGATCCGAAGGTCTAGGTAACTGGATCTAGGTCTCTGCAGTCTGAAAAGGTCTCAGGCAAATCACAGGTGAATGAGGGTGATGTAGAATTAGGTGGATAGGTCATTGTTTTGGGTTGTATGGGAAAATACGAAACTAATGCCGGTTAAGGGTGACCAATGGCGGTTGGGTGTAACCAGTGCCAGTTACTGTGGAAAACTGAATGCCACATAATGAGTTTTGGGTCTCCTTTGTGATTGCACAAAGGACTTTGGTTGGTTGGAATGAGGTATTTGGTAGCTTGGGTGGGATTTAGCGAGGTTTTAATGGGTATATGGAGGGGGAGTGTTGAAGGAGGTCAATGGGTGGCTAGGTAAACAATAGGTGATAATATAATAACAAAATGAAATGAACCAGAGAAGTATAACGTTTTACTTACTTGGATTCTGGTCTGGATGCTTGTGATGAGGATGGAGGTGTTGGTAGAGGTTGAAGGCTACAGTGATCACAAATCATAGGAGAGCTTCGTGATGGGCTAAATGTGCATTCCTTTTTGCTTGGTAAGATCAGATCATTACTGGGGTGAGTGTTGGATGGTTGTGTAGAAGAAAATGCTTGATCTCCTTCCTTGCATGCGTGTTCTCGCTGAAATTTACTCTCAGAAGATGCGATATCTCTCTGGAATGTGCTAATGTTTGCCAACCCAATCTTTTCCAACCTTGAAAATAAGGTTATTTTGGGGTTAAAAGGTAACCGATGGCGGTTTCGGCCTAACCAGCGATGGTTAGGGGTAACCAACATCGGTCAAGGTGGGATTTCCTAGGTTTACTAAACTAAGGAGATCCTCTTGATTTTCTCGGATCTCGTGTCGTTAACCCACAGATTAAACTGGAAGCTTCTTGTAAGCATGCGGGAATGTGGTTAGAGGGAATGTAGGCATTGATTTTTAGGGTTTGGGTAAGTCTTAGTTAGTTATGCCAACTTACTAAGAATAGGTCTTAAGGTGAGTTGGCTTGATGAGGTGTCTAGGTGAGGTGTATATGTGGATATTATCTAAATTAAGATATTTAAATAATAAATATGGCGAGGATAATGAATTAATTTAATGAAATTAATTAAATTAATATTAGTGAGGTGAAGGGGGCCATGGCTAGGTGAATGTGATGAATGGTTTTTTTTTTTTTTTTAAGAACCAAAGGGAGTGTGACCTAATTTTAGTGTCTATAATACCCATTAAACCTTTCCAAGAAGGAGAAATATTTATTACCTACAAGATTGTCTAGAACCCGATCAATAAAGGGAAGGGAAATGTAGTCTTTCTTGGTGGCTTTATTAAGTTTTGTATGGTCGATACATATTCTCCATTTACCATTTTTCTTGGGAACTATAACTAGTGGTGATACCCACTGATAATCAGATATAGGATAGATGAATCCTACCTTCAACAATTTTTCTATCTTATTTTTTACTATGTCTCTAAGTGCTAGATTAATTATTCATTGTGTTTATCTCATAGGTTTAACATCCTCGGTGTAGATATGGTGAGTGTAGATGCTTGGATGGATCCCTTTCATATCAGTATAATCCCAAGAAAAATATTGGGAATGCTTCCTCAAAATTTCTACAACCCTAGTCTCTTAGATGGCCTCTAAGTTATTACCAATGGTCAGCTCTTTTCCTATGTCAATAGTCACTTGCTTGGTATATTTCAAAATAGCAATCTTTGTATCAGAAATTATAGAATTCAAAGGACAAACATGATCTTTGAAGCATGTGCAAAATAGTCATATTTTCAAGAGATATAACCTTGGTTAAAAATTAGTGACTACACATTCATCATGATAAGCATACATTTCTTTACAATATTCATTGAAAATGTCACTTACCAATGTAATATTATATGATGTGTTTAGAACAAATGGTTTCATACCATTAGTTCAAATTTTTGTAGCCTTAGTTCATATTTCTGTAGCCACAGTGTCCTCTTCATCAAACATTGTGTATGACTCAAAATTTTCTTCCATATGAATTTTCACTACAATGGTTTCCAAATAAGAAGAACTTAGATGGTTGATATCTGAATAATCTACCCATACATTTTCAAAAAAATCCACATATGGTGGGTAGTTGGACACAATGATATATAATTTGATTTTTTTCCCATTTAAAATGGTCATTTTTCCTCGACCTATAGTCAATATATGCAGCAATAGTAGCCAACCAGGGCCTTCCTAAGATGACTGGATATCCCAACTTCTAAGATTTAGGTTGTAAGACCATAAAATTGATAGGATACTCCCAAGATTCAACCATGACCATTACATCCTCAATCACTCCATCTGGTACAACAATAGATTGATCTACCAATTGAAGAACAGTATTGGTTGGATGTTATTATCACTTCCCCAAGAGTTGTAAATTTTATTCTCCATTTTTAAAATTTTTGGGTAAGGTGACTATCAAAATTCCCTTATAAAGGTCCCCGAGAAAGAGCTAATATTAAACAATAATTTTTTTCTATAAATTTTGAGTTTTGAAGATTTTTCTTTATTATGCGGGTATTTCAGGGCTTCTTTTGTCCCTCATGTCCTAAGTTCCTCTAGGCCTCCTGTTCCCCTATTTCCTGCTTTTTCAGGATATTCATGCTTTTCCTCTATTTTTGGTCATTTCGGATTTTCATAGAAATCATGTCCCAATGTCCCAAGGACTATTTGTGCCAATTTTTCTTATTTCCCCAATCCTAATGTATTGCGACATTTTGGATTTTTGTGTCCCAAGTTCTCCCGACCTTCGTTTCCCCATAAGACTGCTTTTTCCACTATCCATTAACTGTGGCAATTTTAGCTCCATAAGTCTTAGGTGTCCCACTATCCCATGGGTTAGTTATGCCCATTTATCTCTGCCTTTACTATTTTTCATTGTGTTAGGTCGACATAGAGTATTTATTACCTCATTTATTTCACCTCGCCGACCTACTTGAATCAAGATGTGCATAAATAGTTAGGGTAATTGGTTGTTTTACCATCTCACTTGTATTTTCTAAAGTCCTTTAAGTTTCTCCCTCTCCACTATTTGTAGATGTGGTCAAAAACTACTCCATTATTTTGAAATTTGTAGGTGCAAGGAAGCTATGAATCGTCAAAGTATAGCTCAAAGAACTAAGGGATTTTTCTCACAAAGACCTTTTGCTCCTGCCATAAAATGAAGATCAATTACAAGGGACATGAGCACCTATCCTCTTTGGAGACGGCTATACTAGAGATAGGTGATAGTGAGGCTCAACACCTTGATTTGGAAAATTTCTGGGAATGCATTAATTGTCAAAACCCTTCTCCCATCACTCAACTAATTAAGGAGAGTGGAATTACAGAGGTGGGGGTTTTCCAATTTCTATCCAATGTGCTGATACAATGTTAGCATGTGGGTCATGCTTCAATCTAGAGACAAAAGAAATTGTTGACCTAAGGACAAGTAGTGGCTTGACTTGATGAAAATTATATTAGCACTACTTTTAGAATCCTCACAATTGAAGGCTCAAACATTCTTATGAGAGATCAAGAAAAAAGCTGTTTTTGATCAAGATAGTGAACTATATAAAAGAAAAGTGGCTAAATCTTGGTTTAAAAATGCAAAGAAAGGAGCTTCAAGGCTACCCAAAACAATGTACATGGTTTATTTCAATGAATAATTGTCATATGTTATCACTCTCCTTGCCAAGATAATGGGAATGCCCTCTACCAATGAATTTCATTATTGGATGTGCCCTTATATCAATATTATATGTGAAGGAAAAAAATATTGAATTGGGCAGGGATAATCTATGACAGCCTAATGGAACAACTTGCAAATGTTCAAAGGACTCAAATTTTTACATGACCTCTTATCTAATGTACACCATCATTGCTTATAGAGAATGGTTGGGTTTCTCCCCTATGGAAGACAAGAAAGATGCCCCTATCTATGTGTACCATCCACAATTAACTCTAAAGATCAGCAACCATCATTTCAGGAGGGTGAATGATGCATTCACTATGTACATTATCAGATTGTTGGAAGGAGATACCGCTAGAATATTCTCAAATGAAGAAAAACAACTAATTAGTGTTTATGGGGGCTTTTTCACTCAATTCTAGAAATTCTCATATATATGGCTAGCTGGATTTGAGTGAAAACCCCTAAAAATCCCTATGTACTATAGTGACAAGATTTCTTTTGTTGATATATACAGTATTTGGATAATTTGCATAGAACCTACAGGGATAAGAAGATTGTAGGTATTCAATTCCCAATCACATTGGGTAACTACACTTACAAGACTAGCTTTAGATGCTTAGAACATTGAAAGAAAAATTTTTCTTCTTACCCTTCATTATTATAAACCTAGAACTTTCTTTAATATTAAGGAGTTCATTTCCACCAATTTCAGAATGGGTTTTCAACACCTTCTAGATATTGAAGACTATTGGGATGATTGTTCTGATGATTATGAAGCTTGGAGAAGATACTATGGAAGATTGTCTCTGTAAAAAATCAAGGATTTTGGTGTATATAATGTTCCTAAAGGACTTGAGGATGATGATGAAGAACTGTAGTCCCTTGAATATGAGAGGTCAATCAAGACACACTCCTATTAAAACCATTGATTGGTTTGTTAAGGAGAGAGATGATTTAAAGGAGCTCATCAACCCTGTCTTGGTGAGAACTAGGATTTGGTTTGATAGAAAAATGAAGATGATTAGAGAAATAAAATCTAGGTCTTCTTCTCAAGATACCTCCACCCCTCAGAAAGAAATACCTTCATCAATTCCTGAAGCACATGAACAATTTGTTCCTTCTCCACTAGAATCTTCAACTCGTGTACACAAAGAAGGGAAATTCTAAAAAGGATGATAAGGTAGAGGAATTATTTAAGGAGAATGAGAGGCTACCCTCTCCTAAGAAAATTGAAACAATACCTAATGAGGGAGCAATCGTGGACCTTGGTGATGATGACAAGTGAAGAAAAAGAGCAGGGAAAGTCAAAGGAAAATAATCCTGAGGAAAGCAGTGTGAAAAAGGATCAATTAAAGAAGCCAATTTTAGAATCTGTAGAAACATCTACTAAGGAAGCTCCCACCACCCAAATTGAGACCTATGTGTTAGAATTGGTTGTTTTACAAACTCTAAGTGTGATGAGTTCACTTGCACTAAGGCCCATTGCTCCCTCCACTTCTATTTCTTCCTTTTCTTGGGTATAACCATTGTTGGAAAGAAAGAAAAGGAATACCACTTCAAGTATTGTTGCCCCTAATTTTGATGCAGTGGCATCCCTTCTAGGTACTACTCCTCCCCTCTAGCTAAAAATGCTAAGGTCACATCTAGATTGGTTTCAGACTCTCAAAGTAAGAAATTCATGGAGATTGCAAGAAGGCCCAGGACATGATAATGATGAAAATACCTATCAATAGGTGATTTGGAATAAAAAGAATTATCTTGGTGAATCAACACCTGAAAGTGAGGTAAATAACCTAAGAGAGATAGTGTCTAGAGTGATTGAAAGGGTTCAAAATAGGGAAGCGATAAAGGAGCAATTGGAGGAGCAGGATCAAATCTCTTCAAGTTTCACTATATCCTTGTTAGTAGAGGATAGGGTACTTGATCCAACCCCCTATCTTCCATCCCACCACATTTCTTTCTATCTAATGATGAAGTTCAAGCCATCAAATATATTCATTAGCATGCCACTTATGGGAATGAAATGAAAGCCATGGTTGATGACATGATAATTATAGGCTTAAATTTCATTGAGGAAGCATGTAAAGAGTATGAAAGAATTGCTAAAATTTAGTTAAATTTTACCATAAAACTCAATGGTTTGGATAGGGAGTTCAAATTTTGGAGTGAATGTATCAAAGATATTTTATTAATGAGTGAAACATATGTACAAATCCTCTTGGAGAGAAAATTATTTGATGATGCAAAATTGAATCTGTCTAAGCATTGTGTTTTCAACATTGACTGAAAGATTAAGGTTCTTGAAGAAGAAATTGGAGAACTCATAAACATGTTACACAAAGGATAATATTTTAAATCATGTGTCATGTCCACCTTCCAAGATATTCACTTTGCCAAAATTTTAAATAGAATTCAACTAATAAATTCATTATCCAAGAAATCAAATCTCGATTTAAGACATTCTTTAAATAATATTTGTTTAAGGAGGACAACATATATAAGGAGAAGATGAAAGGAATTTACACACCGCAAATGGAAATCACGGATGCTAATAAAGATTTATTAGAAAACACAGAGTTTCAAATAAATGGAGAAGTTTTTGGGTAGTTGGACTCATGCAACTTCCAATACAACAATTCTCGAGGCATGAACATAGCATAAATCAAGTGCTCAAGACAAAAGCGACTATAAGTACTTCTTTTGGCATCTCAACATCCTAGTTCATAATTTCCTTTCTTATTTTAATATCTATTTAAGGTGGATTTTATCTCTTTAGTCATAGGTTATGTAAACAAGAGATAAATTGGGATTATAATATTTAATTAGATACTAGATTTTGGGATTAAAAGAAAGGAAACTGAAAAGGCTCTTTTGTAACCATTTTTGGGTTATTTAAAGAATTTTTTTGTCATTGTAAAGGATTAGATTTTGATATCTTAATGAAAAGAACATTGAATTATTGATCAATACAAAAGAAGTTTCATCCTCCCTCATGATTTATCTCTTTTCATTTCATGTCTAATTCATATAAAGTTATGCGTAGTTAAGAAATAACTTTGTGTCTTTTAGTTGAAATCATACTTAGAAATTTGTTTCTAATTCATGATGTCCTATGTTTTTAAATGTGTAGTTTAAATCTTGTTATTATATCAAGCATCAGTAATATATCATTCTACAATATATGTGTCTGAAATTGTTCCACTCTTCAATTGCTGAATACCAATTCTTCTATTCTCTTTTCTTCTGTATTGAAAATATTTTGATGAAGGCATCTAAAATATCAAAATATTTACCAAAATATTGAACAAATGTTTATATTGTAAATAAGTAGTTTATCTTATCTCTTTTTGTGTTCAATACAGAACCTCTCCTATAAAGAGGAGGGACTATTTTATCATGACTATTGCTTGTTTTCAAGATCAAATTTGACAACCAAATTTTTTTGGCACCCACTGTGGGGAACATTTTGTGCATACCCACTAAAACAACTTCAATCAAACTAGAAGCAATAGCACCTTGACAGAAAGAAGATATACATGAGGTCAAAAATCTCCTAGTATTGAAGATCTAGATTTTTAATTACTGGAACAACAAGGTTTTGGGCAGACTCCAAAAAGAAGGAGAACAAGATCCACAAGTACTCCTCCTGTCAAAAATAGAACTGCAAGAAACACAGACCCCCAAACACAATCAATCCCTAGTATTCAAGATTTGGTGTTGGGAGTCACAGTCCCTTTACAAACCATTTTTCCAAGAATGGTAGTACCTCTACCTTGGGGACAATGGGTTGGACCTTTGGCCCTTGCTCAACCATTACATGATCTCCCAAAAGGGAATAGGAAAAGCTTCCTAAATTTAGAGGTGATGGAAAATTACACCCAGATGAACACATTGTTGCATTCATTGTGGCATGTGGAATACTTGGAATGGAGCATGAAGATGTTTGTTCAGATTTTTGTGGAGACACTACAAGGAAATGTTATGGACTAGTTCCATCATCTCCCTGTTGGTGTTATCACTGAATGAACCACCATGAGAACCCATTTTGAGGATCGATTCAAACATGCTAAAGATGTACATTCTCTCCTTTCTCAAATAAAGAAAGAACCATATGAGCCTATGCAATAGTTTTTTTCCAAGTTTAACAAATTAGTTAATAAGATTTTAGTGGCCACTCGTCCTATGGATCAAATTCGAAATGTTTTTTCTTGAATGCACAATTACCAGAAGTGAGCTATGCATTGAGAAGAGCCAACATTCCTACTCTGATATGATGACCAACACTTATCCATAAGTGTTTAAGATGATTTAATAATGTCTAGAAAATTAAGAAAAAACCTACTAAATCTAAGGATTATTCTTCATAAAATAATTCATACGATTTAGTGTAAAAATTGGCAAATGATCTCATAGCTATTAAAAAGAAATTGGCCCAGAATACTCCTTACAAATATATTTCGAGAAATAATTTTCAGCCTCGAAATCATCTACCTCCTATCCAGCCAAAACTCGCAATTGAAGGGCCATCTCTCAAAGTTCCCATCAATGTAACATTTGAATTCTAGGAACCGAGAGAATGTAGATGAAGCGAGAAGGATATGAGGAAATTTAAGATGAAGAAGATGAAACACTAGAAGAAACTAGTGATGTTTAGGTTAATTTTCTCACCACTGACGGAGTTAATGATGATACGGATGATTATGATGAAGTAGTGATAGATATGAACATCGATTCATATGTTATCATCATAAGAGAGTAGATGAATAATTCAAAAGAAGTTTTCTAACCCACAACAAGATCCAAGGAAGTTCCAGCTTACCATCCCAATTATTGTAAAAAGAGGGATTGATGGAAGGTTTCTCAGATGTGTGGATAGAGAACAAAAAGCATGTTTCTTAGAGCATTTCATGATCAAGCTTGTGGAGGAAATTTCTCATTTGTTGTGATTACTCATAAAATCCTTCGTGCAGCTACTACTAGTCAAATCTATTTTGAGATGCAACTGAATGGGTGGGTAAATGTGAAGCTTTCCAAACTTTTATGGGACGACCTAAGCTAGCCACTCTACCACTCAAGCCAATGGTGATAGAAGAACCCTTTCAACAATGGGGACTAGAATTCATAGGTACTATTAACCCTAATTCCAGTGCTAGACACACTCATGTATTAACTTTGCCACTAATTATTTCACCAAATATGTTGAGGCCATTCTAGTAAAAATCACAACTTGTTAAGTAGTATGTAACTTTATCAGGGAAAACATTCTGATTAGATTTGGCATACCAAGTAAAATTGTCACTGGAAATGCTCCTAACTTCTCTTCTTATAAAATGATGGATTTTTACTATGGGTATGGAATTTCCACGACACATTCTTCTCCGATTAATACCCCCAAGGAAATGGACAAGTGGGATCAACAAACAAGAATTTGGTAACCATCATTTGGAAGATGGTTAATGAGTCGTAAAGGAATTGGCATAAGAGGTTGTATGATGCTCTTGAGAAGATTTAATTACCCCTAAAAGGGAAATTGGGATTTCTCCTTTCCAAGTGGTGTATGGAAATGAAGCTCAACTACTAGTGATAGTGGAACTTCCATATTTTCAGCTCATGAAGGCCATTGAAGATTCAACTTTTAATAGTGCTTTGAAGAAGAGAATAATGTACCTACAAAAGTTGGATGAAGACAGGTTGCAAGTGGTGGATAGGATTGTTGCACATCAACAAAGATTAAAACAACTATTTGATAAGATGGTAAGACCTAGATAATTTTAGGTTGCGAGACATTTTTTTACTCGGGAAAAGAAGGAAGAGCCTCGGGGAAGTCATGTAATTTTTTATTCTCTCTGGCTGGGTCCTTTCAAGATCAGACACTTCGTTAGAGAAAATTCCTTCTACTTGAACTATATGGATGTAACATCTCTTCCATTTGTTGAGTATGGAGCTAAATTACTCATGTTTTAGCATGTAAATAGAACTTGTTGGAAGTTGACAAGTAACCGACATTGGTTAGAGTGTGACCGGCATCGGTTAGGGCAAGTTGGACCGGTGACGGTTGGGTAGAACTGGCATCGGTTACCTGTGTGCAACGAGTTTTTAATTAACTCTCGGGATTTATTTCTATTTTTAGCATTGGAATAGATTTAATGAATGTAATTGCATGGCTAAGTTCCCTAAAGTCTTAAACGACTATTTAAAGCATAAAGCTAGGGTTTAGAAAGAGAGGATTGATCATAATTACAAGATAATTATGTGAGAGAGAATTCTTGGTGAAGAATCAAAAATATTAAAGGAAGAAAGTACTGAACATCTGAGAAGTGTAGAAGATTGTAAATATTCATTGTATATCTTGTCAAAGCTTTGGATAATAGATTGGCTTGTTTCTTGGTGGATGTAGCCCACATTGGGCAAACCACATTAAATCTGGTTTTGATTTATGTCTCTTGTTTTGTATAATTCTTCTGGTAGAATATCTACTTTTATTTGCATGTATGCTTAGATATGATATATTTCTTGTACAAATGGTGTGCCAACCCCAACAACCGGGTATCGAGTTTTGTTTGAGGGTTTTTGTGTTGACAGATTTACTCACAGAGGGTTTTTTGATTGAGTGGGAGCTACAACAATGACAGAAGATAATAAATACAAGGTAGAGAAGTTTGATGGCAAAATTATCAATTATGGAAGATGCAGATTGATGATTATCTATATCAAAGAGATTTGTACTTATCGTTGGATGAGAAGTCTAGACCTACAAAGATGACTGATGAAGAATGGAAGATTCTTGACAGAAAGGCTTTGGGATATATAAGATTGAGCCTGACAGCATCTGTGGCTTCTAATATTACAAAAGCGGCTTCTACAGTAGACTTAATGAAATCTCTTGCTAATTTATATGAAAAACTTAGTGCTTCAAATAAATTTTATTTAATGAAGAAACTTTTTAGTTCTAAGATGCATGAAGGTGAATCTTCCTCTAGTCATTTGAATGATTTCCGATCTATTGTAAATCAGTTAAAATATGTTTCAATACCATTTGATGATGAAGTAAAAGTATTTTTATTCTTATGTTCTTTGCCTGATAGTTGGGACAACTTAGTAATGGTTGTTAGTAATACATCATCTGCTAATAATATTTTGAAGTTTGATGATGTGGTTAGTATAATCTTGAATGAAGAAATTTGCAGGAAAAGTACAGAGGAAACATCATCTAGAAATGATTTGAATGTAGAAAGTAGGGGTAGGCAGAAGGAGAGATCTAAGAGTAAGAGTAATGGGAAATCAAAGTCAAGGGATAGTAGATCTAAATCCAGAAGTAAGGGAATTACTTGTTGGAAATGTGGAAAGAAAGTATATGCAAAGAAAGATTGTTGGTCAAAGAATAAAGAGAACCAATAACCAGACAAAGGTAAAGAGGTGAATCTTGTTGCATCAGAGGTAATGCAAGATGATCTTATTCTTTATTTAGATAGTAGAATTGAATCATGGGTTTTAGATTCAGGAGCTTCTTTCCATGCAACCCTTAATAAGGGTTGTTTCAAAAATTATGTCTAGGGAAATTTTGGGCATGTCTATTTGGGTGATGATGAACCTTGCAATATTACTAGTAAAGGGGAAGTTCATCCAAAATTGTGGAATGTAAATGCATGGGTATTGAAAGATGTGAGGCATGTGCCAAGCCTCAGGAGGAATCTTATTTCTGTAGGGAACTAGGTGAATCTGGTTGCATGGTTAATTTTATAGGAGACTCTTGGAAAGTCACCAAGGGTGATTTTGTTGTGGCAAGAGGTAAGAAGGTAGGAATGTTATATTTATCTACCTATATTACTAATTCCTTTTCTGCATTATCTACTTCAGATTCAGATGCATGCATGTGGCATAATCGGTTGGGTCATATGAGTCAAAAAGGAATGCAGATCTTAAAGGCTAAGGGTAAGTTATCAGATTTGAAAGATTTAGATCTTGATTTCTATGAGCATTGTATCTTTGGAAAGTAAAAGAGAGTGAGATTTCTCAAAGTTGGGGCAACTAAGAAGGAGTAGAAATTGGAGCTTGTACACTTAGATGTGTGGGGACTAGCTCAGGTAGCTTCTCATGGTGGATCCCAGTATTATGTTACTTTCATTGATGATGCTACAAGAAAGGTATGGGTTTATTGTATTAAATACAAATCTAATGTTTTTGAAACTTTTAAAAGATGGAAATCCCTTATTGAGAATGAATCAAATTCTAAGTTAAAGTGCCTTAGATCTGACAATGGTGGTGAATATTGTAGAAAGGATTTCAATGATTATTGTTCAGTGAATGGGATATGTAGAGAAAGAATGGTTCTAAGAACACCACAAGAGAATGGTGTTGCAGAGAGAATGAACAGGAAAATCATGGAACGTGCTAGAAGTATGAGGATACATTTTGGATTGCCCTTGCAGTTTTGGGCAAAAGTAGTTGATTGAATCTGAGTTTATTTGATTAACCGTGACCCTTCAAGTTCACTAGATGGAGAATACTAGAGGAAGCATGGACCGATAAAGAGGTAGATATTTCTTTTCTTAAAGTTTTTGGTTCGAAGCTTTTGTGCATGTTGATAGAGAAAATAGAAAAAGTTAGATGAAAAATCTAAGAGATACACTTTCATTGGTTATGGATCTGGTGATTTTAGTTTTCATTTTTGGGATTTAGAGAATTCTAAAATTGTTAGGAGTCGTGATGTTGAATGGAATGAAAAGAGAATGTACAGGGATCAAATTTTGGTACCCAAGGATGAGAAAATTGAGAAGTTTATTGATGAAAATGAACTCTTAGGTTTTAAAGAAACACCTTCAAAAATACATAGTAACCGTGGTCGGTTAGGCCTTCACCGGGATCGATCGATGAACACCCAATGATTACAAAGGATCAAAACTAGCGTTGGTTAGCCGAACCGACATTGGTTAGAGGTGACCGGCATCGGTCACTGTCAGAAGTTGATACTAATGTCCAGGAGGTCCAGATTGAGCCTCTGATACCCCATACTCCTGTGATAAGGTCACAAAGGGTAATTAAACTTCCAAAAGATTTTCACCTTCTCTATTTTATCTATTATTGACTGATAGTGGTGAACCAGAAATATTTGAAGAAGCAATACAAGATAAAACTCATGTTCAGTGGGAGCATGACATGGATGAGGAGATGAACTCTTTGGAACAGAACCAGACTTGGGATTTGGTTAAATTGCTAGTAGGAAAGAGAACATTGCAGAACAAGTGGGTTTACAAAATTAAGGAAGAAGAGGGTGGATAGAAAAGGTACAAGGCAAGGCTTGTAGTAAAGGGATTTACACAAAGGAAGGTATTGAATTTGGTGAAATATTTTCTCCTGTTGTTAAGATGACTTCTATTCGTACTATATTGAGTTTAGTTGTAGTAGAAGATTTACATTTAGAGAAACTAGATGTGAAGATGGCTTTCCTTCATGGTGATTTGGATGAAGAGATTTATATGCAGCACCGCTTGGGTATGAAGTCAAGGGTAAGGATAAATTAGTGTGTAGGTTGAAAAAGAGCCTATATGGGCTCAAGAAAGCTCCAAGGCAATGGTACATGAAGTTTGATAGTTTTATGCATGAGCATGGTTACTTGAGATGTGAATCTGACCATTGTGTTTATTTCAAGAAGCTTGAAAATGGGAGCTATATTATTTTGTTACTATATGTGGATGATATGATTATTTCAGGATCTAGTATGCAGAACATTAGTGAGCTTAAGAGAAAGCTAGCTCACACATTTGCAATGAAGGATTTGGGAGATGCAAAAAGAATCCTTGGCATGCAAATACATAGAGAAAGGAAAAACAAGAAATTGTATTTGTCTCAAGAAGATTATATCTAAAAGGTGTTAGAAAGGTTCAACATGCAAAATGCAAAACATGTCAAGCACACCTATGGTGGACACTTTAAATTAATTAAAGATCGGTGTCCTTCATCACAAGAGGAGGTCAAATACATGACACGAGTGCCATATGCTTTAGCAGGTTGAAGTCTCATGTATGCTATGGTTTGTATAAGACCAGACATTGCACAGGTAGTGGGAGTTGTGATTAGATATATGGCTAATCTAGGTAAAGAGCATTGGAAATCATTCCAATGGATACTTAGGTATTTGAAAGGGACATCTAGCATGCAATTATGCTATGGAGGTTTGGATATTTCATTACGTGGCTATGTTGATTCGGATATGGCTAGAGATCTAGATGGTAGGAGGAGCACTATTGGATATATTTTCACAGTAGGTGGAATGATAGTTAGCTAGATTTTGAGATTGCAAAAGGTTGTGGATTTGTCTACTACAGGTAGAGTATGTTGTAGCTATAGAGGGTAGCAAGGAGATGATATGGATGAGTAGGTTCATGGAAGAGTTGGGAAAGGAGAAAAGTAATTGTAAATTGTTCAGTGACAGTCAGAGTGTAATTCATTTGGCAAAGAACTCAACATTTCATTCGAGAATGAAACACATTCAGTTGAGATATCACTTCATACGGCAGGTATTGGAGGATGGACAGTTGAATATGGAAAAGATTCATACAAGCAAGAACCCTATAGATATGCTAACGAAGCCATTAGCAAAGGAGAAGTTAGAGCTACACTCCACTTCTGTTGGTCTTCGAGTTTGAAACTTGAAGAGGAAGAAACAAAGCTTAGGAGGATCCAAGAATGGTGTTGTACAGGTATAGTGTGTAGTAATTAATCTCCAAGTGGGAGATTGTTGAGTATGGAGCTAAATTACTCATGTTTTAGCATGTAAATAGAACTTGTTGGAAGTTTACAGTAAGCATCGGTTAGAGTGTGACCGGCATCGGTCAGGGAAAGTTGGAACCGGCGACGTAGTTGGGCAAAACCGGCATCGGTTACCTGTGCGAACGAGTTTTTAATTAACTCTCGGGATTTATTTCTATTTTTAGCATTAGAATATATTTAATGAATGTAATTGCATGGCTAAGTGCCCTAAAGTCTTAAACGACTATTTAAAGCATAAAGCTAGGGTTTAGAAAGAGAGGATTGATCATAATTACAAGATAATTATGTGAGAGAGAATTCTTGGTGAAGAATCAAAAAGCTTATAGGAAGAAAGTACTAAACATCTGAGAAGTTTAGAAGATTTTAAATATTCATTGTATATCTTGTCAAAGCTTTGGATAATAGATTGACTTGTTTCTTGGTAGATGTAGCCCACACTGGGTGAACCATGTTAAATCTGGTGTTGATTTATGTCTCTTGTTTTGTATAATTATTTTGGTAGAATATCCACTTTTATTTGCATGTATGCTTAGATCTGATATATTGTCTATACAACCGGTGTGTAAACCCCAAAACCATTACCATAAAGCGGGTAATAGTTGAAGTTGTTTCAGTCCTAGGTTACTAGGTAGTCCTTTGTACAATCTTGTATAGTTTTCATTTTTGGTCTTTGTGTGTGGTGTTGTGTGGGTGTCTCTTCTGTATTTTCATCCTTGACTCTATTTTCCCAATGAATAAGGCACTGGTCATCTTCCTAAGAAATTCTAGAGTTCTTGATCCCGTTTTGTTCCTTTCTGATCAAAACAGTTCATCCCTAGAAAGATCTAGCTATTGTCACTTCCCCAAGAGTTATAAATTTTCTTCTCCATTTTTTTAAATTTTTGGGTAAGGTGACTATAAAAATTCCCTTGCAAAGGTCCCCTAATAAAGATCTAATTTCAAACAGTTAGTAATTTCTCTAAATTTTGAGTTTTGAGGTTTTTTCTTTGTTATGTGGGTTTTTTGGGTTTTTCTATTGTTCATGTCCCAAGTCCCTTGAGCCTCCTATTCTCGATTTCCAACTTTTACTGCATACTCATGCTTTTCCTCTATTTTTCCATCATTTCATATTTTTAGAGGAATCATGTCCCGATGTCACAAGGACTATCTATGCCTATTTTCTCCAACTTACCCAATCCCAATGTATTGCGAACATTTCAGAAATTTGTGTCGATGTGTCCAAAGTTTTCCACGCCTCTATTTCCGCTAAAGACCACTTTTTCTACTTTCCATTCACTTCGACCATTTTAGCTCCGTGCATCCCAGTGTGTCCCACTATCCCATGGGTCATTTGTGCACATTTTTCTCTACCTTTACCACTTTTCATTGTCTTAGGTTGGCATAGAGTATTTATTACCTCATTTATTTCACCTCACCGACCTACTTGAATCAATATTTGTAAAAATAGTCAGGGTAATTGGTTGCTTTACAATCTCACTTGTATTTGCTAAAGTCCTTTAAATTTCTCCCTCTCTACTATTTTTAACCATGGTCGAGTCCTACTCCTTTATTTTCAATTTGCAAGTGCAAGGGAAGCTATGAATTGTCAAAGTATAGATCGGAGAACTAAGGGAGTTCTCTCATAAAGACATTTTCTCCTACCATAAAATGAACATAAATTATAAGGGACATAAGCACCTATCCTCTTTGGACACGAATATACTAGAGATAGGTGATAGTGAGGCTCAACACCTTGATTTGGATGATTTGTGGGAATATATTAGTTGTTAAAACCCTTCTCCCATTGCTCATCTAATTAAGGAGAGTGTAATTATAGAGGCAAGGGGTTTTCCAATTTCTTTCCAATGCGTCGAAATAGTGTTAACCTCTGGGTCATGATTCAAAGTAGAGACAAAGGAAATTTTTGACCCTCAATGATAAGTAGTGGCTCGACTTGATGAAAACTATATTAGTAATCCTTTCAAAATTCCCATGATTGAAGGTTCGAACATTCTTACCAGAGATTAGGAACAACTTCTTTTTTATCAAGAAAGTGAATGGTATAAAAGTAGAGTGGCTAAATCTTGGTTTATAAATCTAGAAAAAGGATCCTCGGGGTTGCCAAAATCAATATACATGGTTGATTTTAATGAATAATTTTAGATGTTATCACTCTCCTCTCCAGGATAATGGGAATGACCTCTACAAATAAATTTCATTATTGGATGTGCCCCCATATCAATATTATATGTGAAGGAAATCAAAGCTTGGATTAGGAAGGTATAATCTGTGACAACCTAATAGAACAACTTGCAAATGTTCAAAGGACTCAAAATTTTTGCATGATTTCTTATCTGATGTACACCATCATTACTTACAGAGAATGGTTGGAATTCTCCCCCATGGAAGATAAGAAAGATGACCCTATCTGTGTGTACCATCCATAGTTAACTCTAAAGATCAGACATCATCATTTCATGAGGGTGAATTATGCATTCACTATGTACATTGTCAAACTTATGGAAGAAGATACCACTAGAATATTCTCAGATGAAGCAAAACAAATTATAAGTGTCTATGGAAGCTTTTCACTCAATTAAGGAAATTCTCATATATACGGTTGGCTAGATTTGAGGGACAACCCTAAAACTCCCTATGTAATGTAGTGACAAGATGGATTTGGTTGAGATATGCAGGCAGTTGGATAAGTTGCATAGAACTTGCAGGGATAAGAAGATTGCAGGTATTCAGTTCCCAATCACATTGGGTAACTACACTTGCAAGACTACTTTAGATGCTCGAACATTGATAGAATAATTGCTCCTCTTACCCTTCATTATTATAAACCTAGAACTTGCTTTGATATTAAGGAGTTCATTTCCACCAATTTTTGAATGGGATTTCAACACCTTGTGGATATTGAAGACTATTGGACTGATTGTTCTGATGATTATGAACCTCAAAGAAGATACTATGGAAGATTTTCTCAACAAATCAAGCATTTTGGTGTATAAATGTTCTGAAGGACTTGAGGATGATGATGAAGAACTATAGTCCCTTGAATTAGACACACTCCTATTAAAACCATTGATTGGTTTGTTAACGAGGGAGATGATTTGAAGGAGCTCATCAACCTTGTCTTGGTGAGAACTAGGCTTTGGTTTGATAGAAAAATGAATATGATTAGATCAAGAAAATATGGGTCTTCTTCTCAAGATACCTCTACATCTCGTAGAAATAAATACCTTCATCAATTCTTGAAGCACATGAACAATTTTTTCCTTCTCCACCAAAATATTCAACTTTGGTGTACACAAAGAAGGGAAAAGCTAAAAATGATGATAAGGAGAAGGAAGTTATTTATAAGAATGAAAGGTTACCCTCTCTTGAGAAAATTTAAATAGTACCTAATGAGGGATAAATCATGGACCTTAGTGATGATGACAGTGAATAAAAAGAAGAGGGAAAGTCAAAGGAAAATAATCTGAGGAAAGTAGTATGAAAAAGGACCAATTAAAGAAGAAAATTTCATAATCAATACAAAAATATACCAAGGAAGCTCCCACCACCCAAATTGAGACCTATGTGTTAGAAATGGTTATTGTAAAAACTCTAAATGAGATGAGTTCACCTACACTTGGGCCCATTGCTCCTGCACTTCTAGTTCTTCCTTTTCCTAGGTACAACCATTGTTGGAAAGCAAGAAAAGGAAGACCTCTTGAAGTGTTTTTCCCCTAGGTTTGAAGTAGTGGCAGCCCTTCTCGGTACCACTCCTCCCCTCCAATTTAAAAGGATAAGGTCACATTTAAATTATTTTTATACTTTTAAGGCCAACAATTCATGGATATTACAAGGCCTAATATTGATAAGGATGAAAATACCTATCAATAGGTGATTTGGAATTAAAAATAATTTCTCTTGGTGAATCAACACCTGAAATTGAGGTACATAACCCGAGAGAGATAGTTTCTAGAGTGATTGAAAGGGTTGAAAAAGGAAGTAGACACAAGAGAATTTAGAGGAGTATAATCAAATCTTGTCAAGTTTCATTAGATCCTTGTTAGTAGAGGATAAGTTACTTGATCCAATCCCCAAGATTCCATCCCACCACATTCCATTTTGTTTGATGATGAAGTTTAAGACATAAAATTTATTCATAAGCATGTCACTTATGAGAAGGTAATGGAATCCATGGTTGATGACATGATAATCACAAGTTTAAATTTCATTGAGGAAACATCTAAAGCTTATGACAGAATTGATAAAATTAAGTTAAATTTTACCACAACACTCATTGGTCTCAATGGGGAGTTAAAATTTTGGATTGAATGTATCCAAGATCTTCGAGTAATGAGTGAAACATATGTATAAATCCTCTTGGCAAGAAAATTATTTGATGATGAAAAATTAAATTTGTCTAATTAGTGGGTTTTTAGCATTGACTAGAAAATACATGTTCTTGAAGAAGCCATTGGAGAACTCAAGAACATGTTGTAAAAAGGAGAAGCTTGTAAATCATGATTCATGCCCACCTTCCATGATATTCATTGCTAAGTTTTTAAAGAGAATTAAAATGATAAATTCACTATCCAAGAAATCAAGTCTCGATTCAAGACATTCGTTCAAGAAGATTTGCTCAACTAGGACAATCTATGAAAACAAATCAAAACATGACCTTCTTTGCACCCAAATTCCCAAGGTCGTGCCAAGAAAACCGATGTAGAATGGAAATGATTGTATGTGTTGTGATGATAGATAATCTAATGAGACAACCTTATATCTACGAGATGACAATATCAAGATCTAATATTCTAAGGCAAAGAATGCTCTCCTAAGATGAAGTGGTGTGATGGATCAATCTGATATAATAGTTTCTTGGAGACTCCAATCAATATCGAGCTCTGCCAAGATTCTATCCACTAGTTGTTGAACATGCGGAAAGTGATATACGTGTGCCTTGTATATATTTCTAGACAAGTTCATGGAAGTGAGAATGAGAGGCGTAATGAAACCATAGGGACTATGGGTGATTTTCCAGTCTAGTCCATAAATTCTTAGCCTAATCAGCTATTATGTTCAATAATGAAAGTTGTGTAATGATATCGGTAGAAGTGGTGATGATCTAAATACGATGCACACAAACCAGTGTCAATGTATAATTGGTCAGCAGGCCCATTGGGTTGTGGGACCTAAGGATCACAACCAAAAATTCATGGAGGTTGTGGTCCTTTTATGGTCATGTGTGTAATCAAACCCTATTGCCAAGAGTTGTCCAATAATTGTAGGTTTGATTAACTGTAATGTTCAGCGTGTTTAAGCAAGTGTGTGTAAAACTAACAAGCATAAACCCATATCAATTTTGGTCAACAATTTTGGCCCGTTGGGTTGTGGGACCAATGGATCACAACCAAACATATTTTCTTGTTGTGGACCATTGATGGTCATGTAGAATGAATTGAATTTATTTTGATGAAACAAACTAACTATCAAAGGAAATTTAATCTATGTTTTTGGTATTTTTCATAGTATATCTAAACAAAATAATGAAAGAAAACTAATCTAATAAAAGTAAATGTTTTTTTATCTTTTCTAGTTTTTAAGCAATGCTTCTAATCTAATAAACAAAATTAAATACAAATAGTTAGCTGATTGTAGCTAACTACTTGATAAAAAGTGTGAATCTAGATCTAAAACAACTAATCTAATTTAATCAAAACCCTTCAAACCCTACCTCAGAGGTGGAGAACAAATCATAACCCTAGAAGAGATATTGTTCCCCACTACTTCCCTGATAATGTCAAAGAGAAAAATTTCTACTGACTTTCTCTACTTGTAATTGCTTAATCAATTGAAATGAACAATTTTACTACTCTATTTGATATGTGTTTGAAATGAATGATTCAAAATTGATAATTCAACAAATGAAGCAAACAAAAAAATAATTCCAACCTGGATAAGAAAGAGCTTTGGAAAATCTGGTTGTATCTGTATCTATCCCCTCAGTTTGTTCCTTTCTTTCTCCATGTGTTCATATGAGTCCAAGGGATTGGGAATGCAAGAATAGCAACAAGAGAATATGCTTGAGAAATGGTAGCTTGAAGGCAGTCTGGTTATAATGCAAGTAGAAGAGAGATAACACAAGAGATTTGAGCTTGGCTATGCAATTCCTAGCAGGATTGTGGCAACAATACTATGCAAGATACACAAAAATTCTTAGGCCTTTTGCTTGAATACAAGCATGGAATATATAGGAATTGGCTAGGATGTGCCTTCATTCACAAGGTAAGAAGAGGTTATTCAAACTAATTAAATATATTTAAAAATAGAAGAGGGAAGGAAAACTAAGAAATCAAGACTATTTTTAGGCAATTTGGTTCACAAACGCATCCTAACAGCTTAAGCTAAGTAAAGATTTACATGTTGAAAACATGCATGATAAATTTTGGAAAAAGTGTGCAGGATCATTGCCTCTGCCTAGGTGGCGCTTTTAGAACCACTACCCGGAAGGTTGGTAATCCTAGCACTAAAGGCCAAAACATGTACAGAATGAAGTAGGAAGCTGGAAAAAATCATGGAAAAGATAAGTAAGGATGTCTAGGCTACAAATATATATTGTGAATGGGTTTAGGAGCTCAAACATATTCTCAAAGGACATGAATCATCATTGGGGACTTTTGTAATCATTTTTTTGACATGTGTAGCATATGTAACTTTGTGTGTGTGTATATTACCCCTAGGAGAAGCATCTTAGCCATGAAAAGGTGTATAACGTAAAGTCCAAGTATGGCATTCCTGAAATGGGGAGTTAGAATCTATACCTAACATGCTCGTGTGTCAAAATGTCATCATCCAAATTCCCCAGCACTGTAAAATGAAAAGAAGACTCAAATGAAGATAAATAAAATATCAAAAAATAAACACTAGATTAAAACAACAAGAGAACTTACCATTTTTGCGTGGATATAGAAATATACCTGTGCTAATGCTCCAGCCCTATGAACACATACGCTCAAAATGAGGTCAAAACAACATATATATATATATATCAAACAAACTCATTTTTCAATTCATTTATGCATATCGGTTTGGTGTTTTTTTTAGATCCGACCTACAAAGTGATGTTTTTGTTGAGATAATAGTAACAAATTTCATTTTGAGACCGTGATCATGCCTCCATGACCGGAAGATTGACCTATGTGGTCTAAGGTTGGTTTTTCTCACTTTTGTGTTTTTAAACCTAAAATGTAAAAATGTTAAAAAGTTTACGTAGGAGGGATCATTTTTGAAATTTCTTATTTTAAATGAGTCTCTAGGGGGTGCCCATAGGGCAGTATTTTATTTTTTCTAAAATGGTCTTTTTTGTTTTTGGGTGTTTTCTAGGGTTAAAACCTTTTTGGTAAATTCATCCGAGACCGCCACCCAAAGCAGGGCGGCAATCATGGGACCGCTTACCTTACCGGGGTGGCGATTCAGAACATAATGACCAAAATACTTGCTATCTTGATTTTTTTTAATTTTTGATGTTTTGACATGTTTTTGATGAGCTTACCTCTTGATATACATTACTAAATTGCTCTTTTTCTATGTTTTGGTGGATGCAGAAGAAGGAAGAATACATCTACTGGAGTTATGAGAGGGAGTGTGATTAACTACCGAGAGATTTTAGATCCTCGACTCGGATGAGACATATATCCTCTAGAGAACATGGATATGGAGGATTGTACATGTGCCTCATGTTACTCTTGTGAGTCACTGAAAACCTAGAATCTATTGTGAATAACCTGCATGCCGACACATCACCCATTCTCGAGTTGAGTGCTCACCCGAAGCATGTAAAGGTACCAGCCCTCTTTTTGAGTTTCTTGTATAGAATGTTAGTGTGATGTTGATAAAACATATTCAGATCCATAATTAAACATTAAAATTCCACAAAGGCATAATCCAGATCTAGATCTTAGAGAATTATGAATTACATACTAACTATAATAAGATTAATCATACATGAACCAGATTCATTATATTTAACGTCATTATCCAAAAAATATTATCCATTGCATTAAACACTATAAAACACAAAATATTCTTTCATTATATGGTATATCCACAAGTCATGCACGCATCGATTCGAAACATAACTCTACAATAATTTAGTCTGCTAAACTACACAGTTCAATACATATTTATAGAGGTGGGAAATTTCCCTTCACCGCCTATGTACTTCTCAAAAAAAAGTCACATGGTGATAATAACCATGCACCTTTACAATAACATGCATACATGTAAGTGTTCTAATAATATATTTCCTATAGTTAACAAGAAGAATCAATCCTATTATTAGATTAAACCATGCATGATTCTTATCATCCACTTGTTCCCAAAATATCATTGCATGTAGTGCAATTCTTCATCCCTATGTGTGCTCATTGCGGTATCTCTAAAAATATCTCTTATCCATAAAAATAGCTAATTCCTGAGCCAAACTATTCTAGCGCGTGTTTACTTCCCTATATTTCCATGCCTTTAAATTCACCTTGTTCCCATGCACACATATTTTGTGTGCCTTCTCCTTAGAATAATATTATGTTTTCTCAACATTACCCCACACTAAAGTACATTGTCATCCTAGAAATGGGAATTATTTTTGATGTTCCCAAATAATAAAGAATAAGTGATGAAAGAATTAAATAATCACTATACAAAAGAATGAACCTTCACTCTGCAACACCCTCTTCTTCAATTGGGAGGATCAACTTTGGATACTTAGTTTTGATTTCAGCTTCCAATGTCTGTCAAGCACTCAATGCGGTCCTTGTTTTCTCAGAATGTCTATGGCTATGGCATCTAGTTCATCTTGAGTGATCTTTTCTTTCTCATTCTGTAGCACTCGGACAACATTGGCCATACCTGACATCATTCCTTCTAGAAGATCCATCTTCTATGCTATGAGCTTCCCAATCTCATCTATCCTTTCCTTATGTGGATCCTAGGTTGCTACGAGGGATTTGCGCTTTTGTTTCACTAGTGGCAATATATCTGTGTGCCTTATTGTCTCATCTTTCATTACTGTCAAAACTTCATTATATTCTACAAGATTTCTAGTCCTTATTACTACTTTTGTTTCCGCATACAAATTTATAGTTTGGTCTTCTTGCTTTAGCTCATCCTTCAAGGTCTGGAGCAATTCCTCGCAAGTTGAATTTTTTTTTATCATAGAGGCCCTTTCTCTCTCTACTTGTTGTTCAACATCATTTTGTGAGGGAATTTGAATTGGTCTATATTCACACATAATACATAGCAGAAGGAAATGTTTCGGTACCTTAGGTTCTAGATCAGGCCTCACTTTCATAATTTGATCAAAAATCTCCTAAGCCATGCCAACGAAAGCCTCATTCTTTTCCCATTCTCATTCCTTTTCTTCCTTTAGGCATGCTATCTTTACAATTTTAACCTTGTTATCTTCCATCAGCCCGAGTCAAATGGTGGCGGCCTTATCGAACATTTCTCTCCACCACCTCGGCGAGAGATACCTTGACCAAGGCGTTGCTAACCTGCTCATCAAACATTAGAGTAGGTTTTATTGTCATGTGCCTTCTTTAGGGTTCCTTATTCACTCTTTGTGAGACACATGACTCCTTGCATACATCAAAATCTAGTTCATCCATATGATTATGCATGGACCAGAATAACTACTTCATTGTGTGCATAATGGAGATATTTGGATCCATCAACTCCCACCCACATCTCCTTAAGGACCACGGTGCACTCAAACTAGGCACGGAAATTTTTCTTATGTCCTCAACATAACCCATACTAGGGACACTCAATTTTTCTTTCTTTTTTCATTTTTTTCCCTTAAGAACCTGGGCGCCAAGGTCTTGAGTTGGTCCTTCTCCTACTTGAGTCGTAACAGAGCGCTAGGCTGCTCTTGCATAATTTATTCTCCCTCTTTTACCCCTTCCTCTTCATCTCTCATTTCTTCATCCCGAGGTTCCTCCACATCTTCAAGCTAGACCGAGGGACCAAATGCGCTCTCTTCCAAATCCTCTATATCCTCATTAAGATGTGGCTTTCTTGTTCTCTTTTTCTCTAGTACTTATTTCTAAGGGGAGAGTTGAGGTGACCTTTTAAAAGGTTGTGATGTTCCTATGCCTTAGGTCCTGGTTCTTCTGAACACCTTAAACTAGTGCTCCTCCTGGAATATATCCATGTTCAATTCTTCCTCTCCTCCTTGCTCCTGTGGGGGAGTATCATGCGCTCACTCTCCACTTTATTTTTGGGATGCCTCTGGCCTCTATGGTCCAAGCCTCCACTATCCTCGTGTTCTTCTTCTTCCTCTATCTCTATGGTCGAGGCAGGCTTTGGAGCTGCCACATTTTCAACTGTTTGTTTTCCTTTAGGTGGCCTTAGTAGATTGAACTCATTCTTCACATACTTGTTATTTTCTAGCCTAGGCTTAACCCGGAGATAGATAAACGCAGCTCCACTATCTCCAATATCCAAACCGATGGCTTAATGTTTATAACATCATAAATAAGCCTCTTAATATAGGTAGACTGACTGGGATAGACATAAGTTTATTTGAGAGTTTGGTAGTCACAATATACCTTGTTCGCATTAAAGCTCAACCGGCATGCATCGGTAAACCTATGTCACCGAGGCCTAGAAATAGAGCACTATGAAGTCGTATGGTAGTTTTCACCAAGGACTCCATGTGGCATCCTTCATTACAAAACACGAAATGCAAAAAATGTTGATACACTTCTAATTGTATTACCTTACCTACTACTGATGGCATCTCCTTAGGAATAAACCATTCCTTCTCAAATGTTTCATGCAGTCGATCATAACATAGTTCTTCCCTTTTTTTTAAATCATCCACTCATTGTTCCTTCACACAAATACTTCTCAAATATCTCCGTGAGGGACTTATTTTCTGTAGGGTATTGATGAGGGTTGTCAATCCTCACCATTAATAATGTCGATCTGGGTTGGTATCCGAAGGTTGTATTCATTAAGAGAATAAGATCTTGCAAAGAAACTCCTTCAAACATAATCACAATTTGCATAAAATAAATCACACATGTAGAAATTTAAAGGCACACTTGCAGAAATGTAAACACACTTGCATAAAGGAAATCACACTTGCAGGAATATAAATGCATGCTTGCATAAAGAAAAATCACACTTGTAGAAATGTAAACAAACTTAGAAAAGGAAGATTCTGAATTGAAAATAAAGGAAAGAGGAAAATACACCTATAGGTTCACAAAAGAAATTACATAACATAAAAAATAGAAATTTACAACAAAACGAAAAACTACAGAAATAAAGAAATAAACATTAACAAATTGATCCATCTTCCTTGGAATGAGTGGCTAGCTCATTCCTTGGAAGAGGACTTAATTCATACTTTTAATTCAGAACTTGCAGAATAACTTTACTTCAAAATATTGGAAAGAAAGAATAGATCTTTATTTCTTGGGAGAAAAGAATTACATATCTTAGTGTGGAAGGTTGCATTTATAATTCATGCATCCAACCAACTCCTTATTTTAGGAAATATAATTTGATCTTATCTTTATTCCAATCCTAACAAATCAGATCTCCATCTGCACAAAAATATTGATAGAGATATATTATTGGAGTCAAAGTCTTATCTCACTTATTTTAAGAAGATTTTCTCAAAAATCTTCTTGTAATGTCTTGTCATGATCACATTTTATGATGACTTCCACCTTTGACATTACAAATGTCGACATGTGATTTTTCTTAGGAAGGTGTATTATTTTGACGTTGAAAATCATGTTTGCAATGGATAAGTTATTACTATTCAGAATTCATGCTTGTTGTAATTCTTTTACTTGGAAGTGAAGCCATTCTGCTTTGTGAATTATAAGTTGTAAATATGTACCATTGTTTTCACATCTTCCATATGTTAACAACACACCTTGAATCAATTCCATTGATCCAAGGTATGCTTTGGTTCTTCTTTATTGTCATCTTGTTAATTGACATGTTGAATGAAACATATTATGGAACCGAGTTGTGTTTTGTTGTAAATTGTGAAGGAACGGCTTTAGGTGTCCTTACTTGGCATCATGTTGCAAACTGTAAGTTTGGACCTCCTTTATTAATGTTTTGTAACACTGATCAACATGAGGAGATTAAGGATTTGTTATGGGCTAATAAGGAAAATTCCTTAACCTTGGTCAGAATGCGTGTTGTTATTTGGATCTAACCCAAACTATAATGTTTCCCTATTGGATTTTTGACCTAAGGTAATAATACTTACCTAGGACCTATTACTAAACTATTATGGTTGATGCCTAAAACTAGGTTGTGGTTTCCTACCTTATATAAATTCTAATCTAAGAGGTGATGACCTAACCTAAGGAGGTATATTATATGGCTATGAGTCTTGAACTAACCTAAGATAAATCCTAATGACCTAAGAACTAAGGTGGAAAAACCTAACCAATGCTAATGTAACCTAAACTATTACTAAGATGAAAGTGGACCTATGGGTTACGTGTGGCAAATGGAAGGTTGGTTTTGGTGGTTTCTAAGTTATTAATGTGAATTGATTTTAGTTCGACATCCTAAATTTACCAAGATTTGCATAGGCATACAAAGATGGTGTGATGCCTAGCTGACATCATTGCTAAATTTAAAATGAATGGGACTTTTTAAATTTTAATTTGCCAAATTTGAAGTGGCAGTGGTGTAAGGAAAGAGGGGGAAATAACATTCAATGCATTTAATGCATTAAATAACATCAGGCTTAGTGGAGGAAACCACCTAGGACTTGTTATCCAAAATGTGCCCCTGCTCATTTTGGATGGCTAACTCCTTGTGTTCTTGCCTCTCTTGTGCCTCAGTCTCCATTTTTTGATTTTTAGGCACTCAAATATTTCTGGAAATGGCACCATTGGATAGAGCTCTCTCTCAGCTTTCTAGAAAGGTAAAGTTTTCCTCCTAACTCCTCATATTTTTCAAGTTATGGCTCAGCGGAGTTTTTGTGGGAAATTTTCCCCTTGGAAGCCCATAGCCAATAGGAAGCTGCCACATGTCCCAGGAGGTGGCGGAGCATGGGGATTTTCAAAAAAAAATTTCCAAATGCAAAAAAGAGGTAAAATTCAAAATTTTTTCCCACCGATCCGTTTTGGGCCTGTTTTTGCCCTAAATCTTCAAACACCATAACTTTCAATCCAGAGCTTGGATTTTCACGTTCTTTATATCAATGGAAAAATGGTAAAATTCTCTACATGATTCCATGGTCAATTTTGAATTTTGGTTTAGTTTAGAGGAGAAAATAAAAAATGCTTCTGCATGCACCCATGGACAACCGACGCTTCAACAACCAATTTTAATGTAGAATGGGTCGCATTCTTCTCCAAAGCATGGTAAAAATGTCGGGGGATGGGTCCACAGTCACCCATGCTGTTTTTAATGCATTTTTTCAATGAGGAATGGCTCCCATGTTTTTTCACGTTTTCTCTCTCTGGTTCGACCCATGCACCTTGTAAAAGCTAGATTTGGCTCATTTTTCAAAGGGGAACACTTTTTTTGCACAGCAAGCTTCTTTTTCACTTTCAACAAGTGATTTTGGCAAGTATCCAACCTTCCAAGGATTGTAACAGGTTTTTTTGCCTCTTTGGTGTTGGAATACAAGGATTTTGATGTTGAATATCACAATGCGAGCTCTGTGAATGCTTTCACCCTTTATATGTGTTGTTTGTTTCATTTCAAACCCTTGTTTACAGCTTATCAACCTATGCATGATGTTTTATGTTGTAATTTCTGATTTGTGTCAATTTTCATGAGCAAGAAGTACTCACCACTCCTTTGGTGTATCACCCTTATCAGTTTAGTTTTAATTTTTACATTTCTTATCCCTGTCTCCTTGCAAATTAAGATAAAATTAGGATCTGAACCTCTGCAGTTGTGCAAATAATAGATCTAATTAGAGGAGTTTGAGGAACCAACCTCTAATCTAGAGATTCCTCTCTCATCTTGCAAGTACCACACTTAGAGAGAGGTTTCAATGTTGTGCAATCACACTGGATGCCTAAAACATCAATTTAGAAACCTGATTTGCATCCAGGGGTGCTGCCGATTTGAAACAATAGTTTTGGCACACCCGGTGGGACCTTAGAGGTCTCATTTTTATTGCAACAAAGTTGATGTGCATCTGCTGCAATTTTCTTGCTTCAAAAGAGCTATAAATTACACATCTAGCGACTCCAAGGGGAAGAATCAGCTAGTTTTAGCAGTGTAGACCTAAAAACTCATGAGAAGAATCACTACAAGGTCAAGAGCTAGAGAAGAAGAGGCGCTGTTTGAATATCTGTAGTTATCTCCAAGAGTAAGGCAAAGTGGGAGGAGAATCCAAAGGTCTCCATCTCCACCAAACAGAACTCTCTCAACTCCTCCACCTGGTAGGCCTTTCATTCAATCAACAAGGGTTCTAAGGCCAATTAGAATGGCACAAAACAACCCCTATGTCAATTTCACTGGCAGCAGCCCACTTGCTCTCAATGCACAACATCCAATTCCAATTGCAACCTTGAAGAACATTCCATACTTCACTGGAGAGAATCAGACTACTCCAGGTGATCATGTTAAAGACATTGCCAACCTTTGTGCAATTCATGAAATCAATGAGATGCAAGTGGCTGTCAAATTGTTGGCATCTTCATTCAAGGGGAAAGCATTGCAATGGTTTAGAAGTCTTGCCTCAGGTTCTATTCAGAATTGGAACCAGCTATGTATAGCACTTAATGAGTAATTTGGAGAGAAGGGAGACAACTTGTCTCCTTTGGAGTAGCCGACAACCATCAAGAGAGCTCCCAATGAGCAAATGACCGATTTCAACTTCAGATTTCAAAGGACTTGGGAGAGAATTCCAAAGTGGTAATCGTGCCAACAACGAAAGGTGCTTTTCTCTACTACCTCAAAGCTCTAAATTTTGATATTTCTATGTTGATTCAGTCCATGGGAGGCATAATTTTCCCTATGGCTTATAGCATTGCCATTAGGGCTGAAAACTGTTTATCCAAGTGGCAAACTAGCCCCTAGACCTCCCATGCCATTGTTTCCAAGTTTAGAGAGCCCAAACACTAATCAAGCACCTAATTTGGCTCCTTCTCCCACTCCTAGAAATCAGAGTTCAAATGAAGCTTCTACTTCATCTCCAAGTGCCCCAAATGAGCTTCAAGAAGTCATGAAGCAATTGCAAAATTTAGGCAATGAGCTGGTTACTCTCAAGAGGAAACAAGCCCAAGGTTTTAGACCTTCTTATCAGCCCCAAGCTTAGCCTAATAGGAAGCCATACCAACCACAAAGACCTCCTAATCCAGCTGCAAATATAAATCAAACAAGGCCTCCTACCAATAGACCATTTCAGCCCTATAATCCTAATGCCATATCTACCTCTAAGGCATTGGTGCCAACACAAAACAATGTTGCTCAGGAGTATGATTGGTGTTTTCCATGCAATGAACCTCATAACCAATCTATGTGCTTCAATGGTGCTTTGAATCAAGCATTAATGGTGACAACTACTGGTGTGGAGGGTGAAGGCAGTCAAGGAAACAACCAACAACAAGAAACATTCCAACAGCAATCAGCCCCAAATGACACCACATTGGTAAACTGGCAAGCAGAAGATTTCTGTGGCATGAATCAAGCAGTTTCTCAAGGTGTTGCAGCCAACACAAGGTCAAAAAGAAGGAATTTGGGTGAAGAGCAGCCATTAGCTCCAACCAATCTCCAACCTTCTATGGCTCCACAAATGGTTGGCAAGCAAAATCCAATTTCAAATGCACAAGGGTAGCCAAGAACAACTCCTAGACCAACTCAAATACCAGTTGTTGCTGCCCACATGCAAGGAGTGAATGTGCCAACCAAGGGACAGCAAAGAGATCCTCCATCACCATTCAGTATCATTGATCAGATGAAGAAGACAAATGTAAATATATCAATGTGGGAATCCCTATTATCACAGGCCTAAGAGATTTGCTACAAGCTGCCATGAAGGATTGGCCAACTTTGAATCAGCAAGTTCAGATGCAAGAGAAAGTGCTCACAAATGCTGCCCAGCCTGAAGGGAATCATGGAGGATAGCAAGGTAAAATGTTGAAGCCCCCTCCTTTCTATGTTTCATTAATCATTGGAAATCAGTTAGTGCACAATTGCATGATAGATTCTTAGGGCAAGTAGCTCAGTGATGCCTAAACAAATAGCCGATCGCCTAGGGCTCCAGTATGAAACCATATCTAAAGGGGTAGTGCAATGGATGGGACAGTAGTAACAATAGTTGAAGTGATTAGAAACTTGAGTCTTACCTTGCATGCATGTCCAAATGTTGTTGTTTTACAATATGTATCGATTATAGACCTTCCACCACTCTTTGCCCTATGCTTGTCAAGGGACTTCACACCAAGATTAGAGGATATTTGTCTACCGATTGGTCACACATGCTTTGTTGAACGAGGTATGGAACCAAAGCTACAATCAGGTCTGAACCTATTGCAAACTTCCACATTGAGCCCTACACTCCAAGTCGATCAATGCCAATTGTTCAAAGATTTGATCAAGAAGATCACCCAAGCACCGATGAAGTCGACACCAAGGTTGGAAGCATCCCGGATCTAACTCTTGATGAATGGGCAAATAAGGTACATGCTTTTGATCCTTATCAAGAAGTAGAAGAATCTGAGCTAGGGGTCTATTGCATACATGAAGAAGATCAGCCCATCCCTAGCATCACCAAGCCAAACTATAAGGATGACAATGAGGTATGGCAGCTGTTTTTGATGGATCAAGGAGTAGACAAGGTACAGGAGGTGGAGCCATGCTTGTTTCACCTCAAGGAGTAAAGTACTATTCAGCTTTTAGATTTCAGTTTGCATGCTCCAATAACACTGCTGAATATGAAGCCTTGGTGCAAGGGATGCATTGGGCAATAAAGAGAGGAATAAAGAACTTGCAAGTCTTTGGTGACAGTGAATTGATTGTAAATCAGGTCAAGGGACAGCATGCTGCCAAGAATGATCTACTCAAGTGCTACAAGAACAGGGTATGGGACCTCATGGAAGATTTTGAGGGTTTTGGCATCAAATCCATTCCTAGGAAAGAGAACCAAGCTGCTGACAGGCTTGCAGCAGTAGGGGCAGCCTTTGACATTGTGGAAAGCATTCAACAAGACAAGGTATAGCCAAACATCCACGTGATTGTGAGGCCTTCAGTGCCGGATAACAATGTAAGTTGGCAAGTGTTTGAGAATGACCAACAAATCATCCATTTCTTGCAAGAAGAAGTTGAGTTCTCAGCTAAGAATCAAGAAAAATTGGAACAACAGTATGGTGACCAAGTGGTACAGCTGAGAACTAACAAGCTGCCCAAGGGACTTATCACTTTGGAGTCCATTTTTAATCCCAATGATCAGTTTAGGAAGGAGAAAGCAAACATTCAGGTCAAGAGAGAGGATTCAGTATCCATCTTGGTGGAAGAGAACAAACCATTGCAAATTGGAAAGATGACAACTGAACAAGAAAGGTATGAGTTCATGCAGCTATGTCAAGAGTTCCCTGATGTGTTTGCTTAGAGCTATGAAGACTTGAAAGGTTTCAATCCCAACTTAGCTCAGCATACCATTGAATTGGATCCAAATACTAAGCCTGTTAGGCAAAAACAAAGACTAGTCAATCCACATATGGAGCCTCTCATGAGGAAATAATTGAACAAGCTGATTGAGTCAAGGATCATATTCCCAATCAAGCATTCTAGTTGGGTTGCCAACTTGGTTCCAGTCAGAAAGAAGAGTGGAGAGATCAGATTGTGTGTTGACTTCAGAGACTTGAATAGAGCATCTCTCAAGGACCATTACCCACTCCCTTCCATGGAGCAAATCTTGCAAGTTGTGGCTGGCTCCGAGAGGTTTTCATTACTTGATGGCTACTCAGGCTATAATCAGATTATGGTGAAGGAAGAAGACCAGTTCAAGACAGCCTTCACAACCAAATGGGGAACTTATGTATACAGGAAAATGCCATTTGGGCTATCCAACGCTGGTGCTACCTTCCAAAGAGAAATGGACATGGCGTTTAAAGGTTTTATTAACAACATGGTGCTGATATACCTTGATGATATCACTGTTTTTTCCAAAAATGCAGCAAACCACCTCTCTCATTTGAGACAAGTCTTCACGAGGTGCAGGAGATTTGGAGTGTCTTTGAATCCTAAGAAGTGTATCTTTCTTGCACACGAAGGAAAGATCCTTGGCCATATTGTCTCTAAAGAAGGATTAGCAATTGATACAGAGAGGGTGAAGCCATAAGAGCACTACCATTGCCAAGCCACAAGAAAGCCCTTCGAGTTTCTTGGGAGGATAAACTTTGTTCGGAGGTTTGTCCCAGATTTTCCAGCCCTTGTCAAACCTATCACCAAAATGTTAAAGAAAAGCATGGCTTTCAAGTGGACAGTAGAAGGCAAGGAGAGTTTTGAAGCAATCAAAGAAGCCATCTCTCAAGCACCAACCCTCATCAACCCGGACTTCTCCAAGGATTTCATCCTCTATGCATTTGGAGGTAATGATACTATTTCTTCCATTTTGGTACAGCAGAACAAGGACAACGATGAGTAGCCAATTGCTTTCTTTAGCCAGAGCCTAGATGAATATGAGGTGAGGTATTCTTTTATTGAGAAGCATGTACTTGTAGTAATCAGAAGCTTGAAGAAATTCAAGCATTTAGTCTCAAACAACAAGGTCCAGTTGCTAGTCTCTCATGCTGGGGTTAAAGACTTCCTCCTCAACAAAGATTTGAATGAGAAAAGGGCAGGTTGGATCACTCGTGTCATGGAGTATGACATTGAGATCAAGGTCACCAAGCTGGTAAGAGGAAAAGGATTGTGTGAGCAGCTAATTTTGGGGAAGCAAAAAGAAGTATGTAATGAAGAAGAGGTTGTTTTGATAGTTCAAGACAGCCATGAGCCAAGTGGCACTCAAGAAGAAAATAATGTTGTACCCACTCCTTGCTAGACCCAAGGTATAATGCACTTCCTAAGCATAGGCCTATGCCCTCCGAAGATGAACAAGACCCAAAGAAGATACTTCAGATTGCAGGCTATCCCATATGCCATTGTTGATGGAGTTTTGTTCAAGAAAGATGTGAATGGAGTGCTGCTGAGATGTATTAGCACAAATCAGATTCATAGGGCATTGGAAGAGTTCCATGGTGGACCAGCTGGTGGTCATTTTGCACCGAGAGTGACAGCTCTAAAAATTATGAAGGCTGGTTATTATTGGCCCAAGATTTTCAGTGATTGCTTTGCATGGATCAAGAGGTGTAAGAATTGTGCATTCTTCACAGGAAAAGAGAGACTTGCTGCCCTTCCATTGCATCCAATCTCAGTTGACCAGCCATTCATGCAATGGGGTTTGGACTTCATTGGAGTCATTAATCCCAATTCAAGCCAAGGGCACAAATGGATTTTGACAGCCACAAACTACTTCACCAAGTGGACTGAAGTAGTAGCGCTCAAAGAGGCAAATGAGTCTAGCATCTTAGACTTCTATGAGAGCATAGTAACCAGATTTGGCACACCTACTACAATAATCTCAGATAATGCATTGGCATTCATTAGATCCAAGGTGACTGAGTGGGCTGTCAAGAATGGGATCTACCTAAGTACTTCATCAAACTATTACCCTCAAGGTAATGGCCGGAGTTGAGTCTACAAACAAGAAATTTTGAGGATCATTAGGAGGACTCTTGATGAGAATCAGAGGTCTTGGCATACCAAACTGAAATCAGCCTTATGGGATGATAGGATAACTCCCAAGAGATCCACAGGTAACTCTCCATTCAGGCTTGTCTATGGAAGAGAAGAAATCTTGCCCATGTCTCTTAAGTTTCCAACATTGGAACTCATGAAACAGTTGGAGTTGTTGAAATTTGAGCCCATGGAGGTGAGATATACAGAGTTGATGGAGCTTCAAGAGATCAGAGATTAGGCATCCCAAGCAATGGAGAAGGATCAAGCTTTGATCAAGAAGACCTTTGACAGGAAGGCCAAGAGTAGATCTTTCCAGGTTGGAGATCTAGTGTTAAAATGGGATGTAGATAGAGAAAAACCGGGAAGGCATTCAAAATTTGATGCCATTTGGAGTGGCCCATACATGGTCACAAAGTGCAAGAACAACAATGCTTTCCAATTATCTTCATTGGATGGTGAAGAACTACAGATTCCAGTCAATGGAATCTATCTCAAGCATTGCTTCTAAAGGGAAATTCTCCACCTTGTAAATATTAGCTTAGGTTTCCATTCCTTCAAGTGCTTGTGCACATTGTTTTGTTGTAGGTTAGTTTTGCTTTCCCTAAGTGCTTTGGCACAACTTGTTGTCCCTGGAGATGTTTTGCAGTCCTTGCTTCCATCAGGTGATATTCCATCTTCCTCCTTGCAACATTCTAAGTCAGTTGGGGTTCCAAATAGAAAATTTGATGACTCCATGCCCAATGGACTGCTTCAGGCAACTGGTATTTTCATCTAGTAGGCAGATGACCCCTCTGAGTCGCCAAAATTGTTATCCAAAATGTGCCCCTGCTCATTTTGGATGGCTAACTCCTTGTGTTCTTGCCTCTCTTGTGCCTCAGTCTCCATTTTTTTATTTTTAGGCACTCAAATATTTCTGGAAATGGCACCATTGGATAGAGCTCTCTCTCAGCTTTCCAGAAAGGTAAAGTTTTCCTCCTAACTCCTCATATTTTTCAAGTTATGGCTCGGCGGAGTTTTTGTGGGAAATTTTCCCTTGAAAGCCCACAGCCAATAAGAAGCTGCCACATGTCCCAGGAAGTGGCGGAGCACGGGATTTTGAAAAAAATTTCCAAATGCAAAAAAGAGGTAAAATTCAAAATTTTTTCCCGCCGATCCGTTTTGGGCCTGTTTTTGCCCTAAATCTTCAAACGGCCATAACTTTCGATCCAGAGCTTAGATTTTCACGTTATTTATATCAATGGAAAGATGGTAAAATTCTCTACATGATTCCATGGTCAATTTTGAATTTTGGTTTAATTTGGAGGGAGAAAATAAAAAAACTTCTTCTGGTACGCGCCCATGGATAGAATTGACATTTCAACAACCAATTTTAATGCAAAATGGGTCACATTCTTCTCCAGCATGGTCAAAAATGTTAGGGGATGGGTCTGTCAGGTCACCCATGCTGTTTTTAATGCATTTTGGTTAATGAGGAATGGCTCCCACATTTTTTCACGTTTTCTCTCTCCTAGGTTCGACCCATGCACTGTAAAAGCCAGATTTGGCTCATTTTTCAAAGGGGAACACTTTTTTGCATAGCAAGCTTCTGTTTTCACTTTCAACAAGTGATTTTGGAAAGTATCAGACCTTCCAGGGATTGTAACAGGTTTTTCTACCTCTTTGGTGTTGGAATACAAGGATTTTGATGTTGAAAATCACAATGCAGGCTCTGTGAATGCTTTCAGTCCTTTGTATGTGTTGTTTGCTTCATTTCAAACCCTTGTTTACAACTTATCAACCTGTGCATGATGTTTTATGTTGCAATTTCTGATTTGTGTCAATTTTCATGAGCAAGAAGTGCTCACCACTCCTTTGGTGTATCACCCTTATCAATTTAGTTTTAATTTTTGCATTTCTTATCCCTGTCTCCTTGCAAATTAAGATAAAATTAGGATCTGAACCTCTGCAGTTGTGCAAATAATAGATCTAATCAGAGGAGTTTGAGGAACTAGCCTCTAATGAGATTCCTCTCTCATCTTGCAAGTCCCACACTTGGAGAGAGGTTTCAATGTTGTGCAATCACACTGGATGCCCTAAACATCAACTTAGAACCTTGATTTGCATCCAAGGGAGTTAGGCACATGGAATTGGGGAAAGTTGTAGGTCATTTTTATCTTTCTAGTTTTTGCTTTGCATTAGAGCTTAGTTCTTCGAACCGGAAATTTGTGTTTTTCGACCCATTGTAATATTGGGTATCTATGAGTTGTTTCTAAACTTGTGGAAATGTAGAGGAAGTCAAGCGATTTGATCGTTGAATTTTTTTGTAAAGAATATATTCTTGAGAAGCTCGGATGGAGAGCTTTTGCAAATCAAAAATAAATTTTATCAAGCATGATAGGCTCTTCTTGTTAAATAGTTCTATTTTTATTAAATTTCTTCATTAATAGAACTTTTCTCTTTGAAATAAATATTTTTGGAAAATCCTTGTTGTATTTGTGGTGTTGATCTTCTACTTGAGTTTGTTGTTTGGAAAAGATGCAATATGGGTATTTTCTTGATGCATATTTGAGTAAATCGTGTTTATCTTATTGAAACTGGAATGTTGCTTAAGTCGTCTGGACTTCTGATTTTCTGTGCAAAATGGATTAGGGAAAAATCGTTTGATAAAGAATTGAAATGGGTTTTTTTCTTCTAAAAAGGAAAGTATAAAATGTTTTGTCCTTTTGCTAAAACTTGTTATTTCTGTTAAGCTAAGATGGAATGACTGTTTGGATTCTACATTTTGCAAATTTACATTGTTGAATGTAATAGAAATGATTTTATTACTTCTGAGCCTTTCTCGTTTGCATGGTGAATCTCTGTTAGACTACCTTGAAAGAAGATAACCTTTGCATTCTTGAAGTTGCTTCGGGTTATGTCACTTCAGTTTGATCCTTCACTGTCATGGTAGTTGGGAGCCTTTGTCTTATGGAATCAAACTTGTTGAAAATAACAATAAAGGAGTCTTACCTCGCGTTGTGCTTGGTATGGGTAACGTCTGTGAATTATTGTGTACCTGTTGAAACATTTGGTAGAAGTTCTGTTGTGGAAGAATGTTGTTATGAAATTTTTCTCCCTTTCTCGAATTAGATAAATTTTGATTTAAGTTTCTTCTGGAACTGTTTGAAGGAATTTTGGGGTTTACTCACTTGTGCATTATAATACAGTTGGTTACTAAAGGAATAACTTACCTTAAACGAACTAGATAAAAGTTTAGTTTTGATTATTTAAGGAAATGAGTTGATGTTGTTTTTGTTTTCTCCTTTCCGTTGAGTTGATTTCGAGTTTCTAAATTTGGAGGTTAAACCTCCTTGTTGTCCCTCATTGTGTTCGAACCAGGTTAGGTTCTATCCCTTCTTACCAAATAGTTCTTTTAACTAGTTGGGAGATCCATTTCAACTTGATGGTAATCTTGTTTTTGTATCATGCATAAGAGGACTAAGCTTTACTTGTAGTGTGGAATCTATAAGCGTGAGAGGAATTATATTATTCAGTTGTTGTTGTGCTTTTTGGTAATAATGCCGGATCTATTTACTTGAAATTCCTCTCTCTCATAGTGTAGCTAATACACAGCGTATTTGTTACTTCATATGTTGAATGGAACTTATTATTCTTGGGTATTAAATTTACATGTTGCTTAGTCTATGTCAATCCAAATAGTTCTCTGACTTCAGTGTTTGTTAGAAGTTAAAGGATCGTTTGGTGAAGTTTGTATTGGTTCTTTTATGCTGATATGCACTTTTATTCTTGGAAAGGAATATTTCGATCCCCTCTCTTTCCGAGTAAGGTATTCATTGTTGTTATTTCTTTGAAATCTGAAGAAATTTTACATTTTGTTTTCTCTCTCTGAGTTGTTGAATACAATGTTGTTTTCGTTGAATTCTCGAAGGATGACAAAGGTTGTTTCAATTGCATCTGTTCACTTTCCCTCTTCTGCATTAAACCTAGTTGACACTGAGTGAGTAATAGAAGGAAATTAATTCTTGTTTAGGATTGTAGTTGATCCATCATAAATCCCTTTCTTAAAGATGGAATGAAATTGGTTTTTGGTATGGTATGAAGAGTATGTTTGTGCTGCAAATTATAATTCATTACTTCTTTAGATAATTCTATTTTAAGAACTATTTGAGTTAATAATCTTCTTAAACATTTGTTAAATCAAGGATGAGCTATAGGCATCTATAGTATGAAACAGATAAGTAAATGGAATGTAATATTACTTATCTGTTGTAATGTTTCTTATGAAATTGTTGATTGAAGAGTGCTAAATTGATCATGATATTTACTTAAATGTGATGAGGTATCTATCTAAATTGCTTTAATGTTTCATAAAAGTAAAGTTCTTTTTATGAGAAAGTTAGTCAAAAGCACATCATTTTAATGATTAGTGTTTATCAAGCTCGATTTAAGGAACTGACCCGTGCTTGTAATATTTTTAGATGGTTTTTGTAAGTGATAAAAGAAGACAAGTTCCATTGTGATGATTCATGTGTTTACTAACAGTTTGCATCTTTAATGAGGAATTATTATTCTTTTTGAGATGTAATTGAAAAAGGGAAAATTTGTAAATTTTACTTGAATTTATCAATGTAGAATGACATGAAAGATGTCTGAAAATGTTTAGACCTGTAAAATATGTATTTTGTTTGATCAATGAAAAAGGATTGAGTGTTATTGATATTTGATGTGTCATTATCTTTTGGGCATACTGTAAAGGGGATCGTAAACTTATTCTTATTCTCTCATAAACCTATTTGTTTTGAATCATTTCAGTTGTACTCAAATGAAATAGAGAGAGAGAGAGGGAGTTGATACTCTATTCTTCTCTTAAATGCAACTTCTAAGTTGGCATGTATAGATGAATATTCAACTAGGTCAATATGGATTAATAATTGACACTAATAGAAGAGTAAAGTTACATATGGTTTATGTATAAGTGAATTGTTGCAATGGACCCTAACTAACATATGCTAAAGGAAAGACAATTAGTCTTCGAATAAATATTTCGTTATGATCTTGTTGGGTATCATACTCAAGGGATATTCGAGAAAGAGGGAATCTATACCTCTTCTTAGTAAACCTTAATCCTAAAATAAGGTAACTAAAAATGAAAATATATATACATGAAATAGACTTCATCTTAATGAAGTCTATTATAAAGAAATCAGAATCTAAATTCAGCCATGGATAAATTTGGTCAAGTTAAGTAAGTTAGTCTTACTTGTTGTTAAGCTGGTTTGGAATGTTAGTTTGAAACTTAAAGTTAAGAAACTAAAGAATGACATACAAACCTTCAAGAAGAATGATTGGTTACGATTAATCTACATAACAATCATAATTCAGTTATAACTAGAACCATAATGATTGAAGAGATTATAAAATCAACAGGGTTATTAAAATGAATCTTAAATTAAGAAGATAAGAAAGTATTTAATATCTTATCTGGATATATACCTCTATACAAGGGGATTCCATGGGATGTTGGTACATGACAATGGAAATATTGTGTCATCATGAAGACCATATCTTCATGAGGACACAATGTCATAGCCGACATGTCCCAACACCCTTTCGAATTGGATCATTTAGGTTTACATGAACTCAGACTTGACTTGGTTACACTCTAGGTCAATTTAGGGACATGATTTGGTATAGGGAAGGACTCCGATGACTAAAGGTAACTAGACACATGCAATTGACCTAGGTCGATTGAGTATGTCTATGTACCCTTAGTCACCATGAGTGGTCCTCTATACCAATCTATGTTGCTAACTTGGGTTATGGTTAAACCTTGGACAAGAGGACTAACAAGAGTCAGTGAAGACCATTCTAGATAATAGATGAAGTGGGGGTGAAGGATGTATTCTATTGACGAGTATGCCATCTAGGAATATGATCATGTAAAGCATGTGAAAATATTTGGCCAAAGTATCACAAGTTATTGGTTGCGTTGTCCTATATCACCTAGTTTAAGATGAAGGATATCAGATGAATATTGGTAACAAATATTCAAATAGGCCTCTTAAATAGAACACTTCAATACCCGAAAAGGGTAAAAGAACCAAGTATACTTAGTATACAATACATTAAATTAACATGAAGGATTAGTAAGAAACCGAGTCATGAAATGAGAGATCGATGAAACTCTGAGTCATGAAATGAGAGATCGATAGTTCATCGAGTCATTACAACTACATATGGTTATCTGTTATGAGATCGAATGACATGGAATGTGTGTTCCATATTATGAATATGAGAACAAAGAACATTAATCTAAATGTAATGTGTGTTCTAAATAATAATTATTTAGAGTAGAGAACACTATTAAAAAAAATAAAAAAATTCTAAAGTATAAATGGGAATGTTACATCTTGGTATCAGAACTAAAGGTTATAGCTCTTGTACCTATTGTGTCCATAATTTGATAAAACTTACATTTTATTGTTAAACAAAAAATGGTTAGAACAAGAGGAAATGTTGTAAGCAACCCACCACTAGGTGGAGAAGTAGCTACTACCCAAAAATTATTAATGAGGAATTATTATTCTTTTTGAGATGTAATTGAAAAAGGGAAAATTTGTAAATCTCACTTGAATTTATCAATGTAGAATGAACTGAAAGATGTCTGAAATGTTTAGACCTGTAAAATATGTATTTTGTTTGATCAATGAAAAAGGAATTGAGTGTTATTGATATGTGATTTGTCATTATCTTTTGGGCATCTTGAAAAAGGGGATATTAAACTTATTCTTATTCTCTCATAAACCTATCTGTTTTGAATCATTTTAGTTATACTCAAATGAAATAGAGAGAGAGAGAGGGAGTTGATACTCTATTCTTCTCTTAAATACAACTTCTAAGTTGGCATGTATAGATGAATATTCAACTAGATATGGATTAATAATTGACACTAACAAGAGAAAAGTAAAGTTACATATGGTTTATATTTGGAAATCTTTAATGAGGAATTATTATTCTTTTTGAGATGTAATTGAAAAAGGGAAAATTTGTAAATCTCACTTGAATTTATCAATGTGGAATGAAGCTGAAAGATGTCCTAAATGTTTAGACTTGTAAAGTATCTATTTTGTTTGATCAATGAAAAAGGATTGAGTGTTATTGATATTTGATGTGTCATTATCTTTTGGGCATATTGCAAAAGGGATTGTAAACTTATTCTTATTCTCTCATAAACATATCTGTTTTGAATCATTTCAGTTGTACTCAAATGAAATAGAGAAAGAGGGAATTGATACTCTATTCTTCTCTTAAGTGCAACTTCTAAGTTGGCATGTATAGATGAATATTTAATAGGTCAATATGGATTATTAATTGACATTAATAAAAGAGTAAGTTACATATGGGTTATGTATAAGTGAATTGTTGCAATGGACCCTAACTAATATATGTTAAAGGAAAGAAAATTAGTCTTCAGAATAAATATTTTGTTATGATCTTGTTGGGTATCATACTCAAGGGATATTTGGAAAGAGGGAATCTATACCTCTTCTTAGTAAACCTTAATCCTAAAATAAGGTAACTAAAAATGGAAATATATATACATGAAATAGACTTCATCTTAATGAAGTCTATTATAAAGAAATTAGAATCTAAATTCAGCCATGGATAAATTTGGTCAAGTTAAGTAAGTTAGTCTTATTGTTGTTAAGCTTGGTTTGGAATGTTAGTTTGAAACTTAAAGTTAAGAAACTAAAGAATGACATACAAACCTTCAAGAAGAAGGATTGGTTACAGATTAATCTACATAACAATCATAATTCATTTATAACTAGCAACCATAATGATTGAAGAGATTATAAAATCAACGGGGTTATTGGCTGAATCTTAAATTAAGAAGATAAGAAAGTATTTAATATCTTATCTGGATATATACCTCTATACAAGGGGATTCCATGGGATGTTGGTACATGACAATGGAAATATTGTGTCATCATGAAGACCATATCTTCATGAGGACACAATGTCATAAACTGACATGTCCCAACACCCTTTCGAATTGGATCATTTAGGTTTACATGAACTCGAGACTTGATTGGGTTACACTCTAGGTCAATTTAGGGACATGATTTGGTATAGGGAAGGACTCGATGACTAAAGATTATGAGACAAATGCAATTGACCTAGGTAGATTGAGTATGTCTATGTACACTTAGTCACCATGGTGGTCCTCTATACCAATCTATGTTGCTAACCTGGGTTATGGTTAATCCTTGGACAAGAGGACTGACAGGAGTCAGTGAAGACCATTCTAGATAATAGATGAAGTGGGGGTGAAGGACGTATTCTATTGATGAGTATGCCATCTAGGAATATGATCATGTAAAGCATGTGAAAATATTTGGCCAAAGTATCATAAGTTATTGGTTGCGTTGTCCTATATCACCTAATTTAAGATGAAGGATATCAGATGAATAATGGTAACAAATATTCAAATAGGTCTCTTAAATAGAACACTTCAATACCCCGAAAAGGGTAAAAGAACCAAGTATACTTAGTATACAATACGTTAAATTCACATGAAGGATTAGTAAGAAACCGAGTCATGGAATGAGAGATCGATGAAACTCCGAGTCAATAAATGAGAGATCGGTAGTTCATCGAGTCATAATAGCTACATATGGTTATCTGATATGAGATAAAATGACATGGAATGTGTGTTCCATATTATGAATATGGGAACAAAGAACATTAATCTAAATGTAATGTGTGTTCTAAATAATAATTATTTAGAGTAGAGAACACTATTAAAAAAAATAAAAAAATTCTAAAGTATAAATGGGAATGTTACATCTTGGTATCAGAACTAAAGGTTATAGCTCTTGTACCTATTGTGTCCATAATTTGATAAAACTTACATTTTATTGTTAAACAGAAAATGGTTAGAACAAGAGGAAATGTTGTAAGCAACCCACCACTAGGTGGAGAAGTAGCTACTACCCAAAAAATTGATGAAATGCTTTCTTCCATGTTGGACACGAGGGATCGTTTGGTTGTAATGGAACAACAATTAATGGGAAATGAGGAGGAGGAAGAAGTTGTTGATAATGATGATCATCCACCTCCTGTGGATAATGCTAATGGAGGGAATCCAAGTGTTGATAATAGTAATGTAAATGTACCTAATCAACCTAAAAATAAAAAGGCAAGATTAGTAGTTGAACTCACCAATGATATAAAAAGAATAAGTCCTCCTAAGTTTGATGGAACTACACTTGGGGATGGGGCTGAGAACTGGCTTAGTGAAATGGAGAAGTACTTTTCTATAAGAAACTTCTCTAAGGAAACAAAAGTAATATGGGGAGCGTATCAACTTTCTCATGAGGCATCTTCATGGTGGGACAACCATAAGGATGAGTTGAATATTGTCAAAGCAGACATAACTTGGGATCAATTTAAAAGTTACTTTAGGAAACAATGGCTTCCTTTTTTTATGATTAGAAAATGACTGAATTTCAGAACTTATCCTAGGAAAGTTAACTATAACAGAGTATTGGGAAAGGTTTACTAAGCTTCTTAAGTATGCGCCTCGGTATTAAACTGATGAGAAGTTTAGGATATGAAAATTTATTATGGGATTAAATCCCATTATAGGAGGTGAGGTGGATGTTCACATTCCAACCACTATGGAAAGGGTTGTTGAAAAATCCATAAGGAAAGAACCAAAATTAAGAGCAATCTCTGCTCATAGGGAGGAAATTAGATGGAAGGTTCCAAACTCTTCTTCTCTTACACCTAAAAAGGGACCACTGAAGAGGTTTGGCATGAAAAGTAAATTTACCACTGATAACAATAAGAAAACATCGACAAATAAACCTGTTTCTAGTATGTGGAACAACTTTGTTAAGAATAATAATAATGGGTAGAAGTCCTATAGAAGCCAGAATGATAACTTCAAGGCTGGAAATAAATTTGAGCCTAGGAAGGGGCCTGTTAGAGGATATTTTAATTGTGGCAAGGATCATTACGCGATTCATTTTCCTTTGAAGAAGGATGACCATAATCAACAACATAGGATACACATTGTGGTAGCTGACAAGCAAGATGAAAAGCAAGTCACACCCATAGAAGTTCGGGTAAGTTATTCAGTATACCTATGACTATAATTTTTGATACTGGAGCTACTAAATGTTTTATTTCTACTAATTTAGCTTTGAAATTAAAAAGAAAAGCTAAGAAAATGGATAAATTGTGGACTGTACATTATGGAAATAATGTTGTTCATACGGTTAGTATGTGTCTTTTTGGAGTAGTCCTTGACTTGCCTAGTTTTTCCATAGAAGTTGATCTTTATGTTTCTCCTTTGGGGTCTTATGACGTAATCATAGGTGTTAACTGGCTAGTTGAGCATAAAGAAAAGGTTTATTGATTTGAAAAACAAATTAGCTCTTTAGATGATATGAAGAAAACAACAATCATTCAGGGTGTAAAACATGATATTTCAGTTAGAAAGTTGTTAGCAATGCAACTTAAAAAGGCCAAAAACAAAGGTTGTACCTTGTATGTAGTAAAAATTTCTAAAACTGCAGAAGAAGGTAATGATTTTATGGAAAAATATCCTTTGTTATGAAATTTTAGGGATGTATTTCGGAAGAGTTACTGGTCTTCCACCCAAACGGGAGTTTGACTTCATGATTGAGATCAAACCAGGAACTGAGCCTATATCCAAGGCACCTTATAGAATGAATACCATTGAATTAGTAGAGCTTAAGGCTCAGTTACATGAACTTTTGTCAAAAGGATTGATAAGACCGAGTGTCTCACCTTAGGGAGCACCGGTAATTTTTGTGAAAAAGAAGGATGACACACTTAGATTGTGTATTGATTACAAAATGTTGAATAAGGCAACTATTAACAACTAATATCTACTTTCGAGAATTGATGATATATTTGGTTACATGCGTGGAGCATCGATGTATTCTAAAATAGATCTTCGATCAGGATATCATCAGTTGAGAATAAAGGATGAAGACATACATTAAAAAAAAATTAGAGCAAGGTATGAGCATTATGAATTAATAGTTTTACCTTTTGGCTTGACAAATGCACCTGTTGCTTTTATGAATTTGATGAATAATATTTTTCAAGAATACGTAGAAATTTTTTTTCTTGTATTCTTGGACAATATTCTCATATACTCTAAGAGCATTGAATAACATCATGAACATTTGAAGATAGTCTTAGATATCTTGAGAAAGAGAAAGTTGTATGGTAAGTTATCTAAATGTTCTTTCTATGAAATAGAATTGCACTATTTGGGGTGTGTTATAAGATAGAATGGAATAGTTGTTGATCCTTCAAAGATCATAGCTATAATCAAGTGGTTTGTACCCAAGAATGTGCATGAAGTTAGAAGCTTCATGGGTCTTGTTGGTTACTATAGAAAGTTTGTTAAAGAATTTTCTAAGATTGTTGCACCAATAACTTCATTATAGAAGAAAGACAAGAAATTTGTTTGGAATGACAAATGTGAATCTACTTTTAAGATTCTAAAGCATCAATTAACTACAAAACCTATATTGAATATACCTGATCCAAATGGGGACTTTCTTTGTTTGTAACAAATGCATCGAGGAGGGTCCCAGGGTATTATGTTACAGGATGAACATGGCATATCTTATAAAAGTATAAAACTCAAGTTACATGAATGGAATTATGCTCCAAATGACCTAGAGCTTGCTTCCATTGTTTATGCACTTCAAATATGGAGGCAGTACCTTCTCGGTAAGCCTTTTGAACTAAAAACTGATCATCTTGGGTTGAAGTATATTTTTACTCGAGCAAACTGAATGCAAGAAAATGAAGATGGTTAGAATTTCTATCACAATATGATTTTGATATAATTTATATTAAAGGCAAGCAAAATAGAGTAGCAGATGCTCTAAGTCGTAAGAAGCACATTTATGCTCTTATAACATTGAGAACTCAGTTTAAGGATGAGGTGAAAAGTTTCATGGAATCTGATTCTTATTTTCAGCAAGTAAAGACAACACTTGCTATAAATCCAAATGATGTGAGATATAAGGGTTTTCATTTTGACAATGAAGGAATTTTGTAGTTTGAAAATAGGGTATACATACCTTTGGCAAATGAGTTAAGAAAGAAATTATTAGTTGAATTTCACAACTCACCTTTTTCTGACACCCTGGCATTACAAAAATGCTTGCTGATATAAAACAACAATATTTTTGGAAAGGGATGAAAAAGGATGTGATGGAAATTGTGACACATTGTTTAGAATGTCAATGTGTTAAAGTGGAACATATGCATCCATCCGGTTTATTGTACCCTCACAAAGCATTCCACAGTATAAATGGCAAGTGATAAATATGGATTTTGTTCAAGGATTTCCTATGTCAAAGAATAAACATGATGTTATTTTGGTTGTTGTTGATAAACTAACAAAAGTAGCACACTTTATTGCTAGTAATCTAAAGGATGATTCACCTGTGTTAGCAAGAAGATTTATGCATGAGATTTTCAAGTTACATGGAGTACCTGAATTGATCATATCGGATAGAGATCTAAGAATGACATCAATATTTTGGAAAACACTCAATACAGCTCTGGGAACTAAGCTGAATTTTAGTTCGCATATCATCCAAAACGAATGGATAGACTGAAAGATTTAATCAATTTTTATAGGATATGTTATAAATGTATTGCATGGATCAATAGTATAAATGGGAGGAGTACCTCCCATTAGTAGAGTTTGCTTATAATAACACATATCACGCCACACTAAAAATGGAACCTTTCAAGCAATATACGGAAGGAAATGCGAACCCCTATTAGCTAGGACAACATTGAGGATAGAGAGATAATTGAGCTAGAAATCCTTACAGAAATGGAACAAGTGAAAATGATTTGTGAACGCTTGAAGGAAGCCACTAATAGGAAAAAGAGTTATGCAGACTTAAAGTGGGTGGATAGGAAATTTTAACTTGGTGAGAAGGTCTTTCTTCGAGTTAAGCCGAAAAAGAGTTCTATAACTTTTGACAAGGCTGCCAAGTTATCACCTCATTATGTGGGACCCTTTGAAATTGTTGAAGTAATCAACCACTGTAGCTTATCGTTTAGCTCTACCTCCTACTTTATCATGAATGCATGATGTTTTCCATATTTCTTTGCTTAAGAAATATGTTTCAGATTTATCACATGTGTTGAATTAGAATTCCTTGTAGGTCCAAGACCCAGGAATAATTGTGGTTAAGCCTATTCGAGTGTTAAAAACTCACGCTAGTTGCACTTAAGAAATCATGAAATAAGTCAATGTAAGGTCTAGTGGGACCAGTTTAATGAAGAAAGTACAACCTAGGAAAATCTCAAAGATATGAGATCTACTTTTCCATACTTGTTTGATCATAATTGATTCTGAAAATTGATAAAATCTGAAAAATTTATTCATATTTTGATGTTAAATCTGCCAAACTTGAGTAGTTACTGAACTATTTGACAACTATTTTAAATACTATTTTGAAAACTTGAATTTTTCAAATTTAGTTATATTATGAACATATGAATGGAAGGACAATAATTAATTTTTGTCCTAAAACTTTAATGGTTTAATTAAGTTAATCATCGGGATGATGATTCTTTTAAGGAGGAAGGTATGTAACATCTTGGTCATGATTGTTACTATGATGACTTCCACCTTTGACATTGCAAATGTCAACATGTGATTTGTCTTAGGAAGGTGTATTATTTTGACGTTGAAAATAATGTTTGCAATGGATAAGTTATTACTATTCATAATTCATGCTTGTTGTAATTTTGTTACTTGGAAGTGAATCCATTCTACTTTGTGAATTATAAGTTATAAATTTGTACTGTTGTTTTCACATCTTCCATATGTTAACAACACACCTTGAATCAATTCCATTGATCCAAGGTATGCTTTAGTTCTTATTTATTATCATCTTGTTAATTGACATGTTGAATGAAACATATTATGGAACCGAGCTATGTTTTGTTGTAAATTGTGAAGGACCTAGCTTCAGGTGTCCTTACTTGGCATCATGCTGCAAACTGTAAGTTTGGACCTCCTTTATTAATGTTTTGTAATGCTTGATCAACGTGAGGAGATTAAGGATCTGTTATGGGCTAATAAGGAAAATTCCTTAACCTTGGTCAGAATGCTTGTTGCTATTTGGATCTGACCCAAACTATAATGTTTTCCTTATTGGATTTTTGACCTAAGGTAATAATACTTACCTAGGACCTATTACTAAACTATTATGGTTGACGCCTAAAACTAGGTTGTGGTTTCTTACCTTATATAAATTCTAATCTAAGAGGTGATGACCTAACCTAAGGAGGTATATTATATGGCTAGGAGTCTTGAACTAACCTAAGATAAATCCTAATGACCTAAGAACTAAGGTGGAAAAACCTAACCAATGCTAATGTAACCTAAACTATTACTAAGATGAAAGGGGACCTATGGGTTACGTGGCAAATGGAAGGTTGGTGGTGGTGGTTTCTAAGTTATTAATGTGAATTGATTTCATTCCTTACATCCTAAATTCACCAAGATTGGTGGAGGCATAAAAAGATGGTGGGATGCCTAGCTGGCATCATTGCTAAATTTAAAATGAATGGGAATTTTTGAATTTTACTTCACAAATTTGAAGTGGTGGTGGTGTAAGGAAAGAGGGGGAAATAGAATTCAATGCATTCAATGCATTCAATAACCTCGACTTAGTGGAGGAAACCACCTAGGAGTTAGGCAAGTGGAATTGGGGAAAGTTTTTGGTCATTTTGATCTTTCTGGTTTTTTCTCTACATGAGAGTTTAGGTTCTTCAAACCAACAAGTTTGTTTTTTGACCCATTGTAATCTTGGGTATCTACGAGCTATTTCTGAACCTATGGAAACATAGAGGAAGTTGGGATATTTGACTATTGACATTGTTTGAAAATAATATATTCTTGAGAAGCTTAGCTAGAGATCTTTTGCAAATCAACAAGAAATTTTATCAGGCATGATAGGCTCTTCTTGTTAAATAGTTCTTTTTATTAAACGTCTTCATTAAAATAACTCTTGCTCTTTGAAACAAATGATTTTGTGGAAATGCCTTGGTGTATTTTTGGCTATGATCTTCTACTTAAGTTTGTTGTTTGGAAAAGATGCAATATGGGTATTTTCTTGATGCATATTTGAGTAAATCATGTTTATCTTATTGAAACTGGAATGTTGCTTAAGTCGTCTGGACTTCGATTTTATGTGCAAAATGGATTAGGGAAAAATTGTTTGATAAAGAATTGAAATGGGTTTGTTTTCTTCTGAAAAGGAAAGTATAAAATGTTTTGTCCTTTGTTGAAACTTGTTATTTCTGTTAAGCTAAGTTGGAATGACTGTTTGGATTCTACGTTTTGTGGATTTACATTTGTTGAATGTAATAGAAATGATTTTATTACTTCTGATCCTTGCTCATTTGCATGGTGAATCTCTGTTAGACTTCCTTGAAAGAAGATAACCTTTGCATTCTTGAAGTTGCTTCAGGTTATGTCACTTTAGTTTGATCCTTTGCTGTCATGGTAGTTGGGAGCCTCTGTCTTATGGAATCATAATTTTTGAAAATAACAATAAAGGAGTCTTCGTGTTGTGCTTGGTATGGTTAACATATGTGAATTATTGTGTACCTATTGAAATATTAGGTAGAATTTCCTATGGTGGAATAATGTTGTTATGAAATTGTTCTCCTTTGCTCGAATTAGATAAATTTCAATTTAAGTTTCTTCTGGAACTGTTTGAAGGAATTTTGGGGTTTACTCACTTGTGCATTATAATACAATTGGTTACTAAAGGAATAACTTACCTTAAACGAACTAGATAAAAGTTTAGTTTTGATTATTTAAGGAAATGAGTTGATGTTGTTTTGGTTTTCTCCTTTCCGTTGAGTTGATTTTGAGTTTCTAAATTTGGAGGTTAAACCTCCTTGTTGTCCCTCATTGTGTTTGAACCGGGTTAGGTTCTATCCCTTCTTACCAAATGGTTATTTTCATCAGTTGGGGGATCCGTGTCGACTTGACGGTAATCTTGTTTTTGTATCATGCATAGGAGGACTAAGCTTTACTTGTAGTGTGGAAGCTATCAATGTGAGAGGAATTATATTGTTCAGTTGTTGTTGTGCTTTTTGGTAATAATGCTGAATCTATTTACCTGAAATTCCTCTCTCTCTTAGCATAGCTAATACACAACTTGTATCTATTCCTTCATATGTTGAATGGACCTTATTCTTCTTGGGTATTCAACTTACATGTTGCTTAGTCTATGTCAATCCAAATAGTTCTCTGACTTCAGTGTTTGGTCAGAAGTTAAAGGATCATTTGGTGAAGTCTGTATTGGTTCTTTTATGCTGATATGCTCTTTTATTCTTGGAAAGGAATATTTTGAATCCCCTCTCTTTCCGAGTAAGGTATTCATTGTTGTTCTTTCTTTAAAATATAAACAAAATATATTATGTTTTCTCTCTCTAAGTTGTTGAATACAATGTTGTTTTCCTTAAATTCTGAAGGATGACATAAGTTGTTTCAATTACATCTATCCACTTTCCCTCTTCTATATTAAACCTGGTTGAAGCTGAGTGAGTAATAGAAGGAAAGTAATTCTTGTTTAGGATTGTAGTTGAACCATCATAAATCCCTTTCTTAAAGATGGAATGAAATTGGTTTTTGATATGGTATGAAGAGTATGTTTGTGTTGTGAATTGTAATTCATTACTTCTTTAGATAATTCTATTTTAAGAACTGTTTGAGTTAATAATCTTCTTGAACATTTGTTAAATCAAGAATGAACTATAGGTATCTATAGTATGAAGCAGATAAGTAATTGAAATGGAATATTACTTATCTGTTGTAATTTTTCTTATGAAATTACTGATTGAAGAGTGCTGATTTGATCATGATATTTACTTAAATGTGAGGAGGTATCTATCTAATTTGCTTTAATGTTTCATAAAAGCGAGTTCATTTTATGATACAATTATTGAAAAGCACATCATTTTAATGATTAGCACTTATCATGCTCGGTTAAATGAACGACCCATACTAAGTAATTTTTTAGATGGATTCTTAGTGATAAAAGAAGACAAGTTCTTTTATGATGATTCTGTGTTTACTAAAAGGCTGCATCTTTAATGAGGAATTATTATTCTTTTTGAGATGTAATTGAAAAAGGGAAAATTTGTAAATTTTACTTGAATTTATCAATGTAGAATGACATGAAAGATGTCTAAAATGTTTAGACCTATAAAGTATGTATTTTGTTTGATCAATGAAAAGGGATTGAGTGTTATTGATATTTGATGTGTCATTATATTTTGGGCATACTGAAAAGGGGATTGTAAACTTATTCTTATTCTCTCGTAAACCTATCTATTGTGAATCATTTCAGTTGTACTCAAATGAAATATAGAGATAGAGGGAGTTGATACTCTATTATCCTCTTAAATGTAACTTCTAATTTGGAATGTATAGATGAATATTCAACTAGGTCAATATGGATTAATAATTGACACTAATAGAAGAGTAAAGTTACATATGGTTTATGTATAAGTGAATTGTTGCAATGGACCCTAACTAACATATGCTAAAGGAAAGACAATTAGTCTTCGGAATAAATATTTCATTATGATCTTGTTGGGTGTCATACTAAAGGGATATTCGAGAAAGAGGGAATCTATACCTCTTCTTAGTAAACCTTAATCCTAAAATAAGGTAACTGAAAATGGAAATATATATACATGAAATAGACTTCATCTTAATGAAGTCTATTATAAAGAAATCAAAATCTAAATTCAGCCATGGATAAATTTGGTCAAGTTAAGTATCTTGTTGTTAAGCTGGTTTGGAATGTTAGTTTGAAACTTAAAGTTAAGAAACTAAAGAATGACATAAAAACCTTCAAGAAGAAGGATTGGTTGCAGATTAATCTACATGACAATCATAAGTCATTTATGACTAGCAACCATAATGATCGAAGAGATTAGAAAATCAACAGGGTTGCTGAAACTAAATCTTAAATTAAGAAGATAAGAAAGTATTTAACCTCTTATCTGGATATGTACCTCTAGATGAGGGGATTCCATGGGATGTTGGTACATGCCAACTATAATAATGTGTCATCATGAAGACCAGGTCTTCATGAGGACACAATGTTAGCAGTGACATGTCGCAACACCCTTCCGAATCGGATCATCTAGGTTTACATAAACTCAAACTTGACTTGGTTACACTCTAGGTTAGTTTAGGGACATGATTTGGTATAAGGAAGGACTCCCGATGACTGAAGGTAACTAGACACATGCAATCAACCTAGGTCGATTGATTATGTCTATGTACCCTTAGTCACCGTAAGTAGTGCTCTATACCATTCTATGTTGCTAACCCGAGTTATGGTTAAACCTTGGGCAAGAGGACTGACATGAGTCAGTGAAGATGATTCTAGATAACAAATAAAGTGGGGTTGAAGGATGTATTTCATTATTGAGTATACCTTATAGGAATATGAGCATGCAAAGCATGTGAAAATATTTGGCCAAAGTATCGCAAACTCTTTGGTTGCGTTGTCGTATGTCACCTAGTTTATGATGTAGGATATCAGATGAATATTGGTAAAAAAAAATTCAAATAGGCCTCTTAAATAGAATAATTAAATACCCTAGAAATGGTAAAAGAACCAAGTATACTTAGTATACAATACATTGAATTAACATGAAGGATTGGTAAGAAACCAAGTCATGGAATGAGAGATTGATGAAACTCCGAGTCATGAAATGAGAGATCGAGAAGTTCATTGAGTCATAATAGTTGCATATGGTTATCTAATATGAGATCGAATGGCATGGAATGTGTGTTCCATATTATGAATATGAGAACAAATAACATTAATCTAAATGGAATGTGTGTTCTAAATAATAATTATTTAGAGTACAAAACACTATTCAAAAAAAAAAAATTTCTAAAGTATAAATGGGAATGTTACACTTATCCTTAATTTTTGGTAACAATAATCACAATTATTTTATTCTCCTACATTATTAGAAGGATTTTTTTCCTTAAAAGATGATTTTGACCAAATACCTTTCCCAATTTTTTTATTTGACTTTGTTGTTTTTATTGTGGAACTTTTGATGCTTATCGATCCACTTTTTCCTCATCTTGTAGTTCACTAAAAGTTAGATATATATTCATTGGTAAAACTCTGTAGAAAATATAAATGAGGTTTTTAAAAAAATTCTATGAACAAAACCCTTTTCACATATTTTCTATTTGAATTTTCTATTTCTCATTTCTAAAACTTTTAGTGCTCATATGATACACTTTTTCCTTGGACTACAGCTCACTAAAAGTTAGATTTCTCTTCATTGTTAAAACCTATAGAAAATGAGAATGAGTTTTTAAAACAATTTTCTATAAACAAAGACCTCTCTTATATTTTCCATTTGACTTTTCTGTTTCTGTTTATGGAACTTTTAGTGCTCATCGATACACTTTTTCTTTAGACTACAACTCACTAAAAGTTAGATTTCTCTTCATTGTTAAAACATGTAGAAAATATGAATGAGGTTTATGTTAAACACATTTCTATGAACAAAAACCTCTCTCATATTTTCCATTGGATTCTCTTATTTTTCACAATTCCTCAAAAACTGTCATTGTTGATGCAGGTTCCGGAGCTAATGTTACTCTATTGATGCAGGTTCGGAGCTAAATCCAATGGTTCCGGAGCTAACTCTAATGGTTCTAGAGCTAATGTTAATTTTTTGATGCAAGTTCCAGAGCTAAATCTAATGGTTCTAGAGCTAACGTTATAGGTTCTAGAGCTAACATTGCAAGTTCCAAAGCTAACTCCAATGATTCTGAAGCTAATGTTAATTTATTGATGCAGGTTCTAGAACTACATCCAATGCTTCTATCGCTAACATTACAGGTTCCGAAGCTAACTCCAATGGTTTTGAAGCTAGCTTTTCAAGTTCTGGAGCTAACTCAGTAGGTTCTAGAGCTAACTCCAATGGTTCCGGAGCTAATTAAAACAACTATAACTTTTACATGCGATCTCGGATTGAGATGTTTCTATTTTTGAACTTGAATAATTTTTCAAAAGGAATTTGAATAGGAAATCATATTTTATTTTATATGTACTATTATTCATTATCAATTCCATTTTCTCAATACTAGAATTATCTTTCCTTTATGGCTTTGCATCATACGCAGACTTTGCATCTTCTCCCAAATAATCAATAGGATTAGTAAAAAAATAGATAACAAAGATTTCTAAATAATGAACAAGATATATATCCTATATTCTATCTTAAACAAACTATAAGTTCCAATATTACATTTAAATCCAATTTCAAAGGTAACTTGGAAGGACAAAATAATGGTAATTTATGGTCAATTTATGGCCTCATCGGGTATTTCCAAATTTTGTTCTTTGGCCCATTAGGAACTCCAATTTATACAAACACAAGAGATAAGAGGACAATGCCAAAACTTATATTTTCACCGTGTGTGCACTTCCTCGATAATTGTTTCTACTATGTAGCTGTTAGATTGTATACTTCTCTCGGTGACATCTTCTTGGCAACATGTAGCCACATGGTGTTTACTTATGACCATATATATTGATCATTCAATTTAGTGATCATATGCATGGCTTCCTATACCACTGAGTACTTCCTTAAGTTTTACATGTCCATTCCGTATAGACCATTAGAGTATCCCAAATCCTTGCTTTTGGCTATAAAATTTTCCTTACAGGTTAGATCACTAATAATTTTTTTCCCCGTGCCCTTAAGTCTTGTCAATGTGGTAATCAAAGGCACAGTGATCCTTACCTGCCATCCCACAAAATAGAAGAAGTACTCATGGAATCTGCTCATAATCCATTGGTATAAAATTTCTAGTTTTCCAAAATATGGGAGTTTATACAAATGATATACCCTTACCTTCTTTAGCAACTTCTCCCCAACATCATCACATATTGGCATGTTTTCCACCATGCACTTGTTGGTATTTTTATTCAACAAAGCATAAAACTCTCCCTTGTTGTTTGTGGTGCGGTGGTTTTAATCACTTACTTTACATCTGCGGATATGGGAATCCCAATCCCATCTAATGATCGGTCCTTCTCGGATATTGAATCTCTAAAAAATTTCTCTTAGGAGCATCTTCACCTTGACTTCCACCTTTTTCTTCCTCTTTGTTCCTGCTCCAGTGCTTTCTTGGTGCCATGGTAAAAATCTCACCTTTCCTCCTCTATCGAGTAATACCTCATGCCCTATCTCAAAAAAGAGATCCCTAACTCCTTATCAATGCTTCTAATTTTCTCAAACCCTTCTCTAATGGGGACACAAGCAAATTATATGTGCAAATCAGCTCTCCATGTTTGATTTCGTAGCTCTCCGCACCTCAACACGTTCCACTTGGATTGGTCACAACTAGCTCGCTTGAATATTTATGATCACAAAGGTAAAAAATGAACCCACATCATGTCCTAATATGGAGTTTTGAAAATTTATTACATTTATGACTCCACCTACCACCAATCCTCTCATTAATTGACCATTTTCCCAACTTTTGCATGGTACACCTTCATGCCCCACTATAACCTTTTAGCATGCCTTCCTACTGTTGTTAAAAATTCACCCCACAGGGTAATTTTGATAACATGCATCAGAATATTCAAATCCCAGGAAAATAGATTGATCAAGGCCCAAAATAATGTTTCTGGGGTCCCCTCGGTTTCTTTCTAACTCTCCCATCCAAGAAGAAAACCCAACATGTCGAGAAAACGGAAGAAATGCGAGAAAACAAGCTTGGGGCAGAAAAAATCATGAAAATCAGATAAGTCCAAGTCCGGAAGTCCTTGGGAAAGTTGGGACATCGGGTGCGAATCGGCGAAAAGCCTCCAGGTGGTCCGCATGCACAGCTGGATTGGAGCAGTTGGGACATCGGACGCGCGTGACTCGAAAAGCCGAGTTGGCCGAAAGAGCAAGGAAAAATGTCTAAGTCTCGATTTGCTCGATGCTGAGCAGATTGGGACGAAAGTACATGAAAAGTGCGGATTGTCCGGTTTGGCGCAAGTCAGCCCATATCGGCGGATCGAGAAATTTGTCCCGATGGTTTGGGACAACCGGGCCAAACGGACGCCGGGACGTGAAAACACTGGAAAATCCACCAACGAATCGAGACGGGACATGTGTCCTAAGGCGGGGGAAGTGCGGAGCTCGGGGAGGACTTAGAGAATTTGGCAAAAGTTTTGGCCAAAAAACTAAAAGGTAAAAGATGCCTCCGCACTTTGTCACACCAACCAAAGCATGCCACTGTCCCAGTGGCGGGCGTGGGGAAAAAATGGAAAATTTCCCAAAGTGATAAAAATGTCAAAATTTCAAAGGGAAACCCATGGAAAGGTGGAGGAGAGAGAATTGCTCAGCCAATCAGCACCTGACACGTGTCATCCAAGTGGCAGAGCGCGGAAAAAATTCAAAATCCGTTTTGCCTGTTTTTGCCCTAAATCTTCAGATCGCCATATCTTTTGATCCAGAGCTCGGATTTGCACGTTCTTTACATCAATGGAAAGATGGTGAGATTCTCTATAGGATTCCAGTGTCAATCTTGCATTTTGGCTTAGTTTTGAGGAGAAAAATCAGAAACGTCTCTCGCGCGTAGTAATAGACGAAGCGACGTTTTCAACAACCAAATTTAATAAAATAGACATTTCGCCGTTTTGCTAAACAGTCTGCCATTTTGCCGTGGTTCTCACCGCCACCATAATGAGATGAGTTAAATACAACCTGGAAGTGGTTGGGGTAGATCCAACTTTCCTCTCTCTTCCCTCTCTCATTCTTCCTATATATTGTAAGGAGGGGCTTCTTTCTAGAGGTTAGACATTACAAGTTGTTCATCTTTTCGGCTCTGCCCTCCCTTCTTTTCTTCTCTAGGGTTGAAAATGGAGTTCAAACCTCCTCCCTTGCTCTGTAATGGTGTTTTTGCCTTTTACTATTGAAATGATGTTCTGTGTAAACTTCTGAAGCAACAAAAATGTGTTTTGTGATGCATCTGTCCATCCTTGCTCGTTTTTCACTTGTTTTCTTCTTGCCTCTCTTCATTGCAGGTATTTGTGCAAGTTTGAATGTTCATTGCAGGTTTGGAGCTGTGTTCATGGAGTTTTGGGACATTTTCTGTGTGAAATCTATCCTTGGGCCTGTGATGCATCTGTCCATCCTTCCCATTGCTCACCTCTCCTTGTTCCATGGCAGTTTTGATAGATGTTCAGCATTCTCCTTCTCTGGTGTATCACCGTTTTAGTGTAGGCTCTGTTTTTCCTTTTCTCTCTCTCTCTGTCTCCTTGGCATGGTTAGATTAGGATTAGATTAGCTTTCCTGCACTAGAATAGCTTGTGGCAGGTAGTTTAGGAGCAGGAACCAGCCTTCTCTAGAGATTCCTTTCTCATTTCTGCAAGTCCCGCACTTGGAGAAAGGTTTCAATGTTGTGCAATCACACTGGATGCTAGAGTGATCAACCTAGAAATCTGATCAACATCTAGGGGTGCTGTGATTTTGCACTAACAGTTTTGGCACGCCCGGTGGGACACTGAGGTTAGATTATTTCATCTTTCAGAGGTGTCTCATTATCAAGAGCAAAGTTTAAGCCACCGTGCGCTTGCATCAAAAGTTTTAGCACACCCGGTGGGACCTTAGAGGTCTTCCACTTCATCTTTTGCAGGTTGGTGTGTTCCTATGAAGATTTTATCCTTTGGAGGCACTTGCAAACACATCTGGTGACTCTATCGATCAACAACCCATTTCGAAGTTGCGACTGTTTTCATCCATTCCATCCATCCTTCTTTCCATCCCTTTCATTCTTTTCCATTCCATGAAGTTGTGCAATCATGACTTCATTTCCATCATGGAATTCACATTTTCAACAACAGCAGTTTATCACACCTCCAACATGTTTTACAAATCCTCCAAATCAGCATTTTGAACAGATTCAAGATCAATATGCATACCCATATGAGCAGCAGTGCCAAAGTTAGTTTGGATATGAAGCATGTCAAGCACAAGGGTATGTTGGTTGTGAAGACAATCAGATGCAAGATGCTAGTCTGTTGGAGAAAATCCAAAAGATGGAGGTAAACATGGTGCAGTCCAGGGCTCAAGCACAAATGAAAGCATTTGGAATCGGTTGTGGAGCACCTTGTCCATGGGTGGGACCTTTTCCAAGGCATTACAGCCCTCAGGAGAAGCTTGACTTCATGATTGCAACGCTACCTTTTCTTGCAAAGTGGATTGAAGAAATAGAGGTGTATGAGAGGAGTATTCAACAACCTTGTCAACGGGTAAGCACGCCATCTCATGCCTTTCTTTTTCCTCTTTCCCAATCTGTTTTATCTCAGCAGTGTCAAGTTTTAAACTCTCCATCTGCTGTCCCAAATGTTGATCCCATGTCTCCACCTCTCAGTCTTCCACCACACCTCAATTCTTCTTTCCTTTTTCCTTCCAAACAGTCATCCCCTCCACAAGAGCTAACAGAAATACCCCCTCCTCCAAAGAAACAAGAGTTTCTACCTCCACCACCACAAAAAATTGCCAAATCAATTGAGTTACAACCCATCCCTCCTCTTGCATTCCCAATTCCATGTGGGGAAGAAGAAATTACAAAAAATGGCCATGAAGGACAGCAAGAGGAAGAGCCAAGAAAAGAAGAAATGATTAAGAGCTTAGTAAGTTTGGCTCTTAAATTTGGGATGACAAAGATCCCCTTGATGGTTAAACCTACAGAAGAGGCTAAGGTTGAACAAATGGTGGTTAAGACTGACTTTGTGGCAGTGAAGAAGAAGAAAAAAAATAAGAAGCGGATCAGTAGTCGGTTTGCTCTCGAAAAAGTAGTGTCCATGTTGGCACTCTATTTGAAGGGAATGCTGATTCAATTCAAGTTACACAATCAGCCATAAAGGAAGAAAGCTCAAAAGAAGATCTTGTAGTCCCAACTTTTCCTCTAGAGCGGCAGATTGAAAAGTTTTACTTGAAAAAATTCATGCTTTGGAGGAAAGGTTCTATCAAGAGCAAGATTGTCTTCAATCGGTAGAGAAAGGAGAAGCTGCTCCCAGATCCAAAAGAAGAGGAGCACATTCTAGTTGTGGAGGAGAAAATTGCAGATCCAGGGCTTTGAGCACAAAGCAGGCTATAGGAGAACCTTCAGTTCTTCTTTCTACTTCACCTCTCTCAAGTTTTGGTACTGAAGAGGAGTTTGATCTCTCAAACTCAATGTTGGAGGGTGAAAGAAACCATGGTGATCAAGTTACAGATCAAGAGAACACCATGGGAGAGATTGAACATTTGTAGCAAGACAGCCATGAGGTAGTTTATCTGTCAGATTTGGAGGACTGTTTTGATGAAGAAGAGCCGGTTGAGTTTCCACCATTCTCTCTTTCATCATCCACATTCCAAACACTTGAGACTGCTGTCATGAAGGAGAACATTCATTTGCAGCAGCCTGCATCTTATAGCCACTCTTTGGAATCAAGATTGGAAGATTTTAATCTTTCATGTTCTTCATTGGAGGAGGAGAAAGGACAGAGGAATTTCACCATTTCTTCCACACCATCCATTCAAGGTCTACAAGAAGACTCCATTTTTGGAGTTGAAAATCAGAGCTATGGGCATATCAAACGGATCAAACCTTTCCCAATCAGGTATTTGGCTTCATTGGAGCCAAAGGAGAAGTCACAACCAGTCATGCTTGCTTCTGAGCATGAGGGTGAGCTACTAAGTACCAAGGATCAGCTATCATAGCTCTTCAATCCAAATGCAGAGCAACTAAAAGAGGTATTGAATTTGCCTTCAGCTGATACCTTGATGATTTGGGTGGAAGACCAGCTTCTTGTTGATTTTCCACTCATCCTAACAGCCATGATCAGCTCCAAATCAATTGCATGGCTGCCACTTTTGAGAAAGGGAAGCTATTTCTCACAACCAATTGTAGGGTTTGTTTAGCTTGCCTTCGCTCTAGTTAGAGTAAAGTAGGTAGGTTTGCTTTCAGTAGAAGAAGTGCTTGTGCACACTCTACATGTTCCATTTGGAGCATGTATGATTTTCAGTTCTGTACATAGTTTTTGTGGTGCTGGTTTTACTCTTGCACAATTCATTCCAGTGGCATTTTGGTGAGAACAACTCCATTTCCGGTGGGATTCAAGTGGTTCAGAGGGAGGTTTTGAAGTTCGAGATCAGTTTTGCGGTTACTACTCATGACTCCATGCCCAATGGATTGCTTTAGGCTACTGATCATTCATCTAGCAGGCAGATGACCCCGCTGAGTCACCAAAACTGTTGTCAAAAATTCACCCCCCAGGGTAAATTTGATAACATGCATCAGAATATTCAAGTCCCGAGCAAGTAGATCGATTCAAGGCCCAAAATCATGTTTTTTGGGGTCCCTCTGCTTCTCTCTAACTCTCCTGTCCAAGAAGGAATCCCAACAGGTCGAGGAAATGGAAGAAATGCAGAAAACCAAGCTTGGGGCAGAAAAAATGGAGAAAATCGGCTAAGTCCTAGTCCAGGCGGTCCTTGGGACAGTTGGGACGTCGGGCGTGAATCGCCAAAAAGCCTCCATAGCGGCCCAGGTAGCACTTGGGACATTGGGACATCGGGACACGCGGCGCAAAAGCCGAATCACGTGGAATGGTTTGGCGCAAGTCAGTCCATTTTGGGCGGATCGGAGAGATTTGTCCCAGGTAGTCCGGGACAGTTGGGACAAAAGTACGTGGTGGACATGAACCAGCCGGTTTGGCTGAAACTGAGGACTTTCATTTGGGACATCTGGGCCAAAGGGACGTGTGGGATGCGAAAAGCTGAAGGAGCCGAGAGCCAATCAAATCTTGCCATGTGTCTTCGCCTCAAAGAGGGATAGGGAAGCCCATATCGGGTGGATCGGAGAAATTTGTCCCAGATGGTTTGGGACAACCAGGCCAAAGGGACGCGAAGGACGTGAAAACACGGAAAAGCCGCCAACAAATCGGAGAATGGGACACGTGTCCTAAGGCGGGGGAAGTGCGGAGCTTGGGGAGGACTTAGAGAATTTGGCAAAAGTTTTGGCCAAAAAACTAAAAGGTAAAGATGCCTCTGCACCCCCCCTATCAACCAACCAAAGCATGCCATGTGTCCCAGTGGCGGAGCGCGGGGAAAAAATGGAAAATTTCCCAAAGTGATAAAAATGTCAAAATTTCAAAGGAAACCCACGGAAAGGTGGAGGAGGGAGAATTTCTTAGCCAATCGAGTGCCTCGACACGTGTCATCCAAGTGGCGAGTGTGGGAAAAAAATTCAAAATCCGTTACGCTGTTTTTGCCCTAAATCTTGAGATCGCCATATCTTTTGATCCGAGCTCGGATTTGCATGTTCTTTACATCAATGGAAAGATGGTGAGATTCTCTATAGGATTCTAGCTTCAATCTTGCATTTTGGCTCAGTTTTGAGGAGAAAATCAGAAACGTCTCTGCACGTAGTAATAGCGAATCGACGTTTCAACAACCAAATTTTAATAAAATGCAGGTCGCTTCTTCTTTACTGCTGACGATCTTTCAGCCATTTTGCCAGGGTTCTCACCTACCCCCATAATGAGATGAGTTAAATGTGACTTGGAAGTGGTTGGGGTAGATCTGACTTTCCTCTCTTTCCCTCTCTCATTCTTCCTATAGATTGTAAGGAGGGGCTTCTTTCTGCAGAGGTTAGGCATTACATGTTGTTCATCTTTTCGGCTCTGCCCTCCCTTCTTTTCTTCTCTAGGGTTGAAAATGGAGTTCGAACCTCCTCCCTTGCTCTATAATGGCATTTTTACCTTTTACTATTGAAATGATGTTCTGTGCAAACTTCTGAAGCAACAAAAACGTGTTTTGTGATGCATCATGTGTGCATCCTTGCTCGTTTTCACTTGTTTTCTTCTTGCCTCTCTTCATTGCAGGTATTTGTGCAAGTTTGAATGTTCATTGTAGGTCTGGAGCTATGTTCATGGAGTTTTGGGACATTTTCTATGTGAAATCTATCCTTGGGCCTGTGATGCATCTGTCCATCCTTCCCATTGCTCACCTCTCCTTGTTCCATGGCAGTTTTGATAGATGTTCAACATTCTCCTTCTCGGTGTATCAACCGTTTTAGTGTAGGCTCTATTTTTCCCTTTTCTCTCTCTCTCTCTCCTTGGCATGGTTAGATTAGGATTATATTAGCTTGCTCCTTTGGAATAGCTTGTGGCAGGTAGTTTAGGAGTAGGAACCAGCCTTCTCTAGAGATTCCTTTCTCATTTTTGCAAGTCCCACACTTGGAGAAAGGTTTCAATGTTGTGCAATCACACTGGATGCTAGAGTGATCAACCTAGAAATCTGATCAACATCCAGGGGTGCTGTGATTTTGCACTAACAGTTTTGGCACACTGGTGGGACACTGAGGTTAGATTATTTCATCTTTCAGAGGTGTCTCATTATCAACAACAAAGTTTAAGCCACCGTGCACCTGCATTAATAGTTTTGGCACACCGGTGGGACCTTAGAGGTCTTCCACTTCATCTTTTGCAGGTTGGTGTGTTCCTGTGAAGATTTCAGCCTTTGGAGGCACTTGCAAACACATCTGGTGACTCCATCTAATCAGCAACCCATTTCTGAAGTTGCAGACCTGTTTTCATCCATTCCATCCATCCTTCTTTCCATCCCTTTCATTCTTTTCCATTCCATGAAGTTGTGCAATCATGACTTCATTTCCATCATGTAATTCACATTTTCAACAACAGCAGTTTATCACACCTCCAACATGTTTTACAAATCCTCCAAATCAGCATTTTGAACAGATTCAAGATCAGTATGCATACCCATATGAGCAGCAGTGCCAAAGTCAGTTTGGATATGAAGCATGTCAAGCACAAGTATGTTGGTTGTGAAGACAATCGATGCAAGATGCTGGTCTCATTGGAGAAAATCCAAAAGATGGAGGTAAACATGGTGCAATTTAGGGCTCAAGCACAAATGAAAGCATTTGGAATTAGTTGTGGAGCACCCTATCCATGGGTGAGACCTTTTCTAAGGCATTATAGCCCTCAAGAGAAGCTTGACTTCATGATTGCAACGCTGCCTTTGCTTGCAAAGTGGATTGAAGAAATAGAGGTGTATGAGAGGAGTATTCAGAACCTTGTCAACAGGTAAGCACGCCATCTCATGCCTTTCTTTTTCCTCTTTCCCAATCTTTTTATCTCAGCAGTGTCAAGTTTTAAACTCTCCATCTGCTGTCCCAAATGTTTATCCCATGTCTCCACCTCTCAGTCTTCCACCACACCTCAATTATTCTTTCCTTTTTGCTTCCAAACAGTCATCCCCTCCACAATAGCTAACAGAAATACCCCCTCCTACAAAGAAACAAGAGTTTGTACCTCCACCACCACAAAAAATTGCCAAATCAATTGAGTTACAACCCATCCCTCCTCTTGCATTCCCAATTCCATGTGGGAAGAAAAAAATTACAAAAAATGGCCATGAAGGATAGCAAGAGGAAGAGCCAAGAAAAGAAGAAATGATTAAGAGCTTAGTAAGTTTGGCTCTTAAATTTGGGATGACAAAGATCCCCTTGATGGTTAAACCTACAGAAGAGGCTAAGGTTGAACAAATGGTGGTTAAGACTGATTTTGTGGCAGCAGAAGAAGAGAAAAAAGAAGAAGCAGATCAGCAGTCAGTTTGCTCAGAAAGTAGTGTCCATGTTGGCACTCTATTTGAAGGGAATTCTGATTCAATTCAAGTTGCACAATCAGCCATAAAGGAAGAAAGCTCAGAAGAAGATCTTGCAGTCCCAACTTGTCCTCTAGAGCAGCAAATTGAAGAGTTTGACTTGAAAAACTTCATGCTAGAGGAAGGGTTCTATTAAGAGCAAGATTGTCTTCAATCGGAGAGAAAGGAGAAGCTGCTCCAGATCCAAAAGAAGAGGAGCACATTCTAGTTGTGGAGGAGAAAATTGCAGATCCAAGGGCTTTGAGCACAAAGGAGGCTACAGGAGAACCTTCAGTTCTTCTTTCTACTTCACCTCTCTCAAGTTTTAGTACTGAAGAGGAGTTTGATCTCTCAAACTCAATGTTGGAGGGTGAAAGAAACCATGGTGATCAAGTTGTAGATCAAGAGAACACCATGGGAGAGATTGAACATTTGCAGCAAGACAGCCATGAGGCAGTTTATCATCGATTTGGAGGATGTTTTTTGATGAAGAAGAGCCGGTTGAGTTTCCACCATTCTCTCTTTCATCATCCACATTCCAAACACTTGAGTCTGCTGTCATGAAGGAGAACATTCATTTGCAGTAGCCTGCATCTTATAGCAGCTCTTTGGAATCAAGATTGGAAGATTTTAATCTTTCATGTTCTTCATTGGAGGAAGAGAAAGGACAGAGGAATTTCACCATTTCTTCCACACCATCCATTCAAGGTCTACAAGAAGACTCCATTTTTGGAGTTGAAAATCAGAGCTATGGGCATATCAAATGGATCAGACCTTGCCCAATTAGGTATTTGGCTTCATTGGAGCCAAAGGAGAAGTCACAACCAGTCATGCTTGCTTCTGAGCATGAGGGTGAGCTACAAAGTACCAAGGATCAGCTGTCATACCTCTTCAATCCAAATGCAGAGCAACTAAAAGAGGTATTGAATTTTCCTTCAGCTGATACCTTGATGATTTGGGTGGAAGACCAGCTTCTTGTTGATTTTCCACTCATCCTAATAGCCATGATCAGCTCCAAATCAATTGCATGGCTGCCACTTTTGAGAAAGGGAAGCTATTTCTCACAACCAATTGCAGGGTTTGTTTAGCTTGCCTTTTCTCCAATTAGAGTAAAGTAGGTAGGTTTGCTTTCAGCAGAAGAAGTGCTTGTGCACACTCTGCATGTTCCATTTGGAGCATGTATGATTTTCAGTTCTGTACATAGTTTTTGTGGTGCTGGTTTTACTCTTGCACAGTTCATTCCAGTGGCATTTTGGTGAGAACAACTCCATGTCCAGTGGGATTCAAGCGGTTCAGAGGGAGGTTTTCAAAGTTCGAGATCAGTTTTGAGCTACTACTCATGACTCCATTCCCAATGGATTGGTTTAGCCTACTAATCATTCATCTAGCGAGGCGAGATGACCCCATTTAGTCGTCAAAATTCACCCCCTGGGTAAATTTGATAACATTCATCGAATATTCAAGTCTCAAGCAAGTAGATCGATTCAAGGCCCAAAATCATGTTTTTGGGGTCCCTCTCGCTTCTCTCTAACTCTCTGTCCAAGGGAATCCCAACAGTCGAGGAAATGGAAGAAATGCGAAAAAAACAAGCTTGGGGCAAAAAAATTGAGAAAATCAGCTAAGCCCTAGTCCAGGCGATCCTTGGGACAGTTGGGACGTTGGGGCGCGAACCAGCCAAAAGCCTCCGGGTGGCCTAGGTAGCACTTGGGACAGCTTGGGACATCGGGACACGCGGGGCGCGCGAAAAGCCAAATCGGCCGAAGGAATGAAGAAAATTACCTAAGTCTTGTTTCGCAGAGTGAGGGACATCCGGGATAAAAGTACGTGAAAGGCATGGATCAGCCGGTTTGGCACAAGTCCCAGTCCATTTTGGGCGGATCGGAGAGATTTGTCCCGTGGCGGTCTAGGATAGTTGGGACAAAAGTACGCGCCAGTGGGCCTTGAACCGAACCGGCTTCGGCCGAATTGCGAGGACTTTCATTTGGACATCCGAGCCAAAGGGACGCATGGGATGTGAAACGCTGAAGAGGAGCCGAGAGCCAATCAAATCTTGCCATGTGTCTTCACCTCAAAGAGGGACAGGGGAAGCCCATATCGGGTGGATCGGAGAAATTTGTCCCAGATGGTTTGGGACAGCCGAGGCCAAAGGGATGCGAAGGGCGTGAAAACTGGAAAAGCCGCCAACGAATCGAATGGGACACGTGTCCTAAGGCGGGGGAAGTGCGGAGGTCGGGAGGACTTAGAGAATTTGGCAAATTTTTGGCCAAAAACTAAAAGGTAAAAGATGCCTCTGCACCCCTGTCAACCAACCAAAGCATGCCATGTGTCCCAAGTGGCGGGGGCATGGGGAAAAAATGGAAAATTTTCCAAAGTGATAAAAACGTCAAAATTTCAAAGGGAAACCCACGGAAATGTAGAGGAGGGAGAATTGCTCAGCCAATCAGCACCGACATGTGTCATCCAAGTGGCGAGCACGGGAAAAAATTCAAAATCCGTTCTAGCCTATTTTTGCCCTAAATCTTCAAATCGCCATATCCTTTGATCCGGATCTCGATTTGCACGTTCTTTACACCAATGGAAAGCTGGTGAGATTCTCTATGGGATTCCAGGTGTTAATCTTGCATTTTGGCTCAGTTTTGAGGGAAAATCAAGAAATGTCTTTGGCGTGTAGTAATAGACAGAACTGACATTTCAACAACCAGCTTTAATACAACAGAAAGCTCACCGTTTCTGCTAGACAGTCCCGCCATTTTGCTAGGGTTCTCACTTGCCGCCATAATGAGATGAGTTAAATGCGACTGGAAGTGGTTGGGGTAGATCCAACTTTCCTCTCTCTTCCCTCTCTCATTCTTCCTATATATTGTAAAGAGGGGCTTCTTTCTAGAGGTTAGACATTACAAGTTGTTCATCTTTTTGGCTCTGCCCTCCCTTCTTTTCTTCTCTAGGGTTGAAAATGGAGTTTGAACCTCCTCCCTTGCTCTGTAATGGTGTTTTTGCCTTTTACTATTGAAATGATGTTCTGTGCAAACTTCTGAAGCAACAAAAACGTGTTTTGTGATGCATCTATCCATCCTTGCTTGTTTTTCACTTGTTTTCTTCTTGCCTCTCTTCATTACAGGTATTTGTGCAAGTTTGAATGTTCATTGTAGGTCTGGAGCTGTGTTCATGGAGTTTTGGGACATTTTCTGTGTGAAATCTATCCTTGGGCCTATGATGCATCTGTCCATCCTTCCCATTGCTCACCTCTCCTTGTTCCATGGCAGTTTTGATAGATGTTCAACATTCTCCTTCTCTGGTGTATCACCGTTTTAGTGTAGGCTCTGTTTTTCCCTTTCTCTCTCTCTCTGTCTCCTTGGCATGGTTAGATTAGGATTAGATTAGCTTTCTGCCTCTGGAATAGCTTGTGGTAGGTAGTTTAGGAGCAGGAACCAGCCTTCTCTGGAGATTCCTTTCTCATTTTTACAAGTCCCACACTTGGAGAAAGGTTTCAATGTTGTGCAATCACACTGGATGCTAGAGTGATCAACCTAGAAATCTGATCAACATCTAGGGGTCCTGTGATTTTACACTAACACCTACCTTCGGCATCATACCTCCTTCTACACACTTCCATGTGCCGAAGTACCTCTCCACTATGCCTTCCTGGTAGCTTCCACAACAGCAACTTACTTCACATTATATTGTTCATTCATTTATTTCCAACTATGGTCTTCTCTAGGATCAATCTTCTTTCTAAAGAACTCATTTCTATTATTTAATAACACCTGTAATATTATTTTATCATGTTTTCCCTTTGTTGTATAATAAATAACAACCACCCCACACCAATGGTATGTGCAGTCCTCTGCTGAGATAAAAATAATTTAGATTGTAATTAGCTACCGGAGCGCAAACACACTTATGACACAAAACACCTAGCTAAATTGACAAAACATAGTGACGAAGAAGGAAATACATTAAAACAAATACAAAAAGGAAATCCATACCAAATGGAATAATTGCCTTATTACAAACACCAAGAAGACTTCTTCATAGTAGGGATTCAACCTACTACGGTTAAAGTAATCGGGTAGCCATGTTCCATCAAGCGCCTCTAATCGGAAAATGTCTAATTCAAGGATGTGAGTGATAACATATAGTCCCAACCAATGCACCTTAATTTTTCTTCATGGCGCGAAACTTGGAATCATAAAGAATCACCATCTATCCAACCTCAAGCTTCTTATCCTTGATCTGTTTGTCATGTCATGCCTTGTGCCCGACCTTTTCCTGCTTCTTACTCCAACGTGCTATGGTGCACCTCTCATCCAACTGTATTAACTTGTCAATTATTTCTTCTAATGCTTACTCATTAACTAGACCTCCCGTACGTGTAATATGCAAATAAGGTAACATGAATTTCATGGGAAGAACTACTTTTATGCCAAACACCAACTGAAAGGGTGTAGCCTTATTCAACCTCTTATAGGTTTTTCTATACACCCAAAGTACACCGAAACTTTATCATCACAAGCTTTCCTTCCAATAGCAGAAATTTTTGTCAAGGTATGGCTCAATATCTTATTGAAAGCCTCAACATTCCCATTTTCTTGAGGGTGGTAAGGTGTAGTCTTGTGGTGCATAACCATAAAATCATCTAATAATATTTGGATCATCTCATTTAAAAAGTGTGTGCCCCTATCACTTTTCAAACTCAAAGGACACCCATACCGAGTAATAATATTCTCCCATAAGAACCTTGCTTCTATAGCTGCTGTACAATCCTTTGTAGGTGCTAATTCTACCCACCTTGTAAGATAAAATGTATAAGTGATGATGTAGTGTGATCTGGTTCTAAGAGTGGCTAGGGAAATAGGACCTACAAAGTCTATTCCCATTTTTCAAACAACTTTGCAATAGGAATAGGCCTCAATGGAATTTCATCTCCCGGGTTTTCTAAGGTGGCGATAATGATCACATGCCTTACAATACTCTTTGTAATCCTTGTACAGGGTCTCCCACCATAATCTAGTGAGTAGATTCTTGCATGCGGTGGTATCACCTACATAATTCCCTCCTACAATACTGCCATGATATTCTTCCATAATATCTATGTGCTCATGTTCTAGTACACACCGACACAATAATTCATCTCAGCCTAGTTTGTATAAATCACCACTAATCAACATGAAAGGTGCAATGTGAATTTCAAGCTACTTCTTCTCTAAGGCTTTCATTCCTTCTAGCATCATACATGTGCATAAAAATATAACAATATCCTCCAATTCTTAAGGCACATGATGTAACCTGTATAATTGTGCATCCATCATTGTATCTTCAATTGTCTACGTGTCCTCTCCTTATTGAATATTTTATAAGTGGTCATGGCCAAAAATACTTTTACCTAGTTTTACCACGACTGTAAAGTCAAATTCTTGGAATAAGAGAACCCATCGACATATGCGCCCCTATAAAATGGGCTTATTTACCAATTATTTTAACACCATGTGATCTGTATAAAAGAAAAAAAGTGTTGCTAGCAAGTACTATCTAAACTTATGCAACGTGTAGATCATTAACGGGGCCTCACGCTTTATAGTTGTATAATTTTTTTCAAGGGAGTCAACTTTCTACTAGCAAAACATATAGGATGATCTATAATACCTTCTCTAGGCTGAGCTAACACTGCGCTAATGGTCATGCCAGAGGCATCCACATGTACGTGAAATGATTGGTTCTATGAGGGAAAATGTAGAATAGGTGTTGTAGTAAGTCTCTCTTTTAATGCCTCAAATGTGCGTTGTTGCGGTTCTCTCCAATAGAATGTCCCTTTTCCTTTGAGTAACTCTTCCAAGGGTGTGAAAATATTCACATATCCTTTGATGAATTTTCTGTAATACCCTATGTGGCCAAAAATTTGAACACATCACTTTGACTGGTTGGCTCCTATAGGCCTACAATAATTGCAACCTTAGCTGGATCTACTAACAAACCTTACTTGCAGATGATGTTCCCCAAAAGAGTTCCAAAAGGTGTAAAAACACAAACTTCTTGATATTTAAAGATATTCTTAACTGTCTACATCTTTCAAAAATTATGTGCAAGTTGTCACAATGATCCTTAACAAGCCCATATACTATCCAATCATCCAAGTAAACCTGTAAGAATTTGTGAGTAAAATCATGGAATGCTTAAACAATTATGCATGAAAATACAAAAGGCACGTTATTGAAACCAAAGGGCATCACAATATATGCAAGCTTCCCCATTCAGTGGTGAAAGTCATTTTCTCTTGATCATACTATGTAATTATAACCTGGTGATATCCATAGATCCATCTATAAAAGAGTAAATTTCATGCCCTCCAAGACCTTCTAATATTTCCTCGGTGAAAGGTGTAGGAAAATGATAAATCACACATGCAACATTCATCTCCCTGTAATCCACACAAATCTTAATCTAACCATATTTCTTTATACTGATTACCATGGGGCTAACCCACTATGATTATTCTAGGGGCTTAATGTTGTCAGATTTCAACATTTTGTGAATTTCTTCTTTAACTTTTACGTGTAGGTTAGGGTTCATCTTGTAAGGTCTCTTCTTAAACAAGCGCGCTCCTTCCTTTAGCTTAATATTAATCTCACCTAATGACTCATGTACCCCCTTTAACTCATGGTATCCCCTAGGGAATAAGTCTTGGAAATCACATAGTAACTCAATTATCTTTGCTACTTCAGAATTAGATCAATAATCTCCAATTATGGCCTCCTTGGGTTCAACATACGTGCACCCAATGTTCAATTACTTGGTCTTCTTAGGTTCAAGTAGGCACGCACATTTTTATCCACACTTTCTAAGACCTTACTTGTACCTTTTGAATGATATATGTCTAAATATTCTACTTCATCATCCACTATGTAGACCATCTTTCCTTTCTCCTTCTCAAAGAAAGAATGTGTAAATAGTTTGACATCTGTATCATCTACTTCATCAAAATGTGCTCCTTGTTATTCCTCACCAAATAACTCCTGAATGAGTTCTTCAGCCTTTACACTATATCCAATAGTCAAGCACTCCATAACCTGTAATGCCTCTCTTACCAGAGGTTTAATAGAGAAGTACTCAAAAGTTTGGGTCATTCCTACAATCAAGTCCTTTCAATTTCTAGTTTCCTATGTAGTTACATAAACATAACAAGTGTGTGCACAACCTTGCAAAGAAGAATAAAGTTTATGCACCCAAAGTTGAGGTGGTAAATTTTCTTGCCCCTCTATCTACGGTCTTTCACACTCTGACCGAATGTGGTGATGAATAGTTCATTACCACGATATATGCATATTTGAGTAGGCACATTTCTCCGGAGAAATTGGGTTATCGAGCAATTCTTAATTCATTCCATTCTATGAGATTATCCTTATGAGCCATCCACTAGTGTGTTTTCGTCCCACATAAGGTATATACTATTGGTTTATGTGATGTCCAGTCATCATCCACATCACCTAGATGAGTCATCTTGCCTTGCGAGAGTCATAGGTCTTAGGAAGTCAAATGACAAGTGTCAGATTTTATCATAGAATCTAACATTATCATTTGCATCAATGCATCATAGGAGTTACATTCCTTATTTGGAATTGTAACTCCTCTTCTAGTGGTGTCATATGCGTCAGTCAACGTCATATGCGTTAGTGGTGTCATTGAGTTTCTTTCCATGTTTATGCATGGGGGTTACACAACACCCCTATTTATACTTCCTATTTTTTGATTTATGAGCATGAGCGGACCCATTCTTCTTACTTGCAATCTTCTTTCCATTGTTTGAATCTTGCATATTATGTTGGCTTGACGCGTACCATCGAGTGTAACTTCATTGTGGTGCATCACTTTTTGACATCGGTTCTCGCGAATCCCTCTTTCATGGTATCAGAGCTGGTTTCAGTAAATGTGCACTCTTTGTTTTTTAGTTGTTTATTACTTCTGGTTTCTTCTCATTTCCTCATGTGCAAGTTTTTCTCGATTATCATTTTGGAATTATTGCTCACCTCGTATTGAGGTTTTAGTAGTTGCAAGTTAAGGTATTTGGTTGGTTTGCTTATCAATTTGAGTTCATATTGGGATATTTCTAGATCTTTATGGTACATTGTTTACGGGTTGTTTGTGTGTTTCTTGTTGGTTGTGTTCAGATCCTGTGCTGCAGGGTAAACGAAGAGCTCATTTTTTTGGCATGGACCTATGATTACTAGTTGGAATCATTTTTTTTTCTTCACTGGTGTATACTCAGACTATTCCAATATTTTTCCTCATTGTTGTGGTTCCTTGTTGTCTCGAAGTTACCTCTGATTGGTCTCAAAATGTTTTTGTGAGCCTGCTGAAAACCTCTCACGTTTTTACCTGGTCTCTCATGTTTTTGCAAAACCTCTCATGTTTTTGCACTGTTTCCCATGTTCAAATTTGTTCCAGGCATTTCTTTTGGTTGTTCTGAGTGTTTTCTCCCTGTCCAGGCATTTTTGCACTTGTCTGGCGTTTTCTCTCCTTTCCTACATTTTTGCTCACTTACTTCGCGTTTTGGGTGTTAAGGCATTTTCTCCTTCAGCTAGCATTTTTTGGCTGTTTTCTTACAGTGGACAGTCACTGCATTATCTATTTTTACCTACCTTTCATCCCCACGTGGCCTTCTCATCCGCTGCCAGGTAATATCTCTCTAAAAATATGTTTTTAATTCACTTTTCTTAAAAAAATGTGTTTGCATTCTTTTTATCTTATCACTCTTCTAAAAAACATGTTGTTTCATTACTTTTAAAAGGTATAAGGTAAAAAACATTACATTTTATTGGCATTGTAAGTTTTTTGGCTTGTTTTATTAACCTTCCATCGAGTGCCGAAGACGAAGGGTGAGGTCCAGGATTGGTAGGTGGCTAATCCCCCTCACAATACAAACAAACCCTATCTCAAATTCCATGCCATTTCCAACGGGCATACATACGACACCTTTTGCATGCATTTAGGGAACTTTTTTAATCCGTTTGCAGGCTTATTGGCTTTTTTCTCATTAGTTGCGGGAATTGGTTTTTGCTATAACTTTTGACTCGTTGCTTGGTTTTGAGCACTTCTTTAGTCAAAGTTGCATGTTTTTTTGCACTCTAGATGATGGGATCATTATTTTTGTAAACACACTAATTTTATAAAGTTCCGCATTCTGGGGTGTCTTTGTATTGCTTAATTCAGCTCTTTTTTTCTTGAGCTTTGTTCTATTCCTTTTTTGTGGACTTGTGAGCGCGTCCGCCACAGTATTACGACAAAGGGATTCTTTCATGTGATGTGAGACACTTGTTTCTCACAAGGATTTCTCTTCCCCTTCTTGTTTTCTCTCATTCTTGTGCTTGCTTACAGTGTCGATCTGTTGCGCCCTACGAACCTTGATTGTTGTCTCCACCATTACGCGTTATTACGCTAATTGCAAGGTGAGTGACAAACTGTTCTCGGAACACAGTCACATCTGGTTGTAATCAATGCACTGAATTATAAAGTGCCACAAAAAGGGGGGGTTAATCTTGTGTTCCTTAGAGGCTCCTCTCATCATGGACATTGAATTTCATCACTCCGTTGTTCAACTAGGACCAGGAAACTACCTACAATGGAAGAGTGGGATACTTGATCATTGTATTATGTACAATTTGTTACCACATCTTCTTGGGTTGGCACCTAAACCTATTGACCACATTCATCACCAAAATTGGTTGAACGAGAATGATATGACATACGGGATTCTTTGTCTTACTATACCAGAGGACCTTCAACATTGATTAGAATTCACCAAGTCTGCGCACAGAGCTTGGATCTTCATTCATAATTTTCATGGAGACTTTGATCCTCCTTCATCTAGTTATGGATCTTCTGATGATCTTGCATCCATGGAGGAAAGTGAGTTCATTGATACTTTTTCTTATGAAGGGCCACCCCACATATTTCTGTGCATGCTCCTTCAGAACTTAGTATTGCTCCTATCATAGTTTCTAGTGACTCTCCTCCACAAGACTCTTCGGTTGAATTCTCACCTGCGCACCATGCTACCTTGGATCTCAGGTTTTCCCCATCACGAGCATCTACTGATTTCATTGATTCTAGCCTGGAGATTCTTCCATCCCCTGTTACTTCCAGAGACTTCGAGATTGCTTCTTCAAAGGGTTCTTATAATCCTCCACAATAGGACATTGATTTCCTTGACTCAGACTTGGATGATATGCTCGAGGATACCAACATCATAGTGCAGCATCTTCTTCAACCTACTGCCTCTTCCGAGATCAGAGTTGTCATCCCATCCACTTCCACTGACTCTCCTTCGTAGCAGGTTCATTTTCCCCTTCAGGGCTCTCTTGATGATATATATATATATATATATATATATATATATATATATATATATTTGCGGACTCTCACCTTATGGAGATTGACAGGATTGTCACCGCTTCTCTTGATATATTATCTCCTTCTCATATTGGGCCACCTTCCAGCACTCTCCATGTTCCTCCTCCTTCTGATCACAGACCTTTGGTCCCTTCAGATTCATTAGGAGTCCATCAGAAATCATCTTCCGGGGGAGCTAGATAGCGCTTCTTTTTCCTCTTCTCCTCTTCTTCTTTCCAGAAAGATGTTGTTTGTACATGGGCACCTTATCTATCTTTTAGTTTCTAGGGCCCATTGACACATCTTTCTTAGTTATCTAGGGGAGTCTTCTTTTCTATTCTGGCTTACCTTGACCTCTTCCTCGGCTTCGATGAAGGGGGTGTTGGTGTGTGTGACTATCTAGTCATCGTCCACATCACCTAGGTGAGTCATCTCACCTTGCGAGAGTCATAGGTCTTAGGAATTCAAATGACAAGTGTCAGATTCTGTCATAGAATCTGACATTGTCATTTGTGTCAATGCATCATAGGAGTTACATTCCTTATTTGGAATTGTAACTCCTCTTCTAGTGGCATCATATGCATTAGTCAACGTCATATGCATTAGTGGCGTCATTGAGTTTCTTTCCATGTTTAGGCATGGGGGTTACACAACACCCCTATTTGTACTTCCTATTTTTTGATCTATGAGCATGAGCAGACCCATTCTTCTTACTTGCAATCTTCTTTCCATTGTTTCGAATCTTGCGTATTGTGTTGGCTTGACGTTACCATCGAGTGCAACTTCGTTGTGGTGCATCACTTTTCAACATTGGTTCACGTGAATCCCTCTTTCATATAATAACATATTTATTCTCTCCATGTGATCCATCCACTGCTCCTCCATGGTGCACATGAATACCATAATATCTTCTTCTCCAATGTACCAGGGTTTAGAGTTGTTACCTATCCTCCTAATACAGCAAGGTGTGTTCCTCTATGCAAATTAACTTCTTACTTCATGCCCAACCATCTCATAGGTTTCATGCACCCAATTATCACAAGAAATACTTGTAGTATCACTAATAGACTATGCATCTTCCCACTAGAGGATTCCTTCCTTAGATGGCTCAAGTACTTCCAGATCTTGAATGGCATGCACATAAATTATGTTCAGGTCTTCCTCACTCAAAGGCTCAACATAAGGTGCATATTTACCATCTATAAAATGGATGATAACTCTTTATTACTTATTCTCAAAACTTATATACCCCTTGTTGAATTATAGATCAACATTATTTGCATAACACCAAGGGAGCCAAACTACATATGGGAATTTGTCTACTTCTACAAGTACTAAGACCTCAAAGTCCCCAGTGAACTTGGCCCCTTGTATAGTAATGGATGCATCCTTTAAAAATCTGATTGGAGTGGCCTTAGTTTGATTAGCCATAAACAGTACATTAGAGGATGGTTGTAATGGAGGTCTTCCCATCTGCACCCATGCATCTAAAGTAATTACATTTACTTTAAATACTGTGTCAATCAATAATTTTCTAAAAATCCATCCATCCACAACATCATTCGAGTGATCTCCTTGTCATAATCTAAGCTATGAGTGACAAGATTAACATGTAGGATCTGTTGTCCATTTTCAATACCAGTGTCCAGTGAAGTGTTTCCCTTTAACTAATTTCCTAGTAATGGAATAATATTCTCCTGGCACAACATCTTGCATACCTCTTTCAAATCATCAATATCTGACTGGACCATCTCTACTACTTTATTTTGTTCTAACTTTCGTGAATGTTCTTTTAAACACTATATTTCACCCTGAAGATTTCTGAGTACCTCCATGGTTTCATGATAAACCTCCTTCTAATGTGTAGGATTTGGATATCTTGCATGTAAAACCTCCTCCTTAGTAATGGTAGGCTTTTGTTGTAACATCTCTCGATATTCATATCTTCAGTGCATGTATTAATCTTCATAGGTACTACCTCAGGTTCAAGTGCCAACTTTGGCATCTACTGATTTTCTATGGCACATTATATCCTAACCATCCCTATGCCCTTGTTTCCCTATTTATATTGCTTTCTAAGATGCTCATAGAAGTCCTGGGAATTCCTCATATTTATGATTCTTACCATAAAAGGAAAAGTAATATTATGAGGGAATTCCTACTGTAGTGGTCAAGAGATCTACATGTAAAACACGTTCCACGAGGAAACATGCCTCACCCACCACCACGGCCTTGGCCCCTGAATCCACCATGGTATCCTCAACCTCTACCATGACTTCCTTCAAAGTTCCCCTCATTCTAATCATAGTACCATTGGTTGTGATCACAATCATGGTGCTCATTTTTACTTTTAGAGTTATCTAATAAACACATCTGTCACACACCAATATCAATGACATCATGGATATGAACAATCAATATGCGCATCTTATGTATTATAAGTTGTGGACCAAAAAATCTTACAATAACAAGATACATTCTTTATAATCAAGAGTTGGAGTAATGGGAAACAACTTGCATCATGTTCTAAATGAAATATCTCACAGTCTAGCAATAATGAATGTACGACCTATGAGTAAAACCATCTTTAGTGTTCCCTTCCACTTCCCAATATGTAAACAAAATACAAGTGTTCATATCATGTGCTGAATTGGCTGATAGTTTCTCTAACTACTTTGCCATAGCTGCAATTTGTGCTTCTAGGAATGGGCTCACTCTAGTGTCTATACTTTTGACTACCTCAGTGTGCAACGCTGCTTCAAGTGCTTCGTGCGAGTCCGTATATGTCTTATGTGATAACGCCCTTCTAAAAGGTGTGATCAAGATCCCAATGAACCATTGTGCATGTTGACTTGCATGAATATCATATGAAAGCTTATAAAAAAGTGTTTTGAAATAAGCATCATATTCTTAAACACTTTCAGTAGTTCCCTACTTAATATCCTTAAGCGCACTTATACTCTTCTTCTTGAACTTAGGGATTTGAAACTCCTTAAGGAAATCTTCTCATAATGCTACATAATTTATGCAAGTCTGATCGGGGTCAAAATTCATGTACCAACCGTGAGCATCTCCCTCTGAACATAGTTGTAAAATGACTCACCTTGTGCTTGAAGCCGTGATTCATTTTACACACCATAGTATCTCACACATCTTGAGGAAGGCATCTTGACTTCTAATGATTTTAACCTCTTGATGGGAGGTATTGTTCGGATTCTATTGATCTAGTGTCCTCCCTTGTTACTCCTGCAAAATGTTTCTAAACCTATAACTAGAAGTAATTTTAGAGCTGATGTGGGCAAAGATTTAACTCCTAAAGGGAGAAAATCTAACAAGGAGAAGAGGGAGACCTTGGTTAAGAAATATTTGGATAAAGGGTTACAGAAACCACTTAGGTTTCCTCAATCAAAGAATAAATGATCTTACTCTCTTGGAATATTAGAGGGTTGAATAACCCTAGTAAGAAAATAATCCTAAAATATTTTAGGAACAAATACAAACCTGATATATTGATGATACAAGAAACAAAGATGAGTACAAAAAGATTCAAAGAAGTGGGAAATTTGGTGGAAATATGGCCTTTGGGTTGGGGTAAGTTTGAAAGGGGCTTCAAGAGGCATAGTCACCCTATGGAATCTAATCTTGGTTAAAGGCATGGTGCTCATGTCATCATCCAACCATCTAACCATGGGTTTCACTGATTTAAATTCAACTAGGTACTAGATTTTTATAATATCTATGCCCCCAACTCTGTGATTGGTAGTAGAAGGAATATTTAGAGTGAACTTTCTAAGGGGAGGTCCCTTTTTAAAGATGGTGATTGGATTTTTAGAGGAGACTTCAATACCCCTCTTTCCCCGGGAAAAAAAAAGGTGGATCCATTTCCTACATGGATAACATGGATTCTGGAGGTTCCAAATTTACTTGGGCCAACAGAAGAACTAGACAGGACCTGATCCAGATTAGACTAGATAGATTTTTGGTGAGCCACCCTTACATGTTTAATCAACTCTACTCTCTATCCACACTACCCAGAATTGGATCTGACCATAACCCAATCATTCTCAAGCTGGGTATGGCTATTCCCAAAAAATATAGACCATTCAAATTTGAAAAAATGTGGCTCCAACATCCTGACATTCTCTTGAGAATTCAGAGAGTGTGGGGGATCAAGGTCCATGGGGTTTTGATGTTCAAATTAAGTTTAAAGTTGAAGCATGTTAAACAAAATATGAAAAAGTGGAATAAGGAATTTTTGGGAACATTTTTCAGTCTAAAAGCATAATAGAGGAAGACTTAAGGACTATTGAGGAACTGATGGAGGTAGATGGGTTCAACCAAGCACTTAAAATTCAAGAGCAAGCTCTCCTCATTGATTACCATGATATCCTGGCCAAGGAGGAAGTCTACTGGAAGAAAAAATCTAGAGTTAAATGGCTAAAGGAGGGTGATAGAAACACTAAATTCTTCCACTTCTCTACCACCTCCAAGAAAAATCATCTCAAGATAAAGGACATTTAGCTAAAATTATGGAACTATCACAGAAGATGAAAAAGAAATCAATGAAGTTATTGTCAATTATTTTAAGAACCTATTTCTCCTGGGGCTGATCCAAATAGAACATCTTGGGAGAAGGCCCTCAAACTCTTCCAGAATGTCATTTCGGATCAAGAAAATAGAGATCTCATGCTCATTCCTGGGGAGGAAGAAATCATATATGCTATTTTTGACATGGAACTGGATAAATCTCTTGGACTGATGGGTTCCCAACCTTCTTTTTCCAATAATTTTGGGAAGTGGTCAAGAATGAGGTCATTGAGATGATCCATAATTTCTTTAAGAATGGTCATATTCTCAAATAGATTAACAGTAATTTCCTAGTCCTTATTCCCAAGATGATAGGGGCCAAGGATGTGAAATATTTTAGACCCATCAGTCTATGCAACACCAGCTACAAATTGATAACCAAAATTATTACTTTCAGGCTCAGGAAAGTGTTGTCCAATTTTATTTCTCCTAATCAAGGAGCTTTTTTTCTTGGGAGAAAAATTCTTGACAGCATTGTGGTCATCCAAGAATCCATTCACTCTGTCAAAATTTCAGGAAGATCCACCATTTTTTCAAGTTTGGATATGCACAAATTGTATGACAGAGTTTCGTGGACCCTCCTCTATGTCATTCTATCCAAGTTGTGGTTTGATGCCTTCTTCATCAACATGGTTACGGTCTGCATTTCTTCTTCTAATTTCTCTGTTATGATTAATGGAAAAATGGAAGGATTTCTTATACTCATTCAAGACCTCTTTGAAGATATATGGTCAACTTCCTCAAAAGTGCTATTTTCTTCATAAATGTGGAAGATCATTTCTAAGAGAGGCTAGCCCACATTTTTGGATGTAAGATAAATAATTTTCCTGAATCCTATTTTGGAATCCCCTCATTCACAAAAAATAAAATCATTCCATCTGAAACACCTTTCTCGAGAGAGTTTCTAATAAGCTTTCTACTTGGAAAGGGATTCTCCAAATATCTCTTCAAGGTGTTCCAATCTATGTCATGTCTATTTTTTGGCTTCCGCGTAAGATTTTGAAAGATCTTGCAAAATTTCAAAAAAGGTTTCTGTGGGCAGGGGTTGAGGAGAAGTTCAAATTTCCTCTTGTGGCCTAGGAAAAAGTGACCAAGCCTAAGGATTGTGGGGGGATAGGATTAAATAATATGATATTCATGAATAAATCTCTCATGGCTAAAGCTGGTTGGAGAGTGATAAAGGAAGAGGGCCTATGGATTGATATTATCAAAAGGAAATATTTAAGGAATATTGGTAGAATAAAGACTTTCTTTTTGTGGACAATATACCTAAGGGATCCTTTTTTGGAATTATTTTCTCTCTTCTAGGGAGATCCTAAGAAGGGGATTAAATGGAATATTGGGAAAGGTGATAGAATTATATTTTAGAGGGATTTTTGGATCTTTGATAAACCCCTTGTGGAGGATGATTTCGGAGAACTATGGCGCAGTTCTTTGAAGACAATGGTAAAGTTTGGGTTAAGGACTATTGGAGTTTCTCCAACAATCTTGCTCTTTGGGAGAAGGTGCTTCCCCCTCCCAACTTCATTGGAGACACTCAATTTTTGATGACCTCAACTTGAAGTTAAAAAACATGTATATTCCTCTTTTCCAACAAAATGAGGACTCTATTATTTGGAAGGAAGAGGATTCTGGAAATTTGTCAGTTAAATTTGTTTATATCTTGAACTTCAAGAATTCTATCCAAAAATATTACTGGAATAAACTTTGGGTAAAATACCTTCTTCCTAAAATTAACATTTTCCTATGGTTATCTACTCAAAATAAAATCCTCACTGTGGACAATTTGAGGAAACGAGGCATGCTTCTCCCCAATAGGTGTGTCCTTTTTCAAAAAAATGAGGAAAGTTTCAACCACCTCCTCATCTCTTGCCCCTTCACTTGAGGGGTTTTTCCCAAGGTGTTGGATCTTTTCAAGGTCCAATGGGTTTATCCTAAGTCCATTGAAGAATGTTGGTTACAATGGGATTTCCCTTTTAGGTATCCCTTTCTTATGGCTACATGAAAAATGGCCTTGCCACACTTCGTATAGAACTTATGGAATCAAAGAAACACCCTCATCTTCACAAATCGAAGGTGAACTTCGGAAAGGTCGATTAAGGGCTGATTTCCTCAATTAAAGAGAACTCCAAACTCATTAAGGTGAAGCCTAAAAGGGATAATTCTAGTAGAGAAGAGGAAGTGCTCAAATAGTTCACCTTCATTCCGCCCCAAGTCAGTTTTCCGTCCACTAAAATTCAATGGTCCAGACCTAAGAGGAAAAATTCAAACTTAATTTTAATGAGGCTTTTAAAGGTAATCCTAGACAGGCTAGTGGAGGTGGCATAACTAGGGATCATAAAGGGGATTAGATCTTAGCCTATGTTGGCCCTTTGGGGACTCGGAGAAACAATGCTACTAAAGCTCGAGCTCTTCTCTGGGATGTTAGTTTTGTAAAGGAGAAAGGAATTTAACATATCCATATTGAGGGGATTCTCTTCCCATTTTAAATGCAATCAGGTAAGACTAGTCACACTAATTGGATCTTGTGAAATATTATTAATGATACTAAAGAACACCTTACATACATTAATTCCCATATCATTAATCATATCCCTCACATAGGCAATGATTTTGCGGAAAAATTGGAAAATGAGGGAGTTCAAAATAATGATTACAATGTGTGGCCAAAAGGTGAGGTCATACCTACGCATATTAATGATATTATTGTTGGTGTCGAATCACAGTACCCCTGGGACTCTGCAACTTGATGGGTTGAGAATCTCAGTGCGATTGCACAACATGGAGCTTTTCCCAAGTGTGGGACCTTGCGAAATCGGAAAAGCTCTCCGGATGAAGGCCGGCTCCTATTCCTCTGTTCAGATGCACCAATAAAATGCAGAGAGTCTACTAAAACCTAATCTAACTACCAAGGAGACAGGGAGAGAGAAATGCATAAAAACAAACCTAAGCTAAGGAGGTGATGCACCGAGGAATGAAGAACATACGTTTTGCCAATTAAACACAGACCACAGAAATGCAATGCAAAATCATGCATAGATAAACATATTCACAGTGAAAGATCAGGAGGATGCAAAATGAAACACATAGAGGGTTGAGAAACATCCACAGTCATGCATTTATTTGCTCTGAAGGTTGATACAATACACTGCAAAAAATGCCCAGAGGCAAAGGTGCATTACAGTTTCAGATGGGAGGTTTGAGCTCCACAACTCTACCTGCCAAAGAGAAGAAGGGAGGGGCCAAAACAAGAATGTCCAACCTTTAGAAAGAAGCCCCTCCTTACAATTTATAGGAAGAATGAGAGAGAGAAGAGAGAGAAAGTCCAAATCTACCCCAACCACCTCAGGTTGTATTTAATTCATCTCATTATGGTGGTAGGTGAGGACCATATCAAACCCCAAAAGTGGAAAACTGTATTTTGCATTTTTAAGAACTTGTTCCCACCCAATTAAAGATATCCAGTCGTAGTTAGGTAGAGGACACCGTAGGCTTTCCGAAAAGTCCAACCTTGTGTGAATCGGAGCTCCCAGTCAAAAGTTATGGCCATCTGAATATCTGGGTCAGGGTCTGCTTCCTGTCAGCGCTCAGAATGTTGCGCCTCCTGAAGGTGCGCCTTGGCGCATCCATATGCATGTTGACAATCCTTTTCATGTGCCAAAGGCGCAAATATGTTTGTGTTGACAACCCTTTTTGTGCGCCAAGGGTGCATTCATTTGCATGTCAACACTCTTTTCCAGCGCCAAAAGGCGCAAATATGTTTGTGTCGACACATGTTTACGTGCGCCACTTTACCTGCGCCAAGGGCGCAACTTTTTCCGTGTCAACATTCCTTTCTGTGCGCCAAGGGCGCGTCTATTTCTATGTTGACATCTTCTTCTGTGCGCCAAGGGCGCATTTACATTTGTGTCGACATCCTTTTATGTGCGCCAAGGCGCAACTTTTTCCCTGTTGACACTCATTGTTATGCGCCATTTCCGTGCGCCATGGGCGCATCCTTTACATTGTCGACATCCAATTACATGCGCCACTTTCTGCGCCTTGCCTTGGCGCATACATTCTCATGTTGACACTCATTGTCATGCGCCATTTCCGTGCGCCTTGGTCATGTCAGGCATTTGAGCTTCTTTGATTTCTCCATTCTCCTGCTTATTCTTTATCTACCGGAGAGAAGATATATACAACAATTTGGCGACTCAATGGGATCACCTACCTACTAGGTAGAAGATTAGTGGCCTTTTAGCAATCCATTGGGCATGGAGTCATAAGCAATAACCTGAAACCAACCTGATATTTGATCCCGAGCCTGAAACCGTAACTCCTTCTCCGACAGCACTTTGAACTGTAGAAACAACCTGAGAGCAACGAAACCTGTGCCAAAGCACTTAGGGAAACTGAAACCTAACTACAACAAGACAATGTGCAAACGCACTTAGAGGAATTGAAATCTAAGCTAATATTTACAAGGGTAGAAATTTTCTCTTTTCAGTAGCAATGTTTAAGATAGATTCCGTTGACCGGAATCGAAAGTTCTTCTCCGTCCAATGTAGACAATTGGAAGGCATTACTACTTTTACATCCCGTGACCATGTAGGGGCCACTCCAAATGGCATCAAACTTGGAATGCCTTCCTGGTTTTGCCCGATCTGCATCCCATTTCAGAACTAGGTCCCCTTCCTGGAAGGTCCTTGCTCTTGCTTTCTTATCAAACCATCTTTTCACTAAGGCCTGATCTTTCTCAATTGTTTGAACTGCATGTTCTCTAATTTCTTCCAATTCCATCAACTCTGCATACCTAGCCTCCATTGGTTCGAACTCAGCCAACTCCAACTGCTTCATGAATTCTAATGCAGGTAGTTCTAATGATATAGGCAATACTGCCTCTTTTCCATAGACCAACTTATAAGGGGAATTACCTATAGACCTCTTTGGTGTTATTCTGTCAGCCCATAATGCTGATTTTAGCTTGGTATGCCATGTTCTTTGATTTTCATCCAGAGTCCTCCTGATGATTCTTAGCAAATTTTTGTTCGTGGACTCTGCCTGTCCATTACCCTGCGGGTAATAATTGGAAGAGGTGCTCAAGTAGATTCCATTTTTGACAGCCCATTCTGTAATTTTGGAACCTATAAATGCCAATGCATTGTCGATATGATAGTGGACGACACACCAAACACAGGTCACTATTCCTTCATAAAAGTCTAGTATGTTAGACTCATTTGCTTCCTTGAGCGCTCTTTGCTTGGTCCACTTGGTGAAATAGTCCATTGCCATGAGAATCCACTTGTGGCCTTGGCTTGAGTTTGGATTAATGACCCCGACGAAGTCCAATCCCATTGCATAAATGGTTGGTCAACCGAGTGGGTGCGAATGGAAGTCTTTGCTTGTCTTTCTTTGCCTGTGAAGAGTGCACATTTCTTGCACTTTCTTATCCATGTATAGCAGTCACTGAAGACTGTCGGCCAATAATACCCTGCCTTCATTATTTTGAGAGCTGTTACTCGTGGGGCAAAATGTCCTCCAGAATCTCCATCATGAAAATCTCGTAACACCCTCTCAATTTGACTTATCCCAATGCACCTCAATAGAACTCCATTGATGTCTTTCTTAAACAAAACACCATCAACAAGCACATATGGAATGGCTTGTAATCTGAAGTATCTCCTCTTTGCTTTGCTCATTTCTGGAGGGCATAGGCCTGTCTGTAGGAAGTGTATCATATTTTGAGTCCAACAAGGAGTAGGCACGTCATCATTTTCTTGTTCTTGATCATCCTGTAGTACCAAGGTAGTCTCCTTTTCATCACCAGCTTCAACTTGTTGACTCAAGGCTAGCTGCTCACATAGTCCCTTCCCACGTACTAGTTTGGTGACCTTGATCTTGATGTCATATTCCATGACACGAGTTATCCATCCATCGCATGTTTCTCATTCGGATCCTTGTTTAGAAGGAAGTCCTTGACTCCCGCAGAGACTAATAATTGGATCTTGTTGTTTGAGACTAGGTGCTTGAATTTCTTTAAGCTTCTGATTACCGCAAGGACATGCTTTTCAATGAAAGAGTACCTAGTTTCGTATTCCTCCAAGCCTTGACTGAAGAAAGCAACTGGTTGTTCTAATCCTTCTTTGTTTTGTTGTACCAGGATTGCAGAAATCGTGTCCCCACCACCAAAGGCATATAGCACGAAGTCCTTAGAGAAGTCTGGATTGACGAGAGTTGGGGCTTGAGATATAGCCTCTTTTATTGCCTCAAAACTTGCCTTGCCTTCAGATGTCCACTTAAATGCCATGCTCTTCTTTAACATCAGCGTTATTGGTTTTACAAGAGCTGCAAAATTTGGAACAAACCTGCGGATGAAATTGATCCTTCCTAAGAAGCTTTGAAGAGCCTTCTTGTGATTTGGCAATGGCAATGCTTGAATTGCTTCAACTCTTTCTGGGTCAATCGCCAACCCCTCCTTTGAAACAATATGGCCTAGAAGTTTTCCCTCGTGAGCCAAGAATATGCATTTTTTGGGATTCAATGATACCCCAAATCTTCTACATTTCTGAAATACTTGCCTCAAATGATAGAGGTGATCCGCTGCATTTTTTGAGAATACAGTGATGTCGTCAAGATATATCAAAACTATTTTATTGATCAACCCCTTGAATGCCATATCCATCGCCCTTTGGAAAGTGGCTCCAGCATTTGATAGCCCAAAGGGCATCTTCTTGTAGGCATAGGTGCCCCATTTGGTGGTGAAAGTTGTCTTGAACTGGTCACCTTCTTTCACCATCACCTGATTATACTTTGAGTAGCCATCTAGGAGAGAGAATCTCTCTGAACCGGATACTACTTGCAATATTTGTTCCATTGAAGGAAGTGGGTAATGATCTTTGAGAGATGCTCTGTTGAGGTCTCGAAATCTACACACAACCTGATTTCTCCGCTCTTCTTCTGGCCAAGAACCAAGTTTGCAACCCGGCTTGAGTGCTTGATCGGGAATATAATGCTTGCCTCTATCAGGCTTATTTAGCTCTTTCTTCATTAGAGGCTCTATGTGAGGGTTGGTGGTCTCCACTTCGCTAGCTTGGGATTAGCATCTGGATCCAATTCTATGGTATGTTGTGCCAAATTTGGATCGAATCCTCTTAAGTCTTCATAGCTCCAAGCGAAGACATCTGGAAATTCTTGGCAAAGTTATGCGAAATCTGATTTCTCTGTTCGGTGGCCACTTTTCCAATTTGAAGTGTTTTGCCTTCCCCAACCGAATTGGCTCACGAATCTTCTCTCTTGACTTTGTATGTTTTCTTTTTCCTTACAAAACTGGTCGTTAGGGTTGAAGATGGACTCCGGTGTTACTAAACCCTTAGGAAGCTTGTTTGTCAGCTTGCACTACTTGATCCCATCTTTTGCTCTAGTCTGTCCTGATTTCTAGCTGAGAATTCAGCCTCTTCTTGCAAGAAATTGACGATCTGTTGATCGTTCTCAAACACCTGCCAGCTTGTGTTATTATCTGGAACTGCTGGCCTCACAACTACATGGATATGTGGCTGCGTTTTTTCTCTTCTGATGTTGTCAACCACATCAAACGTCGCTCCAATTGCTGCGAGTCTATCTGCGGCTTCATTTTTCTTCCTGGGTATGGACACAATGCTGAAAGCTTCGAAATCCTCAATGAGGTCCCATACCCTATTCTTGTAGTTCTTCAGCAGGTCGTTCTTTGTAGCATGTTGTCCCCTAACTTGGTTGACGATTAGCTCGCTATCTCCAAACACCTGCAAGTTCTTTATGCCCTTTTTCCCGCCCATGAATTCCATGAATCAATGCTTCGTATTCACCGTAGTGTTGTTTGAGCAGAAAACTGGAAACGAAAAGCTGAAAAATATTTGATGTCTTGTGGTGAAATCAACATTGCACCACCTCCAAAGACTTGTATCGCTTCTCGAACCATCGAAGAATAATTTCCAAACTTTGTTTTCATCCTTTTGTTCAGGCTGAATGATGTCAGGAATGAGTGAATTTTCCTCGTGTATACAATACATGCCCAACTCAGATTCTTCAATTTCCTTGTATGGGTCAAATTCATGACTTTTGTTTGCCCATTCATCTAAAGTCAAATCAGGAATTCCCTCAACCTTAGTACCTGCTTCTAGATCACTTGAACACTCCTCCTGATCAAAAGCTGAGCAATTTGCATTGATAGGGCCTGGTACATAAGGCTCAATATGAAAATTGGCAATCGATTCTGATCTGATTGTTGCTTTAGCTCCATACCTTGTCCTAAAGATCATGTGTGACCAATCTGCAGATAAATATCCACCGATCTTTGCAGTGAAGTCCCTTGATAGACACAACGCAAAGAGTGGCGGAAGGTCAATCACAGACACATCTTGTAGAAGCTGTAACATTAGGGACAGGGAATGTAGTGTTAGGCTTAACCCTTTGATGACCCCAACTGCTCTTTGCTGCGTTCCATCTAGGTTTGTACTACTCCTTTCGATCGGCTCATATTTCAAACCCAGCTGATCCGCTATTTGCTTCGGCATCACTGAACTACTTGCCCCAGAATCAATCATGCAGTTGTGTACCAAGTGGTTTCCAACAATCAACGAAACATAGAATGGTGGAGGCTTCAAATTTTTTTCTTACTGGCCCCCATCATGTTGCACTGCATTAGTGAGAACTTTCTCATGTCCCTGGTTTGATACATTTGTGGCAGACCAATTAGCCATTGCAGCTTGCAATAAATCTCGTTGCCCTGGGATCGCCAGTGATTCCCACATGGAAATGTTCACATGTGTCTTCTTCATTTGATCGATGATGTTGAAGGGGGATGAATTGTCCTTTTTTGTCCCTTGCTTGGCGCAACCTTTTCTGGAGCTTGAACAGGTGCATGTGTTGCTACAACAGGTACCTTAGGTTGATTCTGCACATTTGGAGCTGCGTTTGGTCTACTGACCCCTTGTTGTGTAAGAGTGGGTTGAGAAACAACTGGATTACATGGTTGTCCCTCTCCTATATTTCTCTTCTTTGACCATGTGTTGGCAGCCACGCCTTGAAAAGGCTGTTGGTTAACTCCACAGAAGTCTCCCATTTTCCAATTTGCCAATGTGGTTTCTGTTGGAGGTCCTTCTTGTTGTGTTTGTTGCTGTTGATTCTCCTCCTGGCTTGGTTCTTGAGCAACACCAATGGTTTGCACCATCAAGGCCTGATTCAGTGCACCATTGAAACATCTTTGATGATTGTGAGGTAGATTGCAAGGGTAACACCAGTCGTACTCCTGTGCCATGTTATTTTGTGTTGGGACCAAGGCTCTTGAGGACGTCGTTGCATTTGGATCATACGGTCGAAATGGCACAGCAGCTTGAGGCATCCTTGGTTACAGGTTTTGATTTGCAGCTGAGGTGGTGGTCTATTTTGTTGGTATGGGGGCCTAGCTTGAGTGCTCGTGCTTGAGGCCGATACGGTCTAGCACTTTGAGCTTGTTGTCTTTTGATAGTCACAAGCTCATTTCCAAGGTTCTGCAATTGTTTCATGACCTCCTGCAATTCCTTTGAAGTATTTGAAGAAGTCGACGCCTCATTATTGCTTTGATTTCTAGGAGTTGGAATGGGATTCAACTCTGGTGCTTGACTGGTTGTAGGATTTCCCATGTCTGGATAGAGAGGCATTGGTGGCCTTGGTGCAAGCTTTCCGGCTTGGATCAAACAGTTCTCTGCTCTGATCGCTGTGTCATAGGACCCTGGCAGCGTTGTCCCTCCCATTGATTGGATCATCATGGCTATGTCTGAATTTATAGCCTTTAAGAAATAAAGGAATGCTCCTTCGGCAGTTGGTCTAACAGCTATTGGGATCCTGTCCCATGTCCGTTGGAATCTAAAGTTGAAATCTGCCATTTGTTCGTTAGGAGCCCTTTTGATTGTTGTCAGCTGTTCCAATAAAGATAAATTGTCCGCCCTCTCCCCGAATTGGCTGCAAAGAGCAGAACAAAGTTGGTTCCAATTCGTAATAGAGCCTGCTGTAAGGCTCCTAAACCATTGTAAGGCCTTGCCTTTGAAAGATGAAGCCAACAGCTTGACTGCAACATCCATTTCATTTATTTCGTGGATTGCACATGCATTAGCAATATCCTGGATGTGATCAATAGGAGTAGTATGATTTTCTCCTGTAAAATAGGGTATATTCTTTAGTGCTGCAACTGGAATTTGATTCTGAGCATTTAGGGCAAGTGGACTCTTTTTGCTGTGAAATTTACAAAGGGATTCGGTAGTAGATGTGCCATTATGATTGGCCTAAGAACCACAGGTCGATGCGAGAAAAGGCCTACCGGGTGAGGTGTAGAAAAAGTCCCGTTAGGTGGAGATGGTGATCTTTGTGGTCTTCTTCCTCTCCTTCCTCCTCCCAGTGATAGTTGCGATTGGACAAATAGCCCCTCTTCTCGAGTATTAGACCTGGTTCGAATTCTTCTCATATGCAGGGCAACTTTTGCTCTTCACCGCTGAATTCTACCCCTTCGGAGTCGCGGATGTGTTAGAAAGTGAGCCTCAAAGGCTAGATCTGCCAAGTTACACACCAAACTGACGATATTTAAAAATGGAAAATTGAAAGACTCCTATTTTTGATATTTTAGAGTTTGGAACTTGATTTGGAATGACAGATCCGAAAACCCAAAAACGCCTGATTTAAAAAAACCAAAATCTGAAATTCAAAAAACCATGAAATTTTGAAAGTCAAAATCTCAAAATTCTAGGAATACCCTTTTGAAGATTACCCCCCGATCTATCAACTGATGAAATTTTGACTTGTTTCGAGCAAGTTAAGTCCTTGAAAATCAATTTCAAAGTTCAGCCTGGAAGGTGAAAAATCTGGAATTGTAAAACCTGCAATTTTTTGGTCCGAATTTCATGAAAACTCCTTCAAATCTATGGAATGACCTCTTGGTCCCACCGGGCGTGCCAAAACTATTGGTGTCGAATCACAGCACCCCTGGGACTCTGCAACTCGATGGGTTGAGAATCTCAGTGCGATTGCACAACATGGAGCTTTTCCCAAGTGTGGGACCTTGCGAAATCGGAAAAGCTCTCCGGATGAAGGCCGGCTCCTATTCCTCTGTTCAGATGCACCAATAAAATGCAGAGAGTCTACTAAAACCTAATCTAACTACCAAGGAGACAGGGAGAGAGAAATGCATAAAAACAAACCTAAGCTAAGGAGGTGATGCACCGAGGAATGAAGAACATACGTTTTGCCAATTAAACACAGACCACAGAAATGCAATGCAAAATCATGCACAGATAAACATATTCACAGTGAAAGATCAGGAGGATGCAAAATGAAACACATAGAGGGTTGAGAAACATCCACAGTCATGCATTTATTTGCTCTGAAGGTTGATACAATACACTGCAAAAAATGCCCAGAGGCAAAGGTGCATTACAGTTTTAGATGGGAGGTTTGAGCTCCACAACTCTACCTGCCAAAGAGAAGAAGGGAGGGGCCAAAACAAGAATGTCCAACCTTTAGAAAGAAGCCCCTCCTTACAATTTATAGGAAGAATGAGAGAGAGAAGAGAGAGAAAGTCCAAATCTACCCCAACCACCTCAGGTTGTATTTAATTCATCTCATTATGGTGGTAGGTGAGGACCATATCAAACCCCAAAAGTGGCAAACTGTATTTTGCATTTTTAAGAACTTTTTCCCACCCAATTAAAGATATCCAGTCGTAGTTAGGTAGAGGACGCCGTAGGCTTTCCGAAAAGTCCAACCTTGTGTGAATCGGAGCTCCCAGTCAAAAGTTATGGCCATCTGAATATCTGGGTCAGGGTCTGCTTCCTGTCAGCGCTCAGAATGTTGCGCCTCCTGAAGGTGCGCCTTGGCGCATCCATATGCATGTTGACAATCCTTTTCATGTGCCAAAGGTGCAAATATGTTTGTGTCGACAACCCTTTTTGTGCGCCAAAGGCGCATTCATTTGCATGTCAACACTCTTTTCTCACGCGCCAAAGGCAAATATGTTTGTGTCGACACATGTTTACGTGCGCCACTTTACCTGCGCCAAGGGCGCAACTTTTTCCATGTCAACATTCCTTTCTGTGCACCAAGGGCGCATCTATTTCTATGTCGACATCTTCTTCTATGCGCCAAGGGCGCATTTACATTTGTGTCGACATCCTCTTATGTGCGCCAAGGCGCAACTTTTTCCCTGTTGACACTCATTGTTATGCGCCATTTCCGTGCGCCAAGGGCACATCCTTTACATTGTCGACATCCATTTCTATGCGCCACTTTCCTGCGCCTTGGCGCATACATTCTCATGTTGACACTCATTGTTATGCGCCATTTCCGTGCGCCTTGGTCATGTCAGGCATTTGAGCTTCTTTGATTTCTCCATTCTCCTGCTTGTCTATATCTACCCGGGGGGAAGATATATACAACAATTATCAATCATGAAAAGTTGTAAGCACTTCACCTTAAGCAACACGAGGGAGAATAATGGGTTCATTTTCCAACATTGCAAAAGTGTGTCTAGCTTAAGCTACTTTTGGGAAGACAAGTCTAATTTCAAAAATTTCAGATCTCAAAGTGTTGTGCATTGTCTGGCCACCATGGGTGGTGATATAAATAGAGTCGAGCCATCCAACCATGGGCATATTGTGGAAGATAAGTCCATGTGGCACCTTTTTCAAATTGGGGGTTTTAGGAACTTTATCACCAGACTCCAAGGGCATGACCCCTCACTTACTATGGAGTTTGGACTAGCATGGAAGGAAGGGAAAGTGGTGATTCGTGGCATGGAAATAGAAATGTTGGAGGAAGCCATAGCCTCTTCTATTGGTATGGACATGGAAGGTCTGAAAATCTTCAAGGATAGGAATCGGAGAGAGTATGAAATAAATACTTTATTTTTAGAAAGGAAACTATCCATTACTTTATTGTCGGTATTGCTCATACTTGCATTCCTAGGCTATGGAGATAGGTCTTCCTATACATCATAAAGTATCTGACTCTTGAGGGTAAGTATCGCGAGATATATACCCACCACTTGTCGTTTCTGAACATGTTTAGACATAAGAAGTTTCTCAATATCCCCTTCTATATTTTTATGTCTCTAACCACCTCGGTGAAGGATTTTCAATGGAATAAGGTGGATTCTCCCATCCACGAGGGCCTCATTCTTATCCTGTTTCATAATGGGAATCCATCCTGGGATAAACAAATGCCCCTATCAAAGAAGAGGAGGACATAACCCTAGCTGAGTGTTTGTCCAAAATGAGGGAAGGAAATATGGATCCTAAGTAGATGGGTGATGGGAAGAATGGGGAAGGGATGGAAAACTAGGAAGTTGGTCTATCGAAGGGGAAGGATAAATTTACCTTGGAAGGAGAGCATGGTATTGATATGTGGAAGAACAAAGTTTAGTACTTGGAGTCGGTTGTCTAGGTCCTGGAAGAGACCAACTCGGTGGTGAGAAAGGGCATGATTGACAATATCAAAGCCACCAAGAAAATTTTCTTGGCCTAGAAGAACATCCATGGGGATATCAAGTAGTTGGATTCTCTAGTTTGTGAGTTGGGAGTTCATCTAGATGCCATGGAAAAAGAGAAGTGGAAAATGAGGTGGATCAGTTTTGATGAAGAGGAAGAGGAGTCGAGGAGGAGGAGCCTAAGGAGGAAACTAAGGAGGGCATCAAGGAAACCCCCAAATGAAGCTGAATTCATATTCTAGCATGAAAAAGGAGACCATGGAGGATAATCCCTCTAAAAAAGAAAAGTAAAGCTACCTAGTGGAACTTCTTCCAAACTGTCTACAGAATTTTGGGGATTTTTATCTATTTTTTCTTGTTTAATGGCTTAATCTCTCCTGCTCGTTGTTTCTTGGACCCCCTTCTCTATTTTGGAGTTAAGTCTATTTAACTCTGGGGGTCATTTTCCTTTTATCTCACTTTTCATCTTTCACAATGTAGTCTTATGTACTTGGCCTCTAGGAGCATATCCCTATTTTTTACCCTATCTAATAAAAATAGTATCTCACACATGTTCACGTGCTTAACAAGTATATTCTAGTCCCTTATACTATGGAAGATGAAGTGACATCTCCATGTAAATATTCTAGGGTTGGTGAGGATGATGCCCACCTGATCCAAAACCTCTTGTGTTACCTCTGCGCTCCAAACCCACCGAGATCCACCAAAACTAGAGCCACATATGCCCCCGATCCTCTACATATAACTAGAAGTGGATAAGTGGATGTACTACCCTATGTCCCAATAGTGGTACTAAAATGAACTCCTATAGTCTGCGAGGTGGTACTACTCCCAAGTGAGACTAAAATTCAGTGAGCTTGAGTTTGGTGCCGACGATGCACCTAAAAAGGTACCTCTAAATAACAAATAAGATGTTTTCCTAGCCATAGATTCACTTTCTACTTGATTTACTCCTTTTCTACCACCCTCAAAACTAGCTTACTAACTACTAGTTACACTAGATCTGGAAATCCAAGTGCAATGGTTATGTTACCAAGTAGATTCGGATGTGCACCCACAACCTATATCATCTCTGCTTTGGAGTGCTCCCATATGAGGCCAAGGAGGGCTCCCTCTCATGCTTTCCCAAATGGGGAGTTCCAAATGCTCTATCTCTATGCCTTCTACATGAGCTCCAAATCCTTCACTAGCCATTTCTCTAGTCAATGCCATTCATTCTGCAATATCACTCTACTTCTTTATCTCCCTCTCACATGCCTCATTGTCCTTAAGCTGCCTTTCTTCTCTTTTCCTCTCTTTTGCTAGGTTCACCATCCTTCACTAAAGCTTCTCTTACACCCATGCATGGTAAGGTTTAGCTAGCCATTAGATTTTCTTCTAAGTTCGGGGTTACCATCAAGATTTTGATCACCGAGGGAATGCCTTGCAAATAGGTTCCACACAGGATAACGCAAAAACTAGAACTTAACTACCTCTAGGAAAGAGTAAGTAGAAATTGAGTACTCTAAAATATAGCTATTCAGAACACCATAAAACCAAGTATCCACAATGCACGTCCAAATCAGATCAGCATCATAGAAGGCCTAAAATTCTTCCTACGTCCAGACAAGTGTGCAATACCTTCAATTCCTTTTAGACACATAAGCAACCAACCACTCATATAGCTCTACCAGAAAGATAACAAAGAAACTCTCATATAAACAGTCATACAAATTATTTTCTACCCATGTGCATCCATCAAACTTAAATCTAGTGCTGAATCTCCAAGCGTACTCTTCTTCCGGATCTATCATCCAATCCTCAATACTTCTAGGTCAACTGGTACGTCTAAATCATGAAACATCCTAAAATAGCTGAATAAGAGGTCTCAAAAATAGAACCAATGATGTAGCCTAGAAGAAACTATTGTAACACCCTTGTCTTTTGTTATTTTCCTCCTTTGAATTCAAGTGTTGATATGTGATTTTCCATATAAGGATATGTTCTTCTGATTTTTGGAAATCATGCTTGATATGGATAAGTCTTTTATGCTCTTAAGCTCCTTTGGTCGAATTGGTATGACTTCTTTGAATTCATTTTTCACTTCTAGAAGGTTGTTTGCAATCTAGTTTAAGAGTTGTAAACTTGTCTTATGTCTGACTCATCCTTGGATCAATTTCAGTGATCCTAGGAATATTTTGAAACTATATTGTTGAAGTGAATGATAAAATCGACATTCCATGAGTCAAGCTACACGCTTGACTGAACTTTGTTGTTGCAAGTTCTTTGACTTCTGTGTAAATGAACTTCCATTCAGTAGGTTGTTGGCTTGGGTCCTTGAAGATCAACCATGATAGGCCATTGCTAATAATGATGGGAATGCAGCTATTCACAGCACAAGAGAAAGATATCTAGGAACCTATTGAGGATTTACTTTCAGAATCCTAAGCTAGATGAAAGTATTCCTACCTAAGCTCATGTTATTTGATATAATTTTTTTGCTAACCTAAACTTGATACTAAGGGTTAGAAGGGTTGCTAGGTATTAAAACTATAACCTAACACTACAAGGTTATTTGGTGATATAACCTAGTTTCTTTAAACTATTGTATTTTTATTACTCACTATGTGGAGTTATCTAACCTAATTGCTAAAGATCTATGTTTGAGGTTAGTGGTTAGTGTTACATCCTAAGGTACTAATTTAAATCCTACCTAAGATCTAACCTAAGCGATCTAACCTATCCTAAACTAATGGATGTGAATTGGGAACTAAAAGGGTCACATGTACATTGGCGATGGTTTCTAAGCATTTAAGAAGGTGATACGGTTTATTTATTTCCTATGGACTGTTGACTTTGGCAGGGGCTAGTTTTGATGGTGGAGGCCTAGGTGGCAGTATCACTAAAAATGGAAACTCATTCTTTTGTTGATTTGGAACTCTTGGCAGGTGGTGGCAAGGAAGATTGAGTGGGATATTTGGAAATTAATGAAATTAATTGTCTTGTTTGACGAGCCCAAACCACTTTGGTAGGCATGCCAATGGATTTTTGGTTGAGTTGTTTCATTTGCATGCTTTCTAATTTTCATTCTACTTGCACTCTGGTTTTTCGAACTAGTAGTTAAACTATGTTACATGGCTATTTTGGAGGTTTCAAATCTATTTTTGTTTCATGGAGAGTATATGAGGCAATGTGGAGGAAACTATCAGGCATGATACGCCTTAACTATTAAAATTTCTTTCTTTCTTCTAAGTGTTTTCATTAAAACAACTTTTCTCTATTGAGTTACTGTGCATTCATGCTTAGCTAGTAAAATGATAGATGGGTTTGTAAGAAAAACTTGTAATCTGTGTTCATGATTCTATGGAAAGTTTTCTTTTCACTGCCTTTTCATAAAGGAACCACGAATACTTAAACAAAAATAGTAACACTTTGTTTGCTTCTTCAGTGGTTTGAAATGTTTGTTGGGTGAACTGGTTGTGTCTTGTGAATTCAAAATGGTAAGAACTTCAGTCTTATTAAACTCGTATGCAAGTACGTGTTTCAGTTGGGAAACTTGTTTAGTAAAGAAGACTGTAACTGAGATTCTCGGGGTTTGTTTAGCATATTTTTTGATCCATAGTTAAATGGGTTGTGAATAAACTTGTATATGATCTGGGAATTCTATTCTTCTTGAGATAATCATTGACTGTTAATAGGTTTTGCATGCAGTATAGATAAACTTGTATATGTCTTGTTGTTTTTATATTTCTCCTTGTGAAAACATGGACTGTTATTAAAAGTTCATATACATGGAAAAACCATATATAGTTGGTTTATTTGTTTCTCCTTGCAAAAACATGGACTGTTATGGAAACTTGCATGCACAGGAAAAGCAGTATAGGGTTTAGTTGTATTTCATTCTATGAACTTGATTGATTTTGGAACTTGTGTTTGTTATTATTTTGGGTAACTTGATTGTAACTCAAGTCGCTTGGGCATGGTGCTTATGGAATCTTGTTCTTTGACCACGTTAATGGTATTTGGAGATTCTTTATGAACTTGACCTGTGAGTTGTCCTTTCTGAGCTTTGTCTAAGCATCTTACATTCTGTTTTGTTCGGAAATAAGGTTGATAGGATGTTAATGAAGAATGGAAGCATTTCTTCTTATTTTGAATATGTATGCAAACAATTTCACTGCTCTCGGTCTAGTCTTAGGATGTTGGCATATTATGTAATTATGGTTGTGATATTGATATCCTTCACTGTACACATCATTTATTACTTGATGTTCTTAATGGAAATAGAAACCTGAACATTGTGTTGGTTCAGGTATTATGGTCTTTTGATTATTAAGTAAACTATTAAGGGAACATGTAGTTACCCTAACTTGGTTACATATATTTGAATGGTTTTGATCCTTCAATGGCGTTTATGCTTGGCATTACACCTAGAATTGTAAATGAGTCATGGACTACACATATTATTCTTTTGATGTTTGATTTTTCCTTTTGTTGGAAACCCATTTATAGTTCTAGTAATAATGCGTTGGCATGTCGTAAAGATGGGTTTACTTGGCTTGAACTATAAGGAAGTTTGAGTGTTATCAAATACTCAAATTCTTACTTATTGTTGGGTCTAATAAATGTATGTTATGTCTTGGAAGATTGTTGCGATCTAAACTCGATTGCGAATGTGTTTGAACTACACTGTTAATGGTATAGGGTTCCATGATTAGGCAATTGTTAACATGATTTATTCTTATCCATGATTGTTTTGGTCCAATGGGAGAATGTTAGACCTTTAGAGAAATACTCTGTGAAGCTTACTGTTAGTGGACTGTGTATGAGCTTTACTGTTATATTGTTTCTAATGAGAAGTAGAAATTCATGCATTGTAATGGGATGGTTTAGAAAGGAAGATAGTTTTAGTACTCCCTTTCTTTGAAATGATCATTGTCCTCCTTTCTTGGAACTCTTGAATGAATTTTAACTGTATGATTATTAGTTTTGTATACTTTTCCTTGATGGAAATGAAGTGGAATGAAATTGGAGTTAGGTTGGCAAATGAAATTGTAGCCTTTAAATGACTATTAAACCACCACTTCTCCTTGTAATTATTTCATATGGATATGTTTGATTGATACAATATATTGTTAAATTTTAAGGTAGTGTTACTTTAAAGGGATAGTCTAAATCATGTTATACCCGGTTTTAGCCTTGCTTTGATGATTATGTACTTTGGCAATGGAATACTTTCTTTTCTTCTTTACTTGAAAGTTAGGGGAAAGATCCAAAAGGGAATATCTTGTAAACACTTCTGTATCTTATAGTAAAGATATGTGTTGTATTTTATTTGGTAAAATTGGAAACAATGATTTAATATGTTTTGTTGTTTGGTAAAGATATTGGATGGAATAAATTATACTTTAAATTATAGGTAATGTATTATAATTATATCCTGTTCCTCCTTGTGTTAACATCTATTTAGTATTGCTCTTCTTTTTATTGGTATTATTGTTGTATATATCTTCCCCCCGGGTAGATATAGACAAGCGGAAGAATATGGAAACCAAAGAAATTCAAACCTCAGCCCTTGGCGCACGGAAATGGCGCATAACAATGAGTGTCGACAGCAAAATGGATGCGCCCATGGCGCACAGAAGAGGCGCACAGAAATGAGTGTCGACATAAGAAATAATGCGCCCTTGGCGCACGGAAATGGCGCACATAAGAGGATGTCGACACAAATGTAAATGCGCCCTTGGCGCACAGAAGAGGATGTTGACATAGAAATAGACGCGCCCTTGGCGCACAGAAAGGAATGTTGACACGGAAAAAGTTGCGCCCTTGGCGCAGGTAAAGTGGCGCACGTAAACATGTGTCGACACAAACATATTTGCGCCTTTGGCGCACAGAAAAGAGTGTTGACATGCAAATGAATGCACCCTTGGCGCACAAAAAGGGTTGTCGACACAAACATATTTGCGCCTTTGGCACATGAAAAGGATTGTCAACATGCATATGGATGCGCCAAGGCGCACCTTCAGGAGGCGCAACATTACGGCGCCGACAGAAGCGGACCACCCAGATATTCAGATGGCCATAACTTTTGACCTGGAGCTCCGATTCACACAAGGTTGGACTTTTTGGAAAGCCTACGGTGTCCTCTACCTAACTACGACTGGATATCTTTAATTGGGTGGGAACAAGTTCTTAAAAATGCAAAATACAGTTTGCCACTTTTGGGGTTTGATATGGTCCTCACCTACCACCATAATGAGATGAATTAAATACAACCTGAGGTGGTTGGGGTAGATTTGGAATTTATCTCTCTTCTCTCTCTCATTCTTCCTATAAATTGTAAGGAGGGGCTTCTTTCTAAAGGTTGGACATTCTTGTTTTGGCCCCTCCCTTCTTCTCTTTGGCAGGTAGAGTTGTGGAGCTCAAACCTCCCATCTGAAACTGTAATGCACCTTTGCCTCAGGAATTTTTTTGCAGGTGTATTGTATCAACCTTCAGAGCAAATAAATGCATGACTGTGGATGTTTCTCAACCCTCTATGTGTTTCATTTTGCATCCTCCTGATCTTTCACTGTGAATATGTTTATCTGTGCATGATTTTGCATTGCATTTCTGTGGTCTGTGTTTAATTGGCAAAACGTATGTTCTTCATTCCTCGGTGCATCACCTCCTTAGCTTAGGTTTGTTTTTATGCATTTTTCTCTCCCTGTCTCCTTGGTAGTTAGATTAGATTTTTGGGGTAAACCTCTGCGTTTTATTGGTGCATCTGAACAGAGGAATAGGAGCCGGCCTTCATCCGGAGAGCTTTTCCGATTTCGCGAGGTCCCACACTTGGGAAAAGCTCCATGTTGTGCAATCGCACTGGGAGTCTCAAACGATCGCGTTGCGAGTCCTGTGGGTGCTTGTGATTTGCACCAACAATTACTTATGCTTGGGAGTATGAATTACTTTTTGTTCATTAAAGCAGGGTTGTTTTATTGAAAAAATTAGTGGAATGCACTTCATTTTAAGGCTTAGTGCTTATCATGCTCAGTTCGTTGAACTGACCCATGCTAGCAATTTTTGCAGATGGACTTCATAAGTGATAAGAGAAGGCAAAAACTTATATGATGCATTGGCTGATCTATGTTGATTCTTGAGAAGAATTCTGATTTGTTCTTAAGTTGTATTGAAAAAGAAAAGTTACCTTCTTTTGAATAAAGGTTGTTGTCTTGTAGTATGTTTGTAATGCATAAGTTGTAAATGTATAAGTTTGAAAATGAATTGAAAGATGAGAATTTACTTGCATAGATTGAGTAAATTATCTTGTTTGGAGGATACTCTTCTTATTATCTATATGTTTGGATGTGTGTTCTTATTGGGTATTATAAAAAGGAATTTAGATAAATTTCCTAAGTAAGTCCAGATTAAATAAGTGGCAAGATACAACATTCTCACCTAAGTAATTCATTATATCATTTGATGTGAAATAAAACTATAATAAAATTATTGTAATTATAAAGGGCATTATAGAGATGAAGACCCTTCCTCTCTAGTAATGATCTAAATAAAAGAGGAAGACATGATTGTTAATCATTAAGACTTAATTATAATAAGTTTGATATGTTTCAGCCTTGTAGGTTATTACACTTCCTTAATTAGTTAAGTTATTTAGAATAAAGGAACATAAGTTGTTGCTGTTCTATTTTTGGATAACGGGTTGTTAGGTCAAATCTAACAAATCTAGAAGCAATCTTAAGTTAATTAAAGTTCTTAAGATTATATGAATCTAAAATGTAAAAATAACTTAAAGAGTGTTGGACTCGGGGTTTGATGGGCTACTGAAATATGTCATCTAATAACCCAAATTTAACTTAATGTATGTAACTCTTAGAGGTATGTACATCTTTACAAGGCTATTCCGTAGGATGTTGACACACATCAACTACAAGGTTGTACCTTTGAGAAGATTAGGATCTTCTCGAGGATACATCGTGTAGTTAACATGTGGCAACACCCTTCTACATTGATCGTCAAGATCTACACACCTTTGAACTTGATCAAGATTTCCCTCTAGGACTGGTTAGTATCATAGTCAGGATATGAAGTATCCCTCTAGGACTTAGGGTACCTTGGCACACAGGGTTAACCTAGGTTGACCCAGTATGCCAATTTACCCTAAGCCTTTATGAGCTTGAGATCATATCATGACCTATGTTGTTATTCTAGACTAGAGTTAAACCTTGAGTGAGGGGACTAACAAAAGTCAGTGTAAGACATTCTAGATAACAATGGAGTGGGGTGAAGGACGTATTCCAGATTGACGAGTATGCCATCAAGGAATAAGTAATACGAACAGTATGTTAGAAATCTTTGGCCAAAGTATTGCAAGCTGCTGATTGTGTTGTCCTATGTCACCTAGTCTAAGGATCGTGATCGATAAATATTGGTAACAAATATTTAGTTAGGTTCCTTGACAGATCACTCAAAACCCAAAATAGGGTAAGAGAACCAAGAATATGAAGTATTCAATAGAATACTCAAAAATCAATGTTACATATGAATGGATCGGTAGTTCACCGAGTCATGGAATGAATAGATCGGTTGTTCACCGAGTCATTACAACTGCATATGGTTATTTGTTATAAGAGTGATTTTTATGAAATGTGTGTTCTAAATTATGTATTTAGAACAAATAACATTAATCATGTAAAAAAAAAATTCCTTGTTTCTAAAGTCTTAAAATGGGAATGTTACAACTATGAATAACCTAGGAACACTGGCACATCACCCATCCTGAGCTGCGCACTCACCCAAAGTGTGCAAAGGTACTAGGACCCTCTTTATAATTCCTTGTGTAGGATGTTAGTGTGATAGTGATAAAACATATTCAGATCCATAATTAAACATAAACATTCAACAATGCATAATCTAGATCTAAATATTAGAGAATCATGAATTAAACAATAACTACAATAAGATTAACCATGCATGAACCATATTCAGTTATGTTTAACACCATTATCTAGCCAATATTATCCATTGCATTAAACATTGTAAAACACATAAGCTTATTACATTATACGGTATATCCATAATCATGTGCGCATCAGATCCAACATCATAACTCTACAATAATTTGGTACCCTAAACTACACAAGCTTCATACATATTTATAAAGGTGGGGACTTTCCCTTCACCACCTATGCACTTCTCAAAATAGTTTGCATGTTGATAATAGTCATGCACCTTTACAATAACATGCATACATACAAGTGTTCTAATAATAAATGTCCTATAGTTAACTAGAAGAAGGAATAATATTATTAGATCAAACCATGCATATGGTGCTTATCGGTCGTCCATTCCCAAAATATCATTTTGCATATCGCAAGTCTTCATCCCTATGTGTTTTCTACACACTATCTCTAAAAATAGCCCTTATCCATAAAAAAGGCTAAGTCCTGAGCCAAAATATTTTGGCACATGTTTCCTTCCCTATCTTTCCATGCCTTCAAATGCACCTTGTTCCTGCACTCACATATTTTTGTGTCTTATCGTTAAAATAATATTTAATTTGCTCAATATTAACATAATGTGTGACTTATTTTCCTCTCTTGGGATGAAAACCAAAACACTTTTTGGTTTTCAGGTACCATTTGTACTTTATTATTGGGATTTTGATACATGGGAGGAGGTTGAACCTGAAAATAGTAGGGTCTAGATCTGAGATGACTCACTGTGCCTCTTACATGGGGATGTTGTATAAATTTTCTCAAAGAAGGGAATGAAATTCCAATCTATTACTACTGCTCCCATTCCTATCATTCAGAAAGCCATCATGGGTATCTTGGCCTCACAGTTGATTGAGGATAAGGGAGGTGACACTTTTCTTTTCTTTGCTGGCTCCCATCATTACACAAATGGAGGGACATGGTCGTCTCTATGCTTGGGGAGAAAACATCCTTAGGACCACCTACAATGATCTATAAAGGGTAATTAGGTTACAGGGACAATAATTAAGCCATCCCACACTAGTCACGAGTTGGGTATATGAGCATATTAACCCTTATAGGATGGGAATACCAATGCAAGACTTGGGGGTTGTCCGGGAAGCTAGGTGGACAACAATGTATATTATTTAGATGACACATCAGCCAGTGGCTTCTTTGAATACAAGTGGACATGGTTTCCACACCCTATTAATATATGGTAGGGTTATGGGGATAGGTGGTGACCATAGTGGTAGCTTTCTCCACTACTATTCAGTTGGTTGACAGATCAAGGAGGGTTGAGATTCACCCATTCGGTTGGGTTCCTCAGTAGTTTGGCCTTCCCTACATTGACATGCTTCCTCCCATGGGACCTGTGTATAGGACCATTCAGGAGGCCCGGAAGGGCCCTAGAGGAGTTTCTATTTGGATGTTGATTACTCCATGGGTTCCCATTATAGTTAGGTGGGTAGCTTGTACGTAATGGGTAGCTAGTGTCCCTCAAGCACCCCTACTCTAGATTGAGGCTGCTCCCACTCCCAGTGGAGAGGAGGATGAGCCCATTGACGTAGACTCCAACTCTAAGGAGTACACAGGAGATGAGACCGAGGAGGATTCAGTTAGAGAGGGGACAAGTGATGAGGGGTTAGGTGGTGAGGTTAGTGGGACAACTCACATGGAGGTAGAGGAGAGTGACCCTAAGTGGCATGACACTCAGGATATGTTGAGAGTGGAGTGGGAGGAGGCAAGCGCGGAGAGAGACCTTGGTCTTGGAGGGACCAATTCCTTGAGACGGAGAGGGATACGATGAGTCCGTGATAGGAAAACATCTCGCCTCTAGCTTTAGGGAGGCCCCGCACCACCACCGGCACTAGTAATAGCCACCTGACCCTACTTGGATGCATGGAGATCCAAGTACGTTGATACTCTTCTCTTGACCTTGTTAGTCAAAAATGTTAGTTCATATTCCTTTTTGTTTGTTTTGTTTTGTTTTTGTAATTTTCTAACTTGTTCTTTCTTCTTCTTTTCTCGTTTGTAGGGACTTCACAGGACTGGAAAAAGCTTATTTGATGGGTTTGCATGGAAACCCTACTAATTCCCACAGGGAAGACCTGAGCTGAGCTGATTAAGGATTCAGGCCAATCACTAGCACTTTACAGACACACTAATGTATTTGCACCTTTCTGGAGAGTAGCAGAGGTGATGATCTCTCTTCATAATTAGATGGATGGGTATGAGGTAGTCGAGAGATTAATGAGGCAGAGTCACTCTCGTAGTGAGACCACATTTAGTGGCCTCCTCCATGAGTACTCTCACCATTCAATTTGTTCTCATCATTTTAGCCACGTAGGAGTCCTTGACTTGATGTGTACCATCCGAGGGATCTCATAGGGATTGAAAGGCCATTGGGCCTTTTATTACTTTGTTGCCATTTTTGGGCATTATCTAATTTTTATATATTTTTGGCTCATTGCGAGTGTTTCTACCACACGAAGAGCGTGATGGCATTGTACAAAAACTTGACTTATTATGATATATATAGACTCTTCTTTTTGGTTCAATAATTCTTTGTATCTAAGTTGACTTCCTCTTGTCTCACTTTGCATGTGTACTCTAGATGTTTAGAACTTCCATTTTTATATTCTTTTCAGAATGTATGTAGTGGATATGAATGCTAACAGAATGATTTCTCCTTTTTTGTGTTTTGTAATGCTGATATATGATAATGCAATCACATTGTAATGTTGAACTTTAGTTTCTCTAAGAAACTTTTGGTACTTCGTATTGTTTTGGAAAAACATGGCAAAAGAGTGATATGATAAGTGGATGAACTTTTCCCACCCCTAACTCCACACAACCAATAATATGTGAGGGCTCTACACTAAAATCCAAAAAGGGCACAAGTTATGAAATTTGTTGAATGGTAATGATGAGAAAAAGACAAGGATTTGAAAAAACAAAATTAGGACACTATAACCTCACTCTACTTAAATTTGCTTTATAGATTAGAATGTGAATTGTTTTCTAGTTTATCTAGAGTTAGATCTGTAGATGGCCACTTGGTTGACAAAATCTGGTTTTGAGGTTTTAAACTCTTTTGGAATTTTAGACATATATTTCACTTTATTTTGACTTATGATTTGAGAATATTTGAATGAACTATTTCTAGCTTTCAAGTTTTTCAAAGAGACCACATACACCTTGCATATGTTACTAGTAATAAGTATGGGCTCATTACCATGGGTAAGGCATAGGTGAGTAATGGAATTTCTCTCCTTTCCCAACCCTACATCACTAGTAAGAGATGCATGCTCAACACTTTGATGGTTGGTAGGGAAAAGTAATGTGTAAAATGAAAATTCTCTGTGGATTTGCATTTGACTTATTTATCTAGAAAAAATGTCTAGAATGTTCCTATGTCCAAAGAGATGCTTATGGGATAGATGTGACACCATGAAGCTTCTAGAATAGACTATAGGAAAAGACACCTAACCTAGAAGAAACTATAAGAATAACTAAGTATACAGGCATTGGTATGATTATTGTCAAAGATTTATCTTATCTTGCTTGAATTGATGCAATGATTCAGAAACAATTGATGACACTGTGAAGATTTGTAGAGACATGATTTGAATTTTTGGGTAATGTTTTCAGAAGCTTTTAGGAATTGCTATAAGAATAAGTCCCTTGATCAAAAATTTTACAAAATGAACTGGTAGATAAAAATACAACGTAGATGCAATAATGTAAATATAAAAATGCTAATGAATCATGTATAATACCTCTTTAGGTGAAGAGAATTTACAGATTCGCTAAACTCCTCACCCTCTAGTGTACATAAGAAAAATGCCACATTTTTATAGTCTTCTATTACTTAATATGGACCCAACCACACAGGGCACAATTTCCTTCATTTATTGGTCTTTTTCTCTATTCCATTATTAAGTCTCAAAACCATATCTCCCTCATATATTTCATACTCGTATACTTTCTTATTGTATTTACAAGCCATCTAGTCAAGCATAAACACTATGCCACTATTCAGTAATATTGATTATAACTTCATCAAGACTTTCTAATTGAGAGATTCATGCCTCTTGATATCCCTCTTCTTGATGGGTGTCATTATTCCCTTCATTTAATCAACTCTTAGTTGATTTCATATTCAAACCAGGGGTGTGTCTGAAGCTATATGTAACAAGAATAATCCTAGTGATCTAGTAATTGACTATAGGTATTTGTTATTTTATTTTCTGGGGTTTTTGTAGTGTCCTTAGGATTCCATGGCCAAAGCCTTATTATATCTATGCTACAAGAAACTTTCTAAAATAAACACTCATTGCTGGAATAAATTGTTGGAAATAAACACACATTGCAAAATGAAATAAATTTCTAGAAATAAACACACGTTACAGAAATAAACACACTTTCTTTGAAATAAACACATGTTTGAAAATGCTATGAAAATTCTTGCAAGAAAATGGGAGTCTAGTCTCTAACACCTAAATTGAAAAGCACATAACAAAATTCAAATAAAGAATAAAAAGCATTTACAGAATTAACAGATATACACGATTTGCTTAGAAATATAAATACCAATAAAATAAGGATCCTAGTTCTTGGAGGAGTGGGCCCTTTCTCCACCTTGAATCAAGATTTGACAAAGTATGATTCTCTCAAAACAAAGTGGATATTTTATTACTGAAATGTTTTTCTTACAAAACTTTATTGTATCTCTCTCACACTTCTATCTCTTTCTATCTATCTCTATTTATATGTATTAAATATATCTACATGTCTTTATGTATATTTCATCATCCAAAGATGCATTTACAACCATAGTTATTCTACTGATTCAAATGGAACCGAATAGTTCCCAAAATAGATGTGGAATTTAGAAACCTTCTTTGAATGTATGTAATTGTCGATAAGTTATCTCTTGATCTGGAGTATGAAGAATCGAAATATATTGATCTACTCCTGATTGGAAGGCCCATTGATTTCTCTAAGATTAGATTTTGTTAAAATTAAATAGATCCCAATTGATTCCAAAACTTTGGCGAATTTTTGGAACAAAAGGGAACTATTCCAGAACTACATGTGAAAGTTCCAGAGCCATGCGCAATATTTTTGAAACTAAGTGTTGGAGTTCCGAAACTAAGTGCTAGAGTTCCGGAACTAAGTCAAAGGTTCCAGAACTAAGCGATAGAGTTCTTTAGCTATGTGATGGAGTTCCAAAAGTAAGTCTGGAGGTTCTAGAACTAATTTGTATTGAATCCAATGCTCCCAAAAACATGTTGATTACTTCATACTTCATTCTCTTGACTGATTGTGACCTGTTTTATTACAAAAATTGAATTTCCACACACTTTGTTAGGAATTACATAGTTTTTAGACATTAGAAATAAATCCAACAAAAGATGGAAAATTACATCCTAACTTATACTAGATCAAAAAAAAGTCACAAAATGCAGTGAAACTTGATAAAAAGGAGAGTAAAATAAGATCATTTATCACACATTAACGAGACATATTTTGGTCTAATCACTTCTCCCAGAATTCTTTACAATGAAATACAAAGACTAGGGATTTTGACTTCGAGTGGTAAAATCACTTCTGCACCAACTACCAAAGAAAAGGGGATTTCCCCTATCGGCATTCTTACCAATGTTCGGTAGGCCCACAAGGCCAAAAAAATATACAAATTCCAATCTCATTTGTTCTCCTTGAAATTGTTAAGGATAATGCATTTTAATGTCTTTTACATAGCCTCAGCATGTCCATTAGCATGAGGATAATAGATAGAAGCCATATGGTGATTTATCTTGAACTTTTCACATAATTCATGTACTTCCTCATTCTTGAAAGATGTGCCATTATCTAAGATAATGACTTGTGGGACCTCGTACCTACAAATGATTTTGTTCAGAATGAACTTTGCGATTACAAATCTAGGCACGGTGGTAAGAGGCATGGCTTCTACCCACTTAGTAAAGTATTATGTGGCCATGATTATGAAGTTATGATCATTTGTTAATGAGGGAGATAATTTACCTATCAAATCTAGGCCCCACATGGAAAAGGGCCATGACATCGCAATTGGCTACAAAGCTTGTGCTAGTATGTGGATCTCATGGGAGAACTCTTGACATTTATGTCATTTACACATAAACTCTACTATATCATGCTCTAGTGTGGGACAAACATATCCCATCCGATGTATCTTCTAAGAAGTGGTGTTTAAATCAAAGTGACCTCCACATACTCCACTATGCGATTCATAAAGAATCTTCTTGGATTATTCTTTATCAACACATCTTAACAACATTCCATCAAAGGCTCTATGATAGATCACCTATTCCAAGATGAAATACTTGGTGGTTATACCATGCAACTACATTCTTTCTACGATGTTTCCCCTTCTAGATATGTATGGTACACTATAAAGTTAATGATGTAAGTGTACCATGGGCACAAAAAAATGGGAGGCTTAGTTTCAACAAAGTACACACACTCATCAAGAAATTCTATATTTACTAGATCACCTCCATCCAATGGGTTGTCAACCAACCAGTCCATAATAATTTTTCCTTTGACCAATTTATAATTAAGAAATGTTAACTCAAACTCACCCATCAGAGTTATGAAGCATCCAAATTTATTATATACGGACCCTTGATTGAGAAATTTCCATAGGTGATTTGATTTAACAATAACCCTTGTTTCTTGGTTTAACATGTAATGTCTTAAGGACTTTATCGCAAATAATATAACAACACATTCTTTCCCTACTTGTGTATAACATGTATCATAATCAAGAAATGTCGACTAATGGAATACATCACACATTATCATTTATCATCATCTTCTTGAGCTAAAATTTTGGCTAATGATAAATCCATAGCTCGTGAATACATGATCAAGGGGTGATATGACCTATAACATTCCCATTTTAAGACTTTAGAAAAAACAGAATTTTTTTTTACATAATTTTCTTTGTTCTAAATTAACACAATTTAGAACACACATTCCAAAGCCAATCTATCTCATAACAAAAAACCATATGCGATTGTAGAAGACTCTTGAAAAACGATCTCTCATTTCATGACTTAGTATCATTCGATCTCTCATGTTACCCTTATAATGTGTATACTACATATACTTGGTTACATTACCCTTTTAGAGGTATCAATTATTTTGTTAAAGAGGCATATATGAATATCTCATTCTTGATATTCCTCTAAAATTCTACTTCTTAAACTAAGTGACATAAGAAAATGTAACCATCATCTTACGATATTTTGGCCAAAGATTTTAAACATATTGTTCATGTTTATATTCCTAGATGGAATACTCATCAAATGGAATATTTCCTTCACCCTACTTGATATATTATCTAGAATGGTCTTCACTGACTTTTGTCAGTCCACTTGTTCAAGGTTTATCCCTAGCCAAGGTTAGCAACATGGCCTAGTGTGGAGGACTACTTATGGTGACTAAGGGTACTTAGACATACTCAATCAAATTATGTCGATTGGGCATGTTTATTTATCCTAAGTCAATGTGAGTTGACTCGACACTAGGTCATGCCCTATCTCTACCTAGGGTAGAACCGTGATCAAGTCATAATTTATGTTAGTCTAGTTGAATAAACTTTGAAGGGTGTTGAAACATGTCAACTGCAACATAGTATCCTTGTGAAGACCCTAGTCATCACGAAGGTACTACACTTGCATTTGGCATGTGTCAACATCCATATGATTTTTCCTCATCTGGATGAACATACCTTAGATAGAAAGTTATATCTTATTAGTTTCCTTGTTATAGATTAATTACAACAACCCTACTGAATAACTAGGTTCCTTAATCATTAAGATTCAGATTTAAGACTGCAATAAATGAAGTTATGTAGATAAATATGATTTCTATCTAATTCATATGCAATGATTTAAACTATTAACATCCTGATTCATGTTTTACATAAAAGGCCCAGCACACATGGAAGTGTCATTTAATTTCTCACTTAAATCAGCCCTAGCTTATATAAGATCTGAGTAGGTCCTTTTCCATATTAGACTTCATTGAAATGAAGTCTAATTCCCTTTTTAATTATCTTATCCTACATTCCTATTTAGTAAGGAAGTCTACAAGAGAAATAACACTTTCACTACCTACAAGATAGCAATCAGGATTCATATCAAAAGGTCTTAAATTAAGACTATGATTCATTTCAAGGGAATTGTCTTTTCTTTCCCTTATTGAGGATTAATGTCCATTTATAATCCCTTGCACTTTTTAACTTATATCCAAAGTCTAGTTCTCAACAATCATTTGTTTAATTTATAGCCTAATGAACTGGTTGAAAATTAGTGCAAGAATGTCAACTTTACAAGTTGCCTCTTCACTTAGAGAAGATAGTACAACATTATTTCAGATCTATGTTTATTCTATTCCAAACCATAAGGTATGTTACACTATCTGAGAAAAACAAAGTATTACTTAGCATTTCCATTCAATTCATACCAAAAAGAATTATATCAAGTGTAAAAAAATATCACACATCTTTTATTCAACAAGGAGGATTCATACATTTACAAGTCCAAACACTTCAGACATTACTAATATCAAACAATGACATTAAATTAGTTTTAGATACAACTTTCTTTTCCATCAAGTACATTTTAGTAATGAACCATTTTTCATCATAAAAAAATCTAGTCTCTTTAATAAACAAATGTAACTTCCTAAGATATTTCTCCTTTGACCACTTATGAAGGCCATATGTAAAATTGATAGCACGGGTCAATTCATTGAGCTAAGCATGATAAGAACTAAACATTAAAATGATGTACTTTTAACTAACTAGTTCTTAAAAAGAAATCTTTGTTATGAAACAGTCCTGAGAAAATAAAAAGAAATAACCAAAAGGAGTTACAATAATCAATAAGAGAGAGAGGATAAACAAAAAATAAAAAATTAAGGTTACATCATAATATACAACAAATTCAACCTTCCATAATAATGACTTTTATCAAAATATTTTAAACAGAATTTAGATAAGTAACATTTCATCAGAATTTCACTACTACTTTCTTACATTTCTTTTCATGATCACTCATTCAGTTAATTCCTTTAACAGAAGAAAGTAACTATCCTAACTATCTTTTAGGCATAGTTCAACAGTAGATCATTTACAACATTACTTCCATCTCAATATTTCATTAGCCTAAATTCATCCTAAAATATGAGCTGCCAATAATTGAACTTAAATATCATAAGAAATAAGTTAGGATAACCCAAATCATCGTAACATTGAAGTGTCCCAGATTAGAGTGTCCTTAATGCTCAAACTTAGAACTAGGAACCAATTTAAGTTAAAAACCAAACAAACTAAATCAGAACCCTTAAAGAGGTAAGGTTACTTCCAACAAGAAAAGAGTTAAACTCCAATCTCACAAGATACACCATTGCTATCATTACCTTAAGTGATTAGAATGGTTAAGTTTATACTCTAGAAAAACACATTAAACCATCCAAATACTTCTAGCCAAACATAACATTTCAACCAATTAATTTCAACTTCAGTTATACTACCCTAACAACATTCTACAATCATTCTTACCAGATAGTCAAGAAGTTGCATAACAAAATAGACCGAGAGAGACAACATCCTCACCAAGTTTGAAGCTAGAAGAAAATTAAATGGAGGAGAAGAGAGAGATCACTACCCCACAACTCTTGTATGATCAAAATAGATCCACAAGAAACCAATAACCTATATAGACACGGTCCATTATCTAATGTCACAAACCAAAATCCCAAACAAAGATCTAATCAGGTCCGAGTTGAATGAACAACAAACCAATGAGAATGGAAAGAACGAAGAGAAACACATTCCATTACCTTCCATCATTCAAGGAGATGGTACAGATAGACTTGATTCCCATAAGATAAAAAAATAAACCATCTCCCAAAAGATACAGAGATGAAACTGTTTCACCATTTTCTAGATTGTTTCTTTGTATTGACAAACAAATAGGGTAATGGGAATAGGAGGAATACTTGTTCAAATGTTGGTTGACGGGTTGCTACATGAGTATGACTTCGAATTCACAACTGATTGTGAGAGCTTCCTTTTGGCTAGGAGGAACTACACCGTAATACAAAGCAAGACTAGCGAAAAAGTTAAACAATATATGTAGTGAACGGCCTAGTGTATGCTAGATCCAGGATGTGTGATACTTCCTAGATGGTGTCCAGTCCATTGTTTTAAACAATTTAATGCGGTAAATAAGGTAAATCCTATTATAATTCAAAATTATTTAGGTATCTCACTTAAAACACAATATGAAAAATCTAATCTAACAGCTCGTGAGAGTAGGATCCAAAGGTCAAGTGACTAGTTCGGTCTCTACAAGTCCGACAGAGGAGGTCTTAGGTAGGTCATAGGTGAATGAGGGTGAGGCAAAATTAGGTGTATAGGTCACTGTTCTAGGTTGTATGGGAAAATACATGGCGATTTTGGTTAAGGGTGACTGGCGGTGGTTGGGTGTATCCGGTGCTAGTTACTGTGGATTTCTAGGAATGCCACAGAATGAGATTTAGGTCTCCTTTGTGATTGCACAATGGAATTTGGTTGGTCGAGATGAGGTATTGGGTGATTTAGGTAGGATTTGGTGGGGTTTTAATGGGTATATGGAGGGGTGAGTGTTGGGGGAGGTTAATGGGTGGCTAGGTAAACAAAATATGAGGATATAATGATGAAATGGAATAAACCAGAGAAGAATAATGTCTACTTACTTGGATTCTGGTCTTGGATGCCTATGAGTGAGGGATAGAGGTGTTGATGAGAGGTTTTGAAGGCTGCAGGTGATCACCAACTAAAGGAAAGCTTCTACATGGGCTGCATGTACATTCCTCTTTGTTTGGTTAGATCAGATCATTGTTGGGATGGCTGTGTAGGAAAAGATGCTTGATCTCCTTCCTTGCATGTGTGTTCTCACTGGAATTCACTCTCAGAAGATGCGATATCTCTCTGGAATGTGCTAATGTTCACCAACTTTTCCAATCTTTTCCAACCTTTTGCCAACCTTGAGAATAAGATTGTTTTGGGGTTAGAAGGGTAACCGATGACAGCTTCCAGCTTAACGAGTGACGGTTAGGGATAACCGGTGTCAGTCAAGGCAGGATTTATTAGGTTTACTAAACTAGGGAGATCCTCTTGATTTCCTCAGATCTCATGTCATTAACCCATGGATTAGACTGGGAGTTTCTTGTAACCATGCAGGAATGTGGTTAGAGGGAATGCGAGGCATTGATTTTTAGGGTTGAGGTAAGTCTTAGTTAGTTATGGCAACTTACTAAGAATAGGATTTTAGGATGAGTTAGCTTGGTAAGGTGTCTAAGTGAAGTGTATGCGTGGATATTATTTAAATTAATATATTTAAATAATAAATATGGTGAGGATAATGAATTAATTAAATTAAATTAATATTAGTTGGGTGAAGGGGGTCATGGATAGGTGAAAGTGATGAAGGGTGCTTATTTGTCGAGGATCAAAGGGGAGTGTGACCTAATTTTAGTGTCTACATTTTTTCCCTTTTTATTGCGTGTCTTGTATTAGTAAGTGATGCTAACAAAAATAAGATGTGGTTGCCCCATGTGTGGGTAAAGGTGATCCCACTCAAACCAGAACCGCGAGGCCAAAGGTAGAATCGGTGAGTGGTTTGATAAAAGGTGAATGTGAGAAAGGGAAAGGTTTGGAATGGGGAAAAAATATTTAAAGGTATACTCGGGTAATCTAGGTAATTGGTCAGGGTCAAAGGTAGCAAAATTAAAATGCACATACATGTATAAACTATAGCACACTACTAGGTTAAAGAGCGGAAAACTCTACAACGCCGAAGGTCGATAGATTTATCCAAACGAGTTTGAAGTGATTCCGGTATCCAAGGTATAAGATAAGGTCAAGAAACATGATGTAGGTTAGGTGTAGGAATGTTTAGGTATGTTCCAGTACACTAAAGGTAGGGTCGGGATAAATGGTTATGGAAATATGCTAGGTAAGGTTGTTAGGTCAACAACACAGTAACAGATGCGCGCAAGGTATAGCGAGTAAATGAGGTCAAAGGTCACTAACGATGGTTCAGGTCCAAATATCTAGATCATGGCATGGGTAAGGCCAAGGTAGGGGTAAAATAACAAGTCCCCAGAGGAGAACGAAGGGAGGTAGTAAATGATTTGGTCAAGAAAGGTGAGGTAAATGGGTAGGGTAAAGGTGGGGTGGGGTAAATGATCAGGGTGAAGGTTGGGTGGGGTAAAAAGGGAGGTAGGGGTAGGGTAAAGGTTAAAATGTAGGGAAATGTGTAGTTGATGGTGACTGATGCTGGTCATGGATAACTGATGTCGGTAGAGGGAAACCGACGATGGTTAGGTAGGGAACGCATGATGGATCAAGAGTAACCAATGTCGCTTAGGTTGGGTTTGTTATAAAAATAAAAATCCACATTTTTTGTTATTCATTTGTTATTGTTCGAAGTGAGAAAATGACAAAAAAGAGAGAAAAGAGAGAAAAGTGTCCAGACGAAATGGAACAGTGAGCTAGCAGTGTGATTGACGAGTGATTGATTGGTGAGTAGTGGGTCCATAGGATCATTATGAGGGATTCGATTGGTGAGAGGTTGTGAGTAGGTATTCGGTGATGGTGGAGGCCAGAGAGGATTGGGTGGCCCATCAAAGCATAGGCCAGATGTGCCACCGAGATAGCGGTAGTGAAACGAGGTAAGCACTTTACTCTACGTTGTGGATTTGATAGATTAGAGGAGTTTTTTAGTTTTGTTTGTAGGTTGTGTTGATTTTTCATTTTTGTGGGTGGGCACAAATTAAATTTGGGAATGGGGGTATATTGGGTAAAAGGAGGGATGGGGAGGGTAATAAATGGGATAGGGGTGGTGGGTGGAGGTCCAAGGGTAGTTTAGGTCATTGTAGGTGGGTAAAAGGGGGGGGAAGGTTTTTTAGAAATGGGGGTTTTGGAAAAAGGCAAGTTTTTCTGTGATGGTGACATCACCAAGTTTAGGCGATGTGAGTTAGGTGGAATCGGTATTGATCACCAAATAGGTGATCGATTCCAGCTTAAGGGATAACCAGGTTAGTAAGGGTGAATCGGTATCAGTCACCAAACAAGTGATCGGTCTTTGGTTAAAGGGTGACCGGGTTTGATTAGGTTGAACCGGTACCGAATGCAGCATTAGGGGAAAAAAGGTCCAAAAGTGGTGTGGGCTAGGTAGGTGAGATGGGTAGGGTGAAAATAAGGTATAGGAAATGATAATGGTTGAATATGGATTGATATATGTAAATTGATGGTGTGCTTCTATTTGATGCAGGGAGAGTGCAAATACATATGAGGATAGGGTTCCACCTCTCTACAGTGACAATGCATGATGTAATGACCCTAGAGGATCTACAACATGTGGAGGTAGTGGGATTGAGTGGGGTTCATCACTATAGACATGTAGTTTGATAGCCTAGTTTGATGGTCGTGCTCATCGATAGATGGGACTCCGTGACCAACACGTTCCACCTGCCGACGGTGAGATGACTATCACCCTAGAGGACGTGTTCTAGATTCTTCGGCTACCCATATTGGGTGCCTAGGTTTATTCTATCTCCTTTGAGGCCTCAGAGGAGCTGATTGTGACTATTTTTGGAGAGGGGATGGCCATCTGAGATTCCATAGCACCAATTTGAGCTATGGAGAGATGTACCTTGTCCTGAGGAGATGAGGCTAGTGATTACGTTGATGGAGGCAAAGTGTGCAATTATGCACTTGCAAGATGTAGAGGGTGGATGTTTTCCATGATCACCGATGGGGATACTCCATGACATGATGGTGCATGATACCCACTTTTCCCCGGCACCAACATTCTTGGTGTAGTGTATAGGGAGTTGTGGGGATATAGGCGGCTACACAGTGTTTAGCCTATGTTGTACATTTATACTACACTACTGGGTGTACGAGCACATAGTTTTTGTGCATCCTATAGGTATGCCCCAAGCAGATGCACTCCCATCTCAATTCATGCGAGTGGGATACAAGAAATGGGTGCCGGTGATAGGAGAGTGGAGATCTGATTGGCTGACACATGATGTGGCCCATTTCCAATAGTTATTGGAGGGGTTGTCCGGAGTGGAAATTATATGGAGGCCATATGTGGGATTCCCCTCATATAGGAATATACATGAGGAGCTAGTTGAGCTCCAGCTAGAGAGATGGATACAGGGTCATTGTGTTGGGGAGGATGAGATGATCTCGGTAGATAGAGTCCGACGATAGTTTGGGCTAGTATAAGACATTCCTCCGCCCTTCCCACAGTACCAGAGAGATGATGTGGAGAGGCCCTTACCTCTACCACAACCTATAGTGCCCACAGGGTAGGAGGAGCAGCTAGTGGACCGGTAGATAGATGATGCCAGGTGTACATATAGGTATAGATAGTGGTGGGCAGCTCAGCTACGATCCATACCACCCAGACCGAGGCAGTGGATTTAGCCACCATCATGATGTAGAGAGACACCCTACAGGGGTAGGTGGCTACTCTCATTACCTAGTTGGGTATACTACAGACACAGCTAGAGGGCTCAGAGGTGGAGGTAGTAGAGCTACGCATACAAGTGGCCAGTCTGTAGGCCCAGATGGTTGGTGGAGGAGATGGAGATGGAGAGGAGGGGATGGTCATGTGGCAGCCATACATTCATAGGTGGTAGGTTTACATGGCTAGTTGGTCATATCCCAGGTATAGATCGGGGTCTTACAGGCCCAAATATAGGCACAAGGGTAGGGGCACCACCGCAGCACCACCATCATAGTACTAGGAATGGGTCCTTGTTCACAAGTAGGAGCCTGGAAAGGGTCTCGCAGGGACGGAGTGTACAAGGGCTAAGACCTATGGGACCACCATAGAATGTTCCTATATCTAGGTTATGGGATGCCCTAGGTGAGGCTAGGTACTATCGACCACCACGATGGCAACTTTTCCGGGATAGACTTTATATCCTATGCCAGTAATACGAGGCACAACAGGCATCCAAAGTGAGAGGACAAGATCCTACACTCACGGTGTGGAGAGCATAGAGGGTCAATGAGCTCGAGGCCTGATTAGGTAGAGGATAATAGTGCAAAGAGGCCAGCTCTAATTGAGGTTCCATTAGGGGCCCCGGGAGGCCGAGGTATAGGTGATACGGAGATGGAGTACATCTTTTGAGATGCCCGATTTGTGGTCACCTAATTTTTGATGTATGATAGATTTTGTGTGATATATACCGGCTTTGCATGTCAAGATATGTTTATAGTTTTGATCACATACCGCCTACGTGCAAAGACAAAGTGAGGATGTATGAGTGATTTTCTATATTTCGAGCATATATCGGCTGCGTGTTGAAGAGATTTTATATTTTTCATTATTTTATTGTATGTATGAGACCGGCCTAAATGCCGATGACATTTTGTATTGTATATCGGCCTGTGCGATGATTTTGAGATGATGGACATGATGAGATAGCCATTTATATTTGAGATACACATTGATTTATTTATATGATGAGATACATGGTATTTTTTTATTTGTTGATGTGTTGGTGAGATACATGGTATTTTTGATTTGTTATTTTGATATGGAAGGAAATTAGGTGAGTTAGGCATGATGGAATCAGGTTGGTTTAGGCATGGATCGAGTCAGGTTAGTTAGGCATGGTGGAGTTAGGTGTGTTAGGCATGGTTGAGTTAGGTTGGTTTAGGCATGGTTGAGTTAGGTTTGTTTAGGCATGGTGGAGTTAGGTTTGTTAGGCATGGTTGAGTTAGGTTGGTTTAGGCATGGTTGAGTTAGGTTTGTTTAGGCATGGTTGAGTTAGGTTTGTTTAGGCATGGTTGAGTCGAAAGTAGGTGAAGTGGTGATTCATTATTTTATGCAATGAATGATACTATGGGTCATATGTGAGATGTGGTATAATCTATGCATAGTGATGATAGAGAAATGGTAGGTGTAATAAATGTATGTTGTGATAATGTTTAAAATATGAAACAACTTGTTATGTATGTGGTTTAATTTCCAATTTTGGGTATAAAAGGGAAACAAAGTTAGGTGTGATGTAATGCAAGGCACATGGAAGATAAATTGCTTAGGGTAGAGGATGGTCAAGCTAACTGCGCAAGGGGCCTATGCCCTCGGAGTGCTTGCCTACATAGTCCCAAGGTGAAAAAGGGACCTCAAGCCAATGTAGTTCTCCCATAAGCTAGAATAATATGAGGAGGTATGAAAATGAGTTGGTAGGTTTTTAGGAATGTTATGGGTTTAGGTTTGTTAGGTGTGGGTAGATTATAGGTAAAATGATGTAGGTGAGAGAAATTGTGGCGAAAGAAGAAGGCTACCCCAAATGTAAGCGTCGAGGACCAAGTCTGTATAAGGTAATCAAAACATAGAAAAATATGGTTAAAAGACAAGATTGGGCTATAAAGCCACCCTGTTGGTTAGGATCATACCAAGTAGATCATTCCTTGGTAGAGGTGATGAATGTAAGACCCTAAAGACATTGCATAATGGTGGACTGTCCTACAAGAAAAAGTAGTCACATGATCACCAAATGTCTAAGTTCCAAGAAGTACCTTGAGGTAGTCGAAATGAGAGTGGGCATGGTTTTAAGGGTGAAAAGTGGGTAATATTTATATGGTATAGGTAGCATGCACTTCGGGAAGAGAACCTAGATCATAATGGGAAAGTCCATGACAAAAAGGTTGAGGGTTTTGACTTATAGTCGAGATAGACTAATTGATGAGGGAAGTCTATATGGGATGAAGAAAATTTAACTCCTTAAGGTCTTTGTGAAGATGATCGATGCGGGAAGCTTCGTTTGCTCTCATTTTTTTAATATCTTTTCATAGTTTTCCTTCGAGGGAGTAGTCTATTTATAGCGATAGATGTTGAGAGGAAGATGTCCTTTTGAGGTAGTCATCTTTTTTTTTTTTTAGAAGTTTGACTCAAGGATTTTGGTCCCATGTGAGGTCTTTGAAATCATGGACAAGACTAAGGTGGAGAATAAGACTCTTGTTCAAAAGGCAAGGTGAAACAACCATGGGATCTCATCTAAAGGTAGATGAAAATTATCCATGAGAATCATGTTATGTGCATACCATGGTACACATTCAAGAGAAGATAATAAGTGATGGGTACTCACATGATTCATTTTTAATCATTAATGAGGTGTATGGAGTGAATGGTGCTCAAGGGATGAGTATGGAAAGAGACAAAAGTCGGTAGGACTACAAGTCAACAATAGAATGGTCAAAGATGTAAGGCATTAAGGGGCTCATGTTCAGGTTTACCATCGAGTGAAGATAAACGATAAGCACCTGATCCATAGGTATGAGTCACGATGTATGGTCTAAGCCAATTAGGAGAAAATTTGTCCCGTTTACTTTTTTCTACTTTAGTTACATGTTGATTTTCTTTCAGGACAAGGTCACCAACTTGGAAGGTTTATGCATGGACACGTTTGTCGTAGGCATGTTTGATACATTTTTGGTAAACTTGAAGGTGATCCAGAGCATTAAGATGGCGTTTGTCTAATAACTCTAGCTTGTGCTAAATGGTCCTTACGAAACTCATAATCATTGAGCATGTCATGGAGAGAAATACGGAGTGAGGGGATGTGGACTTTGAGAGGTAGGATTGCCTCCTCGTATCAGATGTGGACCGAGAAAAAGGCGTGACCACGGTGGAAGTGTGAATACTAGTGTGGTATGCCCACAGGAAAAGAAATTTACGTATGCCAATCCTTCCCAAGATCGTCAACCTCTTTCATAAGAATTTTGTTTAAGGTTTTGTTAGTGGATTTGGCTTGGCCATTGGTTTGTGGTAATAAGGTGATGAGAAACTAAGTTTGAATGCGAAGGTGTCACAAAGTTTTTGCAATTTTTGTTTTTGAATTGTTTTCCATTATCGATGTGATGAGGAACACCAAAGTGACAAATGATGAGGTGGTTAATGAACTCACATATTTTCTTAGCTTTTGTGGAGATGAGTGGCATGGCTTCTACCCATTTTGTATAGTTTTTGGTAGTGGTAATGATCCATTGATGTCATTAGGAAGAATGGGGGTTGATCTCTCCAACAAGATCCAAACCCCATTGAGAGAAGGGCTAAAGGTCACGGGTGAGCTCAGTAAGGCATGACCGGGTGTATGATGAAGATTGGAATATTATTGGCATTTTACACAAATTTTGATGTAGTCGCAACAATCATGGTTAAGGGTCACCAAGAATAGCCCGAGTGAAGAATACACTTAGTAATATAGCAAGGCCACCAAGTGACTTCCACATATGCAATCATGAACTTCCTTAATGGTATAAGGAATTTCAGAACTTGTGAGGCATCGTAAGAGAATACTATCAAAGCTATGATTATAGAGGAGGTCCCCTAGAATGACGTAATGAGAGACCTTTTCAAGGAAGGCGCGTTGTTCATTATGGGTGAGATTAGGAGGTAAGATGGAGAGAGAAAGGTAGTCAGAGTATTGTTTATACCAAAGGTCACTTAGGTTAGGCGGAGCAGTCCAATTGAGTAAACATTGTGAGGTAAATAAGAAGGTGATTGGAGTCATCAGTATGGTGACAAAGATTGTAGAATCGATGGGTGAAGCGGTATTTGGGAAGCTAAATAGGCCATGGTATCTCAGTAAACTTGTTGGTTGAATGTGGGATGGTTTGAAGGGTGTACAATCAAAGGTAGTCAAAAGTATGTCTACATGATGTTTATAGTTTTGAAGTATCTCGTTACGACATTGGTACATACCATTGCCTTGGTTTACGACCAATTGAGAATCACCAAAGATGTTGATTGATTTGATGTCTAGGGCATAGGTAACTCGAATACTAGTACGAGTGATTCATATTTGGCAATATTGTTGGTACATTCAAAATCTAATTTGAAAGAAAAAGGCATGTGTTTAACCTCAAGGGGAATGAGGATAATACCAGCCCCACCCCCATGTTGACACTTGGAACCATCGAAGAAGAGTGTCATTTGGTAAGGGGGTTCATCCATGGAAAGGGTAGCAATTGACTCATCTGAAAAGTCAAAATTAGAGGGTTGATCCCTAGAAATAGGTGCATCAGCCAATTAGTCGGTGATATCTTGGCCCTTGATGGACATTTGATGAATGAATTTGAGCTCAAGATCAGCTAAAAGCATAAGCCATCATGTGGCATGCTAATTTTGATAAGGTTTGCGTACATGAAGTGTAAGGGGTCAGTGTTGGTCACAACATAGGTTTTGTGGTTGAGTAGGTAATGACAGAGTTTAGTGGCAATGAAAACTAAGGCTAAGAAAAGTTTTTCAGTTTGGTGTATCGGGTTTCATAGTCCAAAAGAGTACGGACTATGTAATAAACTACATGCTCCCTGTGTTGTTCATCGTGATGAGCAAGCATGGTTCCCAAGGAGTGATCGGTAGTAGATATGTATATGTAAAAAGGTTGATCATCTTTAGGTGGGATGAGTATGGGTGGTTGGAGAAGGTATTGTCTTAGGGCATCAAAAGCTTTATGGCAAAGTCATCATCCCATTTAAAGGAGACATCCTTTTGAGTAGATGATGAAATGGTTAGCACCGATCGATAATTGTGAAATGAAATGGTGAATCGACTATAACTTACCTTGCAGGCTACGGAGTTGTTTAAGGTTAGTGTGCGGTGGCACTTCCAAAATGGCCTTGAATTTATAAGGGTCAACTTCTATACCATAGAGGGAAACGATAAATCCCAGGAGATTTCCTAAGAGAACCGTGAAGACGCACTTCTTTGGCTGAAGGTGGACACAATATTTAATGAGACAGTCAAAGATGGTTTTGAGGATGGCTAGGTGCTTAGAGCAGCATTTAGATTTGGCCAAGAGATCATCCACGTAATCTTCCAATATCTGATGCATGATGTCATGGAAGATGTAAGCCATAGCCCATTGATATGTGGCGTAGCATTTTTAAGGATGAAAGGCATGACTCGATAGCAAAAGGTCCCCAAGGGGTGATGAATGAGGTTTTGTGTTGAGCTTCCGGGGTAAGTAGGATTTGGTTATAACCTAAGAATCCATCCATGAGTGATAGCATCTCATGGCCAAAGTGGTAAGGTCAACTAGTGGTCAATACCAGGTAAGGGAAAGTCATCTTTTGGACATACTAGGTTGAGGTCAAGAAAGTCCATGTAAATACAGAGTCCTCCTATCACCTTAGTTACAGGGACAATTTTAGAAATCCAAAGAGGATAATCAATAGGTAAGATGAAGGAAACAGAAAGAAGGTGCTGAAGTTCCTCTTTGACAAGAAGGGCAATGTGAGGGTGTATTTTCCTTAGTTTTTGTTTGATGGGTTTGGCATTGGGAATGGTTATGATATTGTGGACCACTATGGTGGGGTCAATACCAGGCATGTTTGTGTAAGACCAAGCGAAATCCTGGTTATGATCTATGAGAAAAGAAGTTATGGCTTCCTATTCAACAACATCTAAATATTGTCTGATCTTTAGGATGTGCGGATCATCCTGAGTATGAATGTTGATCTCGATAGTTGATTCATTCAACATGGTTTATGTCTCAAAAGGTAATGACCGGTGAATATATGAGTCTTCTACATCAAGTTAGGTGAGTATGGATTCATCATCCTGACATTGAACAATTTTAATTGAAGGTGTATCATCATTGATCATTTCAAGATACAGGAAGGGAAGAGTGGAAGGGGCCTCTCCCTTGTGTTGATAAGTCAGAGGCCCCAAGGAAATGGTGTTTATGAAAAAAAAAAGTTAGGAGGGATAGATTCGGTATCCATCGACTCACGATGAAGGTGGTGATGAAGGCGAGTGGGTAAAGAAGGTGGATAAGTGTTAGTGTCCTTAATGAGTTAAATACGGGCCTGTTTGATAGGTGGTTCAGAAAGCTAATACCACTACAGTCATTATGTTTGCAGGTGGTACATGGAATAATGGTATGAAGGACTTGCTCAAAAATCCAAATCCAAAACCCTTCCATGCACATTGGTGCAAGAAGGTGTGGGTGAAATGGTGACTGGTAAGTGATTGTAAGTTAGTGGAAAAGGGGCGAGTTTGTGATGGTGGTTCGGGTGTGTAAGTGGTAGTATCAAGTCCCCCATAGGTGAGACTAGTATGAAGGTGAGGAGGACCATGTAGGATACATTCTCCTATACAAAGTGATCATAATGAGGGTGTTGGTGAAGACTTCCATACTCTTATGGAGTAAGGAATGTGTTGACACTATATAGGCGGTACTCCCCCAAAGTGAGGTGTTGAAAAACACCTTCCAAGGGATCAGTGGTTGGTATGTAGGTAGCTGGAATGGATGATGTGTCGAGGTTAATGCGGAGGTGGAGTTAATGGATTGGGAAGATGATGGGTCAGCCGTGGAGGTTATGGCAATGGTAGGAATGGAGGAGGTATGTGTGGTAGAAGCAGCGGTTGTACTGGTAAGTGGAAGTGTAGGTGAAGAAGTAACGGTTGCAGAGGTAGTCGGCTTAATAGGTATGAGCACATCATTGGGTCAGTAAAGCATGTTGCATGTTTTGAAAGGTGATGGATCAGCTGGGATAGTATAGGTATGTCCTTCATGTTCAAACTTTACAAAATGATGCAAAGTGGAAGGAACGCAGCCCATGACATGAATCCAGGGTTTTCCAATCAACAGTTATATTTGAATTCCCCTTACAAAACATAAAACAATTCGGAACATTGTGGGGGCATGTGAATGTGGAGGATGACAAAGACTTTACCTAGTGTAGAGGTGATAGCATCATTGAATGAATGCAACATGATTGGATGTTTATGCATGCAACTTTCGGTATGCGCATTTGAGCGAATGCATGGGATGAAATGATGTTAATGCTAGTTCCCTATCAATCATCACACGACATACACCATATGTCATCAATGTGGATAGAGATGAATATGGTTGGTCCGAGTTATCGTTTTGGTGTGGTGTGATCTCTTCCTTTGAGAAGCTAAGGGAGGCTACTTGGTGAATAGGGTGTGGTGAAGATGAAGGTGGTAATTTGGTGAGAGAGGCTACATGATGGGGTGTGATAATGGAGGCTATGGGTGTAGGGTCATTGGCTAAAACCTCAATAGATTGAAGAACCTCTATGAGATCTTAACGGTGGGATTCCAAAGTTTGGATGAGGTCATATAGGGACATTGTGAGGGGAGATTGGTGTAATTTTTTTAGCATTGTGTGATGTGTGACGCCATTAGAAATGGGGTACATAGGTCCGTAGATAGTGATTTTAGGTATGGGTGCAGATAGTATGTTGGGTATAGGATTGGTTGGTGGGTTGGTTGTATTTTCTTTACCCTTATCCTTATGAGCATGTGTAGTGATGTGTATCATGTTGATCTGAGGGGAGTTGGAAAATGGAGAAGGTGTAGGGTGAGTGGTATAACGACATAACAAGAAAAAACCTACCGGAGGAGAAAACCTTGTGAGGTGAGTTGGGCACAACAACATTTGGGTGGTGGCATGGAAAGTTCTCGATGTGAACCATGATAATTTCAAATCTTGGTGGTGGCTCTAGGAGGCTGTGAGGATGGATTTTGTGGTTATTGAGTAGCGGTGTGGGAATGGGTGTTGGTGAAGTAGGATCCTCATCGGGAAGGTCATCATTGTCAAAGTTGGCTTCTAGGGGACACAACTAGATAAGGACGGTTTTCAAGGCCTTACATTTTTCCACATCGTGCCCTGGCACATGATGGTATGTGTAAATTTTAGTATCATCAAACCATTTTGGCTTGGGTTTGAGGGGGTCGTAAGGTCTGAGTGGAGGTAATGTGATGACAGAAGTCTCAAAGAGGTTGGTTAAAATTTTGGCATAGGACCCTACTAGTGGATCGCAATGGGAAGTGAATGTGGGTTTGGGTGTAGGTGTAGTTCATTGTTGAGGAATGGTCTTTAGAAGAGGAGGAGTGGGTTGAGCTATGGATTTGGGTGTTGGCATGGTTTTGGGTGTTGGTCATGTTTGTTTAGGTAGGGGTATATCAAATGGATGGGTAGGAGGGTGTGTGGTTGTTTTGACTACCTTATTATGGGGTAGTGGATTTTTGTTTTTAGGTGATACCTTCTTGGGTAAAGGTGATATGGGTGTATGAGGTCTAGAAGGAAAAGTGAAGGGGGAAGAGGACAAGTTACCCATGGGAATAACGGAGGTTTGTGAAGGTAGAGGATGTGAGTCGTGCAGGAGGTGTAAGGGACAGAGATTGAAATGTAGTGGGTAGTGAAGTAACAACTAAGGGTATTGGAGGTATGGGTGGTAAAGATGTTACAGGTGCTGGTGTAAGTCATGTTGGGCATGTGGGGAGATTAGAGGTTTGTGAGGAAGGAATGGGTTGTTGTGTTTTTGGTTTATTGGTGGGTAGAGGTTTCTTGACCATGTGGGGAAGCTGAGATCCTATCACAGATGGGACATATGTAGGTGTGATTGGTACAACCAGGGTATGAGTTATATGGGTGTGGTGCTTCTGTTTGGGTGTCGAAGTAGGTGTGGTGTTGTCTTTGGAGGATGTAGCTAAATCCAATTTGATAGGTGGATGAGTAAGGTTGGTAGTCGGGTGACCCCTAAAGTGGTAATAGGTTTAGTCGAGGATGATGTCATAGGTGTGGGTTTGGGTTTAGATATAGACTAGGCTATGGTGTTCGATGTGGTTTGAGATATGACAGCAGTGTCGTAGAAGGAGTTGTGATAGATGTGGTTGTGTTTTGTTTGATTTGGTCGAAATATTTTTGGGTAGGTAGTGGAGGCATCAAAGCAAGTCACCTCTGCATCTCGCATTGAGAAAGGAAACAAAAGGCGTCCCCATAGTAAGGCTCTATCCACATAATCTAAGTGATCGGCCAAACGTGAGAATGACATGTCTGTAGGTGGAGTTGATGAAGACCTAATGGAAATTCCTGTAAAATGTGTCTTAGAGATAGGAAATTGGCTAGTTTCAATTTCAGTGGGTAGGAGAGCCGAAAGTAGGTCTACAGATTTTGGGTAGGCTGATGGAGAATGCTCACCAAGAAGCAAAGGTATCTCAACTAATTCTATGATAGGTGGAGGAGATGATGGGATCTCCTCTATAGGTGGAGGAGATGATGGGTGCTCCTCTGTGGATGGAGGAGGTAATGGGTGCTCCTCTATGGGTGGAGGAGGTACTATGGGTAAAGGTTCTCTAAGTCGAGAAGCCAGGGGTGAGATGGTCTTGATGTTAGTGGGGGACTCCTTCGTAGGTGATGAAGGAGATGAAAGATGTTCCTCTATGGCTGAAGGAACATAAGAGGTTGGTTATGATGTGGAAGGAGGATTTTGGGATAGGATTTCCTCTATGGAAGGAATGTGAGGTAATTAGGCGGCAACAAGTATGTCATTAAAGATAGCGTGGACCTCAAAGGTATGGGTATCATGAGTTGAGGTCTCACCTGTTTGATTAGATGAAGGGGCATGGTTGGGAAATGGTTTCTTGAAGATGAGTAGGTTTTGTTTGGTAGGTGTGTTAGGATTATCCATGGTTAACTCACCTTTCTTGAGCATTTATTGGATAATATTTTTGAAAGTGATGTAATTTCCATCACTATGACCCTTTACTAGATGATAGTTACAGAAGTCATGTTCTTTATACCATGCGGGCATGGGGCAAGTAGGGTCAAAACTAGTGTGTGGTTTTATGGATGGAAGGGTAATGGCCTTGGCTTTGATAAGATTTTCTAAGATAGAAGAGTAAGGCTCCCAATTAGGGTGTATTTCATTGCTCTCAAATGCAATTGAAAATTTTAGACGGGTGAGAGATTAGATGAGGGGTAGCCTAATTTGATGGATGAGTGGCTGCTAGCCTTGAGTACCACTACGTTAGCGTTACCCTTCGCTTTTGAATAATTGGTTTATGGTTTGGAATAAGAAGAGGTATCATTCGACTTGAATGCAAAATTCTCATTTCATAATTGGATTTTCTTCTGCAGCTTTGCCCAAATCTCTAACTTTCGTACCATAGTGAATGCTTCATCGAATGTTCAGAAGGTTTGGACCTACAAGGTTAGTGAGATATTTCTAGCACAATCCCGTGTGAAGAGCTCAATGAGTTCATTTGGGCGGTTGGAAGGTGATTTGGTTGATCAAGCTATGCTAGCGAGTGAAAAAATATGTGATAGATTCGTCCTCATATTGATGCGTGCAGTATAGGTAGGTCATGGTAACCTTCTTGACTATATTGATAGAAAAATGATCCAAGAAGGCTTGGGCTACCTGATTGAATGAGAATATAAAGTGTCTAGGTAACCCACTATACCAATCTAATGCAGGTCTGGTCAAAGACATGGGAAAGGTTCTCAAGAGCAAGGCATCATCATGAGTGATCGATAACACCCATGTTCGATAGATCGCAAATGTTGTTGTGGGTCTTCTTTTCTATTGAAACGATTGAATTTAGGCATTTCCCAATGCACGGGGTATGGGCGGATATGAATGGATGGGTGGATGGGTTTGTTGCAAATCTCATCGTAGGTGAGAGTGTTGTGGGAGCCGAAACCGATGCCTCTAATGTCTTCATCTTGTCCAACATCAATTTGATTAGGTCGTTCGTAGGTTGTGATGATTGGGTGCCTCTTGTAGCATGAGAGGGTTGGTTTTGGGCATATAATGAGGGTGGCACTCTAGTGTATGGTGTTGCCATGTAGGTTGATTGGGAAGAAGGTAGTGAAATAGGAGGTACATACCTTGAGTGAATAATGGATGAAACGAGAGGTGGTAGATAGTATGTATATAGAGGTGGAAGAGTCATGCTAACCCTAGTGGCAATGGGGGCTAATGATTATGGAATGGAAAGGACCACGTTCTGAAAAGGGGTAGGGGTCACCGACACGGGAGGTGGTAGTGTAGCTATGGGTATGTGTGAGACATTAGGGGTGGATGAGGTTGCATTTTGGGTAGTTTTGAGGGTATGGTGGATGTGGCGGGGGTAACGGAGGTGGCATACGTGGCATTTATAGTGGGTATAGGACCTAGCTATAAAACGACCTGGGGTAAGATATATGTGGTAGCACAGATCTAGATGGGGCTGATGCAAGAGTGGGAGTGAGATTCGGGGGATAGATAATGGCATACCATATATCAACTAACCCGAGGCATCTCGAGTGGATGAGCACGGGAAAGGTAAAACCGCAAGGTGGTAGGGCTTTGGTCAAGGTGTTGTGTGAAATCCTCATCTCCAAAGAGTGAGCGATAGTGATAGGTTGGATGGGATCCATGGCTGGTGATAAAATGGAAGGTGGTGAAGGACTAGGTGGGAGTGGTTGACAACTAGCATTAAACACAAGTGCATTTGCTTGTCTTTGAGTCAAGACCATGTGAACCAAGTATTGATCGTAGAGTGCTTCTCTGTAAATGACAAAAAAATAAGTAGGAACAGGTGAATCTAATGGTAAAAGTGGATTAGGTACCAATGGTTGTTGGAAAGTGAAATAGGATAACCGATGCTGGTTAAGGAAAACCGATGCTCAGAGTAACCACTGCCGATCACTTGTAGAAAATGGTCAATGAATGAAAAACCGGGGAGAAGGTAAAATCGATAGGTATACCAAATCATGGTGTTTTACAATGTCAATGGGAATGATGGCGTAAAAGGGACGTGAAAAGTGGAAGAAAATGAATAAAATTTCCTTTTGGGTAGGTTAACAAAAGGACCTGGAACCAATGTCATTGGGTATAACCGAGGATGGTTAGAGGGTAACCAACGATGGTTACTTGTGAAATTTAAACAGTGATAAGAGAAAAGTGGTTGTGTATTAAAATCGATGTAGAATCGGACCCGAATTTTAGGAATGATGATGATATGGCCCAGAGCACACTCGGGTGAACTGGAATACACCAAATTGTGATGAGGAGTGTGTAAGGATGAACAAGAAAAATGAAGAACATGATCTCTCACCTTAAAACGCAAGACAAACAGAAACACTAAGAAAAATGTGATCCTAGGAGTGCCTTTTCTATTATGTTTGTTTATCTTATGCTATTTAAGGACTAACACATGAATTGTGAAATAGAATTTTTTGGTGAGGATGGCTTCCTACAAAGGAGGTCTAAAAATTGAGGTTTTAGGTGTCCTTATGGTGGGGATAGGCCTCATTCTCAAGTATGGCTCGACAGAGAAATAAGTTGGGTGACCACCGTGCCATGATTGTGTGATCACCTACATATTCTCCTAGGTAAGATGTTGTTTAAGAATGTGTGTATTTTCAATTTTTGTGAGGTTTGGTAAGACTTAGAGAGAGAGAAAGAGAAAGAAAGTGCTTTCTATGGTTCATTTGTCAACCATCAGCTAGTCATGACCTCCAGCGTATAGGTTGTCTGTAATTAATGTGAGATAATGCGATAAATCAGAATGTAATGCACTTATTTTTAAGCCCAAATCGAAGTGTGAAGTTGGATGACACAAAAAGATGAAGAGGAAGAGGGATGCTCTTTCACTAAAATGTAGAAAACATGAAGAAATGGTTCTTTTTAATTACACCAAAAGAAAGGTTTCCTTTAGAGAAAAATAGAAAGAAAAGGTGGGTTACCAAGGAAGAAAATTAATGTGTATGCTTTTAGAAGGGAAACAAACACACAAATTTTCCTTGGAATTAATGAAATGAAAGGAACCTCGATGGGTCTCACCTAGTGCCAAAATGTTTCACCATTTTCTAGATTGTTTCTTTGAATTATTGATTTAAAACAAATATGGTAACGGCAGTGTAGGAGGAATACCTGCTCAAATGCTGTTAATGGGTTGTTGCACGTACATAAATTTTAAATCAACAAATGATTGTGAGAGCTTAGTTTTGGCTAGGAGGAACTACCTGTAATATAAAGCAAGACCACTAGAAAAAGTTAAACAATATATGCAAGAACTACCTAGCATATGCTAGATTTGGCAAGTGTGATACTTCATAGATGGTTGTCGACCCACTATTTTAAACAATTTAATGTGGTAAATAAGGTAAATCCTATTGTAATTTGAAATGATTCAGGTATCTCACTTAAAACACAATAAGAAAGATCTAATCTAATAGGCTAGGTTAGAGTAGGATCCAAAGGTCAAGTGACTAGTTCTTGGTCTCTACGAGATCTCGACAGAGGTCTTGTGCATATCACAGTGAATGAGGGTGATGTGGAATCGTGTGGATAGGTCATTGTTCTGGGTTGTATAGGCAAATACAGTAACCGATGTTGGTTAAGGGTGACCAGTAGCGGTTGGGTGTAACCAGTGCCAGTTACTATGGAGTTTTGGGAATGCCACGAATGAGATTTAGGTCTCCTTTGTGATTGTACAATGGACTTTTGTTGGTCGGGATGAGGTATTGGATGATTTAGGTAGGATTTGGTGGGGTTTTAATGGGTATATGGAGGGGTGAGTGTTGGGGGAGGTCAATGGGTGGATAGGTAAAAAAAATATGATGATATAATGATGAAATGGAATAAACCAGAGAAGTATAACATCTACTTACTTGGATTTTGGTCCTGGATGCCTATGAGTGAAGGATAGAGGTGTTGATGAGAGGTTTTGAAGGCTGCAGGTGATCACCAACTGAAGGAAAGCTTCTGCATGGGCTGCATGTATATTCCTCTTTTCTTGGTTAGATCATATCATTGATGGGATGGTTGTGTAGGAAAAGATGCTTGATTTCCTTCCTTGCATTTGTGTTCTCACCGGAATTCACTCTCAGAAGATGCGATATCTCTCCTGAATGTGCTAATGTTCACTAACTTTTCCAATATTTTTCAACCTTCGCCAACCTTGAGAATAAGGTTGTTTTGGGGTTAAAAGGGTAACTGATAATGGTTCCAAGCTTAACCTACAATGGTTAGGGGTAACTGGCGTCGGTCAAGGAAAGATTTCCTAGGTTTACTAAATTAGGAGATCCTCTTGATTTCCTCGTATCTCATGTCGTTAACCCATGGATTATATTAGGAGCTTCTTGTAATCATGTGGGAATGTGGTTAGAGTGAATGTAGGCATTGATTTTGGGGTTTAGGTAATTCTTAGTTAGTTATGGCAACTTACTAAGAATAGGTTTATAGGTTGAGTTAGCTTACGAGATGTCTAAGTGAAGTGTATGTGTGGATATTATTTAAATTAAGATACTTAAATAATAAATATGGTGAGGATAATGAATTAATTTAATTAAATTAATATCGGTGGGGTGAAGGGGGCCATGGCTAGGTGAATGTGATGAAGGGTGCTTATTTGTCGAGGGATCAAAGGGGAGTCGACCTAATTTTAGTGTCTACAAAAATGATGAAAATAACAGAGGGTTAAATCTGAACAATCTTCCCAACTTAGACCCATATAGGGAAAGAAGTGAGTAGTATGAAGGAGTAATCGATTCCATTTTCACGAAGAACATTTCCTAAGATCGAAAGAATTGAAACTGGGTTTAATGGCCCAAGATCGAAGAAATAGGCTAACATAGTACATCAAAACAATGTTGATAGAACTATCAAGAAGTTCAAATTGACAACCATAACCAAAATACAATAAACCATACTTGAGGGATTTTCCCTCTTAGCACCAGATGTCATACCTTCAAAGGTTACCAAATTACCCAATAGAGTATAAAACTGAATAACATTTCCTTATGGGATTCCAAAATCAGGCTTCGAGAAAACAACTAAAAAATTCCAAAGAAAAGTAGAAGTATACATTAGCAAGCTTTAAATAATATAACCGAAAGACTTAACAAGTCCATGAAATGTTAAACCACTTGCCAAGTAAAATCCCAACCATTATCTTTCCTAAATAATCACTGGATCAGAAGTCTGCAACCAAAATAATACAACAAACCTAGATTTACAATTATAGTCAGCGATAAGAAAACAAACACATTCACAAATTTTGAGATTCTTTCATTCCTCAAAAGAATATGTTTAAGAAGACATCACAGAGTTTTTATCTTCCTTGAAGAATCATAAATATTCCATCAACAGTCAAGGTTTTCAGAATAGTTAAATAACCGTAGTTTCCCAATAGAGAGGAAACAAGTTCATTCTAAAACAAGCTTCAAGATTAAAGAAAACCAAGCTACCTATAGATTTAAATAGTTCAAACAAGATCACACACATTTTTGACGTGGTCTCAAGCCCATGAAAAAATATTACTGCATAACCCAGCTACCAAACCAAGAAAATCGAAAACCCATATCACTCTTTCCATCATTCAAACAAATAAAAAAAGCATCCCAATAAACAACATAAAACCTCAAGTAGAGTAATTTTATCAACAAAAAAATCAGTCTATTCCAAAGAGTAGAGTTGTTCTTATGAAACACATAAATAAAATCAAGAATCTTAATGGATAGAGCCTATCATGCTTGATAGTGCTTTGTCTTCACCGATTCACAGAAGTATCCAAGAAGATCCTCAATCCTCTTTTCAAAATGAAAAAACCACAAAAAAACTTCCTTTATCTCCTCCTTATAGTATCACAGTGCCAACTCTTTCTTCCATGCCATGCAAGGGAGAAAAAATCATGCATTGACACATTACATGCAAAAATCAAACTAGAGGTTCAAAAATAAAAAAACCTCATGTAGAGCTCCAAAACCAAATGAATTGAAAAAACCAACCCTCTACCTTTTCCCAAGTAGGTTTCACAAATTTCCAAAAATTAAATGTAGAGTAGAACTGTCAGTCCTTTCTTCTTTCCCACCACCACCATCTCCAAATTTGGAGTGGACTTAATTCAAACAAAACATGCCTCATAAAACTTTGGCAAAAATTCCAACTCATCATCATAATTTTTAACTGCCTTTACCAAATTTAGCCACAGTAGAGATAAGGCTTAATAAATTGCCTTAAATTCCTTAAATTCATTGCCTCCCACTTGCCTCTTTCTCCATTTCATTTCATAGGCCCCTTTGGTTAGCCATTCCCTTAGTTAGGTTAGACACTAATTTAGGAAATCAACATAGGTCCATAGGTAGGTTCATATTTTTAGTCTAGGTCCCTCCTAATTCTTTTTCATCCTAATTAATAAAAGGACATATTAACTTAGGTTAGGTTTAACCCTTAGGATAGAGTTACTAGTTTTAGAACATAGTTATATTAGGTTCCTTGATCATAGTAAGTATTGCATTCTACTAATGAAAGAAGAACCAGACTAATCATCAAAATTCAAATATGAAGCAGGGTCCATGGAGAGGAGCGTACATAACCTTTACACATTCCAGGTCCAGAACTCCTCCATCTATCCAAATTGGACATCATGACAACAAGACATGAAAATTAGAAGCATACCTTGGATAAATGGAATTGATCCAAGGTAATGTTGTTTGAATCCTCTTATATTATGAAAACTGAAACTCAAATTCATAATCCCTAGCAGTGAATTTATTCCGCATAAAAGAGATGGATTTCTTCATTTTCGATTAAGAAAAAACGTAGAAGAATGTACCTATTCTGACGGATAACTTATTATCTTCTTCAAACATTATTTTTTAAGTCATAATAGTACACCATCTTAAGAAAAATCACCTATCAACGCTTTGAACCTTCTATAGAAAAATTCATCATAGGTACCAATCATGTTAGAGGCATTACATGACCTAGATGACATGAGTATGGGAGGAGACAACAAGAACCATTTAACTGAATTAAATGTCTCATTACACTCTTTCGTCCAATCAATGAAACAATCATTTTTCAATAAATTTTTGATTGGGTGAATAAAAAAGGTTAGATTAGGGATAAACCTTTGGATTTCACCGAATTTTCCAAGAACGATATGATGCCGACTCGTCCCGACAAAGGAGTCATTTCCAGGTGCAACTCAAATTTGGTTGGGTCTACATCAATCCCTCATGAAGATATGATGTATCCCAAAATATTGCCTCTCGTTACATTGAATACGTATTTTTCTAGATTCAACGTGACACCGTATTCAATTAAGTGAGAGGGAATTATACTGAAGCAAATTTGGTTAATCGTAGTGTTTTCTAGCCTTGGACTAGAAGGTCATCCACGTAGGATTCCACAATATTATGGATAAGATCATGGAATATATAAGTCATCACCCATTAGTATGTGGCACCAACGTTCTTAAGTCCGAATGACATGACAACATAACAATATGTTCCCTAAGGAGTGATGAATATAGTTTTGGCCTAATCCTCCTTAGATATTTTGATGTGGTTATACCTAAAAACCCATCCATGAGAGACAATGGCTCATAACCAATTGTTGCATTGACAATAACATCAATGGATGGTAATGGAAAATCATCTTTGGGACAATCCTTATTGATATCATGAAATTATATGCAAATGCATATTTCTCCATTCTTCTTGAGAACGGGGATGATATTAGACACCCATTGTGAATAGTCGACTGGCTTGATGAACCCTACTTGTAGGAGTTTCATCACTTCTTATTTTACCATGACGGACACCTTTGGCTTCAAGGGCCTCAACTTTTGTTTTATTGGATTAGCATCTATGTAACACCTTGGACAAAATGCTATATTTCTCTTTGCATTACAAGCATTGGTATGTAATTTTTGAAATGAGGTGTGTTTCCTTGATTGTTGAAAATCATGCTTGTTATGGGTAAATTATTTCTTCTCTTGATTCTTTAAAATGGAATGATATGGCTTGCAAGAATCCATTTTCACTTCTTATAGGTAAGTTGTAATTTGATTTTGAGATTTGCAAACTTATCTCTTTTGATTGACTCATCCTTGGATCAATTTCAGTGATCTAAGGAATGTTTTAAATCTTCTTAACAGACTGAATGGTAAATTGAAATTCAATATTTTGAGAGGCATAGTGGATTGAAATTTTATATTTTACAAATTCTATGGTCTTGTGTGAAAGTGTCTTCAGTAGGTTGTATGTTGTGCTTGGGTCTTTGGGATTGATCTCTACAAGACATTATTGGCGTAAACAAAAATAGTCTGCTTTATGACTATGAAGGGGATCAGGATCATAAAACTAAAGGACTATGCTAACGGTATCCTAAACTAGGTAAGAGAACCTACTTCCTATCTACGTCTACTTAATTGGGGTTATAATCTAACCTAAGATCTAGTGCATAAGAATAAGGGACATATTACTATAGTATCGCTTAGACTATATTAAACTAATGGTCATGAATTTAATCTAACCTAAGCTGGAAACTACCTATGGCAATGTTTTAAGACCTAAGGTGATTTATTGTTAGAATAACCTAAGTCTTGAGAAATATAGCCTAAACTATTAAAAAGGAACTTAAGGGTCGCATGGGACTAAGGCTACGATTCTAACGACATTCAAGTGATTTGATTTGGGTTTAATGCATGGAGGTACTACCAGTTTTCCAAAGGCTAGTTAACTCTGTGGAGGATTACGTGGAGGCTTCACTAAATATGGAATTACATGTGAAACTAAAAATGGCATTCGCTAGTTTTGGGAGGCGTGGCAAGGAGAGATAAGCGAGCGGGTGGGAGTTATGGCATTAATGGATCTTAGTTTTTGTGTGCAAACCATCTTGGAAACAAGGGAGGTAGATTTGTGGAGGTTTTTGGTTTTGCATGCCTCGCAAATTTTCTCTGCATGGAGCTATCTAGTTCTTTGAACCAACAGTTCGACTTCTTCTTCTTCTTGGATATTTTTGGTTTCTCTTGTCTATTTTTTATCAAGGGAATGTATATGAAGCATTGGAAGAAAAGTTGTTTAGTTGTTGATCTTTCGTGGAGAAGAAAAAGAGTGGGAATCTCGGTTGGAAGTCTCCTTCAAATTGGCAGAGGCACTATTAGGAATGATAGGCTCTACCCATTAATATTTCTTGCTTTCTTCTAAATGAATCATTAAAACAACTCTTCTCACATGACATTATTGTTTGTTTGATTTGTCTGGTTATTTACTTTCATGTTTTTATGAATCTCTGTGGTTTTTGGAATGCAAATCCATTGCTGGTAATGATAGTTTTTGGGAAAATTTCTCTATGCTAGTTTAATGGTGGCATGCATGTGAACTTGTATTGGGAGCTCTATATTTCATTTTGAAACTTGTTTGCAAGGCTGGTGTTGTTTTGAACTGGCATTAGTTGCTTTGTGTGGTCTTGAACCTTTATGGGAGTCTTAGGTTTCGTTCTAAACTATTATTTGGAGCCTTTGTTTTGTCAAACTTATATGGGAGCTTCATGTTATGTTATGAGCTTGTATTTGAGCTTCGTGTTTGATCTGAGCCTGTATTAGAGCCTTATGAAGTTCGAACTTTTTTTGAAGCTCATGTTTGACACTATACTAGTATTCCATTCTTGTGTGTTTTGAACTTGTGTTGAAATCGACGTGTTTGATTCTATACTTGTATTATGAGCTAGAGTTTTGTTGGTATTAAGGATTTGAAAATCTTTAAACTCATTTATGGACTATCTGCTCGAAAGGGTCTTGAGAGATTTGTTTTGTTTTGAAGTAGACCTAGTAATCTCTTTTGAGATCTTCTCCTTGTAGCTTCTTGTTGGAATGATTGTGGTACTTCTATTTTTTGAAACTGTACCACCTTCTTTGAACTTGATAGGGCATGTGAATACAAAGTATATCCTTTCCTTCTCTACCTTGAGTGAACCCACGTCTTGTTGAAGGCTTGACCATTTTGTTGAGGGATTATTAGATTGTAACTATACCTTGTTGTGGGTTTGGTTTGATTTAGAGTTCTTTGGAATGGTCGTTAATAGTTTAAGAGGTTTATGGAAATATAGTATGCATTTTCCTTCTTGTGAACAATGTTGAAATGAATACCTTCCTATCGCAATATTTTTAGATGGAACTCGAGAGTCTTGTGGTGATTCTGTTTCAGTCTAGTTGGAAGTAAGATTGGAACATCTCTCGACTTAAACGGCGTTGGGGTTTCTTACTCTCTTCAGATCTTCTTAATTGATTTCTTGGGTTTTATTAGAAAGTTGAATTTAAAACCTAGTATATTGAATTTTGTATGGAAGGATACATTATCTCTGTTCAGAATGCTTTGTATTATTGTTCTTATTTGGGATTGTGAACTATTTACTCTGTTGCATTAAGTTGTTGAAGCCTTATAATGGGATTTCAGTCTTTTGAGTTTGTGAGTTGTATTTAACCTTTTATATCTTACAACAATTGTGGATTTCTATTCCTTGTTGGATTCATTGAACGAATCTCTGGGTTTTAAAAAGAGAAATGAATATGTTCTCTTGGGGATAGTATACTATTTTAGGGGTTATACTGTGTACTTCATTCTGAGAATTGAATTTGAACTTGTGCTTGATGAATGGAAACAGGTAAACTAGTTCATTAGATTTGTAATGGAAAAATAGAAGTGTGATTTCATTAACTGTGCATTCGGTTTTGTGTTGTCTTTTGGGAACTAGTTAAATAATTTCTAAATTAAAATAGAAATGGGAATTCATTTCATAGTATAAATGAAATGAATTATGGATTGGACCTTTTCCAATGGAGATCCCTTCTTACTGTTAATTGGACAAGTTCATTTGATTGAACTTCTCTGTATTCGATTCTCCTCTGAGATGGAAATTTCTTATGGAATGTTTAGTCTACTTTGCTTAAGTCATTTGTTGTAATGTTTTGTAAAGGTATTAACTGAGTCGATAGGTTGGAAAGAAAATAATATCATGCTTAGACCAATTGTTTTGCTTGATTGATTCATACTCCATTTGGATTGATATTGGAAGGTTGTCTCTTTTTGCACTCTATTTTATTATGAACCCTTCTTGGATGGACTAGATAAGAGATTAACTCTGTGTGAGTCTAGCTTGGGTTGTGGAACATTTGGTTTCAGATATTTGAATTATATCTTCTAACATGTGGAAGTTAGTTTAGACTTGCAGGAGGACTGTTTGACTCTCTACCCCTACTTGGATTGATTTGGGATTCTTGTTAGATGTTTTCCTTTAATGTTGAATCCTTATATTGTTATCTTTGAATTGAGGCAGATTCATGTGTTCTAAACCTGTATTTGTCTTTCAGATGATTAGAGTATGGGGAATAAGTAGGTATTGATTCTTCTTCTTTTGCTATATGGAAAGATGAAGCATCCTAATATGAGCTATGTTGTAATTAACTTCTTTTGTTGCTTAGTAAAGATAAATGTGTATTTCTATTCTTATAGAACTATGAAAAAATTGGATGACAAGACCTATTGATTATTTTAAAGTAATTGATAGGATTAATTAAACCTTGTGATATAATTTAGATGTTGTAGATTATATTAAGTTCTTTTCTTAAAAGTAAATTCAAACTCTTTTATTTTACTTATTTTCTATATGTTATTACTTATGATTATTTGTATGATATATTAATTGTTTCATTAAAGCATAGTTGTTTTAATGGAATAATTAGTGGAATTCACTTTACTTTAATGCTTAGTTCTTATCATGCTCAGTTCATTGAATCGATCTGTGTTAGCAATTTTTACAGATGGACATCATACGTGATAAAATAAGATAGAAACTTTTATGATGCATTGGCTTATTTAATTCTGGATCTTATGTAAAGAGTTTTAAATCATTCTTGAGTTTTATTGGAAAAGAAAAGTGATCTTCTTTTAAGATCTTAATTATGATTGACATGCAAAATCTATGAATTACATAGTCTTGTAAATGTATATTTAACATCATGAATTAAAAGGTTTTGTGTTGGACTCCAATTTGTGATGTGAATTCTTTTGTACTTGTATGACAAAAATAATAGTGATATCTTTGTGGTATTCTTTATATCATTTGTATACTATTGTTGTTATAAGATAATGAGTTGGATTAAGGAGATAGTATAATCTCCCTTATATTAATGAACTTGTTAAATTGCAAAAGATGTCATTCTCTAACTACACAACTATAGTTTAATAATGAAATATGCTTTGGACATACAATTAAACTATATAAGTAATGAATGATAAAAAGGTTATGTTAAACCTAACATCTAACCATGTAGAGGAAGACTCTTCCTCTCTCTCATGGAATGAAAATAAAAGGAATAATGGTTATGATCTTTAAGCTAAATCTAGGTGGATGATACACTTGATCTGGGTATCTAGGTTACATTAAGAATTAAATATTTTATGTTTGTTGTCTTGTTTTTGGGATAACTACTTGTTATGCCACATTAACAAATAACAATGTAAACATGAATTAATGAAGTTATCCATATCTAATCAGGATAATGTTGGATAAAGAACTAAAGGAATGTTGGAATTAGGGTTAGGAAAGGTTGTTGTAATCTGAATCTTAATCCAATTTAATTATGATTAATGACCACTGAGGGGGTATGTACATCTTGATGAATCAGTTCTAATGGATGTTAGCACATGCCAACTGTAGGACTGTACCCTCGAAAAGTCCATGGAATTCTCAAGGATACAATGTTGTAGTTGACATGTGGCAACACCCTTCCGTATTTGTTCATCTATATATACACACATTTGGACTTGAACTTAGTTTCTCTCTAGGTCAAGTTAGTAGCATGTTTAGGATAGGTAGTAGCTTTCAATGACTCAGGGTACCTTGGCACATCCAGGTTACTTAAGTCAATCAAGTATGCCCATATACCCTAATTCATCATGAGTGTCTTCCTATAATAAATTATGTTGCTAACCTAGGCTAGGGTCAAACCTTGGGCAAGTGGACTGATGGTAGTCAGTAAGACCATTCTAGATAATAGAAGAGTGAGGTGAAGGACATATTCCAAAATGACAAGTATGTTGTCTAGGAATAGTAACATGAACAATATGTTGAAAATATTTGGCCAAAGTATCACAAGTGCTTTGGTTACATTTTCCTATGTCACCTAGTTTAAAACAATGTGATGTCGATGAATATTGGTAACAAATATTCGAGATAGGTTCTTTAAACAGATCACTCGGTACTGGAATAGGGTAGAGAACCAAGTATACGTAGTATACATAAAGTATTCTATACTTTGAGTTAACATGAGAGATCAATTAGTAATCGAGTCATGGAATGAGAGATCGGTAGTATACTTAGAGTCATTCACAATGCATATGGTTATCTGTTATGAGATTTATTGGTATGGAATGTGTGTTCTAAATGATATTTTATTTAGAACAGAGAACAATATGTTTAAAAAAATCCCTTATTTCTAAAGTCTTAAAATAGGAATTTTACATCTTGGTATCGAGCAGAAGGTTACTGACTTTTGGACCTATTGTGTCCATAATTTGATGAAACTTAAATTTTCTTGTTATGAAAATGGTTAGAACAAGAGGAAATGTTGCAAATAATCCTCCACCGAAGAAGGAGCACTAACTACCCAAAAATTGATGATATCCTTGTTGCCGTATTGGACACAAGAGATCGTTTAGTTGTACTGAAAAACAAGTAATGGTCAATGAGGAGGAAGAAGATGTTGGTAACAATAATCAGCCACTTCCTAAGGACAACACCAAATTAGGTGTTGATAATAAAAATGTGAACATACCCGATCATCCTAAGAACAAAAGGCTAGGTGACAACTGAACTCACTAATGATATAAAAGGATAAGTCCAACCAAATTTGATGGCACCACATTAGGAGATGGAGTTGAGAATTGGCTCAAATAAAGGGAGAAATACTTTACAATAAGGAATTTCTCATAAGAAACAAAGGTGATATGGGGAGCATATCAGATTTCTCATGATACATCTTCATGGTGGGACAGCCGTAAGGCTGAGTTAAACATTGATGAAACCAATATCACACGAGATCAATTTAAAGGTTACTTTAGGAAACATTGGTGTCGTAACTTTACTATGATCAAAAATGAGTGAATTACAAAACTTAGCTCAAGGAAGGCTAATCAGTAACTAAGTAATTGGAGTGGTTTACTAACTCCTTAAGTATTTACCTCGATACCCAACCGAAGAGAAGTTTAGGATATGAAAATTCATCATGGGATTGAATCTCATTATAGGAGGAGAGGTGGATGTTCACAGCCCAACCATGATGGAAGGGGTTGTTGAAAAGGCCATAAGGTAGGAACATAAATTGAAGGCAATTTCTACTCATAAGGAGGAAGTAAGGAAGAAAATCCCCAACTCCTCTTCATCATCTCTTGCACCTAAGAAAGGACCATGGAAGAAATTCAGAATGAAAATTAAGTTTTCATCTGATACTAATAAGAAAGTAACAACAAATAAGTATGTTGGAAATGCATGGAACAACTTTTTCAAGAACAATAATAATGGACAGAAGTCCTATGGAGGTCAAAATGATAACTCGAAGGCTAGAAATAAATCCAAGCCTAGAAAGGGACTTGTAGGAGGCTATTATAATTGTGGCAATGATCACTATGCAAATAAATTCCCTTTGAAAAAGGATGATCGTAATTAGCAGCACAAGATACACATTGCGGTGGTGACAAGCGGAGTTGATAAATAGGCCATGCCCATAGAGGTTCCGGTAAGTTATTTGGTTTACCTATAACTATTATTTTTGACACTGGAGCTACTGAATGTTTTATTTCTAGTAAATTAGCATCAAAACTAAAAATAAAAGATGGAAACATGGATAAAACATGGATTGTACATTATGGAAAAAATGTTGTTCATACAATTAGTATGTGTCTCTTTAGAGAAGTCCTTTAATTAACTAGCTTTTCCACTGAATTTGATATTTATGTTGCACCTTTGGGGTCTTATGATGTAATCATAGGTGTTAATTGGTTAGCAGAACATAAGGCTAAAGTGGACTATTTTGAAAAACACATTAGTTCTTTAGATGACCTACAAAAAATAACAGAGATTTAGGGTGTGAAACGTGAGATTTCTGTTAGAAAACTGTCAACTATGTAACTTAAAAAGGCCAAAAATAAAGGTTGTACCTTATATGCAGTAAATATTGTAGAAACAAATGAAGAGAATAGTGATGTCTTGGAATGATATCCTCATTACAAAACTTCAAAGTGACGTATTCCCAGAAGAGTTACTAGGTATTCCACCCAAAAGGGAGTTTGACTTCACAATAGAGATCAAGCCTAGAAACGAGCCTATTTCTAAGGCACCATACCAAAGGAATACTATAGAATTAGTAGAGCTTAAGGCTCAATTGCAAGAAATTTTTCTAAAGGTTTGATTAGACCAAGTGTTTCACCTTGGGGAGCACCAATAATTTTTGTGAAAAAGAAAGATGAAACACTTAGATTGTGCATTGATTACAGAATGTTAAACAAAGAAACAATCAAGAATAGATACCCACTCCCTAGGATTGACAATCTATTTGATTAGATGTGTGGAGCATAAGTATATTCTAAGATAGATATTTGATCTAGATGTCATCAATTATAGATTAAGGATGAGGAAATTCATAAAATAGCTTTTAGAACAAGGTATGGACATTATGAATTCACGGTTTTACCTTTTGGATTAACAAATGCACCTACAACATTTAAGAATTTAATGAATAATATATTTCAAGAATACTTGGACAATTTTTTTCTTGTATTCTTGGATGACATTCTCATATATTCTAAAAGTATTGAGGAACACCATGAGCATTTGAAGATAGTTTTGGAAATCTTAAGAAAGAGACAGGTTAAATGGTAAGTTATCTAAATGTTCTTTTTATGACACGTATGCACTATTTGGGACATGTAATAAGTAAGAATGGAATTTTTGTAGATCCTTCTAAAATTTTAGCTATAATCGAAAGTAAATTTGCACTAAAGAATGGACATGAAGTTAGAAGCTTCATGGCGATTGTTTGATACTATAGAAAAATTGTAAAATATTTTTCTAAGGTGGCTGCACCAATACATTCTTTATAGAATAAGGATAAGAAGTTTGTTTGGAGTGAGAAATGTGAAATTTCATTCAAAACTTTGAAGGACCAGTTAACTTCAACACCTATTCTAGTAGTACTAGATCCTAATGGAGACTTTATGGTAGTAACTGATGCATCTGGTGAAGGTCTAAGATGTATTTTGTGACAAAATGATCATGTCATAGCTTACAAAAGTAGAAAACTAAAGTTACATGAGTTGAATTATTCTCCACATGATTTAGAGATTGCTTCCATTGTTCATGCACTACAAGTTTGGAGACATTACCTGTTTGGTAAGCCTTTTGAATTGAAAATCGATCATATTGGGCTGAAGTATATTTTCACTCAACCAAATATAAATGTAAGACAACGAAGATGGTTAGATTTTTGTCTCAATATGATTTTGACATCAATTACATAGAAGGTAAGGAAAAAAATTTGTTGATGCTCTAAGTTGTAGGAAGCACATTTCTGCTCTTATAATATTGAGAACTCTATTTAAGGATGAAGTAAAAAGTGTTATGGAATCGATTCTTACTTTCAAAGCAAGTAAAGACATCATTGGGTAGATCCAAATGATGTAAGGTATAAAGGTTTTCACTTTGATAATGAAGGGATCTTAAGATTTGAAAATAGAGTATACATACCTTTGCTAAATGATTTAAGAAATAAATTATTAGTAGAATTTCACAATTCACCTTTTTTTGGACACCTGGTATTACAAAGATGTTTGCTGATATAAAACAACAATATTTCTGGAAAGGAATGAAAAAGGATGTTATTGATTTTGTGACACATTGCCTTGAATGTCAACGTGTTAAAGCCGAACATATGCACCCAGTCGGTTTATTGTATTCTCATAGCATACCGCAAATGATCAAGTGGAAAGCTATAAGCATGGACTTTGTACAAGGGTTTTCTATGTCAAGAAATAAACATGATGTTATTTTGGTAGTTGTCGATAAACTAACAAAGGTATCACATTTTATTGTTGGTAGTCTGAAGGATGATTCTCCTGTATTGGCTAAAATATTTGTACACGAAATTTTTAGATTACATGGAGTACCTGAATTAATCATATCAGATAGAAATCCTAGAATGATGTCAAGGTTTTGGAAAACGCTTAATGCATCTCTAGGAACTAAACTGAATTTCAGTTCTGCGTATCATCCGGAAATGAATGGACATACTGAAAGAGTTAATCAAGTTTTAGAGGATATGTTACAAATGTATTGTATGAATCAGAAATATAAGTGGGAAGATTACCTTCCACTAGTTCAGTTTGCATATAATAACACATGTCATGCCTCTCTTAAGATGGCACCTTTTGAAGCATTATACGAAAGAAAATGTAGAACCCTTGTTATTTGGGAAAACATTGAGGATAGAGAGGTAATTGGACCTAAAATCCTTACAAAAATGGAACAAGTTAAAATTATTCGTGAGCGCTTGAAAGAAGCAGACATATAGGCAAAAGAGTTATGCTGATTTAAAGTGGGTTGACAGAAATTTGAATTTAGTAATAAAGTCTTTCTTCGGGTTAAATCGAAAAATATCTCAATAAATTTTGGCAAGGTCAAGGTGCAAGTTATCACCTCGTTATGTGGGACCCTTTGAGATAGTTGAAGTAATCAACCCTGTAGCTTACCGTTTAGCATTACCTCCTACTTTGTCATGAATGCATGATGTTTTCCATATTTCTTTTCTTAAGAAATGTATTTCAGATTTATCACGTGTTAAATTGGAATTCCTTATAGGTCCAAGACCTGCATAATCATGGTTAAACCCATATGAGTCTTTGGAAAGTTTCCATTTACATTTAAGGAATCATGAAATAAGTCAATGTAAGGTCAAGTGGGACCACTTTAATGAAGAAAGTGCAACATGGGTAAACTGAAAGTTATGAAAACCACTTTTCCATATTTATTTGATCGGAACTGACTATGATGACTGATAAAAATTGTGATTTTATCTTTCTATGTCAATAAGTCTTCCGAGTTTTAGGCGTGATGACTATTTATTTTTGAATAAACAAGGATGTGAATGTTGATTTCGGAACTTTAAATCCCGATATTGTTGCAAACATATGTTAAGAAAGTGAATAAATTGATTATCATTAATGTAATTATCAAAATGAGATAATCATCAGGATGATGATTCTTTTTAGGAGGGAAGTATGTAACACCTTGGACAAACAGTTATATTTCTCTTTGCATTACAAGCATTGGCATGTGATTTTCTGGAATGAGGTGTGTTTCCTTTATTGTTAAAAATCATGCTTGTTATGGATAAATTATTTCTGCTCTTGGATTCTTTAGAACGGAATGATATGGCTTGCAAGAATCCATTTTCACTTCTTATAGGTAAGTTATAATCTGATTTTGAGAGTTGCAAACTTATCTCTTTTGACTGACTCATCCTTGGATCAATTTCAGTGATCCAAGGAATGTTTTAAATCTTCTTAACAGACTGAATGGTAAATTGACATTCAATAGTTTGAGAGGCATAGTGGACTGAACTTTTGTATTTTACAAATTCTATGGTCTTGTGTGAAAGTGTCTTTAGTAGGTTGTATGTTGTGCTTGGGTCTTTGGGATTGATCTCTGTAGGACATTATTGGTGTAAACAAAATAGTTTGCTTCATGACTATGAAGGGGATCAGGATCCTAAAACTAAAGGACTATCCTAACAATATCCTAAACTAGGTAAGAGCACCTACTTCCTAGCTACATCTACTTAATTGGGGTTATAATCTAAACTAAGCTCTAGTACTAAAAGAATAAGGGACGATTACTATACTAATGCTAGACTATATTAACCTAATGCCCGATACTAATGGTCATGAATTTAATCTAACCTAAGGTGATTTATTGTTAGACTAACCTAAGTCTTGGGAAATCTAGCCTAAACTATTAAAAATTAACCTAAGGGTCATATGGCACTAAGGTGACGGTTCTAACAAAGATTCAAGTGATTTGATTTGGGTTTAATGCATGGAGGTACTGCAAGTTTTGGAAAAGTCTAGTTAACTCGGGTGGAGGCTTACGTGGAGTCTTCACTAAATATGGAATTGCATGTGAAATTAATTATGGAATTCACCAGTTTTGGGAGGTGGTGGCAAGGAGAGATAAGTGGCAGAATTGTGAGTTATGATATTAATGGATATCAGTTTTTGTGTGCAAACCATCTTAGAAACAAGTGAGGCAGATTTGTGGGAGGTTGTTTGGTTTTGCATGCCTCATGAATTTTGCTCTGCATGGATCTATCTTGTTCTTTTAAATAACAGTTCAAATTCTTCTTCTTCTTGGCTATTTTTGGTTTCTCTGGTCTATTTTCAATCAAGGGAATGTATATGAAGCATTGGAAGAAAAGTTGTTTAGTTGTTGATCTTTCATGGAGAAGAAAAAGAGTGGGAAGCTTGGCTAGAAGTCTCCTTCGAATTGGTAGAGGCACTATCAGGCATGATAGGCTCTACCCATTAAGATTTATTGCTTTCTTCTAAATGAATCATTAAAACAACTCTGCTCTCATGAGATAATTGTTTGTTTGATTTGTCTGGTTATTTACTTTCATGTTTTTATGAATCTATGTGGTTTTTGGAATGCAAATCCATTGTTGGTAATGATATTTTTGGGAAAATTTATTTGTGTTAGTTTAATGGTGGCATGCATGCGAAACTTGTATTGGGAGCTCTGTATTTCATTCTGAAACTTGTTTGCAAGGTTAGTGTTGTTCTGAACTAGCATTAGTTTCTTTGTGTGGTCTTGAACCTTTATGGGAGTCTTATGTTTTGTTCTGAACTATTATTTGGAGCTTGTGTTTTGTCGAAACTTGTATGGGAGCTTCGTGTTATGTTATGAGCTTGTATTTGAGCTTCGTGTTTGATCTGAGCATGTATTAGAGCCTTATAAAGTTATGAAATTTTGTTCAAAGCTCATGTTCGACACTGTACTAGTATTCCATTCTTGCATGTTTTGAACTTGTGTTGGAATCGACATGTTTGATTCTATACTTGTATTTTGAGTTGGATTTTTATTGGTATTAAGGATTTGAAAAGCTTTAAACTCATTTATGGACTGTCTGCTTGAAAGGGTCTTGAGAGATTTGTTTTGTTTTGAAGTAGACCTGGTAATCTCTTTTGAGATATTCTCCTTGTAGCTTCTTGTTGGAATGATTTGGTACTTGTCTTTGGAAATTGTACCACCTTCTTTGAACTTGACAGGGCATGTGAATATGAAGTATATCCTTTCCTTCTCTTCCTTGAGCGAACCCGTGTCTTGTTGAAGGCTTGACCATTTTTTTGAGGGATTATTAGACTGTAACTATACCTTGTTGTGGGTTTGGTTTGATTTAGAGTTCTTTGGAATGGTCATTAATAGTTTAAGAGGTTTATGGAAATATAGTATGCATTTTCCTTCTTGTGAACAATGTTGAAATGAATACCTTCTTGTCGCAAGCTTTTTAGATGGAACTTGAGAGTCTTGTGGTGATTTTGTTTTAGTTGAGTTAGAAGTAAGATTGGAACATCTCTTGACTTAAATGTTGTTGGGGTTTCTTACTCTCTTCAGATCTTCTTAATTGATTTCTTGGGTTTTATTAGAAAGTTGAATTTAAAACCTAGTATACTGAATTTTGTATGGAAGGATACATTATCTTTGTTCAGAATGCTTTGTATTATTGTTCTTATTTGGGATCATAAACTATTTACTTTGTTGCATTAATATTTTGAAGCCTTGTAATGGGATTTCATTATTTTGAGTTTGTGAGTTGTATTGAACCTTGTATATCTTACACTGGTTGTGGATTTCTATTCCTTGTTGGATTCATTGAACAAATCTCTGGGTTTTAAAAAGAGAAATGAATATGTTCTCTTGGGGACAGATATATTGTTTTAGGGGTTATACTGTACTTCATTCTGAGAATTGAATTTGAACTTGTGCTTGATGAATGGAAATAGGTAAACTAGTTTGTTAGATTTGTAATGGAAAATTAGAAGTGTGCTTTCTTTAACTGTGCATTCGGTTTTGTGTTCTCTTTTGGGAACTAGTTAAAGAATTTCTAAGTTGAAATAGAAATGGGAATTCATTTCATAGTATAAATGAAATGAATTATGGATTGGACCTTTTCCAATGGAGATCCCTTCTTACTGTTAATTGACGAGTTCATTTGATTGAACTTCTCTGTATTTGATTCTCCTCTGAGATGGAAATTTCTTGTGGAATGTTTAGTCTACTTTGCTTAAGTCATTTGTTGTAATGTTTTGTAAAGAGATTAGCTGAGTTGGTAGGTTGGAAAGAAAATAATATCATGCTTAGACCAATTGTTTTTCTTGATTGAGTCATACTCCATTTGGATTGATATTGGAAGGTTGTCTCTTTTTGCACTCTATTTTATTATGAACCCTTCTTGGATGGACTGGATAAGAGATTAACTCTGTGTGAGTCTAGCTTGGGTTGTGGAACATTTGGTTTCAGATCTTTGAATTATATCTTCTAACATGTGGAGGTTAGTTTAGACTTGACAGGAGGACTGTTTGACTCTCTACCCCTACTTGGATTGATTTGAGATTCTTGTTAGATGTTTTTCATTTAATATTGAATCCTTATATTGTTACCTTTGAACTGAGGCAGATTCAAGTGTTCTAAACATGTATTTGTCTTTCAAGTGATTAGAGTATGGGGAATAAGTAGGTATTGATTCTTCTTCTTTTGCTATATGGAAAGATGAAGCATCCTAATATGAGCTATGTTGTAATTAACTTCTTTTTCTTCTTGTAAAGATAAATGTGTATTCCTATTATTATAGAACTATGAAACAATTGGATGACAAGACCTAATGATCATTTTAAAGTAATTGATAGGATCAATTAAACCTTGTAATATAATTCGATGTTGCGAGATAAAATTAAGTTCTTTTCTTAAAATTAAATTCTGACTCTTTTATTGTACTTCTTTTCTAGATGTTATTACTTATGATTATTTGTATGATATATTAATTGTTTCAATTAAAGAATTTTTTTAATGGAACAAATAGTGGAATGCACTTTACTTTAATGCTTAGTGCTTATCATGCTCAGTTCATTGAAATCGACTATGCTAGCAATTTTTTCAAATGAACATCATAAGTGATAAAAAATGATAGAAACCTTTGTGATGCATTGGCTTATTTAATTTTGGATCTTATGTAAAGAGTTTTGAATCATTCTCGATTTTTATTGGAAAATAAAAGTGATGTTCTTTTAAGATCTTAATTTTGATTGACATGTAGAATGTATGAATTACATAGTCTTGTAAATGTATATTTAACATCATGAATTAAAAGGTTTTGTGTTGGACTCCAATTTGTGATGTGAATTATTTTTACTTGTACAATGGAAATAGTAGTGATATATTTGTGGTATTCTTTCTATCTCATTATATACTATTGTTGTTATAAGATGATGAGTTGGATTAAGGAGATATTATAATCTCCCTTATATTAATGAACTTGTTAAATTGCAAAAGATGTCATTCTCTAACTACACAACTATAGTTTAATAATGAAATATGCTTTGGACATACAATTAAACTATATAAGTAACGAACGATAAAAAGGTTATGTTAAACCTAACATCTAACCATGTAGAGGAAGAATCTTCCTCTCTCATGGAATGAAAATAAAAGGAATAGTGGTTATGATCTTTAATCTTTATACTAAGTTTATAAAGTAAACACTAGCTGAATCTAGGTGGATGACACACTTGATTTGGATAGCTAGGTTACATTAAGAATTAAACATTTGATGTTTGTTGTCCTATTTTTGGAATAACTGATTATTATGTCACGTTAACAAATAACAATGCAAACATGAATTAATGAAGTTCTCCATATCTAATCAGGCTAGTGTTGGATAAAGAAATTAATTAATGTTGGAATTAGGGTTAGGCATGGTTGATGTAATCTGAATCTTAATTCAATTTAATTATGATTAATGACCACTAAGGGGGTATGTACATCTTGATGAAATAGTTCTAATGGATGTTGGCACACACACAATGTAGGATGCACTCTCGAGAAGTTCCTAGACTTCTCAAGGATACGGTGTTGCAAATTGCGGTTGACATGTGGCAACATCCTTCCACATTTGTTCATATAGATCTACGCACATCTAGACTTGAACTTAGTTTCTCTCTAGGTCAAGTTAGTAGCATTTTAGGATAGGTAGTAGCTTTCAATGACTCGGGGAACCGTTAGTGTAAATTCACAAAGACCCCTCAAATGAGTTATGGATCTTGCTTTTCTAAGGCAATGCCATTTGGTGTGAATGCACAACATTGAGATTTCCCAAAGTGTGGGACCTTTTCAAATGGGGAAAGCTCTCTAGAGAAGGTTGGTTCCTCTTCCTAAACTACTTGCCATAAGCTATTCCAGTGTAGGCAAGCTAATCTAATCTTAATCTAACTATGCCAAGGAGATAGAGAGAGAAAAGAGGGAAAACAAAGCCTACACTAAAATGGTGATACACCAGAGAAGGAAAATGCTAAACATCTATCAAAACTACCATGGAACAAGAAGAGGTGAGCAATGGAAGGATGGACAAGTGCATCACAAGCCCAATGATAGATTTCACATAGAAAATGTTCCAAAACTCCATGAACACAGCTCCAAACCCACAATAAACATTCAAACATGCACAAATACCAGAAATGAAGAGAGGCAAGAAGAAAACAACCAAAAATGAGCAAGGATGGATAGATGCATCACAAATTACATTTTTGTTGCTCCAAAAGTTCAGCACTCAACATCGTTTTAATGGTAAAATGAAAAATACCATTACAGAGCATGTGAGGAGGTTCTAACTCCATTTTCAACCTCCTGGGAAGAAAAGAAGGGAGGGCAGAGTAGAAAAGATGAACAACCTTTTTACAAATGAGCCAAAACTGGCTTTTATCACGAAGCAGAATGAAGAAAAGTGCAAAAATGTGGGCAAATTTGATTTTACAACTCCAACCACCAAAAAATCCTTCTAATTATCCTACAAAATGATGGGTTCCCATGGAAAAGCCCATACTTCAAAGTACATTGCTCTGTAGATCCCAAAAATGACCCATACTTCATTTAATTTGGTGGTTGGGAACCATTTTTGCGTTCTTTATAAGCCAAGGATGTTTTTCTATTTTTCTCTCGTAAATATGCATCAAAATATAAAATTGAACACTCCATCATGTAGATAATTTTACCAGATTTCCAATGACACCAAGAACATAAAAATAAGATCTCTGGATCAAAAGATATGGCCTTCTGAAGATTTAGGGAAAAATTGGGGCAAAAATGGATTGGTAGGCCGAAACTTTAAAATTTTCCCTTTTTTGAATTTGGGAAAAATTTACCCAAAAATCTCCACACCCCACCACTCTGCTACCATGTGGTACCTCCTCATTTTTCGATGGGATCATGGGCCCAAACCTACCTTTTTCCCCTTTGATTTTCCATTGGGAAAATTTCCCAACTTTCCCCACACTTTGCTATCCTGGTGACACGTGTCACTTCCCGATTGACCGCGGCCATGTGCCTTGAATTTTGCTTTTACGCCACTAACCACTTTGGTAAAATTTGCAATTCTCCCCATGCCCCGACCTCTACTATCGATGGGACATGTGGCAGCCTCCTATTGGTCCGCGCCCCTTACAAATTTCTTTTCCTCCTCCATGGGCTTTCGGGCCAAGATTTTCCTTTGTGCCATTTTGGAAATTTTTTCAACTTACCCCCGCTGGCACGGCCTCCACTGTCAACATGGCACATCCTCATTTGGTGCGGGCCTCAAGCCATTTTTCCTCCTCCATGAGCCCGTGGGAAAAAATTTTCCTTTGCGGCCTCAACTACTTTGGCAAAAAGCCAAAATTGCTTCTCCTTCCGACTCCCACCGCCCTCATGGACATGTGGTGGCCTCTTATTCGTCCGCGGGCCTTCGGGAAAAAAATTCTCCTTTTTCCCCTACCACACCCTTTGGAAAAAAAATTTAACTTACCCCCGCTGACCCGCCATTCCACCCTGTCACGTGGCACATTCCTATTGGTTGTGGGCCTTCCTAGGGAAAATTTTCCTCAAAAACTTCAGCGAGCCATAACTTGTGAAATATAAGGAGTTAGGAGGAAAATTTTACCTTTCTAGAAAGGTGAGGAAAAATCCTATCTAATGGGATTATTTCTAGAATCCTTTTAGTACCAAGCATGCAAAAATACGAAAAGGAGAAGAACGAGGAGTTAGCCAAAAATAAGTATGGGACTTATTTTGGATAACATGTACCTTGGCACATCTGGTTGAATTAAGTCAATCAAGTATGCCCATATACCCTAAGTCATCATGAGTGTCTTCCTATAATAAATTATGTTGCTAACTTGGGCTAGGGTCAAACCTTGGGCAAGTGGACTGATGGTAGTCAATTAAGACCATTCTAGATAACAAAAGAGTGAGGTGAAGGACGTATTCCGGAATGACGAGTATGTCGTCTAGGAATAGTAACATGAACAGTATGTTGAAAATCTTTGGCCAAAGTATCACAAGCTGCTAGTTATGTTTTCCTATGTCACCTAGTTTAAAGCAATGTGATGTTAGATGAATATTAGTTACAAATATTCAAATAGGTTCTTTAAACAAATCACTCAGTACCCGGAATAGGGTAGGAAAACCAAGTATACATAGTATAAATAAAGTATTCTATACTTTAAGTTAACATGAGAGATCATTTTATAACCAAGTCATGGAATGAGAGATCGGTAGTATACGAAGTCTATACAACTACATATGGTTATCTGTTATGAGATTGATTGACATGGAATGGGTGTTCTAAATGATGTTTTATTTAGAATAGAGAACATTATGTTTCAAAAAAAAATCCCCTTGTTTCTAAAGTCTTAAAATGGGAATATTACAAGAATAAGGTTGTGAAATGCAATGTGTGGTGCAACTCATGTCATTTTCTTGTAGCTAAATGCGAAAGATTTTACATGCTCCTTGGGGATTTGGGTTTTTATTTCTACTTCCTATGGACTTAAAGAGTATCCTAGCTTCAATATTTTTGGTTCCTCCTTTGTCTCGATGTTTATATCAATTATTCCCTCAATTAAGGAGGCATTTCCTTCCTCAAACTTAGGTGGGGCTGGAGGTAACTCTAAATCCCCTCTTCTCCTACCTCATAAATTTCAAGATCTTTCCTAGAGGAAGATTCTATCATGGGATTTCCAAAATAGGAAGAAGAATGTGGGATTAGGGAAAGATCAACCTCGTGATGAGAAAGATGTAATTATGCAAAAGTGTTTAGATATCCCAGAGTTGCTTTATCATTGTCAATGTGGTCTGAGATGATAGACTCGTTCTTAGCTTCTATGTATGTCAACATCAAGGTCATCGGTGTTTTATGAACCAAAGGTTCGGTACGAACCAATATCGGGAAGTTTGTATCTTCTAAATCACTACTAGGAGTGAAGTGAGAAGTAGAAGTTACTATAGATTCTATAATAAGTTTTTTTCCCATGGAATTGCTTCAATCGATATGAATTCAAACCCATTTGTTAGATTTAACACTGTTGTTTTGTAGAGTTGTAGATGCTCAACTCTAGTCTCATATACCTCAAATACTTGATTTGTGACCAATTGTGAATCACCTAGCACTCTAATATTACCAACACCCATCCTTTTGGCTACGATGAGACCAAGAAGGAGGGATTCGTATTTATCCCTATTATTTGTACATTCAAAATTTAACTTGAAGGAAAAGGTAGAATCCTTCCCTCAGGAGAGGTAAGGATCACACTCCCCAGTGCCAAAATGAAATCTGGATCCATCAAAATGGAGATTCCAATAGTTACTCAGAAAAATGGATGTTGGATCATTCTTTGTATCTTCTTCCTTTACCTTAGTTACTTCCACCATACAAACTTCATCTACTAGAAGAGAACCGAGTCCCAGGGTATGTCCCATACCCATAGAATCAAATGGAAGGAGAATAGGTAAATAATTTTCCAATAACTTGACAATATTTTTGTGGTTCCTAATGACATTGTCTCTATGATGATGGTTTCATCCTCGGTAGAATTCCTTCAATCAAACCCATAGTTTCTAGCTCCATTGTAGGAACCAAATTTTCTTCTGCCGTTGAGCTTGTAGGTTTGTTTAATTGATGTAGGAATCTCAAACTCAGAATGAACCCCTACCTCTTCTTTAAATTATCTAGATGTATGTCGAAGGGTTTTGGGTCACCCTGCACCATGAAGACCTTCCCTAAATGTAGGAACCTTACTTCCTAAAACAAAGTGGAGGAAATCGTTTTCATGTGGTGAATCAAAGAATGGCCAAGGATCATATTATAGTTGGTTTCCTTATCTATAATGTAAAACTTTGTTATAATTATCTTAGGTCCTAGGGTGAGTGGCAACACTATAGTTCCAATTGATGTATCTTTAAGGTTGTCGTAGCCTCTCAATGTGTGTCACGTTGAGGAGCAATTGGTATCTCCATAACCTAAATTTTGAAGAAAAGAGAAGGGGACTATGTTAACTATTGTCCCATCATCAATCATCACATGTTTTACATAATTTTTGTAAATCCAAACTTGTAAAAACAAAGTCTGGATCACCTCTACAATCTATTTCAATGTCCGTCAACATCTTCCTGATGTTAAATATAAATCTAACGTCTCTTTCAAGCTTCCCTGGAGGATAAACATCAAATTCTATGTGATTTATATGTGCTTCTAGGTGGAGGGGTGACATTAATTAGATGCCCAATACCTAGTGCTTCTAATAAAGTGGCTATGTGAGTAGGGGAATTATTTAACAGATCCAAGAAGGAAATGTGAGAGAAGGTTTTGGTTAGGTCATTGATCAAGTCATAAGATCCTACTAGCTTTCCTAGTGTATCACGAATTTCATCTGATATAGTTGGGTAGATTGGGATAGGATGTGAAGAATAATATTTGGTTCTAGTGGCAGTGTTAATCTAAGGTTTGTTGTCCAACTCTACTAATCCTACAATTTTTGTTTGTTAATGACCATCCAAAGTAGGTGTCACCGATGATTTTGACTAAGTTGAGGATTCATGATCATGAGTTCTTATTGCAATGCATTTTTTTGAACCATTGGGATATATTCTATCATCTTTTGGGCACGTGGGGAGATGATCATTAAAAATAATAAGTGGTGTGTTATGTGGGGATACCGGCCTTGTGGAAGTGTTCGAGTTAGCGTTATTGGGTTTGCCAAAACAATGTTAGCACATAATTACCTTTTATCCTCCGGAAAATTCTCAGAATTTTTTGCAGTCATGCCCAAGAACTCTATAAAAAGTGCAATACAAATAGGGATCTTAATCTTGAGGCCCTTGGTTTGCACCTTATTGTGGTCTAAAATTACAATTATTGTTCAACTATTGATTGTTATAGTTAAAATTTTAGAACCCCTTCCCTTGGTTTTGGAATTGGTTTGATACCCACCGGAGTACACGATTAGGGCCTTGGTTCTACACTTGTCTTTGTTGTTGAGGTTTTTTTGTTGTTCTTGTTGAGGATGGGTAAAATCCACGTTGTTGATTGAGGGCGAGAAATTATTATTTCTTTAATTATTGTTATTATTATTTTTGTTGGTAGTATTTGTATTGGGAGAACTAACAACATTGGGTTTCTTGACTGATCGGTAAAATCGCTCATTTGTAACCCCATGATTATTATTAAGGACCTTTGGTCCTTGATTATTGTTCATGTTGTTTGGAGTAACCAGGGGTTATTTTGGTTAGGAGTGACTAACCTTCCATTTTCTCCATAATTCTTATGACCACTGTCAATGGTTGTTTGATCAATTTGGAGAGAACCCTCTAACACCTCTTCGTAGCTCCTTAGTGGGAACTTTTGAACTTATTCCTTTGTCTCCCTATTGAGGGAGTGGAGGAAAAAATCACAAAGCTCTGTCTAATCCATGTTTGGAGCGCTTGCAGAGGAGTAGAGAACCTGTCGCCACCTTTGAATGAAGTGGGTTACAGACTCATTGTGATCTTGTTTGATATGAAGGAATTATCTGATTCCTGTCCTTAAAAGTTTGTTCATATCAAAATCCTTAATGAATTATGACACGAGTTGCTTGATAGTGTCTTTGGGAAAACCATCACAACAACTATGTCCCACAGAGTAGCTCTCGAATGGATATTACGTAAGCTTTGATGTGAGTGTTAGGATCACCCTCCCTTTGAAATTCAAAAATTTAGAAAGGTTCTTGGGAGCATGACAGTCTAGATGGAAAATTTTAGTGGCTCCTTAAGATATTCGAATAGGTCCCCATTTGCATATATTTCAACCATTGAAGATCCTTATGAGACAGTGGAGGTTACATCGATTTCTGAAATGGCACATTGTAAACATTTTTTGGAGCATATGGAATCCACTTTGTGGCTTTCCATATGGACTTGGGTAAGTGTACATATCCCCCTATGGTGATTTAGATTACACGTGTACGTAAGGGGTTGACTACTTTGACATGGAGTCAAAGTCACAAAGCCAAGGAATGTTGCATTTCTAGCTGGTATGGCATTCAAGAACGTAATTCTGATCGGGTGCATGTTGTAGATATCCATATGTGGCATGAGGGGACACACCCAAGGTGATCTTCCCAATCAAAAAATCTCCAGGGCTTGGAGCACCCATATAAACCGGAGGAGTCTACGTAGTAGGTACTTGTCCATAATTTTATGGATAGTGAGAAACTCTTACTTTCCCTGTATATGAATTTTGAGTATTTTGGGAAAGCTCTAACTCTTTGAATTTGTCTACTAATACCAAGATGACATCACCCATTAATGGGGTGGTGTTTTGTTTTGGTGCTTATTAAAATTTTGGAGGTTGTTGAGGAGTGTGGTATCCTACTATGAATTATTCATTGTTCTGCCACCCCTCATTAGCAATGTTTTCCATTGTTGGAGGGGTAGTGTTATTGTTTTGGAGAAAGACATCAACATGTCCTTGTAACCTATCAAAATCCCAGTTTATATTCTGGAAGCATTGTTCACTCCTAGCGTATCATGCTAAGTAATCCTCATCTAGAGGCAAGAGTTGGTCCGACTGCATGCTAATGGGTTGTCGAGAACAAAACCTGAGGAGATGAACTTGCCTCCCAATGAAAGTCATGTTGTTATAACTTGACTACTTAGGAGGATGTGTCTGTGTGATTTGGTCAAGCTCTTAAATACGTACATACATAGGAACCAACATTGGTTCCTGAAGAAGAGGATTTTGAGCCTGAGTAGTTGAATGGTTATCTGCCCATGTAGAGAGTGAAGGTGATTGTTGTTGTCTACTGTTTGATAGTTATACATATCAAAAATCAAGATGGGTCAACCATACTCATCGTATCCTGACATATTCGGGGTATAAGAATACCCATAGAATAAATTATGGATGAATAAAGTTGAAAAATTTAGAGACTAGTTCTTCACATCGAGTTCACCAATTTGTATGAAATAAAATCAACACGTGACCTTCTTCACTCCCGACTTCCCAAGGTTGTGTCGAGATAGCTGGTGTAGAATGGAAATGATTGTATGTGTGGTGATGATGGATAAGCTAATGAGGAAACCTTATATCTTCGACACGTAATATCGGGATCTACGAGTTTAAGGAAAATAATTCTCTCCTAATTTGAAGTGGTGTGATGGATCGATATGATATAATAGCTTCTCGAAGACTCTAGTCAATATCGAGCTCAGTCGAGGTTCTAACCACTAGTTTTTGAACATGTGGAAAGTGACCTATGGATGCCTTGTATATATTTCAAGATAAGGTCATGGAAGTGCAAATGAGAGGTGTAATGAAACCACAAGGACTATGGGTGATTTCCGGTCTAGTCCGTAAAGTATTATCCGATCGCTCCTATCTTTAATAATGAAAGTTTTGTAATGATATCAGGTGGAAATGGTGATGATCTAAATACTCGATACACATAAACTAAGGTTCATTTTTAGACACATCTAGAAAATTAGAGGTGAAAAATACTTGGTAAATATCCCTAGAACTGGTTTCAATGAAAGGTGAATTCACCAATTTTTTCATAATGGAATTTTTGCCAGTTTTTTTGAGCCAAAAAGACTACAAATTTGTAGACACTGACACCTCATTGACGCATGTCAATAAGGTCATTAACACCCATCAACAAGCCTCATTGATGCCTTGTTAATGTGTGTCAACTACCATTTTTGATGTGTGTCAATTCCTTTTATTGACGCATGTTAACATGTGTCAATGAATTTTCTTGATGCGTGTCAACTAGCCAAGTTGACATGTGTCAAGAAAAGTTGTTAATGTGCATCAACAAGGGTTGTTGATGATCATCAACAAGTATCATTTTCGTGCATCAACAAGCATCATTTATGTGCGTCAATGGGTCGTTGATGCACATCAATAAGGCTCGTTTTCCCTAGATTTGTTCTATAATTACCCTCCCGTTGGTTATTTTCATGTTTACACTTTCCGGCTCTCAAATTTTTTTGTATACATGAATCCATCATTCTCAATCACAACAGTCAACTACAATGGCAACTACAAGTGCATCCCAACTCCAAGCTCAAGACAAAAATCAAGAGGAAAATCTAGTCCTATCCACGGGCAAGATACTCTACAAGAATCCTTTGTGCCCCCACATCCAGACTATTTTACAGATGACTTCCGAATATAAGGATTTGATCGATGCATGTGATTTTAGTGGGCTCATTAAGATGCCCCATTTCAAAATAGACCCAGATATTTTGAACTACCTTCTCTTGTCTTACAATACAAAGGGCAGTCTATTTTATGTTACTATGGATGATGGCTGATTGTTTCAATTCGGTATCGACCCAACTGACATTCATTGGTTTATAGGCCTCCCATTCAGAAATTTACCCTTTTTTATAATGAAGGCAACACTCGTCAAAGAGGATAAGAAATATCTCAAATTGACGTTCGGTTTCCATGTTGATTGTAAGTATAATTTGTTTTCATTCATCATTTTTTATTCAGATTTTGATTTTGATACAATTTAATGTTGTATTAATTTCAACTATTTTTTTGCATTTGCAACTCATGTAAATAAATTTAGGCATTGTGTTGATACACAAGCAATTGCACACCACTTTCTTACTGCAATGATTTCCTTTTTTCAATCCAAAATAGTTTTGTAGGGTTGGCAAAAAAATATACCAAACTGGGCCATTACATACATTGTTGCAACTATCGCAAAATAAAAATTTGATTGGTGCACCTTTTTATAAAAAAATAAGAACTGACATAACAAATGCAATGCTTTTAGAAAAACCTATCATTTACTCCACAAATTATCTCCTTGGCCTTTATTATGAGGCTCTTTTAAATTTAAAAGACAAACCAATTCCCACTTGCACAGATGAGGCATTGATGAATTTGTCAATTCCATTTGAAGAACAATAGGTATAAACTATTAAGTTTGTATTTTGACATTACACTATGCACATGTATTAACTATTTATTGTTTGCAGAGAATATTAATGGAGGCCCTTCCCTGAAAAAGGAAGCATCAAGAGGAAGAGGCCAACAACACGCCAAGGCTTCGGAGATTCACAATCTGAAATGGAAGCTCACTCATCTCCGAACCCCCAACAATTTGAATTCATTAAATGCCAGAGAAGTAATACCCTTTCATGTATTATTTACAAATTCCAAATTTGTATTTTCATTTCCCCATTTAAATTTTACCAAATTGAATTGACATACAATTCAATGTTGATGACATTGCAAGAACTTTGGACCATACACATGTTTAAGAAAGTCAACCATCTTCCCAACTCACTCAGTATAGTCACATGCATTTGTATCTTCTCAACAACCACCTCAGCAATCCCAGCATCAGATAGCTCAAAAACCACCAATTACTACTCCAACACGGCCACCTCAAGCACCGCGACAAGCTACCCCTCAACAACAAGGTAAAAATTTTAAATAGTACTTTGTTTAATTTCATAGTTTTTACATTGTTTTCTAGTTATTCATATGTTTTTCTTGAAATTTTTAGCACATGGCATTCCTCCTTCTATAGAAACAATGGCACCACCCCCTCAACCAATAATATTTAAAATGCCAACCAGAGGATCAGGAAAAAATAACATTGGTAAATGCATGCCAATTACTCGGCCCCTAGTGGGACACTAAACATTGCCTCCTCCTTTCGAATTCCAATCCTCTCACTTGGTGGCTTGTCAGTGCAACGGCCATATCATTTTGAATAATATAAATTTAGATGAAGATTACTTGGGCATTGATAGCAATTACCCAACTGGATTTTTCAATACATGTGAGATGATTCAAGGCCAACAAGTATACTTCAATTTCAACATACTTTACCATATTGAATTACATTTCACTTTAGATTTATTTGTCTGAATCTTGATTTATTTTATCATAAACAGGATGAGGCCAACCAAAGGCAGAAACAAGTAGCAGTTGATCAACTTTGACATCCCCATACCTCTCTAATGAGATCATCTTCATTAGATACGATGGTGAACAACTACTAATTTTTTTATGGAGAACTTAATTGGTTATGATTTTCAATCCCATGTCGGTGAGTTTATTCTACCTCATATCAGTCACTCATAGAATGGGAGAGAAGGGATAAAGTACTTATCGATTAGATTATTAGTCATTATGAAAATTATTGGCAAAGGGGTTGTTTATACGCTGCAGTCCAGAATCAACCTGCGAAGATAGATTCCTTATGCAAATAAGAAGTGGGACTGTCACATATAACAAAAACTATAAAGACGAGATTTTGGATAAGACATTAAAAAAATTAGAAAATACTAGTCTTTGAGGCCCATGCATATTTTAACAAATGGTCTAAGGACAAGGATCTCGGTAGTAGTTGCAAATGCCAAGAGAGATAGAGTGGTCGTAAGTATTATCACTTTCAAATAATAATTTTTGTTAATTTAAAGTTTTCTTATTTTAGTAATATGTTGAATTGACATCACTTTTTTTTGCAGTTGAAATATGAAAATTCAAAGAGTCAAGCAAAGGTTTTACAAGTTCACTTGGAAATAACGAAGAAAACGTTTATCCGCATGACGAATAATTTGAAGGAAAATATTGTTTTGGTTAACAAATAAAATAATAAACTAAAGTGGATAATTAAAGAGCATGAATTCGACCCCAAAATATTATTCAAAGCTAAGGTAGCAGCTAATCTAAATTTTTGTCCCATGGAGATGCGACAAAGCAAGAAGAAAGAATTTTAAAAAATCTAGACAGTGTTGTGGAAGATCTCATCAGTTCTGGGATTATTTCTGTCGTTGGGGAAAGGGGTATAGGTGAAGAAACCATTGGGGAAAGGAGCACATGAGTGGAAATGGATAGAAAAAATGAGGGTTGAAATTTTTTATTATTGAGTGTGGAAACTTGAAATATTGAATCTATATTTGAAAATTTGAAACATTGAATGTTGTGGTCATGGCATTTGAATTTTATTATCTGGATTTGAAATGTGAAACTTGAATTAGATAGCCTTTGAAAATTTGAAATACTATATAATCTTTAATTTTATAACTTCCTATATATTATGTATAGAATTTCTAGATTGTATATGGCGTTTATGTTTCTTGTTTACTTGTAATGATGATTGCATTAGATGTGGATGATGACATTATAATAGAATCAGTCTCATAGATGTGGATAATGATGATAATGGATAATTGTTTTTAAAAAAGGGAATGTGTTAGGACAGAGACATTTCTACAAATTTAAAATAGATAAATAATTATTTTAATAATAATTGGAGTGTCGGGATTATGATATGATATATATGGATGATGATGAATTTTATGTGGACGTAGATTTAGCTTCTAGCACGATCATGGATGATGAATTGTATAATGGATCGTGGATTATGAATTGTATAATATGGAAAAATCTTCCTCTGTAAAATTTGATTGTGTCATTTTATCCCACAAAGTTTAAAAAATATATCAAAGCATTTTACAAATATAAAAAATAAATTAAACATTATTGTAAGAAATCAAGAAAGATCATATGATAGGGTTTAACTTACCTCTATTGTTTTAGATGGTCAGTGAAATAATCACTCATAATGTGTTAGATATTTGTTTTAAAAAAACTCAACATGAGAAATGGATTAGTAGATAGATGGGTGAGTTTCCTGAAATTGTCAGGTCCCAAGAAGTACCATGACTTCCTTGGATGGATGTCAACCCACATTTTAAAAAAATAAAAAATTGTATTTAAATAAATGTAAATATATATACCTCGTAACATCTTTAATGATAACAAGAGCTGAAACAAAATTTATGGTGAAAAATAATAAGATTAAGTTGAAGGAGATACCTATTTAAAGTTGAAACAATCCATTATCAATAGCTTCTTCAAACTCGATGTTCTCTTCTATAGAGTGTGACGATCTATAAATTCCACTCTCAACATTGGGAACAGCTTGTATTTTTAGTTGTATTATTCACACCTCTTCTTTTCGCAAAGGGAATTCTAATGCGCAATTGCTCTATTGAAAGGAAAGGTTTCCATGGAGTAGCGAGATACATAACACCTCATACAACTTTCCAAATATTTATCCAGTCTGTTTCTCAATTTTGATTTTATAAATGATAATGCACTAAAAACCCTTTCATCCTCCACAAACCCCAAAATCATTGTTTGGAATAACTCATATAATCTGAAATATTCACTAATATCTTCTTGAGATAGAAATTTGATAGATTCCTTGCCACAACCTTGTAATAGCACCACTTCCATAAGGTTCATCTAAATTTTTATATTTGTTCCTCATTCATGTTACAAAATTTGTTGATTAAAACTTTAATAAATCATCATTTAGTATACCTTTGATTTCCATACCCTTGAACTCGAAGTCTTAGCGAATTGTTCCATTATTGTACCCATGGATTTATGGAAATGCTTTCTTACAAAGTCAGCATGACCACCTTTAGTATTCCAAAAATTAGGATTCATCACACCCATGGATTCAAGAATTTTATCTTTGGAGAAATGTTCTCTAATTTCTGATGATAAGGATTCTAAATTTTTTTTAAGCTTTATTCTTGTTTCAACTATAATAGACTCAAAGAGATTACGTGTCAAGGGAACATCTTCTCGTTTCGATCCTATAATATCTTGATGTTTTTGCAAAATTTGCGATGGTATGTCCCTCCCATTAATAGTGATGCAGAGGTGATCATGGATATTAAATCTTAAATAGTTACTGGGATTTTTAAGATCTAATAAAGATTTCCAATTCTCAAAAATAGGTGTATCAAAACTATCTTGGGAATAGTACAAGATATCAATACTTTGACATACCATTTTTCTCATCCGTATAAAATCCACAATATAGATTATTCTCCCCATGCATGCTTCATCGGTGTATTGATCTCCTGTAACATTAGAAGAATACCAACCAACCAATGTAAGGAATGTCTCCAAATGAGTTAAATGGAAGAAAAATTCCCTCACCCTATCAACTTCATGATGATATTTGTGCATGAAACCAACCAACGAAGGATACTCCTCACAAACTCGCATGCGAGTTCATATAAAGAGATCCATCTAGTCGCAACATCTTGCAGTAGTTTTTTGCCATCTATAATTCGAATTGCAAATTTCGGAACTCAAGAAATCACTTTGGGTTGCTTTCTATATATGCATGAAGTTCTCTTATAAGGTCTTCTAATTTAGCAACATTTTCATAGTTTCTTACCATTTTATATGCTAAATTCATTCTGTGAGCCATACAATGAATTGGTAGCATATATGGGGCCACTATTTTTTGTAATCTAACACACAGCCCTGTCGGTGACCCCGCATGAAAGATGCACCATCTGCTCTAACTCATACCAACTTTTTAGCAATTTCATAATCAGTCATTCCAGCAATATCTTTCAAATGAGAAACAACTATTTTATGTAGGTTTTCGGCATTACAGTTTTCAACCATTTTCATAACACCCAATGAGATGAGGTGTCCTTATATGATTTTTTAAAGTATAGACATGGATACATACCCATGCGGTGTTTTTGAATACCATCACTTTATCAATTTTCCATTTCCCATCCACTACTTTCATACCAATGAGATAGAGGTACGTTCAACATTCCATTATATTGATACAAAACTTTTAAATCAAGGAAATTTGAAATCAGTCTTCCTTTCTTTAGTATGTGAAATAAAGTAGAGAATTGTATGAGTTTTGCATGTAGATTTGTTTAATTCATCTTACCAATTTGTGATGTGATCGTTCCTCCCTTTTCCAGGAGATGTCTACATTTTTTCTTATCTACCTCATAATTTGCCATGTATTTAACATGCATGCATTCTTTTTAGTTTTCCACCGTGTGTTTTGATTTTTGGCCATCCGCCTCATTACGATCAAATATTGTTTTCCACAATGTTTTTCTATAGTGTCCAGCTTCATTTGATTTTTTTGCTGCTTTCCCAATTTCCAAGTACATATTGTACATGTACATTCAAATGGGATATTTTTAGAATTAGATGATTGTACAGGTTTGATAAACAGAAATTTGGCTACCCAATCAAACTTGTATGAGCTACCAATGGTCCACATATTCTTGTTTGTTTTCAATGTTTTAATTTTTTGAGTAGAATTTTGAGCAATATCACAATCACCTAGTTTCCTCTTTCGTGAACCAGAATTTGAATTTGATTTTTGTGTTACATTTTGCTGAGTATTTGTATGTGTGATATCTTGATGCACTCCTGGTTACACCCCAATAGGAAGAATATCTTCAAGATCTAGCATATTATCATAGGTGTCATTTGTTTGATCTGTAGAATGCATTTCCACCTCAATAATACCTTCCACACAATGATCGATTCGATTCTTTCTTGTGGAAGCTACATGGTTGTTGGTAGTTTGAATATCTATATCGGTAGAGTTTCTAAAATATTTGAACAAAGAATTTTAAGATTTCTTAGTTACTTTTAGGGTCTTGACATTCTGAGGACTAGCATCTTCCATTATTATGAACAGAGTCCTACATCAGTAAAAGAACCAAGTAGCGAGTCGAGTCAAAATTCTGTCACGCGTCAACTATGGAAATCCCTATTACAAGTCAACAACTATCCCCTTGTCACGTGTCAACAATGTGTTAACTATCCTGTCATGCATCGAAAACACATCAACTATCTCTATAGCATGTCAACAAGGCATCAACTATCTCTATCACACATCAACAAGGTGGCAACTACTTACCCTCTTGTCATGTGTTTGTAATACCTCCTTGTCACATGTCTATAAGACCTCTTGTCATGCGTCAACTATATCCCTATCATGCATCAACAAGGTGTCATCTGTCTCTCATTGGATGTCAACTCTATTCCTCTCATGCGTCAACTATTTACCCCTTATCATGTGTCTACAATATCTCCTTCTCGCGCTTCTCACAAATACCTCTTTGTCACGCGTCAACTATATCCCTATCGCGTGTCAACAACTAACCCTAACAGGATAAGCAGAATCTCTCGGTGCTTAAGAGCATGCAAGTTCACGGTATTGGTAATTTGGTAAGCTACTTTGGTAGTACCATAATATTCTAGCTGGTGAATCAACTAGGTTTTTATAGGAGATTTTTTCAAATGAAGGAAAATCTGACCCCCAAAAAAAATATACCGTAAATTTTAGGTGAACAGGACACCGACCCACTCCGAAAAAATCACCTTTTCAAATTTTCCTAAAATGAAAATTTCTCCATATTACGAATATATTCCACTAAAATTATCCTTGACATAAACCAACGTCAATGTCTAATTGGTCAACAAGCTCGTTGGGTTGTGGGACCTAGGGATCACAACCAAAAACTGGTGGCAGTTGTGGTCCTTGTATGGTCATGCGAGTAATAAAACCCTATTTCTAAGATCCATCCAATAATCGTATTCTTGATTAGCTGCAATGTTTAGCATGTTTAATTATTCTATCTTTTCAAAATACCTTGTAGGTGTATGTAAAACTAACAATCATAAATCCTTATCAATTTCGATCACAATTACGCCCACCGGGTTGTGGGACCAATGGATCACAATCGAACATATTTTCTTGTTTTGGACTATTGATGGTCATGCCGAATGAATTAAATTGATTTTGATGAAACAAAATAACTATCAAAGGAAATTTAATTTATCTTTTTGGTATTTTTCACAAGATATCGAACAAATTAATAAAATAAAACTAATATAATAAAATTAAATGTTATTTTGTCTTTTCTAGTTTTTAAGCAATGCTTCTAATCTAATAAACAAAACTAAATACAAATAGTTAGCCGGTTGTAGCTAACTACTTGAGCAGATGTGTGAATATATATCTAAAAAAACTAATCTAATTTAATCAAAACCCTTCAAACCCTACCTCAAAGGTGGAGAACAAATCATAACCCTAGAAGAGCTATTGTTCCCCACTACTTCCCTGGTAATGTCAAAGAGCAAAATTTCTACTGACTTATTCTACTTGTAATTTCTTAATCAATTGAAATGAAAATTTTTACTACTCTATTTGATATGTGTTTGAAATGAATGATTCAGAATTGATAATTCAACAAATGAAGCAAACAAACAAATAATTTCAACTTAGATAAGTAAGAGCTTTGGAAAATATGGTTGTATTTGTATTTGTCCCCTTAGTTTTTTCCTTTCTTTCTCTGTGTTCAGATGAGTCCAAGGGATTTGGAATGTAAGAACAACATCAAGAGAAGACACTTGAGCAATGGTAGATTAAAGGTAGCTTGGTTGCAATGAAAGTATAAGAGAGATAACATAAGAGATCTGAGCTTGGTTATGTAATTCCTAGCAGGATTGTGGTAGTAATATTATGCAAGATACATAAAATTTCTCAGGACTTTTCTTGAATACAAGCATGGAATATATAGGAATTGGTTAGGATGTGCCTTCATGCACAAGGCAAGAAGAGGTAGTTCAAACTAATTAAATCTATTTAAAAATAGAAGAGGGAAGGAAAACTAAGCAATCAAGACTATTTTTAGGAAATTTGGTTCACAAACACATCCTAAAAGTTAAGTTAAGTGAAACATCACATGTCAAAAACACACATGATGGATTCTGGAAAAGTGCTTGGATCGCTGCCCCGCCCGGGTGGTGGTTTCAAAATCACTACCCAGGAAAGGTGGTAGTCCTAGAACTAAAGGCCAAAACATGCACAAAATAAACAAGGAAGCTAAGAAAAAGCGTGGAAAGATAAGTAATAATGAATAGGCTACAAATATACATTGTGAATGGGTTTAGGAGCTCAAACATGTTCTAAAAGGATATGAATCATCATCGAGAAATTTTGTAACTATTTTTCCAACAATGTAGCACATACAATTTTGGGTGCGTCTGAGACACCATATCTAAGGAGAAGATGAAAGGAATTTGCAAAATCAAGATGGCTATCATGGATGCTAATAAAGAGTTCTTAGAAAATGTAGAGTTTAGAAAATAAATGGAGAAGTGTCTAGGCAGTTGGAATCATGCAACTGCTAATACAACAATTCCTTGGGGCATGGACATAGTAGAAGCATTGAAAAGATTTATAAATCAAGTGCTCAAGACAAAAGGGACTATAAGCACTTCTTCCGGCATCTCAACATCCTAGTTCATGATTTCCCTTATTTTAATATCTAATTAAGGTGGATTTTATCTCTTTAGTCATATGTTATGTAAACAAGAGATGAATTGGGATTATAATATTTAATTAGATACTAGATTTTGGGATTAAAAGAAAGGAAACTAAAAATTATCTTCTCAGTAACCATTTTGTGGGTTATATAAATAACTTTTCTTGTCTTTGAAAAGGATCGATTTTGATATATTTATGTAAAGAGAATTGAATTACTGATCAATACATAATAAGTTTCATCCTCCCTCATGCTTTATCTCTTTTCATTCCCTTCCCCGATTCATATGAAGCTATGTTTAAGCAATAAATTTGTCTTTCAGTTGATATCATACTTATAACTTTGCGTCTAATACATAATGTCCTTGTGTTTTTATATGTGTAGTTTAAATCTTGTTATTATGTCAAGCATTAGTAAAATATCACTTTATAATCTATGTTTTTGAAAGTGATCCTCTCTTGCTTTTGAATACCAATTCTTCTATTCTCCTTTCTTCATCTTGAAAAATATTTAGATGAAGGAATCTAAGATATCAAAATCTTTACCAAAATATTGAACAAATGTTTATATTATAAATAAGTAGTTTAGCTTATCTCTTTTTGTGTTCAATAAGGGAACCTCTCCCATAAAGAGGAGGGACTTTTTTCCCTTGAGTGTTGTTTGTTTCCAAGATCAAATCCGACAACCAATAGCTATAATCCTATTACGGACATAATAGATTGAACATACCTATTGTTATAACATTGATAATGTGATGCAAGATCCAAAAAACATTATATATTGACTAACCATTTACAAAAATAGTAATGACTAGACTCCCAAAGATCCCCATATTTTAGTGAAATAAGCTTTCCAAAGAATAAGATCAACTAGATTCCCTTACACTTTGACCATTTTTAGGTATTTTGAGTTTCTTCCTGGTGTCTTTATGCATTGGTCCCTAATGGTCCGGTTTAATTTAGGGATGTATGTTATTTCTCTCAGAAGTGGGACTTCAATGTTCATCTTTGTGAACTCTTGAACTAGTGTTGTTTCTTCGACAATTCGAGTTTCTTGTAATCATTCTGGAAAAGGAGTTACATCTGGATTCTTATATTTTCCTTGACCGTTCCTAGTGTCTTGCATTTTTGGAGCATGTTCAATTTCTTAATTTTCCTTAGGTGTCACTTCTTTCTCATTTTCCTCAGGTATTTATGTGATAACAATAGGAGGATTATTCATTATTCTCCCAAACCTTACTCACATATTATTGATAGTATTAACCTACATTATATTACTTTTTCATGTTTCATTAATTGAAGTTGTCTATTGATTTTTAGGGTTTGCTACAAGCTGGGCTGGAATTTGAGTTTGTGTTGTTTTCCCGTGTTGTTGATATTTTTAGTGGGGCCATTAAAGATTGTTGTGGTTTTTGTAACCTCCTTTGTTGATTATAATTCCATTGAGGTTCCCATTATTGGTTTTTTCATGGATTTACATTAGATGGTGGTGTCTAACCCTGCTGATTGTAGGGATCCATCCATGGTAGTGGATGTTGGTAAACCATCCAATTTGGTGGTGTTCACTTAGGTTGTCCCCAAGTAGGTGAGGAGCATGAATGGGCCATGACATCATCCAGGGGTTCTAAGAAGGTCTAGCGGCATACACAACCTACTTATTTTTCCTTTAAACAATGTTTACCTCTACATTTACCCAAAACATAGAATTCAATATTTCTTTCAACTGAGGTAAAAAAGTGGAATGGTTAGTATCGTGATCATTTTCATCATAGATCAAATACATGTCTATGATATCTAAAGGACACTCTCTCAAAGTATGTCTCTTCCCGTATTTAGGAAATATATATCTAGAGTTTATTTTACAACATTGGTCTTATCTTTCAGCTCATCTATGGTTGATGTTAATTTTTACAATATGTCTATTTCTATGTTAGCCATTTCCTCTAGAATTTATGAGGTAACTAGGGAAATCTTGGATGTTTTTATTTTCCTTATACCTCCTCTTGTTCTAGAGTAACTTCTTCATAGCTCAGTGATATCTTCCATGCTAAGTTTTTACACATCACCTCCTCCCATAATATGGAGGGATTCCTTGGTTTCCTCATCAAGTCCTTTAAGGAAAACTATCTTAGTGATTTCTGAATGTAACTAATAACCACTCCTCTGATGGAGAAAGAAAAATCTATCCATATAATCTTCTATATTTTCATCTTCCTTTTGCTTTATCTAGAAGAAATCTTCTTTCCTATCTCTTCCCCTATGGTAGTCTTGATATTTTTACAAAATGGCCATCTCCATGTTCTCCCAAGAATGAATGGAGTTAGGGTACACTCCTATGAACAACCTCATAGTAGAGTCTTTGAGGGTGTAAGTGTTATCCAAAATTCACCCCCAAGGGTAATTTTGATAACATGCATCAATTCTTCACCCCCGAGGCAAATAGATTGATTCAAGGCAAAAAATCATGTTTCTAGGGTCCCCGATTTTCCTAACTCTCCTGTCCAAGAAGAAAGGAGCAAGTTCTAAAAAAGGGTGAAAAAGTTGCAAAAAAAAAAGCTTGGGGCAGAAAAAATCATGAAAATTGGCTAAGTCCTGGTCCAGGTGGCCCTTGGGACATTTGGGACGTCGGGCACGACGGCCGAAAAGCCTCCAGGCGATCTGCAGCAGACCTTTGGGGCCGATTGGGACATCGGGACGCGTGGGACGTGAAAAGCCGATTCGGCCGAAGGAGAAAAAATTGACTAACTCATGCCGAGATAGGCTAGGACATCTGGGCCGTGAGGACGCGAACCGCCCGGATCAGTCAAAATAGATAACTTTCACATTGGGACAGTTGGGACATAGGGACGCGTGGGATGCGGAGAGCCGAAGGAGCCGAGAGCCAATCAAATCACGCCATGTGTCTTCGCCTCAAAAGGGACAGGGAAGCCCGAATCGGTGGATCGGAGGAATTTGTCCCAGACAGTTCGGGACAACCAGGCCAAAGGGACGCGAGGGATGTGAAAATCTGGTAGGCCCGTGGATGAATCAGGAAACGCCACGTGTCACAAGGGAAAATGTCCAAAATTTCAAAGGGCAAGGTTTGAAGCGTTGGCCCAAGCCAATAAAAAGAGGACACGTGTCCTAAGGAGAAGGGGAGTGTGGAGCTCGGGAGGAATTAGAGAATTTGGAAAAGTTTTGGCCAAAAACTAAAAGGTAAAGGATGACCCCGCGCCCCTGTCCTCCAACCAGATCATGCCACGTGTCCCAAGTGGCGGGGACGCGGGGAAAAAGTGGGAAATTTTCCAAAATTACAAAAAGTCAAAACTTTCAAGGAAAACCCGTGGGTAAGGGAAGGAGAGAGAATTTCTCATCCAATCAGCGCCCGACACGTGTCGTCCAGGTGGCGGAGCGCGGAAAAAATTTCAAAACCCATTTTTGCCTGTTTTGTGCCCTAAATATTCAGATCGCCATATCTTTTGATCCAGAGCTCAGATTTACACGTTCTTTATATCATTGAAAAGCTTATGAAATTCTATACATGATTCTAGGTCAATATTTCATATTGGTTCAGTTTAGAGTGAGAAAATCAAGAAACATCTCTAGCACATGTTCATGGCTAGAAGTGACATTTCAAACCAAATTTAATACAAAATGGGTCGCACTCTCCTCCCATTTGGTCAAAATGATAGGGTATGGGTTTGTAAGGTCCTCCATGCTGATTTAATGCATTTACAATCAATGAGGAATGGGCTCCTACATTTTGTACATTTTATCTCTCATGGGCTTGACCCATGCAATGTAAAAGCCAGATTTGGCTCATTTTGGAGATATATGATTACAAGTTGTTCATCTTTTCGGCTCTGTCCTCCCTTCTTTTCTTCTCTAGGGTTGAAAATGGAGTTCAAACCTCCTCCCTTTCTCTGTAATGGCATTTTTTCCTTTTACTATTGAAATGATGTCTGTGCAAACTTCTGAAGCAACAAAAATGTGTTTTGTGATGCATCTATCCATCCTTGCTCATTTTTCGCTTGTTCTCTTCTTGCCTCTCTTCATTGCAGGTATTTGTGCATGTTTGAATGTTCATTGTAGGTTTGGAGCTATGTTCATGGAGTTTTGGGACATTTTCTGTGTGAAATCTATCCTTGGGCCTGTGATGCATCTGTCCATCCTTCCCATTGCTCACCTCTCTTTGTTCCATAGCAATTTTGATAGATGTTCAACATTCTCCTTCTCTGGTGTATCACCGTTTTAGTGTAGGCTTTTGCTGTTTTTCCCTTTTCTCTCTCTCTTTGTCTCCTTGGCATGGTTAGATTAGGTTTAGATTAGCTTTCCTGCACTGGAATAGCTTGTGGCAGGTAGTTTAGGAGCAGGAACTAGCCTTCTCTGGAGATTCCTTTCTCATTTCTGCAAGTCCCACACTTGGAGAAAGGTTTCCATGTTGTGCAATCACACTGGATGCAAGAGTGATCAACCTAGAAATCTGATCAGCATCCAGGGGTGTTGTGATTTTGCACTAACTGTTTTTTTGCACGACTGGTGGGACCTTAAAGGTCTTCACTTTCATCTTTGCAAGTTGGTGTGTTCTGTGAAGATTCCAGCCTTTGAGGCACTTGCAAAACACATCCGTGACTCCATCCGATCAAAACCCATTTCAAGTTACAAACCTATTTTTCATCCATTCCCATCCATCCTTCTTTCCATCTCTTTTATTCTTTTCCATTCCATGAAGTTGTGCAATCATGACTTCATTTCCATCATGGAATTCACATTTTCAACAACCACAGCTTTATCACACCTCCAACATGTTTTACAAATCCTCCAAATCAGCATGCATACCCATATGAGCAGCAATGCTGAGATCATTTTGGCTACTGAGAGATTTCCAAGAGTAAAGAGTATGCTGGTTATGAAGACAATCAGATGCAAGATGCTGGTCTATTTGAGAAAATCCAAAAGATGGAGGTAGAGATGGTGCAGTCCAAAGCAACAGCTCAAATGAGAGCTTTCAGAATTGGTTGCAGGACTCCTTGTCCATGGGGAGGCCCTTTTCCAAGACACTTCAGCCCTCAGGAGAAGCTTGACTTCATGATTGCAACACTTGTCATTGCTTGCAAAGTGGATTGAAGAAATAGAGGTGTATGAGAGGAGTATTCAACAACCTTGTCAACGGGTAAGCACGCCATCTCATGCCTTTCTTTTTCCTCTTTCCCAATCTGTTTTATCTCAGCAGTGTCAAATTCTAAACTCCCCATCTGCTGTCCCAAATGTTGATCCCATGTCTCCACCTCTCAGTTTTCCACCGCACCTCAATTCTTCTTTCCTTTTTCCTTCCAAACAGTCATCCCCTCCACAAGAGCTAACAGAAATACCCCCTCCTCCAAGGAAACAAGAGTTTCTACCTCCACCACCACAAAAAATTGCCAAATCAATTGAGTTACAACCCATCCCTCCTCTTGCATTCCCAATTCCATGTGGGGAAGAAGAAATTGCAAAAATCAGTCATCAAGGATAGCAAGAGGAAGAGCCAAGAAGAAAAGAAATGACAGACAACTTGAGGGTTTGGGCTGCCAAATTTGGGATGACAAAGATCCCCTTGATGGTTAAGCCTTCAGAAGAGATGGGAGTTGGAGAACAAATGGTGGTCAGGACTGATTTTGTTGCAGCAGAAGAAGAAGATCTTGCAGTCCCAACTTGTCCTCTAGAGCAGCAGATTGAAGAGTTTGACTTGGCAAACTTCATACTGGAGGAAGAGTTCAATCAAGGGCAAGAATGTCTTCAAACATTGGAGGAAGGAGAAGCTGCTCCAAATCCAAAAGAAGAGGAGCACATTCTAGTTGTGGAGGAGAAAAGTGCAGATCCAAGGGCTTTGAGCACAAAGCAGGCTACAGGAGAACCTTCAGTTCTTCCTTCTACTTCACCTCTCTCAAGATCTAGTACTGAAGAGGAGTTTGATCTCTCAAACTCAATGTTGGAGGGAGAAAGAAACCATGGTGGTAAAGTTACAGATCAAGAAGACACCATGGAGGAAGTGGAGCATTTGTAGTAGGATAGCCATGAGGTAGTTTATCTGTCAGATTTGGAGGACTGTTTTGATGGAGAAGAGCCGGTTGAGTTTCAACCATTCTCTCTTTCATCATCCACATTCCAAACACTTGAGTCTACTGTCATGAAGGAGAACATTCATTTGTAGTAGCCTGCATCTTATAACAGCTCTTTGGAACCAAGATTGGAAGATTTTAATCTTTCATGTCCTTCATTGGAGGAAGAGAAAGGATAGAGGAATTTCACCATTTCTTCCACACCATCCATTCAAGAGGGTCTACAAGAGAACTCCATTTTTGGAGTTGAAAATCAGAGCTATGGGCATATCAAACGGACCATACCTTTCCTAATCGTGGATTTGGCCTCATTGGAGCCAAAGGAGAAGCCACAACCAGTCATGCTTGCTTCTAAGCATGAGGATGAGCTACAAAGTACCAAGGATCCGCTGTCATACCTCTTTAATCCAAATGCAGAGCAACTAAAAGAGGTATTGAATTTTCCTTCAGCTGATACCTTGATGATTTGGGTGGAAGACCAGCTTCTTGTTGATTTTCCACTCATCCAATCAGCCATACTCAAATTTCCAAATCATTTGCATGGCTGCCACTTTTGAAAAAGGGAAGCTATTTCTCACAACCAATTACAGGTTTGTTTAGCTTGCCTTTGCTTCCTTAGAATAGAATAGGTAGGTTTGCTTTTAGCGAGAAAGAAGTGCTTGTGCACACTCTGCATGTTCCATTTGGAGCATGTATGATTTTCAGATTCTGTACATAGTTTTTGGTGCTGCTGGTTTTGCTCTTGCACGATCTATTTTGGTGGCATTTTGGTGAGAACAACTCCATGTCTGGTGGGATTCAAGTGGTTCAAAGGGAAGTTTTCAAAGTTTAGATCAGTTTTCAAGCTACAACTCATGACTCCATGCCCAATGGATGCTTCAGTAATCGTAACTTCATCTAACAGCAGATGACCCCGTTGAGTTGCCAAAATCATTATCCAAAATTCACCCCCTCCTGGGTAATTTTGATAACATGCATCGATTCTTTAGTCTCGGGCAAATAGATTGATTCAAGGCAAAAATCATGTTTCTAGGGTCCCCTCGATTTTTTTCTAACTCTTCATCCCAAGAAGAAAGGAGCAAGTTCTAAAAAGGGTGAAAAAGTTGCAAAAAAACAAGCTTGGGGCAAAAAAATCATGAAAATTGGCTAAGTGCTGGTCCAAGTGGCCCTTGGGGCAGGTTGGGACGTTGGGGCATGAATTGGCCGAAAATCCTCCGAGCGATCTGCGCGACCTTTGGGACATTGGGACATCGGGACACGTGGGGCGGAAAGCCGATTCGGCCGAAGGAGAAAAAATTGACTAAGCTAGCACGTGTGTAGACAAAGCTAGGACATTTGGGCCGTGAGGACATGAAGGACGCGAACCACCTGGATCGCCAAAATAGAGAACTTTCACACTGGGATAGTTGGGACATAGGGACGCGTGGGATGCGGAGAGCCGAAGGAGCCGAGAGCCAATCAAATCACGCCACGTGTCTTCACCTCAAAGAGGGATAGGGAAGCCCGAATCGGGCGGATTTGGAGGAATTTGTCCTAGACAGTTTAGGACAACCGGGCCAAAGGGACGCGAGGGACGTGAAAAGCTGGCAGGCCCGTGGACGAATCAGGAAATGCCACATGTCATAAGGGAAAATGTCCAAAATTTCAAAGGGCAAGGTTTGAAGCATTGGCCCGAGCCAATAAAAAGAGGACACATGTCCTAAGGAGAAGGGGAGTGTGGAGCTTGGGGAGGAATTAGAGAATTTGGCAAAAGTTTTGGCCAAAAACTAAAAGGTAAAGGATGACCCCGCGCCCTTGTCCTCCAACTAGATCATGCCACGTGTCCCAAGTGGCGGGGACGCGGGGAAAAAGTGGGAAATTTTCCAAAATTACAAAAAGTCAAAAATTTCAAGGAAAACCCACGGGTAAGGGAAGGAGAGAGAATTTCTCATCCAATCAGTGCCCGACACGTGTCGTTCAGGTGGCGGAGCGTGGGAAAAAATTTCAAAACCCATTTTTGCCTGTTTTGTGCCCTAAATCTTCAGATCGCCATATCTTTCGATCCAGAGCTCGGATTTGCACGTTCTTTATATCATTGGAAAGCTTATGAAATTATCTACACGATTCTAGGGTCAATATTACATTTTGGTTCAGTTTGGAGAGATAAAATCAAGAAACATCTCTGGCGCGTGTTCATGGCCAAAAGTGACATTTCAGTGACCAAATTTAATACAGAATGGGTCGCACTCTCCTCCCATTTGGTCAAAATGACAGGGTATGGGTTTGTAAGGTCCTCCATGCTGATTTAATGCATTTGAGGTCAATGAGGAATGGGCTCCTACATTTTGTACATTTTATCTCTCATGGGCTCGACCCATGTAATGTAAAAGCCATATTTGGCTCATTTTGGAGATATATGATTACAAGTTGTTCATCTTTTCGGCTCTTTCCTCCCTTATTTTCTTCTCCGAGCTTGGATTTGCACGTTCTTTATATCATTGGAAAGCTTATGAAATTATCTACACGATTCCAGGTCAATATTACATTTTGGTTTAGTTTGGAGAGATAAAATCAAGAAACGTCTCGCGCGTGTTCATGGCCAAAAGTGACATTTCAAAGTGACCAAATTAATACGTAATGGGTCGCACTCTCCTCCCATTTGGTCAAAATGACAGGGTATGGGTTTGTAAGGTCCTCCATGCTGATTTAATGCATTTGAGGTCAATGAGGAATGGGCTCCTACATTTTGTACATTTTATCTCTCATGGGCTCGACCCATGTAATGTAAAAGCCATATTTGGCTCATTTTGGAGATATATGATTACAAGTTGTTCATCTTTTCGGCTCTTTCCTCCCTTATTTTCTTCTCCAGAGCTTGGATTTGCACGTTCTTTATATCATTGGAAAGCTTATGAAATTATCTACACGATTCCAGGGTCAATATTACATTTTGGTTTAGTTTGGAGAGATAAAATCAAGAAACGTCTCTGGCGCGTGTTCATGGCCAGAAGTGACATTTCAGCGACCAAATTTAATACAGAATGGGTCGCACTCTCCTCCCATTTGGTCAAAATGACAGGGTATGGGTTTGTAAGGTCCTCCATGCTGATTTAATGCATTTTTAGTCAATGAGGAATGGGCTCCCATGTTTTGTACGTTTTCTCTCTCATGGGCTCAACCCATGCAATGTAAAAGCTAGATTTGGCTCATTTTGAGATATATGATTACAAGTTGTTCATCTTTTCAGCTCTGCCCTCCCTTCTTTTCTTCTCCAGGGTTGAAAATGGAGTTCGAACCTCCTCCCTTTCTCTATAATGGTGTTTTTTCCTTTTACTATTGAAATGATGTTCTGTGCAAACTTCTGAAGCAACAAAAACGTGTTTTGTGATGCATCTGTCCATCCTTGCTCATTTTTCACTTGTTCTCTTCTTGCCTCTCTTCATTGCAGGTATTTGTGCATGTTTGAATGTTCATTGCAGGTTTGGAGCTGTGTTCATGGAGTTTTGGAACATTTTCTGTGTGAAATCTATCCTTGGGCTTGTGATGCATCTGTCCATCCTTCCCATTGCTCACCTCTCTTTGTTCCATGGCAGTTTTGATAGATGTTCAACATTCTCCTTCTCTGGTGTATCACCATTTTAGTGTAGGATTTTGCTATTTTTCCCTTTTCTCTCTCTCTCTCTGTCTCCTTGGCATGGTTAGATTAGGTTTAGATTAGCTTGCCTACACTGGAATAGCTTGTGGCAGGTAGTTTAGGAGTAGGAACCAGCCTTCTCTGGAGATTCCTTTCTCATTTCTTGCAAGTCCCACACTTGGAGAAAGGTTTCCATGTTGTGCAATCACACTGGATGCAAGAGTGATCAACCTAGAAATCTGATCGGTGTCCGTGGGTCTTGTGATTTTGCACTAACAATGAGGGAATAGTTTGAGTTTTTGATTGTTTGTTTTGTAGTCATATGTTTGGCAAAGAACTTTGAATTCAAACAGGAACTGATCTGGGTCTTCTATAGACATTCCTCGGAAGATAGGGAGGATGGATGGTGAGATATTTTTCATAGGTGCATCCTCATCTTCATCTAAGACAATGGGATAGGTAAAGGTTCTACCCAAGGGTTGGTTCTCATTATTCCCATTGTATCCCATTTCTAAAGGTTGTTCTGGTTCTAAATAGGATGATGTAGAATGTTCAGAAGGGATTCTAGGCATTGTATTAGATTTAGTGTCACTTTCAAGTGTTCCCTATTGGTGCTCTGTTTGGAGATATTCTTTGAATATGATGAGGTATAAATATCCCTTGAGCATCTTGTGGCCTGTGCATCAATATTGATCATGTAAACAAGGCTCGAGACTTCTACTGGTTGCATAGATTGACTTCATTAACACCCATAACATGTAATGTGAATTAAAATGGTATGTTTTTCTTGTGGTTTCCATATAAACGGTGCCAAAAATTATGGTTCATTTTATTATCCGATCATTTAACTAACATATTCTTCTACTAGTGTCATTATAAAACTAGTGCTATATGTCCAAGGCTGTATGCAATGAAGTTTTATTTAACTTAGTTGTTTAGTGGTTAATTTTAGGGGGTTTTGGTTGTTATTTTTCCCTCTATTTCTGCTAATCTATCGAAATGTAATGTTAAACTACGGAAAAAAAATTACTGTAATGAAATGTGTTTTAAAGGAAATACTTTCTTTGGATTGAAATGTTCACACCAAATAAATACAACAAAATTAAAATAACACACACACCGAATTGAAATTACAGAATTGAAATGACACACTCGAATTGAAATTTCATGAAAGTAAATAACACACATTGAATAGAAATTGTAGTAAAGGAAATAATTAATTTCATTCAAACTATAACTTATCGAAACCAAAAGCATGCATACACGTAAAATAATTAAATAACCTTTGGTCAAGTGGGGACTCTTCCTCCGGATAGAAGTAATCTAAAAACCTTAGGATATTCAAAAAAATCTAATATAATGATTCATAACATTCTCGAAGTACATAACTGAAAAATAGATACTAACTGTTATAAATCAGTATTGCAGATTACCAACATCAAATTACTAAATTGTTCTTCAAGGAGATGTAAATATAGATGTAGTTAGTTACACATCATGCCAAAATGGTAGGCACTAATTTATTCCAATAACAACCCTATTAAAGTTCATTAAACCCTACGAAACTACTAAAAACAAGATCCATGTTTATAGGCTTGTTGGCGAGAAAATTTGTCGGTGGAAAAACTTGTGGATTTCTTGCCAATGCTCTAAAATCTAAGGCCCTCTACTTAACTAGTGCAGCTATTGTATATGCATGCATGAGTAAAGGTGGAATTTACTGTAGGCTTTGTGGCCGGGGATCCAATAGGGGCACTTCAACAACCCTATGGTAAAGCTCATATCTCTTACTAGGGAGATTTTTTATGAAGAGCGGGAAAGGGGAGTGAGAAAAGAGGTAGGGGAATTAATGTTACAGGTAGAAATTTAGATTCCTGCACACACTAGTTAGAAGTTTCATCACATGCATTAAAGTTAGGAAGAAACAAAACTGCAAATAGAAACAAGACCAATTAAAATTTAATGAACACTAAGTATCAATAAATCCCTTAGTCAAAATAGGCTCAAAACTCCTTCTTGTATTGATGCTCAAGAAGAAATTGTACATAGTTTGAGAATGGAAGACATTGAGAATAGGGGAGAAGTGGCTAACTATTTTCACTCACAAGGGAGAAAAATATCTCTCATGAACTTACAAGAATACAACCAACTAGAAGAATTTCAGAATTAGAAGAACCCTTTGGAATGAAGAGCTTATTACAATTTATAGCAATCTGAATTGACCTTTAATCTCCCTCCATTAATCTTCATTTCCATATTCCACTCATGACATTTTCATTTTCCATGAATTAAGTATTTCTATTATAAATTTGAGAACATACTTTTTACAATTAAAATGGGTCACTTAAGTTAATAGGATGAATAAAATGATGACACATAACGAAGAATTAGAACAGAGAGAGAGAAAGTAGAGAGGGAAAGAGAGGGAGAGGGAAGGGATGGAGGGAAAACACTCCTCATGATGAAATTAATTGAATTCCTTGATGCAACCGTGAAATTTGAACAAGGATTTCTTCCACTGGTGATATTCTACACTGATGAAGATTTATCCCTTGAATAACTTTGAATCATTTTCCCAATCTAGTGATGACCGCAAACTCTATGATGCATGGAAATCTTGGACCATAGAATGAGTGTCTAGAAATTTGTTATGATGTTTACCACTACAAACTTGAGATGAACACATACGATTCCCACGATGACCCTCCTTGAAACATGGTTGATGAACCCTTTGACTCATTGAAATCGTTCTGACCAATTCACTTTGGATCACTTGGTTCCTTAAGTGATGAAGATGAATTTAGATGATGTGCCTTGTGATGCCTTACTTTGCTTCTATAAACCATCGCTCTCAAGATGATGCTTCCAGGACCTCCGTGAAGTTCTCATTCCTCCTTTTCAACTCATGAAACCATATCATTATCCAAAAGGGAGTCCAAAAAGTAGTAAGGTGAGTGAAAACAAAGTCATATGTAACTTTCCACTCTGAAATGAAAACTTTCTATTTTTAGAATATGAGCTTGTGCTCTGCTATTCTGAGACATATCACCTGTCTTGTTCTAGTTTTACCTTTTGAACTATCTACCATATTCCAACCTCTTTTATTACTGAGATATTTCTATTTTTAGTACATTTCTATTTTTATCAGGTTTTTATTTAGGGACCTGCTATTTTGGGAAGAATTCATTTTGTGTCTTACTTTTCATTTTACCCCTTTTTGATTGTCCTAAGTGACAGAACTTAAAATTCAAAGTGGGACTCATAATTTATAGCATGTAAGGAAATATAACATATGTTATTTTTAGTAAGTGGTGAAAATGACCTCTGTTTGTGATGGGAACAACGTTTTTGGATTCAAATCTTCGTCATGAACTTGTGCTCCAATTTTCATCATGATTCACTTTCCAAAAAGCTCATAAATGAAAAATGGAAATTTATGTCTTGTAAGAGCTTCAGGTATGGAGCTACCAGGGTAGAATACTGATAAAAATTCATTCCATATCTCGATAAACTGCAACTTCGTGTGTGTAAAAGCTAGTTCGAGAGAAATTAGATTTTTGGAGATGCTTCCCTCGAATTTTGAATGAGTTCACCCTCCGGATCTTTGGGAATTTGAAAATTTCTTCAAAGAGGGAAGAATTATGATAAAAAAACACAACCCTCCATATCCCTAAAAATAGGGACTTCATGGCTTGAAAACTAGTTCACACGAAACTTTATTTTTCAATGATCATTTCCTCTAATTTTTGGGTGATTTCATGTAATGGAACCTGAGAAGCGGAGAGGCAACTTGTTGATTTGATCCATTATTGTGTCATAGCGGACATTAATTGAGCTTTAAATTTTTAGGTATAGTTTTTGTTTGTGTTCATGATGAAATAAATTCCATTGTGATAGGTTTTTGCTTCGGTTCTTCACGCGAAATTTTCTTTCAATTCGACAACCATTTGATGGGAAATTGAACTTTGTTCTTTGTGGAGCCGGAGGTGAAATTTATTCATTGTGAGAATTCCTTGCTGAAAATTGTAGGTTTGAATAATATTTTTTGATGGCCTTCAAGAGAGAATAACTTATCAATAAAAAAATTTAATTAGTCAACGGTTTACAAGATATGTTCGATTCTTGGTTTTATGGCAATGGAGTTTTCAGACCTCTTTTCATCTCTTCTTCATTATTTATTCTTGGTTTAATCAATGTTTATTCTATGAAATATGTGCCATCATGGAGTGTAGTATAATGTGTTGTGATTGATCAGGTTTTAGCTTTAGAAAGGGTAAAGTGGTGGAGTGGTGTTCTCTTTAACTTTTCTTCTGGTAGTGAGAAGTAACAAGAAGCAAAATAAGCTAGCTTAGAAATAAATTAAAAATTTTGAGTTTGAGTTTGGTGAATTTTTAATGTCTTGATTTACCTAACCTCAAGGACATGAGGGACATCAAATTCCATGTTGAGAAAGAGGATGACACGTGTCCTTGATCGATGGCGAGGAATTTGAGCTTTAAAAATGGACTTGGGGTTGAATCTGTCAAATCTAAAGGTCACATGAGGGTCTTAAAGGTCACATGGGGGTTGTTCATATTTTTCCAAGGTTGATGTGCCTAACCTCAAGGATTTATAGGACATAAAATCCCACCAGGATCCTGGTGCTAACACCTATCTTCCTGAAAATTGACTAACTCCCGAACTGTCTCCAAGAGGGTAACTTGGAACAATGATAACTTGAGCTCTCGGTGGAATTTATTGGTGAAATTTTATATGATCTTGACTGTAAATGGAATTTTTAATCCAATGGTGGGGTTTTCATGTCTTTATTCTTCCATCTGATCCCTAAAAAAATAGAGTTTGATTTGGTATGCTACTTGTGCCTGAGAAACACTGCCTACAAATCCTATGTGCCAAGGTGTTGTGAAAAATATGATTTCATCATCTTGTATGTCTTGGAATTATATTTTTGGAGATGTTTGTTTTAATCCTAACTCCATCCAAATATCTGGGAATCTTCTTCTAAAGCTCAAAGAATGTTTTAGGCTGTTACTGCGTAGGCTTGTGAACCCTATTTTTTATTTAGACTACTTCAAGTCTTTCAAAACTTACCCAAACCTTCCAAAATAATTTCCATGATGTTCTAAATTCTTCAATTCACCTCCATGTTGAATTTTTCCCTTCTTTTCTGCTCCAGGGGTTGATCTAGTCACAGGAAGGCCATGATAGCCCTTCATTTGACTACCAAATTTGCATTTTTAAAGAACTCCTTAAATCACCTAGGGGACCAATTTAAAGTCAAATAGGGGTGATCAGATTAGCATATTTGACCTAGGGTGCCTAGGAATGATAAAAACATGAAAATTTTAGACACAGGGTATATTTTTCGTGCTTAGAAACTTCAAATTTATATGTCACACATTTACACAACAATAGATGGCTCTAGCTTGGGGACATGGCATGGGCCGAGTGCAACGAAGACATGACATGGAGAATTAAGAATCTTAATTTCAAACCGTATAATCCATTGACTAGTTCCTTATCCATTTGGCCCTATAGAGTTATGTACAACTTATAAGAGAGAAGGATAACGAATAAGGAAACAAACACACACACAAACACAAAATGACGGAAAGGAAATACATGAAACACAACATAAAGGAAATTATATACAAGGGGATGGAAATATACAGAGGTGAGAAAAGGATATACACATACCCAAAAATGGGTTGAGAAAAGTACATGCCATCATGAAATAATGTATTGAAGTATTACCATTGAAGCACAAAAACTATTATATGATCAAACCATGCTTTGATGATGGATTTTCATGGCTTGAGAAGAAGAAGGCTGAACATAATTCCATCCTTGTACTCATACTATATTGAGAATCTTTCTTAATCCATTGAAAATTTGGCTAAGCTCTTGAAACTTTTGCATTTTGAATATTCCTCTTGATGTCTAAGAAACATGAGACACCATCCCTCCATGTCTTTGAGAGTGGGAAAATTTCTTCTTTCATGATAAAATTCATATTCTTTGAATTGCAACCTCAAATTGTGTCTCATATCAGAAAAACACTTGGAAGGAGTGAGGAAAAAATGGTTTTATTCCCATTTAAGAACTAACATCCCACTTTGTTTCTTTGAGCAAGTATTTTTAGACATGGAGGTTAAATCATTGAGCTGGAGATCTTCAACATCCTTGAGATATTGTTGTAGCATGGGAACATGTTCAAGGTGAATCTGAGCTTAGAGGATGGTGAGTGTAGTTTGACTTTGGATCATTTAGCAAGAAGCATGCTTACTCCCACTTTGTTATCTAGAGAAATGGTTGCCAATATGCATTTTTTTGGAGTGCATCTTGATATTATTTTCAAAATTGTAGCTTTTAGTTTGGCCATGTAAGCATTCTTCACCCTTCATTGGATTTTTCCATATGAACTCTTGTTTTTCATTGATGGACCATTCCAAAATGGTGGGAGTGAGTTGGTTTTGAATATACTCCAAACATTTCTGTAGATTTTCACCATGTTCCAAACAACTTTCTTCAATGCAAATCAGCTCAATGTTTTCCCTATTATCTTCTTCCATGGCGGAGGTGTTGTCTTCAAAACTAGAGATGTCCAAAGCTGATTCACAAACTTTGTTTATTTTGCACTCATGAACTTCTTCACATGACGTGGAATAAAAATACATGCTTTCATGTCCATTCTCATTAACCAAATTATTATGGAAGTCATTGATATTATCCAACTACTGCATCTCAACATCAAAAATTAGTCTACCAAGATAGGAAATAGAAATTTACTCATGCGTCTCTTGTATCTCCATGGCCTAGGTTAAGAGTTCAAGACTGAGTTGAGGATATTCAGTTTCTTATGTAGCCTTTAAGATATCTTGTATGAATAGTTCTTCTGAAATTTCAATAGGATCATTTTTATCTTCATTGGAAGAATCTTCTTATTTTGCCTCTAGGAGATGGTAAAAAATCTTATCCATATGGTCCCATGATTTATTTGAAACATCCTCCTTCACCTCTTCCATGATTTTCATCGCCAAATATTCACTTTCTTGCAAACACGATAATACTTGATTTATGACACCTACTTGACAAGGAGAAGATGTCCAAGCTTTGTGGAAAGGGAACTCCTTCAAGCTCAAAATCCATATCATATTCTTCTTGGTAAGAAGTAGAGAACTATGTTGGGGTAGTAGTATGAGAATAATTTTCAGCTACATCTTGACTATCCATTATTGAATCTTCTTTCTCAGGTGAAATATGAAAGGCTATGTTTTCACCATGATGATGATTATGCTCCCCGAGTGAGTAGAGGTTGTGTTTAAATTGTTTGTTCTCCTTGGATTTGAAAAGAGAGTGGGATTCTTCCATTTTATCATCCATGATTGCATCAAGAAGAGATTGTGATCCTTTGACTTCCTCCATTTATTCATGAAAAAATTCTACATCACTTGAAGAATCAAAATAGGAGGGAAGATTATCTATGACCATCGTAAATTAATCATTTTCGGACCACGATCTCGGATGAATTTCTTGCACTTATTCACATCTCTCCATTTCATCATCAATTGAAACATCAAAATTTGAAAAGAGATGATCCATGATTACTTTGAATTGGCCATCTTATTCATCATTAGTGGAGTCTTCAAAAGAGCATTGGATCATCCATTATGTAACAAGGATATTCATTTGTTGAATATATTATTCCCCCCATGGGATGTGACTCAAGACAAATGGAATTTATGAATGGTGATTCTATATTTGTTTCTTCTACTTCTTCCTCCATCACGTTGTTTTGGATTTCATCGAAGGTTCCATGATAAGATATTTTTAGGATAATCCATGAATATTTTGGAAATGAAAGCCTCATAATATGGGAAGAAATCTAGGTCTTCTTCCATAGGGCACATCTCATATTTTCCTCCATTTTATGTGGAGCTTAAAAATGTTCATATATTCTCTATAGAGCTAAAGCATACCTCCAAATTCCATCAAAGACTTTGGGGTCAAAATTTCCTTTTATTATGCTCTCAATTCTTTCCACATATTTTTTTTTAAACATGTTCATTTCTTCATCACTGTATGTAATGAATTCATCTAGAGGACAGTGAAGTAAGGGCAACATTCTTAATTTTGTAGTGAGTTGTGTGAGATTGCAAAAATATTCTTCAAAGGAGTTTTCACCGTCATGTCTTTTGTCATCTTCTTGAATGTTGATTTTATCTTCATCGAAAGGCTCAAGGATAGGATTTTCTTTAGAGGCATTCAAGAACCTTTCAGGTATGAAAAGCCTATGGTATGAATAATCTTAAGGGTCTTCCTCTATAGGAAATCTCTCCTCTTCTTCTTCCTCACTATAGGCTACTTAAAGTTGCTCATTCATCACTTGTAAGAATTTGACATATTCTCAAAATTTAAACCTTATCTTATGTCTCCTTTGAATCCATTCCTCTTCATTGGTGACATGTTATTTCTTATTTCCTTTGTCAACACTAGTCCAGAACCATGGCTGATCAATGATCTTCTTTTTTGGGAAGACATATTCTTCATCTTCATCACTATCACTCATTGGTACTTCACTCTAATATGGAAATTTATTCATGACATGGGAAATAAACATGACAGGGCTTCATTCCTTGATGAAGTCACCTTCATAAATGATTTTTCGTTTGAAATATTCTCTTTTTGTTTTAATTTTCAGACCTTGCAGTCATATATTGGGTGCAGATATTGCTAAATCTACCCCACGATGGGTGCAAAAAACTGTTGGCAAGAAAAATTTTCGGTGGAAAAACTTGTGGATTTCTTACCAATGCTCTAGGAATCTAAGTCCCTCTACTTAACCGGTGCAGCTTGTCATATATGTATGCATAAGTAATGGTAGATTTTCTGGTGGCCTTGTGGTCGGGGATCCAATAGGGGCACTCCACTAACCCTGCATAAAATCTAGCAATATCTTGTTAGGGGATACTTTGTCTGAAGAGTGGGAAAGGGGAGTGAGAAAAGAGGTAGGGGAACTAATGTTATAGGTAGAAAATTAGATTCCTACACACACTACTTATAAGCTTCATCACATACACTAAATTTAGGAAGAAACAATCCTACAAAACAACAATAAGACCAATTAGAATTTAATGAACAAAAAGTATCATAAACACCTTACTCAAAAAAGGCTCAAAATCCTTCTTCTTATATTGATACTCAAGTAGAAATTTTACATAGTTTGACAATGGAAGACATTGAGAATAGGGGAGAAGTGGCTAACTCTTTTCACTCACAAGGGAACAAAATATCTCTCATGAACTTACAAGAATACAACAATCTAGAAGAGTTTTAGAATCATAATAACCCTTTGGAATGAAAATATCATTACAATTTATAGCAATCTGAATTGACCTTTCACCTCCCTCACATGACTCTTTATTTCCATATTCCACATGCGACCTTTCATTTTCCATGAATTAAATATTTCTCTTATAATTTTGAGAACATACTTTTACAATTAAAATGGGTCACTTAAGTGAACATGATGAAATACAATGATGACACATAATGAAGAATTAGAACATAGAGAGAAAGTAGAGAGGGAAGGGATGGAGGGGAAAACACTCCTCGTGATGAAATTATTTGAATGCCTTGATGCAACCATGAACTTTGAGTGAGGATTTCTTCTATTGGTGATCTTATACACTGATGAAGATTTCTCCCTTGAATAAATTTGAATCATTTTCCTAATCTAGTGATGACCACAAACTCTATGATGCATGGACATCCTAGACCATAGAATGAGTGTCTAGAAACATTGTTATGATGTTTACCACTACAAACTTAAGATGAACACATATGATGCCCATGATGACCCTCCTTAAAACATTGTTATTAACCCTTTGACTCATTGAAATCATTTTGACCAATTCACTTTGGATCACTCGGTTCCTTAAGTGATGAAGATGAATTCGGATGATGTGCCTTATGATGCCTTGCTTTACTTCTATAAACCATCACTCTCAAGATGATGCTTCCAAGACCTCCATGAAGTTCTCATTCCTCATTTTCAACTCATAAAAACATCTCATTATCGAAAAGGGAGTCCAAAAATTAGTAAGGTGAGTGAAAACAAATTCATATGCAACTTTCCACTCCGAAATGAAAACTTTCTATTTTTAGAATATGAGCCTATGCTCTGCTATTCTAAGACATATCACATGTCTTGTTCCAGTTTCACCTTTTGAACTATCTACCATATTCCAACCTACGTTTTTACTGAGATATTGCTATTTTTAGCACATTTCTATTTTTAGCAGGTTATTATTTGGGGACCTACTATTTGGGGAAGAAGTCATTTTTTGTCTTACTTTTCATTTTACCCTTTTTCTAATTGTCCTGAGTGAAAAAACTTACAATTCAATGGTTATTTTAATTTAGATCATGTGAGGAAATATAACATATGTTATTTTTAGTAAGTGGTGAAAATGACATTTGTTTACGATGGGAACATCATTTTTGGATTTGAATCCTTTTCATAAACTCGTGCTCCAATTTTCATCATGATTCACTTTCCAAAAATATCAGAAATGATAAATGGAAATTAATGTATTGTAAGAGCTTCAGGTATGGAGCTACCAGGGCATAATCTTGGTAAAATTTAGTCCTTCATATCTTAAGAAACTGGCAACTTCTGCTCGTGTAAAAACTAGTTTGAGAGAAACTAGATTTTTTTGAGAGACGTCCCTCTAAATTTTGGATGATTTCACCCACTGGATCTTCGAGAATTTGAAAATTTATTTTAAATGGTAGAATTATGATAAAAACATAGCCCTCCATATCTTTTAAAATAGGGATTTCATGGCTTGAAAACTAGTTCACGTGAAACTAGATTTTTCAATGATCATTTCCTCCAATTTTCAGGAGATTTCACCCACTTAAACCCTAAGAAGCGGAGAGGTAGCTTGCTAATAGAGCTTGAAATTTGAAGGTATAGTTTTTTTCCATTCCAAATGAAATAAATTCCATTGTGATAGGTTTTTTCTTTTGGTGCTTCATGCGAAATTTTACTTCAATCCGACAACCGGTTTGATGGAAAATTGAATTTTTTTCCTAGAGCCGAAGTGAAATTTCTTCATTGTGAGCATTCCTTTCTCAAAATTGGAGGTTTTAATATGATTTTTAATGGCCTTCAAGAGAGAATAACTTAGTAATAAATGATTTTTCAATCCGTGTAACGGTTTGCAAGATATGTTTGATTCTTGGTTTTATGGCAATGGAGTTTTCAGACTTCTTTTCCTTTGTTCTTCATTCTTTCTTCTTGGTTTGATAAATATTCCTTTTGTGACCTATGTGACATCATGGAGTGAAGGATAATGTGTTTTGATGTATTTGGTTTGAGCTTTGGTAATGGTGGAGTGTTGTTCTCTGTAACTTTTATTCTGGTAGTGAGAAGCAACAAAAAGCAACAAGAAACAACTAACAATTAGAAAAAAAATTTAAAAATTGAGTTTGAGTTGAGAAAATTTTCATGAATTGATTTCCTTGACCTTAGAGACATGAGGGACATCCAATTCCATGGTGAGTAATGGGATGACATGTGTCCTTGATCCGATGATAGGGAATTTGAGCTCTAAAAATGCACTTGGGGGTTGAACTGTCAAATTTGAAGGTCACATGAGGGTCCCAAAGGTCACATGGGGTTGGGAACATTTTTCAAATTTTGATGTACCTGACCTAAGGGATGTTGGGGACATAAAATCCCACCAAGATCCTAGTGCTGACACGTGTCCTCTCAAAATTGACTAACTCCTAAACTATCTCCAAGAGGGTAACTTGGAACAATGATAACTTGATATCCCAGTTGAATTTCTTGGTGAAATTGTATATGATCCTAAATTTAAATGGAATTGTTAAGCCAATGGTGGGGGTCTCATGTCTTTATTCTTTCATTTTATCCCTAAAAAAACAAATTTTTTATTTGGTACTCTACCTGTGCCTGAGAAAAAAAGATTGCAAACCCTATGCGCCAAGGTGTTGTGAAATATATTATTTCCTCATATTTTAGGGCTTGTAATTATATTTCCATAGATGTTTTTATTTACTCCTAACTCCATCTAGAGCTCCCTAAATCTTCTTTTGAATCTCAACAGTTGTTTAAGGCTTGTGTACTGCCTAGGCTTGCGAACCCTATTTTTTATTCAGACTACTCCAACTCTTTCAAAACTTCCCCAAACCTTCCAAACTCATTTCCATGATGTTTTAAGGTCTTCAATTCACCTCCATGTTGAGTTTGTCCCTTCCATTCCACTCCAGGGGTTGATCCAGTCCTGAGAAGGCTAGTAATAGCATTTTTAAAGAAATCCTTAAATCACCTAGGGGGAATGAATGGACTTTCCTAAATCACCTAGGGGACCAATTTAACATCAAATAGGAGGTGACCAAACTGACCGATTTGACCCGGGGTGCCTAGGAATTATAAAACATGAAACATTTAGCACAAGGGTATAGTTTTTGTGCTTGAAACTTTAAATTTACACTCACACATTTGCAACAACAAAGATGTTAATGGAAAAATTATTCCATGAATACACGACGACTCCATACTTGAACTCCTTGATTACAATTCCCAGAATTGGCAATAAATGTCCACTATTATCTTACACATGTCACCACATTTCACTCATAGAGGTGATTAGTGGGATGTTATACGATTAACAAGTTGCATGGAAAAAAAGAGATAAATGCATTGAACTTACTAGGATATAACTATATAAAGCATCTCTATGCACTAATTAATCATGTTTAATGAAAAATAAATCATAACATAGATGATATAAATAAGAAAAATAATGCACTCATCGATAACCCCCAATTGCTCCTATATCCTTAGAACCTATGTCTCAAACCTCCAACCTGCAGCCATATGTTATCATACAAGAAGTCTTCAGAGAGCCTCCTAGGCCAACCTGTAACAATATGGCAACACAAACCAGTTCAGAATATTGGGTGCGAAGTTTGAGAACTATTGTAATAAACTACAAGAGAATATGGGAAAGAGAAAAGGAAGAATTACTCTTCCAGCACCAACAAGATTTGGAAGAAAAGGATAGGCAGCTAAGGGAAAAAGACAATCAGATTGCACGGTTGAAAAAGAAACAAGAAGACATAGTACAGGTAACAAATGAAATTTTCAAGTGTAGACCACCATCAAATGTTTACTTTGTCTTCTTAAAAGAACAGATGCTGCAGTTGAAATATACTTACATCAATAATGATATTCCATTTGACATTAGTGGAGCAAGGTCATTTTCATAACAAATGTAAAAATGCCCCATGAAATACTGATTGCTTCTTTGTGGCTCGTATATGTTCAATTATTCTTTGGAATATGTAACACCCCAAATTTTCACACGCAAAAACAACAATAAAATACCAAGATAATTTTTTTTGTGACTTACAATGCTCACTACACAACACCGCAAGGGCTCCAAATACAGAAACTCGACAACGCATACGACACTTACATAAGTCATCGACTCACATAGACACACGAAAACACCATAGACATGTCAATGTGACACTCTTCCCAATGAATGAATACTAGCAATGACCCAGCCATAAGAAAAGGACTCAAGGATTGGAAAACCCACAACACATCATTTCTTTAATTGAATTTTTGTTATGATCAACATTCCAAGAACATTATGGTGCAAGGAAAACTTTATCCTTTCTCCATCTACATATTCTTAAGTTCATTCCACATTTTATTTACAGTTTGACCATTTTAAGTTGGCTTTTTATCCTTTACATAAATTTTCCATAACTTACATACTTATTTGGCATAATTTCAAATTACATATAAAGTACTTAATTATCTTGTTCTTATGTTAAGAATATGTTTCTCAAACATTTAATCAATGTCTACCTTTTTACCCTTGTAACTCAAGTGAATCTGACTTGATGTCCAGAACGCAATATTAGGATTTAAGGAGGGTGGTTTAGATTCAAGATATTTTTTCCCATAAACATTCTTCGATCACGGTATAATTATTTCCCTACCATAGTTGTTATAGTTCAATATCTTGTTGAATTCCATTAAGATATATATATATATATATATATATATATATATATATTCTCTCGAAGTTTGATCACACCAAGGCAATTCATATTATTTGTAACTCAAGAAAATATTTCATTAAGTTATAAGGACTCCAAGAGTGCCCTTAATCCTAACCTCAAATCACGTTTTCAACTTATATGATGTACTCTTACCACACATGGTCTCATTATTAGCATTGTCTTGTAAAAGGAGTTACAAAAATATTTGTCTAACATCTTGAAGACGTATAAGATTAGAAGCCTTGAAGCTACACACAAACCCCAAGTTAACCTCCTAATCAACTGAGGTTTAGATTAATTCTAATTGCACCTAAGGACCTACCCCTCAACTATATATGAGTTTAAGGTGAGAGGACATATTTATGCTAAACCACCTTCAAGAAAAGACCAAGGTGTTATGTTGATAGAACCCAAGGTAACACATTTAACTGAGAGGGACTAAGGAATTCATTAACGAGAGTTTAAGACCTAGAACAACTATTTCACGATCTCCAATTATGTCATCTAGATCCAACAAGGACTTTATTCACTGATGAAGTTAATTTCTAGATCTTATCTCGTAAGACCTAGAAATCCAAAAGGATACTAAGGGGGTATTAGCTCTACTTACCCCACAGATGGTAATTGTTAGTGAAAATCAGCAAAGACACCCCTAAATGACCTTCAGATCTGCAAGTGAGAATGGGTCATTTGGTGTGATTGCACAACATTGAATCCTTTCCCCAAGTGTTGGACTTGAAAAAATGGGAAAAAACTCTTCAAATTAAAGGTTGGTTCCTCTACTCCTCCGATCAGATGTATGAATGAACTTTGTAGAGGTTTAACTCAAAATCCTACTCTAATTTTTCCAAGGAGACAAGGATAAAAGAGAGAAAAGAAGATAAAACTAAACTAATAAGGTGATACACCAAAGAAGTGGTGAACATCTGTTTACAAAATTGACACATTATACAAATACAACACAAATCATGCACAAATTGCTAAAATGTAATGAAGGATCATAATGAAGAAAACAACATAAGAAAGGATTGAAAAGTCATTCATAGAGCTTGCATTGTCATTTCCATTTTTAATACGGTGCATTACAACAGCAAGGAGGCAAAAACATATTGCAATCCTCAAAATAGGTCTAATATCTCACAAATCCACTTGCCAGGGGTGAAAGAGGGAGCCCACAAAACATGAAAATGTCCAACCCTTACAAAATAAGCAAAATCGGCTTTTAACAATGAAAACCTAAGTTCGGGAAGGAAACATGGGAAAAATGAAAGGAATCATTCAACAACCAACCAGATCCATCAAAATAGCATGGCATGGGTACCCTTAAAAGTTGATTCCCAATATTTTCACCATGGTGGTTGAATGTCGGTTCTTCTCTTTTCCCCATGCCAAAGGTGTTTTCTCATTTTCTCTCACTAAACTCCATAAAAAAATTTGAACAATCCATCATCTAGAGGACTTCAATATGATTCCAAGGACACAAAAATTGAGAAAACCCAAGCTTTGGACTGAAATATATGCCCCTCTAAAAATTTAGGGAGAAACTGGGCATTAATCGGTTCGGTGGGTCGAAACCCAAAAATTGTCCCCTTTTTTGAATTTGGGAAAAATTCCCCAAAACCTCCAGCCCTTCGCTGCTTCGCTAACATTTGGCACACTCCCATTGGTTCACGGGTTCAAACGGCCATTCTACGCTTTTTTTAATTTTGGAAAAAATTCCAAAATCGCTCCGTGCCCCGCCACTCCACTACCACATGTCACCCTCCTATTTGGCATGGGCCTAAATAATTTTTCTTTCCTTTGCGGGCCCATGGGAATAAATTTTCCTTTGCGCCACTTGCAACACTTTGGAAAAATTTCCCATTTCCCTCCACGCCCCAACCTTTGATGCAAACAGGACATTTTTCACAATTTGATTAGTCCACGGGGGCACTTCAAATTTTTCTTTCCACCTTGGCGGGCCTGTGGGCCAATTCTCTCCTTTGCATTTTTACAAATTTTGGCGAAAAGCTAAAAATCACTCCACCCCTTCGACCTCCACTGACACGTGGTGCCTCCTCATTGGCGTAGATCTGAAGCTATTTCTCTCCTTTGCGGGCCCATGGGAAAAATTTCTCCTTTGCACCCTCCATGACCACTTTTCTAACTTAAACCCCACCGGTTTGATCTCTGCCGGTGTTATGGACATGTGGTTGCCTCCTATTGGCTCATGGGCCTTGAGGCCAAAAATTTCTTTGTGCCCCGCCGAACCCTTTGGAAATTTTTTTACTCACCTCCTCCAACCTGCCATTCCACCACCATGTGGCACGTTCTTATTAGTTTGGGACTTCCCGGGAAATTTTCCCTCAAAAACTTCACCGAGCCATAACTTGCAAAATACAAGGAGTTAGAAGGAAAAATTTACCTTTCTGGAAAGGTGAGAAAATTCTCTATCTGATGAATCCATTTCCAGATAATTTTGAGTGCCTAAAAGTGGAAAAATTTGACTGAGGCACAAGGAAGGAAGGAATGAAATAAAGTTAGCTAAAAATAAGCAAGGGGCTTATTTTGGATAACAATTTTGGTGACTTAGAGGGGTCATCTGCCTGTTGGATGAAGTGACCAGCTTCCTGAAGCAATCCATTGGGCATGGAGTCATCAAATTAACTTCTTTATGCTCTCAACTCATTAGAAAATTTGTAGAAAGAAGATTGTGAGAGTAGAACAACACTTGATCTAGAACATGGCCTGCAAAGATGCATCCTGGGACAAGAAAGCTTGTGCCAAAGCACTTAAGGAAATGTAAAACTAAGCTAAAACAAAACAATGTGCACAAGCACTTGGAGGAATGAAAATCTAAGCTAATATGTACAAGGTGAGGAGTTTCCCTTCTAGTAGCAATTTTTAGATGGATTCCATTAACTGGAATCTATAGTTCTTCACCATCCAATGTAGACAATTGGAAGGCATTGTTGTTCTTACATTTTGTGACCATGTAGGGGCCACTCCAAATGGCATCAGACTTTGAATGCCTTCCTGGCTTTTCTCGATCTGCATCCCATTTCAACACTAAATCTCCAACTTGGAAGGTTCTAGCCTTAGATTTCCTATCAAAGGTTCTCTTGATCAAGGCTTGGTCCTTCTCCATTGTTTGGGCTACATGCTCTATGATTTCTTAGAGTTCCATCAATTCTACATATCTAACCTCCATGGGTTCAAATTCCAACAATTCCAATTGCTTCATGAGTTCCAACATTGGTAGCTCAAGTGACATTGGAAAAATTGCCTCTCTTCCATAAAAAGTCCGAATGGAGAGTTACCGTGGATCTCTTGGGAGTTATCCTATCAGCCCACAAGGCTAATTTCAGTTTAGTGTTCCAAGTCCTCTAATTTTCATCAAGATTCCTTTTGACGATCCCTAATAGGTTCTTGTTGGTAGACTCAGCCTAGCCATTACCTTGAGGGTAATAATTTGATGAAGTGCTCGAGATAAATCCCATTCTTAATAGCCCATTTAGTTACCTTTGATCATATGAATGCCAATGCAATAACTGATATTATAGTGGTAGGTATACCAAATTTGGTTACTATCCCCTCATAGAATTCTAGAATGCTAGATTCATTTTCCTCTTTGAGTTCCACCGCTTCAGTCCATTTAGTGAAGTAGTCTATTTCTATTAGAATCCACTTGTGTCCTTGGCTTGAGCTTGGGTTAATGAATCCAGTGAAGTCCAAACCCCATTACATGAATGGCTGGTCAACTGAAATTGGATGCAATGCAAGGGCTGCTAATCTCTCCTTGGTGTGAAGAATGCACAATTTTTGCACCTCTTGATCCATGCATAACAATCACTAAACACCTTGGGCCAATAATAGCCAACCTTCATAATCTTGAGGGTCTGTCACTCTTGGAGAAAAATGACCCCACTGATCCACCATGGATATCTTCTAACATTTTCTTAATTTGATTTGTCCCAATGCATCTCAAAGCAAGACTCCATTTATATCCTTTTTGAACAAGACACCATTAACAAGTGCATATGGGACAACCTACAATCTAAAGTGTCTTCTCTTGGTTTTTTTCAAATCTGGAGGACATAGGCCTATTTGTAAGAAGTGCATTATGTCTTAGGTTTAGCAAGGAGTGAACATACCACCATTCTCTTCTTGAACACCTCCTTGTTCTTGGTTGTCTTGCAATGCCAAAACAACATCCTTCTCATTGTTTGCTTCCAATGATTTTCTCAAGACAGCTGCTCACACAATCCCTTTCCTTAGACCAGCTTGGTGACTTTTCTCTCAATGTCATACTCCATGACACGAGTAATTCACCATTCACGTTTTCATTTAGATCTTTGTTGAGGAGGAAGTCCTTAACTCCCACACGAGAAACCAACAGTTGAACCTTGTTGTTTGAAAATAGATGCTTAAATTTCTTCAAGCTCCTAATCACTGCAAGAACATGCTTCTTAGTGAAGGAATACCTTACCTCATAGTCCTCAAAGCTTTGGCTAAAGAAGGCAATTGGCTACTCTGCATTTTCTTTGTTTTGCTGTACTAAAATTGTAGAAATTGTAACATCACCTTAAAATGCATAAAGGATAAAATATGGGTTAATGAGAGTTGGAGCTTGTGAGATAGCCTCCTTGATTGCCTTAAAACTTTCCTTACCTTCAGTTGTCCATTTAAAAGCCATACTTTTCTTCAACATCATAGTTATTGGCTTGACAAGGGCTGCAAAGTCTGAAAAAACCTTCAAACAAAATTTATTCTTCCCAAGAAACTTTGAAGGGATTTCTTGTGACTTGGTAATGGCAGTGATTTTATTTCTTCAACCCTCTCTGGATCAATTGCTAATCCCTCTTTGGAAACAATATGGCCTAGGAGCTTTCCTTCATGAGCTAGGAAAATACACTTTTTGGGGTTCAAGAATATCCCAAATCTTCTACATCTTTGGAACACTTGTCTCAAATGAAAGAGATGATCTGCTGCACTTTTAGAAAATACAATAATATCATCTAGGTATATCAGCACTATTTTGTTGATCAACCCCTTGAACGCCATATCCATTTCCCTTTGGAAGGTAGCTTTGGCATTAAACAACCCAATTTTCCTATATGCATAGGTTCCCCATTTGGTGGTGAAGGCTATTTTGAACTGATCATCCTCCTTTACCATGATCTGATTATATCTTGAATAACTATCTAGCAATGAAAACCTCTCAGAGCTAGCAACAACTTACAAAATATGCTCCATAAAAGGAAGTGGGTAATGATCCTTGAGGGATGCTCTATTCAAATATCTTAAGTCTACACACAATCTGATTTCTCCACTCTTCTTTCTAACTAGAACCAAGTTTGAAACCCAACTTGAATGTTTGATGGGAAATATGATACTTACTTCTATTAACTTATTCAATTCCTTCTTGGCTCCATGTGTGGATTGACACCTTTGTTTTTGCCTCGATGGGTTTAGCACTTGGATCTAATTCATTTATGTGTTGAGCTATTTTGGGATTGAAACCTCCCAAATCTTCGTATCTCTAAGAAAATATATCCGAGAACTCTTGGCAAAGTTGCATGAATTCATACCTTTCTTGTTTGGTTGTTACTTTACCAATTTTAAGTGATTTTCCTTCTCCCACCGAGATGGGCACTAAATCTTCTCCTTGAATTTGATGTTTCCTTTCTCCTTCCTAAAATGATCATTAGGATTATAAATGGACTCCAAAGTGACAAGTCCTTTTGGCGTTTGTTTGTTCTCACTGTACCACTTGATTACCATATTGTTGTTCTAACTTTTCCCGATTTTTGGTGAGAACTCAACTTCTTCTTGCAAGAAATTGATGATTTATTGGTCACTTTAAAACACTTGCCAACTTACATTATTGTCTAGCATTGATGGCCTTACAATCACATGATTGTTTGGCTACACTTTATCTTCCTTGATACTTTCCACATAATCAAAGGCTTCTCCAACTATTGCAAGTCTATCAAAGACTTGGTTTTTTTTTCCTAGGGATGGAGTTGATGCCAAAACCTTCAAAATCCTCAATGAGGTCCCACACCCTATTCTTATAACTCTTGAGCAGGTCATTTTTGGTAGCATGCTTTCCTTTAACCTAATTAACAATCAGCTCACTGTCCCCAAAGACTTGTAAGTTTTTTATACCTCTCTTTCTTGACCAATGCAATCATTGTATCAAATATTCATATTTAGCAGTGTTGTTAGAACATGCAAACTGAAATCTAAAATCTGAATAATACTTAATTCCTTGAGGTGAAACAAGCATATCTCCCCTTTCACCTTTTCTACTTCTTGATCCAGCAAAGAACAATTGCCATACCTCATTGTCATCTTTATGGTCCGGCTTGGCAATGTTAGGAATAGGCTATTTTTCTTCATGCATGCAATAAACTTATAGTTTAGACTCCTCTATTTCCTTGTAGGGATCAAAAACATGTACCTTGCTTTCCCATTCATCAAGAGTCAAATCTAGGATGCTTCCAACTTTGGTGTCAGCTTCATCTGTGCTTGGATAATCCTCTTGATCAAATGTTGAACAGTTGGCATTGATTGGGCTTGGAGTATGAGGCTCAATGTGAAATTTTGCAATAGGTTCAGACCTGATTGTCACCTTAGTTCCATATCTTTTCCAAAACAACATATGTGACCAATCAACAGACAAATAGCCTCCAATTCTAGCTATAAAATTCCTTGACAAACATAGGGAAAAAGTGGTGGTAAATCTATCACTGACACATCTTGCAAAATAGTGACATTAGGGCATACATGTAAAGTGAGGCTCAAATATTTAATTACCCCAACTGTTGTTACTGCTCTCCCATCTAGTTTCACCACCCCTTTGGATATGACTTCATATTGGAGGCCCAACTGATCAGCTATTTGCTTGGGCATCACAGAACTACTTTCCCCAGAATCAATCATACAATTGTGTACTATTTTATCCCCAATGATCAATGAAACATAGAATGGAGGGGGCTTCAAAACTTTACCTTGCTATCCTCCAAGCTTCCCCTCAAGCTAAGCAACATTTGTGAGTACTTTCTCTTGCATATGAGCTTGCTGATTTGAAGTTGACCAATTCTTCATGGCACCTTATAGTAGATCCATTTGGCCTGGGATGGATAGTGATTCCCACATAGATATATTCACATTTGTCTTCTTCATTTGTTCAATGATGCTAAATGGGGATGAAGCATCTCTTTTCTGCCCCTTAGCCTACACACTCTTTTCTTGTACATGGGCTGTAACAACTGGCATTTGAGCTAGTCTAGAAGGTGGCTTGGGTTGTCCTTGCACATTTGGGACTGCATTTTTCTTACCAAAAGTTTGTGGAGTGATGGATGGTTGTGGATCACCTGGAGCTAATGATTTCCCTTCACCAATATTTCTCTTCTTTGACCATGTGTTAGCTGCTACATTCGAGAAATTGTTTGATTCATACCACAAAAATATTTTTCCCGCCAATTCATAAGTGTAGTCTCATTTGGAGTTGTATTTTGCTGATATGTTCCTTGTTTTTGGTTTGTTTCTTGACTCACCTCAATCTCTACGCTAGTTTTTGTCACCATAAAATCTTGGTTCAAAGCACCATTAAAGCACATAGACTGGTTGTGAGGTTCATTACATGGGAAACACCAATCATACTCTTGAGCTATATTATTTTGCACCGGCACTAAGGCTTTAGAGGTAGATGTAACATTGGGATTATAGGGCTGAAATGGTATATTGGCGGAGGCCTTACTTGATTTTGATATGCGCTTGGATTGGGTGGCCTATTAGGATAATATGGTTGCCTATTAAGCTAAGTTTGAGACCGATAAGGTGGTCTAAAACTTTGGGATTTTTGCCTCTTGAGTGTAACCAGATCATTGCCTAAATTTTGTAATTGTTTCATGACTTCTTGAAGTTCATTTGAGGCACTAGAGGATGAAGTAGAAGTTTCATTTGAACTCTAATTTCTAGGAGTGGGAATAAGAGCTAAAGTAAGTGCTTGACTAGTGCTTGGGTTTTCCAAGTTTGTATATAAGAGCATGGGAGGCCTAGGCACTATTTTACTAGTTGGATCAAACAATTCTCAGATCCCTAATGGCAATGGTATAAGCTGCAGTATATTTCCACCTCCCATGGATTGCATTAACATAGAAATATCAGAATTTAAAGCTTTGAGATAGTATAGGAAAGCACCTTCATTGTTGGCCTTACTCTCACCGGAATTCTATCCCATGTTTGATCATTGGGATCTCTCTTAATAGTTGTCGATTGTTTCAATAGAGACAAATTATCTCCCTTTTTCCAAACTACTCATGGAGAGCTATGCACAACTAGTTCCAATTTTGGATAGAGCCTCGCCCCTTTGAGGCTCCCGAACCATTGTAAGGATTTCCCTTTAAATGAATATTCCAACAATTTGATAGTAATTTGCATCTTAGCAATCTCATGGATTGCACAAACATTAGCAATGACTTTGACATGATCACCAAGAGTGGTCCGATTGTCCCCATAAAAAGTTTGGGATGTTCTTTAATGTTGCAACTCGAAACTAGTTTTTGTGCATTGAGAGCAAGTGGGCTGCTACCAAAGAAGTTGACATAAGGGTTATGTTGTGCCATTCTAATTGGCCCGAGGACCCTTGTTGATTGGGTGAAAGGTCTACCGGGTGGAGGAGCCGATAGAGTTCTCGTTTGGTGGAGATGGAGACCTTTGAATTCTTCTTCCTCTCTCTCTCTTCTTCCTAAGGATAATTGCGAGATACTCGTAAAAATCCCTCTCTCTAGCCCTTGAACTTGTTTGGATCCTTCTCATGAATATTTAGACTTGTACTACTGAAACCAGTTGATTTTATCTCTTTGGAGTTGTCAAATGTGTAAATCAAGGCTCTTTTTAAGAAAGAGACTTACAAAAATGCACATTAACTTTGTTGTAATGAATATTAAGACCTCTAAGGTCCCAATCGGTGTGCCAAAACTATTAATGCAAATCGAAGCACCCCCTAAATGACCTTCGATCTGCGCAGTGAGAATGGGTAATTTAGTGTGATTGCACAACATTGAACCGTTTTCACAAGCGTGGGACTTGCAAAAATGGGAAAAAAATCTCTAGATCAAAGGCTCATTCCTTTACTCCTCCGATCGATGTATGTATGAACTTTGCAGAGTGTTTAACTCAAAATCCTACTCTAATTTTGCCAAGGAGACAAGGATAGAAGAGAGAAAAGAAGATAAAACTAAACTAACAAGGTGATACACCAAAGGAGTGGTGAACATCTATTTCTACAAATTTACATAGATTATAAAAATGCAACACACATCATGCAAAAATTTCTAAAATGTAATGAAGGATCAGAATGAAGTAAACAACACAAGAAAGTATTGAAAACTCATTCACAGAGCTTGCATTGTCATTTCCATTTTTAATATGGTGCATTACAACAGAAAGGAGGAAAAAACATGTTGCAATCCTCAAAAAGGTTGGATATCCCACAAATTCACTTACCATGGTGAAAGAGGGAGCCCGAAGAACATAAAAACGTCCAACCCTTACAAAATGAGCCAAATCTAGCTTTTAACAATGAAAAACTGAGTTCAGGAAGAAGAAACGCGGGAAAAATTAAAGGAATCATTCAACCACCAACAAAATCCATAAAAATAGCATGGGTACCCTTAAAAGTTCATTCCCCAAGATTTTTGACCATGCTAGAGAAGAATGGAAGCCATACTGCATTAAAAATGGTGGTTGAATGTCAGCTTATTCTTTTTCCCCATGCTAGAGGTGTTTTCTCATTTTTCTCTCACTAACCTCCATAAAAAAACAAAATTGAAGATTCCATCGTGTAGAGGACCTCAATATCTTTTTAATGACACCAAAATCAAGAAAAATCGAGCTCTAGATTGAAAGATATGCCCCTCTAAAGATTTAGGGCAAAACAGGGGCAAAATTGGGTCACGGGCTGAAACCCAAAAATTTCCCCATTTTTGAATTTGGGAAAAATTCCCCAAAAATCTCCGCCCCTTCTTCGCTCCACTAACATGTGGCATGCTCCCATTGGTTCATGGGTTTAAACATCCATTCTACACTTTTTTGAATTTTGAAAAAAATTCCAAAATCGCTCCATGCCCCGTCACTCCACCGCCATGTGTCACCCTCCTATTTGGCGTGGGCCTGAATCATTTTTCTTTCCTTTGCAGTTCGCGGAACAAATTTTCCTTTGCACCACTTGTAAAATTTTGACAAAATTACCAATTTCCCTCTACACCCCTGACCTCCGACATGAACAGGACATGTGTCACACTTTGATTAGTCCACGGGGTGCTCCAAATTTTTCTTTCCTCCTTGGTGGGCCTACGGGCCAATTCTCTCCTTTGCACTTTTTACAAATTTTGGCGAAAAGTCCAAAATCACTCCACCCCTTCGATCTCCACCAATATGTGGCACCTCGCACGCATTGCACGAGCACAAACCATTTCTCTCCTTTGCGGGCCCATTGGAAAAATTTCTCCTTTGCGCCCTCCTTGACCACTTTTCCAACTTAAACCCCGCCAGTCTGATCTCCGCCGGCCTTATGGACATGTGGCGGCCTCCTATTGGGTCACGAGCCTTAGGGCCAAAAATTTTCTTTGCACCCCGTTGAACCCTTTGGAAATTTTTTTAACTCACCTCCACTCGACCCGCCATTCTGCCACCATGTGGCACGTTCTTATTGGTTCGGGCCTTCTAAAGGAAAATTTCCCTCAAAAACTGCGTTGAGCCATAACTTGCAAAATACAAGGAGTTAGAAGGAAAAATTTACCTTTCTGGAAAGTTGAGGAAATTATCTATCCGATGAAGTCATTTTCAAATAATTTTGAATGCCCGAAAAGTGGAAAAATTTGACCGAGGCACAAGGAAGGAAGGAATGAAAGAAAGTTAACCAAAAATAAGCAAGGGGCTTATTTTGGATAACAAGAAGGTTACACTAAATAGTCGTTGCTTCAAACAAGAACTCATTTGGTGACTTCCAAGGTGGTCTTAATCACTCAACATGGTGTCGAATCAAGAGAGGACATTCTCCTCGTAATTACCCAAACTAGAAGCAAATGCCATTCCTAAAAGATGGGATTCACGACAAGGTCGCTAAACATAACGACTATGATGGTAAACTCCAACTAGGGGTTTTATTTACCTAAACTAGGAGGTTCCATTGAGTGTAAAGTTTAAGTTCATTCTACGGTTTCAATCTCTTCTATGGTAAAAAAATCACACATGAAGACATGTTATGCACAAATCTTATACTAGGGTTGAGTGTTTCGATTAAATCTCTTTATTACATTTACAAGGTAAGAATACAACATAGTAATTAATTAATGGTTTATTGAACACTGAAAGAGCACTACAATGTATTACTTCAAATTTATTTACCTTATATATATCAAACCTTTTTACCATGTGTACTATGAATCAAATTGAACCTATGATTAAATACACATTTCCTAGATATCCCTAAAAACTAGCATCTCATACATATTAGAAAATTTTCAAATATAACCTTCTGAAACATAAGACTACATTATACATATGTTCATTTTACAATGAACTATATAAATTACAATGATAATTAATTAATTACACATCACCTTTTCACCATCATTCTTGCATCCTACAAAACCACGTGAGCATGATATCAGCGATAAATCACTGGCATGGCATCCACCCTAATCTAACATAATTAACATTTCTCAGTTTCCATTTACATATAATAATAATTACAATTTGCAATTGAAAGAAAAGGTTTAGAGACATGTATTCATTACATTTCATTTCACTTCATTTCATAACCCAGGAGAGAGAAAGAGAAGGGAAGAGAGAGAAAACACCATTTGTCAAAAATTCTATTTCACACAAGTTACACTAGAGTTTTTTTAACAGTTATTTACATGTGTCAAAAGTTTCCACGGTGGTTTGGCAACCCGACAAGGGTCCCACAACTTTCTATTTTTACATTTTCTTGCTAACTACAAAAACATTCAAAACGGGCTCGAGGCTAAGAAACCACTTTCAAATGTTGTCTTCTAAGAGAAAACACACCATGATTAAATTTATATGTGTCCACTTATATACCAAGAGTTCATAGTAATCGATGCAAATTTGGGCCGGTGAACGGTTTACGTTTGGCGGCTAGTATTCCGGGGCCACGAGTCGAAATTGACCCAGTTGCAAATGAACAAAAGTTAGCTCGAGGGATCAAAACCACATCCAAAACTAATGTTCAATGGATGAACATGCAACGAGAAACTTCCTACAAGTTCCCCTATATAAGGAGAATTCATCAGAGTCGATGGGACTGAGAACTAGAAAACCATTTTCAAATAGTGACAAGTTTTCTGGAGTGACAAGTCATAATTGGTCCAATTTGACCTCGTCAAACTACGACCGAAGGCCTACAAAATGGCTTTGCCAAACTATATAGAAAAGTGTTTTTCCCTAAACTAAATGTTCCATGTAATTTTCTAGTAAGAACACTAGAGGTTTGCGAAAATGGATAATAATTTCCCTATCCAAGTTTCAAATGGTGGTTCAAAATGAAAGCCAACTTTATAATTTTAGTAGCTTCTTACAACTACAAAATGGTGTAACATTTCTCCCAATATGGCATCAAAAATATCAAAAATGCTCATTTCGGGTAAAAAAAAAAGGTTAAGGTGACTCCTCACATAACCAGGTACACGAATGAAGCTTAACATCCCATTTTCGAGTTACGAAGGGTACTTAACGAGTCTCTAAAAATGCAAAATTATCTATTTAAATAGGGAAATGGTCAACATTTTTGTTGGGAAGTTAATTTCATCTTATCGATAAAACAATATTGTAGTGATCTAGTTGGGTAGGAAGTTTTCTAAATCACCTTAGAATAAGGGTTGAAGTTCATGGTTTAATACAAAAGGGTTATTTTGATTTTGAGTTACGACACGAAATTTTATTTTTTTGCAACAAGTTAATATAAAACAATTAAATGTATTATAATCCTAATATTTTAAAATTATATTAAGTGCAAAATGAAAAATTGAAGTATGAGAGTTATGAAAGATAAGGGGAGATGAACCATGCCTGGAACAAAGTCGGTCAAAACCACGAGATTCGGTTCAGCATCTCCCTTAAGAATTTTTTTGAACAGATCATGAGCATCCGTAATTTTACCATTTCACCTTTGCTCAAAATCCTCAATATTTCCCAACAAACCCATTTTACACCGAACCAACAATAAAACCACATGTTTAAAATTTTTTGGACAATAAAGTTTGGAGCTCCCTCAAGATAGCCAGCATGACTAAGACATCCATACATACCCGCATACAGTATGTTTGGGTATATTCCATATGACCACATCTCCCGAGGCATTTGCAAATACAACATCTGACAAAAATTCCTCAATATTTTATGCTTTGTTGGAAGTTCATCCCTATCCTAGAACTCACATTTGGCACAGGCCAAGAAAGGTAGGCAAAGGAAGTCAAATTTCCATTATGCTTTGATGGATGTCTACCTGTACTAAGCCCACATTTTACACAGGCAGGGAGGTTACCTGAAGGTTTCTAAACCTTTTCAACAAACCCATTCATGTATATCATTCTATCATTGTAGTCTATGACACCACATTTATGTCAGGCATTCAGTCAAGCATTTCACATGCCAAATGCATGCTTCCACCATTGCATACATATCTTTTGTAGCACTTGCAAAAAAAATATGAAAACCCATTATTCTTTGAAGTATATCACTATGCTTCTCAAGAGTTCCCATTGCAGTGCACGATGGGAGGATGTTGGCAAAGGAGAAGGAAACCAGATTTGCACCTGCCAATCACATTTGCTTGAAAATCTCTGATCTTTTTCAACAAACCCATTTCATGTATCCTCAGCAGTAGGCGGACCCAAAGGCCACATTCTTTTCAGGTATTCATTCAAATAGTTCATGTGTCATGTGTATACTCCCAAGTTTTGCGTCCATCTTTACCAGAGAACTATAACTACAAAACTGACAAAAAACCCCCATTTTGGCATAGGAGGGGAGAACGTTGGAAAGAAGATAGTATTTCCATTATGCTTGACACACATAGCATGAGACTCATTCTACACCACTCCATCCCTGGGCCACACCTAATCTAACTTAGTGCCTCCCTCGGAGGGAACTAATTCTTATTCCTGCCTTCCTTGACCATTGTTCAAAGCAGCAATAGTGAGTGATTTGTTACATGTCTCCAAAGATGATTTGCTGAAGATTCTTAATCTGCAGGTTTATAGGATTTTTACGTTGGATCAGAAACATTGAGAGAGTGGATCTCAAATAAAGTTTTTTTATTATTATACAAAGAAAATGGTAGGTTTGAATGGACGTGGATGGAATCGCATGCCCTGTCCAGCTCTTGGCATACGCCACTTCCTGTAACATGCTACCTCCCCACTTACTCACCCACCAACCTTCTTCAATTCTCCCCCACGTCACTTCACAAAGTATATTATTTATTTTTAATTCTATTTTAGTATTATTTAATTATGGGTACTACAAAATATGATAGAGACTAGATCCCTATTCTTTACATAGGGGATGTTCAAATTTAGGCATTGTGCTCTTATTTCAATAATGAGCTCTATAGGGAAAAATAGATGGTTGAATACAAACAATTGTGCAAAGAGCAACCATTAATGATTAGGGAAGAGGAAAACAATACAAAGGATATGATTGAAGAGTATGGAAAGTTCATGAAAGAACAAAAAATCAAGCAGAGGGTGTATAGAATGAGAGAGGAGGCCCATGATGAGGCCAAAAATTACATTAAGTACAATGGAGTAGAGATAGTACATGCATGTAGAAGGAGATGTCACCAGAGATAAAGAGGAAGGAAATGCATTCCTATCCAAACATTATCCCAACTCTCCAGCAAATCAATCCATATATTCAGGTAGTAAAGGGATGTGGAAAACCTGGTTCCCAATTGGATACTATCCACCTATTTTCCACTATCCAATACCTCATTGGTCTGGGGAGAGAGAACTCAACGAGGAAGTGAAAGAAAGGATAATGGAACATTACAGGAGGAATGCAGGTTACTTCTTTACTGAACCTGAGGGAACATCCATGCCAACTGACTTTAGGAAACTATGCAACATCATCTAGAAGACCCCAAGAAAGAAAATGATAAACAAGAAAAAGAAGAAAAGGATAAACAAGAAAATATTGAATGAGGTCATTTAAGAAATTAAGTCTGGGGGTGTGATGAGACCCTTTAAATATTGTTTTAATTATCTCATCTACTATAGTCTGTCATGTTTTTATACCCTTGCACTTGTTATTCTGGTCATCCTATCAGACATTCCCACCTGAACTTAAGTTTATGGCACTTATATATTAATTAGTACAATTATTACTAAGTTACTTTATTTCATGGATTTTGAATGTGCATTTTAATATCTTTGATGCAATGAATGATTATTAGTGATTTATCTAAATTTTGTACTTGTTTGTAAGAAGTTGTTATATGTTATCTCTAACATGCAACCAAAGAAACTCTATCACAAAGAAAGGAGGACTCTTCTCAAACAACCGAAATGAAGAAATTGTGACTCATCTCGCAACAAGGCACTGCATCCAAAGGAAAACACGCATGTGATCAACAAGGATACTTCGCTTGAGTTCACACCTTCTAGTAAAGATTTGGTTATGAAAACAAGAACGAATCTCATGCCAATGCCTAATTATTCTCTACAACTACAACTTGGAACTAGTTGATTTAATTTTACAATTGGTTGTTTGAATGAATAGTTAGTTATGTTGATGTATTAGAACACCTTTCTTTAGTTTTGATTGCATGCATAAGAATCTACGGATTTCTTGGGAGTGATCTAGTACTTAATCAAAATGTAACTACTAGTTGAAAGAGTCTCTTCATGTCTCTATTGAATATAAAGAGAATGATAAGACTGTAGTAGATATCAATCCATAGGAAGGAAATTGTTGTAAGTTATATTATGTAATATTCATGCTAGTGAATAAAAATCTAGGTTCTATCATCTTGCTATAGACACAAGCCTTAGGAAGGGATAACACCCAAGGCAGGGCCCACTTGTGGTTTGCTAAACCCCTTTCCTTTTTCTTTGTTGTTTTAAGTTTTGTGCATGAGTAGATTAGAGTTGCAACAAATCATTTCTTTACTTATGAGTCATTTTTACCTATTTTATTCATTAGTTGTAGTATCTATTTTTATCTGCAACCTAGTTTAGTTTCAGCATTATATTTTCCAGTTATTGTGACAAAAATATTTTAGTTGTATCTCTTGAACACTTGTAGAATCGTGTATATATCACCGACGCTTTTGAAAGTATACGACCCTCGGTTTGATGAATAAATGATTATGGATTAGTGAACAACATACTAATTACTGCAAGTTAATTTACACAACTAGTTCTCATTCCCTTTTGAAGACAAAGTTTCTCATGATCATGTCATTCATGAAGAAGAGACAAATCAAAAATTTTATGAGCTCCTGAAATTTTTGAAAGAGTCGCTCTATGAAAGAAATGATAAGAGTTGTAGAAGAAACATAAGACACTGAGCCAAGTCTTGAACTTCGATGTAAGCTATGGACCTAAAAGACAAGCCTAAATCTATATTTGGTTTCTCAACCGAATCAAAAATTGTTCATGATGAAGAAAAGTGAAGTATACGATGTCCCTCCCGATCCAATGTGTGCTAGATGTAATGAAGGAATTGAATTTTTCTCCTTTCCATTAGAAGAGGAAGATTCTTTCTATGATGAAAAGGTTAAAAAAAATAGTTTTGAGGTTTGTAAGGACAAAGTTTATCTAGAAAATGGATTAGGAGAAGGAAATGATCTTCGAGATGATGGATAAATTTCTCCAAAAATGTTTCCTTGAATTTAAAAAAGAGGATTCTCTAAATGAATGTAAGGGTGATCTTTTTATAGTGCCAAAATAAGACTCTATACAAGAACTCCTAAGAGTTGTGGAAGAAACAAAAGATCCTTAAATCAATATTGAATTATTGATATGAACCATGGATTTGGAATATGGGTATGAATCCAATTCCACACATTTAACCAATATGAAATTTGGTCATGGTGAAATAAGACTAGGTGAAAAATTTGATGTACCTCTTGTAACAATGATTGATGGGTGTGATGATGAGATTGAATTTTTCTCTTTCCCATTCAAAGAAGAGGAGTATTTATCTGTGGGAAATATTTGAAAAAAATTCCTTGATTCATTTGGAGATGAGAATCCCCAAAATAATGAAGTGGTAGAATGAAAAAATCTTCTAGATGATGTAGTGATTTCTCTAAAAATCTCCCTTGAAATTCAAAATGATGATTCTTTGAAAGAGGATAAAAGTGATCTTTTCGAAATTTTAAAGAAGGGGTCCCTATAAGAAATGTTAGAAGCCACATAAGGTACAAAAGATCCTGATATGAGTCTTTTCCTCTTGACTCATACAATGGCCATGCAAGATAGGTATGAGGTTATGTCTAATCCTTTTCTCTATTTCCAAATACCTCATAATGAGATAGATAAATTTGAGGCCTCTAAATAATTGTTTTTCAATATGTATGAAAGGGGGAAAGAAGAAAACTCAAGATATCTAGCATGTTGAAACAAAAATCATCCTTGAGGAAGTGATGAGATGGTAAATGAGGAATCAACATTATAGGTAAGTATGGAAGGAAATTTCCACTCTGAAATGGATTTTGAAGACAATAAAAACAATGGACTTTTTGGAAAAGCCCCGAGCATCCGTAAGCTCATGTAGGTTCACTCCTCCCAATTCTATAGGAAAGTATGAAAGCACCTAGATTTATTAAGTATTTAAGGGAAGATACTTTCTTGAGCAAGTCAATGGCTTTGTAAAACATCATCATTCACTATTACCTCTTCGGATGTAATCTCTAAAAAGGACAAGTGCTACAATGGAAGTAGGTTGTCCCCCACATTGTACTATAGGTAATTTAGGTTTTTTTCCCGTTCATTTTTTGTGGTGTATTTCCCTTAAGTTTTGTTGTGTCTAGTGTTTTTACCTTCAGTTACGTGTGTTTCGAGTGTGCTCCTCCTTTCTTCCTATCTCTTACAAGTTATGTTTTTCTCTAAAGCCTAATGGATAAGGCACTAGTCAATTTTATGTACTGAGATTTTGGAATTATAATGTCATGTCCTCACTACACTTTATCCATAACATGTCTCAAAGTCAAAGCTGACTATTTTCATGAGTTTTTTCAAGGGAAAAATTCACACCCGAAATCATATCAGCTATACCCTACTTTGTGAAATGTTTTTCTTAAATGATGTCTTGAGCCCTCCTCTAGATCATCCTAACCCCTATATCAGTCCTATATCATACTTCTAAGTGGTTAAAAGTGTTTTTTCATCATGTACATTGGTGATTTAGGTATATCAAGTACATTTTGGTAGTTCCAAGTCAAGATTCATCAAGACATGCTCTTTTGGAAGCCTAAGAAAGGCTATTTTTCTGGTCTTCTAGAGGATGGTGCACACCCCTTCGGAGTGGAATGAAAAGATAAAAATCATCAAGGAGGTGAATTATAGATCCAATAAATTTTATTAACTATTTTGGGAATATTCTAGAATGTTTTAGAGGCTTTGGGATAGTTTCAAGAAAAGCGAGTCCTAGAGGGCGAAGCAACAGAGAGTAAAACCCCCTTGAGATTTGGGAAGTGATTTTGAGAGCTCCGTAAAGAGTTGGAGAAAAACAAAACATTTTCAGAAATGTATTTAATATATCTATAGGATGGTGGTTTCAAATTTTTCCCAAGGCATCAACATTTCCTTCCACAAACTATTTTCTACATACCCAACATGTAATCCCGAGATAAAATCCTATTTTTACTTTGGGTTTCAATAAGAATTAGAGAATTATATCCATTCCATTATTATCAAAATCATTTTTACAATCAAAATAATATAAGGAAGCACATGACAAGGCCTCTGGATGCTCAAGTTATGCCTTCAACAAGTTGCTCCCCAAGGTATGGTTTAGGAGTTAGTCAATTTTCAAGCTGGATAAATGGACCAATCAGAAGGTGGCACACTTTTGTGCACCAACCGCTCTAATTTTTGGGACATTTGGGACAAAAATGTGTACCCAACCTCATTTTAGGCTATTGGAACCTCATATGACCTTTGTTGAGTCTAACTAAGCTAGTTTAGCCCCCATGATCTCATTTCTAGCCCTCGCCTTTGTCCAACTACATTATACCAAGTGACCTAATTAGATAGGGGTGCCATTTTTTACACCAACTGTCCCAAAAAATTGGGATGGCTAGGACACAAAAATGCACCCCCTCCCATTTTAGTCCCTATTCACCCACATGACCCTAGAAATGGCTTACAAGGTTTTTCTAGCCCCTTCATCCATCCAACACAACCAATCATGCTTAGCCACATGGACCAATGGGAAGTGTGAAAAGTTTTTTACACCAACCTTCCCAAATATTTGGGATGGTTAGAATAAAAATTGCACCATGCCCAGTTAGAGAAAAAACTAAGTTTTTTCATTTCTTGTGTTGCTTTTGCTGCTTCTTCTCAGTGCACCCGTGAAAACCTCACTGCGCGCTTTCTTCCATTTTTCTCCATATCCATTTCTTCCATCACTCCATTTCCCATTCACTCTAATTTCTTGATGACTACAATAACAATAAAACCCTTGATTTTCCATTTTTACCACGGAAGATTTTCACCATAAGCTTCATCCTAAACACCTTCAATCTAAAAACATAAAATACAAATATGCGTATCAAAATAAATTTTTTCCCTAGATTCCTTTTCCTCAATTTCAATTTGATCTAGAAAGCAATTGAAGGTAATAATTTGAATGAATCATCTAGATAAAAACCCATCACAGAAATTAATTTTTCATCAATCATAGGTGGGGAATAAAACCTTAAAAAAACTCAAGACTTCATTAATGGCTTCCCTAGTAGCTCCATTCCTAAAACCCACACCAGGAAAAAAATTCATTTTTTATTTCCATTCCAAGCACTCCAGTGGATGAAACATGGTGAAATTAAACACGTGATCACGATGAAGATCCAAATCCAAAAATGTTGTTCCCATTGCAAACCAAGGCCATTTTTTTCACTTACTAAAAATAACATATTATATGCTTCCCCACATGCTAAAAATAGAAATTCCCCTTAATTACAAGTTTTATCACTCAGGACAATCAGGTAAAATAAGAAATGGAAGACAAGGCAAAAATGAAAATTTCCCAAAATAACAGTCCCCAAAAAGTAACCTACTAAAAATAGAAATGTGCTAAAAATAGTAATGCATCAAAAATGGGAGAGGATGGAATATGTAAGGAGGTTTAGAAAGTGAAATTGGGGAAAAAAGTGATATGTCCTAAAATAGTAGGTCATGGTCTCACATTCTAAAAATAGAAAATTTTTAGTCTTGAGTATAGAGAGTTACAGATGGCTTTATTTTCACTCATCTTTGTGCTTTTTATACTCTTCATGGGATGGTAAGATGACCTAATGTCTTAAACATAGGAATGAGAACTTCAAAAGGGTCTTGAAAGCACCATCTTAAGTTTTTGTGTGTTCAAATAAATAACAGAGAATCGCAGGGTGTAATGGGTGGATCCATGTTCATCACTCAGGGAGCTGGGTGATTCAAAGTGAATATAAATGAGATAATATAATTCATTAATCAATTTTCAATTGGGGTCATCATTAACATTACTGTGTTCATCCTGAGCTCATATTGGGAGGTCTTAAAATATTTTCTCAATACTCATTTTGTGAGCTAGAGTGATCATGCATGATTGTTAGCTGATAGATATTTTTCAACATCATAGGAATCTTCATCCTTGGGAGTATTTATTATCTCCCCTACTTCCTCATTCTTCCTCCTCTTCTCTCCCCCCTCTTTTTAATTCTTCATTTTGAGCAATCATGATGTCTATCTTATTCATTAAGATGACTATAGTCTAAAATGTAATAAGTTACCGTTAATTGATAAAAGGGAATTTAATGTTCTTTCCTAGGAACTTGAAAGGTAATATGTTGTTTAGGACATACAAAAAGTCACATGTGGGGTATATGAGGAGTCTTCTAAAATTATGTATATTGTAAAGACATCCTTTTTCTCGAAGGGGTTATCAATTTTGTGATCATGAGAGAGATTATCACTTATGAAGGAGCTAAAGGATAACAATTCTTCTATTTTCTCATCTCTATGTTCTTGCCACTCTCACTATCTACAATTTTGGTCAAGACTCAATGAAGAAAGGAGTTTGTTGTCTTTTTGACAAGGATAATTGAGAGAATTTTGTTCCAAAAATTAACATGTCTTGTTGCCATTTGTAAAATTGTATTTCTTATAATATATGTGTGTTAGAATTTTCTATTAAATGGTTATATGAATATGATTTTCTACCTACAACATTAATCCCCATCTCTTTTTCTCACTCCCTTTCCTTCTCTCCTAGAAAATTCGCTCTTGCGCATAATTGTAAGTTTTTTCCGCAGTTCATTAGAGTGCCTTTTTTGGATCCTTAGACGTAAGGTCACCATATAACTCAATTTCATATGCGCATAATAATATGGAGCTGCACCATTCAAGTAGAGGGACTTAGATTCCTAGAGTGTTGGCAAGATATCCAAGAATTTTTCCCCGAAATTTTTTTCACCAACATTATTGAAAACATGAAATATTTACACTACTATAGCCATAAAGGGTGCCCTTTCAACCAAGGGTCACACAAGAACACTCCACTCAATCCATGTGAAAAAGGAGGTGAAGGAAAGGTGTATGTATGGAGAGAGGGGTAGAAATTGAGAAGGGGGTTTTACTCAATAAATAAAAAGTGAAGTTTAATGATATAAAACCAAAATATTTCTAGGTGAACAATGAGAATACACCATGTCAAGGAAAGAGGAACATAACAAAAATAAATCTAATTTCATTTGCATAATATTGTAAGAGTAACCATTCTCATAGAGTTAAGTTGAGATGGAGAGGAAAACATAAGACAAGGAGATATAATATTTGTAGCTTATTGATTGTAGTAAGACAATGAGAGCTATCAAAAAGAAATTATAACCCCTAGGAATGGATAATCCATTCAAATTTATAGCTTTACAATATGTCTCTTCATATACCCCCACATGACCTTTCATAGTCACACCACTTATGACCTTTCACATTCCTCTAGGAAATAAAAATAAGCCCCTTTCTTATTAATGAAAAGGGGAATTTTACAATGAAAAATTACAATGGTCACTTAAGTGAATAGGACAAAAGAGCCATAAAGTACAATTTACAATGGAGAATTAGAAAGTAGAGAGAGATAACAAAAAGAGGAGAGATTTCGAATAATGAAGGATGAAGAAGCTCTAAGTTTCTTCATAGAGATACACTTCAATGAAATCCTAATCCTTTAACCAATTCTTAAACTTGATAAAGCCTCATAGTGTACTCATTCTTTCACAAACCTCCTCTTCGAGGACTCCTTTGAATGATAAAATATCGTAGCATGATCAGGTATTCTAAGAGAAAGGGTGAGAAGAACATGATCATTATACCCTTGAAAGCAATGAGAAAATCCTTCTTCTAATTGAACCAACATTCTAACCTTTGAAACACTATCATGTCTATTTGATATTTCTTACATTTGATGTACCTAGTGTTCATATTAAGATGAATTTCTCACACGGGATGATCTGAGTGATCTTATCACCAATGACTGTGGATACTTATAGGACACAAAGACATAAAAGACAAAATCCTATAATCCAAGATGGGTGAAAGAGAGATACTTAATGAGGAAATATTCAAAATTTTAATTGTAGACACAAAATCATGCACTTTAGACATTATTTAGTCCCAGTCTCATATTACTATTCATATGGTTTTTGAGTGAAGAGAGTAATAATTAACCCCCATCTTTTGGAAATTTTACTTTGCTTTTTGTCATCACTATCGACCTCTCACACATACATTTCTAGTTTGTTTTTGTTGTTTTGCATCATTTTAACCTTGACTGGGGCACCCAGCTTGTGTTATGGCACCCACAGAGCCCCGGGTCCTAATCGGGCACCCCGATCCTTTTTCCACTTTATTTCCATATTTTGGGAACTTTCTATCCATTTGAGCATTCTATATTTTTGGTGGTCAGCCTCTTCGGGGTTAATTATGAAATTAGAACAAAAGAACCATATAAATATAAAGTAATGAGACCATAATGAGGGACCAAACACTAAGCACTAATATCATCACCTAAGGTTGCATCCATCAAAGGATCCATTTTCCCATCTAGCTCCATCACAAGGCACAAGGTTGGTTCATCTCGCATCACAATGCATGGAGGGAAGTTTATTCTATTCCATCAACCATTATATTGCATTTCTACACATAGTTATTAGTCACTACTTTCACAATGTGTGTCCGGAACAAGAGCACATAGGGCATGATTTCACACACACACATAGAACTATATTGGGTCTGAAATGTAGTGCAATGCTCATTTAGTAAGTCTCGCCATTCTCGCCATTAAGGACATTTTGACCCCTTCATATGCATATTTATTTTTTAGGGTTTTATGCTTGTTTTCTAGTTTTTAGGCCTCCTCTTCATCAAGGATTACCAATGAAATCTTGTGAAGTACAATGAAATACATGTGATAGGGAGAGAAGACCTTAGATCATTTAATGAACCCTATAAATCAATTTTTTGGACGTTTCGCACAAACTAGGGCACCTAGAACTTAGACTAGGGAACCCACATGTGCCCTAATCCTCTCCTAGGTGCCCCACTCCACTCATATTTTATAGATATACACATTTTTGGACCTCGAAACATTAATTTCCTCCTCCTATTTCTCCACCATCTCTACGAAATAGTCTAGAAAGCTCATTAAATCAGCTAAGCTCCTTCTAACTCTCTCTACTCATTGGGGATTCACATTTCTACTTGTTTACTAGCTTGGGTCATTTCCTTTATTCATTTATCTGTTATTTACTGTTGTTCTTAATATTAGATTAACTATTAGAATATAGAATTATTCAAAATTCCACATTATCGCTTAATCATTTTATTAAACCTCGCGTTCGGCATTACCTATCCCTTGGGATCGCTTTTCTCTTCTTCTTACTATGGCTCACTCTTTCAACAATTTTACTAAGGATCATCTTAAATCCATTGATGATCATATCATTGAGCATCCCTATGATCTATAATTAATTTTACATACTACTCAGGAGGAAGCTACCAATTTGGCAGAACTTAGTGCTTCCACATCCATCTCTACTTCCATGGTTTCCCAACCGCTTGTTTCCACCCTTTCGCCCATTTCTACTATTCTCATTTTTATAACTACTCATACAAATCATTTCAAACTACCTATTATCTCTCATATATGGCAGGTTTCCTTTGTTGGTACTCAAGATCTAAAAATCTCTATCAATACCTTAAAGTGCAGATTTGGTAGTTATAACAAGTTACTTCTCACACATCTCCATATTTAGATTCCACCTTATTATTGCATATGCCATTCACACCTGCCATCTCCACTTATCCGCTTCCTCCTAGTTTTTTCACCCCTAATATTCCCATTTTCAATGGGCATGGTGACCCACAAGAGAATCTTAGAGCATTCCATGTAGCTTGTCTTGACTTTGTAGATGATCATATTATTTTGGCTAAAATATTTCCCCATAGTCTTCATGATTATGTGATGCATTGGTTTTATGACCTTTCATTTGGTAACTTCATTTACACATTTTTCTAATACTTTATTACTCATTTTTCTATCAATATTAGCTCCAAGATCCCTTATGCTTAATTATCACAACTTAAACAGGTCTCTAATGAATACCTTTCCAATTATGTGTTGAGATATAAAATCAATCTAACTATGATGTAAAATGTGCTAGGGGACTATGAGTTTCAGGACTTGTTCATTCAAATTCTATTACCACCACTTCAGGAGAGTGTTCTCTTTGAGACCCCTCCTTCATTCAACCAACTATGTAATAATATTAAGATTTGTTAAAACAAACTTCTATCCATAGGAAATCTTAAATATCATGAAAAAGCACCATCTTCCACTCATTTTCTAAATAAGACACCATTCAAGCCATTTGAAACTAAAGCTACTGACACCAAAATTATTGTCAATATATTCACTACTCCTAAATAGGTTCAGTCACCACCACCTAGGTGTGTGCTTACTAAATTTCCTATGGCCCCACTTCTCATATTGCAATAACTTCTTTAGAGTAACTATACGCACCCAAAATTACATGTGTTACATTGTCGGAAAGTGATTACAAAATTCTCCAATGATGATTCAAAATCATTTCAAGAAGTTGTTTGAGCTTCAAAACCCATTCGCAGTGTATATTTGTAGCCTAGATAGCCTTACTTAACTTTTCCATGCATTTTTCCATCTTCCCGCCTCTTTCTTTGCTTGTTTTGGCCTTTAGTGCCGGAACCGCCACTCCTCGATCGGGCGGCGGTTTGAGAATCGCTGCCTTGCACAAGCGGTGGTCCCGCCCACTTTTTCCATATTCTTCACGTGTGTTTTAAACATGCGAAGGTTCAATTAAATTTTATTTTTGCATGCGTCCATGAGCCAAATAACCTAAAAGAACTTTGTTTTCTTGGTTCTCCTTGCTTCTTCTATTTTAAATGAGATTTAATTAGTTGAACCGCTCTTTCTTTCCTTGTGTATAAAGTAACCTCCTAGCCTCCATTCCTATATTCCATGCTTGTATTCAAGCAAAAGGGGCTTGAGAATTTTTGTATCTTCTATTGTTTTACTGCCATAATCTTGCTAGGAATTATATAGCCAAGCTCGAGATCTCTTATGCTATCTCTCTTCTACTTGCATTTTGTCCAAATTGCTTCCAATCTGCCATTACTCAAGTGCCATCTTGTTGTTTTTATTCTTTGCATTACCAATCCTTTGGACTCACATGAACACTCGTAGAGAAAGAAAGAAAGAACTAAGGTGAAAAATAATGATACTACTGGATTTTCCAAGGGTTTTTGATCTTATAGGTTGGAGTTGTGTATTTTTTTGCTTTGTTTATCGTATTGTCAATTAAGAATTGTTAATTTCAATTACATATCAAATAGAGTAGAGAAACATTTCATTCCAATTAGCTAGATAATTTCAAGTAGATCAAATCGATAGGAAGTTGTCTCTTCAACATTATCGGGAAGATGTGGGGAACAATAGCTCTATTAGGGTTATGATTTGTTCTTCACTTTTGAGGTAGGGTCGGAAGGATTTTGATTCAATTAGAATAGATTTTAGATTTAGATTCACACATCTCGCATAAATACTTAGCTACATCTGGCTAATTTTTTGTATTTAACTTGTTTATTAGATTATATGTATTGTTTGAAAAGCTAAGAAAAGAACAAAAACATTTACTTTCCATAAACTAGCTTGTTTTACTACTTTGTTCTAATATATTGAGAAAAACCAAAAATATAGGTTAGATTTATTTTTATAGATAGTTTATTTATTGAGAACAAATCAATTCATCTTGCATGACCATCAATGAGTAGTACACAACAGGAAAATACCTATAGTTGTGATCCCTAGTCCCACAACCCAACAGTCGGAGCTAATTAATGACATTGACATAAGTTTGTGTTTAACAAGATTACGCATACAATGCAACATACGCCGAGAAAATAAAATAGTTAGATACATTGAAAATAGTTTTTAATTAATCCTATAACTTTTAGAATGCTCATGGAAATAGGGTTTGATTTCATACATGACCATCCAAGGGCCACATCCCCATGAGTCTTTAGTTGTTATCCATAGGTCCCACAACCCAATGGTCCTACTAGTCAACTACATATTGACACTAGTTTAAACACATTGGTATTCATATCTTCACCACTTTGACTCGATATTATTACACAACTTTCACCGTTGAATATAGCAATTGATCAAGCTAAGAATTTTTGGACAAGACCGAAAATCACCCATAGTCCCCGCAGCTCCACCGCACCTCTTATATCCACTTCCATGACCTTGTATGGAAACCCATACGAGACACCCGCAGTTACTTTCCACACATTACATAGCCACTCAATAGAATCTCGATGTAACAAGACATCGATTGGAGTCTCTGGGTAGCTATCATATAAGACTCGTACCATCACACCCCCTTCAAGTTATGAGAACATTATTTACCTTAGATTCACATATTCCAAAGATTGTGTGTCAAAGAAATAAGGTTTCCTAATTAGCTTGATTGTCATCATCACTTTCAATTCCATTTCCATTCTATACCAGCTATCTTGGCATGACCTCGGGAGGTTGGGTGTGAAGAAGGTCATGTGTTGATTTTATATCGTACAAAATTAGTGAACCCAACGTGAAGACCTAGTCTCTAAACATTTCCACTTTCTTCATCCATCCTTTATTATGTGGGTATTATTATAGCCCCCAAATATGTCGGGATATGACAAGTATGGTTGGTCCATCCCGTGTTTCGACATGTACTTTTACCAATCAATTATACCACAACAATCACCTTCACTTTCAACATTGGCGATAACCGCTCATCCACTCAAAACCTATGCTTCAAGGAACCAATGTCGGTTCTTCAGATGCATTGAAGAACTTGATTAGGTCACTTATACCTATCCCTTTGAACAATCAAGTTAGAATGACATGACATTCATTGGTGAAGAAAGTTCATCATCTCTTCTCGGTATTGTTTTGACATCCCATTAGCATGCAATCTGATCAACTCCCCATCTAGATGAGGAGTATTTAGCATGATATGCTAGGAGTGAACAACAATTACAACACATGAACCAATATTTTGATAGGTTGCAAGGAAAAGGTGATGTCCTGCTTCAAAGCAATAATGCTACCCCACCACCAACTGACAATACAACTAATGAGCATTGGAAACATCATGAACAATTCATAGCAGGATACCATACTCCTCAACAACCTCCAAAGGTTCAAAAAGGTACCTAAGCAAGACACCTCCCTGTCAATGGGTGATGTCATTTCAGCTTTGGTAGACAAGGTCAAAGAGTTAGAGCTTACCCAGAAAATGTAGAATTCATACACAGGGCAAGGTCGATAACCTTCCTACCAATAGAATTATGGGAAAATACCAACTACACATAATCCTCTAGTCTACATGAATACTCATAATCCTAAGGATTTATTAAATAGGATGGGTACTTTGGGTATGCCTTCTCAAGCCACATATGGATACCTACAACAGACACTAGCCAGAAGTGCATTCTCAAATGCTATACCAGCCAGAGATGTGATGTTCCCTAGCTTCATGCCTTCATCTCCGTATCAAAGTAGTAAACCCCTCTATACGCACACATACTCTAAAACATCTCAAGGAGATGTGTACACTTATCTGGGTCCTTATGGTTATCTGTAGGGAATTCCATATGCCCCAAAAAATGCCTATCCCATGTCATTTCAGTAACCAATGAAACCTTTGTTTCCCCAAATAGGACCTTCAATGGTTGAAACGTACGCAATGGGAACTTACCCTGAGTACCTAAAAGAGTCTCTAGAATTTTCCATATAGAAAGTCATGCTCCTAATGAAATTTCCTGATCTTCCAAAGTTTAAAGGGGAAGGTGATCCAAATGCTCATATCAAAGCCTATGCAATAGCCATTTGAAAGTTTCTCCCATGGGATGCAGTTGTTTGTAAAAAGTTTCCCTAAGATGTTAGAAGGAATTTCTCTTGACTAGTATTATAGAATACCAGAGGCCTCAATACACTCTTTTAAAGAGATCAGGTTTCACTGTTGTGTGCAAGATTAGAGTCGTAATCTGAAGTCGAGGGGTGATTCCTGAAGACTGCGCTTGCCCCTAACCATCCTGAGCAAGGAGCTCTTCCAGTTCAGGAAAATTAGGAAAATAACTCATGTTAGAGTTCATTAAGTATTTCGATATGAATAAGTTACTAAGAATAGGGATTATATAATTCTTTCACATCAAATAAGAACATAAAGAATCAGTAGCTAACTTCATTCGTAGGTGGCGAAAAGTTCTCTATTCTTCCGTAAATGCTCCAAACATGGATAAAACATAACTTTTTGATTTATTCCTCCACTCTCTCAATAGAGAGACAAAGGATGAGGTTCAAAAGTTCCCACTCGGGAGCTATGAGGAAGTGTTAGAAGGAACTCTTCTAATTTACCAAGTGGCCATTGATAGTGGTGGTAAGACCTATAGGGGAAATGGGAAGTTAGTCACTCCTTCTCAAAACATTCCCGGCTACTCCAACAACATAAACAACAACCAAGGACCAAAGATCCTTAATAAGAATCATTGAGTCATGACCGATGGTGAAATTGACCAACCCAAAAATCCTAATGTGGTTAATCCTACTAACATTGGTGTTACAAATAACAACAAAAATTATGGAAATAATCAGAGAAATAATAATTTCTCCCCCTTGGTAAATGTTGTGGATTTTAATCATCCTCAACAATAGCACTAACCTCAGCAACAAAGGAAAATGCCAACCCCTAGCCCCAATCAATACCCCAACCAATTCCAGAAGGAAGGGAAAGGGTTTCAAAATTTTAACCACAACCGTTAACAACCAAACAATAACTGTAGTTTCAGACCATAACAAGGATCAAACCAAAGGCCTCGAGATTATAATATTGAATTGTACTGTGGTTTCCATAGGGTCTGTGGGCATGATGCAAGAACTTTTCATGATTCTAATAAGTTTTTACAACATTTTCCAGAAGACCAAAGACAGTTATTTGTTGACATGTTTTTGGCAAGCCCAACACCTAATCAAAATGCCTATATGGGACCAGTGTCTCCGTAGAAGACACCGCTAGGGATTTTAAACGATCCTCTCCCCACACATCCAAAGGATGGTAGATTATATCCTAATGGTTCCAATAAAGGTATTGTAATAGGGACTCATGATCATGAAGCTTCAACTTTGTCAAACCCACAAGTGGCACCCCCTTTGGATGGTTGCCAAAAAATGAAAATTGTGGGATTGGTAGAGTTAGATGCTGAACCCAAAATTAACACCCTTACAAGAACTAGGGATTATTCTACACATCCAATCCCGATTTATCTAGATGTGTTCGAAATATTCATGATACGCTAAGTAAGCTGGTAGGGGCTTATGATCTAATCAGTGATCTGACCAAGACCTTTTCACATATTTCCTTCTTGGATCTACTAAAGAATTCCCTTATTCATCGGGACACCTTGTTAGAAGCACTAGGTCTCAGCCAATTGATTAATGTTACCCTCTTCTAGAGGAATAAATAAATCATATAGACTTTGACATTTTCCCTCCAGGGCAACCCAAAAGGGACATTGGGTTTGTGTTTGACATAAGTAAGATGCCTACAGATGCTGAAATAGCTCGTAGAGGTGATCTGGACTTGTTTTTACAAGTTTGGATCTACAAAAACTACATGACACGTGCAATGATAGATGATGGGGAGCAGCTAACATTGTCCCCTTCTATTTTCTTTTGAAGTTAGGATATGGGAAAACCAATTGCTCCTTGACCAGAAACACACTAAGGGTCTATGATAGCCTCAAGGAAACCTCAATCGGAACCATAGTAGTACTTGGTTACTCTCGGGTCCAAGACGGTACTCACTGAGTTTTATATTATATATCGGAAAACCAATTCTAACATGATCCTTATCTGTCCTAGGATCCACCACATGAAGGAAATCCCTCAACTCTATTCCAAGAGGTTAGATTCTTCCATTTAGGGAAAGTAGTTTTGGCTCAAGGTGATCTAAAACACTTTGATATACATTTGGCCAACTTGAAGAAAAATCCAGGGGTCCACTCTAAATTCAAACTTCCTACAAACCTATTAAACAAACCTACAAGCATAGCACCAGAAGAAAAAATAGTTCCTACAATAGAGTTAGAAGTTATGGGTTTGATCGAGGGTATTCCGGAAGTCAAGGATGAAAACATTGTTATAGAGGCTATATTGTTAGGAACTACAACAAATATTGTCGAGCTATTAGAAAAGGATTTTCCTATCCTTCTCCCCTTTGATTCCATGGGTATGGGACATGCCTTGGGACTTGGTTCCCTTCCAACAGATGAGGTTTGCATGGTTGAGGTAACCAAGGTAAAGGGGGAAGGTAAAAAGGAGGACTCAATGTCCATCTTCCCGAGTAGTTTTTGGACTCTCCATTTTGATGGAGCCAAGTGTCACTTTGTTGTTGGGGCAAGCACAATCCTTACTTCTCCTAAAGGAAGGATTATACCATTTAATTTCAAGTTGAATTTTGAATGCACAAACAATGAGGCTGAATATGAGGCTATCCTATTAGGAATCATCATAGCTAAGAGGATGGGCATCCTCAATATTAGGGTACTGGGTGACTCACAATTGGTTACAAATTAGGTATCCTAGGTGTATGAGACTAGAGTTGAGCATCTACAAATTTACAAAACAAAAGTGCTAGGTTTGACAAAAGATTTTGATTTCATCTCGATTGAGGTAGTTGCACACACCTAACAAAACCTTCTCACAGATTGTATAAAGCAACTTTTGATTTATGCTTCACCCCAAGTAGTGACCTGGAAGATACCAACTTCATGGTTTCAGTTCACGCCAAACCCTTGATTCGTAAAACACCAACGACCCCAATTTTGACATACATAGAAATCGAGAGTCATTCGATTATTCGTATCATGTTAATAGTGATGAATCAACTTTAACTTATTTAAACACTTTGGTATAAATGCATCTTACCTGTCAAGAGATATACCTTTTGCTAATCCCATGTTCCTCTTTTTATTTTGGGAATCCAATGATCGAGTCTTCTCTAGAAAAGGATCTTGATATTTACGAGGTAGAAGAAGAAGGGGACTTGTAGTCGCCTCCAGCCCTACCGGAGTTTGAGGAGGGAATGCCTCCTTAATTGTAGGAACAATTGATATAACCATTGGAATGGGGAGGAACCAAATATATTAAAGTTAGGGTCCTCTTTAACTCCAGAGGAAGTGGAAATACATACCCAAATCCTCAAGGAACATCAAAAGGCCTTCGTGTTTAGCTACAAGGAAATGATAGGAATTACACCACATATCACAGTGCACAATCTCGTCACCAAACCATATGTAAATCCGATCAAGCAAAATTCAAGACCTATGAAGCCAAAGGTGGCCCTTATGGTGAAAGAAGAAGTAATGAAACTTCTCTAGGTGGGATTCATTAAGCCAATTGATTATTCAAAATGGGTATCTAATATTGTCCCTGTTCTAAAAAAGAATGGAAAGATTTGTATTTGCATAGACTTCCAAGACATTAACAAATCTTGTCCTAAGGATGATTTCCCATTACCATCCATTGATGTTATCATTGACGCAATAACTGGAGTTTGAGTTTTTGTCTCTCATGGATGGGTTTTTGGGATATAATCAAATCAAAATCTCTAAGGAGGATCAAGATAAAACTACATTTATAACACCTTGGGGAACCCACTATTATGATATCATATCATTATGTCTTAAGAATTTCATCACTACATACCAACGAGAAATGACCTACATATTCCATGATCTTATTCATAAGATTGTGGAGTCCTATGTAGATGACCTATTGGCTAAGGCCAGGAAGTGCTACAATCACCTTGAGGTGCTTCGCATCATCCTATTGTGCTTAATTAAGTATGGTGTCACATTAAATCTGGAGATATGTGTTTTCGGTGTTACATGAGGCAAGCTTATGGGTTACATTATATCTTCACGAGGATTGATGTCGACCCACCTAAATCTAGGTTGTCTTAGAAATGGTTCCACCCTCGGATGAGTCTCGGTATTAGATATTTTCATGGGAAACTCGATGCAATCTTAAAGTTTATCCCTGACTAGTCCTATGTTATTCATCCCATCAACAATTTGTTGAAAAGGATTATAGCATTGATTGACGAAAGAATGCAACGAGGCCTTTGAAGCGGTTAAAAATTTTAATTATCCTCCCACGCTAATGCTACCTAGATCGATCACCCATTGATCTTGTATTCACGAGATATGGATGTTTCAATAGCTTGCACGTTGGCTCAAGAGGATGAGGATAAATGAGAACGTTCAAGATACTTCATTAGTCGATGTTTCTTGATTATGAGACATGCTATACACAGGAAGAAAAGGAATGCCTTTCCATAGTTTTTACAATAAAGCATTTAAGGCATTATATGCTCAATCAAGAAACAAGGATTATTGTTAAGACAGACCACTTGCAGACATTCCTCATGCAAGGATCTTTGTCTAAAAAGGCCATCGTTTCTTAACATTAATGAGTGATTTCAAGTTAATGTTCATAGATCAAAAATATGTTAAAGGTCAAATCATTACAGATTGGTTGGTTGATAATCCATTAGATGGGGGTGATTTGGTAGATCTTGAATTTCTCGATGAGTGTGTATACTTTGTTGAAACCAAGCCCCCTATCTCTATATGTCTTTGGTATACTGACATTATCAATTTCATCATGGACCACACATACCTAAAAGGGGCAACATCACAACAAAGAAGGTGATTACGTGTCATCGCTGCTAGGTATGTTATTTTGGAGCAAGTTCTCTACCGCATATCCTTTAACGAAATATTGTTGAGATGTGTTGACGCCAAATAATCTGAAAATATTCTTTTTAAGTCACATAGAAGGGCATGTGGAGGTCACTTCGGGCCATTCCACTTCCCGTAGAAGATACATTGGATGTGCTACTCATAGCCCACTCTAGAGCATGATGCAAGAGAATTTGTGCACGAGATGCCACAACTTCTAGGAGTTATCTCATGAGATCCACATACCGGAATAAGATTTGCAACCAATCGCAACCCCTTGGCCCTTTTCCATGTGGGGCTTGGATTTGATAGGGAGATTCTCTCCATCCTCAATAGATGGCCATAAATTCATAATCACAGCCACATAATACTTTACCAAGTGGGTATAAGTTATTACCTTTACCACCGTACTCACTGGTTATATAATCGCTAAAATCATCCTAAACCAGATCATTTGTAGGTACGGGGTTCCACAAGTCATTATCTTTGATAATGGCACATCTTTAAAAAATGACGAGGTGCATGAGTTGTGTACAAAGTTCAAAATAAGTCATCACATGGATTCTCTCTACTACCCTTTAGCTAATGGACAAGTTGAGGCTACAAATAAGACATTAAAGGCCATCTTTTCAAAACCATTAAGTAGAATAAATGGGATTGGCACCTAAAGCTATTTATAGCTTTGTGGGCCTATGAAACATCAATTAGAACACAAATGGGGGAGACCCCCTTATCTTTAGTATTTAGTGTTGAGGCAGTTATGCTACTTGAATTCGAAATACCTAGTCTCCATATTTCACTACATGGGATCCTGAGAGTGGAGGGCTATCACAAAGCACGACTCTTTCGGTTAGAAAGTCTCAAAGAGGCTAGATTGAATGCCACACAATGACACAATGTTTACACCGATTAGATGGCTCGGCAATATAACAAGAAGGTTTACGAATGTGAGATCTACGAAGGAGATTTGGTATTAAGACTTAATATCTGGATAGACAAGAAGACCGATGAGGGAAGGAAATTCAGACCTAGGTGGTTAGGTCCATATCGAGTAGTGGAAGACTAAAAAAATGGTGCATTTCAATTTTGTATGCTAGAAGGTGAGGACTTTAGAAAATCCGTAAACTCTCTTCACCTAAAGAGATACTACACATGATCCATCAACATTTTCATATGTACATTATTGCATCTACATTACATTTTCATCTATCCATTTATTTGGTAAAAATTGTGATTAAGGAGCTTATTATTATAGAAATTCATAAAATATTATGAAAACATTGGTAAAATATTCAAATCATATCTCTTCAAACCTTCATAGTATCATCAATGTTTTCTAAATAATTTATCAATCCAAATAAGAAAGAATTTTCTTTTATGATAATCATACCAAGGCCTCGCATACTTGGTTCTAATTTTATTTGCTTTAGGTTAGGTATCTTTGTTCATGGTTTGTTATAGAAGCTTCATGGTGTCGCATCTATCCCTTATACATCTCTTTGGAAATAAGAGCATTCTAAACATTTTTCAAAAAGAAGTCAAATGCAAATCCACAGAAAATTTTATTTTTAAACATTTCCTTGCCTTACCAACCTTTGGTGTTGAGACTGCGTCTCTTACTAGTGACGTAGGATTGGGAAATGAGAGAAATTACCTTACTCACCTATGCCTTGTCCATGGTGATGAGCCCACGCTTCCTACTTTGGTAGCATGGGGCAAGACACAGGGGTCTCTTTGATAAATGTAAACGTTATAAATTAGTCAAACATTGTGAAATCATAAATCAAAAGCAAAGTGAGTTACATGTTCAAAATTCCAAGAGAGTTTAAAACTCCAAAACCATATTTTGTCAACAAAGTGGCCATCTATGGATCTAAGTCTAGATAAAATACAAAGAAATTCACATTCTAAACTATGAAGTAGCTTGAGTAGAGTAAGGTTTTAGTATCCCAATTTGTTTTGTCGAACCTCTGTCTTTCTCCCATCACTCGCCATTCAAAAATTAACATAACTTGTGCCCTTTCTAGCTCTTGGTGTTGAGCCCTCACATCTTACTAGTTGTATGGAGTTAGGAGTGGGGAAAGTACATCTATTTATCATATCATTATATCATCACGTTTTATCAAAGACAATATGAAGTAATCAAGATTGTAAAAGAAACTAAGTTTAAGATCACATTATGTTTGCGACATCATATATCATCGAGCATAAAATACAAAAACAAATTATTTTTTTATCATTCACATCTATTACATACATTCTCAAAATCATTGAAAAGTGGAAATTCTAAACATCTAGAGTACACATGAGAGATAAGACAAAAGAGAGTCAAATAAGATACGATGGAATACAAAACCAAAAATAGAGTATATATATCGTAAAAGATCAAGTTTGTATACAATGTCATCATGCACTAGGCATGGTAAAAACACTCACAAAGTGAGCCGAAATATACAAAAAAATCATAGAATATTAAAAACAGATCAAAGTAATAAAGGATCAATGGCCTATCAATCCCCTCGTGGATCCCTCAGATGGTGCACGACCACGTCTAGGACTCTTGCTATGGCTGTGACGATGCTATGAATGGACTAAATGGTGTGAGTTCTTGTGGTGGAACCCACTTGCCCATAGTCTCATTGTGAGAATGGATTTACCTCATCAGGTGCTCGGTAGTCTTGTATCCTGCTACCCGGTATGAAGGAGGTCACTCACTATCTCCACCACCTTCCGTATGGGATAAAATACGTTGGTATATCATTTGATGGCTAAGGGCTTTCCCGAATCCATAGAAAACTTGGCACGGGTCCTCCTTGAGGGAATCAATAGGGTTTCCATGCATACTTGATGAATGAGTTCTCACCACTTTTGTGTAGATGCTGCAGAAAATAACAAAAAAAGAGAGAGATAATGATCTAGAAAATCATAGAATGTAAATCAAAAGGAAAAATAAGCTAAACATACAAAAATCAATAAACAAAATCAAGAAAGGAATATAAAACATACTCAAGTCTCTGGGCATCCATGTGGGATCATTAGTTGTGGTGTGGCAGGGGTGTTGCTAGTGGCTATGGAGCCTCACTGAATCTAGAGGTGTGGCATTTTCCAATCAAAGACTCATCATCCTCCCTAAATGGCTCCTCCAATACTAGTGGCTCTCTCTCTGCACTCACCTCCTCATGTGCTGCTCTGAGGATCTCCTGAGTGTCATTCCACTCAGGGTCACTCTCCTCTCCCTCCAAAGGGGCTCCCTCTCATTCTCCTCTCCTGCGACTCCCCCTATGTATCATCTTCCATATCCTATGAAGAGTCGAGTCCAAATCAATTGGCTCATCCTCCTCCCCACTGTGAGCAGGAGCTTCCGTAATCTGAAGTAAGGGTTCTCGAGGGGAACCAACTACCTTTCAAGCCTAGAATACATGCTTAACTACAATAGGCATGCCAAGAGTAACCACTATCCAATCAAGATCCCCTCTAGGACCCCTCCGAGCCTCCCGAATAGTCCTATAAACAAGCTCCACTAGAGGAAGCATGACAAGGTATGGAAGGCCAAACTACTGAGGTACCGGTCAAATGGGTGAATCTCTAATCTCCCAAATTTCTATCAACTAATGTCGCATGGAAGAGAAAGCTACCATCATCATAGCCTCCTCATCTTATACCCATGACATGTCCTAGTAGGGTGTGGCAGTCATGTCCATTGTAGTCATGTAAGCCAGCGATGGATGTGGTGTCGGAAGCACCGACATACCGATCCACCTATCCGCTTTGAACATCCCCTAGGTTTGATACAGGTACCCCCATATAGGGGATGAAACTAATAACTAGAGTGGGGTGGCTCAAATACTATCCCCACAATCTAACAACTCTATACAAATCGTGGTATGTAGTCCCCAAAATATCTACCCCCAGGCATACTTACAATCATGAGCCTCCATTTGTGCAATGATGGGGGCCTAATAGTATAAGAGTGTATCTCATCCCTTGTCCTTGACTAATCTTGAGAACAAGATACCCATGATGGCTCTCAAAGGATAGGAATGGGAGTAGTAGAAATGGACCAAACCTTCATTCCCTTCTTCAATCTAGATGAGACAATGACATCTCCCATATATGTGGCCCACTACGTCATCATGCCCCTAGACTCTATTGTCTCTAATGTCAATATTCTCCCAAGTATCGGAAGTCCGAGGATGCGGTATACATCCTCCAGGGTGATGGTCCACTCACCCCTAACACCTGGAAACCAGAAGGTGTTCTGATATGCATCCCAGTAAGAGAATAGGTCACATATAATGTGATTAGAAGGAGCAACATGGGTAACATGTGCTATCCTCAAGATGCCCTCTCATAGAAGATCCATCTCAGCCTGGGTCAGCTGATCTAGAATCCTAGGGAGCCAATCACACACTCTCTCTCTGCTCCAACGTATGTATTCCACCTTCTTTTGCATTCACCAAAACATGAAAAAAGAGAAAGTTAGTAATGTACATCACATGATAAGCTCATCAAAAACATAGTGAAATATTGAAAACACAAAAAATGCAAGTTAAGGTGCATTTTAGACATTCTGCTTCAAAACCACCTCCTAGTGTAGGGCAGCGGTTCCAAGACTATCACCTTGTCAAGGCCGCATCCCCAGACCACCGCCTATCTTTGGCGTGCCGAGCCTCCCGACTGATTTCCCAAAATGTGCCCTTAACCCCAAAAATGCCCAAAAACAAAGAAATTGACCTTTTTAGCAAAATAAAAGAATACCCCATGAAACGGCGCCCCTAAGGACTCATTTGAAACAAGAAAATTTAAAAATGTCCCCCTAGGTGAAATTTTCAACATTTTAACATCTAGGGAACAAAAAGACAAAAGAAGAGATAACTAACCTCGGGCAACGCGTCGATTGCTTTCCCACTTGTGGAGGCATGATCGCTATCTCATAATAGTCATTTTGGGTCAGTATCAAAGATCGAAAAATGGTCAACATATGTCTAGAGCTCCAAATTCACCAAATCAACAATACACAAATGAATTGAAAAATGAGTTTGTTTTAATATATATATATTATTTTAAACTCATTTTTAGTGTATGTGTTTACAGGGATGGAGCATTGCGCAAGTATATTTCTACATCCCCGCGTAGATGGTAATTCCTCTTGTCATTTTGGTTTAGTGTTTATTTTCCAATACTTTATCTATCTGCACTTGATTCTCTTCTCCTTCTTGTAGGAAGCGAGAGCTTGGATGGCGAGATTTTGACACACGGGCATGTCAAGTATAGCTTCTAACTCCCCATTTCGGGAACACCATACTCAAACTCTACGTTTTACACCTCTTTCATGGCTAAGAAAATTCTATGAGGGGGAAATATATACGCACCAAAAATTACATGTGATACATTATCGGGAAAGTGGTTACAAAATTCCGTAATGATGATTCAAAATCCTTTCAAGAAGGTCTTTGAGCTTCAAAACCCATTCACAGTGTATATTCGTAGCCTAGATAGCCTTCCTTAACTTTTTCATGCATTTTCCCATCTTCCCACCTCTTTCTGTGCTTGTTTTGGCCTTCAGTGCCAGAACCACTACACTACCTAGGTGGCGATCCTGAAACTCGCCGCCCGCACAGGGCAGCACTCCTACCCACTTTTTCCAGATTCTTCACGCATGTTTTAAACATGCGATGGTTCACTTAAATTTGCTTTTTGCATGCATCCGTGAGCCAAATTGGCTAAAAATAGCTTTTTTTCTTGGTTGTCCTTGAACCTCCTATTTTAAATGAGATTTAATTAGTTCAAACTACCTCTTCTTACCTTGTGCATGAAGTAACCTCCTACCCTCCATTCCTATATATTTCATGCTTGTATTCATAAAAAGGGGCCTAATAATTTTTTTATCTTGTATTGTTTTTTTGCCATAATATTTATAGGAATTCTATAGCCAAGCTCGGATCTCTTGTGCTATCTCTCTCTCTACTTGCATTGTGTCTAGATTACTTCTAAGTCATTACTCAAGCGCCATATTCTTGTTGTTGTTCTTTGCATTCCCAATCCTTTGGACTCACATGAACACTTAGACAAAAGAAAGGAAATAACGAGGGAAAAATACGATACTACTCGATTTGCCAAGGGTTTTCCTATTCTAGGTTGGAGTTGTGTATTTGTTTTCTTTGTTTATCAAATTTTCAATTAATAATTGTTAATTTCAATTACATATTAAATAGAGTAGAGAAACCTTTCATTCCATTTAGCTAGATAATTTCAAGTAGATCAAATTGATAGGAATTTGTCTCTTCAACATTACCAGGGAAGTTGTGGGGAACAATAGCTCTGTTAGGGTTATGATTTTTTCTTCACTTCGAGGTAGGGTTGAAAGGATTTTGATTCCACTAGAATATATTTTAGATTTAGATTCACACATCTAAACAAATAGTTAGCTACATCTGGAATTTTTTTATTTAACTTGTTTATTAGATTAGATGTATTGTCCGAAAAGCTAAGAAATGAACAAAAAATTTACTTTCCATAGACTAGATTTTTTACTAATTTGTTCGATATATTGAGAAAACACCAAAAATATAGGTTAGATTTCTTTTGATAGATAGTTTATTTATTTAAAACAAATCAATTCATCTTGCATGACCATCCATGTTCCACAACAAGAAAATACATACAGCAGTGATGCCCCTGGTCCCACAACCCAACGGGCCGGAGCTAATTACATCGACATTGACACAAGTTTGCATTTAACAGTCTTACGCACACCTATAACATATGCTGAGAAAATAATATAGTTAGATACATAGAAAATAGTTGTTAATCAAGCCAACAACTTTTGAAGTGCTTCGAAATACGGTTTGATTACATACATGACCATCCAAGGGCTACAACCCCCATGAGTCTTTGGTTGTGATGCAAAGGTCCCGTAACCCAACGGGCCTACTAGTCAACTAGATATTGACACTAGTTTATGCACATTGATATTCATAGCTTCACCACTTCTAACCAATATTATTACACAACTTTCGTGTTGAATATAAGAACCGATATGGCTAATACTTTCTCGGACAAGAACATAAAATCACCCATAATCCATGTAGCTCCACTACACCTCTTGTCTCCACTTCCATGACCTTGTCTGGAAACCCATACGAGACACTTGTAAGTTACTTTGCACATATTCCACATCCACTTAATAGAATCTTGCTAGAACTAGACATCGATTGGAGTCTCCGGGTAGCTATCATATCGAGACTATACCATCACACCCCTTCAAGTTAAGAGATCATTATTTTCCTTAGATTCATGGATTCCAATATTGTATGTCAAAGTCATAAGGTTTCCCAATTAGCTTGATTGACATCATAACTTTCACTTCCATTTCCATTCCATATCGGCCGTATCGGAACGTCTTTGGGAGGTCGGGTGTGAAGAAGGTCATGTGTTTATTTTCTATCATGCACTAACCTTATCACACTTCCCCACCACTTGAAGTAGACCCATCGCGACCAAAAGGTAGGAATTACAATGAGAAATTTTGATGTGACTATCACATATGTGTTGGAAACTTGATGAATCGATGTTTAAAGCTCCGCAAAATCATCCAATATCTTATTAATAAAAACAAACTTGAGTTTTTGGAGCCTACTGGCACTTCACCTAACACTAAAAAGGGTAAACCCAAACTTTCTAATAACCAATCCCAACAACATGAAAAGAAAGTATCTAAATATTTGGATAATCATGCATGCCACGTAGTGTCTCATCCTACTTCAGGGGCCCTTGAATTTTTAGTTACGCATACCGATGCTTTACCACCAGTCATCTCTTTTTCTAACCACGACTATCATGCAAATTTTACATTTGATCACCTACATATCAAAGCATCTATTGGTTTTATCCCCATTAATAACACTAAGTTTGACCCATCTTGGCCTATTAGCATATGTTTTATTTTGTTTCTTCATGCCATCAGTACCCTCTATCACAAATTGAATACCCTCTAAATAAACCATATGGTGTCATCAAATTACATGTTATAGTTGGTCCCCTCACTTTTTTTGTCCCTTTCCTTATTAGGAAAGTAGTCAATGGTTGTGACATGTTACTTAGACTCAATTGGATTTATAGGTCTCAATCCATTATCTATATGAATAATTTGTGACTCAAATTCATTCATAAAAATTAGGTTATCTCTATTGACAACATACCCCCATCTATTCCATGGTCATCATATTCTCGAGCATCGATTCACACATCTTCCACTTCATCTAGTACATCACAATATATGTTACTAAAAGCACAATATACTCCTAGTTCACCTACTCATACACCTTTTGTGTGACCTCACCACTCTGCTAGTCCTACACATCGGCATAGACACATTCTTAGGAAATTTAATGCATCTCGACATAGGTCACCACCTCATTTCATTCCACGCAGGTGTCCATCACCTCCACATTCAGATTCACGTAGATCTCCATCACCTACACATTTTATTGCACCTACGCGGTCATCATATATTCATCCATCACATGCATATAGGATTTAATCGCCGACATAATGTTTATCTACCATACCACTACTATTAGAGAATAGCCATACGCTTCTATCTCCAAATTCATCAGATGGAGGAATTTCATCCTTCACTATTATTAAATAGTTCACTCACTCATGCACACTTGGGGGCATTGAATTAACACCCCCAATATAATAACATCATACATCACAACATAGAATAGTTCTAGTGTATGCATATTGCATCCTCATCACACTACACACTCTTCGCACTTATACTAGTATTGCCATTACTCGATGACACACTCTTGTGCTTTGGTTCACACTTGAATATCAAGGGTTACAACTACACATGAACCCCATTCACTACATACTAGGCATTACACATTGTTTTGCTTCACACATCTCACATCATATGTCTTACATTTTACATCATACACTCTATATTTAGTCTATATCATTCCAACATTAATGTGCATCCACACATCATGCATTATATTATTATTCATCATACATGTATCACACTCTTATGGTCTACGATTCTAACATTACATGATCCTCATCTTCCATACTATATAGCATGCACATTACACTATTAGTATATATACACATCTTACATTACACACCATACATCACATATTACATATATTACAAATCACATGGCCTTTTTAATCATCACATATACTATCTACCCTATGACACACTTTATTTCCTTGGTCCATACTCGAATACCGAGGGTTTAAAAATAAAATGGACCTTACTATACTTACGTGTTCATCATTCAAGCTTCAATTATGTGAAAACACTAGGTTAGTGACATATGCTATAGGATAAATGGTCACCTATTCCTTCATCTTGTAGTGGTATACGATTTAGGCTACATCACCACTCCCTCTATTCATCCTATAGTGATATACGCTTTAGGCTACATCATCTCTCTTTTGATCATCTTTTCGTCATATACACTTCAACTATATGGTCATGTGCACATCATTTATAGGTCACATATTATCAACACGTGCATACACATTCATCACAACACATTAAATACCACACACACTTCAACCATTTCCTAATGACACACTCTTTTTTTGGTTCATTCTTGATTGCTTGATTGTCTTCTCCTTGCAAGTTTGTCTATACGAGAAGAAAGCAATCAATAACAATGAGAACTATAACAATTTTTTCAACAAAACCAATGTTTTATGGCAACACACCTCATAATAACATGCAAGTACATCACACACATCAAAAATTACACACGTGTTTCTGCCCTAGGTTCACTCTCACCAATTTTTGCACATCTACATCTTTAATTTCCACACTCCACTATTTTCTCATTCCATGCTTTGTATAGTCCATCAAAACGCTTTCTACATCAATCTACATAGACAACAGGTACACATATCTATCTACTTTATGTTACTACCTATTTCGTTCACCAACATAAAGTGGGGGAAATGTAGACATAAAATCATGCACTTTAGACATTATTTATTCCCGATCTCATACTACTATTCATATCATTTTTGAGTGAAGAAAGTACTAATTAACCCCATCGTTTGGCCATTTTACTTTTCTTTCTATCATCACTACCGACCTTTCACACATAAATGCTCAATCTATTTTTGTCTTTTTACATCATTTTATCCTTAACTAGGGTGCCTGTGGGCTAGTCTTTAGGGCACCCAAAGACACCCTAGTCATAGTCATGGCACCCCTGATCCTTTTTCCACTTTTGAGCATTCTATATTTTTGGTGGTTGGCCTCTTTGAGGGTTAATTAAAAAATTAGAACAAGAGAACCATATAAATATAAAGTTATGAGACCATAATGAGGGACCAAGCACTACTATCATCACCTAAGGTTGCATCCATAAAATAATCCATTTTCATCCATCTAGCTCCATCACAAGGCACATGATTGGTTCATTTGCATCACACTACATAGGAGGGAAGTTTATTCTATTCCATCCACCATTTTATTAAATTTCTACACATAGTTATTTCTCACTAATTTCACAAAGTGCAACTGGCACAAGAGCACCTAGGGCATGATTGCACACACACACATAGAACTACATCGAGTATGAGATGTAGTGCAACGCTCAATTAGTAAGTCCACCATTGTGGTCATTGAGGACATTCAAATACCTTTATATGCATCTTTATTTTTTAGGGTTTGATGTTTATTTTGAGTTTTTATAGGTGTTGGATTGGAATTAAATTAGTCTAAAATTTTCCATTTTGCAATGTTAGGCTTTGCTCTAAATTTCAAAGGATTTTAATCGTCATGTTTTTATAGATATGTGAAAACATTTTTTTGGATTAAAATTGCAAAAGGATTTAGAAAATTATATATAACATCAATGGAGTAATGTAAATACTCTTCTGAAATGATTTTTACAAGGATTATAAATTTAAAATATCATGGAAAATGAACAAGGGGATTGGGAGATATGACAAATGAATGTGTTGGCATGGAGGATGTTTGGAGAATTTTTGGTAGCATAACAACATACTAGCATTAATGGAGGAGAGGAAATAAAAAATATCTCAAAAATGTGGTTGCACACTAAAAATATTGAAAATGGTCAAAGTTACATCAACCCGTCAATAATAAGCCATGGGTTATTGCTTCATGAGGACGGGGCCATATTTGGTGAAAAATGTGTGTTAACACTTTTCTAAAACCCAAGTTGTCACTTTTAAGTGACAAAAATTTCCTCCATAGGGAGCACACTTTGGTGTCCACCATGTCCCCTTAGAATTTGGGAAAAGGGGAAAATTTGACATCAAATGTTCAAATGGCTGCCATGGGTCTATTTATCATGAAAAGTGGTCAAAACCAACTTACGCTGAGTTTATAACCCTTTTCTAACACCCTAAGTTGTCACTTAAGTGAAACCAAAAAATCCATAGGGGGCATACATTTTGGTGTCAACCATGTCCCCTTGCACCAAGAGAAAAGGGGACAAAGGACATAGATCATTCAAAACCCATCCCAAGCTTCTTGGAATGTTGATGTCATCAATCTCAACATGAAAATAGACTTAAGGAGTGGTCTTTCGCACTTGAGAGAAATACATGGAGTTTGAAGGGAAAACCTTATATGATTTTGACTCCAAAGGACCAAATAAATAAATTAACACCATTTTTAAGACCTTTTCCAACTTGAAATTTTAATTTTTAGTCTACTTTCCACTTTTACCTATGCACATGTGCCATGAAGTTGAGTTGCCACCAGAGTCCATAATGAGTATGAATAAATCCAAAACATGGACCACGAGGAAGGTCTAATGTAATCTATTTTGAACCTTTTTAGGATCTTAAATATTCTTAAGGTTTCCTAAACCCTTTGATAAAGTTACACCTTGTAGAAAGACTCTTTTGTTGCACTGATGGACAAGTTTCCACATTTTTACACTTCCAAAAATATTCCGTGATTATTACACCATGAAGTAGACTCTTCCATATTTATAATTCCTAGGATATGATCTCCTAACACTTCACATGGATATTAAAACCCTTTGAATAAGGTGACTAGATCCTTTGAAACATGTATTTCCCAATGTATTTCCCAAAAAGACTGGTTTTATTTGAAAGTTTCATGACCTCTCTCGGATCTACGGAAACTTCCTAAACTACCTTGGATCATCTTATTACTATCTTGCATAGATTCTAGATGGGTCTTTCCCTTGCAGCTTATATTCTAGGGGATGTAATCCTGTGATAAGAAGACCAAAAATAACCTTGTTGAATCCTCTGAGAGCATTGTTCTTTCCCATCTTAGTATCTTCAAGAATCAAGCTAGGTACAATTCTATACACATGAAAAAATTAAAAATCATGTTAGCATGTTATTCTTAACCAGGATGAGGGTGACACATCTTGAAATGCTCGTTGTATGAAAGTTTTGCAATGACTGGAAAGGGAATTTCAACCGTGGGTTTGGTTTTCATGACAATTTTTTTAAATTTTACATGCTATACATTTAACATGACAACATTGGTCAAGTTTTAGATAGGGAGAAATAGGAATGAAGGGATGAATGATATCATACCTATAGATGCATTTCATGTGCTTCTTTGAATGTTATGTTAGCTTGATCAAAATGTGCATTGAGTAAAGAAAATGGATGATTACTAGCCATGCATGGAGGAAAAGACAAGGACCATGCACATGAGTTACACATGAACTAAAAATAAGTAACTAAGGACTATAAGGAATTCACAAAAGTACATGTGAAAGAAGATAATAGGACATTGATAAGTTAATGTGCAAAATGTATGCACACAAGGTGGATGAATAGATTAATACGCAAAGTTTTTCACATGCATATACGGTTTCATGACTTATCCGAAATTCCTAGTGAGGGATAAAAATAGGAAAATCGAGAGATGGTGTAGCATGCAAGAAACATCCAAAACCAAATAGGGCACTAACTACAAGTAAAAAACATGTAGGATAGATGAATAATGTGTATGGATAGAGATAGTTATAGGATGAAAGCATGAACTATTTATAGCACAAGATGAAGATTAAAGCAAGGGTTAAAGGAATACAATATATATTTAGGACATATATTTTTAGAATTAAAGTGTGTATGTGTTAAAGGGAAATTCCTCACTCTATATAAATAGGTGTTATTTATTTATAGTGGGTGTGTGAGTAGAGACAAAGATATGTGATTTCTAATGTATCTAGTTATATGGTGAGAGAATGTGTGTCTAGTACTAAGTAATGTTTGTATAGATGTAATCATAAGTATATGTAATAGGAAAAATTGTGCTTATGATGGAAAATTGTGTATGGATTTTTATAATTGATAGAGACGTGCATGATGTAATAAATATCCAAATACTTATTGGTATCATCTACTTAAATGAATGTTCAAATTTTCTATTAGCTGTTTTTTAATTATTGGTAAATAGTTTTGAAGGGACTATACGCTATTACATAAAGGGCTCACCATCCTGATATGACTATGAAGATTCAACAAAAAAGGATCAAAATCTAGATATAACAATGTTTCCAAAAGTAACCAAGAGTAAGTTACAACTAGAAGCAAAAAGGACACAGACCACAACAAAACCGTAAAAAAACAGCAACGTCATAGCAAAAATATCACAAAAGAACAACATCTAAACCAAATCCTGCCAACACAAGTGAGTCTATTTCTTGAATGCTCTTTCAATTCTGGACTAGATTATCTGTAGCAAGGTAAACAATGCCAAATTGGTTATGTGCGTTGAGTCCGAAGCATCCAACTGCGAAAAGGCCATACTCCTCTCTTTCTCATTCCCCCAAATAGTTGCAGGGATCCCACTTAGCATAGCAATGCTATGAACTTTCTGCCCTAGAAAATTAGATGTTGATGTTACCATATTTCTAAATTATCTTTCATCTATGATATAATGGTTATGAACATAACCCACATCTTGAAATTTGAAACAAATGAGGAGCTCGGTAGGTTGTGTGTGTTTTGGATGAGCACTTGGACATATATCTAAGTGAATTTCCATCATTCCCAACCCTATAAAGTGTTGGCAACTAGACTCCAAAATTTTGGTTCCATTACCAGGACCTTCTTTTATTCTCACTTACAATATGTGGCATACGCATGACATTCTAATTTCCCCTAGATAATATTGAGCATTGGGTAAATGAAGGTTTGGATGAATTTTCTTAGAGATACAACATTGGATGGGATTTCAATGCATGAAAATGGGTGGAAGATAATCTATATGATTCATTATAAAATACATTCCTTAGTTTCTTTCCAATAGATTTATATGAATGGTTATCATCTTATGCACAAAATAGGGGTGTCGAGATGGGAAAGAAGCAAGTGTGGAGCTAAGATAAGTACCAAACACTCTCTAATTTGGATGAACCATGAACTCGAGTTGTAGATCATTTATGGGAAGGTGTGCTACGTAATTATACCATGGAGTATGTAATTTAAACATATTTGTGTTCAAAGGAGGTATATTTCTAGTTCTTATGTGAGCCAAAAGGATCATATTTACATGCACTACCTTTAGTGACAAGGAATTATATGATTGAGTTGGGGATGGAGCACTTGCCTATGACATGATAAAATTCCACCATTCACAAGGAAGGAAGCAAGTTTAAGAAGGATTAGATTTTTCCAAATGGAAGAAAGTGATAAAGAAAAAAATTGAATATATATAATGATGTGCAATAGGGGAAGTTGAAGGAGCACTAATAATGATAGGAATGGGGTCGAGAAGAAGTGATGAGAACCCTACGGAAGGGTGAGGGACTACAAGAGCATGTAACTCAATTATTATGAAATTGAAACAGAAGGAACCCTTCAACGTATGATGAAAGAGAGTCTGAAGAAAGGATGAGAACCATTGGTGTGCATATGACCCAACCTACACACCTATCCCTTGTGCTTAGTGCTTTGGGTTTGGAAGTTATTGTACAATATCATCATATTGACAATGAATATGAAGATAATAAAGAATCACCAAGTTGGGTTATAAATACATGTAGGAACATTTTAGTATCAACACGAGGTATAATAGATAAAGGAAATGCATATGTTAGTGCAACATACCTCTATATTTAGGAAAACTTTGTTTTGAGCAATCCGCTAGGACTAAATTCAGAAATAGAAATGACACATTTACCATTAGAGGTAACCCTATAAGTTGAATAATAGGTAAAATGGTTGGTGTGTAATTCAGCACTACTACGAGGATGCAATGTAGTACTTCTATACGTTCCCAAGTCATAGTAGGAGACTCAAGAGGCTCAGGTCCTCCCTACGTGGGGGAAATCCTAGTGGAGCCTCGGGTTCAAGATCTAGCCCCACTCTATGATAAATACCACAATAAATAACAAAACAACCTCAATAACCACTACAATAGCCAAAAATCTATTACAACATGCCACTGTCTATCGGAATATAGGGGGTTAAAGATGATGCAAAGCACGTGTATAACTATGAATTGTTTTGGACAACCAAAGGAATTAGATCCCTATACTAGAAGGATAGCTAGTGTAGTCATCTTTCATATACCCGCCAACTACCCCAAACGCATTTTCTTATCACCCAATATGCGTTGGAAACTCACTCAAGGTGTGCGTGGGTGCCAAGACCCTCCTTTATGTGAGTTTTGTGAGAATATTCCACCATTAATGGAGGAAAGGATTTTAGGAAAATAACACATGCATTTAATCTAATACAAAAGGTAGTAGATCTAGTTCTAAGCATAAATTATCCATGAGATAACAATAAACATAAAAACAACATAATGGAAATAGATATGAACCATAAATAATATAAAAGCGCACTAGGGTTTATTTAGTAAACACAAATATAAAAATATTGCTTCATATATTGATTAAATCCATTTACAATAGCCATATTACATCGACGGTGTCATCTCATACCATAAGCATCATGAAATAACATTCCAACCCTACAAAAATACTCTAAATAGAGATCCTAGCTATGTTTTCCCATTACAATCCTTATTCACAACCGAGTGCATATATATATGCTTAGTGATATCATTCTTGCAGCACTTCATTTCCTCTCTTTCTCTTACTCTCACACACACCTCTATTTCGGACCCAAGCACTCCTATAATAGAATCTAGATTCACCGTCATAGTTTAACCTATAAGGAGATCACATGTGAATTTGAAGTGTGGTCCTCTATGATTGATCGAGTGCTTATGCCAGCTTGTAAAGGCCTCCACTAATTATAATGATCCTCCTAGGACTATTCTCTACGTGGAATATTATTTTCTTGACCTCCAAGGCTCAAGGATGACACCTTTTCCATTCATCATGCCTACTCAGACCCTCATGTTTTTTTCCCGTGACACTTCCTTCAAAATGCGGCTAAGTTCCCAAACCTTCTTATACTTCCATGTGTCAACCTCTTCTCCTACGCACCCTTCCTTGAGCACCTTCCTACTATCTTTCCTTGTAGGTGCCCTCCTTCTACCTTGGGGATTAGTCAATTTAGGGTCCAACATTACCCCACACTACATGTTTTATCCATCCTGAAACACTCTGCTTTCACCAAAGAATAAAGAATGGGGTAGATGAGATAGTCTGCAATTGAATAAATAATGGAAGAATAGAAGGATCCTATTACTTTTGCATGAGGAGTGGGAAGTCCTTATTCATGGATGCTTCAATTTTATCCCAAACATCTACCTCAATCTACGCACGTTGGAGTAAATCACCCACTAACATGCTAACCTTGTGAACACTTAGGTCATCTCCCTTAGCCTTTAGCGTATCCATGATGTTTTCCATCTACTTGCTAAGGTCGCCCAGTGCGTCCATCCTACAAGTGACTTAGGGGTACAATTCCTTCAATTTATTTTTAATCAAAACCCTCAAGGTTTTGATCGCCTCTGATTTCTTCTTGACTTCTACCAAGATCTTATCTTGCTCCGCCCTATTGCCCTTGTTTTTCTCTTGATATTCCTTCAGATTTTCCTCATGGCTAACAACCACTATGATTGCTACCATATCTCTATTGCCACGCTTATCATACATAGCTTCGGCCATTTACGTCGCAGTCTTCACTGAGGCAAGGATCTCAAAGTACCAAGTTATTGTCTCCCCAATATTAAACTTTTCTTCTCACTTCTATCACGCCATAAACTCTTCTTCTAACTCTAAGGAAAGTGGTTACCTCTCCATGGTGAGTATACGCATCAAGTCTTCCAAGTAGTACATGGTTGAATCGTACTTCTTCTCAAGAGGGGACAGTATGGGTTCTTTAAGATAATGGAATTTTAAATAACCTCTATCTTTTTGTAGAATTTGTCCACCTTTATCTTTTCATCTATTAGTTAATGTGTTAACTAATTACTCATCAATTCCTTTTTCTTTATCTCCCTATCCCTCTCAATGATCTCCTCATTATTTTCTCAAGATCCTCCTCTAAGAGCATTATTCTATCATTTCTACCAAAAAACCTTTCTTGCACCTCCACCAACACTTTTTGGAGCATGGTTAAAACTTTCTCATCTAAAAAATTCTGGGAATTCACAAGAGGGTTTATTCCCTTGGCATCTGGTGTCTTCATCAATGCATCACTATTAACCTTGAACTTAGGCTCATCAACATGGGACTCAAAATCCTAGGATAGAATTTTCCTTGTGCATGGATATACACCCTCTTCATCAAAATAAGACCAAGTGAGGAGTTGGTCTATGAGAACTGTTTCTCTGGAAGCATGCGCACGCATGCCTTGTTTTGATCATTGATGTAATTCATGGCATGTTCATGTGCCACTACTACTTCCTTTCCACATGTGTGCACTACCTTTAGGAAACTTACTACTAGGATAGGATCTTCACCCATGCTTCCATACTCTTTCCCCATAATCACGCTCTTTTCTTCCTTTAGCACCTCATCGTGCTATGCTCCACCTTGTGCTCCAATAAATATTGTATGATACCCGTCATCTCCTTCTCTATTGTTTCATCTATTTTTTCTCTGGTCGTGGTCAAGGTCTTCTCGAGCATACATGTCTACTCCCTCACTTCCTCCTTTGTTATGAGCACCCTCCTCATAATCATTCTGCTCTTCATCCCCTTCTTCCTGGACTTGTGTATATTGTGAATAGAAGGAATCTTACCTTCATACTGCTCTTCATCCTTTTCCTCAGAGTCATCATCCTTCATGATCTTTGTCTCCTCAGAGTCTAAACCTTGTGCCACTTTATGCTTCTTCTTCACCAGTGACTCTTCTAACACATGGGACTCATATTTTTCTAGTATCTCTTCCCTCTCAAGCGATTCCTTTGTAGTGGAATTATTCTTGTAATTGTTAGTGCTTATACCTACGTCAGATTCTTATGCTCCCACAGTCTAAACCGTATGTGTGCTTAGCTCCTTTTCTGTCGAAGTCTCCTCTCATTCCCTCTTTTTTATTACCACCTTCTTCCTCCTAGTGGGGTATTCTAGGATAGATACATCATCCTAAACATAAGTACCCTTTTCAAATTTAGGCCTTAGACATATATACACCCTTTTTGAAATTCTCTCTATAACATGCAATGTGTATTAATTTGTATACTCTTAGACCAACAAGATAATCCCATGTGCACCGACCTATCACCTAGTGGGTCTTTGGATGCTCACTTGAGGCATGCGTAGGCACCGAGCCCTCCTTTATGTGAGTATTTTGAAAATACATCATCTATGATAGATACTTAACGTAAAAGAATGGAAAAGAACCATGCCTCATTCTCGAGAACCTAGGATGTGTTATAATATTAGTGTATCCATCCGTATAACAAAATAGAAGTATCAAAAACATATACACCTGATTTATAACACAAAGGAAATGCATTAATCTTATGTTCATGAACACATATATGCTTAGAATAGAGCCTTCTATTCATATGTCCAGTAACCATATTACATTCATTGAGGCCGTAATAGACCCATATAATAATGCAGAGTAAGGTCATGCATGAGGAACTACATTATATCCTTTTCATTACAAGGATAAATACATAACCATCCCTCTAAATATGCCATCACTCCTATATTTTCTCTAATACCAACCCATAGAATCCTCCATATCGTTTCTGCAGAGCTTCACCTATTTTCCAATGCACTAATCTCTCTACATCTTCTCTTATGTATCCTCCCTCTACTATCCATGAACCTCTATATATAGCTCTCTACCTTCACCGCCATGCCTTCGAGGTAATAGATCGCTTTCAAGTGTCCAAGTGATCCTCCAATTGAGCATGCCTACTTTGATCCTAGCTCTCCACTCTTTGTAATGATGTTCTTCTCGCATCCTTCCATCGCATGTATGGAATATTCCTTTCTTTATCCTACAGCTATCGGATGACACCTAATCCACTCGCATGCTGGGCGGGTCACACTTTCCTCGTGTGTCATGTCTGGAACTCTAATTATGGATAAGTCCCAAATTATTATCTTGTCTTACACACGCATGGCGTGTTTTATGCTAAACCTTTCTAGAACCCTTCCATGTGTGCATTTAACCCACCCACCCTTCTTCAAATAGTTTCCATGTGCCCACGCACCTTCTTGTATTTAGCAAATAATTTGGGGCCCAACATCACCCCACACTATTCCTCGTTATCCATCATCGAAACACTTCTCTTCAAAGAATAAAGAATGGTGGTCTCATAATAGGGAAAAAGAATGAAAAAATGAATAATTGTAAGAAAAATGAAGGAATGGGGAGAATAAAGAACAAATTCTTATTTTTGAAGGAGGAGAGGGAAATCCTTCCCTATTTCTACCTCTAGATTTTCCCAGCATCAACCTCGTTTTGCACTTTCTTACAAAGGTCTCCGACTAAGGCTCTTACCTCCTCAAAACTTAATTCCTCCCCTTTGGCACTCATTGTCTCAATAATACTTTCCAACTATTTTCCCATGTCTTCAAGTGCATCCATCCTATGGGCGATCTAGGTATAACTCCTTTAGATGGATTTTGATTGAGCCTCGCAAGGTCTCAATAGCTTCGACTTCTTCTCTACCTTGGATAGGATTTTATCTCTTGTATCCCTATTCTACTTATTATTTTCTTGAAACTCCTAGAGTTCCATCTCATCGGTGGTGACCAGGATGCTTACCACTCTATCTCTATCGACGAGTTGTCATATGTATCTTCCGTGACTTGTGTGGTGGAATTTACCTCTACAACAAGTTTAGTATATCAAGAAATAATATTGAAAACCTTCAACTTATCTTCTTTCTCTTGGTGTGCCAACTCTTCTTCTGTATACTCTAAGGCAAGTGGCCTCCTTTCCATCATGAGGATGTCTGTCAAATCCTTCAGACACTGCAAGGTTGATTCATATTTCTTCTCAGGTGGCACTAGGTCAGGATGCTTTAAAAAAATAGCACCTATAATCATTTCAATCTTCTTGTGTATCTTGTGCACCCTTGCCTTCTCCTCTTTCATTTTACACCTTAACATCGTGATAATAAGCTCCTTCTTATCCTTCTCTAATTCCTCCTCAAGGAATCTCACTCTTTCATTCCTTTTGAATAGTTTGGCCTCAACCTCAACTAAAACCTTGTTGAGAGCATTGCAGACCTGCTCATCTTATAGTTGTTGAGCATTCACTAAGGGATTTACTCCTTTTTCCATCACCTTCATCAGTTCTCTCTGAATTACTTAGAACTCAAGTTCATCTACGTGGGACTTGAATGCCAAAGATAACATCTTACTAGTTCGGGGATATACACCTTCTTCATCAAATGAATAAATATCCACGAGTTTCTCTGTTGGTATGGTGCTTTAGAAGCACGTGTGTAGCACCTTGCCTGGAAAATTAATGTATCCCATTCCCTGCTCTTGTGCCACCACTACACCTTTCCCACCTATTCATGTAGATTTTGGGAAGTTTACCATGAAATTAGGATTCCCACCCATGTTGTCATACTCCTTCCCATTCCCCGCTCTTGTGCCACCATTACGCCTTTCCCACCTATTCACCCATGCTTTCTTCTTCCATCTCCTTCAAAATTTTATCTGTGCTCCACCCCAACTCTTGTTCCACCAGCTTCTTCATGATGCCCACCACTTATTTCTTTGCAGCTTTCTCCACTTTCTCCTTGGTGAAGATTGGGGTTCCTTGGTGTTTGGTGCTCACCTCTTTTCTCACCCCCTTGCCTTGATCCTATGCTTATTCCTCATCATTCTTATCTTCACCTCCCTCCTCCTTAGAGTCATGTATATCATACACTTTGGATGGTATTCACCTCCTTCGGCTCTCCATCATACTTTTTTCATCAATGTAGGGATCTAGGCTTTCTATCTCCTCTAATTCTACCTCTTTTCCACCTTCTAATTTTTCCTAACTCGATGATTCCATTATAGGAGACTCTTCTTTCTCCTTCTCCTTAATAGGTGACATCTTCTTTGGTAATTATTCATGTGTGAGGGGATCTTCATGCTCGAATCATCTTCTTTTAGGTCTTTTCCTTGACTCGAGACTTCTTTCTATGTGTGTAAGTGATAGGCTTTATGATCGCTTTTGGCGTGCCCACCGATTGCTCGTCTGCACACTTGGTGCCTTCTTATCCTAAATCTCTTCTCTTTCCATTTTATTTAGTGTGGCCTTCTTCGACTTGTGGTGTCCTCTAGAATGGATACATCACTCTCCAGATAGGTGCCTTTTTCAAAATTTGGCCTTATGTGTAAATATACCCTAGTTGTAGCCCTTTCGACGATCGACAATATTATCAGATTCATCATTTTTACTTCATGGGAAACATACTTCTCCATGTATGCATGCTTCTTAGGGTACATGAGCTTTCGATGCAGCTTGCGGTGGTCATGGTCTAGCTCACTAAGTTTGAACCTTAGCCTTTTGGCCTCCTTGAACTGTTGACCCCTACCTAGATGTATTATGTGGTGAAGGAGAAGGGCAGCTTGCACCATGGGCTCTTAGTTCTATTTGTCAAAGGAAACCTACTAATACAGAAATGTTGGTAAACTACAAACTCTTCCTCCCCATCCATGAGCACGGGAAACTAATCTAGGATCCTCCACTCTACCCTAAATGCATCATGCATTCATTTGTACCACTTCTCTAAGCGTTCCTTGTGAGTGACCATCATACTTTCACAAATGTACTTCTCAAATATTTTTACAGGAGATGAGTTCTCTTCTAGATACTCCCAAACAATTTTTTTGGCCCATCTAGTACTCTGTTCTCCAATGAGATGATGGTGAGGAGGATGTTGCCGAATAAGATCTTTTCTCCTTCCTACGCTTGTGGCTGCTTATGATTTTATCTCGCAATGAAGGATGACAAGTTATAGATGGTCCCTTCGATATCTTTAGGCATGCATTCAACCATGCCTTGTTCACTTGCATCCATATTTCTTGATCATTAATCTTGGTGACCAAGCATGCGGCCATCCTCATAACAGGGTCTAGAATTTCTGTGATGTCAAAGTACCGTGAACCCTTTTTGTAGTCATAAGCTGCTACTATTTCCTCCTTGATAGCCTCCTTTTTCTCTCATATCGTCATCTATGGATTCCCCTTAACAATTCAAGCCAGTGAAATTGCATATCAACTATGGTGTTGTGTGCATCTTGCGACCTATACAGTAGAAATTGTCTTCATGCACACACACCATTAACCACTAATATAGGTGGTTAGGCTTACCAAAGTAAGGAAACTCATATAGTTGCAATAGCCCTACCTTTTCTAACTTTACTTTGACCTCATCATTGTATATTGGCATTTCATCTGGTGTCCTTTTGTTGGTTAGATGAACCAGCTCCAGTGCCATTTCTTTCTCTGTAGTTCTTATGCGATGCTTATAATCACTCATGGTCATTTGTCTCAAGTGTGACACCCACTCATTTCCCAACAACACTCCATCTAGGTACTACATTTCTGCATACCATTCCTCATTAGAGCTTGCGACGATAGCGGTTTGTTTTCCTTTTCCCTTGCTCTTTTGTTTCTTTAGTGAAATGGTCACCTTATTTGGTGCCATTCTTTCTTTCAGCTTTAAAATTTAAAACTCTTTGCTCTGCTCTACTACTCGGCTCAATCTTGAAACTCAACTCCTAGAAGAAATCCTTCTATCTTTGTGCCCTAGTTGTAAAACCCTAACTAGTAAAATCCTTCCACAAGACGATGCACTTCAAAAAAAATCTTCTCACATTTGTGTACTCCTTCCTCCTAGTTTACAAATCTATTCTAGTCACGCATTTTGATTTCTTAAATTCTTCTTCCTTCACACAAATTTCTTTGGATGCCCTAGTTCACAAGAGTGCTTCAAATTCGTAATAGCAAGGTAGAAATAATGACTTTATTGACCTCATATTTATAGTTTTTCTCCCCTCCAGAAATAAATGCTATACCACCTACCAACATACTTAACATTGAATGTGAATTTTTCCATTAGGTCGACTTTAAGCACCCTTACCCATGTGCCACATGTTACGTGAAAAACCTTCTACAACCTTATGGTGTATAAAAATCCAATCTGATTGAATACTCTTACATGCGCATCTATAGCACCGAAGGCACTTCTTCTGTCCTTTACCTAATTTTTACCCTCGCCTACCTCATGTTGTTCTTGCACTCTTCATCCTTTGTACGTGGTCATTTTTACATCCTTCTTAACACCATAATTCATTATCCACCATTTCCACATGCACTTTGTTGATCTTACGTGCTTCCATCTACTGGGCCACTCAACTTGTATTATTGGCCTATAATTTTCTTTGCATTAGTCCACCCCACACTAAAATAGATGCATGGTCCTCTGTATATACACAACCTTGGAAAATAATGTGGTTATTGGCACACAATGTGCAAAATGAAACAAAAAGAAAGGAACAAGCAATGAGAAATGGAAACACAAGAAAGAAAAAGCAAATAAAGGGAAATCCTAAGCTAACTGGAAATACTACCTTATTTACAAACACCAAGAAGAATTATTTATAGTAGGACTTCAGCCTACTCCCATTGAAATGACCTAGTAATCTCATCCCATCTAGTGCTTGTAATTGACAAGTACCTAAATCAAGGATGTACGAGATGATGTATGGTCCTAACCAATGGACTTTCAACTTCTTAGGATAACGTAGATGCTTGGAATCATACAACAAAACCATTTTCCTAACCTCAAATTATTTGTTCTTGATATGACAATCATGTCATGCCTTTTGTCTTTCCGTTTATGTCTTTTGATTGCATCTAGCAAGTGATCACCTGTCGTCTAACTACATCAACTTATCAATCCTCTCTTCCATCACTTTTTCATCATTCAATCCTCCTACGTGTGCTATACATAGTGATGGTAACCTGAATTCAACTGGAAAAAAGCCTCTACACCAAACACCGATTGAAACGGTATGGCCTTATTCAACCTCTTATAGGTTGTCCTATATGCCCATAGGATGGTTGATACTTTTTCATCCCAATCTTGTCTTCTGACATAACAAATCTTAGTCAACATGTGACTTAGTATTTTGTTAAATGCCTCAATAGTTCCATTCGCTTGAGGGTGATAAGGTGTAGTCTTGTGATGGGCCACCATAAATTCTGCTAACATAATCCTGACCGTTTCATTGAGAAAATGTGTACCTCTATCACTTGTTAAGCTTAAAGGACAACCATACCTATTGATTATGTTTTCCCATAAAAATATAACAATTTTTGTTGTAGTGAAATCCTTCATATGCACTTTGCCTATGCCCATTGTGTCAAGTAATTAATATAAGTAATGATATAACGTGAACCATTCCTTCGCATAGCTAGTGAAATTGGCCCTAAAAAGTCAATTGCCAAATTTTAAAATGGTTCAATGCTGGCTATTGATTGCAAGGGAATTTCATATTTCTTTCCAGGTTTTCCAAGGCACTAGCAATGGTCACAGGCCTTGCAAAAATCAATATAATCCTGGTAGATGGTTTCCTACCAAATCCTTACAAGTAGAATCTTTCATGCTATAGAATTTTGTGCATAGTCTCCTTCTACAATCCCACCATGTGCTTCCTCCATAATTTCCATGTGTTCATGCTCTAATATGCATCAGCACAAATCATCATCACATCCTAACTTATACATATCTCCACTACTCAACATGTAGGGTACGACACATATTGCTAATTGTTTCCTCTCCAGATCCTTCATCCCTTCTAGTGCCACACCTATTTTCAAGAATACTGCAATATCTTCCAAGTCTGAGGGCACACGTTGTAACCTAAATAGTTACGCGTTTGACATTGTATCCTTAATGCTTTGTGTGTCCTCCCCTGAGTTAATCCTTGATAAGTGGTCAGGTCCTGAATTACTTTTTCCTGGTTTTACAACCACTGTGAACTCAAAATCTTGGAATAATAGGACCCAATGACATATGTGCCCTTGCAAAATGGGATTTTTCACCAAGTAATTCAATGCCATGTGGTACGTCTAGAATATAAATGGTGTTGCTAAAAGGTATTGTCTAAACTTTTGCGGTCGTAGATCATCGATAAGTGCCTCGTGCTTAGTAGTTGTTTAATTTTGTTCTCACAGGTGTCATCTTTCTACTAGCAAAACACAAGGTTTGATCAATAATCCCCTCATCAAGTTGTGCTAGTACTTCTCCCATAGTTGTCCCCGAGGCATCAACATGCACATGGAAAGGATTATCCCAAGAAGGAAAACGTAGTATGGGCACAATGACAAACCTATCCTTTAAAGTGTCAAAATACTTCTGTTGTGCCTCTCCCCAATGAAAGGAACTCTTATGTTTTAGCAATTATTCTAGGGGTGCGGTGATCTTAGCATACCCCTTGATGAATTTCCTATTGTACCCCATATTCCAAAGGATTCCATGCACCGCGCTTTGACTAATAGGCTCCCTAATCCCACAATAACTATAATTTTGGTGAGATCCATAAGTAATCCTTCTTTACATATAATATGTCCTAATAGGGTCCAAAATTGAGTAGCAAGAAAGACACATTTCTTAATGTTGAAGGATATCCTTAATTGTTGAAATCTCTCAAACATAGCCTCAATTTTTCACAATGGTCTTTTACCAACCCATATATAGTCCAATAATCTAGGTAAACTTGAATAAATTTATGGATGAAGTCCTCAAATTCTTGTACCATGATACGCGAGAACATATCGTGCACATTATTCAATCCAAAAGGAATAATCATGTCGAAAAAACATCCCCATTTAGTGGATAAAGTTGTCTTTCTTTGGTATTTCTTTGTAATCCCGACTTGTGATACCACGAGAACCCATCCGTGAAAGAGTAGACTTCGTGCCTAGCCACTCCTTCCATAATTTCTTCATAAAGGGGGAAAAGGATCAATGACACGTACTACATTTAGGTCCCTGTAGTTCACACAGATCCTTATCCTCCCATCCTTCTTGATACTTATGAACATTGGGCTTATCCATTCTGATTCTTCTAATACCTTAATGATACCAGATGTTATCATCTTGTCTATCTCTTCCTTGACCCATATGCACAAATTTGGATTTATCTGATAAGGCCTCTTCTGAATCGGTGCACACCTTCCTTCAACTTGATCTTCATCTCTCCCAAGGAATGGTGGACTCCTTTGAGTTCATGGTACCCATGAGGGAACAAATCCTGGAACTCATGTAATAGATCAATGACCTTTGAAACCTCTTTTTCCAACCAATAGTCCATAATGATAGCTTTCTTAGGTTTTTTCTTTGTCATAATGTTAACCTTTTTTCTTTTCAATGGCTTATGGTAGGCACATGATCACTCATTTTTGTCTCCAATAAGGATCACCCAAAAATCTAGTATATTCCTGTTCATATAATCTATGTATCGGAAGGCCTAGACCTTAAGCCAGGTAATAAATTCTGGTGTATACTGCAAGCTTTTTATCAATGCCGGATAGAATCCATTTCGGGAATGTTATACCCTGTTGGTTCTTATACTGATCGGTCCTACTTGTGAGACCTAGAATGGATTCATTAAGGTTAATAACCTTAACCTAAACTATAACCTATTGGTTAAATTATTATTAATCTAACCTAGCCCTAAACTATAAGCTAAATGTTCCTAAGGTTAGCTACACCTAGCACTATGAAGTAAGACTAATGTCTTACCTTATGATCTACCTATGTTTCTAACCTATCTTAACTATGATCATGGTTGAAGGGGACCTATGAAGGGGTGAGAGCCATGGGTGGTGGTTTCCATGGCATTAAATGAGGTGGATAAGGATGAAGGACTTGGGATTTGGTGGAGGTTGCTAACGGCTATTGGGACCTGACGTGGCAAAGCATCACCAAATTTGGGAATGGTTGTTTGTTTTCATTTGTCAATCACCAACTTTGGCGGTTGGTGGCAATGGAAAATAGGTGGGAATCTTGGAGTTAATGTCATTGATGAACTTCGGTTCCCGAGCGCGGATTGCTTGGGAAGGCATGCAAATGGAAAACTAGTTGGTTGTTTGGTTTTCCATACGCTCCGTTTTTCTCTCTGTTTGATCACTGGTTCTTCGAACTAGTCTACTTTGTGTTGCATGGCAACTATGAGAATATCTAGCTCTTTTCTCTGTCGGGGAAAGTTTATAAGGCATGAAGGTAACAGTTTATTGTTGTTTAATCTATCGTGGAAGAAGAAGAGAAGGTGCGAGCACATTCAGAGGTCTTCTTCAGATTTTTAAGTGACATTACCAGGCATGATAGGCCCTGACTTTTAAAAATATTGCTTTACTCCAAATGCTTTCATTAAAACAACTCTGTTCAGGTGATTTTAGTACTGTTGGTTTGAAGCAATGTATTGGTTCTTCTTTTCCTGTGGAATTAGGAATCTCGGGTTAATCGAAGACCTTGTTGGAATGTTTACTATATTTATTCTTCCTTTTGGATTCATTTCGATTGAAGACCCGGCTGTGCTTTTATTGTTGTTGAATCCTGTTGAATCTTGTTGTGAATACTTGAAGTTTCTTCTGTTTGGAATGCTTGCTGTGATTATACTACTTGAATGTGACTATAGTAGAAGTCCTCACTGTGTTTGCAATTTTGGGTTAAACTCCGTTGGAGTCCTTGAAACGTAACTTATGTTTTTGACTTCTGTAGAAGTTTTGCTGTGAATACTGTTGGAATCCTTGAAATGGATAGTATGTTTACGACTTCTGTAGAAGTTTAGTTGAGAATACTATATGGTATTGACTCCGTTGGAGCTCTTGAAATGTAACTTATGTTTTTGACTTTTGTAGAAGTTTTGCTGAATACTATTGGAATCCTTGAAATGGATAGTATGTTTATGACTTCTGTAGAAGTTTAGTTGAGAATACTATATGGTATTGACTCCGTTGGAGCTCTTGAAATGTAACTTATGTTTTTGACTTCTGTAGAAGTTTTGCTGTGAATACTGTTGGAATCCTTGAAATGGATAGTATGTTTTCGACTCCTGTAGAAGCTTTGTTGTGAATACTTATTGGTTTTGACTCTGTTGGAGTCCTTGAATTGTTGTCGTATGAATTTGACTTCAATCGAAACCCTGGTTGTGAGTACTGGTTGGATTTGACACTGTTGGAGTCCTTGCGGTATTTCCATTTAAACACGACTCCTGATGAAGTTCTTGATATGTTGCGTGTTGGCTCGATTCCTGATTTAAGTCCTCACTGTGCATGCATATTGAATAGACTCTTTCTTAATATTGTTGTGTTTATGTTCAGTTTGATTCTGAGGAATTAAGGGATGGGTTTTCTTTACAAACTCGACTCTGTTTGAGACCCTGCTGTATTTCGTAATAGCTCGACTTCGGATGAAACTTTGAGGAAATTATTGATATGGAATCGACTTCTGTGAAGTCCTTGTTGTGGTTATTCTTTCTTGAATTTGGCTTCTGATATAAGTCCTTGCTGTATAATCGTAGGGATTAGATTCAGTTGAATGAAGCTGTGCATGTTTGTGTTTCGACTCAGTATGAATGTCACTGTAATTGCATATGGAAACGTCATTTGTTTATAGTGTTATCTAGTCTCGTGTTTGACTGTGATAAAGAGCTCCTAGTTGTGCCATGTCAGGCGATGGCGTTGGTTATTTTCATGTTGATGAATGTATGGAAAAGATTTGTTGAGTCTATTATGGTTGGATTATTTACTATTGCTTTGTCATGAGAGCTCTTGTATTGCTTAATAGCTACAGGTGATTTTTATTATTGAATTTAGATGAAACTGTAGTTTCTTCTTGTGATCTCGACTATTTTAATCGCATGCGTAAATGTAATTGCGTTATTCTAGAGGAGTCGGTACATAGTCCAGAACATGATAGATATGAGAATCTGATTGACTCTGTTCCTTCTCCTAAGCTATAAATTATATGTTGATGTATAATAAGTGGAATAAGAAAATACTCTCTCTCCTAGTCTGGAAACTTTGTGTGCTTTCTTCTTGAATCCTTATGTGATCTCTACGGTAAGGGAAAAACAAGAATAGACCGTGGTATTGTATGGAGAGATTGGTATAAAATGTGTGTTGCTTTGTATAAGTAGGTATACTTGTCAATACCATTGAAATGTGTTATGATTATAAAAGAATTAAGACAGTTGAGCTTGTTGAATGTTATAAACTACTTTGAGTAATTGTTAGAAACATTCTTGTTGGAGTATGTTGTCTTTAGAATGGTAGTATTCATTTGTTCTTAGTCTCTAATATATAAAATGAATTATCTGAAAGGTATTAAGGATTAATTGACATCTATAATATGAGTCATGCGTTTAAGGTCATGTAGAAATATATGAAGATGAATAGCCTGATTTATGTTAAGAATTTGAAGAAATGATTTCATTTAAACAGGTTGTTTAATGAGAACAATTGGTGGATTGCAATTGTTTTAAGAATTAGTGCTTATCATGCTCAGTTCACCAAACTGACCCGTGTTGACAATTTTTGCAGATGGTTGTCGTAAGTGGTAAAGGCACGCAGATCTGATATGATATTCAGAGTGTTTAATTTGGTTTTATGATGAAGTCCAACTTGATTCTCTAAATGTATTACATGAAGAAAGTTGTTCTTTTGCTGTTGAGTATTGTATCAAGTATGCTGAATGCATAAATTGTAATTGATTAGCTTAGAAATGAATGAAATGAGGGGATTGTTACTTATATATGGTTGCATTTGTATCTTGATGGATTGAACTTCTTCGGTTCGAATGTTTTTAAGTGCATTTTTAATATTGTATACCTTGGAGATATTTGGGATTCTCTAAGTAAGCCTTGCAAAGATTATGTGACTGAATACTTGTAAATGTTAGTAGTTCTGTTATGTTCTATCTAAGGCTAAATTGGAATTTAGATCACTGTCTTTCGAGAAGCTAAGGTTAAAATAAACCTTAACAGGAAGCTGAACGGGAAGAGTAATTTATTACTCCCTAACCTTGATCTAAGTCAAGACAACGTACTTAATGTTTTTAAATCACTATATCTTAATACTAATAAGTAAGATATATTTCAGTTTTGAGAACTGATATAAACCTAAAAGGGTATAGTTAGCATCCTTATGAGAAGACTTAGGGCTACTGCCCAATTTCGTTGATTAAGATTATTGTGAATCAATGAACTCCTTGATGAGATCTCAAATCTTATTAATCTTCTCTCTGTGAAATGGGTCTTAATAAGGAAAGGCAACTCAAAGGTGAGGAACCCAGGGGTTGGGAAAAGACTACCCAAAAAGGAGTGTCTTAAAGTATAACTTTAACTCAACGTATGTAACACCTTAAAGTTAAGTAGATCTTTTCGAGGTGGTTTTGAAGGATGACGGCACAAGTCAATCGCAAGAGGGTTGTACCTTCGAGAAGATTAGGATCTTCTCGAAGATACAACAATGCAGGTGGCTTATGGTGACACCCTTTGCATTGATCGTTAAGATTTACACCTTAAACTCGAACAAGTTTTACTCGGGATCTGGTTAGGAACATGGTCATGTTATGAGGCTGCCCTTGGAGATTTGGGGTACATTGACACACTGGGTTAACTAGGGTTTATCCAGTATGTCAGCTTATCCCTAGTCCTCAAGAGCATCCTTATAACGTTGTCATGTTATTAATCCGTTCCTGAGTGAATGACTTGGGGGAGGGATGACTGACAGAAGTCAGTATGGGACATTCTATATAACATCGGAGTAGGGTGGAGGACGTATTCCAGATTGACGAGTATGCCGTCAAGGAATATGAGACATGAACAGTATGTTTCAAAACTTTGGCCAAAGTATCGCAAGCTGCTGATTGCGTTGTCCTATGTCACCTAGTCTAAGGGATGAGATGCCGATGAATAATGGTAACGATTATTCAGATAGGTTCCTTGGATAGAGCATTCTGAAATCCCAGATTAGGGAAGAGAACCGCAAGAGTGAAGAGTTTGTAAAAATGCCAACTCTGTGAAACACATGAATAGATCGGTAGATCACCGAGTCATGGAATGAATAGATCGGTGGTGCACCGAGTCATTACAGCTGCATATGGTTATCTATTATAAGAATGGTTGTTTTGATTTGTGAGTTCTAAATTATGTATTTAGAACTAGGAAGCATTTATCAAAAAAAAAAAAATTTCTTGTTCTAATGTACTAAATTGGGAATGTTACATCTTGGTATCAGAGCTGAAGGTTGCAGCTCTTGGACCTATTGTGTCCATAATCTGATAAAAACCTAAATTTTCTTGTAACAAAAAATGGTTAGAACAAGAGGAAACGTTGCGAATAATGCTCCACCTGAAGAAGGGGCGGCAACAACCCAAAAGCTTGATGAGATCCTTGCTGCCCTATTGGACACAAGAGATCATTTGGCTATACTTGAACAACAAGTAATGGGAAATGAGGAGGATGATGAAGCTGGTAACAACAATCAACAACCTCCTGAGGACAACCCCAATATGGGTGTTGATAACAACACTGGAAATGCACCTGTCCAACCAGAAAACAAAAAGGCCAGGTTGGCAGCAGAACTCACTAATGATATAAAAAGGATAAGTCCACCTAAATATGATGGCACCACATTAGGAGATGGAGCTGAGAATGGCTCAGCAAAATGGAGAAGTACTTTGCAATAAGAAACTTCTCGGAGGAAACCAAAGCTATTTGGGGAGCCTATCAACTTTCCCACGAAGCATCTTCATGGTGGGATAGCCATAAAGCTGAGCTAAATATTGATGAGACCAATATTACTTGGGATCAATTTAAGGGCTATTTTAGGCAACGTTGGCTGCCACAACTTTTCTATGATCAGAAAATGACAGAATTCCAGAACTTAGCTCAAGGGAAGCTAACGGTAACTGAATACTGGGAGCGGTTTACAAAACTCCTCAAGTATGTACCGTAGTATCAAACTGACGAGAAGTTTAGAATATGGAAATTCATCATGGGACTAAATCCCGTGATAGGAGGAGAGGTCGATGTGCACAGCCCTACCACTATGGAAGGGGTTGTTGAAAAGGCCATAAGACAGAACAGAAATTAAAGGCTATTTCTGCTCATAAAGAGGAAGTGCGGAAGAAGATTGTAAATCCTTCTTCAACTTCACTTGCACCCAAAAAGGGGCCATGGAAAAAGTTTGGAAACAGAAGTAAGTTTCCAGGGGATAATAGTAAGAAAATAGTAGCAAATAAGCCTGCTGGAAATGTAAGAGATAGTTTTGCCAAAAATTATAACAATGGGCAGAAACCCTATGGAGGACAACGTGATAATTTTAAGGCTGGAAGTAATTTTGAGCCTAAAAAGGGACCTGTAGGAGGCTGCTATAATTGTGGCAAAGACCACTACGCAAATCAGTGCCCTTTGAAGAAGGATGATCGTAATCAAGCAAAGATAAGATATATGCTTTGCATGCTGATAAGCAAGTGAAAAGCAAGTGACACCTATAGAAGTTCCGGGTAAGTTATTTGGCATACCTGTCACTATTCTTTTTGATACAGGAGCTACTGAATGTTTCATTTCTAGTAAACTTGCTTCTAAACTTAAAAGAAAAGCTGGAAAAATGGATAAATCTTGGACTGTACAGTATGGTAATAACTTTGTTCATACAGTGAGTATGTGTCTTTTTGGGGCAGTCCTTGACTTACCTAACTTTTCCACGGAAGTTGACCTCTATGTTACACCCTTGGGATCTTATGACATTGTCATCGGTGTCAATTGGTTAGTTGACCATAAGGCAAAAGTAGACTGTTTTGAAAAGAACATAAGATGTTTAGATGATCGGCTGAAAACAAGATTCAAGGGTGAAATGAAACGGAAATTTCGTTAGAAAATGTCATTATATGCAGCTTAAAAAGGCTAAAAACAAAGGATGTACCTTATATGTAGTAAAGATATCTAAATTTTCAGAAGAAGATGGTGATTCCATGAAATGATTCCCTCTGTTGCAAAGTTTCAAGGATGTATTTCCAGAGGAATTACCGGGTTTACCACCCAAAAGGGAATTTGACTTCACTATTGAAATCAAACCAGGAACGGAACCTATTTCCAAAGCACCTTATCGGATGACTACTACAGAGTTAGTCGAGCTTAAGGCACAATTGCAAGAAATTTTGTCTAAGGGTTTGATTAGACCAAGTGTTTCACCTTGGGGAGCGCCAGTAATATTTGTAAAAAAGAAGGATGGAACACTTAGGCTGTGTATTGACTATCGGATGTTAAACAAGGCAACAATCAAGAACAGATACCCACTTCCAAGGATCGACGATCTATTTGATCAGATGCGTGGGGCAGCGGTTTATTCCAAGATAGATCTTCGATCTGGTTATCATCAATTAAGGATTAGAGAAGAAGATATTCATAAAACAACTTTCCGAACCAGGTACGGACATTATGAATTCACGGTTCTACCCTTTGGATTAACTAATGCACCCACAACTTTTATGAACTTAATGAATAATATCTTTCAAGAATATTTGGACAAGTTTGTACTCATATTCTTGGACGATATTCTCATTTATTCTAAAAGTGTTGATGAGCATAATGAGCATTTGAAGATAGTTTTGGAAATTTTGAGAAAAAGAAAGTTATATGGTAAGTTATCCAAATGTTCTTTCTTTGATACAGAAGTTCACTATTTGGGTCATGTCATTAGTAAGGAAGGAATTGTTGTGGATCCTTCAAAAATAGTGGCAATAACTGAGTGGCCTGCACCAAAGAATGTACATGAAGTAAGAAGCTTCATGGGCCTTGCTGGTTATTATAGAAAATTTGTTAAGGATTTTTCTAAAGTGGCTGCACCAATAACTTCATTGCAGAAGAAGGATAAGAAATTTATTTGGAATGATAAGTGTGAAACTGCTTTCAAAAGTTTGAAAAGCCAGTTGACTTCAACACCTATATTAGCTATACCAGACCCTAATGGGAGCTTTACTGTTGTAATTGATGCTTCTGGGGAAGGCCTTGGTGGTGTTTTGTTACAAAATGATCAAGTCATAGCATATGAAAGTAGAAAACTTAAGTTACATGAGCTGAATTATGCCCCTCATGATTTGGAGCTTGCTGCCATTGTTCATGCGCTTCAAGTCTGGAGACACTATTTACTTGGGAAACCTTTTGAGTTGAAAACTGATCACTTAGGACTGAAATATATTTTCACTCAGCCTAATCTAAATGCCAGACAGAGAAGGTGGTTAGAGTTTTTATCTCAATATGACTTTGATATTAGCTACATCAAAGGAAAAGAGAATAGAGTAGCAGATGCTCTAAGTCATAGGAAGCACATTTCTACTCTTATAACATTAAGAACTCAGTTTAAGGATGAGGTAAAAAGTGCCTCAGAATCTGATATATACTTTCAACAAGTAAAAGCAGCGCTTGCTGCAGAACCTAATGATGAAAGGTATAAAGGTTTTCATTTTGATAATGAAGGAATCTTACGTTATGAAAACAGGGTATACGTACCTTTGCTAAATGATTTGAGAAAGAAGTTGTTAGTTGAATTTCATAATTCACCCTTCTCTGGACACCCGGTATCACAAAAATGCTTGCTGATCTAAAACAACAATACTTTTGGAAAGGTATGAAAAAGGATGTTATTGATTTTGTGACTCATTGTCTGAATGTCAGCGGGTTAAGGCAGAACACATGCACCCTGCTGGACTATTATATCCCCATAGCATACCACAGTACAAATGGCAAGTAATAAGCATGGACTTTGTACAAGGGTTACCTATGTCCAGGAATAAACATGATGTTATCCTGGTAGTTGTAGATAAACTAACTAAGGTAGCTCATTTCATCACTGGAAATCTAAAGGATGATTCACCAGTGTTGGCCAAAAGATTCATGCACAAAATTTTTAGGTTACATGGTGTACCAGAATTGATTATATCTGATAGGGATCCTAGAATGACATCAAGATTTTGGCAAATGCTTAATACAGCTCTTGGAATGAAACTAAACTTCAGTTCTGCATATCATCCAGAAACGGATGGACAAACCGAGAGAGTAAATCAAGTGTTGGAAGATATGTTGTGAATGTATTGCATGGATCAGCAGTATAAATGGGAAGAGTATCTTCCATTAGTTGAGTTCGCATACAACAACACTTATCACTCATCTCTTAAAATGGCACCTTTTGAAGCACTTTATGGAAGGAAGTGCAGAACCCCTATTAGTTGGGATAGTATTGAGGATAGAGTGGTAATTGGACCAGAAATCCTCACTGAAATGGAACAACAAGTAAAGTTGATTCGTGAACGATTAAAGGAAGCAGCAGATAGGCAGAAGAGCTATGCTGACCTTAAGCGGGTTGATCGAAGGTTTGAGCTTGGTGAGAAGGTTTTTCTTCATGTTAAACCCAGAAAGAGTTCTATAACTTTTGGCAAGGCTGCCAAGTTGTCACCTCGTTACGTGGGACCTTTCAAAATTGTCGAAATAATCAATCCTGTAGCTTATCGATTAGCATTACCACCTGCTTTGTCTCGCATGCATGATGTTTTCCATATTTCTTTGCTTAAGAAATACGTTTCAGATTTGTCACATGTCTTAAATTGGAATTCCTTGCAGGTCCAAGACCCAGGAATAATCGTGGTTAAACCCACACGAGTGCTGGAAACTCACCAATTGCATTTGAGAAATCGTGAAATACAACAATGTAAGGTCCAGTGGGACCAGTTTAACGAAGAAAGTGCAACTTGGGAAAATCTGGAAGAGATGAAAATTGCTTTTCCTTTTCTTTTTCAATAGAATGAAATCTGTTGACAAAACATTTTTATGAACTTATCTTTTTCATGTCTATATGAAAGCCAGATTGAGGCAAACATTATTCAGGCTGAATAAAATGTATTGTGACATTGATTTCTGGAACTAATCAAGCTGGAAATAGTCTTATTGTATTGTGAACTAATAAATTGGTTGACCTGAAGGTAAATCAAAATATGTAATCATCGGGACGATGAATCTTTTAGGAGGGAAGCATGTAACACCCTGAACTATTGTTACTTCCTCCTGAGCATTCAAGTGTTGATATATGATTTCTTCTATAAAGGATGTGTTCCTTTGATTGTGAAGTCATGCTTGATATGGATTGAATCTTCTTTGCTCTTGAAGATCTTTGACTGAGTCAGGATATGCTTGGACTCTTTTATTTCTTTCATTTTTAGCACCTGAGTTCAATTTGAATTCGAGAGGAATTGTGGATTTATCCATCTTTATGACTCAGCCTTGGATCAGTTGCATTGATCCAAGAGATGTTTTAAGTTTATTCTGGATGAACAAAAATTATAGACCTTACGAAAGTTGCAAGGTCTGAATGTGTTGAATAAGCAATTCCGGAGTCTAACTCAGGCTGATCGTGTTAAATGAATTGGTTCCCGATATCGTAATATCAGGAAGGCCTAGACCTTAAGCCAGGTAATAAATTCTGGTGTATACTGCAAGCTTTTTATCAATGCCGGATAGAATCCATTTCGGGAATGTTATACCTGTTGGTTCTTATACTGATCGGTCCTACTTGTGAGACCTAGAATGGATTCGTTAAGGTTAATAACCTTAACCTAAACTATAACCTATTGGTTAAATTATTATTAATCTAACCTAGCCCTAAACTATAAGCTAAATGTTCCTAAGGTTAGCTACACCTAGCACTATGAAGTAAGACTAATGTCTTACCTTATGATCTACCTATGTTTCTAACCTATCTTAACTAATGATCATGGTTGGAGGGGGACCTATGAAGGGGTGCGAGCCATGGGCGGTGGTTTCCATGGCATTAAATGAGGTGGATAAGGATGAAGGACTTGGGATTTGGCGGAGGTTGCTAACGGCTATTGGGACCTGACGTGGCAGCATCGCCAAATTTGGGAATGGTTGTTTGTTTTCATTTGTCAATCACCAACTTTGGCGGTTGGTGGCAATGGAAAATAGGTGGGAATCTTGGAGTTAATGTCATTGATGAACTTCGGTTCCCGAGCACGGATTGCTTGGGAAGGCATGCAAATGGAAAACTAGTTGGTTGTTTGGTTTTCCATACGCTCCGTTTTTCTCTCTGTTTGATCACTGGTTCTTCGAACCAGTCTACTTTGTGTTGCATGGCAACTATGAGAATATCTAGCTCTTTTCTCTGTCGGGGAAAGTTTATAAGGCATGAAGGTAACAATTTATTGTTGTTTAATCTATCGTGGAAGAAGAAGAGAAGGTGCGAGCACATTCAGAGGTCTTCTTCAGATTTTTAAGCGACATTACCAGGCATGATAGGCCCTGACTTTTAAAAATCTTGCTTTACTCCAAATGCTTTCATTAAAACAACTCTGTTCAGGTGATTTTAGTACTGTTGGTTTGAAGCAATGTATTGGTTCTTCTTTTCCTATGGAATTAGGAATCTCGGGTTAATCGAAGACCTTGTTGGAATGTTTACTGTATTTATTCTTCCTTTTGGATTCATTTCGATTGAAGACCCGGCTGTGCTTTTATTGTTGTTGAATCTTGTTGAATCTTGCTGTGAATACTTGAAGTTTCTTCTGTTTGGAATGCTTGCTGTGATTATACTACTTGAATGCGACTATAGTAGAAGTCCTCACTGTGTTTGCAATTTTGGGTTAAACTCCGTTGGAGTCCTTGAAACGTAACTTATGTTTTTGACTTCTGTAGAAGTTTTGCTGTGAATACTATTGGAATCCTTGAAATGGATAGTATGTTTACGACTTCTGTAGAAGTTTAGTTGAGAATACTATATGGTATTGACTCCGTTGGAGCTCTTGAAACGTAACTTATGTTTTTGACTTCTGTAGAAGTTTTGCTGTGAATACTGTTGGAATCCTTGAAATGGATAGTATGTTTACTTGAAGAAGTTTAGTTGAGAATACTATATGTATTGACTCGTTGGAGCTCTTGAAACGTAACTTATGTTTTTGACTCTATAGAAGTTTTGTGAATACTTAATCCTTGAAATGGATAGTATGTTTTCAACTCTTTTGTTGTGAATACTTATTGGTTTTGACTCTGTTGGAGTCCTTGAATTGTTGTCGTATGAATTCGACTTCAATCGAAACCCTGGTTGTGAGTACTGGTTGGATTTGACACTGTTGGAGTCCTTGCGGTATTTCCATTTAAACACGACTCCTGATGAAGTTCTTGATATGTTGCGTGTTGGCTCGATTCCTGATTTAAGTCCTCACTTGTGCATGCATGCATATTGAATAGACTCTTTCTTAATATTGTTGTGTTTATGTTCAGTTTGATTCTGAGGAATTAAGGGATGGGTTTTCTTTACAAACTCGACTCTGTTTGAGACCCTGTTGTATTTCGTAATAGCTCGACTTTGGATGAAACTTTGAGGAAATTATTGATATGGAATCGACTTCTGTGAAGTCCTTGTTGTGGTTATTCTTTCTTGAATTCAGCTTCTGATATAAGTCCTTGCTGTATAATCGTAGGGATTAGATTCAGTTGAATGAAGCTGTGCATGTTTGTGTTTCGACTCAGTATGAATGTCACTGTAATTGCATATGGAAACGTCATTTGTTTATAGTGTTATCTAGTCTCGTGTTTGACTGTGATAAAGAGCTCCTAGTTGTGCCATGTCAGGCGATGGCGTTGGTTATTTTCATGTTGATGAATGTATGGAAAAGATTTGTTGAGTCTATTATGGTTGGATTATTTACTATTGCTTTGTCGCGAGAGCTCTTGTATTGCTTAATAGCTACAGGTGATTTTTATTATTGAATTTAGATGAAACTGTAGTTTCTTCTTGTGATCTCGACTGTTTTAATCGCATGCGTAAATGTAATTGCGTTATTCTAGAGGAGTCGGTACAGTCCAGAACATGATAGATATGAGAATCTGATTGACTCTGTTCCTTCTCCTAAGCTGTAAATTATATGTTGATGTATAATAAGTGGAATAAGAAAATACTCTCTCTCCTAGTCTGGAAACTTTGTGTGCTTTCTTCTTGAATCCTTATGTGATCTCTACGGTAAGGGAAAAACAAGAATAGACCGTGGTATTGTATGGAGAGACTGGTATAAAATGTGTGTTGCTGTATAAGTAGGTATACTTGTCAATACCATTGAAATGTGTTATGATTATAAAAGAATTAAGACAGTTGAGCTTGTTGAATGTTATAAACTACCTTTGAGTAATTGTTAGAAACATTCTTGTTGGAGTATTGCTGTCTTTAGAATGGTAGTATTCATTTGTTCTTAGTCTCTAATATATAAAATGAATTATCTGAAAGGTATTAAGGATTAATTGACATCTATAATATGAGTCATGCGTTTAAGGTCATGTAGAAATATATGAAGATGAATAGCCTGATTTATGTTAAGAATTTGAAGAAATGATTTCATTTAAACAGGTTGTTTAATGAGAACAATTGGTGGATTGCAATTGTTTTAAGAATTAGTGCTTATCATGCTCAGTTCACCGAACTGACCCATGTTGACAATTTTTGCAGATGGTTGTCGTAAGTGGTAAAGGCACGCAGATCTGATATGATATTCAGAGTGTTTAATTTGGTTTTATGATGAAGTCCAACTTGATTCTCTAAATGTATTACATGAAGAAAGTTGTTCTTTTGCTGTTGAGTATTGTATCAAGTATGCTGAATGCATAAATTGTAATTGATTAGCTTAGAAATGAATGAAATGAGGGATTGTTACTTATGTGGTTGCATTTGTATCTTGATGGATTGAACTTCTTCGGTTCGAATGTTTTTAAGTGCATTTTTAATATTGTATACCTTGGAGATATTTGGGATTCTCTAAGTAAGCCTTGCAAAGATTATGTGACTGAATACTTGTAAATGTTAGTAGTTCTGTTATGTTCTATCTAAGGCTAAATTGGAATTTAGATCACTGTCTTTCGAGAAGCTAAGGTTAAAATAAACCTTAACAGGAAGCTGAACGGGAAGAGTAATTTATTACTCCCTAACCTTGATCTAAGTCAAGACAACGTATTAATGTTTTAAAATCACTATATCTTAATACTAATAAGTAAGATGTATTTCAGTTTTGAGAACTGATATAAACCTAAAAGGGTTAAGTTAGCAACCTTATGAGAAGACTTAGGGCTACTGCCCATTTTCGTTGATTAAGATTATGGTGAATAAAGGAACTCTTGATGAGATCTCAAATCTTATTAATTTCTCTCTGTGAAATGGATCTTAATTAAGTAAGGCAACTCAATGATGAGGAGCCCAGGGTTGGGAAAGACTACCCGGAAAAGGAGTGTCTTAAAGTATAACTTTAACTCAACGTATGTAACACCTTAGGATAAGTAGATCTTTCCGAGGTGGTTTTGTAGGATGTCGGCACATGTCGACTGCAGGGTTGTACCCCGAGAAGATTAGGATCTTCTCGAGGATACAACAATGCAGGTGGCTTATGGCGACACCCTTTGCATTGATCGTTAAGATTTACACCTTAAACTCGAACAAGTTTTACTCGGGATCTGGTTAGGAACATGGTCATGTTATGAGGCTGCCCTTGGAGATTTGGGGTACATTGACACACTAGGTTAACTAGGGTTTATCCAATATGTCAGCTTATCCCTAGTCCTCAAGAGCATCCTTATAACGTTGTCATGTTATTAATCCATTCCTGAGTGAATGACTTGGGGGAGGGATGGCTGACAGAAGTTAGTATGGGACATTCTATATAACATCGGAGTAGGGTGGAGGACGTATTCCAGATTGACGAGTATGCCATCAAGGAATATGAGACATGAACAGTATGTTTCAAAACTTTGGCCAAAGTATCGCAAGTTGCTTGATTGCGTTGTCCTATGTCACCTAGTCTAAGGGACGAGATGCCGATGAATAATGGTAACAATTATTCAGATAGGTTCCTTGGACAGAGCATTCTAAATCCCAGATTAGGGAAGAGAACCGCAAGAGTGAAGAGTTAGTAAAAACGCCAACTCTGTGAAACACATGAATAGATCGGTAGATCACCGAGTCATGGAATGAATAGATCGGTGGTGCACCGAGTCATTACATGTATATGGTTATATGGTTATATTATCTAAATTATAGAATGGTTGTTTGTTTTGATTTGTGAGAACATTCTAAATTATGTATTTAGAACTAGGAAGCATTTATCAAAAAAATAAAAAAATTCTTGTTCTAATGTACTAAATATTCTTCCATTGAGCCTCCATTTCTTGTAAGAAAATTTTAGGGTACATTCCTCCATAGTAACTTGGTAACTTCTTCCTTCCTAGGTGTTTGACCGAGCACACCTTTATTACCCTTATTACAGTTCCTCTCAATTATCACCTAATCAACTCATAAGTCCCATGTGCCAAATCATCACATGCCATTCTAGTGGTATCACTCAAGGACTGAGCATCTTCAAACTAGATAATTCCCTTAGTGGGATGAATTATCTTAGGATCTCTGATGAAGCGCACATAGATTATGTCAAGGACTTCCTCTCCTAAGGGATCAGTATTGGATGATGACTTCTCATCCGGTAAAGGGATAATCACTCTTTCTTCCTTGTTCTCAAAGCTGATATACCCCTTGTTAAACCACAGGTTGGCATTGTTTGTATAATAGCAAGGGCGTCCAAGTAATGCTAGAAATTTGTCTTCCTCGGTGAGAACCAAGACTTCAAAAACTCTAGTGAACTTGGCCCCTTCAAAAGTGATAACCACACACTTCAACACTCTAATGGGAATTTCCTTTGTCTTGTTTTCCATATACAACACATTCAAAGATGGTTGTAATGTGGGACTTCCCATTTGATGACATGCATCCAATGTAAGACAATTGACCTCCAATCCTATGTCAACGAGGATATTACTCGAAGCCATCCATTAATAATTGCATTCAATGTAATCTCCTTATCATATTCAAGGACATGAGGAGGAAGGTTTGCATGTAAAACTTGTCTTTCATGCTCTGCTCCAACGCATGGTACCTTCTCCCTCATCCGTTCTCCTAGCAAGGGAATAATATTTTCTTGCCTTGAATCCTACATACTTCCTTGACCTCATCCAGGTCCTTTAGAGCCTTGACATTATTCCTTTTCTCCAATTGCTTTTATTTCTCCTTTAGACATTGGATCTCCCTTTCAAACTCTAAATCATGCCCATAGTCTCTTGATATACCTCCTTCGATGAGTAGGATCTGGATACTTCCCATGTACCCCTTTCTCTCTTGAAATAAGTTTCCTTTGTCTTAGCATCTCCTTGGCATGTGTGACCTCTTCTTGCATCATCACCATTAAAAGTTTTATCCCCGACTCACACATCACTCTTGGCATCCACTTGAATTGGCCTTATTGATGCTCACCATCCCAACACCTTTATCTTTCTAGTCTTTAGTTCATATGATCATAAAGCTCGAACACTCTTTGTACTTATGTTTGTTCCCACACCACAAGCATTACAATAGATCGGACACTCACTATTTTAATTCTCTATAGATCCATAGTTATAATAGGTTCCTCATGGGAATTCACTTCATCCTCCACTATGGTTACTGTGACTATGAAATTCTATGTGAAAACCTCTTCCATGCACTCCTACATCTGCGTGCCCTTTATAGCAATTATCATCATCTTGGAACTACTTGTAGGACAATTTTGGTGCACACCAAGATCAATAACATCATGAATCTGGTCAATCTTTCTACAATACCCTTGTAGTTTAGAAAGTGAAAATACATCTAAAAAAAAAAATTGGAGGTGGCTACGGTCCTTGTCCTCCCGAACCGAGCCTTGGTTCCCTTCAATGTTTCCTCCTTCACCAAATCCACTAGATCCACTAGATCATGTTCCTCCTAACCCACTAGATCCTCTAAATCTGGTAGGTCAAACAAGTCCTCCATCCCCTATACCACCAAATCCACCTCTTACAGCTAACAAATGGCTTGAAGCAGTCATGCCTAGTGTTCCTAACATCCCACTGAACTACACATCGATGATTTTTGATATTCTCCCATTGCCAATTGTTTTCCCACACCACTCCTATAAGTGATACCAAAAACTTGTGTACTTTCACCTTGTTCAAAAATTCCTCCAAATACCGGAATTGTTTCCACAACCATGGATGTTCCAAATGAGAAATTATATCTCCTGGGCATAGATTGGTTACTCCCACCGATACCAACTGGGTTAACAATACTTTTCCCTTGATATGGAAAACCAAGTGCTAGGGGTTGGTCACCATGTGGGTTTAGATACATGCTAATGGTTCTCATTTCTCCATGTGGTGAACTCTCATTAGAAGTGAAGGAGCTCCTCTCCCGTGCTTGCCAAGATGGGGTAGCACATATTGCTCAAGTTATACCTCCTCTGTGTGAACCTCAACTCCTTCCCGCAACATCTATCTCCATAGATCCATTACACTTGTAACCTTAGGTTGTCTCGTCATCTTTCTTTCATGAGCTTCACTATACTCGAGTCGTCTCTCCTCCCTTTCATTTTTTAACCGCAATGTCCACCATCTTCCTCCACCTTATCTTTCTCACCCAATGCTCATAGAATCTTAGCCAGCCATGGGAAATGCCTCTAAACTTAGGGTAATGACCAAGATCTTAATAGCCAAAGGAATAACATGCAAAAATGATCCTCTGAGCTCCCTTAGAAACTCAAAATTAGTTAACTTCTGGGAAATAATATGTAGAAATGGCGTATTCTAGAGTATAATTGGTTAGCACTCCTTTCCACCAGTGATCAACAACGTGCGTCCAAGTCATATTTGCATCTTGTAGCCTTTGGTAATCATCTTGGGTCCATATGCATGATTTTTAGTACCAAACCAATCTAAATGCATATGTTGAAAGTCATTCATACAGTTCTACTGGAAAGCAATAGAATAATGTCTCATAAAACTCATGGTATAGGTTCTTTTCTACCCAACTATATGCATTAAACTCAGGTCCAGTGCTGAATATTTGAAAAAACTCATCCTTTGTACTCTCGAACCATGCTTCAACACTTTCCAAGGTCAGATGTTCTATCATCACACATCACAGGGACCAAGACGTATTCCATTTCTCACAACAACTTCAAAAGGAGGTCCCAACAATGGAACCAAGATGTACTCATTGTTATACTCTAAGACCAATAGTCTAATCCCATGCATGCTTTGGAATAACACCCAACAGCAGCCTTTGGGTGCTCACCTGAGGCATGCACAGGTACCGAGTCCCTCCTTTATGTGATTCATGTGAAAATACATCATCTATGACAGATACTTAAGTGCAAAAGAAAGGAAAAGAACCATGTCTCATTCTAAGAACCTAGGATGAGTTATGATATAAATTCATCCATCTAGATAGAAAAATAGAAGTATCGAAAAACATATAGAACCAATTCATAACACAAAGTAAATGCATTAATTTTATGCTCATGAACACATATATGCTTGGAATAGAACCTTCTATTCATATGTTTATTAACCATATTACATTCATTGAGGCCATAACAGAGCCATATATTAATGCAGAGAAAGGTTATGCATGAGGAACCATAGACCCATCCCTCTAAATATGTCATCACTCCTATATTTTCTCTAATCCCAACCCATAAAATACTCCATAGCATTTTTATAAAGCTTCTCCTCTTTTCCAAATACTACTCTCTCTCGCATCTCCTCTTTTGTATCCTCCCTCTACTATCCACACACCTCTATATATAGCTCTCTACCTTCACCGCCATGCCTTATGAGATAATAGATCAGTTGCTAAGTGTCCAAGTGGTCCTCTAATGGAGCATGCCTCATTTGATCCAAGATTTCCACTCCTTACAATGATGTCCTTATGGATCCTTCCATTGCATGCATGGACTATTACATTCTTGATCCTACAGATATCAGTGGGCACCTTATCCACTCGCATGCTAGATGGGTCACGTTTTCCTCATTTTCCGTCTAGTACTCTAAATATGGATAAGTCACAAATTCATATCTTGTCTTACGCGCTCGCGTCATGTGTTCTACTAAACCTGCTAGAACCCTAGCTTGTGTGCCTTTAACCCACACACCCTTCTTCAAATAGGTTATGTGTGTCCATGTGCCTTCTTATACTTAGTCAATAATATAGGGCCCAACACAATTTCATCAATTTCAACATATGTATGTCATAAGAGACATACTTCTCGACATAAGCGCACTTCTTGGGATACACCAATGTTTGACATAGCTCATGGTAATCCTAATCTACTACACTTAGATCAAATCTAAGTTTCTTTTCCTCCTTAAACCGATCGAATGTACTAAAGAAAGTAATTCGGTGTGAAAGAGAAGGGAAACTTACACCAAGGATCTTGGTGTTATTAGTCAAAGTATTAGTGAATAAAACCAAATCTAAAGCCATTTCCTTCTTGGTGGTGCTCTTCTAATTGTTTTATTCTCTCATGGCCATCTTGTGTATGTGAGACACCCATTCCTTCCCTAACAACACACCATTTGGATACTACATCTCCACGTACCACTCTTCATTAAAATTAGTCAAGCGGCTAGTTTTTATTTACCCTTGCCTTTCCCTTCTTTGGTGAAACATTAGATCCCTTCCTTGGTTCCATTTCTTCTCATTCAATCCTTATGAGCTCTTCCTTCCTTCTTTCCCTAACTCTACTTGGTACTGTAACTTTACTTCTCTATGAAAACTCCAAATCTTGTGCCCTAGCTTTGCAATCCATAACCTGGAAATCATTTCTTCCAAAATATGGCGTAACACCCATAGGAATCCTCTAAACACACTTCTCTTCACATGCCTGTGTACTTACTTTCTACTCTGGTTCACAAATCTATTGAATCCTCTCGCTACACATGCAAATCTCAATATTTTTTTCTTCGCAAGGATTCCTAGTTTGCAAGATATTTTTAACACAAACACAAGGTAAAAGAATAACTCACCCCGACCTTCTATTTGAAGCTTTTTTTTTCTTGCAAAAAAATTGATGCCACCTACTTGATGTACGAACGTAATAAAGTTGGATTTTTCTAATGACATTCCTCCGCATGCAAACTCATGCAAAAATTTCCCCAACCTTTTGGTGTGCAAGACTTCTTTGATAGTAGAATAACTTGCGTGCACCCCCATGCCAAAGTATGTCAACCTCTACATCCTTTACCAAGCTCTTTCCTTCACCTACCTCATGTTTCTCCTGTAATTTTTACCCTTGTATGTGGTTTTCTCAAATATTTTTGACACCAATCTTCTCTCATGATCACCTCTGCTATGTGCACTTTTCTGAACCCACACGCTTTTGATTTTCTCACTTGGGCCACCTATGCACATCACTCCCAACACTTCTCCTTTGAAACCTTCCACCCCACACTAAATAGATACATGGTCCTCTATGCATAAAAGCCTTTTCTAAAAATAATCAAGCTACAAAGTGAACAAATGTGCCCACAAAAATCAAACAAAAGACAAACCAAAGTGAAGAAAAAGGAAATAAAAAGAAAGGGAAATCTATTAAGGGAAATCCTAAGGTAACTGGCAATAATTCCTTATTTACAAACACACTAAAGACTTATTTATAGCAGGGCTTCAACCTACTCCCATTAAAATGACCAGGAAACATTGTTCCATCCAGTTCTTGTAACTTACAAGTACCTGAATCAAGTATATGAGATATCACATATGGACCCAACCAATGTACTTTAAGCTTCCTTGGGTGGCGCAAAAACTTGGAATCATAAAACAAGACCATCTGCCCAACCTCAAACTTCTTTTTCTTGATGTTCCTATCATGTCATGCTTTCTACCTAGATTTTTCCATTTTTGGATCCATCTTGTTATGACACATCTCTCGTCTAACTTCATTAACTTGTCAATCCTTTCCTCAAGTGCTTGTTAATTATCTAAACCTCTTGTGCATGTAATACATATATGATGACATGAACTCAACAAGGAACACAACCTCCATGTAAAAAACCAATTAAAAAGGTGTGGCCTTGTTAAATCTCTTATAAGTATTCTGATATGAGCATAACACGGAAGAAACTTGTTCATCCTAGTCCTTTCTTCGAACATCACAAATCTTGGTCAATATGTGACTCAAAATTTTGTTAAAAGATTCCACTGTCCCATTAACTTGTGGGTGATAAGAGGTAGTATTGTGACGGGACACCATGAATTCAGTCAACAAGATTCTAACCATCTCATTTAGAAAATGAGTACCCCTATCACCCCTTAAAATCAGGGGCATCCATACCGTTGATTATATTCTCCCGCAATAATCTAGCTCTACTGTCATGCGGTCATGTAATACTTCGTAGGTGCCACTTTTGACCACTGTGTAAGATAGTATATGCATGTAATGATATAAAAAAATCCATCCTTCACGCGGCTAGTGTAATAGGGCCCACAAAGTCAATTACCCACTTTTCAAATGGTTCTCGCATCGATGATAGGCCTTAATGTTATTTCATCTCTTCTTCCCAATTTACCAAGGTTCCTGCAATGGTCACATGCCTTGTAATACTTAATACAATCCTTGTAAATCGTTTCCTACCAAAGGCCAGCTAAAATGATGTTACATGCAGTTGTATTCCCGTATAATGTCTTCTTGCAATTCCACCATGAGCCTCTTCCATGATTGCAGTGTGCTCATGCTCTAGCACGCACCGGCACAAAACCTCATCACGACCTAGCTTGTATATGTCTCCACCAATTAACATATAGGGTGTGACATGTATGGATAACTACTTCCTTTCTAGTGACTTCATCCCTTCTGGCACTCTTCTTGTTCATAGGAACAATGCAATATCTTCCAAGTCAAAGGGCCCATGCTGCAGCTTGAATAACTATGCATCTGGCATCATGTCCTCAATGCTCTGTGAATTCTCACCCAAATTAATCATTGATAAATAATCATGTCCTAAATTACTTTTCCCTAGTTTCACCATAACCATAAACTCAAACTCCTGAAATAATAGGACCCATTAGCATATGCGCCCTTGCAAAACAAGCTTGTTCACCAAGTATTTTAATACCATGTGGTCTATGTAGAAAATAAAAGGAGTTTCTAGAAAATACTACCTAAAATTATAAAATGTGTAGATCATTGATAATGCCTCATGCTCTGTGGTGGTATAATTTTGTTCTAATAGGGTAAGCTTCCTACTAGAAAAACACAAGGGATGGTCAACTATCCCCTCTTCAAGATGTTCTAAGACTACCCCAATTGCCATACTAGATGCATCAACATGCACATGAAAAGGTTTATCCCAAGAGGGAAAATGCATAATGGGCGTGGTGGTAATATTTTCCTTCAACATGTCAAATGCCACCTATTGTGCCTCTCCCCAATAGAACTTACTTTTATGTTTCAATAACTCTTCCAAGGGCATGGAAATCTGGGCATATCCCTTGATGAATTTCTTATAGTACCCTATATGCCCTAGGAACCCATGCACCATACTTTGACTGGTAGGCTCCTCTAATCCCACTATAACATCAACTTTTACGAGGTCTACCAATAATCCTTCCTTGAAAATAATGTGTCCCAAAAACGTGCCAAAAGGAGTGGAAAAAACACATTTCTTAATATTTAGGGAGATGCTCAATTTCCTAAATCTCTCAAACATCAACTATATAGTGTGACAATGTCTTTTAATAATCCACAAACCATCCAGTCATCTAAGTAGACTTGAAGAAAATTATGAATGAAGTCCTAAAATGCCTAAACCATAATGCACAAAAACACCATAGACACATTCTTAAGTTCAAAAGGCATTACCGTATAGGAAAAAATTCCCTATTCAGTGGTGAAATTTGTCTTCTCTTAGTCTTCCTTTGTAATTCGAACCTAGTGATATCCCTAAAACCCATCCATAAATTAATAGATCTTATGCCCGCTACTCTTTCTCGGGATCTCCTCGTGAATGGGGTTAGGAAAGGATCAATGACACACACCACATTCAAATCCCTATAGTCAATGTAAATCCTTATCCTCCCATCCATCTTAATGTTGATGACCATTAGACTCATCTAATATAATTCTTTAACAACCTCAATGATGCTTGATGTGATCATCTTGTCAATCTATTGCTTGACCTTGATGTGTAGATTTAGATTCATTCGATAAGTTTTCTTCCGAATTAGGTGTGCAATCTCCTTCAGTTTGATTCACATTTCATCTAAAGAGTGGTGAAATCCATTGATTTCATGGTACCCGCATAGAAATAACTCCTATAATTCATGAAAAATATCAATAATATTTGAAACCTTCCTTTCCAACCAGTAATCTTCAATAGTAGCTTCCTTGGGTTTCACCTTTGAGCCAATGTTAACCTTCTTATTTTTCAGGGGTTTGTGATAAACACACGCTTCCTCATCAACACTATTCATAACCTCAAAAATACCCATAGTTTGGTTAACATCTGATTTCTCCACCTCTTCACCATCTATCACATAGAGTAACTTTCCTTTCTCATTTTCCATGAAAGCATGCTCAAGCTATACCTCCTCTGGTTCTTCCTCATCAAAGCGCACCTCCAAACCAGCTTCACCCAATAACTCTAGTACTTTTTCCTCCATTATAGTACTATTTCCCATAGTTAGTCACTTAATAACTTGTAGTACCTCATTCAATGATGGCTTAGTACTGATACTCAAAATTTTGAATAAGATCAATTGTCAACTCCTATTAGTTTCCTTTACGGTGCATCTCTGAATGAATGTACCATACATGCACACAACCTTGTAAGGTGGAGTAAAGCTTATGCACCCATAGTGATGGAGGAAAGGATTCCACACCTTCCATCCAGGCCTTCTCACATGTTTGGACGTGAAACAAGGTGGGTTCCTTCCCATGATAGTCTTATATAGCAGTAGGTGCATTGCTTCAGAGAAACCTAACAGAGAACATGTTTCTTACCTCATACCACTCTAGAAGTTTATCTCAATGGGTATCCAACCAATGTGATGTGGTTCCACACAAATTATAGGTAATAATATTCCTTCTCTCCACTTGACACTTCCATTGGGTCTCCATTTCATGTAAAAAGACATCAGGGTTGGCCTCCCTCGTGTACCATGGAAACTACCTTTGTCCCAAGCATGTAACCGAGTGTGTCCTACAAAATTGAGTCTCGGTATCCTTGATTCCTTCTAACCAACTTTAATGTCCCATGCACCTAGTTATCACAAGTAATGTTGTTTATATCACTTATGGATTGTGCATCATCCCATTGAATGACCCCTTCATTCAAATCCTGAATGAACTCTTAGTCCTTGATGGTGCACACATATATCTTATTTAAGTATTATTCACCTAAAGGCTCCACATATGGCACATACCATCCATCAGTTAGCGGGATGAATACGCGCTCCTCCTTGTTCTCAAAACTGATGTAGCCCTTATTGAAACATAAGTCAACATTATTTTCATAGCACCAAGGGCACCCAAGTAATGTTGGGAAACTATCAGCCTCAACAAGGTCTAGGACCTCAAAGTCTCTAGTAAATATTTCCCCTTGAATAGTAATGGATGCACCTTTCAATACCCATAGATGCATGGCCTTTATCATATTATCCTATGGCTGTAATGGGGTCTGCCCCATTTGGTTCCATGCATCTAGAGTAAGGATATTTACCTCTGCACCTATGTTAATCAATATATTATTCAAGAGCCACCCATCAACAGCTACATTAAATGTGATCTCCTTATCATAATCAATGTTGTGAGGGGGTAGGTTAGCATGCAATACTTGTCTCTCACGCCTCCTCGAGTGCGTGGTACCTTCTTGCTAAGCCACTCTCCTAGTAGAGTAATATTTTTATCCTACTAAAACATCCAACAAACTTCCTAGCCTCATCCATATCCTTCTAAGGAACCTCAACGCTCTCATTTTGTTCCAACCGGCATGATTTCTCATTCAAAAATTATATTTCTCCTTGCAAACTCCTAATCACCTCCATGGTTTCTTGGTACACTTCCTTCTAGTGAGTAGGATCAAGATATTTCTCATGTATTACATGTTCTCTTGTGATAAGGGAATTCTAATTTTGTTCCTCTCGGCATGTGAATCCTTAGCACGTGTAGTGACCACAATAACCTATAACTTGGAGTTATGCACTACACTCGAGTATCTATTGTGGTTCGGTCCTCTTCACACTCACCATCCCCATGCCTTTTTCCTTCTTATGATTCTTTCCCATGTGGTCATAAAACTCTATTCACTCTTCATACTTGTGCTTATTCCCACACCATGAGCACTACAAAAATAAAAGGCACTTGCACTCGTAGTGTTCAATCGATCCATAATTATAGCAAGTTCCACGAGGAAATTTACTTCCTCCTCCTCTGTAATTTCCATGGCCTTTGAATCCTCCCTAAAAGCCTCTTCTGTAACTTCCTTCTCCTATGCGCCCTTCATAATGATGAAAATCATCCTTGGAGCTACTTGTAATATTGGTCTAGTGCACACCGAGATCAATGGCATCATGGATTTAGTCTATAAATTTTTAATGCTTGGTGTCATGAGTGGTAGAGATGTAAATCTTGCAATAACAAGATACATTCTTATGGATTGTGCACTGCAACAATGGGCATCTTCTTGCATCATGATATCCATGGAAAATATCATAGTTTACTGACATGGTGCATAATGACTTTCACGGGTAATTTTCCTTTGTGTGTCCCTCTACTTCACAATATGTGCACCATAAAACCACTACGAGTCTTATGAGCCAAATTCACAAAAAATGTTTCTAGTTTCTTTTCCATGGCAAGTAATCTATGCTTCAAGAAATGGGCTAACTCTTGCATCAATTCTTCCCACTACCTTAGTGTGTGAGGCATCCTATAAGGCCTCACACAGAGTTGTGAAGGTCTTATGTAAAAATGCCCTCCTGAACGGGTGATCAGTCCTCCAACAAACCATTGAGAATTTTGTGACGGATGTATATCATATGATAAATTTAACTAGAGAGTCTTAAGACATGCATCATACTCACGCATGCTCTCTGCCATATCTTGTTAGATCCCCTTCAACATGTTGAATATTTTGTTTGAACTCAGGAATGTGAAACTCTACCAATAATTCATCATGCAACACAATATAATCCACCACCATTTGATGGAGGTCATACTTTCGATACCAAATTGTGCGGATGCCCTTGCAATGTAGTTACAAACTGACTTACCTTCCTCTCTGGGGTAGTGATTCCCTTTGTGAACAATAGAAAATCACCTTTGTGCACATGCTCTGTAGCTTCTTCCACACCCTTGTAATTAGGTAAATGGAGTGACATCTCATAAAACACCTATTGATGGTGTTGTGGACCTTGCCCACTAGATCTAGAACCTTGACCTCCTCCAAAATTTCCTCTACCACTAGTACCATTAGACCCACTAGCTCTTATCCCTCATGATCCTCTAGGTCCTCCTCCTATTGTAGGTAAGGGGCCTAATGTAGTTGTGCTAAAATGTGCACTAAAATTCTATGATACCAAACCAATCCCATATGTTTTCCCCATATCACTTCCAGATGTGATACCCAAACTTTGTGAACCCACACCTTGCCCAAATGATGTTCCATATAAAATACCTCCAAACACTATAAATTTATTTGTGGCCATAGATTGGTGTAATTTAAAATGATATCTACCTGAAATCTATCTTCTTAACAACACAAACTGAACTAGAAGTACTTATCTCGAGATCTTTGAAAGCTAAGTGTCGGGGTTTAGTTGTCAAGTGGGCTATGATGCATGCCTACGGATCTCATTTCTCCATACATCAAGCTCTCACCATAATTTGAGGGGGTTTCTCTCCCACACTTTCCAAGATGGGGTATCACAAACTTCTCAAGTCTTGTGCCCTCCGTGCTAACCTCAAATCATTCTCACATTATCTGTCTCCATAATTCCAACACACCAGAAACTTCGTGTTGTCTCACCAAATCCCTCTCTCGAGATTCATTATACTTAAGCCACATATCCTCTCTATCTCTCTCTCTCTACCTTTGCTGAAAGGTCCACCATCTCCACACCACTATCTTCTATGCCCCATGCCTAGTGAGAGTTTAGCCAACCATAGGAAATGCTTCCAAACTTAAAGTAATAATTAGAATCTTGATGGCTAACGGTAAGGCATGAAAGAAATGTCCTATGGGTTATTAGAAGAACTCAAAATCAACAACCTATGGACAATAATAAGTTAAGATTGTGTACTCCAATGTGTAACTAGTCAACACACCTTTCCACCAGTGATCAAAAGCATGTGTCCAAGTAAAATCGGTATCCTGTAACAACCGATATTCCTCTTGGGTCCAAAAACAAGGTCTATAAGTAACAAATCATGCTTGATGCATATGTTGAGATCCAGTCATATAGATTTGCTAGGAAATAACAGAAGAATATCTCATAGAGATTTTGATATAAGTTATCCTCCACCCATTTTTGTGCATCAAACCCAGATCCAGTATTGAACCTTTGAGAAAACTCATCATCCGTGATTTTAAGCTAGGTCTCCACATTTTCCAAGGTAGGATGCTTCGTCATCGACATCATTCTTACAATAGATTTGAAAGAGTTTCCAAAAATGGAACCAAAATTTATTCATCTTTCATATACCTCTTAACTACCCCAAGCGCGTTTCCTATCACCCAAGATGCATTGGTAATTCACCCAAGATATGTGTTGGTGTCAAACCCCCTTTATGGGATCCTTATGATAATTTTTTTCATTAATGGGGAAATGTTTTCAGGATAAGAACACATGCATTTAATCTAATACAGAGGTAGTAAATCTATCTCTAAGCATAAATTTCCATGAGATAAACATAAACATCACAACAACATAATGGAAATAGATCTGAACCATGAATAATATAAAATCACACTTGGGTTTATTCCATAAACATAAATACTCGAACAAAGCTCCATATATTTATTATATCCATTTACAGTGGCCATATTGCATTAGATGGGGTCATCTCATACCATAAGCATCATGAAATAATATTCCAACCCTACAAAACTACTCTAAACAGAGATCCTAGCTATGCTTTCCCATTACAACCCTTGTTTAGACCCAAGTGCATATATCTATTCTTAATGACATCATTCTTATAACACTTCTTTTCCTCTCTCACTCTTTCTCTCTCACACACCTCTATTTTGGTCCCAAGATCTTCTTTAAATAGAATCTAGATTCACCGCCATAGTTTCACCCATGAGTAGATCACATGCCAAGTGGAAGTGTGGTCCTCCATGATCGATCAAGTGTTTATTCCATCTTGTAAAGGCCTCCACTAAATATAATGATCCTCTTAGGAATATTCCATACATGGAATATTCTTTTCTTGACCTTTAAGGCTATAGGATAGCACCTTATCCATTCATCATGCCAACTCGGGCCCTCACATGTTGTTCTGTGGCACTGCCTTTGAAATGGGGCTAAGTCCCAAAACCTTCTTCTACTTCCACATGTCAACATATTCTCTTGTGTGCCCTTCCTACTCACTTTCCTTGTACACATGTGCTACTTCTTCCTTGGCACTTAGTCAATTTAAATCCCAACAACTAGTTTGCAACAACACTTGAAGGTCACATGCATAGTTGGTATATGAAGTATGATCCACACCAGATAGAAATGGACTATGATGTGTTGTGTGTCACCTTCTTGGCTTAATTCAACATACCTAAATTTGAGTAGCAAAGCATTAACATGATGAAAGATATTAAATAGAGTTTGGTTAAAAGTGTTTTAGAATATGATACGTGTTTCAAGACCCCGTTGTCCAAGATTTCCTATAAAATTCATCAAATTCAACATGTACAATGGTTTGTAGGAGGATTTTGGACCCTAAAATATTGGCCAAGTACCAAGAGATGCACACGCATAGGATTAGTAGATAAAAGGGTGCTCAGGGAAAAGTGTGCGGGAAAAGGGGTTTAAGAAGGGTTTAAGTGAAACCAGGATGCGCGTGGGAGGAAGAATAAGGGTTTAAAGGACTTATCCATATTTGGCATCATGGATTCACTTGAGGAAAAATGTGAGGACCCAACTAGGCGTGATGAGTGGATAAGGTACCAGCCTGGAACCTTAGAGGTCAATAAAAGGATATTCCACATAGGGAATATTCCTAGAGGCATCATTATAGTTAGTGGAATGTTTGGAAAGAGGCTTAACATTCACTAATTGAGGACCACACAGACACTTGGCATGTGATCTACTCAAAAGAGAAGTCATTGTGGTGGTCAATGATCTTATTTAAAGAGGTGTTTGGGACATCAACAAAATGTAGACACACAGAGAGAATGTAGAGAGATTGGATATAGACACACACAGAGATAGAGGGAATGCATATATATTACATAAAGATTGAATAGACACATAGAGAGTGTAAAAGGGGAATAGATAAAGAGAAGGAGAGTAACAAAGTGCTGCAAAAATGCTAAGGGTTTGGAGTTCATGGTGTTAGGGTTTAGAGTACTTAGTGCTAGAGGGTTGTAAGGGATACCATTAAGCATATGTATGGGTATTAGGATTTGTATCAAGGGATATAATGGGGAAAAGTATAGTTAGGATCTCTAATAAGATTATTTTGTAGGGGTTGGATCTTTGTCATTTAATGTATATGGTCTGAGATGACCCTTTTGAATGTAGTATGGCTACCAAAGACTCTGTTAAATCAATATATATGGATCTATTATGTACATCTTGTTTATGGGTGTAAACCCTCATGTTATTTGGCTTATCATGACTCAAATCTCGCTTCTTGCACTTCTTATAATGTTTATCTAGCTTCACCTTAATGCATTGATCTGTAGATCTATTAGTTATACCTTCTTCCCATTAAAGTGAATGAGCTTCTATTTCTACACATAATCCTCCATTACTGGTGGAAACCTCTCAAAAATATCACATAAAAGAGGGGCTCAACATGCACGTGTGCCTTAGGTGAGCACCCAACATATGCTATATGATAAGGCGGCACACTTAGGGTTAGAAATAAGTATTGAGGGTAAAATAATGACTACATCTTGGTTCCATTGCTGAGACATATTTTGAAGCTATTGTGACAAAAATGTGTGATGATGGAGCAATTAACCTTGGATAGTGTCAAAGCATGGATAAAAAACATGGAGGATGACTTTTCTCAGAGTTTCAAGATCTTGGATCTGTGTTTGATGCACAAAAATGGGTGGAGGAGAACATGTATCACAAAATCTATGAGACATTATTTTATTATTTCCTAATAGATTTGTATGAATGCATATAAGCATATGCATCAAGGACGAGTTGGTACTATATACCTCATGATTAGACCTAGGAGAAATATCAATGGTTACATGATGCCGATCTGACATGAACCCATGTTGTTGATCACTAGTGGAATAAAGTGTTGACTAGTTATATCTTAGAATACAATATTTCTATATATTATTTCCTAGAGATTGTTGAGTTTGAGTTCTTGAGGAGCCTAGAGGATCATTCTTACATGTTATTCCACTGGATATAAAGATCCTGGTCATTACTTTGAGTTTGGAAGCCTTTCCCATGGCTAGCTAAATTCCTAATAGGCATGGGGCACGGAAGGTGGTGTAGTAGAAGGATGGTAGACCTTGTAGCAGAAATGGAGAGAGAGGAGAGGTGGATCAAGTATAATGAATCTTGGGAGAGGGAGTTGGCAAGAAAATGTGAAGCTACAAGAGTGATGGATTTATGGAGGAAGATGTTGTGGGAAGGATTTGAGGTTCACGTGGAGGACATGGAACCTGAGAAATCTGTGCTACCCCATCTTGGAAAGCACATAAAAGAAATCCCCTTGGCTTCTAGAGAGAGATCTTCATATGAAGAAAGGAGAAGAGCCATCATCACATATCTAAATCCACCAGTTACCAACCCTTGACACTTAGTTTTCCAAATCTATAAATAAGTATTACTAACCTAGTTGGTATTGGTGGAAGTAATTGATCAACACCTAGGAGACATAATTTTTCATTCAATACATCCATGGATGCACAATCACTTCCTAGGTTTGGAGGTATATTGTTTGAAAGAAAATTTAGACAAAGTACAGGTACACAAATCTAGGGTTTCGTGTGCAGGCGGCATGGGACATGCATCTAGTAGCGATGCAATATCACAGATTGTAGGCACACATTTTAGCATGATAGAGGGGATAGAAGGCATGAACACTTTAAGCCCTTTTCCATCTATGGAAGGTGCATCTGGTGGGTCAATTGGAGTAGTGTTGGTGATAAAATTTGTCGAGTGGAAAAACTTGTGGATTTCTTACCAACGCTCTGGGAGTATAAGTCCCTCTACTTAATCTGGTGTAGCTCTTCTATGTGCATGCACAAGCAAAAGTTGATTTCTATGGTTCCCTTTTGACTAGGGATTCAACAGGGCACTCCAATTACCCTATGGTAAAGGTAGAAGTTTCTTGTTAGAGAGGAATTTGTCTATAAGGTGGGAAAGGGAGTAAGAAATGAGATATGAGAACTAATGTTATAGGTAGAAAACTAGATTCCTGCTCACACTAGTTACAAAATTCAACACATGTATTTATGAGAAGAAACAACTCTACAAACAGTGACAAAACAAATTAGAATTTAATGAACACAAATTATCGGTAAACCCCTTAGACAAAAAGGCTCAAAACTCCTTCTTGTATTGATGCTCAAGCTGAAATTGTACATAGTATGAGAATGGAATACATTGAGAATAGGGGAAAAGTGGCTAGCTATTTTCACCCACAAGTGAGAAAAATATCTCTCATGAATTTACAAGAATACAACCAACTAGAATAATTTCAAGATTAGAACCCCTTGGAATGAAGAGCTCATTACAATTTATAGTGTTAAACTTGACTCCTCATCTTCCTGATGTTCTTTCATATTCCTCATTTTGACTTTAGACTATTAATAATCCTATTTCAATATTAAGTACCTTTTATAAAAATAAGGAAACTTAAATTTTACATCATGTCTCTAAAGTCACTTTAAGACATATCAAAAAGTGCAAACCCTCAACGCAAAATTAGAACATAGAGGAGAGAGAATGTTTGGTGGAAGGAGGAGGAAAAGAAAGGATGTCTCCCCTAATGAAGTTTGTAGATCCTTGTTAATTGAAAAATCAAGTGCAGTGAGACTCGAATCTTTGAACTCTTCACACCTTGATAAAATTCTTTTAATTAGCTCATGAATTTTTTTCTAAGGTGAATGAATTGTTTTGTTGATGACCGCAACTCCTAGCCTACATATGTTATACCCGTGACCCAAACTATGTAGTGAGTGCAGGAAAAAATTATCCATTTCCTTGATATGGATCTCAAATTTCCTACGATCAATTCCCATGGATGATCCAGAATGATGGTGTTGACCTAAATGATCATCCCTCTATGTCCAATTGTGCCAAACTTGCCCTCGAGAACAACTTACTATTTTTATTAAGTACAAATGGGGTAACTTACTATTTTTAGTAAGTGTCATATTTTATCTTTTCCCAACCTCAACTGGCTATGGTATATCTAATTATTTATTCTTGCTATGTTCCTCTTGCCTTTTGGACCAATTGGCTATTTAAAGCAAGGGCTTATGGAACCACTTACTATTGTTAGTAACTATCAATGACCTTTTTGATGAATTTTCCTGTGATACTCCCTCTGTTTTCACTTCCTTATTTATAGCCTCTTCAAATGGTGGCTTACCTAAAGAAACATACCCCTATGTAGGAAGGCACACTATTTTTAGTAAGTGCACCGCAGATGTCAGATTGCGATAAAATAGGTCTTGAAAATCTAGGTTTTATTTCGGGGTTCCACACTCTGCATTTTGAGTAATTCCTTCATCTAAACAAGTGGGAAAATGATATTTTCATCAGCAAGGGAAGAATAATGACAAAAACATATCCCTCCATATCCATAAAAATAGGGACTTCATGGCATGAAAACTAGTTTACGTGAAACTAGATTTTTCAACAATCATTCCCTTCAATTTTCACGTAATTTTTCCCATTTGAACCTTGAGAAGTGAAGAGGTATCTCACTACCTTTTTTACATATGTTATTCATTTGATAGCACAAAAATATGATGAAAACCAAGTCCTCTATATCCCTTAAAAATAGGGACTTCATGCTGCAAAAACTAGTTCACCTAAAACTATATTTTTCAAAGATCATTCCCTCTAATGTTTGCATGATTATTTCCACTAGAACCCTAATAAGTGGAGAGGTAGATCTCTAATGTTTTCCACTACTGTGTTATGGCATCCATTAATGGAGCTTGAAATTTGTAGTTCTAGTTTTTGCTGCTTCTTTCGTGTCAAAATCAACTCTCCATTGCGGTAGGTTTTTTCTTCTTATCTCACTAGTGAAATTTCTTTTCGATCTAGTTGTCGGTTTGACAGAAATTGATCTTCATTCTTCATGGAGCTGGAAAAAAATTTATTTTATGGGAGCATTCCTTTCTTCAAACATGAGTTTTGGATATGATTTTTAATGGCCTTCAATAGAGATGTAACATTCCCATTTTAAGACTTTAGAAGCAAGGGAATTTTTTTACATAATGTTCTTTGTTCTAAATAAAGCATTATTTAGAGCACATATTCCATGTCAATAAATCTCAAATAGATAACCATATGTAGTGTAAATGACTCGGTGATCCACCGATATATTCATTTCATAACTCGGTGGTCTATTGTTCTATTTATTTCATAACTCGGTGATCTACCAATCTATTTATGTTAACTTTAAGTATCGTATGCTTCATATACTTGGTTTTTCCTACCCTAAACCTGGTATTGAGTGATCTGTTTAAAGAACATATCTAAATATTTGTTACCAATATTCATCTGATATCACGTTGCTTTAAACTAGGTGACATAGGACAACACAACCAGCAACTTGCGATACTTTGGCCAAAGATTTTCAACATATTATTTATGTCACTATTCCTAGATGACATACTCATCATTTCAGAATACATCCTTCAACTCACTCCTCTATTATCAAAATGGTCCATCTTCGACTACCGTCAGAGTCCACTTTTCTAAGGTTTAACCCTAGCCCTGGTTAGAAACATAATTTATTATAGGAAGATTCTCACAATGACTTAGGGTATATAGGCATACTTGGTTGACCTAAGTCAACCAGATGTGCCAAGGTACCCTGAGCCATTGAAAGCTACTACCTATCCTAAACATGCAACTAACTTGACCTAGAGAGAAACTAAGTTCAATTCCTTATTTGCATGTAGATCTAGATGATCAATATAGAAGGGTGTTGCCACATGTCGACTGCACCGTTGTATCCTCGAGAAGACCCTATCTTCTCAAAGGTACAGCCATATAGTTGGTGTGTACCAACATCCTACAGAAAATACCTCATCACAATGTACATAACCCAAGGAGGTTATTAATACATTATTAATTTGGATTACAAAATAGATTACAACATCCATGCTAAACCCTAACCCAACACTCCTTAAGTTCTTGTTTTTAAAGAACTTCCTTTAACTCATTATTGCTTTTAATTTTCATTTACTATGCTTAATAAACAAATATCAAAAAATTGGACAACATCATAAATTCCATTAAATGTAACTTAATCATTCAAAGGAGTGTAGTAACCAAATAGGTTCAACTAGGAGTACACTTTATAAGAAATGAAGTTTAATGATTAACAATCATATCACCATTCTTTGGGTTACATTTCTTTCGAGAGGTAGAATCTTCCTCTTCATGATTAAGTGTTAGGGTTTGTCATACCCATCTTATCTTTCACAATTTCTTTAGTTTTACTGCATATTTTTACACCTTTCATTACTATTTTAGAATTTTTTAGATAAGATTGTTATCTTATGCAACTTAACAAGATGCATCTTAATAAGGGAATACAATATATTTCCTTTTAACCAACTAATTAGGTTTATCTGAATTAAGCATATAACAGATAGGAAAAATATCATCCACATTGGATTTCCATCTTTTCATAATATAAGATAATTTACACAATCAATGCAAGTAAATCTCAACTTTCAATTCATCACTATAAAACTATACATTACAAGACTATGTATTTTAGGCATGCGGTATAACAAACATCCTTATTCCAAAAAGAGTACAACTTTTCTTTTTCTTTTTATACAACTGAAGAATAAATTAAAACTCTTAATAGAAGATCCAGAATTAAATAATCCCAATACAAAATGAAAGTTCTTGTCTACCTTCATCACTTACGATGTCCATCTGTAAAATTGCTAAGCACGGGTCGAGTTTAATGAATTGAGCATGATAAGCACTAAGCATTAAATTAAAGTGCATTCCACTAATTGTTTCATTAAAAAACTCTGCTTTAATGAAATAATTAAATAACATCATGTAAATAATCATAAGTAATAACATCTAGAAAGAAGTACAATTAAGAAATCTGAATTTACTTTTAAGAAAAGAACATATTATAATCTGTAACATCAGAATTATACCACAAGACTTAATTGATCCTATCAATCACTTTAAACAGTCAACAAGTCTTGTCATTAAATTATTTCATAAATTCATAAGGATAGAAAGACACTTTTAACTTTTTCCAATCTGCAAAGGAGTTAGTTACAACATATCTCATATTAGTATGCTTCATCTTTCCATATAAACCCAAGAAGAGAATTCAATACATATCTATTTCTCAGACACAATTCCTCTGAAGGAAGGAATTAGGTTTAGAACACACATTACTACCTCAGTCCAAGTTATCAATATAAGGAGCTCATAAATAAAGAGGCATCATCTAAACAAGAGTCCCAATTCAACCCAACAAATTAAAAGAACAGTCTACAGAAAATATTACTAACTTTTGTATGTTAGTAGATTATAAATCAAAGATCTGAAACCAACTTTCCAAAATCCAAGTTATACTCATGTAAAAATAATCTCCTAACCAATCCACAAGAAGTTCCCATCTCAGAAGAGAATTAACAAAAGATAAGTTCAGTCAATGAACTTATACAGTCAACAGAAAACCAATCCATATTTCATTTCATTTATACTATGAAATGAAATCCATCATCTAATTTATACTTAGAATTTATTTTAGTTAGTTCCCAAAAGAGAACTCAAAACCGAATGCACAATCAAGCATGCACACTACCAATTTCCATTACAAACTTACAAAATGATTACCTATTTCCATTCACCAAGCTCAAGTTTAGATTCAATTCTCAAAATGAAATTCATAGTACTATCTCTAAATAACATACTGTCCCCAAGAGATCCTAATCTCTTCTCCGTCAAAACCCGGAGATTCGTTTGATGAACCCAACAAGATTAGAAACATGCAATAGTGCAAGATAGACAAGGGTCGATGAAACTCACGGTTACAGGGACTGAATCTCCAAGCATACAAAATAGAGATAATGTATCCCGTCATACTACACTTGCATACAAGATTTAAATTCAACATTCAAATGAAACCCATGAATCGATGAAATGTCAGAAGAGAGTAAGGAACTAAACAATTCGTCAAAGACAAGTATTGTCCCAACTTCTTCCAATACGACTAAATAGAATCACCACAAGATTCTCAAGTTCCATTAAAATATTATGACAGGTAAGAATTTTCTCAACATCAAAGACAAAAAGGAAGTAAGTAATTCATTCCATAAACCTCTACAATGAACGATGATTGTCCCATAACAGAATGTAGTTCCAGTCCCATTTATTTCTATGAACAAAATAGTCAAGTTTTCCCACAAGACATGGGTACACTCAGAGAAGAGATGAATAGGATACACTCCTGAATTCACATGCCCCATCAAGTTTGAGAACACAGTGTAGTCTAAAAGGCAGAAGTAATACAACCATTCCTTCTCAAAATCAAAACAAAGGAGACCTCAAAAGAAGTTACACGGTCTACTTCCGACCAAACAAAACTCACAAGACCCCTTCCAGGACATTATTAAATGAGGTTGAAGCTTCACAATTCTTAATACCCACTAAACTCTAGCTCAAAACACCTGTATAAAATCAACACATTGATTCTAATACAGGATCAAAACAACCAACAATGGAATCACCTGAACTGAGTCAAATACGAGCTTCAAACATAAGTTCAAACAACACAAGCTCAAATACAAGTCTATAATGAAACTCATGACCCTAATATAAGCTCAGCATAAACACCAACACTCTATTACTAGTTCAAGCAATCCATATTCCCTAAGGAAGAATAAAACTCTAGTTCAGAGCTTAAGTATAGGGCACAATGCTACACTCAACAACAAGTTCAGTATTCATAAGAACTGTATACAAGTACAATTGTTGAATACGAAGATTCAACCAAGGTTCAAAACTTCAATTAGTTCCAACATAGTCCAAAACAACCACAAGGTCCCAATAAAACTAATAACAAATTTCGAGCTTCAATACAAGTTTAGAACCACTACGGAGCTCCACTTCAAGCTCTCGAAACACAAGACTAAACAGAGATTCGAACCAAACAAGCAACAAGCCCATTCAATCAACATTAGTCTCAAATGATAGAAACAAAGCTTCAATACAAATTTTAGACTTCAAGTACAAGTTACAGAGTTTTAATACAATTTCACATGAAAACCTCTAACAACCAATACAGAGAAAGTTCCTAAAAACTACCAATAACAACAAAGGATTCACATTCCAAAACCCACATAGATTTCATGAATACATGCAAGTAAATAACCAAATACATCATGCAAATATAAATTTCTAGTGATATTTATTTTTTTAATGAATCATTTAGAAGAAAGCAAGAAATCTTAATGGGTAGAGCCTATCATGCCTAATAGTGCCTCTACCAATTCGAAGAAGACTTCCAGCCAAGTTTCCAACACCTCTTCTTTTCCAAGCAAGATCAAACAACCATAATATTTTTCCACAATGCCTCTTATACATTCCTCAAACCAAAAATAGCTCAGAGAATTCAAAAATAGCCACTAAGTGGAGATCAAACTGCTGGTTCAAAGAACCAGATAGCTCCATGCAGAGAAAAAATTGGGAAGCATGCAAAACAAAACAACCCCAAACAAATCCGCTAGCATGCCTTCCAAGACGGTTTTCTCGCCAAAACTGAGGCAAATTAATGACATTAATTTACATATTCTGCTTCTCTCTCTTTTGCACCGTCATCCAAATTTGGCGAGACCAAATCAGATTTCCACATGCATTTCCAAACTTAGTGATGCCTGCACACAGGTTCCTCTAAACTTTCACCAGCCCTTACCAAATTGGCAGTACTTACATGCATTTAAAACCAAATCAAAATCAATCTCATTAAAAGCTTAGGAACTGCCACTTAGTTCCCACTTGAAAATGACCCATAGATTCCGTTTCATATCCCATTAGTTTAAGATAGATAGAATTTTCTTAGGTTAGATTTTAGGTTAATTTACAATATATAACCTTAGCATATAACCTTCAAACTATAGATTGTCACCTTAGGTTAGGTCTTAGTTTAACCAAATACAATAGGTTATAAATAACTTATAATCCATTAGTTTCTTTCCCTCATACTAACTTAGTGTTAACAAATTAGGTTAGGATGGCATCCCACGTAAAGTGGTGTAGAAAGAGTTAGGAAGAATTTACCTGAGTCTCGAATCTATTAGGATAGACCTTATAGATATAGGACACATTAAAATCTCTCTTTCTCAAGAATCCTAAAGTGGGTTTCTTTTTCCCTTTGACACCATTAAGTTCCCTGAAAAGGTCAATCAAGAATAGCCGAGCACAACACACAACAAAATGTAGGCATAATTTTTGAAGATAATAAAGAATTTGTAACAAACACAAGTTCAAAGCACGTTAAGTCTCTTAATCAATGAATGTCAGTTTTCATTCAGTTTAGATAAGAAGATTTAAAAATACCTTGGATCAATGGAATTGATCCAAGGATGAGTCTAATTGCAAAGGATAATTTTTCAACCATTCAAACCAAATTACAAATTTACTCATAATAAGTGAAATAGATTATTGCAAGCAACAACATACCAACCCTACAATCAAAGAGCATAAATGATTTATACATATCAAGCATGATCTTCAGCAAAAAAATAACACATATTTATCAAGAAAATCATATGTCAACACTTTAAATGCAAAGGAGGAATATAAAAATTGTCAAGGGTGTTACAAGAGAAGAAATCATCAACCTATGGTTTTTCAATTAGTGTACCGGGTTTCAAAGATCTCTTCAATTTTCTATTTCATGGAAATGAAGATTTTCAAACTTCTTCTTCTTCATTCTTCATTTGATCAATATTTATTCTAGGACCTCATTTTTTTATGTTTTTGAGGATGTGGTTTCTATGGTTGAGCTTTTTCAAGGTTCATCAATGGTGTGACTTGGTGTGAGCAAGTTATAGAGAAATGGTGGAATGAAGCTCAGTACGGGAGAGTTAGATTATAGAAGAGGGAAGCGAGATGATTTTTTTAATTTTAAAATAAAGATAAGAAGGGAGATGGGAAAAATTTCAATTTTTAGTTCCCTAAAATTTTAGGGATGTGAGGGACATCAAATTCCATGGTGAGCAAGGTGATGACATGTGGCAGAGATCCGACGATAGGGAATGAAGGCTAAAAATCATCTTTAAAGCACGAAGGTGTTGGAAGCTGGTCATATGGGTGACCAAAAATATACCTTAGGGGATGGGAAAATTTTTACATGTTTTATGTCCCTTACCTATGAGGGACATAAAATTCAACAAACTCTGGGTGATGACATGTGGCAACGATTGGATGGTTGAGGCTTTGAGCTCCTGTAAGCACGACCGGAGGTTGAATTGTCAATCACGGAGGTCACATGAGGAACTAGAGGACATATAAGTGCTAGGAAAAATTTTCCATGGTTAATTTCCCTAACCTTGAGGGATGTGAGGGACACAAAATACCTCCAAGATCCTATAACTCGACGTGTCCTCCTAAAATTTTACTAACTCCCGAATTCACACCAAGAGGACAACTTGAAATGACGATAACTTGAGCTCCTAATGGAATTTTTTAATGAAATTTTATATGATATTGACTGTAAATGACCTTTTTAATCCAATGGTTAGGTAATAAGTTATTTATTCATCCATTTGATCCTTGAAAATTAGTATTTTTTATTTGGTACTCCGCTTGTATATGCGAAAAATGCTTACAGACCCAATGTGCCAAAGTGTTGTAAAAAATAATTTCACCATATTATAGGCATTGGAATTACCTTTCAAAATATGTTTTGTTTCTCATCAATCCATTTGGGGCTCCCAAAATCACCTTCAAAAGTTCAACAATTGTTTTGACTTGTGCACTTTGCTTAGGCACAGCTGAACCCTAATTTTGGTGAAATTACCCTAACTTCTCTAAGTCCTTCCAAAATATTCTGAATCACTTCCATGATGTCCCAAGGCCTTTGAATTACCTCCACATCCATTTTGGATTTTCTTCTCCACTCCATGGGGTTGCTCTAGTCCTAGGAAGGCTAGTGATAGCCCTTCCCACAATTGCCTAAAGCTTGCAACTTTTAATGAACTCCTAAAATAACCTAGGGGGAATGAATGGACTTTCCTAAATCACCTAGGGGATGAGATAACATCAATTAGGAGGTCACTGGACTGACTAGGTGGACTTTGTGTTCCTGGGAATGATAGGACATGAAAATTTTGGCACGGGGTATAGTTGTCATGCTCAGAAATTTTCAATTTCCCTGTTGCACATTGCACGAAAACAAATGGCTCTAGCTTAGGGACATGACATGGAATGAGCATAGTGAATACATGACATGGAGAATCCTAGAATATCAACATTTCAAAACAAATACCAGTTCCTTATCCATTGGGCCTTGTGGAGTCATGTACAACTTACAAGAGAGAGAGAGAGAGAAGAAGGAAACACACAAAATAAGGAGAAAGGGAAACACACAATGCACGCAAAAAGGAAAGACACACACCAAAGAAAGGAAATTATATACAAGGGGGGACTACAGAGGTGGGGAAAGAATATACACATACCTAGAAATAGGTTGAGAAAAGTACATGCCATCATGAGATAGTGGATTGAATCCTGACCTTTGAAGCACAAAAACTATTATTTGATCAAACCATGCTTTTGTTATGGACTTGCGTGGCTTGAGAAGAATAATACTTATCATGATTCCATCCTTTTACTCATACTTGTATTGAGAATGTTCCTTTATCCATTGAAAAATATGTTAACTCTTAAAAAATTTACATTTTGAAGATTCATCTTGATGTCCCGCAATCATGAGACACCATCCCTCCATGTCTTCAAGAGGGGGAAAATTGTTGTTTTCATGAAAACATTCATCTTATTTAATTGAAACTTAAAATTTTATCTTATATAAAAAAACACTTGGAAGGAGTGAGAAAAAATTGATTTTATTCCCATTTAAGATTTTTCTTGAACATCCCACTTTGTTTCTCTGACCAAGTGTTTTCAGTCATGGAGATTAAATCATTGAGCTAGAGGTCTTCATCATCCTTCATAGATTTTTGCAGCATGGGAACATGTTCAAGATGAATCAAATCTTGGAGGAAGGAAAGTGCAGTATGATTTTGGATCATTTGGAAAGAATCATGCATACTCTCGCTTTGTTTTCTAGATAAATTGTCCCCAATATGCATTTCTTTGGAGTCCATCTTGATATTTTTTCAAAATTTCAGCTTTTGGTTTGGCTATCTAAGAATTCTTCACCCTTCATTGTATTTTTCCATATGAACTCTTATTTTGAATTGATGGACCATTCTGAAATGGTGGGAGCAAGTTGGTTTTTCATATACTACCAACATTGCTGTAGATTTTCACCATGTTTCGAATAACTTTATTCAATGAAAATCAGCTAAATGTTTTCCATGTTATCTTCTTCCATCGTGGAGGTGTTGTTTTCAAAAGCTGGAGATGTTGAAATGAGATTCACAAAGTTTTATTCTTTGGAACTCATGAACTTCTTCACATGATGTGGAAGAAAAATTCATGCTTTCATGCCCATTCTCATTAACCAAAGTATTACGGAAGTCATCAATATCATCCAACTTCTCCATATCAACATAAAAAATTGGTCCACAAAAATAGGAAGCACAAATTGATTCATACCTATCTTGTATCTCTATGGCTCGAGTTAAGATTTCAAGGATGAGTTGAGGATCTTCAGTTTCTTCCACAACCTTCAAGATATCTTGTACATATAGTTCTTCTAAAATTTCCATAGGCTCATTTTTATCTTCATTGGAATAATATTCTTGTTGTACCTTTAGGAGATGATTAAAAATCTGATCCATATGGGCCCATGATTCATTTTAAAAATTTCGTTCACCTCTTCCATGCTTTGCTTTTTCAAAGATTCATTTTCTTGCAAACATGGGCATACTTGATTCATTAACCCTACTGATAAGGAGAATATGTCAAATATTCATGGGAAGGGCACTCATTTAATCTCAAAATCCATATCATATTATTTTTGGTAAGAAGCATAGAAATGTGGTAGGGAAGTAGTATGAGAATAATTTTCAGCAACATCTTGACCATACATTATTGAATATTCTTTCTTAGGTTAAAGATGAAAGGACTTGTTTTTACCATGATGATGAATTTTCTCCTTGAGTGAGTAGAGGTTATGTTTAATTTTTCATTCTCCTTGGATTTGAAAAGAGAGTGGGATTATTCCATTTGATCATTCATTATTTCATTGGGAAAAGAGTTTGATTATTTGACTTCCTCGATTTCTTCATGTGAAATTTATACATCACTTGAAGAATCAAAATAGGAGGGAATATTATCTATGACCATCTTGAATTCATCATATTTGGACCATGATGTCGGGTGAATTTATTTCACTTCTTCACATATCTCCATTTCATCATTAATTGAAAGATCAAAAATTGAAAAGAGATCATCCATGCTTACTTTGAATTGGTCATCTTCTTCATCATTGGTGGAGTCTTCGGAGAGCATTGGATCATCCATTATGCAGCAAGTATCCTCCTTTATTGAATATATTATTTCCCCACGGGTTGTGACTCACACCAAATGGATTTGCTGAATGGTGATTCTATCTTTGTCTCTTCTACTTCTTCCTCCATTATTTTTCTTTGGCTTTCATTGGAAGGTTCCATAATAAGATATTATTCAGAATAATCCAAGAATCTTCTGGGAATGAAAAACTCATAATATGGTCATTCATCGGGTCTTCCTCCATAGGGAACATCTTGTCTTTTTCCTCCATTTGATGCAGTGCTTCAAGATGTTCATATCTTATCTGTAGAGCTAAAGCATACCTCTAAATTTCATAAAAGACTTTGGGGTCAGAATTTCCTTTTATTATGATCTGAAGTATTTCCACATATTATATTTTCAACATGTTCATTTCTTCATCACCATATGCGAGGAAGTCATCTATTGAGTGGTAGAAGAAAGATAATGTTCTCAATTTTGTAGTGAGATGCATGAGGTTGCAAAATATTATTCAATTGATCTTTGTCCATCCTTCCTTTGGTCATCTTCTTAAATGCTAATTTTATCTTCATTGGAAGGCTCAAGGATAGGATTTTATTTATTGGCATTCAAGATCCTTTCAGTTATGAAAACCCTATGGTACAAATGATCTTCATGACCTTCCTCTATAGGAAAAATCTCCTTTTCTTATTCCTCTCTATGGGCTGCTTCAATTTGTTCGTTTATCTCATGTAAGAATTTTCCATATTATCGAGCTTCACACCTTATCTTATGTCTCCTTTGAATTCATTTCTCTTCATCAATGACGGTTCTTTCTTCTTTCCTTTGTCAACACTAGTCTAAAACCATGGTTGATCAACGATCTTCTATTCCAAACAAACATCTTCTTCTTCTTCTTCATTGTCACTCATTGGTACTTCACTCCAATTTGGAAATTTCTTTATGACGTGGGAAATGAACATGATAGGGGGTTCATTCCTTGATGGAGTCGCCTTCAAAAAATGATTTTCCTTTGAAATCTGATTTTTTTATTTTTAGACCTTGCAATCGTATTTTGGGTGTAGACGCTACTAAATTTTCCCCATGGTGGGCACCAAAAACTGTTGGCGAGAAAAATTTTCTGGTGGACAAACTTATGGATTTCTTGGTAACGCTCTGGGATTCTAAGTCCCTATACTTAACCAGTGCAACTATTATATGTGCATGCACAACTAAAAGTGTATTTCTATGGTGGCCTTTCGACCAAGGATCCAATAGGCGCACTCAACTGACCCTACAACAAAGATAAAAATTTCTTGCTAGAGAGGACTTTGTCTATAAGGCGGGAAAGGTGAGAAAGAAATGAGATAGGAGAACTAATGTTACAAGTAGAAAATTAGATTCCTTCTCACACTAGTTAGAAACTTCAACACATGCATTTATGAGAAGAAACAACTCTGTAAATAGTGACAAAACCAATTAGAATATAATGAACACAAAGTATCAATAAAACCCTTAGTCAAAAATGACTCAAAAATCCTTCTTGTATTGATGCTCAAGCATAAACTATACATAGTATGAGAATGGAAGACTTTGAGAATAGGGGAAAAGTGGATAACTCTTTTCACTCACAAGTGAGAAAAATATCTCTCATGAACTTACAAGAATACAACCAGCTAGAAGAATTTCATAATTAGAACCCCTTGGAATGAAGAGCTCATTACAATTTATAGTGCTAAACTTAACTCCTTAGCTTTCGGATGCTCTTTCATATTCTCCATTTTAAATTTAGACTATTCATATTCCTATTCAAATATTAATTTCCTTTTATAAAAATAAGGTAGCTTAAATTTTACATCATGTCTCTAAAGTCACTTTAAGACATAAAAAATTTCAAACCCTCTACGTAAAATTAGAACATAGAGGAGAGAGAATGTTGGGGGGAAGAATGAGGAGGAAAAGAAAGGATGTCTCCCCTGATGAAGTTTGCATATCCTTTTTTATTGAAAAATAAAGTGTAGTGAGACTCAAAATCTTAAAACTCCTGGCACCATAAGAAATTGCTTTAAATTAGATCATGAATTTTTTCCAAGTTGAATGAATTGTTCCGTTGATGACCGCTACTCTAGCACATTGTATGATATACATGTGACCCAAACTATGTAGTGAGTGTAGAAAAAAATTGTCTAGTTCCCTGAGATGGATCTCAAATTCCCTATGATAAATTCCCATGGATGATCTAGAATGATGGTGTTGACTTGAATGATCATCCCTCTATGTCTAATTGTGCCAAACTTGCCCTTTGAGAACAACCTACTATTTTTAGTAAGTATAAATGGGGCAACTTACTATTTTTAGTAAGTGTCATAGTTTATCTTTTCCCAACCTCAACTGGTTATGGTATCTTGAATTATTTCTTCTTATTGTGTTCCTTTTACCTTTTGGACCAATCTGGCTTTATTTATAGCGGGGGCTTGTGGAACAACCGACTATTTCTAGTAAGTGTCAATGACCTTTTCAATGAATTTACTTGAGATACTCCCTCTGTGTTCACTTTGCCTTATTCATAGAGTCTTCAAATGGTGGCTTACTTGAAAGCAACATACCCATATGTAGGAAAGTAAGATATTTTTAGTAAGTGCACCATGGATTTTAGATTGCGATAAAACAATTCTTGAAAATATAGGTTTTATTTCGGGTTCCGCACTCCACATTTTGAGTAATTCCTTCATCTCGAACAAGTGGTAAAATGAAATTTTCATTGGTAGGGGAAGAATACTAAATAAAACAATATCCCTCCATAACATCCCTAAAAATAGGGACTTCATGGAATGAAAACTAGTTTACGTGAAACTAAAATTTTCAACAATTATTCCCTTAAATTTTCTCATGAATTTCACCCACTTGAACCTTGAGGCGTGAAGAGGTATCTCGCTTCCTTTCTCGTAGATGTTTTTCATGTGATAGGGAAGAAATATCATGAAAAATATTTCCTCTATATCCCTAAAAAAGGACTTCATGTTGCAAAAACTATTTCATGCGAAACTATATTTTTCAACGATCATTCCCTCCATTTTTGCAATTTTTCCCACTTGAACCCTAAGAAGTGGAGAGATAGCTCTTTCGTTTTTCCACTACTATGTCATGGAAGCCACTAATGGATCTTGAAATTTTAAGGTCTAGTTTTTTTCTTTGTTTACGATGAAATCAACTCCATTTTGATAGGTTTTTTCTTCTTGTCTCACTGGTGAAATTTCTCTTTGATCCGGTTATCGGTTTGGAGGGAAATTGAGCTTTGTTCTTTGTGGAGCCAAAAGAGAAATTTATTTGCTATGAGAATTAATTTCTGTGAATGGGAGGTTTGTCTACAATTTTTAATGGCCTTCAAGAGATAAGAACTCAACAATAGATAGTTTGTCAATCCGTGCACCACTTTGTAAGATCTCTTTAATTTTCTGTTTCACGACAATGAAGATTTTCAAAAAAATCTTTTTCGTTCTTCGTTTGATCAATATTTCTTCTAGGACCTACATGTTTTTATGTTTTTAAGAATTTGGTTTTTTTTTTTTGATTTGGTTCAAGGTTCATCAATTGTTTGACTTGGTGTGATCAAGTTCTGAGCTATGTTGGAATGAAGTTGTGCACGGGAGAGTTAGATGTTAGAAGCGGGAAGCAGACGGGTTTTCTAAAATTTTGAAATAAAGATGAGATGGGAGACAGGAAAAATTTTAAATGTTTGATTTCCCTGACCTATGAGGGACTTGATGGACATAAAATTCCATGGTGAGAAAGGTGATGACGGGGCAAAGATCCGACGGCAAGCAATGAAGGCTAAAAATCAGCTTTAAAGCAATGAGGGGCTAGAAATCTGTCATATGGGTGATAAAAAAATCTCCCTTAGGGGCTTGGCACATTTTTCCATGTTTGATGTCATTTAAATTTGAGTGACATGAGGGAAATAAAATTCCACAACACTCTTGGTGATGACACGTGGCATCGATCGACAGTTGATGCTTTGAGCTCCCTCAAGCACGTGGGGGCTGAATTGGCATTCTTGGAGGTTGCATGAGGATATAGAGGTCATATGGGGGATAGAAACATATTTCCTTGGTTGATGTCCCTAAACTTTAGGAATGTGAGGGACATAAAATCTTGACAGGCTCTAGAGCCGACACGTGTCCTCCCAAAATTTGAGTAACTCCCAAACTCACTAAAAGAGGACAACTTGAAACAACAATAACTTGAACTCTCGATGGAATTTTTTCATGAAATTTTATATAATACTAATTTTAAATGACCTTTTTAATATAATGGTGGTGGAATCAGGTATTTATTCCTCTATGGTGAAAAAACATATTTTGTATTTGTTACTCCACTTGTGCATGAGAAAAAATGCTTGTAGATCCAATGCACCAAAGTTTTGTGAAAAATAATAATTTCACCATCTTGTAGGGATTGGAATCTAATTTCAATTTATTTTTCCTAACTCCATCCAAAGCTCCTAGAATCACCTTCGGAAGTTTAGCAGTTGTTTTGGCTTGTTCACTACCTAGGCCAGTGAACCCTAATTTTGGTTAAACTACCCCAACTTATCAAAGTCCTTCTAGAATCTTCCTGAATCATTTCCACGATGTCCAAAGGCCTTTGAATTACCGCTACATCCATTTTAGATTTTTGATCCACTCTATGGGGTTTCACCACTCTTAGGAAGGCTAGTGATAGCCCTTCCCAAAGCTACCTAAACCTTACAATTTTTAATGAACTCCTAAAATCACCTAGGGTGGAATGAATAGAATTTCCTAAATCACCTAGGGGTGAGATAAAATCAATCGTGAGGTCACTAGGTACCGACCGGTGGACTTGGTGTACACGGGAATGATAGGACATGAAATTTTTTACACACGGTTCTAGTTTTCATGCTCTAAAATTGTCAATTTCCATGTTGCACATTTGTATGACAACAAGTAGGAACTAGTGGACCTAGTGGATCTAGTGGGTTAGGAGAAACAAGCATTGGTGGATCTAGTGGATCTAGTGGTGGAGAAAACACCGAGGGGTATCTAGGTTCCGGATAAGGGGTAAAAGGGCCCCAACCACCTCGGTAAGTATTCTTTGAAATGTATTTACATCTGCTAGATTACAAAGGTGTTGAGGATGTTGCAGAGAATGTACACAAATGTGCGTTGATATGGTGAATGAAGGGGATTACTACCTTATAACAGAAGGAAATTTAGTTTACAATGACATTGTAATGGCACGCACATAGTTAGTACCAAAAGTATGACCCTCACAAGACAGTAATTTATTATAATGTGGTACGTAATGCCTTCTTATCTGAATTCCATATTCTTGAGTTTGAATAGAAGAGCATTAGTGCATTGAAGAAGATTTAACAAGGTATGGAGGATAATGTGTGGGAGTATGATGTGCACTTTAAGCCTCTCTTGTTGAAACCGACTTATGATATTTATCCTTCTTAGCATGCTCAATGGTTTGTTAGAGGATTAATAACACCCTCCAGGAGAGTGTTGTCACATAAGACTTTCAGAGACCCACGTGAGGCTATGGGAAGCGTGGATACCGGTATTAATCCTTTTCTTGAAGCTCATATTATTTCTATGGAAAAGCAGTTGGAGAAGCTATATATGAACTTGGCACATGAGACTCGCAGTGTCCTATGGTGCACAAATTGTGAGGTAGAGTGGAATACGAAAGATAGTTGTCCTCGGAGATTGGTACGTGCCATATTGGTAGACTGTGAGATTTTCCATGGAGATCATGATGTAAGTAGTTCTTCACTACTACAGCGCGTGATCTGTAAGAATGTGTCATGTTATTGCAATATTTGCACCTCCACTACTCATGACACCAAGGATTGTAGATTAATTGACTAAATACATGATGTCAAAGATATTGGTGTGTGCCAGACTAGCATTGCAAATAATTCCATGGATGATGGTTGTCACTATGAAGAGTAGGCAAATGGAGGAGATCATGGAAGATACTTTCATGGAGGATTTAGAGGTCGTGTGATCATAGATGTGGAAGAAGTGAATTCCCTCCTAGAACTTGTTATAATTGTGGGTCCACAGAGCATTACAAGTGCGAGTGTCTGAGCTTGCTACAATGTTGTTGGTGTGGGAAGAAGCACAACTATGAGGAGTGCCTAGAATTATTTTAAAACATGAGCCCAAAAATGAAAATAAAAGTGTGTTAGGATGGAAAGTGTGAAGAAAGAAAAATCACAGTGGATTCCAAGGGTGGCACGTGAGTTAGAGTTAAAACTTGTAGTGGTGACATGCAAGGTGGTTGTTTACGCTAGGAAATACCAAAGAAGAGACCATTGATTCTAAGATAATAATTCGTATATGGGAAGTATCTAGACCCTACCCATTAGAAGGAAGTCTATCAAGAGACCATGAAAATAATTAGAAGTCTTCAATGGGAAATTCGGTGTCCAAGAGAGTAATCCAGAATTTGGAGTAGAAAAAAGCATTGAGGTCCCTCGGTTAGATATAGATGATGTCAAAGAGGTGTGTAAGATGTTGCGCCAAGATAATATCATTCCTCTATTAGGATAATGGTTGAGGGATAAGATACCAAGCGCTAGAGGAGGTTGGTTGATGAGGCCATAAATTGGCCATAAATTACCATTATTTTTTCCTTCCAAGTTACCTTTGAAAGTGGATTTAAATGTAATCTTGGAACTTATAGTTTGCTTAAGATAGAATATAGGATATATATCTTGTTCATTCTTTAGAAATATTTTTTATCTATTTTTTTGACTAATCCTATTGATTATTTGGGAAAAGATGCAAAGTCTTGTGTATGTAGGCCATAAAGGAAAGATAATGCTAGTTTTGGAAAAAATGGAACTGATCATGAACAATACATCTAAAATCAAATATGATTTCATATCCATATTTCTCTTAAAAAATTATGCAAGTTAAAAAAAATAATCATCTCAATCTGAGATCACATGTAAAATTTATAGTTGTTTTAGTTAGCTCTGGAACCATTGGAGTTAGCTCTAGAACCTACAATGTTAGCTCTAGAACCATTTGAGTTAGCTTGGAACCTACAATGCTAGCTCTAGAACCATTGGAGTTAGCTTTGGAACCTGTAACATTAGCTCCGAAACCATTATATTTAGCTCCAGAACCTACATCAACAAAGTAACGTTAGCTCCGAACCATTGGAGTTAGCTCCGGAACCTACATCAATAGAGTAACATTAGCTCCGAAACCTACATCAATAGAATGACAATTTTTTTAAAATTTAATAATCATAGAATCCAATGGGAAATATGAGATAGGTTTTTTTCATAATAATGTTTTTAATATAAACCTCATTCATATTTTCTACAGTTTTACCAATGAAGAGAAATCTAACTTTTAGTGAGTTGTAGTCTAAGGAAAAAGTGTATCAGATGAGCACTAAAAGTTCCATAAATAGAAATAGAAAAGTAAAATGGAAAATATGAGAGAGGTTTTTGTTCATAGAAATGTTTTTAACAAAAACCTCATTTTTATTTTCTACAGATTTTACCAATGAAGAGAAATATAACTTTTAGTGAGCTACAGTCTAAGGAAAATGTGTATTAGACAAGTGTCAAAAGTTCCTAAATAAAAAACAACAAAGTCAAATGGAAAATCTGGGAAAGGTATTTTCTCAAAATAATATTTTGAGGAAAACCCCTTCCAATAATGTAGGAAGATAAAATCATTGTGATTCTTGTTAGAAAAAAACAAGGAGAAGATTTGAGAGCAAATCTTCCTAAAACAACGAGAGAAGACTTTGACTCAATAATATATCTCTCTCCATATTTTGTGGATATGGAGATCTTAGTTGTTAGGATTGAAATAAAAATAAAATCAGATTGTATTTCCTAAAATAAGGAGTTAGTTGGATGCATGAATTATAAATGCAACCTTCCACACTTTGAGATATGTAATTTTTTCTCCCAAGAAATAAAGATCTATCCTTTCATCTCAAATATTCTGTAGTTCTAAGATATCATAAGTATGATTTAAATCCTCTTCAAAGGAATGAGTTGGTCACTCATTTCAAGGAAGATGGATCTATGTATTTATATTTATGTTTATTCATTTGTATATAATTTAATCGATTGTATTGTTTTTTCTCTTTGTATTGTGAAAATTCAGATTGTTGTGAACCTGTAGGTGTTTCGTTTAATTATGTTTATTTTCAATTCATCAACTTCAAGTTATGAAAGTGTTTTTTTGTTCCTGCAAGTGTGATTTCCTTCATGCAAGTGTGATTTATTTCATGCAAACTTTATTTTTGCAACTGTGCCTTAATTTATACAAGTGTGTCTTAATTTCTACAAGTGTGCCTTTAAATTTCTGCAAGTGTGATTTATTTTATGTAATTTTAGTTTGTGTTTAAAGGATTTATTTTCCAAATATCTTCTCTTAATGCATAAAAAAATTTGGAAACTAGCCTTGTATTTACATTATTAATGAACGGGATTGAATACCCTCATCATTTTGGCATCATTGTTGGGGACACGGTGTTAATAGGAAATTTAGAGTTTTCTAAAAGAATATTCTAGAAAAAGAAGAATACTTCTTGGAAAATTTTGTGATAGGAAGTATTTGGAGGTAGTTCTTTAAACTTTTATTTTCTGTAAATAGATTAATATTTCTTTCATGCAATATAGATTAAAATTTTATTTTTGAAATTAGGAATGTTTGATTGTAAATATTTACCTCCCCACAAAATAACTTTGTGTATAAGAAAATGACTGTGATGTTTGATTAAGAAGGTATAATGGTATGAAAAAAGAATTCATATACGGAAATGGTAGAATATGATATTGAATCGGAAGTAGATGCAATTGATGAAATATCATATATCATTCTTGACAACCACCTCCATTCCCCTTGTATCAACTAACAAATGCTCAGTGATCTTATTACACATAGCCTTAGTCAAAAACTAGCTTATCTAGTTTGTAAAAATGAAGTGGTAGCATTTCTAATTAACTCCATAATATAAACCCACTCATAATAAATCCACCCATCCAAATTAGTTTTTCATCCCATAATAAAATTCAATCCCTGAACCATATCCATTAGAAAAAAATATTTTCATGTCTTTCAATTTATTCATTTTTGTATAACATTAAGAATAAATTATTGTGAATATCAAGGCAAGCAATTTTTACCATGCTAACATCTACAAAAAAATTTAGAGTTCTTCTTAGTACCAGCATGCATATTTTTGAGCACCAACAATATCAACCAAGGAATAGTTTGGAGGGACCCATTGATGCATAACACAATCCATCTCCTTAGATCACTAGTTTGGGCTTTGAAGATTACTATGGTGATTTTGATAATGCACAATTCAAGTTGGGCTTTGAAGACCTATAAATTTTCTACACAATTTTTGGAAATATTCTTGGAGTTACCAAGTATGCAAAAAAAATTTCATGAGATCTCAGACATTGCTTCTTATTTTATGCAGGCTGCACTTTGATGAATATAGTCTGATGATGGATAAAACATTTCTCTAATCCTTATCATGCTATCATTTCAGCAAATAAAAAAATTAAAAATCTTGGATTGGAAAAACATCTTGTTGGTCAATCAAAGGTAACAAAAAAATCAAAAAACTTTGATTGGAAAACCATCTTGCTAGCCAATCAAATGAATTTTTTTGGAAAACTAGTTAAGCTAGCCAATCAAAGGAAAAAGGAGGGAAACTCTTCTTCAAAGGTAATAAACTGTTACACTGTGATTTCCTTCTCAAAGCATTATTTTACCATGTTAGCAAAAATATAAGGACAACTAGAGGTATGATTAATTTTTTTTGTTATACTATTTTATTTTTAAGCTTTCTTGTAATATTTTTACTACAGCTAGATCCAATTTTCATATCTCCAAGGAAGGAAAAATAAAATTCATATCTCCCCTACTTACAAATATAAAAATATGTGCACCTCTTTGCAATCAAAATTTTGGAGTCTAATTTATGGGCAGCCATGAATAAACAACATTCATGAGGACATGCATGATCTTAGGTGTGGGAGAGAAGGAGAAGCATGAGGTATGAATTTTTGATTTTAAATATGAGGTGAAAGGGTGGAAGAAGGAGATCCACAAGAAATTTTTGAAAAATAAATAAAATCAAAAATAGCGAAGGAATTCCACACAAGAACTTGATGTACAAGAAAGGAAATAAAAAACAACGAAGGAAATCCACAAAAGAACTTATTGTAAAAAAAAGAAAATAAAAATAAGTAGAAGGAAATTAACACAAGAACTTGTTGTATAAGAAAGGAAATCAAAAATAGTAAAAGAAAATCCATATAAGAACACATTGTACAAGAAAGAAAACTAAAAAAGCATAAGGAGATCCACAATAGAACTTGTTGTAATACAAATAACATAAAAAACAACAGAAGGAGATCCACACAAGAACCTGTTTTACAAGAAATAAAATCAAAAACAACAGAAGGATATCCACACAAGAACCTATTGTAAAAGAAATTAAATAAAAAACAATAGAAGAAGATCCACACAAGAACCAGTTGTAAAAGAAAAAAAAACAACAAAAGGATATCCATACAAGAGCATGTCCTTGAACTATAGATGGAATACATATATGCATAATCTAAATTTTGAGAAGACTCTAATAAGAGGTGATGATAATATATTACATGAGGACATGCATCCTATTAGGTATGGGGCAATTATGAGGCCATAAATTACCATTATTTTGTCCTTCCAAGTTACCCTTGAAAGTGGATTTAAATGTAATCTTGGAACTTATAGTTTTCTTAAGATAGAATATAGGATATATATCTTGTTCATTCTTTAGAAATATTTTTAATATTTTTTTTTGACTAATCCTATTGATTATTTGGTTAAAGATGTAAATTCTTGTGTATGCAAGACATAAAGGAGATAATGCTAGTTTTGGGAAAATGGAACTGATCATAAATAATACATCTAAACTCAAATATGATTTCATAGCCAGATTCCTCCCAAAAAATTATGTAAGTTCAAAAATGAATCATCTCAATCTAAGATCGCATGAAAAATTTATAGTTGTTTTAATTAGCTCTGGAACCTGTAATGTTAGCTCCGGAACCTACAACGTTAGTTTCGGAACCATTAAAGTTAGCTCTGAAACCTACAACATTAGCTCCATAACCATTGGAGTTAACTCTGAAACCTGTAATGTTATCTATAAAACCATTGGATTTATCTCTAAAATCTACATCAAAAAAGTAATGTTAGCTCTAGAACCATTGGAGTTAGCTCTGGAACCTACATCAATAGAGTAACGTTAGCTCCGGAACCTGCATCAATGGAATGATAGTTTTTGAGGAATTGTGAATAATCAAAGAATCCAATGGGAAATATGAGAGAGGTTTTTGTTCATAGAAATGTGTTTAACAAAAATATTAGTTATATTTTCTACAAGTTCTACCAATGAAGAGAAATCTAACTTTTAGTGAGCTGTACTCCAAGGAAAAAGTGTATCAGATGAGCACTAAAAGTTCCATAAACAAAACATAAAAGTCAAATGGAAAATATGAGAGAGGTTTTTGTTTATAGAAATGTGTTTAAAAAAACCACATTCTTATTTTCTACAGGTTTTACCAATGAAGATAAATCTAACTTTTAGTGAGTTGTAGTCTAAGGAAAAAGTGTGTCAAAATTTCCATAGTAAAAAACAACAAAGTCGGATAGAAAATCTGGAAAGGTATTTAGTAAAAATAATATTTTGAGGAAAAACCCCTTCCAATAATGTAAGAAAGTAAAATCATTGTGATTATTGTTACAAAAAAACAAGGAGAAGCTTTGGGAGCAAATATTCCTAAAACAATGAGACAAGACTTTGACTCCAATAATATATCTCTCTCCATATTTTGTGGAGATGGAGATCTTAGTTGTTAGGATTGAAAAAGATAAAATCAGATTGTATTTCCTAAATTAAGGAGTTGGTTGGATACATGAATTATAAATGTAATCTTCTACATTGAGATATGTAATTTTTCTCCCAAGAAATAAAGATCTGTTCTTTTCTCTCAAATATTCTATAGTTTTAAGATCTCAAAAGTATGATTTAAATCCTCTTCCAAGGAATGAGTTGGCCAATAATTTCAAGGAATATTGATCTATGTATTTATGTTTATGTTTATTTATTTATCTATAATTCATTTGGTTGTATTGTTTTTCTCTTTGTATTGTGAAAATTCAATCTATTGTGAATCCACAGTGTTTCGTTTAATTATGTTTATTTCAATTCAACTATTTCAATTTATGCAAGTTTGTTTTTGTTCCTACAAGTGTTATTTATTTCATGAAACCTTTATTTCTACAAATGTTCCTTAATATATGAAAGTGTTCCTTTATTTTTTGTAAGTGTTCTGTAAATTTTGAAAGTGTGATTTATTTTATGCAAGTTTGGTTTGTGTTTAAAAGAGTTTTTTCCAAAGATCTTCTTCTCTTAATGCATACAACCTTTAGACACCAGCCACAGGATTGACATTATTAATGAAGAGTATTGATGACCCTCGTCATAGGTTTTGCATGCTAACCTTCCTCCCCATAGCCTTGACTATGATAAGGAGATTACCTTGAATGCAATTGTTGATGGATGGATTCTAAGTAATACTCGATTGACACAAGAATAGATGTTAATGTTCTCACCCTAGATTCCTATAATCAAATGGGAAGGCCCCATTACAGCCATATTCAAATGTGTTGTATATGGATAATAAGACAAAGGCAATGCCCATTGGTGTTTTAAAGGATGTTGATATCACTATCCAAGGAGCGAAATTCACTAGAGACTTTGAAGTCTTAGCGCTTGCTGAGGTAGACAACTTTCTAGTGTTACTTGGGCACCCCTGGTGCTATAAGAACAATATTGATTTAAGTTTCAATAAGGGTTATATAATTTTTAGAAAAAATAGGAACATGTTATAATTCTGTGATGGATGGGAAGTCAGTGCCCTATGTTTAGCCTTTAGGAGAAGAATACCTAGACAAAATTTATGTGTGCACTATCCAGGACCCTGAGGTTGTGCAAACAAAGAAAGAAGATGTTATTAAGTGGGAAGAAACTCAATCTATAAGTGATACAAATAGTGTGGCATGTGACAATTGGGTACACAGGACATATGAGTTAGTTGGAAAGAAGATAAGAGGCTCGGTGATGAGAGTAAAAATTCATGCTTAGTCGGAACCTAGGAGGAAAGAGGTTTCCAAGTTATACTAGGGAGACGAACCTGATGTTTTCCTATGAGAAATGGAGTCTGTTGGAGATGTTATATCGAAAGGAGAAGGATTTTTAGCTATACCTTGCTCGATCTTGCAACATGTTGGTGGGTGACCCATCGCGATAACCTTCTAGAGTGGCATGAAATGAGAATCACATTATGTGTTAGGTTTTTCTGAAGCAATGCACCTACTATTATACAAGATTATCATAGGAAGGAACTTTCCTTGTTTCACATACAAGAATGTGAGAAGGCATGGATGGAAGGCAAAAAGCCTTGTCACCTTCTTTATGGGTGCATAAGCTTTACTCCACCTTACAATGTTGCCACGCATGGTACATTCACTCAAAGATGTGCCATCAAATAGGAAACTAGCAGGAGTTGACAGATGACATCCTTCAAGCTTTTGAATATTGGAGTACTAAGCCATTGGTTGATGAGGTGTTGTAGGTTTTTAAGCACCTAACTATGGGAGATAGTTCTATGGCAGAGAATAGAATATTGGAATTATTGGGTGAGCCTGGCTTAGAAGTGCAATTTGATGAGGAGGAAGAATCAGAGGAGATACAACTTGAGCGTGCATGCATGGAAAAAGAGAAAGGAATGTTGGTCTATGTGATTGATGGTGAAGAGGTGGAAAACTTGGATGCTAACCATACTATGGGTATGCGTGAGGTTATGGATAGTGTTGATGAGAAATTACTAACATTGGTTTGGAGGTGGAATCTAAGGAGGCTACTATTGGGGACTACTAGTCAAAGAAGGAGGTTTCAAAGATCATTGATTTGTTATGTGATTTTAAGGATTTATTTCCACGTGGGTACCAATAGCTTAAGGGAGTTCACCACACTTTAGGGGAGATGTAGATCAAACTAAAGGAGGGAGCAAACCTGATTTGGAAGAGACCTTACCAGATGAATCTGAATCTACACATGAGGTTCAAGCAAGAGATTTATAAGATGATCACTTTAAGTATCATTGAGGTCATTAAATAATCAAAATGGATAATTCAAATTGTCAATAACATTAATAAGGATGGGAGGATAAGAATTTGTGTTGATTATAAGGATCTGAATGTGGTGTGTGTCATTTATCATTTTCCAACCCCCTTCATTGAAGAGATCCTGGAAGGAGTAGTTGGGTGCGAAATCTATTCTTTCATAGATGGATTCTCAACATATCATCAGGTTAGAATTACAAAGGAGGACCAAGAAAAGACAAATTTCACCACTGAATGGGGAATTTTTTAATACAAGGTCATGCCTTTTGGACTGAAGAATGCACCTATTTTGTTTTCACGCATTGTGGTTTGGGAATTTTAGGAATTCATCCACAAGTTTTTACAAGTCTACCTTGATGACTAGAAAATATATGGATTAGTGAGGGACCATTGTGACAATCTAAGGCTGATGTTTGAAAGATTTCAGTAGTTGAGCATATCCCTTAACATTAAGAAATGTGTTTTCCTACTCCATTTAGAACCCTGTTGGGTCATATCATTTGTAAGGAAGGCTTACTTGGAAGATCTTGCCAAAGTTGATGTTATTGTGGGATTAGGGGAACCTAACAACCAGAGCGCGGTACATGGATTCCTTAGGTATACGGGGTATTACCTAGAATTTATTAAGGATTATGCCAAGATCATCACATTTTTAGAAAAGTTGCTAAAGCAAAAAATTACATTTCATTGGGGAGAGGTGCAACAGATGGAATTTGATACGTTGAAGAATAGGCTTATCAATGCACTCATATTATGCTTTCTCTTAGGATAAGCCATTTCATGTATATGTTAACGCTTTAGGGATGATGACTAGAGAAATATTAGCACAACCTAGAGAGGGAGTTGTTGACCACCCCTTGTGCTTTGCTAGTAGGAACATAACCCCAACAAAAAAAATATACTACTACTGAGTGAGAGGCATTGTCAATTATCTATGTGCTACACAAATTCAGGAAGTATATATTGGCAACACCCTTTATATTCTACATAGACCACATGGCATTTAAGTACTTGGTAAACAAGCTAGTTATACAAGGGCACATATGCAGGTGGGTCCTATTATTTCAAGAGTTTGAGCCTATGGTTGCTATAAAATTGGGTAAGAGAAATTTAGGGCATGACCATCTATCAAGGATTGAATTAGGGAGGAAACACAAAGCATTTAGGATAAAATGCTAGATTTGTAGCTATTTTAATTGTGGTGCACACCCTCTGACTTGGAATATATTGTTGTGTTTCTCAAAATGGGTATGGCGTCAGAGGGAATGAAGACTTTGGAAAGGAATTAGTTAGCCATACGTGCCACACCCTACATGCTAATTAGTGGATACTTATACAAGATATGTTGTGATGAGGTTTTTCACGATGTGTATTAGATCATGAGTTCTCTGCAATCATGGAGGAAGCACATGGTGGAATTGTAGGAGGACACTATGCAGGGAATGCAACCGTGCACAAGATCCTTCTAGCAGTATTTTGGTGGGAAATGGTTTACAAATATTGTATCGAGTATTGCAAGGCATGTGACCACTTTATCAGTGCCTTGGTAAACTAGGGAAAAGAGATGAAATTCCATTAAGATGATAGCTAGCACTGAGCTATTTGAGAAGTGGGAGATTGAATTTGTAGGCCCTATTTCACCTGCCATGTGGAGGATTGGTTCATGCTATATAATTACCTACACTGATTACTTAACACGTTGGGTGGAGGAAGTTCCTACCAAGGATTTCACTATGGACACAATAGCAAGATTCCTATGGGAAAATATAATCAGCGAGATATGGATGCTCGTTGAGCTTAACAAGTGACAAAGGTACAGGTTTCTTGAATGAGATAGTTAAGATCTTGTTGGTAGAATTCATGGTATCTAACCACAATACTACCTCTTATCACCCAAAAGATAATGGGACTTTTGAGACATTTTAAAAATTCGAATCACATGTTAACCGATATTTGTGATGTGGGAAGAAAGGATTGGGATGATAAAGTTTCTGCTATGTTATGGTCATATGAGACTACTTATAAGAGATTGAAAAATGCCACACATTTTCAATTGGTGTTTGGCATGGAAGCTATGTTACCTATTGAATTCATGTTACCATCACTGTATAGTGCATGTAGGAGGATTAGATGATGAACAAGCACTTGAGGAGAGGATTGATAAGTTAATGCAATTAGATGAGAGGTGGGCTATTGCTCACTGGAGTTAGAAAATATAAAAATCTAGGCATAAGGCATGACATGATAGACACATCAAGAACAAATAGTTTGAGGTTGGGCATATGGTTCTATTGTATGATTCTAAGTTTCTGTGCCATCTTGGTAAATTCAAATTCCATTGGATGGGCTTGTACATTATATCCTATATACTTGATTCAGGCATTTTCTAGTTACAAGTGTTGGATGGAACATGGTTGATAGGCCATTTGAATGGGAGTAAGAAGAATCCCTACTATAAACAAGTCTTCTTTATGTTTGTAAATAAGGTAGTATTAATAGTTAGCCTATGTTTTTCTTTTTGCAATTTCCTTTCTTTTTGTTTCCCTTTCTCATTGCTTTGTTTTGTGCACATTTATGTGCTTTGTAGCCTCTTATTTTTTTGCAATTGCTTTTCTAGGTGTAGAGGACCACGCATCCATTTTTATGTAGGGTGGGGTGATGTGACAAGTTTTGAAAGCTATGGTTTTGGATGGTCCGGTTAAAAATTAGAACCACGTGGATTGGAAGATCATGCATGGAAAAGGTGAACATATGGGAAGATTGGTGTTAAAACGTTTTAAGAAACCACATACAAGGGTAAAAGCGCAAAAGGAACATGAAGTAGGTACCAGGATGAAATTTTTTTAAGACATAGAATAATAATTTACTTTGGTGTGAGAGAAAGCACAAAGAACTTTATGGTCAAGGTAGTTGCACGCCAGAAGGTTACAGAAGTGTTGCATGGAATTTATTACGAATAAAATAAAAAGTTATAAATAAAATATCGAGGGTGCATTATTTTGTACATTGCATTTTAAATTAGCAAAGAGATCTTATGAACTAGGGCATCCTTGTAAAGAAAGTTAGAGAAGACTTGTGAAGATTTACGTGCATAGCTAGTTTGATCACTGAAATAGAGTGGATAAAATTATATGGGTGTAAGCATTGAAGGTATGTGGAAGAATTCCACAGTGTTACGCCATCTTGTGGAAAATAAGTTTTACGAGTTAGGGTTGCATAGCTAGGGCATGAGGTTTGAAGGAATTTTTGTAAAGGAGTGAAGCTGCAAAGTTAAGATGAGTTGGGACCAGGAGAGAGGAAGAATTTTTAAGGACCTGATGAAGGAAATGAACCAAGGAAAGCAGTAAATGTTTCAGCGAAAGAAGGGAAAGGGCAAGGTAAAAAGATTTTTTCCTTCCAATTTCAATGAAGAGTGGTACGTAGAAATGCAAGATTACACGATGATGTATTGTTTATTAAAGAATGGTTGTCACATGTCGGAAGATGGCCATAAGTGATTATAACCATCAAAATATCACCACATAGAATTAAATGACACTATAACTAGTTTTCCCTACAAATAAGAGGACACTAGATGGAATGCCCATCTATGATGATGAGGTAAAGGTAAAAATGGAGAAGGCTGGGTTGTTACAACTCTACGAGTTTCCCTATTTCAACAAGTCCGAGTGACTATAAAATTAGTTTGTGTCACGCATACATGATGACCAATTCTATTTCGTAGGTTGGAGGATGTGCATAACCCCTAGCTAATTTCTAAGTTCACTAGCCTTATCTGTGAAGGAGATTCATTGGACGATGATTTGGAAGACAAGGAAGCCATTAAGAAGACCATTGAGGCTTATGACTACAAGAAGGGTTCACGCTACTTTGAAATTTCCATAATTACTGACTCGGTGATGAGGATGGCTACACACTTGGTTACAAAGTTGAATGGGAAAGAGATATGGACACAGATCAACAAGGCCTGGTTGAATGTGTGCCGCAAGATCTTAGAGGGAACCATCTATAACCTCTCAAATTTTATTGTAGAGGATCTCATAGATGCAGTGTGACCAAGAGAAGATCATGTTTTATAATGTCCTCTTCACCAATGTATTTTCAGAGATTGGAGTGCCCGATGGGTCAGATAAGTTTTTTTGGGAATACACAGATGAGAACCCCTCCTCCGCTAAGAGGTTTGAACAATATACCTATAACACCATGGCATCCACTCATAAGGTATGCCTGGAAAAGTGGTATAAGTAGATGCACGATACATTTGGGGCTAAATGGATAATACCCAAATAGTTTCCTTTACTAGTACAAGGAGAAGCTGAGTTTTTCATATACCATCATTTTTTCATCGGCATATTTACTTTGGTAGATGGCACCAAGATTCCTTGGTGTAAGTTGTCTTTATCCTTCATAGCATAGTACTTCCAGTCGGGTTCAATCATTTCAAAGAGGTGAAGAAACTCAAATTTGATCTGAGTGTAGTGGATCAAGACTATCGCGAGTTGCATATGAAACTAATATACCCCAAGAAGCATACTTATGTGGAGAATTATATCTCCTATGATGTGCACATACTAAAACCATAACATTACTAGTTGTTGGGAGGAAAACATTGAGGGTATATTTGCACATAAGGCCTAAGTATGAAAAGTGCACTTATGTTGAAGAGGATATCTCCATTCCTAAGGACACCACTACAAAGAAGAGGGTTGTGCAAATGAAAAGAGATAGAGGAGAGGCTCCTAAGAAAAAGGCACCGAGTGCACATACAATGCGAAAACTAGGGGCACGGGAGTCGGAGTGCGGGCACAAGCACTTACATCTAGCGGAAGAATTCTTCGATGAGTAAAGAGTCACCAGAAGGAGGAATCACCATAGAAGGAAGAGTTACTGGTAAGGGGAGAGTCACCCAACAAATTAGAAGAAGAGAATTCCCCTGAACTGGAATCATCTATAAGAAAGAAGCGAGAGGGTGAAAAGAGCATAACAAGGCTCAAAATCATTCTGTGAATGATGTACATGAGTCGAGGAAGAAGGAAATGAGGAGAAGGGTTAGCCAAAGGTTTCACACACATGTGGAAAAGGGCATAGTAGTGACACAGAAACAAGAAATGAATTACATTAATGAACAGAACAAGGTACTGCATGTGCGATTCCAAAGTACCGTGCCCACAAACCAACTCCTTGTTTGATCTTCTTTCGATGAAGAAGGTGTGTACCTACACACAAGGAAAATATTATCTTGGGATTTTCAGTCCCACATTGATGAACTCAAATTCGAGTTAAACCAAGATGTATTGATGAAGATAACAAATTCCAAGGGATTAAACCCTCTGGTAAATTCCTAGAAACTTTTGATGAGCAAGTTTACAATGTGCTCAACAAAGTATTAGTGGAGGTAGAGGAAAGAATCTTCAGCATAAATGATAGAATAAGGGTCTTGGAGGAAGAGATTGAGAAAAATAATGAGGAGATCATTGAGTGGGACAAATAGATAAAATAAAAGGAATTGATTAGTGCATAGTTAAGGCGCAAGATGAGGGATGAAAAGGTAAAGGTGTGTGAAATCCATAAGAAGATAGAGGCCATTTTAGACGCCATAATCTTAAAGTGCCTAGGCCTAGCCCTGCCTGAGCTGAAATATGAGTCAACCATGCAATGCTTGGAAGACTTGACTTGTATCCTCACCGTGGAAAGGAAACCATTAACATTAGAGTCAGTAGAGGAGGTTATGACACACTAAAAAGAGGAGGAAAAGATTAATATTGGGGAGACAGTGACTTGGTACTCCAAGATCCTTGCCATAGTAAACAACACCACATATATGGTTGAAGCCATGTATGAAAACTATGCTAACAGGGATAGGGAAACAAGAATATTGGTTGTTACACATAAGGCAGATCTAAAATAATTTCAAGAGAAGCAAAAAGGCAATAGGGTGGAGCACGAAAATATCCTAGATGAAGTTGAGAAGAAATTGGAAGTAATTGAAACCTTGTGGGGTTTGATTAATAATAAGCTAAAGGAACTATACCCCTAAGTCACTCACAGGATGGATGCACTAGGCGATCTTAGCAAGTAGCTAGAAAGCATTGTTGATACGCTAAAAGCTAAGAGTGAGGAACTTAGTTTTGATGAAGTAAGTGCATTGGTGGGTGACCTACTTCAACAGTGCATGGAGAAGTAGATGCATGGGAGAAGATTGAGGCATCCATGAAAAGGAGTTCCCACTCCTCATGCAGCAAGAAACACATTCTTCTATTCTTCCATTCCTTCATCCTTCCATTCTTTAATTGTTTCAATACCTCTATTCTTTATTCTTTGAGGAAGTAGAATGTTTCCAAGGATGGAGAACATGCATAGTGTGGGGTGATGTTGGACCCTAAAATATTATATAAGTACCAAGACACACACACACACATGATCACTAGATAGAAGGGTGCTAAGGGAAAAGTGTGTAGGAAAAAGGGATTTAAGAACGGTTTAAGTGAATCCAGGATGCACGTGGGAGGCAAAACAAGGGTTTAAATGACTTATCCATATTTGGTATCATGGAGTCACTTGAGGAATAACATGAGGACTTGACTAGGCATGATGAGTGGATTAGGTGTCATCCTAGAACCTTGGAGGTCAAGAAAAGGATATTCCATGTAAGGATTATTCCTAGAGGCATCTTTATAGTTAGTGAAAGGTTGCAGCGGGATAAGAATTCACCAATGGATGACCACATCAACATTGGCACACAATTTTTTAGAAGAGAATTCATGACGATGGTCGATGATCTTATTTAAAGAGGTGATTGGGACACGAAGAGAATTTAGACACACATAGAGAATACAGAGAGATTTAATAGAGAATGCATGAAGACACATAAAGAGATAGAGGGAATGTAGAGATATTACATAGAGAATGCATAGACATAGAGAGAGTGTAAAAGGGGAAAATAGAAAGAGAAGGAGAGTAATAAAGTGCTACGAAATGTTAAGGATTTGGAGTTCATGGTAATAAGGTTAAGAATACTTAGCGCTACGGGTTGTAAGGGATACCATTAAGCATAGGTATGGGTACTAGGATTTGTATCAAGGGATATAACGGGGAAAATTATAGTTAGGATATCTGATAAGATTAGTTTGTAGGAGTTGGATCTTTTCATTTAATGTATATGGTCTGAGATGACCCTTTTGAATGTAGTATGGCTACCAGAGACTCTGTTAAATCAATATACATGGATCTATTATGTACATCTTGTTTATGGGTGTAAAACCTCATGTTATTTGGCTTATCATGACTTAGATCCGGTTTCTTTCACTTCTTACAATGTTTATCTATCTTTTGTAATGCATTGATGTGTAGATTTGTTAGTTATACCTTTTTCCCTTTAAAGTAAGTGAATGAAATTTTATTTCTACACATAATCCTCCATTAACGGCGAAATCTCTCGCAAAGCTCACATAAAGGATAGGCTCGACATGTGCAGCTCGGGTGAGCACTAAACATATGCTAGATGGTAGGATGATGCGCTTGGGGTTAGAAAGAAGTATTGATGGTAACATAATGACTATAAGGATTGGTAACACCATTCTAAAAGGTGTTATTGCATAAGACGTTCACCGACCCATGTGAGGATTTAAAAGTAGAACTATGCATAGAAGCGATTGAGAGTGTCAACATTGGAATAAGCCCATTTATTGAAGAAAATATTGTAGTAATGGCCACTCGGTTGGAAACAATATCCACTAATTCATCTCATGAGATGTGTAGTTGAGTCCAGTGCACTAATTGCAAAGTAGAAGTACATTCAAAGGATAGTTTTCTGCTAGAAATATGTGCACGCTATTGACATCTTGCAAAAAAATACATAAAAACCATGATGTCCATAACTATCCACTTTTACAACACACTACGTAGAAGAATTTTTCCTTTTATTGTAAAATCTATGATGCATGCATGCTTATGAAACAACCAATTGTCATCGATTGACCAAATTCATGAGGCTTGTGAAACAATATTTTCAAATACCATTGTAGAGAGTTATTCACAAACGTAAGAGGGATAGAGAAATTAGGAGCACAATAATGGTAATGGAGGCTTTAGAGGTGGATACTTGAGGTAGAGATCATGGTGGTTTAGGAAGGTTAATATGGGGAAAATGTTACACTTGTGGGTCTCTGATCACTATCGGTCAAGTGCCCGAGAATCAAACATGCGAATATTGTGGTATGGAGCATAAATTTGATTTTATTTTTTATTTTTTATGCCCATATGTGAAATAATAACAAGAATGGTAAGGGTGTAACCATGATCTAGGTTGAAAGCACTAAGCAAGGGTAGTGGATGCCTAATAATTTAGCTATAACAGAACCTCATCCATTTTTTTCACCACGCATGCGGAGCGGTGCATGCGAGAGAAAGGAAATACAATACCATTCATCGAAGAGAGGAGGTTAGTCATATAAAGTATATAGATGTAGGCAAACATAAGGAATTATATCAAGAGACTATGGGTGTCATGAGAGAGTTCTATGGGTAAATACAATGTCTAAAATAACAAGTGCACGAGAGGGAACGTGTGAAGAATGTTGAAATACCTCATAAGTATGTTGATGATATTAGTGAGGTATGGAGGATGCTTAGGTAGGAGAATATCATACCTCTGTTAGGGGAATTGTTACAAGAAAAAATTCCACACGTAGGTGTAAAAATGGAACACTATATTCTCCATGCCAACTTACCTCCTCAAGACCATGAGTATGAATAGAAAATCACATTGGATGTAGTGATTAATTCCTCACACTTGATGTTTGGAACCAAATGTGAAAACTATCATTGCATCCATCCTCCAATGTGCTATATATGGTTAATAAGACAAGTGATACTCGCATTGGGATTTAAATGGATTCATTTATCACCATTCAAGGATCCAAGTTCAAGGGTGACTTTGAGGTCTTGGAGATATTTTAAGAAAATAACTTACCTACGCTTTTAGATTATCCTTGGTGCTATGCCAATAAAGAAGACATGCACTTTAACAAATGTTATATGATATTTTAGGAAAAAGAGGAACATCTTGTGATACCAATGGATGATACAAATATTACACCTTATATAGATCCCATCAATGAAGAACATCTTAATATGATTTATGTGTATACGGTACACAAGCCGAGAGAATGTGGAGCCATCAAATAAGGGTGTTCTTTAGTGAGAAGATGTGCATTCCATAAATGAAACTACTAATGTGTCTTGTGATAGTCGGGCTCATGGTACTTATGAGGTCGTTATTCATAAGTTTTGAGGAAGAGTTACAAGGGTGATTAAACCATGACTAGTTTGGCAGTTGGAGAAATTAAGTTTATCAAAGTACACTTTGGAGAAACAAATCCCGAATATTTTTAGGCATGATGGAATACCATTGGCACAATAAGGGGGATAGAATAAATATGTTTGTGTACACACTTGAGAGGGACAAAAACAAAAATTTTGGCTACACATAAAGAAAAATTATTAGGATTGCGTGAGATCAAAGTTTCTTTCTTGAAAATGTTTGTCTATAACAACCTCCTTTCATTAATACAAGATTATGATAGGAAATCTTGTCATATGGTGCATGATCATAATTGTGAGAGGAATTAGATGAAGGGGTAAGATGATCTTCCACCATCCCTATGGGTGCATAATTTTAATTATACATTGTGCATGTGTGCACACTCTCGATAAATACATGATGAGATAAAAAGGAAATAAAAAATTGGGGTAAAATGACTTGTATCACCCATACTTTTGATTAATTTTCTACTAAACCATTGGTTCATGAAGCTCTACATATTATGAAGTGCATTACATTAGGGGATAGTGTGAAGAATGTGTTGGTGCCATTTTTGAGCTTGCACCATGTTTTACTAAAATTTTCAAATCTATAACTACTCAAAAACATTTTATCCTTTGATTTGATGGTCTGTAATTCTTCCCCTCTAGCTGAATGGTTTAAAAATGCTCACAAACTTGTTGTTTTTCCCTAATTTGAAAGAATGATCCAAGTTTTCCCTTTTCCATGCCCTAGTTTTTCCAATTTTGTGGGCTATGTCATTTTTCCTTTTCCAGATCTTGGAAAAATTGAAATTGATTAAATTATACTTGTGTGTAATTGAAAATCTAATCCCAAGGTTGAAAATGTTTGGAAATCATGCTTGAGTTGATTCAGAATCAAAAAAATCTGCCATCCTTGGTGAGAAAATTGAATTCTAGGACATCCCTAGATTTTTTTACATTTTGACAGTCAAATGGGAATCATTTTCCCATCAAAATCATCATCATAAGGTATTGGCAACATGGCAGGTTTTCATTGGTGGGGAAAAAGCGAGGGAAGTTGAAAATCATGAGAAAATTCTGAGAGAAAGCTCATTTTTTCTGAAAAACCCACAAAAGAACTAGAATTTATTTTGTGTTATATCTTCATGTATGTGAGTTAGTTACAAGTGTATAGCCATCACACAGCTCTGAGATTTTTCATGAAACTCTCCCCTACTGATGAATCTAACAAGCTTTTGAGTTAATTTGTGTTTTTCTAGGCAATATGATGTATGTTATCATTTTTAAATGCCTGCAAATAGTTTTCATTGTTCTTGTTGCAATCTTGCATTGAAAGTCTTTAGAAATCACACAGAATCTCCATTTCTTGTTGATAGTTTAGTGGCATTTGCAATCTCATGTTCAGAAGAGCCTTCATCTGATAAAGAGATAAACATATTTAAAATCACTTTACCTTCCTTGACTACATAGATTGCTTATAAGCCTTTAGGGGTACCTTAGGCGTGGTTTGATCATGGATTTTTGTGTTTAATTGAGTTCTTTACTTCAATATTTTGTGGTGAATTCTTAAATATTGTGTGAAGAGTGCAACTTGGGCTTCCATTTATGCCTCTTCTGGTTGAAAGAATATCCTGATTATTTGAAGCATTTTATCTGATAGTTTTTCAAGTATTGTAGAGGTTATCAAAGATCTGATATATCCCAGTTTGTCTTGTCAACACCCCACCAAAAATTTCATTCAAACAAACTAATCCTACCCATACTACCCCTGCATTGCATTGTGTGTCAACAAAAGGATCTAACCCATCTACAAAAATGCACAAGGCAAATTAGGATTATACAATGTCTTCAGTAACCCTTGCCTTGCATTGAAAATATCTCCATGATCTGGGAGTGACAACTTGTGAAAGTCATATTTGGAGTGTTGATCATATTTTCCCAAGGCCTTTTCATACTATTTACATAAATTGAGGGATATATTCATCTCCTTCACCATTTGGGGGTTACAATATAGGTTCTCTTACCTTGGTTGAAAAGGCACAACCTAAAATAGTGAGGGTCGATCAAATAATTTTAAAGTGCTATCCATCTCTCCACAAATCTGAGTGTCAGTTAGATCACATCCCCAGCTACAAAACAACACACATCATGATCTATCTGACTTCAAGCTACATGCCATATCTCTGATGCTGCTCAAACTTAAAAGGAGAATAAATTTGGGTACCAACACCTTCTGGCGCTATTGTCGGGGACTTATTTTAATTTATTAGTGTTTTTGAACTATTTGAAGAGTTTGAGCATTTGTGTATTCAAGTATTTAAGTTACTACATTGTTAAGATATCATTCTATGCTTAATATGTGTAAGTTTTAAGTAAAAGTTTCAAGCTCTGTCTGTTCTTTTTCCATCTCCTAGCAGTTCACACACTTTGGGTGCATTGTGATTGATTGATTTAAGAAGAAGAAGGTCTGATTTATAAGGCTTTGCAAAGTTTTCAGTGCTAGTAAACATTTAACAGATTACTTTAGTGCATTTACACAACTAAGGTGAAAGCCTTAGTTGTGACTCCATGCTGATTTGATATTGAAAATAATAGTTGTCTTACCTTTTTGTCATTTATAATTTGTTGCTCAAATTTGTAAAACTTAAAGGAAGAAGATCTCTCTTCATCAAGGACTCTGCTAAGAATTTGTTCACAGATTCAAGAAACTCAGAGCTAGATGGGAGAAAGGTGTGGAAGGTTGTTGGAGATTTGACTACAAGAAAGAAGATCCCTATTGTTGAGTTTGTAAGTGAGCATCTTATATTGAGGACTGCAATTCTTCTTCAAGTGGATCTAATTCAGACAATCCTATTGCTGATTTGAATTCCCCATCAGGTGAGGGACCTTCTTGTGCATTTGAAAGGCTTGCTCCTAAATCTGCTCTTGTATTTTCTAAATTTTCTAGAGATCATCAAGAAGGAGAGCCCTTAAGAGAGATCTATTTTGAAGTTTTCATTCCCATTCCCCAAAGACCTCTCACTCCTCATCAGCTTGTTTCACCTCCAAGATCACCCCCACCAAACAATATGGCTCATCCTAGACCTCCATTTGTTGTTAACACCTTTGGTCCTGTAAAAATTTTAGAGGAATGGATGGTTACCCAAATGCTGTCCCACAAGATGTCAGAAATAGGTTGCCAAAATTCTAGGGTAATAATGCTATTATTGGTGATCAACATCTCAAAATTTTTGATAATATGATGGAATATTTTGAGATAGAGTTTGAGGATGTGTATGTCAAATTTTTATTCATACACTAGAAGAGGATGCTAGGGATTGGTACAAGGCTCTACCTGATAATTCTATTGACTCTTGGACTGAAATGAAGAATGCATTTAGGTTGCATATTGTGACAGACTGATCCTAGGTTTCGTTGGCTGAATTTGAGAATATCAATAAGAACCCTAATGAATCAGTCCATGATTTCAACACAAGGTTTAAATTTTTTTTGAGAAGGATGCCTATTAATTTGAGGCCTTGTGATGAATCTTGTTTAATCAAATATGCAGATGCATTTGATAAGAAGGCAACCTATTACCTAAGAGACAAGAACCCAACCAATCTAAGACAAGATTTCACCATGGAACTTCAAATTGAGAACAATATCAAAGCAATTGGGAAACCTCTCAAGAGAGATGGTGTAAAATTGATAAACCCTGAAAAACCTCAAGCTAGCAAAGGTGCTGATTTAGAAGAGGTTGTGAAAACTTTGGTAGGGGTTGTTAAAGAAATCGCATACAAGTTGACAAGAGCTGAGAAGGGAATTGGGAAGACTTCACAAGGTTAGCCTAGGCAGCAAGCACAAGATATATTTGGAAATCACCATAGGAATGATAAGATGCTTGATGAAAAAGGTAAAGGGCCTGTTGGATCTGTAAATAGACATCCTCAAGCATGTGAAGGAAAAGTGTTGTCTGATCCCTTAACTGTTAGGGTTGTTGTTGTTGAAGATATTGATATTGATTGGTGTGATAGGTGTCTTCTACCCCATCCTCCATGTGAAGTGGACCAACAAGAAGGTGAAGCTAATAATGATGATGGTACTGATGATGATATTTGCATGATGGGCTGTTCTTCAAGCTCACAAGGAGGAGCAACATCTACTGAAGTAATAAGTGCTAAGATATCTGTAACTTTTTGGGATTGCATCAAACGGGTACAAATATTTCTTCCCCCTCATGCTCTTGAAGTTGATGTAGTGCAAGATTTTGAAATTCCTAACAATGACTTTGAATACTTAAGAGCTTTGATGATTAAGAAGTATGATGGTGGTATCCCTTCAGAGGAAGATAGAAAATTGTTGATGAATGTTGTTATAGCTCAAGAGAAAGACTATAACACTAGAAGAAAAGTTGTTAAGGGAGTTGGGCCTCAAGAAAAACCTAAAACACCCTTGCTCACAAGAATTCTAAAAGAAACTCCTAGGAGAGAAGCACCTGTCAAAATTTCTGTTGTCCCAAACAAAAATTACAGTCCTCCTCATGCCTAAGATGCCAAGAATCCACTGCCATCTAATGAATCTTCTTGTCTCCCTTCCAATTTTGTTTTTCCAAAGAGTGTCCCCTATGACATAGCCCAAGTATTAAGCCAAATTAAAGTGAGTGTTCCAATCATTGAGTTGCTTAGAATTCCTGAGCATAAGAAGAGAGCATTTGAGTACTTGGGATTGAAAGAAGAGAAGGTTACTCTAGGCAGAAATGTAAATGTTGTTGAAACTCCACCTTAGATCATTGTTGACCTTGAAACACCACCAGTAGTAGAAGATCTTGGAGAGACACCTGAGGTATATTTGGGGACATCTTTGGTTGATTCCCAATTGAATGTTGATCCATTCTTCACAACTTTGATCATAAAGGATAAGCTACTTCACAATTGTATGTTTGATTCCAGTGCATCATGTAATGTCATGCCTCTAGAAGTCATGAATGAGGTTGACATAAAAGTGACAAAAGTGTATGGAAAATGTACTGTCATGGACTCAAGAGAAGCACTAGTTGTTGGTTGTGTGAAAGGTTTGGTAGTGTAGCTTACATCTTATCCAGAGAGGAATTTAAAATTGGATGTTGTCATTGTTGATTGCCCTACCAAATGGGGTATGCTTTTTTCAAGAAAGTGGGCTGCAAGTGTTGAAGGGAGTGTCCAAATGGATGTATTTTCCACCATTCCCATTGAGGGAAGCATAGTCAAGCTCTATGGAGAAAATAAAATGTTGCATCTAATTGAGGACCCAAACAATGCTTCCTATGAAGTGTTGTTTGCTGATGTAGATGCTGAGAATTTCATTGGTTTTGCTGATGGAAAAGAAAACAAGATGGAAAAATCAAAGTTCCTTGAGGTGGTAGGTTCTCCTTGGACCTTGCTATTTGATGGAGCTTGCTCCAAATTTGGAAATGGTGCTGGTATAGTTCTGCTTTCTCCTAGTTTGGAAGAGTTTGCTTTTTCTTTCAAACTTAATTTTGAATGCACTAACAACATTTTTGAGTATGAGGCATTGTTGTTAGGGTTAAGAATTGCATGGAAATATGGAGTAAAAGACATTGTTGCAAAAGGAGATTCAGAGCTGGTTGTCAAACAAATAAGAAAATTGTATGCTACAAAAATTAGTGTATGAAATAGTACAAGCATGTAGTTTGGGATTTAATTGAAATATTTGATTCCTTTAACATTGTGTATCATGACAAAGGTCTCAATGCTACTGCTAACAAGTTGGAAGTACTAGGTTCTAGATTTGGAAATTGCACCATTTCACCTTATTGTGAATACAACATTGAAGTGCTAACTAGGCCAGTTGTCCCTGATAATGTGAAACATTGGCAAGTTTTTAATGATGATGCTCAAGTGCTAAGGTTTTTACAAAACCAAGGTCAGTTTACAAATTAGAATATATATTGGGAGCCAATGGTATGCATGACTAAAGGAAGAGAAACTTTTTTTGAGAAAGACATCATCAAATTGAAAACAAACACCATTCTTAGAGGTCTTATTGCACTTGAGTTGAATTTTAACAATGTTGATTGCATCATAAATAGAAACATGTTTTCCTCAAGGGATGTGGAGCAGCATAAATTAGGCACTAATGGTAAACCAAGGAAGATTTGGTTGGTCATAAATTTAAGTAAAGAGGAAAAATAGTCCTATGCCCAACTCTTGAAAAAGTATCAAGACTGCCTTGCTTGGTCCTATTTCAAGATAAAAGCATATAGAGAAGACTTGTTTCAACATGAGATCCCTCTTGAGGCCAAGACTAAGCCATTCAGATAGAGGAAAAGGCCAATTAATCCACTTCTCTCCATGAAAATGCAAGAGGAGTTAAAGAAGTTGAGAGATGGAGGTATTATTCAGCCCACTAGATATTCATCTTGGGTTGCAAACCTTGTGCCAGTCAGAAAGAAGAATAGAGACATCAGACTTTGTGTGGATTTTAGAAATATAAACAAAGCATCCATGAAGGAAAACTACCCCTTTCCAAATATGGAAAATATGTTGCAGTTAGTGACAGGGTTAAAGTTTCTTTCTACATTGGATGGTTTCTCTAGATACAATCAAGTGGTAGTCAAAGAATCAGAAAGACTTAAGACAACATTGACTACTCCTTGGGGAACATATGTTTTTGTTAGGATGCCCTTTGGTTTGATGAATGCTGGTGCCACTTTTAAAAGAGCAATGGATGTTGCTTTTTTTGGTTACATCAATGAGTTCGTTGCAGTTTACCAAGATGATGTGACTATGTTTTCAAGGCAAAGAGGTGATCATTTGCAACACTTGGAGAAGATGCTGATTAGATGTAGGGAGTATGGAATTTCTCTTAATCCAAAGAAGTGTCATTTTGGTATGAAAAAGGCCAAGTTTCTGGGACATATTGTGTTTAAATATGGTGTTATGATAGACCCTGAGAGAGCGGAAGCAATCAACAAAGTACCTATCCCAAGAACTAAGAAAGGCATCCAATATTTCTTTGGTCAAATTAATATTATTAGAAGGTTTGTTTCTAAATTTTCTGAGTTAAATCTTCCAATCACAAGAATGCTAAAGAAGGACCAAGTTATCAAATGGGAGGAGGTTACCATTCATGGTTTTGAAGGAATTAAGGATGCACTTAAACATACACCTATTTTAGTAGCCCCAAACTATAAGAGGCCTTTCCAAATCTTTTCCTTTGCCTCTGAGTATACCATTGCTTCTATTTTTCTGCAAAAGGATGAAGATGGGGATGAGAGGCCTATTTCCTTCTTTAGCAAGGCTTTATAAGCTGTTGAGTTAAAGTATACAATCATGGAAAAACAAGCATTTTCCTTGGTGAAAGCAACAAAGGTTTTCAGGCCTTATATTTTAAGTTCAAAAGTTGTTGCTTATGTTCCCCACACCATGGTAAAAGACATCTTATCAGAGATGGAGATCTCAAGTAAAAGATGTAGATGGGTGAACAAACTATAGGAGTATTATATGGACATCCATACCACAAAGCTAGTAAGAGGTTTGGGTCTTGCTAAGCTCATGGCTGAGAGCAACTTGCAGAATGTGGAAGTGAATCAGCTAGAGGAAGAAAGGGTAGATGTTCTTGCAAATTTGGTAGGTTTTGAGTGGTACAAAGATGATATCTTCTACCTCAGACACTTGTGTTACCCTAGTCACTTAAATAAAAATTAGAAAAGAGCCCTCAAGCTATCTTCTCAAAAATATATCATCACAAACCTTGGGTCGGCTTCAAAGAACCCTAAAGGTGTCCTCTTGAAATGCATAACTGAAGATGAAGCTCGCAAGATAGTTGTTGATTTTCATGGGGGAGTTTGTGGAGGGCACTTTGCTGGAAGAGTAACAACACATAATATTTTGAGAGCTGGTTATTGGTGGCCTACTCTCTTCAAAGATGCAACCCAGCTGGTTAGAAAATGTGATAGTTGCTAATGTTTCTCTGGAAGAATGAAAGCTTCAAGCTCCCTTCCTTTGTAGCCTGTATCAATTGAATCTCCTTTCAAGCAATGGGGGATGGACTTCATTGGTGAGATTTTAGATCCTTCTAGTGTTGGCCATAATTGGATCCTTGTAGCCACTGATTATTTTACAAAGTGGGTAGAGGCAATCCCCACCAAGAAAGAACCACACCAAATAGTTATGGACTTCTTGTTGAATCAATTCATATGCAGATTTAGAGTCCCAGTCAAGACTGTAGCTGATAATGCCATGTGATTTAGAGCCAAACCTTTAATGGCAATGTGTAATGAATATGGAATCAATCTGACTTATTCTTCAAACTACAACCCCCAAGGGAATGAACAAGATGAGTCCAATAATAAGAATTTGTTGAAAATCATTAGAATAACCTTGGATAAAAATAAGAAGAAATGGGGTGAACAATTGAAATTTGTAGTTTGGGTTGATAGGATAACTCCTAAAAGAGCTACTGGTAAAATCCCATTTGAATTGGTGTATGGAACTCAGGATTTTCTACCCTTGCACCTGCAATTATCTTCATTTCAGTTTTCCCAATAGTTGGAAGATCAAGAGCTTGGCCCATATGAATCAAGGATCAATCATATTATTGAGCTTGATGAGGAGAGAAGAGCATCCCATCAAAGGCATGTCATATTTAGGGAAAAATTGAAGAGATTGTTTGATAAGAAGGTCACTCCTAGAGCCTTCAATGTTGGAGATCTAGTTTTGTTGTGGGATAGTAGGCATGAAGAAAAGGGCAAGCATGGCAAATTTGATGCATTATGGATGGGCCCTTATGCCATTGATATTAGAATTGGTGAACATACCTTCTTTCTCAAGGACTTAGATGGGGAATTGCTAGAGCTTCCTGTTAATGGTAGACATTTGAAGCATTTCTTGGATTAATCCCCAAATCTGAGGTATGCACCAATTGTACAATTGTATAGTCTTTGTTTTTTTCCTTTTTTTTACTTTTCTATTGGTGTGTGGTTTGCCTTGTTGTGTGGTAGCCATTCTCAGTCCGTTTCTCAACTTGTTTTTGAAGGATGGTTCTAGTTTTTTGACTACCTTGCATATTGACTCCTTTGCCTAATGGATATTTTGGCACTTGGTCTACGTTTTGTCCTTGTGGCACTCACTAGGAGTGCCCATCCCCAAGCAAGAGCCAATGTTGGTGCCATTTTTGAGCTTGCACCATGTTGCCCTAAAATTTTCAAATCTATATCTACTCAAAAATGTTTTATCCTTTGATTTGATGGTCTGTAATTCTTCCCCTCCAATTGAAATGCTTTAAAAATTCTCACAAACTTGTTGTTTTTCCCTAATTTGAAAGAATAATCCAAGTTTTCCCTTTTCTATGCCCTAGTTTTTCCAATTTTGTAGGCTATGTCATTTTTCCCTTTGCCAGATCATGGAAAAATCAAAATTGATTAAATCATACTTGTGTGAAATTGAAAATCCAATCCCAAGGTCAAAAATGTTTGGAAATCATGCTTCAGTTGATTCAGAATCAAAAAAATCTGCCATCCTTGGTGAAAAAATTAAATTCTAGGGCATCCCTGGAATTTTTTACATTTTGACGGTCAAACGGGTGTCATTTTCCGTCAAATTCATCCTTAGAAGGTATTGGAAATGTGGCAAGTTTTCATTGGGTTTGGGGAAAAGTGGGGGAAGTTGAAAATCACGAGCAAATTCTAAGAGAAAGCTCATTTTTCCTAAAAAACCCACTAAAGAACTAGAATAATTTCCTCTATGTTCGATCTTCATGTATGTGAGTTGGTCACAAGTTTATATCCATCACATAGCTTTGAGATTGTTCTTGAAAATCTCCCCTGCTGATGAATCTAACAAGCTTTTGAGTTAATTTATGTTTTTCTAGGCAATATGATGTCTGTTATCATTTTTAAATGCCTACAAATAGTTTCCATTGTTCTTGTTGCAATCTTGCATTGAAAGTCTTTAGAAATCACATAGAATCTCCATTTCTTGTTGATATTTTAGTGGCATTTGCAATCTCATGTTCAGAAGAGCCTTCATCTGATAAAGAGATAAACAAATTTAAAATCACTTTACCTTCCTTGATTGCAGAGATTGTTTGTAAGCCTTTGGGGGTACCTTAGGCATGGTTTGATCATGGATTTTTGTGTTTAATTGAGTTCTTTACTTCAAGATTTTGTGGTGAATTCTCAAAGATTGTGTGAAGAGTGCAACTTGGGCTTCCATTTATTCCTCTTCTGGTTGAAAGAATATCCTGATTATTTGAAGCATTTTATCTGATAGTTGTTCAAGTATTGTAGAGGTTGTCAAAGATATGATATATCCCAGTTTGTCTTGTCAATACCCCACCAAAAATTTCATTTAAACAAACTAATCCTACCCATACTACCCCTGCATCGCATTGTGTGTCAACAAAAGGATCTAACCCATCTACAAAAATGCAAAAGAAAAATCAAGATTATACAATGTCTTCAGTAATCCTTACCTTGCATTGAAAATATATCCATTATTTGGGAGTGACAACTTGTGAAATTTAGATTTGGAGTGTTGATCATTTTTTCCCAAGGCCTTTTCATACTATTTGTATAAATTGAGGGATATCTTCATCTCCTTCACCATTTGGGGGCTACATTATAGTTTCTCTTACCTTGGTTGAAAAGGCACAACCTAAAGTAGTGAGGATCGAGATCAAATCCTTTTAAAGTGCTATCCATCTCTCCACAAATCTAAGTGCCGCTTAGATCACATCCCCGGCTACAAAACAACATAAATCATGATCTATCGACTTCAAGCTTCATGTCATATCTATGATGCTACTCGGACTAAAAAGGAGAACAAATCGGGTACCAGGTAGAATGGATAAATTATGACTCATTTATTTGGTGAGGCGATCTTTGAAGCATGCAACGACATGGTAGAATTAGAGGATACCTAGTTGAGATAAGTGTATAAATAAAAGGAGAAAAGAAATCTTGTCTACCTCATATAAGATGAATAATTCAAGGATCTAAATATCAAGCACACAAAAGGTATGTATGAGGTGTTGGAATCAGTAGATGAGAAAGCAGAGCCTACCACATATCATTGAAGACAATTAAATTCAACATTAGAACTGAGGACACAATGAAGGATGAAATATTTGGTGACTATTAGTCCGAACATAATGTTGAAAAATAATTTACTTAGTGCACGAATTTAAGGATATATTTCCTAGAGGATACCAAAAATTAAAGGGTGTGTATCCATCATTAGGAGAAATTAAAATCAAACTCAAAGATGGTACACAAACACTTTTTAAGAGGCCTTACTAGATGAATCCTAATTTTGACATAGAGGTCTAAGTTGGATCTAAGAAGGTGTCTTCGTGAGTAAGGTATGAGCCCTAATATGTTACCTATTTATCTATTTTATTTTGTGGGTTGATCGATAAACATTGAGTCATAAGGAGTGTCAAGGTGGATTGTATCTTGTGTTCAAACTTGTGAAGCTTGAGTTATATCATGTATGAAGTATTGGTATCTACGTTGAAGATTTAATATAGGCAATGTTGATAGGGTTTTTAATTAAAAAAGGTATGTATTATTGGTGGAGAATTTCGTAAAAGGTGTTCTTGTGATGTAGAAGATTTCTTCATCCCAGAGGGGGATAGACTAAGTCAGAAGTTTGCAAGGGGGAGATAGTTTTCTCCAAGAGTATTAAGAAGCCTTGAAGGCTTGTTTAAAATAATATATTTTATTTAGATTGCCTATAAAAAGAATGGTTTCGGTTAAGGAGCATGATCCTTATAGGTTCAAGTCCGAAAGAAGGTATACAACATGAATTAAGACCACATTTTGGTATGTATTTTCTCAAGGGGATTCTTTTTCATACGTGAAGATAGATCCATAAATCATCAGTGCATTTGGTGTCAAGTTAGTGTCCATAGACCAAAAATGGATAAAGTAATTCTAATTTTTGTGTTTTTGTTGTTGTTGTTTCAAGTCAAGTTATCATATTATCCTTTATCGTAAATGTCAAATGGGGAGAGTTGGATCAGAAACATGAATTTTAGGTCCCGATAGTGCTTGCATGCTTGGTTCCCATTAATGTTTCTGAATATGGTTGCCATTAATGAGAAAGGGGAGATTATTGGAAATTAGTTCATAGTGTTGTTTTCATTGATGTCAAGTCATGTTGATTTCAAATGGAGTCTTAAGTGTATGATGATTTCATTGGTTTTCATTATGTCAACATGAATTATCCTTATTTCATGAAGTGGTGAAGTTGTTATAGTGTCTTGGTACAGCTTACCTAGTCTAGGGAATTGTTTAAACAATTATGGTCTTAAGAGTGTGCTCGTAAGGTTTATATGATGTCAATATGTTCTAACATGGTCACCGAGTTATGTTAGAGGTGTCAATGTGTTCACAATGTGAAGAACAAGTATGGTCCAATGAATCCGGTGTTTATACAAGCCTAACTAGGCCTAATCTTATACCTAGAGTAAGATTGAGTGGAGGCATGAAGTATGAGGTAGACCAAGTTGGTAAAATCATGTGAAATGTGGTGTGAGGATGCATAATAGGTGTGGAATGAATATCAATTGATAAATCAGGTTTTAGGTTTATGGTCAAGATCCCTTAAAGCTAGAACATTGAAGAAAAATCTCAAAGGCATGGAAAAACCATAGTTTATGGTGATTTTAAGAGGAATGCAAGAATACGTGATAATTGGAGATTGTGTGGAAGGTTTGGATGATGGTGTGGTTAAATTTTTAGGTCTAGGTGTTGAATATTTTGCAATATATTTCTCTTTTACCAAAAGTGATTTTCCAAAGATGAGTTTTTGAGGTAAAAGTTGATATTTATACGCTCTTTATGGAGTGTATGATTTTCATGGGACTTGAAATCCTAGAGATAGTTGAATATGGTAGTTATGAATATTTTCCAAGTGTAATGAAATTTTTTTATCATCAGGTATTTTATGAACTATCGTTAAGAAACCAAACAACATTTTAACCCTCACAAAACCCTAGATCTATAGTGAGTTAGGAGAAAATATTTGTACAAGACCAATATTGTTTCCTTTTGAAATTTTGATTATTGTAATTTGTATAAAATTTTTCCATATTTCCATTGATGTAATTTAGAGGTTGTGATAGTATGTGGGCCCCACTTAAAAATGTAAGTTTCTGGAAAATTTTGTTTTGTTGAAAAGTTTTTCATTGAACATAATGACTAATTTATCATTTATGGAAGCATGGGAGTTGTAATTCATGTATATGATTATTTTAAATCATGGTTGAGTCCCTAGTATGTAAATTTTTCCCTATTTATAAGGAAATTTTTAGGTAGTTTTGGGGAAATCTCAGTGTAGAGAAGTTTTGGAGGTTCTACATGTGGTATTATAAATTGGTTATAATTTTTGCTTATCCTGACATCAAGATATTTCCAATGGTATATCATACTTGAGATTTTTTTGAGTTTTGAGCAAGTCATGGCTTGTCTACAAAGAGGCTAATTTTGAGGGTGCGTGGTTATACATACTCTCAAGAGGGTTTCTTGGTGTGATTTTTTATGAGTTGTTCAGGATTTATGGAGGTTTTAGAGGTCATAAACAACACATCTAAGTTTGATCCATGCCTTGGTAAAGTTTTTGTTATATAACACTTAATGGTTGGTGAGTTGCTTGTATTGGTGTTTTATGACTTATTATGTCCTAATGGAGGTCTATAAGGTTCTTGGTGATAGTGGTGACCTACTTGGTCTTATGGATGATTTTTATAGGATTTTATAATGATTATTTAATTTTTTTACTATATGAAGGTTGACCTACATGTTTTATGACCAAGAGAATGGTATAAAGGCATATTAGAAATCTCATTTGAGCTTGTTGAGAGAGTGAAAGAAAAGTGTGATATAGGAGAATGATTGAGGAATGTGATAAAGGTATTTGTGACCTTGTTGAGAGGGAAATGAGTGTGTGATGTTGTGTTGGAGATAGAGAAGGTTATGGAGAGATAGGGAAAGTGTGAAATCATCTTCAATGAAGAAGTCTTGTGCATGGAAGCTAGAGTGATGGTTTGAGATAGATAGAGAGTAGAGTGAGCTTAAAAGATTAATAATATATTTTTGGAACAAAAAGTAAGATACGAAATTATTTTTAGGGGTCTAAGTTTGTGTTTGGTCATCTTAGGGGTTTTTAGTCTCGTTGTAGTATTTTTATCCTACTTGAAATATGGGTTGGTGCTCCTATTGGGGTTGTTGCATCACTAAAAATATCACGTGATTTGTAATATTCAGTTGATTCCTTTTTGTGTAACATATGTAGATATTCAGTGGGTTTTCTTCCCCAGAGGTTTTCCTACATTATATCTTGTGTTCTTGTGTTCTCTCTTGCATCATGCTCTCGTGAATGATTGTTTCATGTTTAATAAGCTCACAATGGTTAATGGATGATGAATGGTTAGTTTGAATGGTTCATACAAAGTAAAGTAATTGAAGTAAAAATTTTATATGACTGATTCCCCCTCTCATTCATTGTATTTCCAAAAATTAGTATCATAGCAAGGTCATTGTGAAGAAAGTTTAATATCCTAGAGGAGATCATTGAAGAACATGTATGAAAGGTAGTCAAGTTCAAGATGTGAAGACACCCCTTTTCATCATGAGAAGTTTCTTGAAACCCTTGGGGTTTGATATATGGCATTCAGTTCTTGAATTTTTCACTCCCATCTCATATTTTCCCCTAATACATTTGATGATAAGACTTATGAAGAATACAAAGCAGGTATTTATATTATTCCTTAAGATTATTTCGCTAAAAGTGAATTTTAAAGTGTTGTAGGAGACATAGTAGAAAAATTTGAAGATGGCCTAGAAGAATTAGATGTATTTGAACCTATAAAGGAAAATGAAGAAACTAATGAGAATCATAATGCATTGAATATGGAGACACATAATGTAGAGATCAGAGAGATCCTTCAAGAATATTTTATTTATAAGATAAGGATAAATGAAGATGATGTGTCAAAGAGTGTTGACATTGTGAGAGTAAGGATATATGAAGAACCTAAGACATAATATAAGAAACTGTAAGCCAATAAGCGTATGACATTCTAAAAAAAGCATCAATATAAAGGTCCATTATTATATCATGAAATTTATGGGTGTTTTTAAAATTAATATCTCTTTTCATTAAAGAAAATTGAACATAGATATCTAGAAACATTGAAGAAGGAGCATTATTTAGGAAGAGAAAATATTATGTCCTCATGGTTCCAAGTGCATGAAATTATGCTCAAAGTTCTATAAGAGGTATAGAAGGTTTGTTTTTATTTGTATCATCTTGGATATGATGTGAGTTGGTTAAAGAAACTTGAAGATACATCCCCGAGTATTGATTGATTCTCTATGGTTTTACGAGGGTTCTAAATATGTAGTTGATTATATAGATATGCCTTGTGATCTTAAAAGTTGAGTAACATGTGTGTGAGAGATGATTAAATTCTAGGTGATGTAAGGAATGCACTTGTGTAAGTTGATTCAAGAGGTATACTAGTATGATTCATTTGTTTGCTTTTAGGAGTATGTTTTATTTCAAAAGGAGTTGTATCATTTCTAGTACTATGAAGATATTATATCGAGATATACATGTGGTATAAGTGAACAAGTGGATTCAAGAGGCTTAAGGTGAGTTTATTTGAACAATAAGGTTAATATTGTTGTCATAGATAGTATGAAGATTTCTCCAAGTTGGAAATTAAGGTTTATTGTAACATATTTGACAAATTCCTCTTGACACTACAAACATTGATATATGATTTTTCCTAAGAAGGTGTATTCTTTTGACTGTTGGAAATCATGCTTGCAATGGAAAAATTATTTCGATTCAAGGATTCATTTTGCTTTGTTGTTGTTGTTGCTTGCAATGAATCCATTCTTTCTTGAGATCTGTAAGGTTGTAATCTAGTAATGTTGTTTGCATACTTATCTTTCTATAATAGAAAAACCTTGGATCAATTCCATTGATCCAAGGTATGCTTAATTTTTCTTACCTGATCAGTTTGATAAACTGACATTCGAAATGGAAGGTAATAAGGGACTGAGTCTTTGTATGTTTCAATTTTTATGGATCCTTCTTTTGGAGTCCTTGCTTTGCATTTTTTGTAAATTATGAGCTTGGATATTCTTGTTAATAACTTTTATGACACTGAAGGGCGTAAGAAGGATAAGGATCTACTACAGGACTATTTAGGTAAAACCTTAGTCCTAGTTGTTAAGATCTATCCTAATTGGATTCTAACCTAAGGTAAATTGAACCTACTTTAGATCTATTTCTAAAAACTATACATGTTGCACCCTAACCTAAGTTTGTATGCTTTACGGGTGTGGGATTTTGAAATAACCTAAGGTAATAAAGGACTTATCTATGACCTATTACCTAATACTAAACTACTATGGGTTATGACTTATTCTTTGATGGCATGTTTAACTATGGTAATGTTGAATGACCTAAGGTAAATAATTTTTATCTAGCCTAAGGTTGAATCATAAACTAATGTGGGGATAAGAAGGGAATGTAGACACCAAAATTGGGTCACACTCCCCTTGGTCCCTTGTCAAATAATCACCTTGAACACACTCACCTAACCATGGCCCCTTACACCCCACACTAATATTAATTTAATTAAATTAACCCATGATCTCATGATATTTATTATTTAATTATCCTAATTAAGATAATTCTCACACCACCACCTCACCTATACACCTCACCTAGCCACCTCACCCCAAATCTATTCTTAGTATGTTTCCATAACTAAATAAGACCTACCTAAACCCTAAAAATCAAAGCCTACATTCCCTCTAACCACATTCCCACCCGTTAGAAAATAATCTTCCGTTCTAATCTGCAAAAAGAAATGAACAAGATCCAAGAAATCAAGTAGATCTGCCCATTTTAGTAAAACCTAGGAAATCCTACCCTAACCAATGCTTTGGTCACCCTAAACTACTGCTAGTTAACCTAGAACCATCGTCAATTACCTTTTATTCCCTTTGGTAACCTTATTTCGAGGTTGGCACATTGAGAGAGAAAGAAACAAGACCGGAGTTGCATGTAAGAAGAACCAGCCTTCGCATACGCATCCAAACATCCACAAACATTTTGCATTCATAGGAGCATCTTGGGAAGTGCCATCACCACACCAAACTCCATCCACCTAATCAACTACCATTGTCATCCAAACATCAAGCTCATATAATAGTAAGTATACCTCCACCAACTTGGTCTAATACAATATTATCAAATTAAGTTGTATCTAAATTTCTTCATTTCTTATCAGTTTGTAATCGAGCCTTTTCCATTATTTACATCATTGGATTACCCATCCTTTCCTGATGTTCACCCCTAACCACATATGAGACCTCTAAAACCCTCAAATCTACCCCACCACCTACATCAAATCCCAGATCAAGCCCTCTAATCATTTTCTTTTGAGTTTCCTTTACCTCAACCATACCGACGCTAGTTACCCATAACCATCACAGGTTTAACTTAAATCAGCATCAATCATACCAAACTGACATCGGTCTCTGTGTTTTACCCTCACACTAAGAACAAAGCCTAAACACTCCACCAAATACCCAAAACAGCCCAAAACTAGACCCTGACCAGTACCAGTACTCTGACAGAGACCTTTCCCTTCATATTCAATCATAGCTTAGCCTATTGTGAATGAATTTTCTTATTGTAATCAAATGAGATACCTAAATCATTTTAACTACAGTAATAATTTATTTATTGTTAATATTGAATTGTTTTAAATAGTGGATTGACAACCTTCTAAAGAGTATCACACTTCCCGAAACTAGCATATGCTAGGCAGTCCACTATCATATTCTATTTAATCTCTTTTGGTGGTCTTGTTGTTCATTTTAGGTAGTTCCTCCTAGCCAAAAGGAAGCTATCATGATCATTTTTGGATCAAGAATCCATACACACACAACAACATTCAACTAGATTCAACACGTATTCCTCCTAGCCCTTTTACCCTTATCTATTTTGTCACATTTTGAGAAAATATCTAAGAATCAGGTGAAACATTTTCATCATTCTCAGAATTCTAGGTTTGATTCAACATTTTATTTTAAATCACAACCACCTTTTGTTCATCTTTGTTTCAATTTCACAGTAATTGGTTTCGGTCCAGTGACCATCGTCAATTACCCTCTGACCATCACCGCTTTTACCCAACAACGTCGGTTTACTATTCTTTTGGTTAACCTACCTAAAAGGATATCTGTCTCATATTATTTGCTGTTTGGAGTCTCTGTAACTCTCAACATCTTATATATCCTGATAAAATCCATCTACAGTTTCTCTATTTGGTAGATCATAAGTCTTTTGCCTTGTTTGCCAAATTTTTCTTTTTCCATAGTGACTGACCGTGATTACCTGTGACTAATATCAGTTTACCCTAACCAAAATTAGTTATCCTGTTAAATTTTCTAGCTGACATTTCTACCCAATCTACCTACCACTACTTGTTTTTCCCATTTTATGTTGTATTTTTGTGTCATTTACAGAAAGCAGTCCTACCAAATCAACACTTGTTCACATGGTGATGACTTGTAGCCAAGAAAAATCCCTCATATTTGATGCTAGTTATCTACCACTCCCACCTAGTCCTTTACCACTTTCCATTCTATCACCCATGGATCCTACCCAACCTATCACCATTGCCACTTTGGTGACGAGGAGTTCACATGAATCCTTGATCGAACCATACCACCTTATGCTTCTACCTTTCCAACTCGTGCACTCGAGATGTCTCAGGTTAGTTGATATACGGCATGCCCGTATCTATCCCCCGACTCTCATTCCTACTTCCACTTTAGTCCCTTCTAGCTCCACGCTACCCGCACCTACCTTGCTCCAATTCATTTCATAGCTAGGCCCTATACCTATTATGACCGCTACATCTACCACATCTATTACACCCAAAACACCCACTATACCTTCTTTGACCACCCATAATGTAACTCCATCCATGCATATCATCTCACATATCCCCATAGCAACAAAAACCCCCTGGTGTCAATGACCCCTACCCCATTTCAAAACATTTTCCTTTCTATTCTGCAGTCCTTAGCCCCCATCACTACTAGGGTTACCTCGACCCTTCCACCTCCATATACGTACTATCAATAGCCTCCCATTTCATCTATCATTCATTCTGGTATGTACCCCTATCTCACTCCCTCATTCTCAACCTACCTATGTGGCATCGCCATTTACTGGAATGCCACCTCCTTCATATGTCCAACATCAACCCTCTTATGCTACAAGAGGTACCCATCTATCACCACCTACCAATGACCTCATCAAGTTAATGATGGACAAGATGCAGACACTGGAGGCATCGGTTTCACAACTCTCTCACCTACGATGAAATTTACAATAAGCCCATTCACCCATCCATTCCTATTTGTCCATATCTCGTACATTGGGAGATACCTAAATTTAACCACTTCAATAGCAAATAGGACCCACAACAGCATTTGTGGTCTTTCAAACATGGGTGTTATCTAATCACCAATGATGACACTTTACTTCTGAGGAATTTTCACATGTCTCGATCGGGCTTGTGTTAGACTGATATAGTGGGTTACCTAGACATTCTATGTACTCATTTAATTAGGTATCCCAAGCCTTCTTAGATCACTTCTCCATCAACATTGTTAAGAAGGTTACCATGACTAGACCTCTACTCTACGCATTAATATGACGATGAGTCTATCACATATTGTTTCACTCATTAACGTAGCTTGATCAATCAACTCACATTCCAATTACCACAAACCAAACTCGTAGAGCTATTTACGTGGGCTTGTGCTAGGCATATTTTTCTAACCCTCAAGGTGTAGAATTTTCAAACCTTCGATGCGACATTCACCATGGCATGAAAGCTAGAGATTCGGGCCATCGAATAAAATAAAATCCAACTACTAAATAAGAACGAGGAATTTAATTAAAATGATACCTCTTCTTCTTCAAAACCACAGAATAATTATTCAAACTTAGTGGTACTCAAGGCCAGCCCAACTCATCCATCAAATCAGGCTAAGCCCTCATCTAATCTTTCCCCTATCCAGACTTTCCAATTCAGACAAGAACAATGGAAATACACCCCAATAAGGGATCCTTATTCTTCTGTCTTAGAAAAGCTCATTAAAGCTGGAGCCATCACCCTTCCTCCTATAAAACCACACACTAGTTTTGATCCTACTCGCCCCACACCTGTATGGTACAAAGAGCATGACTTCTGTAACTATCATCAGGTAAAAGGTTATAATGATGGTAATTGCATCACTTTCAATATCATTGTCTAGGAAATGCTTGAGAATGGTGAGTTAGTATTGGATAATCCACACAAGTTGCCTCTAAATTACCTCATATTCCTTCCATAGAGGAAATCCTAGCCCAAAGTCTTCCACCTACACATGAACCCACTTCACCTATTCCTCCACCCACAGAGGAACACTCTTCATCTCCTCCCTCACCTGTGAAGGAGCCTTCGTTGACATTGAGACCACTTCACCTTTGGCTTCTCCACCTAGAGAATTATCACCAGCAGTACCTCTCCGACCCGGAGAGACACTTATTCATCTCCTCCACCCACAGAGGAGTACCCATCATCTCCTCCACGTATCAAAGACCCATTAGAAATCTCGTTACCTCTAGGAGACCATTCTCCATCCCAATGACTAGCCTTGCTCATCCACCTATCAAATTATATTTAGCTACATCCTCCAAAACTAACACCAAATTTAACCCGACCCTAAACGAAGAACCAATCTCCTAGACCTCATACCCCAAACTTGCTAATAACACCCTCATCACCTTCACCTCTTTTATCCATCCTATGACCTCACCCCTCAACCCTGGCTAAGAAACCTCCATCCACCGGTAAACCAAAAATTTAGTAACCCATTTTTCCATCGTAAACCTCGAATATACCCAAATTCCCGACCAACCTCCACTTACACCTGTAACATTATTACCACCCATACCTCCAATAACATCAATAACTTCCTCACTACCCTCAATACTTCCTTCCCTTTCCCTCACACCTCATGCCAAACCTATGCCATCTACCTCCACAAAGACATCGGTTATCCCCATGGGTAACCCACCCTCTTCCACCATCCACTTTTCCCTCTACATCTCGTGTGCCCATATCACCTTTAACCAAGAAGGTGCAACCTAAAGGTGAAAATCCGCTACCCTCCTATAAGGTAGTTAAGCCAACCACACACGCTATTGCCAATTCATCTACCATGCCCTTACCCAAGCAGAAATAACCAACACCTAAGACCATAGCTCAACCCACTCCCCCTCTTGCAAAGACTCTTCCTATAAAATCAGTCACACTGTACCCAAATCCACAATCACTACCCATTGTAATCCACTAGCAGGATCCTATGCCAAAATCTTAACCAACCTCCTCAAAACTTTTGTCATCACATTACCGCCTCTCAGACCTTACAACCCACTCAAACCTAAACCAAAAGGGTTTGAAAAAATAAAAATTTACACCTACCATCATGTGTCAGGACATGATGTAGAGGATTGTAAGGCTTTAAAAGCTGCTCTTGTCCAGTTGTCTCCTCATGAAGAAAAAATTGATGATGATGACCTTCTCGATGAGGACCCCATTTTGCCAGCACCAATTTCCACAGTTCTTCCCTCACTACCTACTCAGCGACCAAAACCTCCACCCCCACAACTCTTAAAGCCATCCCCAAGATTTGAAATTAACATGGTTCATATAAGAGAACTCACCAAACCTCCACCCAAATGTTAGTGTGCCCAACTCATTTCAAAAGGTTCCTTCTCACCTCTTGGATTTTTCCCTTCCTATCGCTACATCTTTTATGGCTCATCTACTTCATCTACCTCCTAGCCTCAAATCAACATGATCCATGTTGTTACCCGTGCTTAGAAAGACGAATGAAAGGAAAAGGAAACCAGCCCACCAACCAACCCTATACCCAACATATCATTTGCACCCATACCTAAAGTCACTATCCATGGCCCCACATATCCTATTTTTAATGGTGTTACACATCACACGATGCTCAAACAATTACACCAATCCTCCCTCAAAATTTCCTTATATAACCTCATCCAAACCTTTGAATCCCATCATCAAGCTCTCATGGAGGTTCTTCAGTCTATTGAGGTTTTACCCAATGACCCCACACCTATAGCCTCCATTATTACACCTCATCATGTAGCCTCTCTCACCAAATTACCACCTTCTTCTACACCTCCACCAACTCACCAAGTAGCCACCATCAGCTTCTCAGATGAAGAGATCATACCACACCATACTTGACGACCACCCATCCACCATTTTCATCTTAGTCCATATTGATAATATATGTGTATGAAGTGTTATGATCGATGGGGGAACTATCATTAAGATCATCTCCTCTCATGCATTTGACCAAATGTGCATACCTGACAATTACATGCATAAACACCTCATAATGTTGCATTCATTTAATGACGCTATCACTTCTACACTTGGCACCATCATCCTCCATGTTCGAGTGGGCCCTCGTACTATTCCAGAGTTATTTTATGTCTTAGAGGGGGAATTTCAATATAACATGTTGCTTGGTAGATCCTGGATTTGTGTCATGGGTTGTGTCCCTTCTACTTTGCATCGTTGTGCCAAGTTTGAGCATGAAGGGAACACCTATACCATTCTAGTTGACCCATCACCCTTCAAAACCTACAACATGCTTTACTGACCTAATGATGTGCTTATACCCACTAAGGTGTCTACATCCATGATCACTTCCTCTTCACCTACACCTCCACTCACTAGTGCCTCTACTACCTCAACCACACCTAAATCCTCCATTCCTACCACTTCCATGACCTCCATGGCTGACCCGTCAGCTTCCCAATTAGCCGACTCCACCTCTGATCCAATCTCTAACACATCGTCTATCCTAGCTACCAACATATCAACGACTGATCCTTGGAAGGCATTTTTCAATTCCTCACTGGGGAGTATCACCTATATAATGTTAACACATTTCTTACTCCACAAGAGTATGAAAGCCTTCACCAACACCCTCACTACAATCACCACAAAGGAGAATGTATCCTTTACTTGTCCTCCCTACCTTCACACCAATCTCACCTATGGGGGACTTGATACTTCCACTTATACACTTAAACCACCATCACAAACCCAACCCTTTTCTGCCAACCTCCAGTCACTCACCAATCGGCATTTCATCCACACCTTCATGCATCGATGTGCATGGAAAGGTTTTGGTTTTGGCTTTTATGAGAAACGTTGTCACATTGTTATTCCATGTACTACCCATAAACATAACGACCGTAGTGGTATCGGATTTTCTGAACTACCTACCAAGAAGGCTTGCATTGAACTCATTGAGGATATCAACCCTTCCTCACCTTCTTCACCACCTTCACCGACAGAGTCGATGGATCTAGAATCCATTCCTCCTAACTTTTTTTTTTCATAAACACCATTTCCTTGGGGCCTCTAACTTATCAATATGAGGGTGAGGTCACCTATTCTCTCCCCTTTTTGTATCCTGAAAATGATTGATGACGATACACCTTCTATTAATGTCATTTAATGTTAGGATGATGAATTTATAATCACCTATCTTGGTGCAAAAGACTAATACATTCATCGATCGTTACCATTTGAGATGTAAACCTCGACTATTTAAATCAATATCCATACTCAAGACAACCCGCACATTCTAAAGATTGGCCAATCTTTAGATACATTGAACAAGAATCCATCACTTCTTTTCTCAAAAATCATAACCATGCTTTTTCTTGGTCTTACACTTGACATGCCCAGTATTGACCCCACCATAGTGGTCCACAATATTGTAACCATTCCTAATGCCAAACTGTAAAACAAAAGTTGAGGAAAATGCACCCTCGCATTGCTCTTCTAGTTAAAGAATAACTTCAACGCCTTCTTTCTGTTTCCTTCATCTTACCCATTGATTATCCCCGATGGATTTCTAACATTGTCCTTATCACTAAGGCAACAGGGGGACTTCACATTTGCATAGATTTCCATGACCTCAACCTAGCTTTCCCAAAAGATGACTTTCCTCTACCTGGTATTGACCAACCGTTAACCTTCTTGTTGGTCGGGAGATGCTATCACTCATGGATGGTTTCTTAGGTTATAACCAAATTTTGCTTACCTCAGAGGATCAACACAAAACCACATTCATCACCCCTTGGGGACCTTCTGCTATCGAGTCATGCCTTTTGGCCTTAAAAATGTTGGTGCCACATATCGTGGGCTATAACTTACATCTTCTATGACATCATGCATCGTATATTGGAAGATTACGTATACGATCTCCTTGCCAAATCTAAATGCCACTCTGAGCACCTCACCATCCTAAAAACCATCTTTGACTGCCTCATTAAGTATTGTGTTTGCCTTCATCCCAAGAAGTGTGTCTTCACGGTTCTCTTGGAAAAGCTCCTAGGATTTATCATTTCCTTACATGGTATAGAGGTTGACCCTGTTAAAGTCAAGGCCATTCTTAAAATGCCTCCGCCCACTAACCTACAAAATTTTCGTAGCCTATAAGGTAAGTTGCAGTCTATTCACCATTTCATTTTGTAACTTTCCAATCGATGTTATCCATTTCATCATCTTCTCAAAAAGGATGTCTCCTTTAAATGGGATGATGACTGCCATAAATATTTTGAGGCCTTAAAAAATACCTTCTCCAACCACCCATACTCATTTCACCTAAAGACGATCAAACCTTCTACCTATACATCTCTACTACCGATCACTCCTTAGGGGCCATGCTCGCTCATCGTGATGAACAACATATGGAGCGGGTAATTTATTACATAATTCATACTCTTCTGGACTATGAAACCTAATATACCCATGCTAAAAAACTTTCCTTATCCTTAGTTTTTTTTCCACCAAACTCTGCCATTACCTACTCAACCACAAAACCTATGTCGTTACCAAAACCAACCCCTTACACTTCATGTATGCCAAACCTTACCAAAATCAACAAGATGAACATTGGCTTATGCTTTTAGCTGACCTCGACCTCTAATTAATCCATCAAAATTCCATCAATGGCCAAGCTATCACCAACCAATTGGCCAACGCACCTATTTCCGGGATTAACTCTCTAACTTTGACTTTCTAGATGAGTCAATTCTACCATTTCCTGTATGAACCCACTTACCAAATGACACTCTTCTTTGATGGTTCCAAGTGTCAGTGTGGGGGTGGGGTTGGTGTTATCCTCATTCCGATAGATGGTGAACCCATGCCTTTGTCTTTAAAACTGAATTTTGATTATACAAATAATATTGTTGAATATGAAGCACTCGTATTGGGTCTCCAAGATGTTTATGCCTTAGATTTTAAGTCAATCAACATTTTCGGTGATTCTCAATTGGTCATAAACCAATTCAATGGTATATACCAGTGTCATATTGAGATACTTCAAAGTATAAGCATCATGTGGATGTACTTTTACCACCTTCAATCGTTACGCCCTTGAAACTACCCCACATTCTACCAATAAATTTCTAGATACCATTGCACTGCTTGGCTTCTCGGATCCTCACTTCGCCCACCGAATCTAAAATATTTGTCACTATACAAATACTCCAATCACCCTCTTATTTACCTCGTGAATTTTACTCTATTAGAACCACCACTCCCGACCCGAGTGACCTTTGATATAAACAATACCAATTCTATCTTTCCCTCTCCATCTTGCCTCGACCTCACTCGTAATGAAAAATGCACCTTTCTTAAAAGGGTCTCTTGTTATGTCATCATGGGTGGCCTCCTCTATAAGTGTGGCTTTGATGGTATTCTCTTACAATGCCTTACAAGTTCTGAAATTCCCTATACCATTAAAGAAGTTCATGATGGCATATGTGGAGGTCACTTCAGTGGTCTCGCGATTGCTAAGTGTATCCTTCACCTAGGCTATTACTAGCTGACCCTTAACCATGATTGTTGTGACTAAATTAAGTGTTGTGTAAAATTCCAACAACATGCCAATCTTCATCATATGCTCATTCATGCCTTACAGGTCACTCGTGACCTTTGGCCCTTCTCTAAATGGGGTTTAGATCTTTTCGAGAAATCAATCCCCATTCTTCCCAACAACATCAATGGATCATCACCGCTACCGAATATTACACCAAATGGGTTGAAGCCATACCTCTCATCTCCATGAAATCCAAGAAAATATGTGAATTCATCAATCATCACATTATTTGTCACTTTGGCATTCCACATTGCCTCATCATTGATAACAGAAAACAATTCAAAAATAAAACCTTGCGAAACTTTGCAATGCCTTCGGTATTCAACTAAGTTTCTCATCACCATATTACCCACAAACCAACGGCCAAGCCAAATCCACTAATAAAACCATGAACAAAATTCTCATGAAAGTGGTTAACGATACTAGGAAGGACTGGCATATACACATTCCTTTTGCTTTGTGAGCCTACCGTACTAGTATTCACACTTCCACCGCTTTGCCACTCCTTTTCTGCGGTCTATAGTATAGAGGTTTTTCTACCTCTCGAAGTTCATATTCCATCCCTTCGTATTTCTCTCCATGACATGCTCAATGATGATGACCTTTGCCATAACCATTTATCACAACTTGAGTTATTAGATGAACATTGTCTTAATGCTCTTGACCATCTCCAAGTTTACCAAAAACATATCAAACGTGCCTATGATAAACGTGTTCATGAACGAACCTTCCAAGTTGGTGATCTCGTCCTGAAGGAAAATCAACATGTAACCAAAGAAGAAAAAAGTAAACAGGAAAATTTTCTCCTAATTAGCTTGGACCATACATCGTGACTCATTCTTATGGATCAGGTGCTTATTATTTATCTTCACTTGATGTTAAATCCGAACTGAGCCCCTTAATGCCTTACATCTTCGACCATTCTACTATTGACTTTCAGTCCTACCTCACCTTCTTCCTCTTTTCATGCTCGTCCCTTGAGTGCTATTCACTTCTCTCCTTTCACTATGCCATCCCTAATAATTAAACAAGAATCATGTGTGTACCCATCACTCTTTTACCCTCTCTTAAATATGTGTACCATGGCTCTTGCACATAACATGATTCTCATGGATACTTTTCATCTTCTTTTAGATGAGATCCCATGGTCATTTCACCTTGCTTTCTAAACAAGAATTTGATTCTTCACCTTAGTCTTGTCCATGACTTAAAATCCCTCACATGGGATCCAACTCCTTGAGTCAAACTTCCAATAAAAAGATGACTCCCTCAAAAGGACATCTTTCTCTCTACATCGCTGCTATAAATAGATTGCTCCCTCGAAGGACAACTATGTAAAGCTTGCTTCAAAAAAAAACCAAAGCTTCCCGCATTGATCAGCTTCACGAAGACCTCAAGGAGTTAATTTCCTCATCCCATATAGACTTCCCACATCAATCAATCTATCTCAAATACAAGTCAAAACAGAAAACTTTTTCATCATGGACTTGCTCATTGTGATCTTGGATCTCTTTCCAAAAGGCATGCTACCTAATACCATATAACCTAACCATTTTTTTACCTTCTCACCATTTGCACCTTCATTTCCTACCACCTTAAGGGACCTGCTTTGGAACCGTGAAATTTGGTGATCATGTGACTATTCTTCACCTTTAGAATAATCAATCATGCAATGTCTTTAGGGTCTTACGTTCACTAGCCTATCTAAGGTATGATCCAACCATTATGATCCTCACCAATCAGGTGGATCTCTTGCCTCCTCTTATCTTTTAACTTATTCATTACGTATTGATCATCCTATATAGGACTAGACCCTCAATGCTTATCTCTGGGAAATTTTCCTCTTTCACCACAATCACTTAATATCACCCATACCTATTTGCCCATAATTAACCCATCCATAAATACCTAGACTCAACCATGCCTATAACCTACCAACCCATTCTCATACCTCCTCACATTTTCCATAGCTTATGGGAGAACTACATTGGCTTGACGTACCTATTTGCCGGGACTATATTGGCGGCACCCCAAGGGCATGGGGCCCTTAGAGGTTAGCTCGGCCACTCTCTACCCTAACCAATTCCCTTTCCCCTTTTCCTAGTCACATTCTACCCTAGTTAGTTTCCTTTTTATATCAATAATTGGAAATTAAACCAAACAAACAACAATTGCTTCACATATTTACCATCATCATTCATACATTCATTATGTCTACCATTTCTTTACCGTTATCATGCATTTTACTACAAAACATCTCAATGTGACCCATATCATCATTAATTACACAAATTAATGAATTAAAAACTCAACCAATCCCAACTCAACCATACCTAAACCAACCTAAACTTCATCATACCTAAGTCAACCTGACTCAATCCATGCGATCCATGCCTAAGTCAACCTCGACTCGACCCATACCTAAACCACAAACCTGACTCAATCCATGCCTAAGACAACCTGAATCAATCCATTCCTAAGACAACTTTGACTCGATCCATGCTTATGACCTGACTCAATCCATGCCTAACCTGACTTAATCCATACCTATGACCTGACTTGATGCATGCCTATGACCTGGCTCTATCATGCCTACAATACTTGATTTCCATCACATATACAAATCAAAATAGAAAGTTAAACACAACCATGTATACATCATGCCATAACCACCATCATATCTATAAATAAATCATCCAAACATGTGTATCCATATACATGACTCTCAAATATCTTTGGCACGCAGTTGGTGTATATAAAAAAATCAAAAACTCTCATGTACATCCTCACTATCTTTGGCACGCAGTAGATATATATGTCAAAATATGATTTCAAAATAAACTAATCATACATGGAGATCAATCATCTCCCCATCTGATATCTAAGCCTGTCTCATCTGTCTCCTCCTCTACTCCTCTATCCCTACCTCACGGATGACCTCCCTCCTCCTTTCCCTGGTCTAGCTCTGATGGCCTTGTCTCTGGAGCTGGCCTCCGTGAACTAGTGGCCTCACCCTGACCTGGCCCCTAGGCTTTCGGGCCACCAATACTCTCCACACTATGTGTGTGGGATATGATCCTCTCACTCGAGGCCTATTGTGCTCTATGCTTGGCATATGATAAGACATATATCCCCACTGCCATCAAATGATCTTAGTAGTATCTCACCTCACCCATGGCATCTCTTAATCTAGCAGTACTATTTGTAGTGGTTTCATCGACCTCTAACCCTTCCCTACTCCTTCCTAAATAATGGGCCCTTGTCCTGCCCCTATGGTGGTGACATTGGCCCTAGAGCTTGCACCCGTGCACAGGCTTGAAGGGCCATTATCGTGTGCTCTGCAAAGCGCCTAACTAGCCACATAAACCTGTAACTTGTCCCTACACCATGGCCAACTAGCCCTACAAACCTATCACCTATGCCTATAGGGTGGCTACTTGCACCCCATCTCCATCTCCACCCTCTCCCTCTACCTGTATAGGGTGGCTACCTCTCTTGGTCCTTGTACTCCTTGTGCCTAAACTATAGCCACTGTTCTGTAGGGTCACAACCTATGCCTCGGCCCCTATCAGATGTCCTATACTATGCCCAACTGGGTCACCAGGGTAGCCACCTACCCCTATAGGGTGTCTCTCTAAATGTGTGATGGTGGTTAGATCGGCTGCCCGACCTCGGTGGTACTACTCATAGTTGTGTAGCCCACCACTGCCTGCCTATCCTATCATCACCCGACATCATCTATCTGTCCGGTCGACCCATTCTTGGTATTGCCAAGTTGTGCACCGTAGGTCATGGTGAAGACATAGGCCTCTCCACATCATATCTCCTATACTGATGGGAAGGGTGGAGGTATATCTTGTGGAAAACCAAAATGTCGTATGACCTGGTCATGGGTATCATCTCATCCTCCCGGCCCTCTGCCCCTCTATCCACCTATAAATTTGTAACCCATCCAACTCCACCGCCATCTTCTTGTATGAAGGATAGCCTACATATGGCCTCTAAATAATGTCCACACCGGAAAACCCCTCCAGTAATCACCTGTAATAGGCTACATCATGTGTAGCTCTCACCACTCGGCACTCTCCCATCACCAACACCCATCGCCTGTATCCCACTCGAAAAAAACCATGCTAAATGCATCGGCCCAGGCATACCAACTAGGCACACACACACAATGTGCTCATAGGCACAATAATGTAATAATAATGTGTAGCACAAACTAAATATCCATAGTCGCCCATAATCCCACAACTCCCTATATAGTTATACCAAGAACATAGGCACCCATGTAAACCACATCTTTCTCTCCACCATGTCATGTAGGACCCCATCGGTGATGGCGTGGCAATCTCCCACCCTCTACATCCGCGGTGAAAAACAACGAATGCCTCCATCAAAAGCACTACCAGCCTCATCTCCTCGAGGTAGGCTCGGTACATCACCCTGTAGCTCATACTAGCAGCTTTGTGGAATCCTAACAATGTCATTTGTCCAAACACTTTGGTAATAGTAACTCCTTAGATGCCTCTAAGGAGATAGAGTACACCTGTGTACCTACTATAGGTAGTCATAGGATCTTGTAAACATCCTCTAGGGTGATCGTGATCTCACCCGTTGGCAAATGGAATGTATTGGTTGCCGAATCCCATCTATCGATGAGGGAAACCATCAAACTTGCCTCCCGGACTACGTCTTGGTAGCATCTTACCCCAATCAGACCCACATCTACAACATGGATCCACTCCTCATGTGTCATCTCCCCGTATCTCCATGAGCAAAGGATATACCCTATCCCTCATCTGTTCTTTAGTCCACTGGCCTATATACAACCAATCATAATATTAACACTTGACCACACCTGTATGTAACCTTGCTACCCCCTATTATACTGCTTACCCTAACTAAATAAACCTTTCACCTATATCTATGCCCTAAATCAACACTACCTATCTACCCACACCTCGGACCCTCACCTATTTTCATTTTTCCCCTCTCACCGATCTTCCTTATTCACCCACCTACCCATACCCATAACTCTTCCCCCTACCTAACTCTCCCTACCCCTACCTATTTGTCTGTAACCCATCTATTTTAGCTCCTTGTGGGCTTACCTCTCTAGCCTTTTGACCATCATCGGTCATCATCGATCGACCATGGTCCAACACCACCAACATCGGTCACCACATCTACGACTAGTACCGGCCCTTACCCACCGATGTTGGTTAAGAATGGACCGATGTCGGTCAACATCACCATGATGACAAACCCATGATGCCCTACCCTATTTCTACCCACACTCCTCCTTTCTACCCATTTCCCCAATAATGCCTACCCAATACCTATTCCCACCCCTCACTTACCTAAACCTACCCTCCCTTGTTCCCCTTTTCTCATTACATTCCCTCCATTCAAATTTTAAATATTTCCCTCCCAAACCTATTTTCCTACTACCCAATTTCCCTCCTCTACCTACTCAAAACAACCAAACAATCAAAATAGGCTCTTACCTCATCACATTTCTGTCTGCATGGTGGCACCTCGGGCCACTAAACAGGTCCACCCGATCCCTCTCCTACCTCTGTCATCACCAATTACCCGCTGGCTCAATCAAATCTAATCACTCACCTAATCAAATCACACACGGTGCTCATAAACCCGCCTATCGACAAATGATCACTCACTCTGTGGCTCGAACTTAGCTCTCCATCTTTGTTTGGTTGCTCTGCATCTCTTTATCTCTTTCTTGTCTTTTTTTCTCCTATGTGGCGAATGACAAATGATTTTCAAAATGTAACACTTTTTCTTTTTATGGCCTTCTCAACTTGACCAGCGATGAATTCACCTTGAATGACATCGGTCTTGAGCCCTAGCCTCTGTGGTTAGTCCATGATGACCGACATCGATTCATTATGACTATTATCGGTTATCCTGCTTAGTCTTATTACTACCCACTACCCCTAATTTGATGGCCTGAATCCTTTTTACCTCACCCACACCTGACTTGGATACTTCACTTTACCCTCTTGACCTCATTATTTTCACCTAACCTCTTCATCATTTGGGAATCTTTATTTTACCCATCCCTCAACCCTACCCATCTTGTGACGTAGCTACTTAGACTTGTAACATTCTAGTGACCCATGAGGTCATGTGCTCACTTTACCTTGCGGCACTACTACTGTGTTGTTTGACCTAATGACCTTACCTTGCATTTTTTTCATGACTGTTTATCCTGACCCAACATTTTTTGTACCAGAACATACCTAAATGTTCCTGCACCTGACCTGCGATGTGTTTCTTGACCATATCATATACCTTGGATACTGGAATCACCTCAACCTTGTTTAGATAAACTTATCGACATTAAACAATGTAGAGTTTGCATGCTCTTCATCTTGAGTACCGTGTTACAGTTTATACATGTGTGTACGTTTGAATTTTACTACCTTTGACCACGACCCATTACCCGGATTCACCAATTGGACCTTTACTCCTTTACCCCCATTTCCCACCTTCATCTTCATCACATTAACCTTTTATCAAACCACTCATCGATTTTGCCTTTTGCCTCATCGATTACTGGTTTGAGGGGGATTGTCTTCACCCGTACATTGGGCAACCACATATTATTTGTGTTAGCATCACTTACCAATACAAGCTATGCAACAAAAATGGGAAAAATTTAGACACCAAAATTGGGTCACACTCCCCTTGGTCCCTTGTCAAATAATCACCTTGAACACACTCACCTAACCATGGCCCCTTACACCCCACACTAATATTAATTTAATTAATTAAATTAAATTAATTAAATTAACCCATGATCTCATGATATTTATTATTCAATTATCCTAATTAAGATAATTCCCACACCACCACCTCACCTATACACCTCACCTAGCCACCTCACCCCAAATATATTCTTAGTATGTTGTCATAACTAACTAAGACCTACCTAAACCCTAAAAATCAAAGCCTACATTCCCTCTAACCACATTCCTACCCATTAGAAAAGAAGCTTCTATTCTAATCCACAAAAAGAAATGAACAAGATCCAAGAAATCAAGCGAGATCTGCCCATTTTAGTAAAACCTAGGAAATCCCACCCTAACCAATGCCGGTCACCCTAAACCACCATCATCAACCTAGAACCATCATTGGTTACCTTTTATTCCCTTTGGTAACCTTATTTCGAGGTTGGCACATTCAGAGAGAAAGAAACGAGACCAGAGCTATGTAGTGATTTTTGCACCCACCAAGAACAAGGGAACCTCATGCGCGCGCCGAAGCCTATCACCTAGCAAGCACTTTGGGCACTCACCCAAGGCACATGAGAGGGAGATAAGTCTCTCTTTTATGTGAGTTTAGTGGAAGTCATAATTCATGATCTTGACTTAGTGATTTAACAGACATGAAGAAGCTATAGAGCTCATAACGGATTCTACACCCCTTTAGTCATAACAAAAGCAAAGTGCGCAACAAAATTAAAAGAACTAGGAAGTTGTAAATCCACAAATAGACTTAACATTCAAGGTTCATGATTATACAAGATAAAAAGTGTAGTAGAAATATGCGAGATAATATAGGGAGGAGATCTTAATATAAACGTAGTGGTAACTGTACGTACCCAAAATTGTATGGTACTGCACCACTGGAACAACGTAACACGTGCCCCAATGATGATACAGGTCTCCTCGCAAGGTGTTCGGGATCTAGAAAATCTCCCCAAGTGTGCGTTAACATCCCGCATGCCCCTCTTAGCCCCCGCGTGATTTTCTTTTCTCTTTTTCCCTCTTTTCTTGGCCTTTTGCTCTTCAGTTACGAAACCGCCACCCTGTCTAGGCGGTGGTCTTGTGACCACCGCCCTAAGCAGGGCGGCGGTCCTGTAACCACCGCCCTACTCAGGGCAGCGGTCCTTTACGCATTTTCCAGAATACTCTTTTAACATGACTCACGTAAAAATCAACGATTCACCAGATTTTTTCACCGCCATAAGCTTGCATTAATGATTATGGTTCCCTGGAATAGTGTTTTGCCATTGTTTATAGTTTAAGAGTTCTATTTAGATTTTACCTTGGGTAAATGCAAATGCTATAAATAGTTGGCTTGTGCTCAAGCAAATGGCCCCTCAAATTTTCCTTTGAATTTCTCTTTGCAATAGATTAGTCTTTCATTTTGCTTATAATTCTTAGTTTCTTTCATTGCATGCTTAGTTAGTGTTGTTTTGCTGTTAGTAAGCCACATATCCATCTTGTGCAAATGTTGTTGATATTTTATCCAATCCATTGGAGTAAAATATTTTGTTTTCAATAGGAAGCCATTAAAGTTACAGGTTTTGCTCTTCAAATAGAATAGTTTCAGGTTCTGGACATTTTATGTTGCATGACTCACAATAAATCCCGCTAGGAATTGCATAAGCCAAGCTCTGTACTCTTGCGCTATCCCTCTCCTACTCGCATTGTATTCAGTCTGTGTCCTAAGCTGCCTTTGTGCCAATATCTATTTTTGTTGATGCTAGCATTACACACTTTTCTGGATCTACGTGAACACGAAGGAACGAGGAGATCACACTGAGGGGACAAGATCACACACACCATCGTATTCACCACCGTCCTGCTGAATACAAGTTCTAGCTTTCAAAGTTTTAATTAGAAACATATCAAATAGAGTAGCCAATCACTTTATTTCATCAGGTTTTACTTTCGATATTGCCAAGGAAGCTATGGGGATTGATAGTTTACGAGAAACTATGATTCATTTATCACTTCGAGGTAGCATCAAGAGTCTTGCAAAAAGACTAGATCAATTATTTCATTATTTAGAATAGGTTCACGATTACACGTATAAATAGCTATACTCGGTTATCTTGTTTGTTTTAATTTGTTATTCTAAACTATCAATTCTAGATATATTAGATAGTTGTTCTTCAAATTCTTTTTAGTAGATAGATATATCAGATTTAGGAATATACATAGACATATTTTTCATAATTAGTTTATCCTGTCATTAGTTAGATTTATATAACTTTCTTTTGTATGACAATCATAGGACCTGGGAGCCTAGAGAATACGTATTCGAGCCAATCGTGACTCCAACCCAATCTCATCACGAAATAACTGATATAGATCAAAATCTCAGGATCCAAGTCTTCCAAACAACGGTAAACTTACAACAAATTGGTTCCCAGTTAAGCGGGTTAAACATAGAAGACGACAAAGTGCACATGTTTTGGTCAAATCAACCAAACTACAGATTACCCTAGGTATATATCCACATGACAGAGAAGGGTTTGAAAGAGAGCAGACCTTTGGTTGTGATCCTTTGGTCCCATAGCCAGACGTAGGAGATACTCTCATAGATATAGATACCAGCTTGAGAATTCAGGTTGCACAAATGCCTGTAAGATATTCTGAGAAGATCGCACAATTATTGATTCTGAATATAGAAGTTGAAAAGGCATATGACTATTGGATACTAGGGATTAGGGATTGATTCAACATGACCATAGCAGGACCACAACAAATACAAATCTATGGTTGTGACCCACAAATCCCACAGCCCAACGAGCCCATAGGTGAATCAAACATAGATGCTAGCCTACGTACACTAGTATTCAGATCTACTCCACTTCCACCTATCATCATCGAACAGTTATCCTTATTGGACATAGCAGCTAACAAAGCTAAGGAGTTCGAACTAGGCCAGAGAATCACCCGTAGAGTCAATCATAGTTACCATCCACCCTATGACCTTATCTGAAATATACATGAAACTATCCTAGGTCATTTTCCACGTATTCCACAACCTATAGACCGAATCATACCAGAGCTCGATATTGATTGGAGCCTTCGAGCAGTCATCCTTGCTGATTGATCTATCACACCAGTTCAAGTTAGGAGGGCCTTCTTTTCCTTAGATTCGTAATTTCCACTAGTGCACGTCGAAGACATCAGATTACCCAATTAGCTTGTCTGAATCCCACACATATTCAATCCCCACCGGCTGTCTCGGCATGACCTCGGGAGGTCGGGTGCAAGGAAGAGTTGCTTGTAGATTCCCACGCTCGCTTGTCACTTTTCCATTGTACAAAATTGGTGAACCCAACATGAACCTTTCTACTTTCTAGTCTGGAGTCAGATTTCTACTGGTTCTTTCAAATTAAAAACGACTCTTTCATCTTTACTACCTCATTAGCTTTCACCATCACCTTCACTCCTTCCAATTATTCTCACGTGTGTTAATATACCCCGAATATGTCAGGATTCGATGCATATGGTAGGCCTCTCTTAGGTCTTGAGGCATACTACGCTCAACTGAATAGACAGTCATCACCCTCGCTCTTGGTATGGGGTGACAACTATTCAGATAACCAATTATCAACACAAACTCCATCTCCAAGGATCAGATATAACTCATCTTTCCAAACAGAGGAGTTGGATCAGCTCACTCAACAAATAGAGCCTTCAGGCTCAAACAACATGACGCTCACAGGAGAGTCTAGCTCATCTCCTCAGGTACTACTTAGACCACAAATTAGTAGACAATCTGACCCATACCTAGGTTTAGATGATGAACATTTGGTACATTATGTTAGGAATGAACAACATTCTCAAAGTATGTACCCACCTGTAGGAGGTTTACAAACACAACCCAAGGTCTCTTTTCAAGAAAATACCTCCATGCCACTACATATAGGAAATGCCCTCGGGGAAACTTGGCAGGGCAGTGATCAATTCATAGCAGGATATCACATGCCTATACAACACCATGATATACAAAAACGCCGCTAAGGAAAAACACCGTGACTTCACCAAATGAAGTCATTTGAATGTCAGTAGAAAAAATTAGGGGATTAGAACTTGCTCAGGAAAATCACCATTCTCAATTCATGCAGGCAGGAAATCCTAATCCTCCACACCATCCTAGCTAGGTAGACCTCCTCATAGGATTAGGCACGTTAGGTATGACTCCTCAGTATTCACAACAAATGCCGATTAGAACCATCATTTCTAACACCATTCTAATACCTCCCGATCTGGTACAAAATAATCAATTCTTGGAAAATACCCCTTCATACTTAAACATGTACTCCAAATCACCACAAGGGGATATGTTCTCCTCTCCCGGTATTTTTCCTCAACCACAATGGTTCCCTTATGCTCCTACCAATGCATATGCAATGCCATATCAATAACCCATTCCATCACCGCTCCCTCGGCGGAGCACCATCAATGGTCGAAACCTATGCGATAGGGACATATTCGAATACTTGAAAGAGCCGTTAGATTTCACCATATGAAGCATCATGCTTCCAAGACCTCTTCCCAATCTGCCCAAATACAAAGGTGAGGGATATCCAAATGCACATATCAAAGCTTACGCTACAGCCATCTAAGAACTACTCCCATGGGATGGGGTTGTTGCTAAAATATTCCCCAAAACTTTGGAGGGCATCGCTCTCGATTGGTATTATAGAATACCTGAGGCTTCCATCCATTCATTCAAGTAACTCGTGTCAGAGTTCATCAAGGCCTTTGACATGAATAAACTATTAAGAATAGGAATCAGGGAATTCTTCCACATTAAACAAGAACACAATGAATCTGTCGCCCATTTCATCCAAAGGTGGTGCACAGTTCTCTATTATTTGGCAAGTGCTCCGAACATGGATTAGATGGAACTATGTGATTTATTCCTTCATTCTCTCAGTAGAGAAGTAAAGTAATAAGTCTAGAAGTTTCCACTAAGAACTTACGATGAAGTACTTGAGAGTGCTCTCTGAATAGATCAAGTGGAAATTGATAGTGGTCGCAAGACATATGGAGCAAATGGGAGGTTAATCACCTCCAACCAAAACACTACAACTTATCCTACTATCACGAATGTCAATCAAGGACCTAAAATTCTTAACAAAAATCACGGAGTGACAATGGATGGAGTAACTGATCAGGCTAGAAAGACAAATGTTGTGAATACTCCACCACAAATAAACAATCAACGAAACAACAACTTTACCCCGACAATCAATGCAGTGGATTTTAATCATCCACAACAACAACAACAACAATGACAAAAAAACCTTACATAGGGTTCAAGCCAAAGCTCAACTGGTTATCAAAATCAAAATCAAAATAAAAAACAACAAACACAAAACTTTAATAGGCAACGGTTTGATCAAAGTTTTGGGCCACAATACGCACCAAACCAACAAACTAGGAATTACAATCCTAATTCGTATTGTGGTTTCCACAAAATTCGGGGCCATGACACTAGAACGTGTCGTGACTATAATAAATTCATGCAACATTTACTAGATGAACAAAGACAACTTTCATAGATATGTTCTTGGCAGATCCTACGTCACCAAAGACTAAATACTTTCATAGGGCGGTTTCCCCTCAAAATGCACCCTCAAGATCTTCAATGATCCGCTCCCAAATCACAACAATAACAAGTTAAATCTAAGTGGGACAAAAAAGGGTGTAATTCCAGGAAACAATGATCATGAAGCTTCAACTTCGCTAAATCCATTAGTTGCGCCACAACTAGGAAGTCAACCACGACCTAAGATAGTCAGATTAGTGGAGTTAGATGCCGAACTACCCATAGAAGCTGTAACAAGGACACGAGAGTATTCCTCTCAGCCAAGTCCAAGCTACCCGCTAGAAACAGACAATATCCAACAAGTATTAACAAAACCCGTGGGTGCCTATGATTTAGTTAATGACCTAACAAAAACCTTCTCGCACATTTCATTTTTGGACTTACTAAATAACTCTCCTACCCATAGGGCTACTCTTTTAGAAGCATTGGGTTTAGGTAATCTAATTAGCATCACTCCACCTCCCAAAACATAGGTAAACCATATAGACTTTGATATCCATCCTCCGGGGCAGCCGGATAGGGAAACCGAATTCATATTTGAAATAAACAAAATGCCCACAGACACTGAGATTGCACGCCAAGGTGATCCGGCCTTACACTTGCAAGTGTGGGTTTATAACAATTATGTGAAACGTGTGATGGTTGACGATGGGGCAGCAGTTAACATAGTCCCTTTTTCTTTCCTTCAAAAGTTAGGGTATGGAGAAACCAATTGTTCCACGACCCAAAATATGCTAAGAGGCTATGACAGCCTTAAAGCCACCTCGATTGGAACTATAATATTACCGGTCACCTTAGGACCCAAAACCATCCTGACTGAGTTTTATATTATAGATCGGGAAACTAACTATAATATGATCCTCGGCCGACCATGGATACACCGCATGAAGGAAATCCCTTCTACGCTATTTCAAGAAGTAAGGTTTTTACACTTAGGAAAGATATTCGTAGCCAAAGGTGATCCAAAACCATTCGATGTACACCTGGCTGACCTAAAGAAAATACTAGGCATGCACTCGGAGTTTGAACTCCCAATGAACCAACTTAATAAACCTACTAACGCGAAACCAGAAGAAAAATTGGTACCTACAACAGATCTTGAGACTATGAGCCTAGTCAAGATGACCCCAACCCCAAAATATGAGGCTAACACTGTAGAAACAATATCATTAGGAACTACTGCAAAAATTGTTGAATTACTAGAACAGGATCTACCAATGTTCCTACCATTTGATTCTGTAGGCATGGGGTGCACCCTAGGTGTTGGCTCTCTTCCAGTAGTGGATCTCTGCATGATAGAAGTAGAGAACGTTAACACAACAAGTGTCCCAGTGCCCATGTTCCTAGCTAAGTATTGGACTCTCCATTTCGATGGAGCTAGATGTCGTTACGGAGCTGGGGCAGGTGTAATCCTTACTTCTCCCAAGGGAAAAGTCCTACCATTTTCCTTTAAGCTAAAATTCGAATGCACTAACAACGGTGCCGAGTATGAAGCCCTCCTCCTTGGCCTCATCGTAGCTAAGAGAATTAGTGTTGATAACATCAGAGTGTTAGGAGACTCATAATTAGTAGCAAATCAAGTTGCTGAGATGTATGAAACCAAAGCCGAGCACCTACAACTCTACAAAACAGTTGTACTAAATTTAAGCAAAGAGTTTGACTTCATATCAATCGAAGCAATCCTGTGAGAACAAAATCTTCTCGCTGATTCAATAGCAACCTCAGCATCACACTTTACTCCAAATAGTAAGTTAGAGGATACACGTTTCATGGTATCCCTTCGTGATGAACCATTGATAAAAACAATGTCAAATCCTCTTTTAAATAGAGTTGAAAAATCTACTATCCTAGACCACACCGATAGTGATACAACCACTCTTGATTTCTTAAACACCTATGTGGCATTACATCTCGCCCATCATGCAATAGATTTATCTTTGATCCCGCATTCATCTTCTTACTTTGGGAATCCCATGACAGAGCTTCCCCCACAAAAGGAACTCAGCATATACTCAATCAAGAATGGAGATGATTTAGATTTACCTCCAGCCCCGCCTGAGTTTGAAGAAGGTAACACCTCTTTAATCGAAGAAACAATTGATATTAACATCGGAATGGAAGATGAACCAAGGATATTGAAGTTAGGATCCTCGCTAACTCCATTAGAAGTAGAAATACACACTCAAATCCTCAAGGAACATCAGAAGGTGTTTGCATTTAATTATAAGGAAATGACAGGAGTTGCACCCCACATTGCGGTACACAACCTCGTCACTAAATCAGATGCAAAACCGGTTAAACAAAAATTGAGACCAATGAAACCCAAGGTAGCTCTCATGGTAAAAGAGGAGGTAATAAAGCTCCTCCAAGTAGGATTCATCAAACCAGTCGATTACTCTCAATGGGTATCTAATATCATTCGGTTCTCAAAAAGAATGGAAAGATACACATCTACATAGACTTTCGAGACATTAACAAGGCATGTCCTAAAGACGACTTCCCATTACCATCTATAGATGTCATCGTTGATGCAACAGCTGGATTTGAGATTTTATCTCTCATGGATGGATTCTCGGGATATAATCAAATCAGAATATCCGAACAAGACCAAGCTAAAACCACATTTATAACTCCTTGGGGAACCTATTGCTACATTGTTATGCCATTCGGTCTCAAGAATGCTGGCGCTACATACCAACGAGCTATGACATATATATTTCACGATCTTATTTACAAAGTTGTGGAATCCTACGTAGATGACTTGTTGGCTAAGGCCAAGAAGCATTGTGACCATCCGGAAGTACTTCACATCATTCTTTCACGTCTGATAGAATACAGAGTCATGCTAAATCCAGAAAAATGTGTCTTTGGTGTGATAGGAGGGAAGCTCCTAGGTTATATTATATCATCACGCGGGATCGATGTTGACCCAACCAAAATTAAGGTTGTTCTCGAAATGGTCCCACCTTCGGATGAATCTGGAATCAGATCATTTCTCAGAAAACTTGGTGTGATCCAGAGATTCATCCCATTTAAGTTTCGCCATTCATCCAATCAACAATCTACTCAAGAAAGATTATAGCATTGATTGGACCGAAGACTGCAATGAAGCTTTCAATGCAGTTAAGCATTTCTTATTATCACCACCTACGCTAATGCCACCTAAGCTAGATTGCTCGTTAATTTTATATTCGTGAGCCACCAATGTCTCACTAGCCTGTATGCTAGCTCAAGAAGATGATGAAAATAGGGAACGTGTGATCTATTTCATCAGCCGGACATTGCTCGATTATGAAACACGCTACACACAAGAGAAATGAGAATGCCTCGCCATAGTCTTTATAACAAAATGCTTAATACATTACATGTTAAATCAACAAACAAAGGTCATTGTAAAAACAGACCATTTACGAACTTTCCTCACGCAAGGGTCCTTGTCTAAAAAGGTTGGGTGCTTTATAACCTTAATGGGTGAATTTGAATTAAAGTTCATAAATCAGAAGTCAGTTAAAGGACAAATCATCGCGGATTGGTTAGCTGATAATCCATTAGACGGAGGTGATCTAGTAGATCTGGACTTTCCAGATGAGTGTGTATACTACGTCGAAACCCGACCTTCTATCTCTGAGTGTCCTTGGTATACCGATATTATTAATTATATCATGGACCGTACATATCCAAAAGGTGCTACTTCACAACGAAGAAGGTAGTTACACATTATCGTAGCCAAATACGTCATTATAGAGTAAGTACTCTATCGAAAAGCATTCGATGGAATACTTCTAAGATGTGTCGACACAGAAGAATCCAAGAAGATTCTCCATGAATCTCACAGTGGGATGTGTGGAGGCCACTTCGGTGGCCATGCCACCGCTCATAAATTACATCGAATGGGATACTTCGCCTACTCTAGAACATGATGCGGTAGAGAGTTTGTATGCAGTGTCATAAGTGCCAAGATTTCTCCCATGAGATCCACATGCTAGCACAAGCTCTACAGCCAATCACTACTCCGTGGCCCTTTTCCACGTGGGGCCTAGATTTAATAGGGAAATTCTCTCCCTCATCTACAGACGGCCATAATTTTATAATCACAAACCACCGAATATTTTACCAAGTGGGTAGAGGATATGCCTCTTACTACTATACCAGGGTTACTGTAATCGCCAAGTTCATTTTGAACCAAATCATTTACAGTACGGTGTCCCACAAAATCATTATCTCGAGATAATGGAACTTCTTTTAATAATGACGGGGTTCGTGAATTATGCAATAAATTTAAAATAAGCCATCATACAGCTTCATTATATTACCCTCAAGCCAATGGACAGGCTGAGGTGACAAACAAAACATTAAAATCCATTCTCCTTAAAATGGTGACAGAAAACAAATGAGATTGGCATTTGAAGTTATATCCGGCCTTATGGGCCCACCGAACCTCAATAAGAACACCAACAGAGCGACTCCTTTCTCGCTAGTATTCGGGCGAAGCGGTTGTAAATATCTTCCCCCCGGGTAGATATAGACAAGCAGAAGAATATGGAAATCAAAGAAACTCAAACCTCGACATTTATTGCGTCATCAATGGTTAGGGCGCACAACAAACGGTGTCGACACGAAAATAGATGCGCCAAGGCGCAGGTAAAAGGCACATAGCAGGAGATGTCAACACAAAAATGGATGTGCCTATGGCGTAGGTAAGAATATGTCGACACACGAAAAGTGGCACCTAAGGCGTAGGTAAGAGGTGCACAGCAGAGATGTCGACACAAAAATGGATGCGCCTATGACACAGGTAAGAAGATGTCGACATGTAAAAGTTACACCCAAGGCGCAGTAAGAGGTGCACAGAGGAGATGTCGACACTAAAATGGATGCACCTATGGTGCGAGGTAAGAAGATTCGACATGCAAAAAGTCATGACCAAGGTGCGGGTAAGAGGCGCACAAATAGGAGATGTCGACACAAAAATGGATGTGCCTATGGTGCAGGTAAGAAGATGTCGACATGTGAAAGTGGCGCCCAAGGCGCAGTAAGAAGAGGCACACGGTAGGGAGATTTCGACACGAAAATGGATGCACTTATGGCGCAGGTAAGAAGATGTCGACATCCGAAAAGTCACGCCCAAGGTGTAGGTAAGAGGCACACAATAGGAGATGTCGACACGAAAATGGATGCGCCTATGGCGAAGGTAAGAAGATGTCGACAAGTAAAAAGTTACACCCAAGGCGCAGGTAAGAGGCGCACAGCAGGAGATGTTGACACGAACATGGATGCGCCTTGGCGCATGTAAAGGGCACATGACACGAAGTGTCAACATGGAAAAAGTCACGCCTTGGCACACATAAAGGTATGTCGATGTGAGGATGGATGCACCTATGGCGCATCTTCTGGAGGTGCAAAATTTTGAGGCGCCGACAGAAGCAAACCACAGCCCCGTAGATATTCAGATGGCCATAACTTTTCACAGGGAGCTCGGATTCATGCAAGGTTGGAATTTTGGAAAGATTACGAGGAATTTTGGAATTTTTGGAAAGCTTTAGATATCTTTAATTGGGTGGGAACAAATTCTTAAAAATGCAAAATATAGTTCGCCACTTTTTGGGTTTGCTAGGGTTCTCACCTACCACCATAATGAGATGAATTAAATGCAACCTGGAGGTGGTTGGGGTAGATTTGGATTTCCTCTCTCTTCCCTCTCTCATTCTTCCTATAAATTGTAAGGAGGGGCTTCTTTCTAAAGGTTGGACATTTTTGTTTTGCCCCTCCCTTCTTCTCTTTGGCAGGTGAACTTGTGGAGTTCAAACCTCCCATTTGAAACTGTAATGTAACTTTGCCTCTTGGCATTTTGTAGTGTGTTGTATCAATATTTGGAGCAAATTAATGCATGTCTATGGATGATTCTCAACCCTCTCTATGTTCATTTGCATCCTCCTGATCTTTCACTATGAATCTGGTTATCTGTGCATGATCTTGCATTACATTTTTTATGGTTTGTGTTTATTGGCAAGACAGGTGTTCTTCGTTCCTCGGTGCATCACCTTTGTAGTTTAGGTTTTATTTTTATGCATATTTTACCCTGTCTCCTTGGAAAGTTAGGTTAAGTTTTGAGAAAACTCTCTACATTTTTACATGAGCATCCAATAGAGGAATAGGAACCAGCCTTCATCCGGAGAGCTTTTCCGATTTCGCAGGTCCCACACTTGGGAAAAGCTCCATGTTATGCAATCACACCGAGAGTCTCAACCCATTGTGTTGTAGACATTTAGGGTGCTTGTGATTCACCATCAACGTAGTTCTCCCACTTGAGGTTGAAATACCCGGTCTCCACATTTCATTACAAGGATTTTAGATGAAGACGCTTATAGAAGCACGTCTCTCCCAACTAGAAAGTCTAGATGAAGCTAGGTTAGATGCTAAACAAGCAGCACAGAGTCTATGCTAACTAGATGTGCCAAAGCGGATAACAAGAAGGTCTATGAGCATGAAATATATGAAGGTGATCTAGTTCTAAGGCTAGATAGCCGGATCAACAAAAAGACCGGCAAAGGAAGGAAGTTCCGGCCCAAATGGTTGGGCCCATACTGAGTCATGAAAGACTATGGAAATGGTGCATACCTCTTATGTATGCTAGAAGGTGAGGAATTTGGTGAAATATTCAATTCCCTACACCTCAAATGATTCTACGCGTAAGCAACTAGCACTACTTATAATTATATCTACATTGCATCTTCATATAGATTAGGATCATTTTGTCCGCTTGTTTCGTACAAAAATTGTGATCAAGGAATTTGTTCTCAAAGCAATTCATTACAAACTCATGATGTTTTTGGCATAAAAACTCTAATCATACTTCTCCATTTCCATGATATCATCAAACTATTTCAGAATCATTTCATCAAATAAAGCTAGATATGACAAAGTCTTAATGGTAACCATGCCAAGATCTGCGGGTTTATTCTCACTTTTGGTTTCTTCTTAGGATAGGTGTCTTTCCTATGGTCTGTTCTAGAAGCTTCATCATGTCACATCTATCTCGTATGTATATCTCTTTGGAAATAAGCACATACTGACATTTTACTCAAGTAAACAAGTCAAATATAGATCAAACAGAAAATTTTAAATTTACACATTTCCTTGCCCCACCAACCTTTGGTGATGAGCTTGTGTCTCTTACTAGTGACGTAGGGTTGGGAAAGGATGGAAATGCCCTTACTCGCCTATGCCTTTCCCACGGTGATAAACCCATACTTCTTACTAGTAGCATGGGGCAAAGTGTAGGGGGTCCTCTTGACAAACAAATGTAAAAGGTCATAAGCAAACAATTCAAACCTTGAAGCTTTGAGTCAAAAACAAATGAATCAGATGTTCAAAATTCCAAAAGAGTTAAAATCCTAAAAACCTAGATTTTTTCTACCATGTGGCCATCTATGGATCTAAGTCTAGATAAACCGCAAAGCAAGTTGCATCCCAAAACTATGAAGTCACTCGAGTGGAGTAAGCTTGTAGCATCCTAATTTGGTTCCGCCAAAGCTTTGTCTATCTTTCATCAATATCATTTCAACACATTTCACAACTTGTGCCCTTTCTAGCTCTCGGTGATGAGCCCTCACATCTTACTAGTTGTGTGGAGTTAGGAGAGGGGAAATTCTATCTGCTCATCATACCGGTTTGTCTTCACCACTTTGCCAAAACAAATATGAGGCATCCAAAATTGCTTACAGAAACTAAAATTCAAAATCACATTGTGTCTACATTATCATACATCAGCATCATGAAATACAAAAAGAAAGTAAACACTTGCATCATTTGTTCTCCATTGCATACATTCTAAAAAGCATATAAGCATAACATCATAATTTACATGAGGAAACTGGAAAGGAAACAAAGCCATAAATGCCAAAAGTCTGATCCAAAGAAATATATATATATATCAAAATTCCTGTACAATGCCATCATGCGCTGAGCATGGTCAAAACGCTCAAAGAGCCCGGTATATACAAAAGAATATATCATGCAAAATATAGGAGAGCCAAGTGGCTTCTCAACCCCTATGAGACCCCTCCAAAGGTGCACACCCGCACCTAGGACTCCGGCTACACCGGCGCTCTGAGTGCACGGAGGGCTCAGGATCCCAAGGGGCAGCCGCAGTCTCGCCACGAGAATGACTCCTCATCAAGTGCTCGGCTATCCTATACCCCGCTAGCTCCGTGTGGAGAGTCGATACCATCCTAGCCACATGCCAGACTGGGGAAAAGACATCAGTGTGTCTACCAGCTGCTGAGGGCTCCCCAGCATCCATAGATAACTCTGCGCGGGTCCTCTCCATGGGGATCATCAGGGTATCGGTACATACCCTACGAATCAAGTCTTGCCACTCATCGGCAGTCTCTGTAAACAAAGGAGAAAACAAATTAGAAACAAAACAAGAGATTAGAAATACAAGATAAAACAAAAGGAGAGATAGCAACTAAGGAAATCCTAACTAAAAACAAACATTAAAAGGAAGGATGGTAACTTACTCGGATCACCAGGCCTCTAGGATGGATCGCTAGGGTCAGCACCTGCCACGGATGCCACCACTAACTGAGGTGCTCCCCCATGGCTAGAGCAATGTAGTGTCCTACAACGGACTCATCCTCCCCACCATGGCCCTAGGAGAGTGGCTCCTCTAAAACCAGAGTAACTCTCTCTGCACTCTGCTCGGCCCTCGCTACCTGCATGATATCCTGAGTGTCATGCCACTCAGGATCACTTGTCCTCCTCTATCTCCTCCTCTGTCTCTCCCCCTGTAAACTCCTTGGACTCAGAGTCTATGTCGATGGGGTCATTGCTGCTATGGGAAGGACCCACGGCAATCTGAAGCAAAGGTTCTTGAGGCGCACCGGCTCTCCCTCGAGCACGTACTACCCTCCTGACTACAATAGGGATGCCAGGAGTAAACACTGTCCAACCCCGGCCTCTAGGACCCCCTCTGGCCTCTCGAACTAACTCAGTATATCTTGGCACTACCGGGGAAGCATGCCCATGTAGGGTAGGCCAAACCTGGCCGAGGAACTTGTCCAAAGGGGTGTATCTCCACTCGCCCCACTCTCTGTCAATAAGTTGCCTGTGGTGGAGCGGAGATCAAAGTAAGAGCCTCCTCGCCCATATGCCGCCATGGTCTCGATATGGTGTGCCCTCCATGTCATCGGTGGTCAAGGAAGTAATCGGCTGATAAGGTGCTCGAGCACCGACATATCTGTCCATCTAATCGCCCTCACGAGCCTCAGGATCTGTCACCTCTACACCTCTTCCATAGGGGATGAAGTGCTCATAGACCCAACTCATGACCGGGGGTGAGGTGGCTCAAAGATGCCCTATAAACGGACTACCCTGTATAAGTCATGGTAGGTGGTCCCAAGTATGTCTGCTCCCTAGGCGTAAATCTGGCCATGTCCCTCTATCTGTGCAATGATGGGGGACTAGCAGTATAGCAGTGTGTCTCCTCCCTTGTCCCCAATCAGTCTCGAGGAAAGGATCCCCATAATAGCCTGATGAAGCAAGGGGATGGGCAAACTAGGAATGGATCGAACTCTAACCCCCTTCTTCGAACCCATGGAGATAACTACATCTCCCATATAAGTGGCCCACTGTGCTATCTGGGCCCGTGAACCTGCTGTCTCAAGGGTAAGACGTCTCCCAATGATAGGGACCCCCAGAATATGATAAACGTCCTCTAATGTGATGGTCCACTCACCTCGGACCCCTGGTAATCGGAAGGTGTTCCGATCAGCATCCCAATAGGAAAATAAGTCACAAAGAATGTGACTAGATGGTGCAACATGCAGAACGCGTGAGATACGTAGTATCCCAGCCCTCTGAAGAGTGTCCTCCTCATCCTGAGAAAGTGCATCTAGTACTGCTAGGAGCTAGTCACACTCCCTCTCTTGGCTCCACCGAATATACTCCTCTCTCGCCTACATACACCCAAAAACACACAAAACAGAGCAAGTTAGCATCCGAGTAATACTAGAAAAATCATGAAAACACATAGAAATGCTAAAAATGCAAAAATAATCTCAAACAGATGTTCTTTTGGCATTCTGTGCAAAACCGCCGCCCTAAGCGGAAGGCGGTTTTTAACCACCACCTTAAAGGTGGCAAATCATGTAATCGCCACCACTGAATAGGGTGGTGATCGTGTAATTACGCCCGGGCAGGCGGCGTCGTGGGCTCAAAACCCACGTGGGTTTTTAAACCTAAAAAAGCCTAAAAACACCAAAAGAGGACCATTTTTACTAAAACAAGGCCTACCCAGTAGGCGCCCCCCCTAGATGGACCTTTTGAACCTAACATTTTCAAAAATTACCCCCCCATGACAAAGATTTTAGCATTTTAAAATTAAGGGGGTGAAAAGGATAAATTGAAGAAAACTAACCTGTGATCTCATGCGGTCGATGTTCCGCTCGCAGAGGCATGATCACTATCCGTCACGAACGTTTTGGCTCTACTCGCACAAGAAACCGTCACCGTGGGTTCCAGAGCTCAAAATCAATCAAATCAACTCACGCAAATGAATAGGAAAATGGGCCCACTTTCATATATATAGCAGCCTGACTTGTTTTAAAAATGTTTTTTTTTTTCATAGGTTTGGAGCACCGACGGAGGTAAGTTCTTACCCCCACACAAATGGTACGTCCTCATTTCCCATTATTTTAGCATTTATTTTCTGATCTATCTTGTCTATCTGCACTTGAGTTCTCTTTTCGTTTTACAGGGAGCAGGAATTTTGGATGGCATCATTTCAACACACGGACATATTAGGTATAACTTCCAACTTCCCATTTCAGGACCGCCATACTCGGACCCACCATTTTATGCCTCTTCATGGCTAAAACACTTCTCCGAGGGGGAAATATGTACGTACCCAAAATTGTAGGGTACTGTACCACCGTAAAAATGTAACACGTGCCCCAATGATGATACAGGTCTCCCTACAAGGTGTTCGGGATCCGAAAAGCTCCCCAAGTGTTTGCTAACATCCTGCATGCCTTGCTTAGCCCCCACGTGCTTTGCTTTTCTCTTTTTACCTCTTTTCTTGGCCTTTTTATCTTTAGTTATGAAACCGCCACCTCATGCAGGGCGGTCTCATGACCGCCTCCCTGCTCAGGGCGGCGGTCCTTTACACGTTTTCTAGAATGCTCTTTTAACATGACTCACGTAAAAATCAACGATTCACCAGCTTTTTTTCACCACCATAAGCTTGCATTAATGATTCTGGTTCCCTGGAATAGTGTTTTGCCATTGTTTATAGTTTAAGAGTTCTATTTGGTTTTTACCTTGGGTAAATGCAAATGCTATAAATAGTTGGCTTGTGCTCAAGCAAATGGCCCCTCAAATTTTCCTCTGAATTTCTCATTACAATAGATTAGTCTTTCATTTTTCTTAGAATTCTTAGTTTCTTTCATTGCATGCTTAGTTAGTGTTGTTTTGCTGTTAGTAAGCCACATATCCATCTTGTGCAAATGCTATTGATATTTTATCCAATCCATTGGAGTAAAATATTTTGTTTTCAATAGGAAGCCATTAAAATTTGTAGGTTTTCTTCTTCAAACAGAATAGTTTCGTGTTACGGGACGTTTTATGTTGCATGAATCGTAATAAATCCTCGCTAGGAATTGCATAAGCCAAACTCGTACTCTTGCGCTATCCCTCTCCTACTCGCATGTATTCGATCCTGTGTCCTAAGCTGCCTTTGTGCCAATATCTATTTCGTTGATGCTAACATTACACGCTTTTACGGATCTATGTGAACAGGAAGGAACGAGGAGATCACACCGAGGGGACAAGATCACACACACCATCGATTCACCACCGCATGTAGAATCCATGTTCTAGCTTTCAAAGTTTTAATTAGAAGCATATCAAATAGAGTAGCCAATCACTTTATTTCAATCAATTTTACTTTTGATATTGCCAGGAAGTCAGTGGAGATTGATATTTTATGAGAAACTATGATTCATTTCTCACTTTTTTCATTATTTCAAATAGGTTCACAAATGATTGCATTTAAAAATAGCTATACTCGCTTATCTTGTTTGTTTTAATTTGCTATTCCAAACTGTCAATTCTAGATATATTAGATAGTTGTTCTTCAAATTCTATTAGTAGATAGATGTATCAGATTTAGGAATATACATAGACATATTTTTCACAATTAGTTTATTCTGTCATTAGTTAGATTTATATAACTTTCTTTTGTATGACAATCACGGGACCTAGAGAGCCCAGAGAATATGTATTCGAGCCAATCGTGCCCCAACCCAATCTCATCACAGCAATAACTGATATAGATCAAAATCTCAGGATCCAAGTCTTCCAAACAACGGTAAACTTACAACAAATTGGTTCCCAGTTAAGCGGGTTAAACATAGAAGATGACAAAGCGCACACGTTTTGGTCAAATCAACCAAACTACAGATTACCCTAGGTATATATCCACATGACTGTAGAAAGGTTTGAAAGAGAGTAGACCTTTGGTTGTGATCCTTTGGTCCCATAGCCAGACGTAGGAGATACTCTCACAGATATAGATACCAGCTTGAGAATTCAGGTTGCACAAACGCCTGTAAGATACTCTGAGAAGATTGCATAATTATTGATTCTGAATATAGAAGTTGAAAAGGCATATGACTATTGGATACCAGGGATTAGGGACTGATTTAGCACATGACCATAGTAGGACCACAACAAACACAAATCTACGGTTGTGACCCACAAATCCCACAGCCCAATGAGCCCATAGGTGAATCAGACATAGATGCTGGCCTATGTACACTAGTATTCAGATCTACTCCACTTCCACCTATCATCATAGAATAGTTATCCTTATTGGACATAGCAGCTAACAAAGCTAAGGAGTTATGGACTAGGCCAGAGAATCACCCGTAGAGTCAATTATAGTTACCATCCACCCTATGACCTTATCTGGAAACATACACAAAACTATCCCAGGTCATTTTCCACGTATTCCACAACCTATAGACCGAATCATGCCAGAGCTCGATATTGATTGGAGCCTTCGAGTAGTCATCCTTGCTGATCGATCTATCACACCAGTTCAAGTTAGGAGGGCCTTCTTTACCTTAGATTCACAATTTCCACTAGTGTGTGTCAAAGACATCAGATTGCCCAATTATCTTGTCTGAATCCCACACATATTCAATCCCCACCAACTGTCTCAGCATGACCTCGGAAGGTCGAGTGCGAGGAAGAGTTGCTTGTAGATTCCCACACTCACTTTTCACTTTTCCATCATACAAGAACCTTATCATATTCATTCATAGTATTACTCTAAAACATCACGAGTGGCGGACCACGCTTATACACCATCTCTGGATCCATACATGTATGCTCACAAAAAAAAATTCACATTCCCCATTTCTTCATTACATCCTTCTTAGAATCATCTCCCATTTTATCCCGTAGTTCTCAATGTAATTCTGTAGAGCTCTGCTACCTCACTTGTGTCTCCCCTTATTTACCAAGGGTGCACATATATATAGGCATCTGAGCTCTAACAAACTCCTCTACAACCTCAGATCTAGCCCTAAGTGTCAAGGTGTGGGTCACCCCAAGCGCATGCCTCTCTATGTCATGATTAGCTTTTTAGATCTTCTTATCGCAATGTATATTCCTTCTAGGACACCTGTTACTAGCACGGAACCTTATTCAAATGGAACACATTCTTCATGTGTTCTCATTCCAAAAGGATTAAAACTGATAAGTCTTGAATTGTTGTTCATAGGCGCACATCCTTGGCTCTCCAAGAACCCTTTTTGAATTCTACCTTGCGTGCCTTCACTTGTGTGCTTCCTTCTTCCGTGCATGCCTACATGCGTTTAAGATTTGGTAGCTACAATACAGGTCAACATTACCCCACACTTCACCTATTCTCCACCCTTAGGAACATTTTCAAAGAATGCAATACAAAAATGCAAGGCCTTGCCTTGGAAAAGAATGGAGGGAAAGAATAAAGAATGGGGAGAGAAAGAATAGAAGGAAAACTGCCTAAAGAAGAAGAAGGGGAAAATTTTGCTACTGAGTCGACCTCTAGCGTATTCCATGCTTTGAATTCATCCTGCACTCTTGTGCAAAGGTTGCCAACCAATGTGCTCACCTCGTCGAAGGTTAACCCTTCCCCTTTTGTGTTAATGGTCTCTACCATCATCTCCAGTTCCTTTTCTTGGTCCTCCAGGGCATCCATCTTTCTTGTAATGACCGTATAGAGCTCTTTAAGCTAGGTTTTAATTGAGACCCGTAGGGTCTCAATAGCTTCAGATTTTCTTTCTACCTCGGCTAGGATCTTTTCTCACTCGGCTCTATTGCTTTTGTTTTTCTCCCTAAAGTCTTTTAGCTCAGCCTCATCATTGGCAAGCAGCATGCTTGTCACCTTGTCTTAATCCATACAATGGTTGTAGGCGACCCTTGCGGTTTGTGTGGCTATCTTCACATCAGCAAGCACCTTGTTGTATTTAGCCATGAGCACGATGACTTTCAATTTGTCCTCCTTCTCCAAGCACATAACTACCTCCTCTACTAAATCCAAGGCCAAAGGTTGCCTTTCCATGGTGAGGATCCGAGCCAAGTCCTCAAGACACTCCAGGGAGGATCTATACTTTTACACAGGAGGGTTAAGGTCTGGGTGCTTCACGATAATAGCTTGGGAGATGAAATTCACCTTCTTGGAAACTTCACATACCCTAGCCTTTTCCTCCTGAAGCTCCCTTTGTAGTTGAGTGCTGATTAGTTTCTCAAGGCTAAGGTCCTTTGTTAGCTTAACTACTTCTTCCTTCCTCTTTTCCAACAGGTCCTCCAAGACTTTAACCCTGTCATTTATGTAGAAGAGCCTAGCCTCAATTTCCATGGAGACTTTGTTGAGCACGTTACACAATTGCTCATCTAATATTTTTGTGTGTTTACAATGGGGTTGTCCCCCTTTCCTTTGGACAGTGCTAGTACCACTCCTTGGTTAACCTCGAACTCGGGCTCATCGAGGTGGGAGTCAAATGCCCATGATAGCATCTTCCTTGTGTGTGGGTATCCACCCTCAAGATCAAAGGACTCCATGGCGGTGAGCTCCTTGGTGGGCATGATACTCTGGAAACATGCACACAAAACTTTGTTGGGGTCATCAATGTATCCCATCATTGTTCTTCCCCCTTCTACGTGTTTACTTCCCATGCGCATGCCCTTGGGAATAGTTACTAAAAGATTTGGGCCTTTTGTGCTACCCACACTCTTCTCCCTTTTCTCTTCCTTGAATTCTCTGAGCACGAGCTCCGTCTTTGTGCTCCAACTCCTCATCGACCAAGGTATTAATTATCCTCTCTACCTCCCTTGTCGCTTTCTCATCCACCTCCTCCTGAGTGAGCTTGGGCATATCTGGCCCCTTAGTACTTTCCCCTTTGCTCCTTTCTTCACTCCGTGCACCTTCCTCCCCTTGGGTGCCCTTCCTCCTTACAAAGATGAAAGCATCATTTGTATCCTCTTCTCCCTCTTCCCTAAATTGTGGACATCAATTGACTCCTGATCCACCTCCAACTGTTCCTCTTCATCATCATCCTTTTCACCTATATAGGCATTTGGGTCATCTATATCTTCAGACTCTTGTTCCTCTGTCCCTTGTTCTTCTTCCTTTGTAGAAAAATTCGAGTTAGGGATGTGGTCTTCTCTTCATCTAAGGGTTCTTCAGGGGATGGTGGCTTTGTAGGCTCCGGGGTCTTCTCCCTAACCACCATTCTCCTCTTCTTCCGGACATAGGTACTTGGCCCCGCGGTATCTACATTCTACTTCTCCACCGCCCTTTGTTCCTCTTTCTCTTCCCTCTCCTTGCGCTTTGGCACGGGATTTTTTCTGCTAATAGGGTCATCCAGGATGGATAATTCATTCTCCATGTACGTGCCCTTTTCAAATTTTGGCCTTACTCATAGGTAGATCCTAGCAACAAGCCTCTCGGAATAGGTAATGTCAAGGCCTTACAATGTGCACATCATGTGACACATACCTCTTAGTGTACGCGCGCTTCTCCGGGTAGACTAGATTTTTTTTCATTTCCCTATTCTCTCTGTCAATGGTGGACAACTCCAGATTTAATTTCTTTGATTCCTTGTATCTGTTTACCCCCACTTGGAAAAATTGGGTAGTAAACAAGAATGGGAGTTTGCACCATGTGCTCCAACTGCCATCCACCAAAATGAACTCCGATGCGGAAATCTTGCTAGATCACAAACTCTGTTTCTCCTTTGGTCACCATGGGGAGTTGTTCAGGATCTCGCCATTCAGCCCCGAATGCATTCCTAAGGTGCATATACCATTTGTCTAAGTGCACCTTGTGTACCCCCATCATTGATTCACATGTGTATTTTGAAACCTATCTCGTGGGTGAAGGGTCTTCAACAAGGTACTCCCAAACGAATTTTTCGATGCATCGACACCCCAATTTCTAAGAACAAAATCATCGACAAAATGTTTCCAAAAAGGATCTTTCCTCCCTTCTCCGCACTTCTTATAATTTCATATGTTATGTGTTGAGAGATGTTGTATACGGTGCCTTCCACGACCTTCATGTATACATTCAACCGGGGCTTGCTTACACCGGTCCACTTCTCTTGTCCATTCAGCTTAGAGACAAGGTGTGTGGCCATCTTCATCACCGGATCATTGATATCTAAGACGTCGTAGTACCTTGATCCCTTCTTCAACTCCTGGGATGCTATGGTTTCTCTGATTGCCTCCTTGTCCAGGAGGTCATCTATAAACATGTCCCCACATTTTAGGCCTATGAAGTGTGAAATTAGTTAGGGAGTTATGCACATTTTGTGCCCTATGAAGTAGAAGAATTCTTCATGTACGCGTGTCATCAACCATTGGTACAAGCACTCGGGCTTCCCAAAATATGGAAACTTGAAAAGTTGGAGGAGACTTATCTTCTCCATTTTCACCTTGACCATGTCACTGTAGATTGGAAATCCATCACGTGTTCGTTTATTTGTGGGGTGCACCAGCTCCAGTGCCATTTCCTTCATGATTGTACCTAACAGGTGATTATAGTTGATCACAACCATCTTCCTTATGTGGGACTCTCAATCTTGCCCTAGCAAAACCCCATCCGGGTATTGCATCTCTGAGTACCATTCTTCATTTGTATCCAAGGGTATTTCTTCTTGTTTCTTCTTTCCTTTTCCTTTACCCTTTCCCTTCTTGGATTATTCTATAGGTTTACTTACAGTTTTGTGGCCATCATTACATCCTTTGATTCCATTCCCTTGTTAACTTGCGAGGGTTTTGAAAGTTTTCCTCATGCACCCCGTGCCCTAGAACACAAACCCTAATCTCTAATTTTTCTCCTTCGGTCCCGGTGCTTCTTCACAACGTTCCTCACACTTGTGAATCACTTTTCTCTAGTTTGTAGATCTAATGGACTGATTGCACTTAAGTTTTTGGGATTTTCCTTTACACGAGTTAGTTCTCGAAACCCTAGCTCTTGAAAGAAAATTACTCTTCTTGTGTTCGCAAAGTGAAATAATGAAATGCCCACTCTTGTATTTATAGCTTTTCCCACTTTTACGCATTAAAGGCTAGGCTACCTACCACCATATGACAATGTTTAATGTGGTGTTTTCAAACAACACCCAACTTCAACGCTTCTCCTTACGCACCCAATCCTTGTGTGAAAACTTTTCCACCCATGCCCAATCCTTGCATGAAAATGTTTCCACCCTTCTAGCGTGCAAACAATCCATCTTGATAGAAGACTCTTGCGTGCATGTTACCGGTGCTAAAGGCACCTCTTCCATCCTCATGATTCTTGCTTTCACCTACCTCATGTTTTTGCACTTTTCTCCTTTGTACGTGGATTTATAATGTAACCTTATCTTGCCACCTGTCTACCTTCTTTTCTCCTAATGCATATTTTTAACAGGGCCAATTCAAACGGTCTACCAACCCAATCCTCCTGAAGAATAAGTCCATGCCTCTCTTTATCACCCACCCCACAATAACATGATGCGTAGTCCTCTCAGTGCATTTATAATTCAAAAAGTAATAAGGTTCTTGGCGCCCAAGGCACAAAACAAAACAACAACGTGAAAGGGAAGAAAAACAAAGGAAAAGCATAAAAGGAAATTCTAAACTAACTAGAAAAACTGCCTTATTTACAAACACCAAGAAGCATTATTTATAGTAGGGCTTCAGCCTACTCCCATTAAAGTGTCTAGGTAATTTTGTTTCATCTAGCACTTATAAGCGCACGTGCCGAATTAAATATGTATGAAATTACATAAGGACCCAACCAATGCACCTTCAATTTTCCAGGATGGCGTAGAAATTTTGAATCATATAGCAATACCATCTAGCCAACCTCAAACTGTTTGTTCTTAATATGGCGGTCATGCCATGCCTTTTTCTTAGCTTTCTCAGTTGTTTGGCTCCATCTTTCTAGTGAGTTCCTTTCATCCAAATTTATCAATTCATATATTCTTTCTTCCAGCGCTTGTTCATCGTCCAACCCTCCTATGCGCGTTATACGCAACGATGGTAGCATAAATTCGACTAGTAAAATAGCCTCCACGCCGAACACCAATTGAAATGGTGTGGCCTTGTTTAATCTTTTATATGTTGTTCTATATGCCCAAAGAACTGCTAATACCTTGTCATCCCAATCCTACCTACCCACATCACATATCCTAGTCAATGTGTGACTAAGGATTTTGTTAAATGCCTCTGTAGTCCCATTTTCTTGCGGGTGATAAGGGGTAGTCTTGTGATGGGCTACCATGAATTTTTCCAATAGAATCTTGATGGTTTCATTTAAAAAGTGAGTGCTTCTATCACTTGTTAAACTTAATGGGCACCCATACCGCTTATAATGTTCTCCCACAAAATCTAGTAGTCGTGGGTCTGTGGTACAATCCTTAGTGGGCCCGGCCTCGACCACCTTGTCGGATAATCAATATAGGTAATAATATACCATGAGTTAGTCCTTCACATAGTTGGTGAGGTTGGTCTCGACAAAATCTATTTCCTATTTCTCAAAAGGTTTCGCATTGGTGATGGGGCGTAATGGCATCTCATCCCTTCTTCTAGGTTTTCCAAGACACCGGTAGTAGGGTCACAGGGCCTTACAAAACTCAATGCAATCCTAGCGAATCATCTCCCACCATATTCTAGCAACTAGGATCTTGCGTGTGGTTATATTCCGTGCATAGTGTCCTCCAAAGAATCCCACCATGGGCTTCTTCTATTATGGCCACATGTTCATGTTCTAATACACACTAGCGCAAAACCCCATCGCAACCCATTTTATACAAATCCCCATTGATCAACATGAAGGGAACGGTATGTATGGCTAACCTTTTCCTTTCCAGTGCATTCATCCCTTTGGGTGTCATACCTTCCTTGAGAAAAACAACAATGTCTTCTAATTCTCGAGGTCGTGCACCATAACTTGAATAGTTATGCATCTGGCATGGTTTCCTCGATACTTTGCACATCCTCTCCCGAATCAATCCTTGATAAATGATCCAGCCCACAATTGTTCTTTCCCGGTTTTACCACCACTTTGAATTCAAATTCCTGAAATAAAAGTACCCAACGGCATATGTGCCCTTGCAACACTGCTTTGTTTACTAGATACTTCAAGGCCATATGGTTAGTGTAGAATATGAAGGGAGTCACCAGCAGATATTGTCTAAATTTGTGGAGTGCGTAGATCATTGACAATGCCTCACACTCGGTCGTTGTATAATTCTGTTCTACTGGTGTCAACTTTCTACTTGCAAAACACAAGGGATGATCAACAATCCCCTCTCCTGGTTGAGCAAGAATGGATCCCATTCTATACTAGAGGCATCCATGTGGACATGGAAAGGTTTATCCCATGATGGGAATCGTAGAATAGGTGCGGTGATAATCCTTTCTTTTAGAGTGTCAAATGCCCTCTACTACGCCTCTCCCCACTGAAAGGAACTCTTGTGTTTGAGTAATATTTCCAAAGGCATGGCGATCCTGACGTATCCCTTGATGAACTTTCTATAGTACCCAGTGTGTCCAAGAAATCCACACATGACACTTTGGCTGGTGGGCTCCCCTAATCCCACAATAACTGTAACTTTTGCGAGATCCACCAGTAAGCCCTCTTTGCATATGATATGCCCCAACAACATTCCAAAAGGGGTTGCAAAGACACATTTCTTGATGTTAAGGGAAATCATCAACTGTCGACATCTTTCAAACATCAATATCAAGTTATCACAATGGTCCCTTACCAATTCATACACTATCCAATCATCCAATTATAATTGAAGGAACTTGTGGATGAAGTCCTGAAATGCTTGTACCACTATGTGTGAAAATACAGTGGGCACATTCCTCAATCCAAAGGGCATGACCGTGTATGCAAAGCTTCCCCACTTGGTGGTGAAATTCATCTTTTCTTGGTCTTCCTTGGCAATCCTTACTTGCTGATATCCCGAGAATCCATCTGTGAGGGAATAGACCTCTCGCCCAATAACTCCCTCCAAAATCTCTTCAATGAAGGCGGTGGGAAAAGGATCTATGATATAATCAATGTTCAACTTCCCGTAATCCACACATATCCTAATCCACCCATCCTTCTTTATGTTGATCACCATCGACTTATCCATTCTCGATTCCTCCACAACCTCAATGATACTCTTGGATGTTATCATTTTGTCTAGCTCTTCTTTAACCCTCACGCACATATTGGGATTCATCCCGTAAGGCCTCTTCTGACCGTGCACGCACCTTATTTCAAATTTATCCTCATTTCCCCAATGAGTGGTGGATGCCTTTCAACTCATGGAATAAACATGGGAATAAATCCTCAAATTCACACATGAGATTGATGATCTTTGATACTTCCTTGTCCAACCAGTAGTCCCCAATGATAGCTTCCTTGGGATCCTTCTCCGAGACGATGTTAAATTTCTTGGTTTTGAGTGGTTCTTGATACACGCATGCACATGCATCCGCACTATCAACTACTTCACATGTCCCAACCGAATGGTCGACATTCAGGCTCTCCATCTCCTCTCCATTAACAACATATACCATCTTTCCTTTCTCCTTTTCATCACATGCGTACTTGAATTATATGTCTTTTGGTTCCTCCTCTTTGAACCACGCTTCTAAGCTAGGTCCTTCCGTCATGGCGCAATCCCCCGTGAGGAGGTGCTTGATAGTCTGCAATTCCTCATTAACTAGTTGTATGGTACTTCGGTACTCGAATGTGTGGACCAGGTTAGCTGCTAATTCCTACCAATTTATCATCTGGTGGTGAGTTTTAGAGTGGATGTACTAAGCATGCGCGCAACCTTGTAGTGTCGAATATAGCTTGTGCACCCAAAGGGAGGGTGGTAAAGCTTCCGCGCCTTCTCCCCAGACCCTCTCACATGCCTAGATGTGGGAAGAGGTGGGTTCATTGCCATTATAATCCTTGATAGCGGTGGGTATATTACTCTTCGAGAATCAGACAATGAGTGCAATTCTAACTTCGTGCCATTCCAACAAGTTTTCACTATGTGTGGCCCACCACCTCACTGCTGTGCCTATCAAAACATAACCCAACATACCTCATCGCTCATCCTCCCTCCATTGAGCTTCCATTTCTCTCAAAAAGACCCCGAGGTATGCATCCCCGAAATACTTGGTAGTTATTTTTCCTCCTAGGTGCTAAATCAGTATGTGTTGTGGTTACCCTAGTTCTTGATCTTTTCGGATGTCACCCAATCAATTCATAAGTCCCATGTACCCAATTATCACATGCCATACTTTGGTAGTATCACTTACATTGAGCATCATCAAATTGGATGACTCCTTCGTAGGATGGATGGTCTATGGATCTCTTATGGAGTGCACATATATTTTGTTAAGCACCTCCTCTCTAAGGGGTTCGGTATAGGGTGTGTAATTTCCATCAAAAATTGGTATAATCACCCTTTCTTCCTTGTTTTCAAAGCTTATGTACCCCTTGTTAAACCAGAGAATTGTATTATTCTTATAACACCAGGGGCACCCAAGTAAAGCTAGGAAATTATCTGCCTCGACAAGCACCAAGACTTCAAAATCCCGGTGAACTTAGTCCCCTGAATGGTAATGGTCGCATCCTTCAAGACACCTATGGGCATTTCCTTTGTCTTATTTTCCATATACAACACATTTGAAGATGGTTGTAATGTAGGTCTTCCCATTTGATGTCAGGCATCCAGAGTGAGAACATTAACCTCCGCGCTTGTGTCAATGAGGATGTTGCTAAGCAACCATCCATCCACTACTACGTTCAAGGTGATCTCTTTGTCATAATCAAGGTTGTGAGGTGGGAGGTTTGCATGTAGGATCTACCTTTCGTGTTCTTCCCTAGTGCATGACACCTTTTCTCTCAACCATGCTCCTAGCAAGGGATTAACATTCTCTTGCCTCGGCGGTTACACACCTCCTTAACCTCATCCAATTCATCCTTTGGTGTTTGAATTACGTCCATGGTTTCTTGGTAGACTTCTTTTTGGTGAGTCGGGTTTGGATACTTCATGTGTACTACTTCTTCCCTCAAAACTAGAGGTCTCTGCCTAGGCGATTCCCTTACATGTGTGGACTCCACCCTTGTTACCATAATAAGCTCTAGTTCTGATTCACGTATTACTCGTGGGAGCCATTGCACATCAACTTTCTTAATACTCACCATGGCAATGCCCTTATCCTTCCAATACTGTTGACTCATATGTTCGTATAACTCTGGGCACTCTTCATACTTATGTTTTTTTCCACACCATGAGCATTGTAGAAGATCTAGACATTTGCGCTTATAATGGTCTGTGGCTCCACAATTAAAGCATGTTCTACGCGGGAATTCACTTTTTCCTCCGTGGTTACCATGAGCACGAAATCCTCTTCCACGTGCACCTCCATCTCCATGATCTTCATACCCACATTCATCTCCTTTGGAACTACTGGCAATGTCAGTCTGGCACACACCAAGATCAATTACCTCATGAATCTAGTCAATCAATCTACAATCCTTGGTGTCATGTGTGATTAAGGTACATATCTTACAATAACAAGATACCTTTTTGTAGATCGCGTGTTGTAAAAGGGGCACCTACTTGCATCATGGTCCCTGTGACATATTTCACAATTTACCGCTACGGTGCATACCACCTTCCGAGTACATATCCCACCATTATCCTTTATGTGCCCTTCTACGTTACAATCTGTGCACCACATCTCACTACAAGTCTTTGGGACTGTGTTGCTAGATAATTTCTCTAATTGCTTAGCCATAGCAGGGATTCGAGCCTCTAGAAATGGGCTGATAAAAGTGTCAACACTACCAACTACCTCAGCATGCGAAGCGACTTCCAATGCTTCGCGTGGGTCCGTGAATGTTTTATGAGATAAATCCCTCATAAAGGGTGTGATCAACCCTTTGACAAGCCACCGAGCATGTTGTCAAGGGTTGATATCATAAGACAGTTTAGACAAAAGAGTTTTAAAGCACACATCATATTCCTAGACACTCTCTACCATTCCTGCTAGATTTCTTTGAGAGAACCGATGCTCTTCTATTCAAACTCGGGTATGTGGAAGTCCACAAAGAATGCATTTCTCGGCATGGTATAATCCACAACGATCGATGAGGGTCATACTTTATATACCAACTATGTGTGCATCCTTGCAAGGTCGTTGGAAATTGACTGGCCTTTCGATCTTGGGTCATGATCCCCTTCATGCGCCATAGCAGCTCGCACTTATACACATGCTCTATGGCATCTTCTATCCCACTGTAATCTGGTAAGTTTAGAGACATCTCAAAAAATACTTGAGGCGGTAGCTGAGGCCCTTGTCCTCTTGATCCAGTCCCTTGGTTTCCTCTGGTGTTTCCCCCTCCACCAAACCCACTAGATCCTGAGCCACCAGCTCCACCACTTCCACCTCCATATCCTTCTATGTTAGGTACAAGACCTGTGTTTTTCATGTCGAACACTCCCATCATCCCACTAAATTACGTGTCGATAGTTTGTGAACTAGTGCCACTCCCAGTCATATTTCCTCCACCACTTCCTAACGTGCTCCCAAAACCAGTTGTATATGTGCCTTGTCCAAACATTCCACCAAATACTGGAATAGTGTGTGAAGCCATAGAAGTCCCAAACAAGAAGTTGTATCTTCTAGGTGTCAATCGGTTACTTCTACCGATATCAAATGGATCAACTGTACTTTTCCCTCATTCAAACAAACCAAGCACTAAGGTTTGGTCACTAGGTGGGGTCAGATGCGCACTAATGACTCTTCTTTCTCTATGCAATGGACTCTCATCAGAGGCCACAAGGTTTTCTCTCCTGTGCTTTCCAAGATGGGGTATCACAAACTGTTTGGGTTCCACATCCTCTACGTGAACCTCAACTCCTTTCCACCATGTATGGCTCCATAACCCACCTATAATCCTGTCATGTCTATTAATCTCCCTTTCACGTGCTTCGTCATACTTGAGTCGTCTCTCCTTACTTTCCTTCTTAGTTGTTATATCAACCATCTTTCCCCAACCTGGATTCCTCGTTAAGCACTCGAGTGGTTTAGCCATCCATAGGAAATGCCTCTAAACCCATGGTTACCATCAATATTTTTATTGCCGGGGGATAACACGTAGAAATGATCCTCTGGGCTCCCATAAAAACTCAAACTTAGCAACTTATGGACATGAATATGTGGAAATGGTGTATTCCAGAGTGTATCTAGTCAATACTCCCTTCCACCAATGATCTATAGCACAAGTCCACATTAGAGTAACATCTTGCAAGTTCTAATACGTTTCTTAGGTCTAAGGGTGTGACTTATAACACCACCCCGATATAAATGTATAAGCCAAGAGCCATTCAAATAACTCTACTTTGGAAACAACGGAAGAATTTTTCATACAACTCATGATAAAGAGTGTCCTCCACCCATCTTTGCATGTCAAACCCAACTCCAGTATTAAATATCTAAGCAAATTCATCCTCTGTGCTTTTAAACCAATCTTCAACACCTTCTAGGGTTAAGCACTCAGTCATCACTTTTTACATAGACCATGATGTATGCCATGTTCCACTACAAATTCAAAAGATATTATAGAAACAAAACCAAGATGTAGTCATTTTTGCACCCACCAAGAACAAGGGAACCTCATGCACGCCGGCCTATCACCCAGTGGGTGTTGGGCGCTCACCCGAGGTGCGCGAGAGGGATTTGAGTCTCTCTTTTATGTGAGTTTAGTGGAAGGCATAATTCATGATCTTGACTTAGTGATTTAACAGACATGAAGAATCTATAGAGCTCAGAACGGATTCTACACCCCTTCAGTCATAACAAAAGCAAAGTGTGTAACAAAATTAATAGAACTAGGAAGTTGTAAATCCACAAATAGACTTAACATTCAAGTAAGGTTCATGATTATACAAGATCAAAAGCATAGTAGAAACATGCAGATAATACAGGAGGAGATCTTAATATAAATGCAGTGGTAACCTTATCATATTCATTCATAGTTTTACTCCAAAACATCACAGAATGGTAGACCACAGTTAAACACCATCTCTGGATCCATACATGTATGCTCACAAAACAAAATTTACATTCCCCATTTCTTCATTACATCCTTCCTAGAATCATCTACCCATTTTATCCTGTAGTTCTCACAGGTAATTATGGAGACCTCCAATACCTCACTTGTGTCTCCCCTTCTTTTCAAGGGTGCGCATATAAATAGGCATCTGAGCTCTAACAAACTCCTCTGCAACCTCAGATCTAGCCCCAAGTGTCAAGGTGTGGGTCGCCCTAGGCACATGCCTCTCCATGTCATGATTAGATTTTTGGATCTTCTTATCGCAAGGTATATTCCTTCTAGGAAACCCTGTTACCAAGCTGAACCTTATCCAAATGGAACACATTCTTCATGTGTTCTATCCAAAAGGCCAAAAATAGCTAAGTCTTGAATTGTTCTTCATTGAGTGCATCCTTGGTTCTCCAAGAACCCTTTTTGAATTCTACATTATGCACCTTCACTTGTGCACTTCCTTCGGCCATGTGTACCTACACACCTTTAAGATTTGGTAGCTACAATACGGTCCCAACAAGCTATATGTAAGTAGAACAAGCCTTTGCATATGCATCCGAACATCCATAGCTAGCATCAGAAGTGACCACAAAGCCATTTTGCATTCATAGGAGCATATTGGGAAGCACCATCACCACACCAAACTCCATCCACCTGATCAACTTTAATTGCAATCATGCCATCAAACTCATATAATAGTAAGTATACCTCCACCAACTTGGTCTAATACACTATTATCATATTAAGTTGTTGTATCTACATTTCTTCATTTCTTATCGCTTTATAACCGGACTTTTCTATTATTTACATCATTGGATTACCCATCCTCACTTGTTGTTCACCCCCACCACATTTGAGGCGTCTCTGACCCTCAAATCTACCCCACCACCTACATCAAATCCTAGATCAAGCCTTCCAATCATTTTCTTTTGAGTTTCCTTTACCTTGACCATACCGACACCGATTACCCATAACCGTCACCGGTTTCACTTAAATTGACATCGATCATACCAGACCGACGTTAGTCTCTATGTTTTACCCTCAGACCAAGAACAAAGCCTAAATTCTCCACCAAATACCCAAAACAGCCTAAAAATGGACCCTGACTAGTACCAAGACTGACAGAGAGACCTTATCCTTCGATTCAATCATATCTTAGCCTGTTGTGAATGAATTTTCTTATTGTAATCGAATGAGATACCTAAATCATTTTAACTACAATAAGATTTCATTTATTGTTAACATTGAATTTTTTTAAACAATGGATTGACAACCTTCTAGAAAGTATCATACTTCCTAGAACTAGCATACATTGGGTAGTCCACTGTCATATGTTATTTAATCTCTTTTGGTGGTCTTGTTGTTCATTTTAGGTAGTTCCTCCTAACCAAAAGGAATATCTCACGATCAGTTATGGATCAAGAAGCCATACGCACACAACAACGTTCAACCAGCTTGATAGGTATTCCTCTTAGCCCTTTTACCCTTATCTATTTCGTCAAATTCCGAGAAATGCTCTAAGAATCGGTGAAATAGGGAACCTAAGAAATTGCATGGCAATTGAGAGGTGGTGGTGATGGTTTCTATGGAATTTAAGTGATTTGATTTTTGAATTTATTGAACTTGGCATGCCATTTTGGTAGAGGCATGGAGAAAGGAGGGAATGTCTAGTTGGCATCATCACTTAAATTAAAAATGCATGCTTTGGTTGAAATGGAGCTTGCCAATTTTGGATGGCAGTGGCGTGGAGATTTAGGTAGGAGAGTTGGTCATCCTTGCATTAATGAGTCTTGGACTTGGCGAAGAAACCACCTTGGTAGACATGCAAGTGGATTTTTGGGAGGTTGTTTGGTCATTATCTCATGTCAATTTTTACTCTGCATGGAGTTTTCGGGTTCTTCAAACCAACAATTTTGTTTTCAATCTTTTGCTATTTTTGGCACCTCTAGACTATTTTTGATCCAATGGAGGTATAAGAGGCATAAGAGGAAGAATTTTTGGGTTGTTGATTTTGTTTGGAAAAGGAGAAACTGTGGAAGCTCGGCTGGAAACCTTCAGAATCAACAAGCACTATCAGGCATGATAGGCTCTACCCATTAAGTTGTTCTACTTTTTACTAAATGTCTTCATTAAAACAACTCTGCTCTTGAAAAAAATGGGTTTTTAAATTTTTGTTGGTTATTTGAATTCATGCTTGGAATGTTCTTTGTATTTTTCTAATTATGAATCTCTGTTAGATAACAATGAAATGTGGGTTTGTGTCCTGTTGAATATAGAAGTGAATCATGTTTAACTAGTTGGGACTGGAATGAGGTCAGATATTTGTGAATCTTGTTGTCTGTGTAAAATAGATCTTGGGAAAATATTGTTTTCTATAGCTTCGTTCTGGTTTTTCCTTCTCTGTTGGAAGGAGGTAAGAAGGGTATTCTTCTCAGTGCATCTTCGGTTGTTCCAAGTCTTGTTACTTCTGTTGGAACTGTGTTGATATGGGTGCTTGGATTCAATGTTTTTACGAATTCAAACCTATTAGAAAACAACAATAAATAAGTTACTTCTTATTAAATTTTTAGTTGAAACCTTAGTTGCTTTGAACTTTACACTTATGTTGGAACTGTGTGAAAAAGGTTGCTTGGATTCATCATTTTTGCAGATTCAAACTTGATTGGAAACAATAGTGAATGAAATACTTCTTCTAGTTTTTTAGTTAAAAACTTTAGTTGTTTTTGAATCTAGTTACCGTTGTGGAAGCTGTGTGAAAATGGTTACTTTGATTCAATGAATTGTGGGTTCATCTTGTTCGAATATAACATTAAAACTAGTTCTTCTTTTTGGAACTTTTTATGTTTTGGGTTTTAAACCTCTAGAAGACTGATCTAAAGTTGGACAATAAAAGTTTTGTTATATTGGGAGATAGTTCCAGTGTTCATTCTATCTAGTTTGGAAAGTTGATTTATTCCTGATTAGCTCTTTCTTGAGCTTGCAAGATGTCAACCTCGTTGTCTTTCCTTTCTTGTAAGGTAGAAGATGGTTTGATAATGACTTACCTGTTCTTGATCTGAATGAACCTCTTGATTTAGCTTGTTGAAAGTAAGCTTGTTAAAACCTTACTGTCGTGATTTTCGTGAAAGACTTAATGAATGTTTATTCATCTTTTCTGTGATGAAATTTTGTGTTTAAGGAATTAATCAGTACAGCTTGAAGGGTTTTCTAGTTCCTTTCATTCATTATGATCTATGGATAATAATGAGGGATTTGATTAGTTCCTTACATCTATGTTGTTATGTTAACAATACTGAGGAGGGTGAAGGTCTTGGTGAATTAATGTTAAGTTCAGTTGGGACTGTCTTGAGGGATAGACTGAAATAAACTTGGTTGTTCTATTCCTCACCTAAGACTCGACTCATGCACCTATAGTGGAGTCACCTTGTTTTCCATTACATCTTTAGTATGATAGAATCAGGTTGGGGTTATTTCTCTCCTTACTTTACTATTGTTTCATTTATCCCTATAAAGATGGGAGTATGTGATAACTTGATTGAATATTGTATTCATTTGTCGAAAGTGTTGGCTAAGTTCTGGATTTATGGACTGAGCTATTTACGACTGGGTGAATTGTTATGTCCAGTGATAGAAATACTTTGTGTATTGATGTTTAATGGAATTCTTTCAAAAACATCTATTTCTTGATATAGATTATGTGCTACTGTTACTGTTATTGTTTTATGCTGGGAGAACTTCATCCTTGATACTTGACTTGCATACAACAGTCACATAATTCAGTTCAGTATCATTTAGTACATGTATTCTTTGATTAATAAAAGTTCAAGGAATTTTTGTGATTAGAACTATCCTAGTATTTTATTCAGTTATGTCCTTCTAGTGCTTGAGAAAGAATGATGGGGTTCTTCTTCTTTTCTTGTTGATTAACTCCCTTCTCTTTTTCTCCTATGAGATAAGGTTTTCATCGTTGTTTTCTTGGGAAACCGTAGGAGATTTTATGTTGTACTCTCTTCTCTGAGTTGTGAAATTTAATACAAATCTTCTCAAATTAGGAGGGAAGTTCTGAGTGGTTTCTCTCTCAGTTCACCTTCTTCCCTCTTCTATGTTACTCTTGTTTATATAATTGATCGGTTCATTTTGTGTTACTTAATAGGATTACAAATGAGTAGATAGATATAATCTTACTTATTCACTTTGACTTGTGTTGAATGGAAACAATGTTTGGTAAAGTGTGACTATTGTGTAATGCAAGTGATCAAATGAATACTTTCCTATTTATAACCTATTGTGGCCTAACTTGAAAACTTAGGCTATATCTTGGGCTTTAAATTTGGATGTAGCATCTGAAATAGGAATCTCTTGTTTTTATTATGTTAATGGCTCAACCTAAAGCTTTCATGAAGGTTGAATTAGCTTGGCTATAGATGTTTTCAGATGGAATATGCTAATGCTGAGTTTGATGGTTCTTGCTTCTTAAAAGTAACTCTATTTTTGGAAAATATTGGATTTAGTGTCTTATTGGTAATTCAGATTGAATGAAGTAAGAAATAAACAATAGGTATCTTTAGTGGAATGAGATAAATAATTAGAATGAAATATTACTTATCTGATTTAATTCTTTATAAAAATAATGACTGAAGATTGCTGATTATATCATGATATGTTCTAAATGGTATGTTGGTTGATCATTTGTCTAAATTTTATGATTGTTATTTCTTATGATGTATCCAATCAATTTAGCTTTATTGTTTCATAAAAGTAGAGTTGGTTTTATGAAACAGTTAGTTGAGAGCACATTGTTCTAATGCTTAGTTCTTATCGTGCTCATTTCAATGAATTGACCTATGCTAGCAATTTTCATAGATGGACTTCGTAAGTGATAAAGGAAGGCAATAACTTTTATGATGATGATTGTTACTTAAAGACTAGATCTTTTATGAAGAAATCTAATTTATTATGGAAATGTATTGAAAGAGGAAAAGTTGTATTCATTTCTGATCTTGATGATGTTTAACATGACATATGTCTAAAATTCATGGTCTTATTAAATATATATTTCACCATGAAGAATTGAAAAATATTGAGAGTTACCTTTTATCATTGTGTCATCCTCCTTGTACTTTATGTGACGAAAATTTGTAATCTTATATTAATTTCTCGTATTCTTACCCGAATGGATCCTTTTTGGTTGACAATAAATAATTTTGATGGAAAAGAAATAATTACAATATCCCTTAATTGAAATGTAGCTTATTAAGTAGTCATACATAGATGTTCTTTTACCTAAGTCTTTATAGTTTATTAAATGTGCCAATGAAAGTGTAACCTAATTATGATAATTTACATAATGGAAAGGGAATAATGAACCCTAACTCATGAAAAAAAGAGGAAGGTGTAATTCCTCTCGAGCAATACCTTGATAGGTATAAAGAAAATGTAAGGAAAACAAGAACATTTATCAATTAGACTTCATCTCAATAAAGTCTACTATAATTAAACTTGTTATGGAAGTTAAACCGACTATGAATGGTTGTGTAATTATAATTAGATATTATTGAGGTTGTTGTTCTATTTTTAATTAACTAAATCCTAAGGTAGGAAGTTAATGAATAAAAAACAATCATGAAGTTTCTACATTACTTTAACAACTCAAATGTGGATGTCAACCTTAAGGGCTAATGGAATTAGGTTTAACAGGGGTTGTTGTAATTAACTACTAATTAAGAAAAATATGTGTATAAATAAATTCTTGTTGGGGTATGTACATTGATATGTGTGATTTCGATGGATGTTGGTAGACACTAACTACAAAACGGTACCGTCATGAAGACTCGGGTCTTCACAAGGATATAGAGTTGTAGTTGACATGTTACAAGACCCTCTCAAAATTGAATCATATGGATCTACATAATCTTGGACTTGTTCTTAGTTTTACTCTAGGTTAGGATGGGAACATGTTTTGGTATTGGGATAACTCGCGATGACTTTGGGTAACTAGACACATGCAATTGACTTAGGTCGATTGAGAATGTCTTTGTACACTTAGTCATCATGACAAGTTTCTTATACCAAACTATGTGCTAACTTGGGTTATGGTAAAACCTCGAACAAGTGGACTAGAATGATTCAATGAAGAACATTCTAGATAATAAATGAGTGGGGTGAAGGACGTGTTCCATTTGACGAGTATGTCATCTAGGAATAGTAACATGAATACTATGTTAGAAATCTCTAGCCAAAGTATTGCAAGCTGCTGGTTGCGTTATCCTATGTCACCTAGTTTAAGAAATTGGATTTCAGATGAATATTGGTAACAAATATTTAGATATGTTTCTTAAATAGAACACTCAATACCTGAATAGGGTAAGAGAACCAAGTATACTTAGTATACAACACCTTGAGTTAACATGGGAGATCGGTTAGAAACTCGAGTCATGAAATGAGAGATCGGTAGTTCACCGAATCATTTACAATTGTAGATGGTTATCTCTTGTGAGATTGATTGGCATGGAATGTGAGTTCTAAATTATGATTATTTAGAATAGAGAACATTATGTATAAAGAAAATTTCCCTTGTTTCTAAATTCTTAAAATGGGAATGTTACATTTGTAACTATAAAAATATGTAAATATTATTCGAGAATGCTTGTAGGTATAGTCATGAAGGTAACAAGTGTGTAATTTGGATCAATATGCATTTTTGTCAAGTAAAAGTTGGTTATGAGTAGTAGTTTATATTAGTGCTCTTGAAGAATTGTAGATATTTCATGGTCATGATCAAGGAAAAGTGACTCAAGGTTGATATGTAGTCATTGACCTAAGTGACAATAAGGTGCAAGGTACATATGAAGATATATATCGGTATGAAGTCTTGAAAGGTTAAACCAAGGAATGATGTTTGTAAGGCAGTATAACATGCATAAATACAATATTCTATGTATAATCATGAAATTGGATTTTATGGATTATAAGGGTTTTTGGTCTCTCGAGGATTTATGGTTTGAGAGAGGTATGTTTATGTCTTGAAATTGGTGTATAATTCTATTCATGTTACATGGTCAAAAGAATGCTCATGTTTCTATAAATACCAAGTGAAAGTTATGTTTGAATGTTATAGACTTATTGCAAAGTATTTTCAATCTTATCATAGAACTATCCTACCTTAAGAGTTGTATCAAAGTTGTGTGAAGATATGTAGGAAGATTTACAAGTTAGAATATGTCTTAAGGTCATTAGAAAAGTAACTATGTTTAGTATATGACTCGATAGTTTAGAATCTAGTCTTTGTAACCAAGGGCTCTTCCCTGTGAAGATACTTAAGTTGAGTTTGTATAAGATTCAAGGTAGAGTGTTACTTTATATCATACTAAATTTATTGAAAAAAAAAGAGTAAATTTAGTTTCAATGGTTGAAAGTATTTAATCTATATCTGAAGAAGGCATGAAAGTTATTTTATCAAAGACCACGTTTGGTTAATTGTCATATTGAAGATAAATTAAGATTGTTAAAAAAGCTGGTATGCATATAATATAAACAGAATGTTTTGAGCTTGAAGTAAATAAAATGAGTTGGGTCAAGCTTGATTTTGTGTCAAGGGGTTTGATGGTAGTCTATTCTGGTTATTTGGTATTTTTTTCTAAGTTTGCACCCCCTACAAATCGTACAACTTAACAATCCGGGAATTGGTAGTAAAGTGGAGTGTAATGTATGGCAGATTCCAAGGTAGCCCATGGATGGATTGGCTAGGTTATGGCCAAGTTGATTTGATACGGAGATTTATTTTAGTAAGGGTATCCAAGATGTTCATGGTCAAGAGAAGGAAGACGTGAGAAAATTACTAACAACCAAGAGTAGCATTTTACATGTTACCACCAATGGAATTATAGCCTACTACTTGGCCGGGTAGAAGGAGCAAGTGATAATGGTGGAATGGTGAATGAAGTACCATAAAGGCGTCGAGTAGTATGTACTAGTGCTACTAGTTGGTAACATGTTTGGTGCTATTGGTTGGTAATATGATGTCACAATGAAGGATTAGTTGGGTGATAATGGAGGTGTCGGTAGAAATTGTATGAATGCTACAAACTAGTAGTATAATTCATGTTACCGGATGGTAGAAAAATATGTGCTATAGACGGTAGCAGAGATAGATGATGTTTGGGTCATTTTGGCATAGATCAAGATGGTGCAACAATTGTTAATGGTATGATCACTACCAACCAAAAGAGAAAGAGACAAGCGAGTATACTACTAGCTAGTTGCATGAATATGCAACCAACCAACAACAATAACACAAGATGAAGACATGCTCCTAGCTTACACCAAAGGGCTATGCAACCAGTTGATAGGAAAAGAAATGCAACCTACTAATTTCATGAATGTTACAACCGGTCGAACACAGAACATCAGTCCGTGAGATGAGTATTAATGGTTGTAGTATTAGGTAGATCAACTACATGTCAAGAAATTAATGCCTAGTAGGTGAGGTGAATTTAATATATATATATATATATATGTAAATTCCCTAATTTTTAGGGGGACATTCTAAAATGTAAAGGAACTTTTTCAAAATTGTTAGAGGACCTTATGAGTTATAGGCCTCAAATTTGAGCATTCTATAAACGATTCATGCCATATGTCTACCTTGTAATGGATTGTGCATCCTTTTGAGGAATAAAATTCATGTTTTATGGATTTTCTTCCCTATCTTGTATTATATTGCATCACTTTCCTTCTTTTGCATTTACATGTATATTTTGCATAATTTTTACTTATTGCATGAATTAAATTTATTGTGCTCTATGAAAATGGATATTTGGATGTTGTTTTGGACTATGTCACTTTTTTCTACCCTCTCCTACTTAATTTTTTTCCTGTTTTCACTCACTATGAATATCTCCACCTATGTTCTTGGTGTTATCACCTCCCTTAGTTTAGGATTTAAATTTCATGCATCTGTATCTTTCCATGGTCCCTTAGAGTTTTAGGTTAGTGTTTGATAGGTACATTTCCCTTTCTAGGAGTATTTTTAGCATTAGGAATAGGTAAAGGAAGACAACCTTCTCTAGAGGTCTGTCTCAGTTTGAGTCACAAAACTTGGAGGCAGTCCCATGTTGTCTCAAGCCCGAGGTCAATATGATTTGGGACGGGTACATATTTGAGCTCTAAAAGTTTTGGCACACATGCTGGGATAGTGAAAGATTTATTTTCATCTTTTCTAAGTAATGGTGTCTAACTCATTAGTTTCCAACCTTTGGAGGATTTTTTCTACACATCTGGAGACTTCATCTTTCAAATCAACTAGCTCAATAGTTGTAGTGCTTGGGTTCATTAGAAGAATTAAGACAAGGTCCCGAACATCAAAAGAAGAAGCTTTCAAGTAACTACAATTATCAATGGGAAGATGAAGAAGGGAAATAATAGTTAAAAGGTCACCTTCACCTCCAAATAGGAATCTTTCTACTCCACCTCCTGGTAGGACCTTCCTACTATCCACTAAAGTTCTTAAGCCTATTAGAATGGAATAACAAGAAAATATAGGATTCGTTAATTTTATTGGTAGCAGTCCTCTTTCTCTTAATGCCCATAATCCTATTCCAACATCTACTCAAAAGTATCCATTTCTTTACTAGGGAAAACCATACCACTCCAACTAACCATATTCAAGACATAGCCAATGTTTTTGTTGTTCATCAAATTTTTAAACAAGATGTAGCTATAAAGTTGTTGGCTTCTTCATTCAAGGGAAAATCTCTACAATGGTTCGAAGTTTGACAACATGGTCAATTACTAATTGGAATGAGTTAGGGACAACCCTTTGTAATTAGTTTGGAGAAAAGGAAGATAATATTTCTTTTCTAGAACCACTTAAAACTATAAATAGGTATTTTAATGAGCTCATGAATAAATTCAATTTCATATTTCAAAAGATCTAGGAGAGAATTCTAGCCCTTGTAAGACCAACTGCATAAGGTTTTTTTATTTACTTTTTAAGAGCATTAAATTATGATATTGTTGTCATGATTCAATCTATAGGAGGTGCAACATTACCTGGTGCCTATGTAATAGCCATTAGATCTGAAAATTTTCTGATTCAAGATGGAAAACTAGTTCCTATACCATCTACGCCCTTGTACCCTAAATTACCCCAAGCTACCCAACCTTCTATTGCTCCTATTCCTAAGAAAATTCCCAACCTACTATCTGTGTCTTATTCTCTTGCATAGAAAAGGGAGGAGAAGACATGAAAGACATTATAAAATTTTCCAATAAAGTTATATCTCTCGGAGAAGCACCAAGCCCACCCTACATAAAGTTTCCAAATCAAGGGTAGTCTTCAAACTAGGGATTTAATCAAGGTTATCATCCATATAGGAATAAAAACTACTCATAGGTATGGAAAAAATAAACTTGATTATAGGTGGTAGAGTAAAAATACCTCTCTTCCACTTGTGACAACTCCTCCTCAGCCACCTCCTATTATTAGTTCTATGCAAGCACTAGTCCTAGTGTAAAATAATGTAATACAGGAGGCTAAATGGTATTTCTCATGTAATTAACCTTATATTCCATATCATTATACATATACATTACACATGGTTTTTATTTCTACAAGATGAGATGGTTCTAGGTAATGATAGTCAGTTCATCACTTGCTTTCATTTTAAATAGTTGGGATCATCACCTTTAGGATGTGGCGTGCTAACTTATATATCTTAATGGGACAAATATGTGTTGTATGGGATCTAGGTGGATTCTGATGGAATTTTTTGGGTCCTCCGGACCCTAATGGTTCATCCGTATAGTGTGAAGTCGTGTTTTTTCCTTATGGTTCCCATTTTTGTTTCGTTGGTGTTTTGGTTATTGGTGTTGTTTTCTCATTGCGATGATTTGCATTTTTTAAATCATTTTTCAACTTTGTTGCCCAATGTATAGGCATCTCGGTATTCTTCTTCCAAAGATTTCTTATGGTGATATTTTGACACCTATTGGGGGAGTCCATCCCAGAGTGATATTTGATGCTAGTACACATATATGTTCGTTGGGTTGTTACCCTAGTATCACAATAAGTGAGATGTTATTATTTATTGTTTAAGGTGCATATTGGGTAATCGTACATTGAAAAAAATTCTTTGCATACTTTACATTTCGGTGTGTAAGTTGGTAGTTTGTGCAGACTTGTGACTTTATTAGTGCCTCAAGATGTTTTTTGCATGTTATGGATATTTAGTGTATTGTGAGGAATTTTCCTTGATACCTGTGGGGCATTGAATTATTTTGCAAACCATGAGAAATGTTACATGAGTGACTTTATTTTATTCTCGTGATTTCTGGGATGTGGAATGGGACCCTAGCCCCATGATTTTCAAGGAAGGAAAAGGTGAAAGACAAAATGTGGTGCTCGGGGATGAGTGGGCCCTTATCATAATAGTCTGGATACTTGGGATTATGCATGTTTGCATTCATTTTCTAAGACCTAGTTTGTGTAGGTGGATAGTCATATTTGGATGGAGCTTCATGCCCCAAGGTTAAACGTGACACTCTAACTGAACACTTTGAGAATAATTTTGGATTTATTAGTTTTGGCTTGGGAGTTTTATTTTATGAGTGAAGCCAAGGTCATTTTGGTGTTTTACTATGTTTTAGATAGATTTAGATCACTAGAAAGATGTGTAATGGATTGAGTGGGTAATTTTTTCTCGTAATCATTGTTTGAGATTGAACAAGTGTAGTGTTAAGTACAAAGAAAATATGTTTTATGCGGTCTGGCAAGGAAAAAGAAGAACAAACTCAAACGCATGATTTATAGAAACAAAATTAGGGTTCTATTTAAGGGCCCCACCCTCCACTATATAAGTATATGAACAAAAGAGGAAAATAAGATACATTTAAATATATAACATGATAGAAATTATGTCAAATTTCCACTATCTTAGACACATTGGCGGCATGCTTTAGGAGTTGTTCTTGAAATTAAATGAAATTCACATGGGACCCAGTGCTAAAGATAAGCTATATATCTCCAGCTATGCCCCTCAACATCCCTTTCTCACGTAATTTAGGGATTCTCTCCCTTGTCCCATTTAGAATTTCGACTAGCTCCATCCTCCCCTTAGGTTATTGCACCCATTCATGCAGAGTGAGCCCTCCTTTTTCATATTCTTTAGTGCACCAACCTCTAGTTGGAAGAACCTCTGGAAGTGGCACTTCACTGATTGGTGTGTCAAAGATGGCATGCCTTTTCTTGGATGAAAGTTCCTATAAGACAACCATAGCTTGGATGTCTTCTAGATTAGTCTCTAATGCTAAAATTCACTCTTCTATTTTACATGCAAGAGAATCACAAGATAGATCTTCCTTTTTGGCCCCCATGTTTAGGCTAAAAGGGGGCTTTATTTCTAATAGGGATGGGGCATAATAGGCCTTGAACATATGCCAATGGTTGTCAAAATGGTGAGACCAAGATTTCTCGGATTCCAAAGCTAAAGTGGAACTCAGAGTAGAACAGGTGGAATTTCAAGGTCTAAAATATTGGGAAGGAGGGACACATCTCAGCCAAGCAATTTAAGAAGGACAATATCAGATTTTTCTGATGAGGTAAATCCTAGGGATTGGCTATGACATTTGACACACTAAATACTTGATGAATTCGAGCCTTGTTAGGCCCTAATAATTAGAAGAATTGGCCTAGGTAATACAATTCCTCCTCTGATAAAATTGCAGCTAGAGAAGACTAGGCCATGACATGGAAAACTAGTTTGAAAATGTAATAGAAAGGAAAAGAAATGGCTCATGATTTCAAGGATAGTAGTCCAACATGAGGGAGGATGTGTGAGTTGAGTGGTAGAATTGGAGGACTGGTGAACTGTTTCAATAAGCATGACACCTATGATGATGTGTCCAAATAAATTGTTTCACTATTAATACCATATCTCATTCGGATTGGAAGGTATGTATGAATTTTAAATAGGGAATCAATTATTTTTATGGATCATGTCACTGGAGAATGATTAAAGTCCCACATATTTCAAGAATGTATTTTCATATTAATCCTTTTAGCCAAGTCACGCATGTACACATGTGAAAATTATAATATTAAGTGTGATATGACCTGGAAAATATTTGACTACATTGTGATGACATATATGTGACATGAACGCAATAATTAAAGTTGATGTTTGTTTGTGAGGAATCATTTTCATTATTCTAATGTGACCTTGAGGAGTTATGGGTGGTAAAAATATATTAGAATATAAATAATATTCTCTAAAACCCTAAGTGGATAAGGAAATATAAGAAGTATGGAGGGAGGTTTGGAGAATAAAAAGAGAGATTCTTAGTAGGAAAAAGAGGTGGGAAGTTCTTCAGGGAAAAGGCTGGAGAAATTATATTAGATGTTTCATTAACAAAGAGGAGACACAATTTTTTGATGGAGGTTTTTATTGTGTCACCCATTCACTTGGAATTCTTGTTAAGGTGGTTTTATAAGTACAGATCATTGACATGATTTGAGAGCATTAATATATGTTTCCCTCATTTTCCCAGAGTTTAATGGATTTTTTTGGATGACCTACTATAATTATTAGTAGTTATGTTCTTGTCATGAAATGATGTTGAGGGTAAAATGGTGTGTCTTTTGTTTTGATTCTATGTAAATTATGACTATGATTTATTATGAAAGTTCCCTATAACTACTTGGCTCTTGTCTAGGAATGGTGTGAGATATCAATGTCCTTTGGGTGTACCTATGGATATAATTTCTGAAACCTATAAAAATCTTCCTGTATATTGAGTAAAATAGGGGGGTATATTTATAAATCTTGGGGGTCCCTCGATCTATAATGTTAAGCATGATTTGTTCATGATGATCGACCTTAGGTGTACTGAGTTAGATTATCAAGAATTTGGATTCCATGCTTGCTTGGAGCTTTCCTTACAAATCATTTTCTTATGAGAGACCCATTTTATGTTTACTTTACCTTCATTTAGTGATAACAACACACAATGGTTGATATTTAGTCTGTGATCTTCCTAGAACCCCTCAAATTTTTTAGTTTCTTCTCTTTCTCAGTTCATTCTCATCTCCACCCACAAAATTTGATCAACCTTTTCTAATATTCTTGGTTTTAGTGTGGATCTCATCCTACCTATTTATCTCACTCGATTCTACATGTGAGATCACCATATTAGTGCATATACCTTAAGTGATTTCACTCACAATCTAGAAATCCTCATCATTAACCTAAAAATAATCATGCAAATCCTTAGATTTAATGTGTAGAACATACTAGAATTGCCTCTAGTAGTCCATATCAAGTTCTTGGGTGTCTGTAGTGCTTAGTGACAACTCTTTTGAGATAACATTGCATTCAGGTGGCTACATGTTGTTCTAATTGTTTATTTTCGGGTTTTAGGACATCACCTCAACTCCTCAACCAACCTTTTATTCCCCTGACTGCATCTTGGGTCCTCTCACCCTAACTAAGGCATACTCAAAATAAGTAGGGACATCAACCACACCCTCTATCTAGGTGCCTCCCCATCACTCCCTTGGGAAGAGTGGGTGGGTGAGAGGAGGAAGACCCCATCCCCGGCAAGAAAATGACACTTCATGTGGGTCACAGTCCCTCACCCCATCTCTCTTTGCATCTGTGTTTCCTCCCTCTCCTCTGGGGGGTAAATATGAGAGCCAACACATTTTTGGCATCATTTCTAGGGACTTGAATTTTTTATACATCTAGGTTTTTCAATTCAACCTTCTTATCTCGTTCTATGTGAAATTTGAAATTGAGTTTTGATTTGTGATTTAATCTACGACCTAATGTGATTTATTTTTCTAGAGTTATCACTCTAGTGGAAACTTCATTATCCTTTTAGTTGTAATAGACCAATGTTTTTCATTTTGATCTATTACAACTAAATTTATGTGTCTTGTTTAAACTATGTGTTCAATGTTTACCATTATGTCCTCTGGAATTCATAAGGTGTAAATTTATTGGTAAAAATTAGTTCTCTTTGAATCCTTCCATGGGTATCTATGATAGTGGTGAGGTATGTGTTCCTTCTAGAGTCCATTTTAAACCAAATGTATTCAAACCACTTGAATTTAGAAAAATATGTGAATACCCCCATCGATCCTCGCTAGAATTAAGCTCATCTTGCATGTGTTTCAAGGATATGGTAATACTTATGTGGAACAACATATTTCCATGTTTAAGGAAATGATGCATGAATACAAGGTAAGTTATGAAGATATTTTTATGAGGTTATTTTTGCAAACACTGCAAGAAGATGCTAGGGATTGGTTTAATTCTTTAATTCAAGGATATGTTTTTATGCATGGAAATGGTAAGAATTCTTGGAAATTAGTTTAGTGATGACTGTGTTTCCCTTCTTTGCGATCCTGGTGGAGATGCCACGGGTTCAATTGAAGGAAGAAGGTTCATGTTTTTTAGGAATGAAGAAATTGACACTACAGAGTATGTATCAGTTGTTAAGACATTGGTTGAAGATTGTATTGATCAAAATGATTAGGTTGGTTATGCTTTTGTGTGGTGCAATCAATTTTTACACCCCATGTCGGCTTTGTTTTAGATGGAATTTTTAATTTTGATAAATTTGAGCTAGGCAATCGAGGAAGAATGTGTGTTACATGGCCCCATGGACTACAATGGTGGGATGTCTTAAATTGATCACTTGAGTACCTGAGACATAATAGATGAGTTTTGGAATGTCTTCTCTAGAATATTTCATTTTCTCATAAAATTATTTGATATAGTCAATTTAGACACATGTTGTATTTCATATGTTCATGATTTTGAAATTGATTGATTTGGGGCCAAAAACCCCCGGTCATGTTCTATTCAGAGTCCCCTCAAATATTTTCTAGAGTCCCCTCAAATATTTTCTAAGTTCCCTGTCTGAGAGGAAAAGAGCAAGCTCTGAGAAAATGCAAAAAGAGGTTGCAGAAGGCAAGTAGGTTGATCCAGGAAAAAATCGTAAAAATGACTAAGTCCTAGTCCTAGGGGCAGTCGGGACATTTGGGACAAAAAGGCCCGAACCGGCCGGCTCGGCCGAAGTAAGCACAAACAGCCCATGGCAACGGGACATCGGGACAAAAGTACGCGGCGGGCGCGAAATGCCGGTTCGACCGAGAAAAAATTGGCTAACTGCTGAGAGGGACGCAAATGGGACAATTGGGACAAAAGGCGAACCGGCCGAACCGGCCGAAAAGAGTCAAGTCAGTCCGAAGCAAAGTGGGACAAGCGGGCCAAAAATGCCCGAACCGGCCGAATCGGCCGAAATGAGTCCAGAGGGTCCAAAGTCAAAAGGGACATCTGGGACAAATGGACGCGAAATGCCCGAACCGGCCGAAATGAGCACAAAGGGCCCCAAATCAAATGGGACATCCGGGACAAATGGAGGCGAAGTACGCGAAGGAGCCGAATCAGCCGAGGACCAATCAGAAGGTGCCACGTGTCCTCACAAGAGAAAAGTCAAAAGGTCAAAGGGACGAGTTATCGAGCGCTGAACCGAACCAATGAAATGGCGCCACGTGTCCAAGTTTAAGGGGCCCACAAGCAATTTCAAAAGGAAAGCCCGCGAAAGACGGAGGAGAGAGAATTGCTCGTCCAATCAGCACGTGCCACGTGTCGTCCAGATGGCGAAGAGCGGGAAAACATTTTAAAATTCGTTTTGATCTGTTCCGTGCCCTAAATCTTCAGATCGCCATATCTTTTGATCCAGAGCTCGGATTTCCACGTTCTTTATATCAACGGAAAGCTGTTGAGATGCTCTACATGATTCTGGGATCAATCTCGAGTTTTGGTGCAGTCTGAAGAGAGAAAATCAAGAAACGGCTCTGACGTGTGGTAATGGCCAGAAGCGACTTTTCAACAACCCGTTTTAATGCTAATGGGTTGCATTCTTCTTCTGCACGGACAGAAGTGACATTTTAGCGGCCAAATTAATACAAATGGGTCGCATTCTCCTCCAAAATCGGTCAAATATGGCAGGGTATGGGTTGGTAAGGTATCCTATGCCATTTTAATGCGTTGGTATTCAATGAGGAATGGGCTTACACGTTTTCCCATGTTTCTGTCCCCTGGGCTCGACCCATGCAATGTAAAAGCCAGATTTGGCTCATTTTAAAAAGTGGTTGTTCATTCTTTACTCGGCCCTCCCTTCTTTTCTTCTCTAGGGTTGAAAATGGAGTTCGAACCTCCTCCCTTGCTCTGTAATGGCGTTTTTGCCTTTTACTAATGGAATGATGTTCTGTGCAAACTTCTGGAGCAACAAAACGTGTTTTGTGATGCATCTGTCCATCCTTCCTCGTTTTTGCTTGTCCTCTTCTTGCCTCTCTTCATTGCAGGTATCTGTGCATGTTTGAATGTTCATTGCAGGTTTGGAGCTGTGTTCATGGAGTTTTGGGACATTTTCTGTGTGAAATCTATCCTTGGGCCTGTGATGCATCTGTCCATCCTTCCCATTGCTCACCTCTCTTTGTCCCATGGCAGTTTTGATAGATGTCCAACATTCTCCTTCTCTGGTGTATCACCGTTTTAGTGTAGGCTTTTGCTGTTTTTTTTCTCTCTCTCTCTCTCTCTGTCTCCTTGGCATGGTTAGATTAGGATTAGATTAGCTTGCACTGCTTTGGAATAGCTTGTGGCGGGTAGTTTAGGAGCGGGAACCAGCCTTCTCTGGAGATTCCTCTCTCGGTTTTACAAGTCCCACGCTTGGAGAGAGGTTTCCATGTTGTGCAATCACTGGGATGCACGAACATCAACCTAGAAGCTGATGTGCGTCCGGGGGTCTTTGTGATTTTACACTAACAGGTTTTGGCACGCCGGTGGGACCTTAGAGGTCTTTCACTTCATCTTTTGCGAGGTTGGTGTGTTCTGTGAAGATTTCAGCCTTTGGAGGCACTTGTAAACACATCAGGCGACTCCATCTGATCAGCAACCCATTTCTCTGAGCTTGCAGGCCCGTTTCCATACATTTTCATCCATCTTTCTTTCCATCCCTTTCATTCTTTTCCATTCCATGAAGTCGTGCAATCATGACTTCATTTCCATCATGGATTTCATATCAACAACAGCAGTATATTCCACCTCCAACACGTTTTACAAATCCTCCGGATCGCATGCATATTCATATGAGCAGCGATGCAAAGTCGGTTTGGCTATGGAGCTTTCAAGAGCAAGAGTATGCATACAATGAAGACAATCAGATCCAAGATGCTGAGTGCATTGGAGAAAATCCAAAAGATGGAGGTGGGGATGGTGCGATCAGGCTCGAGCACGATGAGAGCATTTGGAATCGGTTGTGGAGCACCCTGTCCATGGGTGGGACCTTTTCCAAGGCATTACAGCCCTCAGGAGAAACTTGACTTCATGATTGCAACGCTGCCTTTGCTTGCAAAGTGGATTGAAGAAATAGAGGTGTATGAGAGAAGTATTCAGCAACCTTGTCAACGGGTAAGCACATCATCTCATACCTTTTCTTTTCCTCTTTCCCAATCTGTATCATTTCAGCAGTGTCAAGTTTCAAAACCTCCATCTGCTATCCCAAATGTTGAATCCATGTCTCCACCTCTCAGTCTTCCATCTCATCTGGATTCTTCTTTCCTTTTCCCTTCCAAACAGTCATTCCCTCCACAAGAGCCAACAGAAACACCCCCTCCTCCAAAGAAACAAGAGGTTTCACCGCCTCCACCACCACACAAAATTGTCAAATCAGTTGAGTTTCAACCTATCCCTCCTCTTGCATCCCCAATTCCATGTGGGAAAGAAGAAATTGAAAAAATCAGTCATCAAGGACAACAAGAGGAAGAGCCAAAAAGAAAAGAAATGACAGACAGCTTGAAGGTTTGGGCTGCCAAATTTGGGATAACAAAGATTCCCTTGATGGTTAATCCTACAGAAGAGGCCAAGGTTGAACAAATGGTGGTTAGGACTGATTTTGTTGAAGAAGAAGATCTTGCAGCCCCAACTTGCCCTCTAGAGCAGCAGATTGAAGAGTTTGACTTGACAAACTTCATGCTGGAGGAAGAGTTCAACCAAGAGCAAGATTGCCTTCAAACATTGGAGGAAGGAGAAGCTGCTCCAAATCCAAAAGAAGAGGAGCACAATCTAGCTGTGAAGGAGAAAAGTGCAGATCCAAAGGGTTTGAGCATAAAGCAGGTTACAGGAGAACCTTCAGTTCTTCTTTCTACTTCACTTCTCTCAAGTTCCAGTGCTGAAAAGGAGTTTGATCTCTCAAACTCAATATTGGAGAGTGAAGGAAACCATGGTGGTCAAGTTGCAGATCAAGAGGACACCATGGAGGAAGTTGAAAAAGAACAGCGGGACAACAATGAGGCAGTTTACCTGTCAGTTTTGGAGGACTATTTTGATGAAGAAGAGCCGGTTGAGTTTTCACCATTCTCTCTTTCATCATCCACATTCCAAACACAAGAGTCTGCTGTCATGAAGAAGAGCATTCATTTGCAGCAGCCTGCATCTTATAGCAGCCCTTTGGAACCAAAATTGGAAGATTTAAATCTTCCATGTTCTTCATTGGAGGAAGAGAAAGGACAGAAGAATTTCACCATTTCTTCCACATCATCCATTCAAGAGGGTCTACAAGAAGACTCCATTCTCGGAGTTGAAAATCACAGCAATGGGCATATCAAACGGATCAGACCTTGCCCAATCAGGTATTTGGCTTCATTGGAGCCAAAGGAGAAGCCACAACCAGTCATGCTTGCTTCTGAGCATGAGGATGAGCTAAAAGTACCAGGATCAGCTGCCATACCTCTCGATCCAAATGCGAGCAACTAAAAGAGGTATTGGATTTATTTTCAGTTGATACCTTGATGATTTGGATAGAAGACCAGCTTCTTGTTGATTTTCCATCCATCCAAACAGCCATGATCAGTGCCAAATCAGTTGCATGGCTGCCAATTTTGAAGAAAGGGAGCTATTTTGCACAACCAGTTGCAGGGTTTGTTTAGCTTGCCTTTGCTTCCAGTTAAAGTAGAGTAGTTAGGTTTGCTTTCAGTAGAAGAAGTGCTTGTGCACACTCTGCATGTTCCATTTGGGGCATGTATGATTTTCAGTTTTGTACATAGTTTTGGTGTTGCTGGTTTTGCTCTTGCACAGTTCATTTCAGTGGCATCTTGGTGAAGACACTCCAGGTTCAATGGGTTTCCAAGTGGCTCAGAGGGAGGTTTTCAAAGTTCGGATCGGTTGCGGGTTTGCGACTCATGACTCCATGCCCAATGGATGCTTCGAACTCTTGATCATTCATCTAGCGAGCGAGATGACCCATTGAGTCATGCCAAATGTTGTCAAAATTTCACCCCACAGGTAATTTTGATAACATGCATCGAAATATTCAAGTCCCGGAAAATTGATTGATTTGGGGCCAAAATCATGTTCTTTAGAGTCCCCTCAAATATTTTCTAAGTTCCTGTGCGAGAGGAAAAGAGCAAGCTCTGAGAAAATGCAAAAAGAGGTTGCAGAAGGCAAGTAGGTTGATCCAGGAAAAAATCGTAAAAATGACTAAGTCCTAGTCCTAGGGGCAGTCGGGACATTTGGGACAAAAAGGCCCGAACCGGCCGGCTCGGCCGAAGTAAGCACAAACAGCAGCCATGGCAACGAGGGGGACATCTGGGACAAAAGTACGCGGCGGGCGCGAAATGCCGGTTCGACCGAGAAAAAATTGGCTAACTGCTGAGAGGGACGCAAATGGGACAATTGGGACAAAAAGGCGCGAACCGGCCGAACCGGCCGAAAAGAGTCAAGTCAGTCCGAAGCAAAGTGGGACAAGCGGGCCAAAAATGCCCGAAAAGTGCGGCGGCGAAATGAGTCGAGAGGGTCCAAAGTCAAAGTCAAAAGGACATCTCTGGGACAAATGGACGCGAAATGCCCGAACCGGCCGAAATGAGCACAAAGGGCCCCAAATCAAATGGGACATCCGGGACAAATGGAGGCGAAGTACGCGAAGGAGCCGAATCAGCCGAGGACCAATCAGAAGGTGCCACGTGTCCTCACAAGAGAAAAGTCAAAAGGTCAAAGGGACGAGTTATCGAGCGCTGAACCGAACCAATGAAATGGCGCCACGTGTCCAAGTTTAAGGGGCCCACAAGCAATTTCAAAAGGAAAGCCCGCGAAAGACGGAGGAGAGAGAATTGCTCATCCAATCAGCACGTGCCACGTGTCGTCCAGATGGCGAAGAGCGGGAAAACATTTTAAAATTCGTTTTGATCTGTTCCGTGCCCTAAATCTTCAGATCGCCATATCTTTTGATCCAGAGCTCGGATTTCCACGTTCTTTATATCAACGGAAAGCTGTTGAGATGCTCTACATGATTCTGGGATCAATCTCGAGTTTTGGTGCAGTCTGAAGAGAGAAAATCAAGAAACGGCTCTGACGTGTGGTAATGGCCAGAAGCGACTTTTCAACAACCCGTTTTAATGCTAATGGGTTGCATTCTTCTTCTGCACGGACAGAAGTGACATTTTAGCGGCCAAATTAATACAAATGGGTCGCATTCTCCTCCAAAATCGGTCAAATATGGCAGGGTATGGGTTGGTAAGGTATCCTATGCCATTTTAATGCGTTGGTATTCAATGAGGAATGGGCTTACACGTTTTCCCACGTTTCTGTCCCCTGGGCTCGACCCATGCAATGTAAAAGCCAGATTTGGCTCATTTTAAAAAGTGGTTGTTCATTCTTTCTGCTCGGCCCTCCCTTCTTTTCTTCTCTAGGGTTGAAAATGGAGTTCGAACCTCCTCCCTTGCTCTGTAATGGCGTTTTTGCCTTTTACTAATGGAATGATGTTCTGTGCAAACTTCTGGAGCAACAAAACGTGTTTTGTGATGCATCTGTCCATCCTTCCTCGTTTTTGCTTGTCCTCTTCTTGCCTCTCTTCATTGCAGGTATCTGTGCATGTTTGAATGTTCATTGCGGGTTTGGAGTGTGTTCATGGAGTTTTGGGACATTTTACGTGTGAAATCTATCCTTGGGCCTGTGATGCATCTGTCCATCCTTCCCATTGCTCACCTCTCTTTGTCCCATGGCAGTTTTGATAGATGTCCAACATTCTCCTTCTCTGGTGTATCACCGTTTTAGTGTAGGCTTTTGCTATTTTTTCCTTTCTCTCTCTCTCTCTCTGTCTCCTTGGCATGGTTAGATTAGGATTAGATTAGCTTGCCTGCACTGGAATAGCTTGTGGCAGGTAGTTTAGGAGCAGGAACCAGCCTTCTCTGGAGATTCCTCTCTCGGTTTTACAAGTCCCATGCTTGGAGAGAGGTTTCCATGTTGTGCAATCACACTAGATGCCTGAACATCAACCTAGAAGCCTGATGTGCATCCAGGGGGTGTGTGATTTGCACTAACACATACCTTACTTCTCAAGTCTTTAGGGATGTAGACGGTTACTTCATTTGATTATTATGTAGTTCGGGTATAGATCAATTCCTTCCTTTGAAAAGTGAGACAAATGTATGTGTAGGGCATGGTTTTTTATTTTCCTATTAAGCTTTATATACGAGGAGCATATAGTTTCCCTTCAATAAGGGATATGGTGAACATGATTATAAGTTGGCATATAGATTTTCATATTAATGCTTACATTGATTTTAAGAGGAACAAGATGAATGGGGAATTATATGCTCTTGAAAGAATGAAATTTCTTGGTCACCTTGATGTAAAAATGGAGATCCCGAGAGTGTTATACCACAAGGTATGTAAATGTAGAAATATTTATGGATAAGTTGTACCTTATGAGAAGGAAAAATTTATAGGTTTGAATGATGGTATGTTATTATTTCTACAAGATGATATGGTTCTAGGTAATGAAATTTAGTTAATCACTTTTGTTTCATTTGAAATGGTTGGGATCATTACCTTTGGGATTTGGTGTGTTAACTTATATATCTTGATGGGAAAAATACATGTTGTATGAGATACAAGTGAATTTTGATGGAAGTTTTGGGTCCTCTAGACCTCGGTTGTTTGTTTGTACAGATGTGTAGTTACATTTTTTTATTTATGGTTCCCATTTTTGTTTGTGTTGGTGTTTTGGTTATTGGTGTTGTTTTCTCTCATTTTGATGACTTGTATTTTTGATCATTTTTGACTCTTTTTCCCAATGGATAGGCATATGGTCTTCTTCTTTCAATATATCTTCTCGGTGATATTTAGACACCCATTGGGGAATTCCTTCCCAGTGAGAGTTGATGTTGGTACACATATATGTTAGTTGGGTTGTGACCCCAGTATCATGATAAGTGAGATGCTATGTTTTCCAGTTCAAGGTGCATATTGGGTACTAGTACATTGACTAAATTTCCTTGCATACTTTACGTATAGATGTGTAAGCTGGTAGTTTCCACAGAGACTTTTGAATTTATCGGGGCCTTGGGCTACTTTGTGCATGTTGAGGATATTTGGTGTATTGTGAGGATTTTTCCCCAATGCTCGAGGGTATTGAATAAATTTTGAAACCAGGAGACATGTTACACAAGTGAATTGATTTTATTTTTGCTTTCTGATGTGGACTAGGACATTAGCTCCATTATTTTTCAAGGAAGGAAAAGGTGAAAGACAAAATATGGTGTTCGAAGATGAGTGGGCCCTTGTCGAATAAGTTGAAACCCATCATTATGTACTTTTGTATTCATATTCTAAGACCATATTTTTTATTTGGATAGTAATATTTAGATGGAGGTTTGGGTCTCGGGGTTAAATGTGGAACTTTGATAATAATTTTGGATTTATCAGTTTTGGATTGAGAGTTTGATTTTATGATTCAAGAAATGGTCATTTCAGTGCTTTACCATGTTTTATCTAGTTTTGTATCACTAGAAAGATGTACAATCGATTGAGTGGGTAATTTTGTCTATAATCATTATTTGAGATTGAAAAAGTGCAAAGTGTTAAGTATAAATAAAATATGGTTTATGCGGTGTAAGGAAAAAGAAGAATAAAATCAAACACATGATTTACAAAATAAAATTGGGGTTCTATTTAAGGGTCCCACCCTTTGCTATATGAGTATATGAGCAAAAGTGGAAAATAAGATACATTTAAATATATAACATAGTATCACTTATGTCAAAGTTCCACTTTCTCGGACACATTGGGGGCACATTTCAAGAGTTGGTCTCGACGTTGAATGAAATCCTCATGGGCCAAAATGCTAACAACGAATTATATGTCTCATTTCAGGCCCCTCAACATCCATTTCTTATGAAAATCGGTGATGCTCGGCCTTTCCCAATTCAAAACGTCAACTATATCCATTCTCTACTCAAAGCGAGTTCACCCATTCACATAGAGTGATCTATCATTTTTCATACACTTTGGTGCATCGGCCTCTAGTTGGATGATCATCTAGAATTTGTGTCACTTCATTGATTGGGGTGTCGAGGATGACATGCCTTTTCTTTTATGAAAGTGCCTATAAGCCAACCACAACTTGGATGTCTTCTAGAGAAGTCTCCAAAGTGCCACAAGTCACTCTTCATTTTTATCGCATGAGAATCGAGGCTAGATATTCCCTTTTTGGCCCTTGCATTTGGTCTAAAAGGGGGATATTTGTTTCTAATAAGCGGGGGCATATTAGGCCTTGAACATATGTCAGTGGTTATTATCAACATGTGGGAAATTATGCGACAAGTGATTTCTTAGGGATTCCGGTCTTAAGTGAAACTCGGGGTAGACCATCTGGAAGTGTAAGGTATGAAAGATTAGGAAGGAGGGACACATCTCAACCAAGTGATTTAAGAATAAAAATACTAGGGCTACCCGATGATGTAAATCATGGGGATTAGATATGACATTTAGCATGTTAAATAATTGACAAATTAGAGCCTTATTAGGTCCCGAGAGTTAGAAGAATTGGACCAAGTGGGCCATTATCTCCCATCATGAACTTACACTTAGAGAAGACAAGGAAATGTTGGGAACACTAGTTTGAAATGTAATAAAAAGGAAAATAAATGGCTCTGTGATTTCTAGGATAGTGGTCCAGCATGGGGAGGATGTGTGAGTTGAGTAGTATAATTGGAGAAGCTGTTGAACCATTTAAGTAGGTATGACACCTATGTTGATGTGTCCAAAGATATTGTTTCACTATTAATACCATATCACAATATCCCATTTATATTGGTAGGTACGTGTGAAATTTAAATAGGAATCGACTATTTATATAGAGTGTATCATCGAATAATGATTAAAGGCCCACATATTTCAAGAATTTCTTCTCATATTAAGTCTTTTGGAAAATTCACGCCTATACACATGTGGAAACTCTAATATTAAGTACAACATGACCTAAGAAATATTTGACTACATCGTGATGATGTATGGGTGACACAATGGATATAAGTAAATTTGGAGGTCGTTTGTGAGGAATCGTCTTCATTATTCCATGACGGCCCCGAGGAGTTGTGGGTAGTAATAATCTGTTGGAATCTGAAGAATATTCTCTAAAACCCTAAGTGGATATATAAATATAAGAAGTAAGGAGGGTTTGGAGAAGAAAAAGAGAGATTCTTGGAGGGAAAAAGGTTGGGAAATTATTTTGGATGTGTCATCAACCAAGAGGATACACACTGTTATGATGGAGGTTTTGTTGTGTGACCCATTCACTTGGAATTTTTGTTAAGGTGATTGCATATGTACAAGGCATTAATAGGATTTGAGAGCATTAATATATGTTTCCCTCATTTTCCCCAAGTTTAATGGATTTTTCATGGATGACCTACTAGAATTATTAGCATTTTTGTTCTTGTCATGAAATGATGTTGAGGGTAAAATGGTGTGTGTATTTTGTTTTGATTCATGTAAATTATGACTATGATTTAATATGGATGTTCCTTGTAACTACTTGGCTCTTGTCTAGGAATGGTGTGAGAGATCGATGTCCTCTGGGTGTACCTATGGATATAATTTCTGAAACCTATAAATATATCCCTATATATTGAGTAAAATTGGGGGGTATATTTATAAATCTTAGAGGTTCCTCGATATAAAATTTTCAACATGATTTTTGCATGATGATATGACCTTAGGTGTACTCGGTTATACTATTAGAAATTTGGATCCTTTATTTGTTTGGATATTTCCTTGCAAATATCTTTCTTATGAGAGACATATTTTATGTTTACTTTACCTTCATTCAGGCTTTAGCAACAACACATAATGGTTGATGTTCGAGTCTAAAATCTACCTAGAACCCCTTGAATTTTTCAGTTTCTTCTCTTTCTCTATTAATTCACATCTCTAACCCACAAAATTTGATCAACCTTTTCTAATATTATTGGTTTTAGTGTACATCTCATCCTACTGTTTATCTCACTTGATTCCATGTGTGAAAGCACCATATTGGCAAATATACCTTAAGTGATTTCTCTCACAATTTGGAAATCCTCATCATTAACCTAAAACAAGTCATGAAAATGCTTGGAGTTAATGTGTAGAACATAATAGAACTTCCTTTAGTGGTCCATATTGAGTTCTCGATTGTCTACAACACTTAATGACTATTCTTTCAAGTGAATGTTACATTTGGTGGCTACACCTTATTTTGATTGTTTATTTTTGAGGTTTTGAGACATCACCCCAACTCTTGGCCCTACCTTGTATTCCCCTAACCACATCTTGTTTCCTCTCACCCTAACAAAGGAAGAGTCAAAAGTAGCATGTACATTAGCCACACCCTCTCTCTGGGTGCCTCCCATCACTCCCTTGAGAAGAGTGTGCAGGTGAGTAGAGGAAAACCCCATCACTAGATACAAAAATACACTTCGTGTGGGTCACTCTCCCTCATCCCATCCCCATTTGAATTTGTTTTCCTCCCTCTCCTTTGGGGGTAAATCTAGAGCCAACACCATAATTACATAAATATATGTGCATCCCTTTCAATATTGTGGAGAAAATGAAGAGGATGAATTTCAATGTGATAATGTGGGATGCTTTGGATATCCCATCACAAAGATACCTCCTATGTGAAGCTCTTAAGAAACTTCCCCTAGTTGACCCAATGATTCAAAAGACACATGTTGTAGTCAATATTTTCCAAGAAAAGGAAGAGCAAGTAAGTAAAGTTATCAAGACCCCACCATTTTATATGTCATTAATTATGGGTAAACACTTGATGCATAATTTTATGATTGAATTAGGGGCTAGTACCTTTGTTATTCCAAATAAAAATTTTTATGTCTTAGGTCTTGAGTACAACCCTATTGCAAGACTGTCCTACTGACTTGATGGCTTAAATGTTAGTGTCTAGAGTCATAAAATATCTGAAATTAACCCTTCATGCCTGCCCAAGCCTAACTATAACCCATGATATATTTATGATTGACTTGACCTCAATTTTTTATCTTCTTATCAAAAGACTCCACAGCCAAGGTAGGTGGTTATTTTTCTTCAGATTGGACTCATATGATTTTGAGAACTAGGTATGGTACAAGATTTACCATATAATTTGAGCCAATATTTTTTAATCACATCAAGTCATATGACCCCGCTCCTCTCTCGGCTAAATGCCTAATCCAAGAAAGTAAGGAAAAATATTTAGTTTCGAAGAGCATCCTATTCCTCCTTTCATGCCTAATATATTACTAGATGAATGAGCTAAGACGTGTGAAAAAATTTATCTTTATGTGGAAGATCTTGAATCCTTTAAAACTAGCCTTGAAATGTACTATCAGTATCCTTAAAGAAGAAATTTTATTTACCAAAACATTCAAACAAAGTAAGTAAAATTATTCTAGACTATGGAAGATGTTCTTTGATGGTTATAGAAGCAAAAATGGAGTTAGCAAATTTTTTGTTGTCATTTCTCCCAATGATGAGAAGTTATTTTTCACGTATAGGTTGTAGTTTTTATGCTCCAACAACGTAGTAGAATATGAAGCATTGGTACATGGCCTATTGATTGCTGAAAAGAGGAAGATAAAGGAACTGCAGATTTTTGGGGATATGGAATTGGTGATTCATTAGGTGAGAGGGAAGTGTTCCACAAAAATTAATATTTGAAATCCTATAAGCATAGAGTTTGGGACCTCTTGGAGGGATTTGATGCTCTCAAGCGGAGATGGTGCCAAGAAAGTTAAACAAAGAGGTAGATCAAATGGAATCCCTCGGATCATGGTTTTCACTTGTTGATAATTTTTTCAAGGGGAATGAGCATCATATTAAAGTAATAATCAGGCCATCCATTCTAGATAATGAGACTAGTTGGCAGGTTTTTGATAGTGATCAACAAATTATTCAGTTCATCCAGAATGAGGCTGAATTCTCATTAGAAATGTAATCTGATTTACATGATAGCTATGGTGACCAAATAATTTAGCTAAAAACAAATAGATTGCCAAAAGTATTGGTCACCTTAGAGCATATTTTTAGCCCGGATGATGAATTCAAAGGGGATGAAAAGAATATAGTAGTAAATAAAGAGGACTGTCGACCAGTCATTATTACACAAGGAAAGGAGCTTTTGCTTAGAAAGGTATGTGATGATAGTGAGAAGCAAGCTTTCATTTCCTTATGTCAAAAATTTAGTGATGTGTTTTCTTGGGATTATGAAGATCTAAAGGGATTTAATCCAGATATTGTGTAACATTCCATAGATCTTGATCCCACTGTCAAGCCAATTAGGAAAAAACAAAGGTTGGTCAACCCTAGGATAGAGCCCCTCATGAGGAAGGAGTTATCCAAACTCATTGAGGAAAAAATAATTTTTCCAATCAAGTACTCTACATGGGTGGCCAATCTTGTCCTCGGTTAGAAAGAAGAATGGGGAAATCAGAATTTTTGTTGATTTCCGTGATTTGAATAAGGCTTCCCTAAAAGACCATTACCCTTTATCTTATATCGAGAAGATTTTGCAAAATATTAGAGGGGATTAAAATTTCTCCATGTTGGATGGGTATTCAAGTTTTAATCAAATTAAGGTTAGGGAAGAAGATCAATTTAAGACTGCATTTACAACCAAGTGGGGTACATATGCCTATCAGAATATTTCTTTTGGTTTTTCAAATGTAGGTGCCACATTTCAGAGAGAAATGGATATTTCTTTCAAAGGTTACATTAATGAGTTCATCCTTGTATACTTGGATGATATTACCATCTTCTCAAAGTAGAGAAAGGATCACATCAACCACTTGGAGAAGGTATTTGAGAGATGTAGGGAATTTGGGGTGTCTCTTAACCCCAAAAAGTGTAATTTTGTAGTCCTAGGGGTAATATTTTGGGACATATTATTTCAAAGGATGGCATTTCCATTGATCCAGACATAATTTCAGCCATCCTTTCTCTCTCTTTTCCAACTCATAAAAAATCCTTGCAATCATTTCTTGGCAAGATTAATTTTTTTAGGATATTTATTCCTAATTTTGTAGGATTAGTCAAGCCTATCACTTTGATGTTAAAGAAGGATTCAGCCTTCAAATGGATAGTTGAAGGGAAGGAATTTTTTTCCAAGATCAAACAAGAAATTTCTTAGGATCCTACACTTGTCAATCCTAACTATGGTAAGGATTTTATTTTGTATGCATATGGAGATGATGCTAGTATTTTTTTTGTTTTGACTCAAAAAAATGATTAAGGTATGGAACAACCAATGACCTTCTTCATGTAACATTCCCATTTTAAGACTTTAGAAACAAGGGAATTTTTTTATACATAATGTGCTATGTTCTAAATAAACATAGTTTAGAACAGTACATTCTATACCAATCAATCTCTCTTAACATAAAACCATATGAAGTTGTAATTGACTTGGTGAACTACCGATCTATCATGTTAGCTTGAAGTATTGAATAATTAATGTATACCAAGTATACTTGGTTCTCTTACCCTATTCTGGGTACTGAGTGTTCTATTTAAGAAACCTATCTGAATATTTGTTACCAATATTCATCTAAAATCACATTCCTTAAACTAGGTGACATAGGACAATACAACTAGTAGCTTGTGATACTTTGGCCAAAGATTTCCAACATACTATTCATGTTACTATTCCTAGACGACATACTCATCTAATCGAATACATCCTTCACCCCACTCATCTGATTATCTAGAATGGTCTTCATTGACTTCAGTCAGTCCACTTGTCCAAGGTTTGACCCTAACATAGGTTAGTGACATAATTTAGAATAGGAATCACTCGCGATGACCTAGGGTATACAGACATACCCAATCTACCTAATTCGATTTGATGTTTCTAGTTACTCTAAGTCATTGTGAGTCACTTCCTATGCTAAATCATAACTCTAATCTAACCTAGAGAGAAACTAAGTTCAAGTCCAAATTTGGGTAGGTCCAAATGAACCAATGTTGAAGGGTGTTGTAACATGTCAACTACAACCCTGTATCCTCATGAAGACCCAAGTCTTCACGAAGGTACAGTTCTGCAGTTGGCGTGTGCCAACATCCGACAGAACTACTTCATCATGATGTACACACCTCATGAGGTCATTTCCACTTAATTAGTTTAGGATTAAGATTTATATTACATCAACCTTACATAACCCTAATTCCAACAACCTTTAAGGTTTCCATCCTTATTTGATTTGGTTAAATAATATGTAACTTCATAGACTAATGATTGCTTTATGTTCAATTAAATTTTTACTTAACATTTTTTTTTGAAAATAGAACCAACATCCATCATAAGATTTGCTTAAGTAAATCAACCATTCATAGGAGGTGTAAGAACCTAAATAGGTTCGGTAAGAGTGGACTTCATAGAGATGAATTCTAAATTATTTACGAACATAAACACCATTCATTTTTTTTACATCCTTTTGAGAGGAGAAGAACCTTCCTCTTTATGGTTAAGTGTTAGGGTTTATTTTACCCTTTTACCTTTCACACTTCCTTATAGTTTAATTGTATGCTCATTTAACATCCCTTAATAAACCATACTATTTTAGGTAAAAGAACATCAATACATACAACTTAGCAAGTTGCATTCAAGTAAGGGAAATGTACTATTTCCCATTCATCCAATTCATTAAATGACAACAAAAATAAGGATCCAATCAAATATGAATGATAACAACAAGATAGGATTACAAATTTCCTTCATATAATGCACAAGAGAATTTACACAACAAGTTAAAGTAACTTCCAAATTTTTCCATTCATTATGATAAATACACATTTTACAAGACTATGCATTTCAGACATATTGCATGTCAAACAACATCAAGATCATTAAAGATTACAACTTTCCTTCAATACATCTCAATAATGAATCAAAATTCTCTATAAAATATCTAGACTTTAAATCAACCAATACATCATATAATTTATTGCCTTCCTTTATCACTTACAAAGTCCATCTACAAAAATTGCTAACGACAGTCAGTTCATTGAACTGAGCATGATAAGCACTAAGCATTAAAACAAAGTGCCTTCAACTAACTGTTTCATAAAACCAACTCTGCTTTTATGAAACAGAAAGGTTGAGCAGATAATAAATCATAAGTTATAACAACCATAAAAGAAGAACAATTAATCAACCTGAATTAACATTTAAGAAAATATCATGATATAATCATTAATCTATAGCATAATATCGATAAGTAATGTTCCAACCAATTACTTATCTATATCAAATAAAAGTAACTAATAATTATTTCCTTCATAATTCAATCTGAATTTGAAATATAGAACTAACTTTACTATTTATCCAAATAGAGTTACTTTCAGAAGCAAGGGCCTTCTTACTCAACTTTACAAGTTTCATAAAGAGACATGTACATTCAAGCTCATTCTAGCATCGTAAGGATTTTAGGATGAATCATCTAACAACTGAAATAAATAAGAGTTTCACATTTCAAATGTGACATCCTAATTCCAAAACCCAGACATAACCTAAGTTATCAACTTAGGACTCACATTAACATTAGAAAATTATTCATTCAATAAACAACATCTCATACCAATCACTATACAGATATTAAACACCCTTAATACAAGTTAAGTGAATAAGCAAGTAGTAACAACAACTACATAATTGCATTCATAAAATTAATGCAACTTAGCCAAATAAATCCACTACAAGCTTACACAAAAGAAGGATGAACGACTGAAAATAAACAGTTTAAAACTTCCTTTCCCATTCAGTTTAACCTGAAGTCCCATTCACAACTCATAAAAGGGAATTCAACACTTAACTCTTACAATTTCACAAGTAAATAAATTCAAAAGAGGACTGGTACTGACCTAGTCATAACATCCCTTAAATATTAAAAATGTAGACATCATGCTCAGAGATGTTACACTACTCATGCAACTACAAATTCAAGTCAGGATAGAAAATTAAGGCTCACCCATCACCAAACAAAATTAGTTCAGTATCATTTTCCACATCACGAAATGCAACAACAAAGTAGCAAAACATCATACAGGAAAAATAACAGCCTTCAACAATCATCCAAAACATCAAAGTTTCAATCAAGAGATCATAACTTGTCCATTCCTACAAGACAATAACATAACAATAGATAAGGAGGAATTACAAAGATCATCACATAGGTGAGTGAACAGTTCTTTTGAATGGATAGAGAAGGATTTATCAAGAATTGATTCTAGAAGATGCAAATGAAAGGAATACATGACTTAGCTAAAGGTGCCCAATCAACTTAAAATATGATTAAGTTTTCCTTTCATTTTACCATAGGCGGGCTCAACTGAACACTCCTACAAAATCAACGAGACATTCGATTTCTTCCAACTTACACAGGAATCAAATAAATCTAACAACTGCACCAATTTGGTTAGCTTCAAAGAAACATAACTGCCAATTCAAAAGTTGAATATCCATTCAACGTATCTTCAAGAAGTTACAACAGTTAGAATTTCACAAGTCACTCTAACAAGTTTAACAAGTGGTCTACCCAGATCAAGAATGGGTAGGTTCAAATCAAAACATCTAAGTCCAAAATCAAAATAGACAAGAAGATTTGACCTCAAGTAAGCTCAACTGAGCTACGGAATTATAATCAAAATATCGAATTGGATAAAGCCAGTTCCCAAAATATCTTCAAACAAAAAGAACTTCAACTATTTACCTATAGCTCAATCTCCCCAAATCTTAAAGGAAGACTCAAACATAATTATTCAGAAGAGAATACTTCATCCACTACTATATTCAACAAATAATTCTGAAACCAAATAAACCCAGAAGCCATTTCACAGAGTTTCAGAAGAGAGAGCACCAAATCCAAACAACAAGGTTTTTGAGTCAATACCTCCTTCTTGTTTCCACACGGACTAGAACCATAAAACAATAAATCCAAACACCATTACATACTCATCTTCCATCGAATACAAGGTTTGAAGCAATGAAGGTTTACATAGTACAAGTTAAAAACAAATTACCCATTCACTGTTTTCCACACATGTTCAAAATCACACAATTATGAATCAAAGTATATTGATACAGTCTCAGAAGGTGTATTAAAACTTCAACAAAACAAGATGCAATAGAGAAGGGTAACCTTTTACCTTCTATAAACAATCGAGACAAGTAAGTTCAAGCTCAAAGCAACAAAAATTTCCTTAAACCCTTTTCAAGCAGGTAAGAAAGAATACAAACTTTATCAACATTATTCAAGTCACGACCAGTTCTAAAGTGTGAATCACCATTAACTCACTTAGGGAAACAACCCACTGACAATATTATCATGCAGAAGTTCCTTAATTAAGAACATAGAGATTCTTTCAAGCAATAAATCAAGTAACCATAGCAAAATAAAAACCAACTTGTTTTACAAGAGCAAAGTTGTTTTTATGAATACATTTAGAGAAAAAAGAACAACTTAATGGATAGAGCCTATCATGCCTGATATTAATTCTGTTGATTCGAAGAAGATTTCCAGATGAGCCTCCAAAACTATTTCTTCTCCAAATGAAGTCAACAACCAAAAACTTCCTTCTCAAATGCCTCTTATCCTTCCACCGGATCGAAAATCATCCAAGAGAGTTAAAATAACAATAAACTGAAATTAGAACTACTAGTTCAAGAACCAGATAGCTCCATGTAGAGAAAAATCAAAATGCTTGAAATACCAAACAACTCCCAACAAATCTACTCACATGGTTTCCAAGGCGCTTTTTCTCCAAAAATGATGACCATAAATGTAATTAATTTCCAATCTCCTCCCTATTTCTCCACACCACCGCCGATTAAAGTTGACAAGTCTAATTTCAACTTCGCATGCAACACTTATCTCTAGTGATGATTCCACCAATTTTTTTTTATTATGGGTAAATAGTTTTGAAGGGACTATACCCTGTGTACAAAAAGGCTCAAAAGCCAGATATCAAAAGAGGAAAAACTGATCCTAGATATGCCAAACATCATAAACTAGGAGGCTCAACAGCCAGATAATACAATATAGGAGACAAAATAGGATCAAGATAGATAGTGATCCGAATAAAAGCAAAAGAGACAAAACATGAACTAGAGGGAACCACCACTGGTCTTCCTAGCCAAAAACAACACCAAAAATGCCAGACAATAGTAACTTCATCACCAAGAAAAAAGAATGAACAGCTCGCATCACTTGACACCGGTCAATCTTAGCCTTAATCGTTTAGAGTGATATGAAGAATGCAATGGATGTGGCCTGGGATGGATCTTTCAAATCTGCCTGAGCAATTGCAAGATCTCTATTCTCCTTGGAACCCCAAATATCCTTGGTAATACCGCTAAGACTACAAATACTACGCACATGTTGCTCGATAAAATTATAGATGCTTTTAAGAGCTGAGAGGATACAATCATTACGCCCTTTTACATTGCCAAGCCTGACATCTAGAGAGAGAAGCTTCTTGAAAACTTTAGTAGTGATATCATCTTCTTCATCGTTTTATAGCTTCTATTTTCCCTTAATTTTATCCATATCCCTAATAGCACTCTTTAGGTCTTGAATCTCCTTTTCCATCTTTTCAACCCTGACCAACAAGTCCACATCTTTAGGTTCCTCCACCGGATTACTAATGTGAAGTAAATTTGCTGCAAGCTCCAGGTCTTTATGACTTCTTAAAACCCTCTGAGAAGCAGGAAGAGGGACCTTAGTTTTCATCTCTTTCCTTTTCCTGCTAGTGGTAGCAATGTCAAGTTTCCTATTGGGAAGGGGAGGGATGGAGGCAGGGGAGGAGTAGAATCGGGCGGGGCGAGCTGAGCAGTGGCGGTGAATGAGAAGGATTAACCCTTGATGAAGGGGAACAACCCTAGTGTGGTTTTGCACCTCCAGAACAGATTTCTCCAATGAATTCAGCAAGTAATGAGGAAATTTTATGGTAAGGTTTCTACGAAAGTGATTAAGGAAAATTAAGTGCTTCTGGGGGATAGTGACAAATCTCCCCTCTAGAGTAACGTACCTTACCACCATCCTTGCAATCTCAGTGAAGGGCTCTGGAACAGATGTAATTTTGATGCCAACCATCACAAACTCTAGATTCTCCCCCTCATCGAGAAACTTCTTAGCCTCCACCTCTCTATCCACGTGCTTATTGAAGAATTTGGTTCCGTCTAGGCTAAGCCTGATTCCACCAAATTTTCCTGCCTCTACCTAAATTGGCAATACTTTGTCCACTGAATTCAAAAATCAAATCAAATAAATGACTTAAAAACTATTGCCATGTCTTCAAATTTCCATACAAACCCGTTATGTCCCCTTCTATCCTCGCATTAGTTTAGGATAGATAACATTAGCTTAGGGTATGACCTTAGGTTAGTTTAGAAAATATTTACCTTAGGTTATCTTAATATTTCCTTAGGTAAATTTTCCACCTTAGGATAGGCCATTCTTCATACCAATATAGTATTAGGTAATAGGTTAGAAATATACCTATCATCACCTTAGGTTATTTCCAAATCCCTAACTTAGAAAACATGCAACTTAGGTTAGGATGAACAAGATTAGAGTAGGCATAGATATATGGTAGATCCAGTTTACCTTAGGTTAGAATCTCGTTAGGATAGATCTTATAGATCTAGGACTTAGGCTTTACCCTCAATAGTCCTGAAGTAGACCTCTTTCCAACTTATGCCATTTAGTGTTCTGGAGAAGTTGACAAGAAGATCTGAGCACATAACTTAAAGCAGAATGCACAACATGAACTTCCAAGAAGATCAATGAAATTGTAAACCTACAAAGGTTCATTCTTTTATTTCCTTCCACCTCTGAATGTTAGTTTGCCATACAAATTAGGTAAGAAGAATTAAAACATACCTTGGATCAATGGAATTGATCCAAGGTTTTCATTATTATATAGAGATAAATTTGCAAACAACATTACCAATTTACAACCTTACTTATCTCAAACAAAAATGGATTCCTTACAAGCAACAAAATTTCCACAATTGAATCTAAGAAAGAAATAATTTATCCATGGAAAACATGATTTCAATAGTCAAAATAATACACCTTCTTAGGAAAAATCACATGTCAACGATTGCATTACAAAGAGGAGAAGTTAACAGTTTATCAAAGGTGTTACACTTCACCAAACACTAAAGAAATATGAATTGAAATATAGTCACATTGAAAAATAGGTAATTTCCATTATGAGAGATTTAAAGAAATTTAAAATCATGTTGTCCTAATCATTTCAAAGTTTTGGTCTCACATTCTAGTGTGATAGATTTCCTTATGGATCATATGTCAATGAGAAGAGAGTTGGATGGGTAACTAAAATAATGGAGTATGATGTGACTATTAAGGAAAAAAACTAGTAAGAGGGAGAGAACTTTGTGAGCAGATTACTTTGGATGCCCAAGATAATCAAGAGACCTCCATGAATGAGAAACTTCCACATGATGTTGAAATTTAGTAAGATGACAGAAATCCATCCAATGGTCATAGTTGGATGATTGATATGATCACCTTTCTATCTAACAAAGGCCCTCTTAGTCTAACTAAAAAAATGAGACATCTAAGGTTGTAGTCCATTCCCTATGTATTGGTGGATGGCATTTTATTTAAAAGAGACATTGATGAAGTCAACCTAAGATGCATTAAATTTAAAAAAGTGGAGAAATTCCTAGTATAATTTCATGTTGGCTTATCCGGTGGTCATTTTTTAGCCAAAGCCACATCAGTGAAAATTCTAATGGAAGGCTACTACGGTCAACATTATTTGTTGATATTCATAAATGGGTTAGAAAATGTAAGGAATGTGCTTTCTTCACTAGGAATCTCTTAAAATTCATCCAATTTAAGTAGACCAGCCATTTTCTCAATGGGGCCTTGATTTTATTGGCATGATCAATCCTCCATCAAGATTTGATACAAGTGGGTCTTAACATCTACAAATTATTTTACCAGGTGGACCGAGGTTGTCTTCTGTGAAGGAAGAAAATTTATATATCATTCTTGAATTCCTTGATGAGATTGTAACAAGGCTTAGTATCCTATAGACCATAATTTATCATAATGCAAAGTATTTCTTAGTATCTAAGATTTTTGATTGGGCTCTTGGAATTGGTGTTTACTTGAATACTTCTTCCAATTATTATGCTCAAGGTAATGGTATGGAATAATCTACTAAGAAGAACCTTATTAATATTATAAGGAGAACCATGGATGTTAATCAAATAAAATGGCATACCAATGTGAGGAATGCTCTTTTGGATGATAGGATTACAATGAAAAGGTAATTGGATCTTCCCCCTACATGTTGGTTTATGGAAAAGAAGCAAGGCTTCCTTTATCACTGGAATTGCATTCACTTGAGTTCTCCTAGTAGTTGGAGTTTAAAGGGATAAATCAAAGAGAAATCAAGATTTCATAATTGGTGGAACTTGAAGAATTGAGGAATTATGCCATGGCCATTTTAGAGAAACACCAAAAATCAACCAAACATTGGTTTGATAAAAGGACAATTTTCAAATTTCTCCTCCTAGCTAGATCAAGGACTTTATTATGGAATCCATAAGTACTTGTCAAAATTTCAAGAATATCATCATTAAGCATACTTATAGGGAGGGTAATAAGGTTGGGGATACCTTGGCCAATGTTGGCATCAATAATAATTTAACCATATGGGATAATGAAAATTACATCCCTAAGGAGGTACATAATAAGATTAATGTGGATAAATATGGGCATTAAAAAGTGGATTAGATATAATGATGGTATGGAGCAGGATTTAGCGGAGGTGAAAGATCACACATGTGATAATTTTCATCCTCTCTACATCGATATTAATTCCCATGAACCTCGCATAGGTGGATGGGTTCTTAAAAACTAGGATAAACATAAGGAAGAAAAAGATTCAAATGAGGGTTTTGAGCGTAAAAAATTGCAGGAATAGTAGGGAGAAGAAGAAAATGGGAGGTTCCCTATGCCAATTGGAGCCCTATAGTGATCTGGCCTGGAAGAACAATGAGGAGATATGGAACCTCTTACACAAGGGTGACATTTCCAATTTTATAGAATGCATTCAGGGCCATGATCAGAATATTTCGGTTCATTTCACAATGGACTGGAAGGATAGAAAGGTGAAATATGGTGGCCACCATGTTACTATTAATGAAGAGTTGATTACTGAGGCTACAGGCCTCGAGTTAGAGGGTTATCATTTTTTTAGTAAAAGGATTGATAGGGTCATCGAGGCTAAGAAATTATCTGATGAGGGAGAGGAGCTCAAATTTGTTTCTGCAGTATTAGGGTAAGTTCTATCCCTAAGCCATTTGATGAAGTAACAAATATGATGGTTAGGTATATTTCTTTGGAAGGGAAATAAAAATGTTCCTGTTAAGCACTTGGTCTTTCTTAATCATTTTAGAAGGAAATTTACAGGTTTGCTTCCCACACTACTTGTTAAATTCCCTTCAGCGCTCCATTTTGGACTTTTAGAAGCACTACCGTTCTATCCCTCTCTACCAAGGCCTCGTCTTCCTGCTCCATAATATTTTTGTCTCCAAATTCCCCAACTTCCTGACCACTCCCAGTGATCTACACATCACTACCTCCACTACTCCCACTCCCATACTGGACACCTCTTCCAAACCTAAGACCAAGAACCCTAAGCTTCTAAAAATGACACCCATCACTCTTCTTGAGTTCTTAGAAGCACCAAAGAGCTGTAAGTTGCACAAAATTTGCTGCATATTAGCAATATCGGCTTGGATATGGCCTGCATCGGGAGGAGAATATATTGGAGTCTCTGGAGAAAGAGATGAAGTAGCTTAAGAAGGACCTGCATCGCATGGACAAGCAGAAAGGAAAAAGAAAAATTGATGATGATAATGACATTGGGAATGATTAGATTGCTGACATTTATAAGAAGTTGGAATCTCTAAATGGTAGATTAGGGAGAGAAAAAGACAAGAATGATCACAGCATGGTTATCTTCAATGCCATTAGTGACTTCTTAGAGTAGCATGTTTGAAGCGTTACCATGCTTAGCAAGATCCTTTGCACTATTTGGGGAATGAAAAAGAGAGAAGCCAGACCATCTTGCAGTTGAATGCTACTGACCCAATACACATCACCACATTGGCATTGTTCACCTTGCTGCAAACTATCTAGTCTAGAATTGACAGAGCATCCAAGAAGTAAACTCACTCGAGATGTCGGGAATTGTTCTGCTCACTACTCTTTTTTTGTCTTTTTATTGTTTCTATGTTGCTTTTGTGTTGTATTGATGCAGTTTATGTTCTATTTTGTTTCTTTCTTGTAACTATCTTCTGGTTACTATTGGACATAGTGTTTTATTTGGATTTTTATCCTCTTTTGTTTTTCCTTTATATCTATATTTGTATTTGATCCCTTTTTGTAACAGGTATAGTCCCTTTAAAAATATTTACCAATAATAATAAAAAGTTGGTGATTTGGTGTTAAAACAGGATGCTAACAAAGACAAACTAGGGATACACTCTAAATTTTACACAATTATAGTGGTCCATATACCATTAGTGCTTGAAAATAAGAAAATTATTTTGATCTAACTGACCTTGATGGAGATGCACTACCAATCCTATTAAATGGGATTTATCTTAAGAATTCTCATTAGGTCATCTTATTACTTCATTGTATAGATTAGATTAGATTTTGAATTTATCCAAGTGCATGATGCACATTTTTCTATTCGTAGTGTAGGTATACTTTTGTATAAGTTAATGTCCATAGTCTCCATGTTCCCACTTGGTACATGTATGATTTTCATGTTTGAACATATTTTTGCCTTTTTTCTTGTTGCACTTTCCAGTTTCAAGAAGGGTTTCATGATTTAAATAATTGTTTAAGATAGTCTCAAAGCAAAGATCCATTCAGCCTTAACAAATTAGTTACCATCTCATGCAATTTCAAATAAAATGTAGGTTCATGTAGTGCTTCAGATGGATTTAGGGGTGAAATTTTCAAGTATCATATTAGTTTTAGTTTTGGGTTGACTCCATGATGGATGTTTAAAGGCCATTAATCTTTGTAATCTAATAGGTATATTACCTCGTGAGTTGCCAAATTATTATCTAATTTTTCCTCTCAGTAAATTAGAAAACTTAAAAACCTTGACGTTAGTGGTAAAATGGAGTGTAATGTACAACAACTTCCAACATAGCCCATGGATGACTCAATTGGGTTATGGCCAAGTTGATTTGATACAACAAGTTGTTTTGGTAAGGGTGTCCTAACTGGTCATGGTCAAGAGAAGGAAGAGGTAGAAAAATTTCTACCATCCAAGACCATTTTACGTACTTTACCGATCAATAGAATTATAGCCTACTACTATCTAGTAAAAGTAGCATGTGACAAAGGTGGTGGAATGGTGGGGTCACGGTGAAGTAGTACAAAGGTGTCAATAGCATCTTCAGATACTACTAGGTGGTAGCATCTTCATATGCTTACTAGGTGATAGCATTTTAGATGCTATCGGCCAATAGAATTTTGATGCTACTTGGCTTGGTAGCATTTTAGATGCTACCAAATGATAACATAAATGATGCTACCATCCAAAGAGTATATAAAATACTATTGGTTGGTAGCATGTTTGATGCTATTAGTGCGGTAGACGATGGTTGAATGGAGGATCGGTTGGGGGAACATTTGAGGTACCGATAGAAATTATATGGATGTTACTAGCTAGTAGTATAATTAATGTTATTAGATGGAAGAAAATATGCACTACCAATGGGTAGTAGATATAGACGATGTTCGGCTCATGTTGGTATAGATCAAGGAGGTGTGATAGATGTTAATGGTACTCATTACTACCAACCAAGAGAAAGGGTGTAGATTACCATCTAGTTTCATGAATATGTAATCGAATGAAGAAAATAACACAAGATGAATACATTCTCTCAAATGACACCAAGGGGATATGTAACCGTTGACAGGAAAATAAATGTAACCAACCAAATTGTATGAATGTTACAACCGCCAAACACAGAACATCAATTGTGAGTTTGAGTACTAATAGTTTCATTAATGGGTAGCTCAAACACCTTTAAAGAAATTAATGTATGGTAGGTGAGGAAAATTATCTAATATATATATATATATATATATATATATATATATATATATATATATATATATAAAAATCCTCATTTTTCAAGGGGGCAATCTAAAATGTAAAAGAACTCTATCAAAATTATTCCAAGACCTTTTGATTTGCAAGCCTTGAATTTGAGCATTTTTCAAAGGATTCCTTTCTTATGTATACCTAGTAATGGATTGTGCATCCTTTTGAGAAATAAAATTCATGTTTTTTGGCTTTTTCTACCCTAGCTTGTGTTATATTGCATTTCTTTCCTTCCTTTGCATTTGTAGATATATTGTGCATACTTTGTTCTTCTTGTAGGACTCAAATCTGTTGTGCTCCACAAAAATGGAGATTTGAATGTTGTTTTGGACTGTGGCACTTCTATCTTCCCTCTCCTACTTCGTTTTATTTCTATTTTCACTCACTAGGAATATCTCCACCCCTATTTTTGGTGCTATCACCTCCCTTAGTTTAGGATTTAAATTTCATGCATCTCTCTCTTTCCTTGGTCCCTTGGAGTTTTAGGTTAGTGTTAGGTAGTTGCATTTCCATTTCTAGGAGTAGTTTTAGCATTAGGAATAGGTAGAGGAAGATGGAATTCTCTAGAGTTTTGTCTTAGTTTGAGTCCCAAAACTTGGACACATTCGTATGTTCTCTCAAGCCCCAGTCAATCTGATTTGTGATGGGTGTATATTTGAGCTCCAACAATATTCAAGGAAAGAAATATTTTTCTTGAAAAGCTTGAAGATATGTTACAAATATGATTATACTACAAGAAGGTTATAGATCAAGGGTTGACTGAAAATTTAAATTATTGAGTAGATAAGATAATAAATCATGGTAGTATATTTTGTGTAGTGAATGAAAAGTAAATTCTTTAGAGGGTCTATGAACAGTGTTAAGGTGCTTAGCACTAAGGATTTCCTAATATATTACCTATCTAGCTATTGTCTTTAATGAGTTGATTGGTCAATGTTGAGTTTGAAAAAGTGTCAATGTGGCTTGTATTTTATGGTCAAGATTGTGAATTCAGATTTATTTCATGCATGATGCATTACTATCCATGTTTGAAGAGTTAATGTAGGTAGTGTTGACACACGTTTGATGACACAAGGTGTGTATTGTTTGTGTAGAAGGTTTTGAAAGGTGTTCTTGTGTTGTAGAAGGTTGCTTCATCCTAGGGGATCTTAGTTGAGTCAGAAGTTTTCAATGGGGATCTATTTGGATCCAAGAGTCTTAGGAATCCTTGAAGGCTTGTTCAAAGTAGAAGATGTTATTTATATGGCCTACATCAAGAATGGTTTCAATCAAGGTACATGATCCTTAGAGGTTCAAGTCTAGAAGGAGGTATATAGCACAAATCAATACCAAATTTGGTATGTATTTTATTATGGGGAGTCTTGTGCATGTTTGAAGATAGATCCATGAATCATCGAGATGCATTTAGTGTCGTGGTAGTGTGCATAGACCAAAAGGGAGAAAATAAGTATGATTTTTTATATTTTTGTTGTTTTTGTTTCAATTCAAGTTTTCATAGTATCATTTTTCATAGATGTCAAAGGGGTAGAGTGTGCTTAGAAATATGTAGTTTAATTCTTGATAGTATTTACATGCTTGGTTGTCATCAATGTTTCTAAATATGGTTGTCATAAATGATAAAGGGGGAGATTATTGACACATTGTGTCATAGTGTTTTTTTCATTGATTTCAAGTCACGTAGATGTCAAAGGGAGTCTTAAGTGCATGAAGATGTCATTAGTGTTCATTATGTCAACATGAATTTTCATTATGTCATAAAGTGGTGAACTTGTTATAGTGTTTTGGTATAATTACATGGTCTAGGAATACTCAAACAAGTATGGTCTTGAGAGTGTGCTCTTAAGTTTAGTATGATGTCCAACATGGTCTCACATGGTTAGTGAGTTATGTATTAGGTGTCAATGTGTTCACAAGGTGAAGAAAAAGTATGATCCAATCAATTAGGTGTTAATATAATCCTAATTAGGCCTAATCATATACCTAGAATAATAATATTTAGTGGAGACATGAAATATCATGTAGATCATGTTGGTAAAAACATGTGAAATGTGTTGTGAGGATGCGTAAAAGTGTGGAATGAATATCAAGTCATAAATAAGGTGTTAACAAGACTAGAAGGCATGGGAAAACCATGGTGTATGGTGAGTTTTAGAGGAATTAAAGAATAATTGAGAATTGCATATTGTGGAAAGTTTAAATGATGGTGTGGTCCAACTTTCGGGTCCAAGTGTTGAATATTTAATAAGATATTGCAATTTTACCAAAACTGGGTTTCCAAAGGTGAGTTTTTAAGTTAAAAGTTTATTTCCATATTCTCATTAGGGATTTTATGCTTTAAATAGGGACCTGAGATCCTAGGGATATGTGAATGGGTCAATTATTAATATTTTTCAAGTGGAATGAATTTGTTTTATCATCATTTTTTTAATGAAAAAAACATTAAGAAACAAAGCAACTTTTTAACCCTCATAAAACTCTAGCTGTATAGTGACTTGGGAGAAAATGATTATATAAACTTGGAATTGATTCCTTTTGCAAATTTGATAATTAGAGGTTATAGAGGAATATTCTCTATTTCCATTGACGTAATTTATAGGTTGTGATAGTATGTGAGCCCCACTTTAAAATGTAATTTTTGGAAAGTTTCAGTTTCTTGAAATGTTTTCCACTAAACCTAATGAATAATGTATAATTTTTGGAAGCATGGGAGTTTTAATTAATGTTTATAATTTTTCAGATCATGGTTGAGGCCCTAGGATTTAAAGTGTGCCCTATTTATGAGGATTGGTTTTTAGGAAGCTTTGGGGTAGTTTGGAGCAAGATATGAGTGTAGAGAGCTTTTGGATGTTTTGTAGGTGGTTTTATAGATTGGTTTGAATTTTTTTATGATATTTAAATAGATATAATTCCAATGGAATATCCCGCTTGAATTTTTGTTGAGTTTTGAGAAATTTATGGCTTGATTACTGAAGGCTAATTTTGAGGGTGTTTGGTTGTGCATACTCTCATGAGGGTTTTTGTTATGATTTTTTTATGATTTATGGCAGCTTTTGAGGTTTTAAAAAACATGTCTAAGTGTGATCTATTCCTTGGTAAATTTTATTTTGGTCTAGAACACTTCATGGTTGGCTTGTTATGTCCTAATGGAGGTATAGAAGGTTTTGGTGATAGTGGTGACCTACTTGGTTTTATAGATGAGTTTTAGGATTTAATAATGATTCTTTAAGTTTTTTTACTATATGAAGGCATACCTACATGTTTTATGATCAAGAGAATGGTATAAAGGAATATTAAAAATCTTATTTGAGCTTGTTAAGAGAGTAGAAGAAAAGTGTGACCTAGGAGGGTGATTGATGAAGGTGATGAAGGTCCTTGTGACCTTGTTGAGAGGGAAATGACTCTGTGATGTTATTCTAGAGAGAGATAAGGTTATGGTGAGAAGGGCAAGTTTGAAATGAACTTAAAGGAATAATTCTTATGCATACAGGATAAAGTGATGGTTTGAGAGAGATAGAGAGGAGAGTGAGCTTCAAAGATTCATCATCAGTTGTTGGAGAAAAAGAGATGGAATTATTTTTAAGTGGCTGAGTTGGTGTTTTTTCATCTTTGGGGTTGTAGTATCCTTGTAGGATTGGTATACTATTGAACTCGGGTTAGTACTCCTTATATGGTTGGTACCCTAATAAACTAGGGGTTGGTGCTCCTTATGGGGTCGATGCCTCATTAAACAAATATTATGTGATGTTTATTATTCACTTGAGTTATTTGTGTTGTGTAATATATATAGAGGTTTAGTGGGTTTTCTTCTCCTTAAGGGTTTCCCACATTATATCTTGTGTTATTATGTTCTCTCTTACATCATGCTATTTTGAATGATTGTTTCATGTTTAATAAGATCATAATGGTCAATGGATGATGACTGATTATTTTGAATGGTTGAAACAAAGTAAAGTAATTGAAGTAAAATTTTTATATGACTGATTCATCTTCCTCTCATTCGTTGTGTTTCCAAAACACAAACTATCATATGTTGCGCGAAAGGTATGGGTATGTTTCTAAGGAAACATATGTAGAGATAATGGAGACAAACAACATTGACCTTAATCTTATTATCACCTTGGTATTTGGAGAGGATGTATATAAGGTATATGTCTCTTTATATTTCAAGCCGAAGGACATGTAGACACCTAAAATTAGCACCGCTAATCCCTATGTCCACGTCTTCTAGCACCCCTTCATTATCACATCACTATCATATTATACATTAAATCCTTATCCTAAGTCTTATTTATTCCCATTATATTTACTCCCCATAAATATCATTCTATATATGTAAAATTCTATTTTACCCCTTCTTAAACCACTCAAACCACTTAGAAACCAAAATCAAATAAAACAAAACAAATAAACTCTCTCACAACCATTTAATAGCATCCCTAACTTGTATAACCTATTTTCAACACATATCCTTCGTTAAAACAAACAAAAATCCTTGATTTGGGAAGTTGTTACAACCTTCTCCCCAAATCACCAAAGTGATTCTAACCAATCACCAAAAATTCTCCTTGTTTGTTTTCAGTCCCATATAAATGTGTTTCGACCTTCATTTCAAGTTAGCTTCCTTGAGTTTGGCTTGTATTTTAATAAGATATTGTTCAACGACATTCATGACATAATCTTACTTGTATTATTGTCCTCTTCATACCAAAAACAATCAATGCATCAATGATCTCTCCTTCATCCTTTAGAGTTCATTCACATGTTCATGAATTGAATCAGAAATCTTCTCGGCATATAAAATATTTATCTCACTAGTAATATCTTCCTTTCAACTTTATTCATGAATTGGAACAAGGTAAGTGCCTTCCTTTTGTATTCCTATCCTATGTATTCATCATTTGTAAGAATTGAATTTTTTTATCTTGTAACATGTATATTTCCAACAATAGCTAGTGATTACCCTAATCATCGGCGATCACCCCTAGTCACCATCGATTCACCCTAATCACCGGTGATCCTTATCCATCGATGAACTTCCCCTTAGGACTTGTTTGATCTATAAAATATCTAATTTGGAATCATTCATAGAATCAAAATTAAATGATGTTGTTCTAATTTTGATTTATAAAATAACAGATATAGCTAGTGAATGAATTTGATTATTCTTAGAATCAACAATGCAAGAAAGGAAAAGAATGTAAACTCATTAACACAAACAATTTTTATCTTGGAAACCTCTGGAGGAGGAAAACTAGTTGGGAAGGGCAACTCGCTCTTTCTTCCCACTTTTTATTGGCCAATTCAAATAATAAGTACAAAATTTACAATAAGTATGAAAGAGAAGTAGATAATATCTCACACTTCCTCCCAATTACTTGTTTTCTCTACCTCAAAACTCCTTTCTTCTACAAACACAATTCTAGCACTAAGAATTCCTTGCTCACTTGCTTTCATGCTTTTATGATCAAAAATCTCCTTCCTACATGTATTTATAGCCTTTATCATGTCCTCCTTACAATGGAGGATGGTAAAGGTCATGGAGGATAAGAGACATAGACAACCTTTCCAATTCTAGGACTGTTTGTTTCAAAAAAAATCTTTCCAAAAGTGTCAGGACCGCCTTCCAATGTAGACTGGAAGTCACATGACCACTTCCGTGGCTAGAAAGAGGTTACAGGATTACCACCCTAGTTGGGTGGCAATTTTTTAACTGTTATTCTACAGAGAGTGATAGTTCTGTTAACATAAATACATAACCTTTGTTTCTTCATTTCAATTCTCTCTTGTTGGCTGATCTGATGAAGTAGAGTCATTTTAGACCCCTATGGATCACACTATTTTTGCAAATCAGCAGCACCCCTGGATGCAAATCAAGGTTCTAAGTTGATGTTCAGGGCATCCAGTGTGATTGCACAACATTGAAACCTCTCTCCAAGTGTGGGACTTGCAAGATGAGAGAGGAATCTCCAGATTAGAGGCTAGTTCCTCAAAATCCTCTGATTAGATCTATATTTGCACAACTACAGAGGTTCAGATCCTAATTTTATCCTAATTTGCAAGGAGACAGGGATAAGAAATGTAAAAATTGAAACTAAACTGATAAGGGTGATACACCAAAGGAGTGGTGAGCACTTCTTGCTCATGCAAATTGACACAAATCAGAAATTTCAACATAAAACATCATGCACAGGTTGATAAGCTATAATCAAGAGTTTGAAATGAAGCAAACAACACATACAAAGGACTGAAAGCATTCACAGAGCCTGCATTGTGATTTTCAACATCAAAATCCTTGTATTCCAACACCAAAGAGGCAAAAAAACCATTACAATCCATGGAAGATCGGATACTTCCAAAATCATTTGTTGAAGGTGAAAACAGAAGCTTATTGTGCAAAAAGGTGTTCATCCCTTTGAAAAATGAGCCAAATCTGGCTTTTACAGTGCATGGGTTGAGCCCAGGAGAGAGAAAATGTGAAAAAATGTGGGAGCCATTCCCCATTGACCAAAATGCATTAAAAACAGCATGGAGGTCCTTACAAACCCATGCCCTGACATTTTTGACCATGCTGGAGAAGAATGTGACCCATTTTGCATTAAAATTGGTTGTTGAAACGTCAGTTCTATCCATGGGCGCATACCAGAAGCATTTTTGATTTTCTCCCTCCAAACTGAACCAAAATTCAAAATTGACCATGGAATCTTGTAGATAATTTCACCATATTTCCATTGATATAAAGAATGCAAAAATCTGAGCTCTGGATCGAAAGTTATGGCGATTTGAAGTTTTAGGGCAAAAACAGGCCAAAATCGGATCGGCGGGCAAAAAGTTTGAATTTTTACCCGTTTGGTCTTTGGAACATTTTTCAAATTTTCCCCACGCTCCGCCACTCCAGGTGCCACATGGCACTGTTTTGATTGGGTGTGGGCCCTTCCTGACCATTTTTTCCTTCGGGTCGCTTGGTGTTTTTCACCCTTGGACACGTGGCGCTCTCCTGATTGGCTGCGGGCCTTCTAGGGAAAAATTTCCCACCAAAACTCCACTGAGCCATAACTTGAAAAATACGTGGAGTTAGGAGGAAAAATTTACCTTTCTGGAAAGCTGAGAAAGAGCTCTATCTAATGGTGCCATTTCTAGAAGGTTTTGAGTTCCTAAAAAGTAAAAATTTATGACTGAGGCACAATAGAAGGAAAGAATGAAAGGGAGTTAGCCACAAAATGAGTAGGGGGCACATTTGGATAACACACACCTCACATACTTGGGAGGATTTTGGTCCCACAAAATCTTAGTGGGGATTTGTACTACAACACTACATCCTTCTCCAATTCAACTTTTGAGTCTTAGATGCAATCCTTAATGAAGGTAAAGCAACTATATTTATTCATCTTCATCTATCATGGATGGCTCATATAGGTGCAAGTTCTAACATTTTACTACTGAAGTATATCCTCATAAATGATGGAAAATCAATTCAAAATGCATTTTCTCCAACCTGCTCCAATATGGTTAAGGGTCTATTTTGTAGTGGTTTGAGCTTCCATTCTTGACCTTGTAGTCTCTCCTTGCTCAAGTAAATCAAAACTCTATCTCCAACATGAAGCTTATGCTCTCTCTTGTGTTGATCATGCCTAGTCTTTTACTTGGCTTGAGATTTCTCTAACTATTCTTTGACTTTGAGATGGATTTTCTAGATCCTCTCAATGAATTTTTTCTCTAGTCACCTATGGGTCTCATGTATCCTCCTCATCCTATTTTCCAATTGCTATGTCCAACGTATTTTTAGGTAGATATCCCAAGCATGTTTCAAATGGTGACTTCATAGTGGATGTGTGTACTACCTAGTTATAGGAATGATGAATGTAGGCTAAGGACTCATCCCAAGTCCTTGGGTATTTACTATTATACCCTATGATCAACTGTACCAAAGTCTTGTTCACCACCTCTGTCTATGGATGGAAAATCATGCTCCACTTTAACCCTGTTGGTATCCATATTTTCCCACAAAGTAGTCAAAAACATCCCCAATAACCTAGAATACCTATAAGAAACAATAGAATTTAGAAAGCAAAAATGCACCCATACATTAGCAAAGAAAATATTTTCTACCTCATGTGATTTTATTGTCTTTTTACATTCCATAAGAATACACATCTTATCAATCTATCAAAAACAATATAGAGATAGTCATGTCTACATTTAGACATAGGTAATCCTCCTACAAAGTCCATAGAAATGTCCTCCCAAAATGAGTAGTACTGCGGCAAAGGCATTTACAAACCCTCCTTCCTAGTCTTAGGCTTACTCGGTACAACAAAGTTTACATCCACGTATAAATTTTGATACTTATTCTTGCATATTGGGCCAATACACGTACCTTTGCAAGTGGGATAGGGTCTTACCAACACTGAAATGTCCCACTACTTTTGAGGTAAATGCTTCCCTCATCAATAAAAGTATTTATTATTTAGGCACACAAATCCTCCCCCATCGGTAGAAAGCAACCCATCCTTAAGATAACAATCTTCAATCCCCATCCTCTCAATACCTTAGGACCACAACTTCTGAAATTTCACCCCAAATTCTATGTCCTATGCATATGCCTCTCCGTAATATTCCTTCGTGAAGGGATCGATCTGAGAGATAGTGGCCAAGTAGGATAACTTCTCCTATGTAGGTGGCCTAGAAAACATGTCTTCCACCAAGTTTGTACTACCCTTCTGTATTTGATCACCAGATGGAACTGCTTAAAGGAACCCCATCCATTTGTAGTGCCTTGCTTGTTGCAATTTAGACTGTGCTTGCAAATACTAGAGAGGTTTTTGGTCAATGTGCATAATAGTTTCTTTACCCAACAAATAATGCTTCCATTTTTAATTGCCTAAACTAGTGCATACATTTCCTTATCATATATTGAATATCCTTTAACTACTGAAGTAAAAGTTTCAGAATGATAGCATATGGGTTTACCTCCCTAAAGAAACATTGTGCCCATAGCATAATCACTAGCATTTGTCTCTACTTCAAAGGGCTGCTACAAATTAGGAAGAGAAAGTACTAGAGCATGACTAATATTTTATTTTAATAACTCAAAGGATTTGTCTTGTTCCTTACCCTAGTCAAAACCCTTACTCTTTGTGGCCACTGTGTGTAGAAGTGTTGTGATCACGGAAAATCTTGAAATGAACTTATGTATGTATTATCTGCTCCCATAAAACTCCTAGTATATGTGGTTGTTGTTGGTGTTGGCCAGTTGGTGATGGCTTCCACCTTATTTTGATTCACTCGTAGCTCTCCTCCTCCAACCACGTTGCAAAGATAGGCAAGTGACTATTTGGAAAATTAACATTTCTTCATATTACAAAGTAATTATTTCTCCTTGAGAACTTGCAAGACTTGTTCCAAATGAGTCTGATGTTCCACCCATGTGGCACTAAAAATCAAGATATCATCTAGATAAATAATCACACATGAATCTATGAAATCCCAAAATACATCATTCATCAATCTCATAAATTTTGTGGGTTCATTACATAAACAAAATGGAAGTACTAACCACTCATACAAACCCTATTTTGTCTTGAAGGTAGTCTTCCATATATCTTCCTTCTTCATTCTGACCTAGTGATAACCTAACTTGAGATCGAACTTCATGAATAATTTTTCATGTTGAAGATGGTCCAAGAGATCATCTATGCGGGGAAGTGGATATCTATTATTTATGGTGATCTTATTCAAAGTGTGGTAGTTGATGCACATTCTCCAAGAACCATCCTTCTTTGGCACCATCACAATAGGAAAACCACATGGTGAGGTGCTCAAACGTATCACCCCTTGGTCTAGTAGTTCTTGGAGTTGTTTCTTTACTTCAGATACTCTCTAGAAATATTTTCCTATATAACCTGATGTTTAGTAGAGGGGACTCTAGAAACAGCTGAATCTCATTCTCTACTTCCCATTTTTGTGGTAACCCACTGGGAGCCCGAAAAATTCCTGAAAATACTTGAATAATACTATCCAAATCCTGTTTTCCCTAGTTATAAATCTCTAAAACTTCTACCCCATCTTGTTTATCCTTTAACAAAAGTAAACAAAATTGATTATGATTTTCCTGAATAAGTCATTTTTCTTGGTTAGCACTCACCATAGTAACATATGTCTTACACTAGTGTGCCCAGATGTTGTAGCCGATCACATCCTTGGCCTATCTCGTATCGATTTTCCCTTCTCATAAATATAACATCCTTGATATACAAGTAAGGAATCCTAAAAACAACATCAAAAGCATCAAGTGGAATAACATCAGCTTCCAATACATCAATATACTAGGAATTTATCCCAAACTTGACCTTACATATTTTTGTTACCTGAATTTCAACACCCTTCTTCACCCAACCAAAAGGATAAGGGTGTGGATGCTCATAAGTCTTAAGACAAAGCTTCTTTACAACTGCTTCAAAAATCAAATTATAGTGAGAACTAATATCAACCAAAGCATTTACCTTAGTTCTCTTGATATGGATTTTAATCTAGAATAGTCTACTCATCTCCTCTTCACGGATGTCCATGTTAGTAGTTGTGTGTTGGTCGTCAAATAGGACTTTTTAGAGAGCAACAGACAGGAGAAAGAAAAGTCCCTCCTCTTTAATGGGAGAGGTTCCCTTATTCTGAAATGAACTTATTTACAAATATACGTAAACATTATTTTATGGTTAAACTTGGACATTACGAAAGTGCTTTTCACCAGGATCATCAGCTACGCAAGGACTGAGGAAAAAGAATAAGAAGATGAGCGAATGTTAACATTCAGAATTATAGATAGCAGAATAATTCTTCGTGTATGCGAAGCTTCAAAAGATTTAAGACAAGATCATTTGAATGAGATTAAATTTAAAGACACAAAGTTCCATAAATAACCTTCTTCGGATTTATTAGTCAAGGACACAAAGTTCCTTCTTGGTTGTACAAGATCGCTGTATTTGCAAAACTGGACAGTATGCAATCAGAGAGACCAAACGAGTTAAGAACAAAATGATCTTCACAATATTAAAGGAAAACACAGAGACAACAAGAATCAGATAGACAAAGAACGGAAAGCCCTTTTTGTATTGATTTCTTTTAAGATCTATTTACACTTTCAGCAAATATCCAAGTTCTTCCTCCCTTTCAAAATGGCGTGGAAAGGCCATTATATAGCTTACAAGTCGGTTACTCTTCGTAACCGTTTCTTTTAACTAAGAATAGTTAAGTACCGCCAATTGCAATACCTTAACTAATTACAAAGAATACGAAAAGAAAGGAAAGAAGAGGAAAGGAAGGAGAAGGAGACAGGTGGCCGGCTACTGGGAGGGACCCACTGTCTTCAGAATCCGCTGCCTGAACTTCTTCAATGACTCAGCTATATCTCTGCCACGAGGGACTGATGTGTTAGTTGCAGACTGAGTCCAAAATCCCAGGCATTTCTCCATCTCTTTATCAAACTCGACGTGAGTATGATAGTCTTTGTTTGCTTCTTCAATGGCAGACTGAAGGGAACAAATTTCCTTTATCTTGTCCTTAGAGATGGAGTCTTCCTTGAAAAGATTATCTTTGACAAAAGCTCTGAACTGAGCTTTGATTTCTTGCAAGGACAAGGGAACGCCAGAGTTTTCATCCTGAAGATGACAATGCATATCTTTGAAAGCAGCAGCTGCTAGCGTCTTGAAAGCTTCTCCCTTTTGCCAGCTATTCTTCATTTCTCCTACAGCTTCTTCCAGGACTCTGATTTTCCACTCTACGCTGTAGACCCAGGATTTTGATAGATTATCTTTGGCATCATCGAAAATCTTATTTGCCAGTAAGATGTTCTCATCTGTCTGTCCCATGAGGCGAAGGTCTACAATGCAACTGCCCCAGAGTTTAAGCTCCTTATCCATAACCTCAATGATAGAAGATAGCTTCTGTTGCAAATTGTCTACCTTTCCATGTAGCTTAAAAGCTTCATCGATGAAGTTTAGACCGGCAACAAGCATGTCATCCACCATGGCTTCGATAGCTCTACCATAGACAGAATACTTGTGCATATCTTTTATACTTTGCACTTCATCTTGGCTTAGTATTACAGGAGGAGGTAAAGCAGTTAAAGGGGTGGGATCCAAAACTTTGTCCTTAGATAGAAGAGACTTGATGAAACCTGTAAGAGCTCGGGCTTGCTCTTCCAACTGTTCGATAGCTTGCTGTCCTTTTTCCACTCTTCCAATAACTCTTGTGACTGTTTCCTGGAGATTATGGATCTCGCCTTCAGGGGTAGACTCTCCCATTGGGATTCTCAGTAGCTCCAAGTCAGATACTTGCAAGTCCTGTTCTGATCTGTCTATAGCAGGCTTGGCAATCTCCAAGAATTGCTGACCTCGAGTATCAGATACTATTCTGGAGGTGGTTCTTGCTTTCTTGGCACGAGAAGGCGTGGTACCCAACATGGCTGCAACAGCATCAAAATTTGGTCCCAGGTTTTGGGAGGATGGTTTTCTCTTCCTTTTGTCAACCAAGGGTCACCCCATGCAAAAGGGAAGAAGAATCTGCAGGAGAAGCAAGGGGACCAAGAGACAGGAGCTCATGACACTCGTGGTCCAGGCAAACATTTGTTGACTCAAGCCGGGATGTGGAAGGAGCACCGGAGACAATGGCGAGAAGAATCAATAGCACTTGGAGGTTCAAGTGCTCGACCTCCTTGTCTTTATCTCGTTGGGTCCTCGGAACATTTGTAGGAGTGGGCCTCTCACTTTCTTCACTTTCACCGAGGATGATGATGTTCTTCGGTCCGATAGGCAATTCTCGCCTGTTTCTCCTGAGGATCTCTTTCCACCGGTTCCTTCTTTACTTCCTTGAGCTTCTTCTTATATACCTGAGTGGATGGAGAAGGAGTAGATTCCGCAGGTCCCTGAGCTGCTGAGGTAGGAGAGGTTTTCTTTGGTGTTTCGGACCTTGAACCGGTGCTTCTCTTATTGGTGTCGATTCATCCTTGGAGGAGGATTCTCCCGAGTGCCTCCTGAATTCTCGGACCTTCTTATTGAACCAAACCTTAGTCCTGACTAAGACTGGAGCAAGGATTTCAGCCAAATCATCCCTCTCTTTTCTGTTCCAATCCAGTCCTCCAGAGGGGTGTGCTTGATCACATTTTCATACTCATATGAGTATAGCTCAGAATTATCATCTTCGAGGCCTTCAGGAACTTGGTACAGACCGAGTTCTTGAATCAATTGTAAGGAGAACCTGCCATAATGCCTTCTTCTGGCCTCAAAGTCGTTTGCACAGTCAGCCCAGTAGTCTTCTGCATCTGCCACATGGTGATAGGCTATCTTGATATTCTGTTCAATAAACTTCTTCAAGTCAAAGCAGGTTCTTGGCTTGAAGAAATGAACGGTGATAGGGACCAAAGTTCTTTCTATATTCTGGGCATCCAGGGCTGTTTTACATGTGTAATTTCCCAGAGAGATGGGAAAGTGCAAGCCAGAAATCTTCTTGTCTCTGCAAGTTCTGTGCAACTTGTCCAGTTGCCTGCATATTTCGATCAAGGCCATCTTGTCATTGCAGAACATGGGAAGCCGCAGAGGAGTACTCTCATAACCAGCAAGCCTGATGTATGAGAACTTCCTGAATTGGATGAAGTAGGCCCCATACCGTGATATCAAGTTCATGGCTTCATCTGAAAACCTCCTGGCGGTGTCACCCTCGAGCAATCGGACCACGTACATAGTGAAAGCATCATTAACCCTTCAAATTGCGTTCTTACCGGTATCCAAGGTAAATCATGCGGCAATAGGCATACACTCGGGTTGCCTTTGTGGGTGTCTATATATGAGAATCCAAACCATTGCCTTGATGCTGCTAGAGTATACATCGATATGAAGTCATGAAAACTTCTTTGTTTGCAAAGACGCTGGATAGCTGCTCGCTCGATTCATCCCGATGATCTCACCAGCTTGATGTTTTGTGTACCCTCGCACACCATACCGATGAGCGGGCACATCCGAAATGGAACTCGGTGGAAGGCAAACCCATGACCCGAGCCAGCAAAGATTATGAAATCGGCGCTTCTTCGTTGAAGTCTGCTCGGATGAGGGTTTTGGTGAGGTGGGAAGCTCCTTTCTTAGGGTTTTTTAGCCAGGACTTCGCCACTCATGCTCTGTACTTGTCACTGTCTTGATCAAACATGGCTTGCGCTTGGGCTTGGGAAACAACTATGGCATTGTCCAGTTCCCGGATCCTCGTAGCGGCAAAGAATGGCGGCAGCGTCTAGCCTGGCGATGAGCTCCCCATGTACGTTTGTCAATTCACTTGAGGCGGGTCGAAGTGAGCTCCGCATGCAAGCACTGTATCAGCACACTGTACTGAAATTGGGAATCCTCCAGCGTACGCCAAACCACTGTCATGAATTGTCTGAGCCATCGGTGAGGGATTTGCATCTTCCATCCTTGCCCAAAAATCACTGAAATCGAGATGTCGGGCCTCGCTATCTCCAATGTTGCTTACAGCAGACTCGAGTGGAGAAATCTGTTCTTGTCCTTGAAATTTGATCTTCATGTCGATAGTTTCAGGGGAACAAGGTTGCAAACTAGACTTGGAATGGAATTACAGAAGCAGAGGAACGTGCGCAAGTTTGTAAGCGGCAAGGGTTTGAGCAAAGGATAACAAGGAAGATGTGAGAAAATGCAAAGGGGAAATGTTCATTATATAGCCGTTTGGGGAGCGGAGTGAATTCAATGCGCATTTAATTACGCAACCACCAATTTGAAAAGCGTCTAAGTATGGATGACACTAGGCACGCTTGGGACATGTGAGACGCGAATGCGCGAAACACGCGGCTCGGGCGAAATGGAGAGAGAATGCACAAAAAGCTTTTGGAACAATTGGGACGAAGATGCGCGAGGTACGTGGTTCGACATTTCGGCCGAAATTGGAACAATGGGCTCGCTTTAGACTTGGGACTTTGTGACAGAAAAGTTCCGAGTACGCGGTTTGACTGCTCTCGGCCGAAAATGAAGCGGGCGCATTTTTTCGGTTTGGGACAAAGAATTTTGAAGTACGCGACTAGAAGCTTCGGCCGAAAAAGAGAAAGCTCGTACTTTTGACTTTGGGATATTTGGGACAAAAAGGTGCGAAGTACGCGGTTCGGAGGTTCTACGTCGAAATTGGAATGACTCTGCACAAAAGTTCTCGGGACACTTGGAACAAAACTTCCGACGGCCCGAAGATAGGACAATTTCGGGATTTCGGCCGATCGGGAACAACTTGCACTTTGGAACTTGGGGCACGGGACAAAATGTCCGACAGCCCAAAATACATGCGAGAAAGGCCCAATACTTGGATTTCTTCAATTTTATGACTTAGGTACCTCAGAGAAAAGCACTTAGACTCAAAATTTTCAAAATTTGCTCTTGTTAGAGAGGGGAATTTTGAGTAGACAACAGCTGGCTCCTTCTGGGGATGACTTGACATAAATTCACTGAATGAAACAAGGCAAGAACTTAGACAAACTTGGTGTAGCAGACCAGTGCCTTATCCATTGGGCAAAAGGAGTCAAGGACAAACCAATACAAGGGCAACACACACAACAACAGAAGGGAAACACACCAAAAGCAGAAAAGCAGAAACACTGTACATAATATACAAAGGAACTCCCTAGTCACCTAGGACTTGAACAACTTCAAATACTGCCCACTATAAGGAAGTGGGAGGGGGGAACCATCCATGTAATCAAGATAGAAAGAGTTCTTACCAGCAAAGTGTCTTATCTTGAAAGGTCCAAGCCACAGAGAATCAAATTTTCCATGGCTACCACGAGGTTCATGTCTTTTGTCCCACAACAGCACGGTATCACCAACTTGGAACTCTCTGCTCCTAGCTTTCTTATCAAACAGAATCTTCACCTTCTGCTGGTGGGCAGATATTCTGTCAGCAACCTCCAATCTATCCTCGTTCAGTTTGTGCAGGTACATGATCCTTTTGTCCAGAGCATCACTGAAACTAGTGTCTTCAATGGCCTTCATCAGGTGCAAGGCTGGTAGTTCCACTGTCACTGGCAATTGAGCCTCTACTCCATACACTACTTGAAAGGGGGACATTCCAATGGCTCTTTTAGGTGTGATCCTGTCTGCCCAAAGAGCATCATAAAGCTTCTTATGCCAGTTTCGCTGAGATTCGTTGACCAACTTCCTTATGATAGTCACCAGATTCTTGTTGGTAGATTCTGCTTGTCCATTTCCCTGGGGATAATAATCTGAAGAATGAGCCAGAGAGATGCCATACCCGTAGCAGAAATCCATTATCTCAGTTGAGGAGAAGTTTGAGGCATTATCTGTTACAATCTTGTTAGGTACACCATACCTAACCAAGATGTTCTCTTTGATGAAGTTGCATACTACTTCAGAAGTGGTGCTCTTGACTGGAATAGCTTCCACCCATTTGGTGAAGTAGTCAGTAGCAGTTAGCACATGAGTGTGTCCAGCGCTAGAAACAGGGTTGAGTGCACCAACGAAGTCCAGACCCCATTGTTGAAATGGTTCCTCAATCACAACTGGCTTGAGAGGCAAAGAAGCCAATTTAGGTCTTCCCACGAAAGTCTGACAGGCCTCACATTTATCCACCCACTTGGATGCATCTTTGAACAAGGAAGGCCAGTAATACCCTCCACGGAGTATCTTATGAGTCGTGATCAGATGAATAGTGCCCTCCACATGCCTGATCATGAAAAGCTGAGAGCAACTTTCTCTGTTGTTCCTTGTCTACACACTTCAGAAATCTCCCGTCCAAACCACGCTTGAACAAGGCATTTTCCCACAATACATATTGTGCTGATCTCAATTTAACAGTCCTCTTTTCTTTAGCAGTTAAATGAGAGGGGCATTCCCCGTAGGTGAGAAAATGGGCGATGTCGATACCATTCATCAACCGAACTCAGAAATGTAAATGCAAAGAGGAAGGTCACTTTCTTCTCCAATAACTCATGTTGGGCTCCTTCAAGAATGAGCTCGCAAAGACCTTTTCCCGAACCAGCTTGGTTGGCTTGATATCAAGGTCATACTCCCGACCTTAGCCACCCGCTTCCCCTCTTGATCCAAATTCTTGTTGCGTGAGAATTGACTTTACAAATGTATCTGGGACCAAAGACCGTAGAGTGAGAGTTGAGGATATAGAAACGGAACTGCTTGACAGCTTTGACTACTGCAAAGGCATGCTTCTCCATCATGGTGTACTTTAGCTCATGGTTCTTTAGGATATAGCTCATGAAGGCAATTAGTAGCTCATGTTTATCGAATCTTCCTGGGTTAAGACAAAGAAATGAGTACTATCTCGTAGCGTAGAGCAATAGATAATGAAATCCTTGCTTTGAAATCGTAAGCGTGCCAAAACTGAGTTTTAGCAATAGCTTTCTTGATACCCTCAAAGGATTCCTTTCCTTCGAAGACCAACCAAATTTTTCTTTCCTTTCATCATCCGAGAAATATTCAAAGTTAATTCAGCAAAATCAGTGATGAATCTTCTTAGAAAATTGATCTTACCGAAAAGGAATGCACGCCCTTTTTTACTAGTAGGGAGAGGAATCATTGGATGGCTTGAACTCGCTCAGATCAATCTTGATGCCATCCTTTGAGACAATGTGTCCTAATAGCTTTCCTCTCGTAAATACGTAAGACAGATTTTTAGGATTCAGGAGATTCCATGCTCTCTACATCTCTCGCAAATCAAGCTTCCAGTGATCGAAATGATCTGCTCTTGTCTTTGAAAACACTGTCAGGTCATCAAGGTATATGACAATACATTTCCCTTTCAAGCTCCCAAAAGCCAGATCCATAGCTCTCTGGAAAGTGGCACCGGCATTAATCAGCCCAAAAGGCATTCTCTTGTAGGCGAAGGTACCCCAAGGAGTTGTGAAGGCTGTCTTATGTTGATCAGCAGTATCAACCTCTACCTGATTGTATCCAGAAAAACCATCAAGCATAGATAACATCTCAGAGCCTGTTACCGCTTGCAAAATCTGATCCATCATAGGCAGAGGGTAGTTATCTTTCAGAGAGGCCTGATTCAGGTTCCTGAAATCAACACAGATGCGGATCTCACCATTCTTCTTCCTAACAGGTACAATGTTTGCAATCCAAGTCGAATGGTGAATGGGAAAGATGATTTTAGCCTTCAGCAGTTTTTGAATCTCCTGAAATATGGTGTCAGCTATCTTTGGGTTGTACTGCCTCTGCTTCTGCTTGAAAGGCTTGATTCCTGGCTTGAGAGGGATAGAGTGCTGCATTTCTTTTGGCTTGAAGGCTTTTAGATCTTCGTAAGAATAAGCAAGCACATCCTTATATTTCCTTAGAAGGTCAATTGCTCTTCTCCTTTCATCTGATGTGCAACACTTCCCGATATTTACCAGCTTCGGGCCATCAGAACTCCCAATATCAATCTTATCATACTCAGCTGATTGCTGAGGTCCAGTGGAAGCTTTAGATCTCACGTATCTGTCATGTTTATCAAACAACTCCTCCAAACTCACTAAACCTTTGGGAATCTTATTTCCTTTGAGCTTAATGCACCCTTCCTGATCAGTTTCTTCTCCTTGGGTGACGGCTTGGTCAGAAGACACGCTCTCACGAGGTAGGTTGTCACTTCCTTCGAAATACAGTTGTTCAAAATTGCCCTTGAGCTCCAGGAAGGAAAGCAAATGCTGGTCGTCGTTGAAGACTTGCCAGTTATTAGTATTGTCAGGGACACTAGGTCGGTGGACCATCTCAATAGTGAACTTATCCTGAGAGAATTCAGGATGAGGAATCAACAGTGACCCTGAGACAGCCAGTGAATCAGCTCTGCTGTTCTTTTCTCTGGGAATTGCTTCAATGGAGAAGGCATCAAGGAATTCAATTGAATCCCAAACCTGATTCCGATAATGCTTCAGCCTCCCGTTCTTTACCTGAAACAGGCTTCTGACTTGCTTCACAATCAGCTCTGCATCACCACGAGCCAAAATATTTTTAACACCTCGTTCTTTGGCCACTTGCAGTCCAAGGATGAGAGCCTCATACTCTGCTGTGTTGTTAGTGTTCTCGAACTGCAATTTAAATGAAAAGGGGTGCAGGCAGCCTTCAGGTGATATTAGCAGAACACCAGCTCCAGAGCCAGCCGAGGAACAACTGCCATCGAATTCTAAAACCCAGACACCATTGGGATCTTTAGGTGATATTTTGCAGGGTCGGATTTCATCAGGGGACAAAATCATGTAATTACCATGGCCCCTGTCCTCATAGAGTATTTGTGCCTTGGGATCATCTGTCTTCTGCACAATGTACTCGGACTGCTTCTCAGGTAGTAGCTTCTTCATTTGTCCATTGACAGGTATGAGAGCGTGTGACCAATCCATTTGAATCTCTCCACCCACATCTTTACAGAAGTTTCTGCTTAGCAACATTCCATAGGAAGGAGGAATGTCGGCTACTAGTATGGTAGCCAAGACTTTCTTTTCAGGTAAAGCAGCAAAAGCCACTTGTGCATCTTTAATCCTTCCCACCAAAGGTACTTCCTTACTTTCCATGGAGTAGCAAGATCCATAAGTACGAGTAAGGGTCAAGCCTAAAGCATGAGCTACTTTAGCGGGCATCACATTATCTGAGGCTCCGGAATCTATGACACAGTTACTGAGCCTGTGGCCAGCTATAAGGAGTGTTACATAGAAAGGCTTGATTTTGTCACCAGGCGAGGTGACAGCAGCTACTAGACTAGGCTGTGGTGCAGAAGGAGGTGTGGGCAAAAGGCCTTTGGAGGTGGTCTTGGAATGGGAATTCACAAATTGGATCATCTTGGCAAAAGCTTTTGGATGGGTTTGGTAATATTCAGCCTCTGAAATTTGAACTTTGGTCCTTTTTAGATGATCTACAATGTCAAAGGATCCAGAGGTGGATGGTCCATCATCATTTGGAATCTTAGGCTTATCAACCCTAGGAGAAAAAGAAGAAGAAGCAACTTTGGGGGCAGGATTGGCAGTACTTACCTTTGGTGCAGATGAGGTAGGAATAGGAGATCCTCTTCTGGCAATTACAGGAATAGTCAGCAGCTGCTCTTTGACTTCTTCAGGGGTCATGCGCCACCTTTCCCTCCGATGTGTCTCTGCTCTCGAGTCATGACAGCGAAGGATTCGCTGTTCATATCTGCTACCACTTCATCATAGTCATCTGCATCATCAATGCCTTCAGTGGTAAAGAAATTGACTCGAGATCCCTCGGGTTCTTCTGCCTCATCATCGAATTCCTCCAGGAACTCCTCACAAGCTTCATTATCATCTTCTGGCTCTTCAACCTCGCAAGTTGCATTCACAGGAACTTTGACGGGAGGTCCTTCAAGTGCCAGTCTTGTGTGGGGAGCTGGCAAACGGTTTCTGGGTTGAAAATTTCTTCTCGGAACATCTGCATACGGTGCATGCTGAGCTAATTGTTTCTTTATAGCTACTAGATCATTTGCAAGTTTCTGGACTAATGGATCAGTATTGGGTCCAGAGGTGGAAGAGGAAGAAGCAGCAGATTTAGATTTGGGAGGATCTCTCTTCAACTTTCCTGACATGATTAGGTCATCCTCGACACTAACAGCCAGTTCTTGATCCAGAATTAACGTTCCAAGATTAGCCCTTCTTAGAGCATAACTGACTTTAGGCGTTTGGGCATTCAAAAAGAAACATTTTTGGATTTGATCAACCGGTCGAGTATTCACAGGAATTTTGTTGATCAGTCTGTTGAATCGTGCCACAAATTCTCTCATGGGTTCCGATGGATCTTTCTTTATTTGAGAAATCTGGGCAAGCAGTGCATGCACATCTTCTGCCGGCTTGAAACGGCTTTCGAACTGAGTTCTCATGGTATTCCAGTCGATGATGGCACCAGCCGGAAGGTGATAGAACCAGTCAGCAGCATTGTCCTGTAACGTCTCGACGAACAGTCTTACTGAGACGTCTTCATGTTCAACCCCCAAGACTCCACACGCAACTATGAAGGCTGCAATATGTTCATCAGGGTGCACTTTGCCGTCGCCTTTGAATTTGGGGAAGTTTTTTCGGTTACCTCTAGGTAACTCATGCAAAGGCTGAGTGAGGGCCAGGGGCCCGACACGTTGACCCCATGGTACTTGTGCCATTCTTCTTGGAAATACGGTTCGGAGGGGAACTGTAACACCAGCAAGGATTAAAGCTTGTAGATTAGGACTAGCAGGTTCTGAAGGAACGCCACACGTAGGACTTCTTTCTCGAACAGGTGGAGTGCTCGTTGAACGAGTTCTTCTATTTGAAGGGAAAGGAAAACCCTGTTGCTCCAAAAGCTGAAACTGAGAATCTTCGATACCAAGGGCCCTTCTCCCTCGAGTGAAACGCGGAGTCGCCAGATCAAAGGATGATCGAAAAATTATAGTACTGGAATGCGATTTTCCCCAGCGGAGTCGCCAAAAACTGTTGGTCGTCAAATAGGACTTTTTAGAGAGCAACAGGACGAAAAGTCCCTCCTCTTTAATGGGAGAGGTTCCCTTATTCTCAAACAAACTTATTTACAAATATACGTAACATTATTTTATGGTTAAACTTGGATATTACGAAAGTGCTTTTCACCAGATCATCACTACGCAAGGACCGAGGAAAAAGAATAAGAAGATGAGCAGTAATGCAAAGATATTCTGTAATTATAGATAGCGAATAATTCTTCGTGTATGCGAAGCTTCAAAAGATTTAAGACAAGATCATTTGAATGAGATTAAATTTAAAGACACAAAGTTCCATAAATAACCTTCTTTGGATTTATTAGTCAAGGACACAAAGTTCCTTCTTGGTTGTACAAGATCGTTGTATTTGCAAAACTGGACAGTATGCAATCAGAGAGACCAAACGAGTTAAGAACAAAATGATCTTCACAATATTAAAGGAAAACACAGACAAACAAGAATCGGATAGACAAAGAACGGAAAGCCCTTTTTGTATTGATTTCTTTTAAGATCTATTTACACTTTCAGCAAATATCCAAGTTCTTCCTCCCTTTCAAAATGGCGTGGAAAGGCCATTATATAGCTTACAAGTCGGTTACTCTTCGTAACCGTTTCTTTTAACTAAGAATAGTTAAGTACCGCCAATTGCAATACCTTAACTAATTACAAAGAATACGAAAAGAAAGGAAAGAAGAGGAAAGGAAGGAGAAGGAGATAGGTGGCCGGTTACTGGGAGGGACCCACTGTCTTCAGAATCCGCTGCCTGAACTTCTTCAATGACTCAGCTTATATCTCTCGCCACGAGGGACTGATGTGTTAGTTGCAGACTGAGTCCAAAATCCCGCATTTCTCCATCTCTTTATCAAACTCGACGTGAGTATGATAGTCTTTGTTTACTTCTTCAATGGTAGATCAAGGGAACAAATTTCCTTTATCTTATCCTTAGAGATGGACTCTTCCTTGAAAAGATTATTTTTGACAAAAGCTCAATCGAGCTTTGATTTCTTGCAAGGACAAGGGAACGCCAGATTTTTCATCCTCAAGATGACAATGCATATCTCAAAGCAGCAAACTAGCATCTTGAAAGCTTCTCCTTTTGCCACCTATTCTTCATTTCTCCTACAAACTTCTTCCAGACTCGATTTTCCACTCTACGCTGTAGACCCGTGATTTTGATAGATTATCTTTGGCATCATCGAAAATCTTATTTGCCAAGAAGATGTTCTCATCTCTGCTCTGTCCCATGAGGCGAAGGTCTACAATGCAATCGCCTGCAGTTTAAGCTCCTTATCCATAACCTCAATGGTAGAAGATAGCTTCACAAATTGTCTACCTTTCCATGTAGCTTAAAAGCTTCGTCGATGAAGTTTAGACCGGCAACAAGCATGTCATCCACCATGGCTTCGATAGCTCTACCATAGACAATACTTGTGCATATCTTTTATACTTTGCACTTCATCTTGGCTTAGTATTACAGAGGAGGTGAGAGCAGTCAAAGGGGTGGGATCCAAAACTTTGTCCTTAGATAGAAGAGACTTGATGAAACCTGTAAGAACTCGGGCTTGCTCTTCCAGCTGTTCGATAGTTTGCTGTCCCTTTTCCACTCTCCCAATAACTCTTGTGACTGTTTCCTGGAGGTTATGGATCTCGCCTTCAGGGGTAGATTCTCCCATTGGGATTCTCAGTAGCTCCAAGTCAGATACTTGCAAGTCCTGTTCTGATTTGTCCATTGCAGGCTTGGCAATCTCCAGGAATTGCTGACCTCGAGTATCAGATACTATTCTGGAGGTGGTTCTTGCTTTCTTGGCACGGGAAGGCGTGGTGCCCAACATGGCTGCAACAGCATCAAAATTTGGTCCCAAGTTTTGGGAGGATGGTTTTCTCTTCCTTTTGTCAACCAAGGGTTGCACCCATGCAAAAGAGGAAGAAGAATCTGCAGGAGAAGCAAGGGGACCAAGAGACAGGGAGCTCATGACACTCAGGGTCTGTGCAGCTGTTGACTCAAGCTGGGATGTGGAAGGAGCACTGGAGACAATGGCAGTAGAAGAATCAATAGCACTTGGAGGTTCAAAGGCTCTGACCTCCTTGTCTTTATCTCGTTGGGTCCTCAGGAACATTTGTAGGAGTTGGCCTCTCACTTTCTTCACTTTCACTGAGGATGATGATGTTCTCTGGTCCGATAGGCAATTCTGCCTGTTTCTCCTGAAGATCTCTTTCCACCGGTTCCTTCTTTACTTCCTTGAGCTTCTTCTTATATACCTGAGTGGATGGAGAAGGAGTAGATTCCACAGGTCCCTGAGCTGCTGAGGCAGGAGGGGTTTTCTTTGGTGTTTCGGACCTTGGAACTGGTGCTTCTCTTATTGGTGTCGATTCATCCTTGGAGGAGGATTCTCCCGAGTGCCTCCTGAATTCTCGGACCTTCTTATTGAACCAAACCTTAGTCCTGACTAAGACTGGAGCAAGGATTTCAGCCAAATCATCCCTCTCTTTTCTGTTCCAATCCAGGTCCTCCAGAGGGGTGTGCTTGATCACATTTTCATACTCATATGAGTATAGCTCAGAATTATCATCTTCGAGGCCTTCAGGAACTTGGTACAGACCGAGTTCTTGAATCAATTGTAAGGAGAACCTGCCATAATGCCTTCTTCTCGGCCCTCAAAGTCATTTGCACAGCTGGCCCAAGAGTCTTCTCGTGATCCGCCACATGGTGATAGGATATCTTGATATTCTGTTTCAATAAACTTCTTCAAGTCAAAGCAGGTTCTTGGCTTGAAGAAATGAACGTGATAGGGACCAAAGTTCTTTCTATATTCGGGCATCCAGTGGCTGTTTTACATGTGTAATTTCCCGAGAGATGGGAAAGTGCAAGCCGAAATCTTCTTGTCTCTGCAAGTTCTGTGCAACTTGTCCAGTTGCCTGCATATTTCGATCAAGGCCATCTTGTCATTGCAGAACATGGGAAGCCGCAGAGGAGTACTCTCATAACCAGCAAGCCTGATGTATGAGAACTTCCTGAATTGGATGAAGTAGGCCCCATACCGTGATATCAAGTTCATGGCTTCATCTGAAAACCTCCTGGCGGTGTCACCCTCGAGCAATCGGACCACGTACATAGTGAAAGCATCATTAACCCTTCTGAAATTGCGGTTGCTGGTATCCAAGGTAAACTGCGGGCAATAGGCATACACTGGGTTGCCTTTGTGGGCGTCTATATATGAGAATCCAAACCATTGCCTTGATGCTGCTAGAGTATACATCAGATATGAAGTCATGAAAAACTTCTTTGTCTTGCAAACGTTGGATAGCCGCTCCGCCGATTCATCCCGATGATCTCACCAGCTTGATGTTTTGTGTACCCTCGCACACCATACCGATGAGCGGGCACATCCAAATGGAACTCGGCTGGTGGAAGGCAAACCCATGACCCGAGCCAGCCAGGATTATGAAATCGGCGCTTCTTCGTTGAAGTCTGCTCGATGAGGGTTTTGGTGAGGTGGGAAGCTCCTTCTTAGGGTTTTTTAGCCAGAATTCGCCACTCGTGCTCGTACTTATCACTGTCTTGATCGAACATGGCTTGCGCTGGGCTTGGGAAACAACTATGGCATTGTCCAATTCCGGATCCTCAGAGCGGCAGCAATGGCGGCAGCGTCTAGCTTGGCGATGAGCTCCCCATGTACGTTTGTCAATTCACTTGAGGCGGGGTCGGAGTGAGCTCCGCATGCAAGCACCGTACAAAGACACCGTATCAAATTGGGAATCCTCCAAATGAGACGCCAAACCACTTTGTCATGAATTGTCTGAGCCATCGGTGAGGGATTTGCATCTTCCATCCTTGCCCAAAAATCGCTGAAATCGAGATGTCGGGCCTCGCTATCTCCAATGTTGCTTACAGCAGACTCGAGTGGAGAAATCTGTTCTTGTCCTTGAAATTTGATCTTCATGTCGATAGTTTCAGGGGAATAAGGTTACAAACTAGACTTGGAATGGAATTACAGAAGCAGAGGAACGTGCGCAAGTTTGTAAGCGGCAAGGGTTTGAGCAAAGGATAACAAGGAAGATGTGAGAAAATGCAAAGGGGAAATGTTCATTATATAGCCGTTTGGGGAGCGGAGTGAATTCAATGCGCATTTAATTACGCAACCACCAATTTGAAAAGCGCCTAAGTATGGATGACACTAGGCACGCTTGGGACATGTGAGACGCGAATGCGCGAAACACGCGGCTCGGGCGAAATGGAGAGAGAATGCACAAAAGCTTTTGGAACAATTGGGACGAAGATGCGCGAGGTACGCGGTTCGGACATTTCGGCCGAAATTGGAACAGCGGGCCCGTTTAGACTTGGGACTTTTGTGACAGAAAGTTCCGGAGTACGCGGTTTGACCGGCTCGGCCGAAAATGAAGCGGGGCGCATTTTTTCGGTTTGGGACAAAGAATTTTGATGTACGCGACTAGGAAGCTTCGGCCGAAAAAGAGAAAGCTCGTACTTTTGACTTTGGGATATTTGGGACAAAAAGGTGCGAAGTACGCGGTTCGGGAGGTTCGGTCGAAATTGGAATGACCTGCACAAAAGTTCCGGGACACTTGGAACAAAAACTTCCGACGGGCCCGAAGATAGGACAATTTCGGGGATTTCGGCCGATCGGGGAACAACTTGCACTTTGGAACTTGGGGCAGTCGGGACAAAAATGTCCGACAGGCCCGAAATACATGCGAGAAAGGCCCAATACTTGGATTTCTTCAATTTTATGACTTAGGTACCTCAGAGAAAAGCACTTAGACTCAAAATTTTCAAAATTTGCTCTTGTTAGAGAGGGGAATTTTGAGTAGACAACATTGTGCATCTAAGCCTCTCATCCACATCGAGTCATCTTCGATTTCCACCTCCCCTTCTATCTTTACAGCTATCATCGACTTATTTGAGTCCTTGGTTCAATTCTTTGGATGTAACTCGGATGTAACTTCCAACATGTAGGGTCTGTATGCCCATTGATATCACGCTTATTGCAAAATTTTGTGGGATATTTACAAGTATTTAAATTAGTGGTAACTTGTTTACCTTTCCCTTTCTACTTACCTTTGTTACTTTTTTTTCCCATGTTCTTTCTTTTGCTGATTTTTTACCGCTTTTCCCTTGGCTTTATTTCTCCTTGATTTTTTTCATCATCTATATAGTATTCCAAAGACACATGTCTCTTTGAGATCTTTGGGCTTCGTGGAGATGAATTTTATTCTAAGGTGAGTGTGAAATCCTCCTAAGTATTTAGTTAGAATATCCTCATCCTTCAATTCCATGTTCAAAGAACATGGCCTACCTCCAAAACTCGTAGTATAGTCCTACACACTTTGACCACTTCCTTGTCTAAAATACTTCCATTTAAGCATTTGGTTAGTATTTTGGCAATTAGCATATAATTTAGCTCTAATTAATTCTTTAAATTCTTTCCAATATTTTACAATAGGATATTTTTCTTTTCACAAGTGGTTAGATGGGTTTCCCACCAAACCGAGCATGTCTCTCCATTTTGAGATATGTAAAGGTGATCCTCTATGCCTCAGTGATATTATGGATGCTAAAGTATACTTCTAATTGTTTTAGCCATTTATCAAGCAACTCTGCATATACTTTTCCTTCAAAGCTTTTAATTTCAACTTTCGTCTTAACTTTAAAAGGAGCATGATCAGATTTTAACTTCTCTCTTGCATTTGAAGTCTCTTCTTCACACTCTTCCCCATATTCTTCCTCATGGTGGATCCTTCCTATACCAAAATTCTCGGCTGAGCCTCGATCCACTAATTCTATGGAGTCTTTCTTAACAAAATCCATCTTCTACAAATCTGCAAGTTCTTCTTATCTTCTAAACATCCTATCCATCATGGTCTCTAGCATCTCAATTCTATAGACCAAGTTTTCTTCCTCCATTTATACCTCGAATTCTCTGTTTCCACTTCCTTGTAGAAATATCTAGATCACAAGGTAAAGCATCTTCACCTTTAGATATTTTCATTGTCATACAAATCCAAGAATGAATACCACCATTCCTCGGATACTTGTTATCTCTCGATACCAAAATGATCTCAGAAAGTCTCTACTTTGTAATCGTTCACAAAATCACAATTAAATGTTGTTGTTCTACTTTCGATTAGAAAATGATAGATATAACTAGTGAATGAATTTTCTTATTCTTAGAATCAACAATTTTAGGAAAATAAAAGAATGTAAGCTCATGAACACCAACAATTTTTATCCTGGAAACCTTCAGAGGAGGAAAACCAGTTAGGAAGGAAAACCAATCTTTCTTCCCACTTTTTATCAGCCAATTTAAATAAGAAGTACAAAATTTACAATAAATATAAAATATAAGTAGATAATATTTCACACTTCCTTCCAATTACTTGTTTGCTCTACCTCAAAACTCCTTTCTTCTACAAACACAATTCCAACACTAAGAATTCCTTACTCACTTGCTTTCATGCTTCGATGATAAAAAATCTCCTTCCTAGTCTTATATTTATAGCATTTCTCATGTCCTTCTGTGTACTGGAGGATGGGAAAGGTCATGGAGGATAAGAGACACAAACAACCTTTCCGATTCTAGGACTATTCATTTCAAATTTTATTTTGGTGTCCAAAAGTGTCGGGACTTCCCCCAATTCATATCGGCATTCATAAGACTACCACCTAGCTGGGCGGTAGTTACAGTCCTCCACCCCGGTTGGGTGGAATTTTTCTAACCACATCCCTCAGTATAGAGTGGTGCCTCTAAAGACAAAACCTCTATTTCTTCATTTTCCTTCTCTTTTCATGGCTGATCTGATGAAGTAGAGTCATTTTGGATCCCTATGGATTGTTATTTTTCATGTATCCAAAAACTATCACTTATCCCCAATCTACCTTTACAAGTATTTTTCTAGTCATATCAAGCTCCTTTGAGCCATTTATAACATTCTTTTAGTTATATTAATCAAATTTATTGCTCATCTCACCTTTGTGAGTACACATCCATTTACATCCTTGTTCCTTTGAGCCATTTTTTGATTCCTAAACTCCCTTTGGATCATGTATCACCATTAGACCATCATATAGCCATGGACTGCGTTAGTCCCTTTTCCTTTGCATTGTTGGTTATATTATCTATTTTATCATTTTATCTTATCATTATCAGATTGATTTCTTAAATGTAGATTGACATCCTTGCAAGGAATTCCATTGACTTCTGGGACTAGCCTTTGCCAGGTAATCCGCCATATATCTATCTAATCCCATATTTTTCTGAGTTTCTATGCATTGCAGGTATCTTATCCCATTGGAAAGAAGAAGTTGTGTCGACACTTGGAACTGTTGACATCAACCGTCAACATCAACATTCATCCTCATGAATCGGTAAACCCCACCATCTTCCGAGGTTGGTTTTTTTTTTATTATTTCACTTCATTAATTTAAGTTAGAAAGGTAAAAACATCTCTAAACATTTTGGCATGACTAGTGGGACATTAGTCCCCTTTTTTTATTTAGTTTAATTTTTAATACATTTTTAGGCCTTCCACTCTGTAATCGCCAGTGATTCATTAAAATCTCTAGTGATTAGGTGAATCATTAGTGTTTCCTGTCAATTACCGACTATCTCTGTGATTTCTTATGATTACTCATCATTCAGGTTCTTACATCATTTCCTTGTTCTTTTTTTGTTAACCATTATAGGTTTCTCGCTTTGGCAGCCCTTTTCTTGTTGCATTCATCGGTGTGCTAAAAAATAATAAAATTAAAAATTAAAAAGGAATCAATCTTCAGGTGAGTCCTTTCCCTTTCTTTTCATTTTTGAGCATTTTTCTACTTGTCCTCATCAAAATCAATTGTTCTTTTGTGATTAAAATTAACCTTTCATCTTGTTTGATTACATAGATTAATTATAAGGATTAACATATTACATCCACTTAATCTCCCTCACAAATAGCCAAACCACAACAAATATAAAACTCACATCAAAAATTTTTACCCATGTGAAACTATAGAATACCCTTTCATCACCAACACTTCCCCTTGAAGACTCAAAACCCTTGGATCCTATTTTTGACAATCCTCACATATCAACATCACCTTCTTTTACTATCTAATCACCTATTACCTCCTTTCATCCTTTAGAATCTACCTAGGATACCATTACAAAGGAGGAACTTACAATATAATATCTTGAATTCCAGCCATCCTTTACATCAATTGAATACTTGGGTAGCTCACATGAATATAAACTACCTCAATCACATCCAAAAATAAAATCCCCTTCATCTGAATCAAACCCAATCCTATCCCCATCTCCTTACTTACCATCTAGTCTAGAACCTTATCCTAAACCAAACATTACAAAATTGAATCCCATCACATCCATGGCCTCACCCTCGTGATCTAATGTGATACCCTCTTCTCTATCTAAATTAAACATTATAAAATAAAAAACTATCACATCCACAACCTCATCCACATCATCTATCATAAGACCATCTCTTTACCTAAATTTGACATTACAAAATCAAAACACAAATCATCTATGTTCTCAACTTTACCATCCATCTTGGGACGCCATCCTTCATCACAATCCAAATCTATCACATCTATATTTCAACCATTACCATCCATCTTAAGACCCCATCCTTTATCTCAATATCATGTGACAAAGATAAATCCTATATCATCCATAATCCATCCGTCCTTGTCTATTTTGGGACCTCATCCCTCATCAAATTTTACCTATCTCACATAATATCCCTTCCTTGGGTCACATCCCCTCTCTCATTAACCTCACAACACCCCTATGATGTTTCAACACCATACGACATCCACACATCCACCCACATCCAAAAATAAGGTGTGTCCTACTAAGTGTTCTTGTAAATTAAAACCAAAATACAAATAAAAATACATTAATCTAAATCTCGCAAAAGGTAATTACATTGAAATCCTTGAGAGGCTCATGTAGGATTATCTTATTACATTACCACCCATAAAAACACCCAATCCACATACTCAAAACCTGCATGGTACGATCAAAAACTAGTTGTACCTACCATAGAAGCCTAGGTCATAAAATAGAGACTCTGTAAAGTGCTTAAATCCATAATCCAACAAATCTTCCTCATCAATGATCTTCTCCCAAAAGAAGACCATCCTAATCCATCATCAATATCATCTACACCTCCACCTTTGTTAGTATCCTTGACAATATTTGTAGGTCAAGGAAGACATCATCAATCTGGTATTACAAAACCTTTTCTAGACATCTCTTTAACACCTTCCATTGAAGGTCCCTCAATCTCGTCAACATCTACACCCAAGTCACTAACAATATCCTCACCAACATCTGCAGGACTAGGGGTCATCCTTAATAAGATATCAACAAATATTTCTCATACATATTTTCATCACTTTCCATTGAAGGTCCTTTGTCTCAAATTAGTACGGTTCACCCACTTACACAAATCAAAAATCACTATACATGAAGAAAAGGTAAAACCAAATATTTTTCATCTACCCCTCCTCACCAATCATCCTCTCATATCCCATCCAAATTTTCAATGGCTCATTTTTCAAAGACTCTACATCTTCCTTTGTTTACCATATACTCAATCACTCAACATCAAAAAATTCATCATGCTAGGTCGAAAGACATCATTCCTTTCAGCACCTATTATCTCTAGCCACATCATCACACTAGGGGGTCTCCTCCCTTATGATATTTTTAAAGTATTACCTTATGCACTTCCCCTAGTTAATCCTCACCAAACCTATCCTCTCAATTCAATCAAAATGTCATTACTCTGAAAGGAGTAAATGTGGAAAGTTTTCCCCAGGCTAGATCGGTCTATATAGTATGGGTTAACCTTTGAAATTCTTGCACTTGAATCCTTTATACTATTAACACATCGAATTTCATGACATTAGTCACATCAAAAATCTTATTTCACCATCAACCATCCATTTTCTCATTGTAATGATTTGAAATTATGTGGTTTTTCATCACAATCCTCAAAATCCTTAAATATAAGCACCACGGGTCTGTTCATTTCATCTTTCACATGGACAATTTCCTCCTTATCATGAAACCTACAATCATTACACTCATCCACCTTATGTACTATCCAAAGACATGTCATGGGGCACACATGTGTAGTTTGTGCACACATCTCTTCCCCTCCTCAAAATGGTCTATTAGGGTTTTTCCATCGCCTTATAAAGTCAACAACATCTATGGATGCATCTTCTAAAAATAGTATATTGATCCCTTGAAAGACAACTATTCAAAATCAAAATCATATTATCAAAAATAAAATTAGATTGATCCCTTGAAGGATAACTACCCATCAAAATTATAGACTGATCCCTTGAAGGAAAACTATCTCTATAAAAAAGAAAAATCAAAAGTCAAAAAAATTATAGACCACTCCCTCGAACGATGGTTACTTATGTAAAAAGGCTTCCGACATCAATTAGTCTTCCAAAAGACAAAATATCAAAAAATTATCCTAGAAAATATTCCCGCATTGATCAAATTTCCAATCAAAACAAACTTCCCACATCGATCATATTTCCAATCAAAAATAACTTTATAACTAGGGCATCTCTCTATGAAACTGTTAAAAGGAGAATATTACTCCCCCACACAACCTACGTATATTAACTATTTCAAAATCTAGGAAGGTAAATATTATCACTTCATCTCTATATAAAAGACCCTATGTGTGATCGCCCATTGTTAGTCATGTGTTAACTTCTGTCATAAGGCCAAAAGTGCAAGTTCCCTCACCATATCTATTCCCATCACATATGTATCAAATCTAGTACAAAAGAAATCATTTCACATTTTATTCTTGTCCATGATTAAGGAACTTTTTGATAAACATTAAATAACTTTAAAATCAATATCAAATAACACATCATATCAAAAACATAACTTTAACAACTATCAACCCTTCCACATCAACATCTATCAATGTATATCAAAACATCAATGTTTATCCATATCCATACAATCATGATCACATCTCAATATTATATCATCACATCACTTTAAAATCAACAATCATAAATCATATCATATTAGTGTATCATTATCTAGAGTCTTAAAAATTTTGTTTATCCCAAACCTACATCAAAACGCGTCACATCTACTCAAGAAAATCAAAATTTATCAACTCGATGCCTCTTCCATCACTACTCCACCGACCACCGTCAGACCCCCATTTAATCCTCGTAAGCCCACCCTTGTGGAAACATAAATTTGGTCCTTTGACCTTGTCAAACCATCATCTTTCCTCTGTTAAACTCATATTTCTATAGGAAACGAACCCTTTGGTTCCCCTATCACTTAATTTCTTGATCTTGCAAGCCTACCTTGATGGCAACATTGATTTTTAGTACTTTAACCACATCAAAAACATCTCCTTTTATTTCTCCTTTCCATTATTAAGTCATACGTATATTGAATACAAGCCCTTTGGTTCCCCTATCACTTGATTTTTGATGGCACCCATCTTGTTTCTATACCTCATCCTAGGGAATCATCTCTCATCTTTCCATCATTGCATATTTCCATCTATCTCTTTCAAACTCATGATAAATTCCCTTTTAGTTCATCAATATATAGTTTTAGGGGAACACCTCAGATATAATTATGCATCATTCATCTATCACATCTCATTTTTGTCTCGTAGCTTTTCTACACCAAACCACTAAACAAAAAATGGGGAGAATGTAGACACCTAAAATTATAACCACTAATCCCCTTGTCCACATCTACTAGTACCCCTTCATTATCACATCACTATCATATTCTACATGAAAACACTATCCTAAATATTATTTATCCCCATTATATTTACTCCCCATAAATATCATTCTACAACTGTAAAATCTTATTTTACCCCTTCTTAAACCACTCAAACCACTTAGAAACCAAAATCAAATAAAACAAAACAAATAAAAACTCTCTCAACCATTTAACAACATCCCTAACCCGTATAACCTATTTTAACACATATCCTTCATTCAAACAAGCAAAAATACTTGATTTGGGAAGCTTTGTTACAACCTTTTTCCCATGTTTCCTAGATCATCGCGATTGATTCTAACCAATCAACAAAGTGATTCTCCCGATTTGTTTTCAGTCCTATATAAATGTGTTTCCAACCTTCATTCCAGTTAGCTTCCTCAAGTTGGGTTTGTCTTATAACATGATGTTGTTTGAATAAATTCACAACATAATCTTATTATATTATTGTCCTCTTCATCCCAACAAAAGTCAAGACATCAATGATCTCTCCTTCAGCCTTTGGAGGTCATTCACATGTCCATGAATTGAATCTACAATCTTTTGACATCTACAATATTTCTCTCGTTGGTAATATAATCCTTTCAACTTTATTCATCAATTAGAACAAGGTAATTATCTTCCCTTTTACATTTATATCCTGTGTATTCATCATTTGCAATCATTGAGAAACTTTATCTCATAATCTATATATATTTCCACAACAATTGCTTCCAATTACCCTAATCATCGGTGATCACCCCTAATCGCTGATGATTCACCTTAATCATCGAGAGATTCCTACCCATCGGATGATCTCGCCCTCAGGACTTTATTTTTAGATATCTAGAACTTATCACTTATCCCCACTATGCTTTTGTAGGTATCTATCCAATTATATCAAGCTCCTTTGAGCCATCTATAACACTCTCTTAACTATCTTAATCAAATCTATTACTCATCTCACCTTTGTGAGTACATAACCATCTACATCCTTTCTCCTTCTAGCCATTTTGTGACTTGTAGACTCCCTTTGTATCAAGTATCACCATCAAACCATCATATAGCCATGGACCACACAATTTACTTTTCCTTTTCATTGTTGGATTATATATCAACGCATGTAATTTTGACATTCCATACCCACCAAAGAAGCATACAAGTAAAGATCCAAAAGTGAGGGTGTGAGGAAACTCCTCTAGAGGAAGGCATATAATATATAACTAAGGGTAGGTTAGACCATAGTAGAAGGAAGAAGATGAGGGAATAGAATCGGTACATAAGTGCCTCACACATGCATTAGGAACCTCCAAATAACAAATAGTGTAGGCCAAGATAAATGGAGGAGGAGAACCCCACATCATTCATAACTTAGATGAGGAAGATGAGGAGTAGGTTATATATGAGGAACCAAAAGTGGAGAATAAATAAGAAGAAGAATAAGATATGGTGCAAAAGAAATATCTTGAGTGAGAAGAAGGAGAATTCCCGAGAATGAAAACTATACTCATGATGTGTAAGAAGAGAACGATAAGGGCAATAAAGAGGAAGAGGAGCATAAGGAGGAAGAAGAGGGAAATGAAGAAAAATTGATTGGGGAAGGCTAAGGTGATGGAGGAAGACAAGCCATGAGTATATCAACATTGCACAAAATACCCTAAAAAAGCCACACACATGAGGGAGGAAACAACTACAAGTCCTACAGTACCTAGATGTCATAACTTGATGAAAAAACCAAGATGTTGAGGGCCGATTTCAAATTTTAGTACCAAAAGAAGACCTATTCTATTGGAAACTGCTTGATAAGTCTGAGACCCTCTCACACACAATAAAAATTATCTCATGGAATATAAAAAATCACATGGAGGATCCTGAATTTGAAGTGAGAAAAGAGTCATTTTCAGATATGAAATTGAATAATAATATAGGAATGGTATTTCCTATTATCAAATCCACAAATATCTCGATGAGCAATCCTCTAATATGGAAAACATAATGGCCGCAAAAGTGGGAAGGATGAATATCGATAGAGGGTCCATAGTAAAGAGGATACACCAAGACATACAACATAAAGGGATTAGAAAACAACACATTATAGAAGAGTTAAATAAGGAGAAGAAGAGAATGTCTAAGGCATACAACAAAGTAGCTGATATAATGAGTAATGTTACATGTGTGTTCCCATACTTAGTAGAAGATGAAAAACTAGAGTGTGATATGGAGATGGACTATTTTGAGGTTTTTTTTTCGAGATGTTACTGATCAAGGTTAGAAGTGGGATGGGGCTGCCATATGAATAATTAGCCATGATGAATAAACAAAAGGTGAAGAAAAAATTGAAGAATATAAGACACTAGTCTAAGAGGTGAAATATTTTGTGTAATAGGTAGATAAATTTTTGACAAATGCCATGATTTCTCTCTAATATGTAACGCACACACCATAGTCAAAGATGCATATTTGAATTAAATACATACCACAATGAAAACTAATAAGGTTAAGCGTAAAAAGGCTAATGTACGAGGTGTTAAAAAATATATAATTAACAAAATTTAAGCATGACGCTATTGATGAGATGCTAAAGGAGATCCAACCTATGGTGATGTGTAGGATGGATATCTTGGAAAGTCTTGCTGAAAACTTAGATGTAATGCTTAACGAGATGAAGGAGAAGATTGATGAGCTAATTTTGGAGTTGATATTAGGTAGTATAGGAAACGATGCTAGACAAGGATTCTAAATATCTTGAATGATGGAAGAAGTTGTAAAATACAATAAATAAAGAGTTTCCGAACTCCTCTTATCACCTAAAGCTTAATTTTAGTAGTGCACGGGGAGGAAAAATTCTTCATTCTTTGATTCATTGGGGTTAGTTACCCATATTATTTATTCTTTATTCTAGATAGATTCTTTCTTTCTTTCAGATATTCTATGAAGGAATATTTCTTTGATTCATAGTATTTCTAAGGATGGAAAATAATCCTAATGTGGGGTAATGTTGAGAAATGAAAATGGCTAAGTACTATCCATGCGTGGAGAAAAATAAAAATACCATGCGAAGAAATGTGTGCATGAACTGAAAAAGAAGTAACTAAGGGCCAAAATGAATGTGTGAAATAATGCACATAAGTATAGAATAATGAAAGAGATAAGATAATGCGGGACAGGTATACACACAAGGTGGATGAAGAGATTAGTTCACAAAGTTTTGTGCATGCACATATAGGTTCAAGACTTAGCCAAATTCCTAGTGAGGGATAAAAATAAGAAAAGAAGAGATGGTTTATCATGCAAGGAGAATATAAAAATAGATAGGGGACCAACCACAAGTAAAAAATTTGCAATATATATGAATAACATCTATGGGAAAATCTTATTATAGGATGAAATCATGAACTATTTATTGCATAAGATGAATATTAAAGAAAGGGTTAAAGGCATGCAGCCTATATCTATTAGAATTAAATTGTGTAAGTGGTGAAGGGAAAGTCCCCACCATGTATAAAAAGGTTTCACATCTCTTTGTAGTGGGTGTGTGAGTGGAGATAAAGATATGTGAGTTCTAATGTATGCGGTTATAGGGTGAGAGCATGTGTGTCTAGCGATAATTAATGCACACATGGATGTAATTAGTAAGAATATGTAATAGACAAAATTTTGTTTATGATGGAAATTTTTTATGGATTTTTATAATTGATAGAGATGTGTATGATGTAATATAGATCCAAATAATGTTGTTGATCATTTACTATAATGAATGTTAAGCTATTTTGTTAGATGTTAAGTTTACCATATTGTTATATTATCTTTCATCCATAATATAATGGTTAAGAACATAACCCACATATTGACAAGTGAAACAAAGGAGGAGCTCAGTAGGTTGAATGTTCTTTGGGTGAGCATATAGACATATGTCTAATTGAAGTGCCAACACACTTGACCACCTGTAAAGTGTTGGCAACTAAACTCAACAATATGAAACATGATGGTCACGCAAACACATAGAATGTGGTGAAGGATGGAGAAGGGTACACTTCAAATATGATGAAAGAGAGGAGTAAGGGAGAATATTAGGGACCTAATGTTATTTTTATATTAGGGAAGAGATTACCGGGTGAGGTGAGGTAGAAAAATGCATGTTATGTATTGATAGTGAAAACTCGCACAAAGAGAAAGCATGGGTACAATAACATAGAGAGATAAATTAATATTGCGAGAAGTGAAGCATATGTTGTGAGAGTTTAGGAAGATATTTTCAATTTAGTTTCTTGAAGGTTTTTTTCCTGTGATAAATATGATTCACCATATGGATTTAATAACAAGATTAAGTTTTCTAAACAAGGTAGCATTAAGATGACACCACAATAGAACACATAGATATAGAAGAAATTGTAGGAATTAATTGATATAGGAATAACTAGAGAGTGTTTGAGCTCACTTGTTCCAAAAAAACTATATAATGAATAGGGTTAGTGAGTGGCATAGGTATATAGTTTCCAGAACCATAAAAAAGAAGACCATTGTGTACAAGTTTATATTTTTGTGCATGTATTACATCATTGATTATCTAAGTGGCACTTAACATTTCAGCAAGATCAATTTTAAGAGCATATACCATCAAATTCACATAAGATAGGGTGATGAATAGAATATTTGATTCAATATGTAAGAAGTATTATATGAGTGGCTTGTAATACCACATGGATTGAGAAACACATCAAATAATATTGTTAATGAATGAAATATTAAACTCATTTTGGAAAAAAATTGATCCTTTATATTGATGATATTTTTATATTCAACAAGACACAAGAATAGTATTTGTTGCATATAATACAAGTGTTGTTGTGATTACAAGAGATAAGTTTTTAATTAATTTAAAAAGGTGCATTTTTATGCAGGAAGAGTTATTATCTTTGAGATTTTTGATTTCCCAAAAAGGTTTGATGATGGATCTAGAGAAGATCCAAGTTATATCACCCCAAAGTTCTTTTATAGAACATAGTTTTCATGGATTAGAAATTTTTTACCACAATATCATTAGAAATTTTATTGGAGTATGTTCACTTATTTAAATACCATGCAAGGATATAAATTTTCTTTCTAGAGAACAAACACGAAAGTAGTTATTAAGAGTTTAAGTGGAAGGTAACCGAATAACCAATATTGGCATTACCTAATTTTGTGAAAGTATTCCAAGTAGATTGTGATGCTATTGGTATAACCATTGGCACAATATTGAGTCAATAAGGGATACTAGTAGATTATTTAAGTGAGAAGTTGAATGATGCAAATAAGAAGTATTGTGTGTCTAATCACGAGTTATATGCAATTGTGTAAGTGATCACAAAGTGGATACAATTGTTATTACGAAAGGATTTTGTATTATTTACTGATCATCAAGTATTTTAGTTCATAAATAGTTAGGGAAATTGAATTAAAGATATATGAAGTGGGTATAGTACGTACATGGATACATTATTGTGTTGAATCTTAGGTGTGTTGAGTATATGAAGTATTTTGTTGATATATATGAGAGTAGAATTTATTGGTTTTCAATCCATCAAGGAGTTGTATATAGATGATGAATATTTTATTGAAGCATGAGAAGTGTGTGAAATTATCATTGGTATTAATGGGACATCTTAGTTGGAATATTTTGTGTATAAATTCCTATTTTTCAAAGGTAGACAATTGTGAATTTCCAAAGGGTCTATGTGGAAGAATTTGGTGAAATATAAACACATTGGTGGATTAGATTCAAGGAACTTTGGACTAGATAATTTGTTAACATAATGAGTGGAGAGTTAATTTTCACCACATCTATTTTTGGATGTGTATAATTTTTACATGAATGTAAGATATGTCAATTAGATAAAAGCTACATCTCATAATCTAGGGTTTTATCAAGATTTTTACATTCTAGAGAAGCATTAAGAGGATACACTTAGGGATTTTGTTTTAGATTTTCCAAAGATATGGATAAGATTTTATTATTTAAATTTTTTGGTAGACATATTTTATAAGATAATACTTTATATTTCGTGTAAGAGGACTAGTGATGTGATTAATATCACAATTTTTTTCTTCAAGAATATTGTAATGCTACATGGATTATTGCGCAATATTATGTCTAAAATGGATACAAAGTTTATTGATAATTTTTGAAAAAAATTGTGGAGAAAGTTGAATACCAAGTTATAATTCAGCTCATTATATCATTGATATACTGACAAACATCAATGAATAGGATTTATGGATATTTATTAATATGTTTGGTAGGGGATAAGATAGAAACATAGGGAATTAACATTGACATAAGAAAACTTTACTTATACAAACCTATTTAATTAGAACATGTGCAAGGAGAAAACTATTTTAGATTATGTATGGGCCTAATTTGGAAGGAGTTGTGAAATTGTGAGACTTATCACGTGAAGAATAAATGAGTGTAAAAGAATATGATTTTACAAAATACATGGAATAAGTGCACCCACAAATGCATAAAAAATTAAATAAGGTGAACATGTACTATAAGAAACACATAGAAGAAAATAGAATGGAGTGTGAAGTTCGGGTAGGATATTTTTTCTTATCCCATTTTTATAAGGAAATTTTTCCTAAGGGTACCTATAATAAGTTGAAGTGGAAGAAAATAGGCCATAGGAAATGAGCCCCTATTTGTTTGTAGCAAAACTCATGGTTGCATTAAACAAATCAAGGAAGCATGCACACATGGAAGATATCCAAAGAATGATTATCACCATAACTAATTTGATTTCCCTCTCCGAGAATCATCCCTTTTAGTAAGGAGAAGAAATATAACACAAGTTAAACCACATCTATAATGTCAACACACTTGCATGTAACCAAGACTCCAGTTAATAAAGCATGCACATCCATCATTGCAAGAAAACAATGAGATAAGTGCATCCATCTATCACTTTAATAAAGTATGATTAGATTAATTATATTTAATTAGGAGTTATGCCAAGTCATCATGCATGTGCAACATTAAAATATCGTCACCTTTCAAGCTATGATGTGTTGACTTCACACCTCCACATAAGCCAATGTTGTCACATCACTTTACTTCATATGCTCAATGTTGTCACATCCATTAATTATTAGTAACCCCTACAAAAATTATTTTTTCCCTCGCAATAAATTTCAAGTGATGAAAAGCCATCAACACATCTCATTTGTGCAAAATTCTTTCAAAGGAAAATCATGTTATTACGTAATGAGCTTGGGAAAAGCTATGTATCCACCATGGGTTGATTTTATAATACATGATCCTTCTATGTATTTATAACTCCTAAATCAACCTAAAATTTTATGGTATTTTGATAATCATGGCTAGATGCAGGATATCAACAACTGTCAGGGTTTTGATGAGGTAATTGTAACAAAATTTATAAACACCTTAAATAATGGTGAGGCAAGAGTAAAAGGGATAACCATAAGACAAAGTGATGAATTTTTTGTAGAGGTTACTGGTCTTCTAGCTCAAGGAGAGCCATTTCTACATAAAGCCAACCTAGAGGCAATAAGAAGTGAGTTTGTAGATATTGCTGATAAATTAATCTCAAACAGACAAGGTAAATTTAGAACATCCTTCAAACCCTTAGGGAACAAGATACCAAATTTTTTATTCGATAATTTACTTGTGAAGGGAGGTATTCATGATTAAACATGGTCCATTTCAAATTGTTGATTCATTTGAAGAATAATAGTCAAGTAAATGTCCCAAATTTCTTACATGAAATTCTCAATAAAATGAGCAAACAAGTTCGAATGGGTATGACAACACTATCTCACCATGGTCTCATAACCCTAGTTATCCAACACTTTTTACAAGGAGCACCCTCAAATACAATGGGATGACTTTTTAATGGTAAAAAATATTGAGAATTTTTTTGGAATCAAGGGGAAAATAAGGAGCATCACTTAAAGCTCCTCTATGTGCATGTTAGAGGCTGCACCTTCCACTTTATAAACCCAAGAAACCCTAACTTCTAAAGGTATGCCTCCTACTAAAGAAAACCTTGTACCTATCTCTCCAGAAAGAATTTTTATAGTTGAAACTCTATTGGAATTATCCTCTCCTAAAACCTCCACCTCCAAGGCCAAATGAAAATATTCTCATTCTACTCCTAAACAACCTAGGTACTCTCATAGGCTTAGAAAAAGAGGTCAAAAATATCCAATCCAACACAATCACAACCCATCTCACTAGATAGTGATTTGGAAGCTATAGAGGAAAAATTTGAGCCTCAACAATTGGAGATAAAGTATAGAGATATTGATATTGTAGTTCATGAGCTAGAATACCATGAACAACCCATGGAAGAACAAGAAGAACTGACTCAGAATGAGGAAAAAAATTATGAAGTGGAAATACATGAAGAGGGATAAGAAGAGGAGATAGTAGGAGGAATTGCACACCAAAATATTCCTGCAGTTATTGACCCAGTCATTGAGGAGGTAGTTCAACAAGACAAAACTAATATTCTGCCAAAAGAATATGTAGAAAACATTCAGCCCCAAGTTTCTGTTCATGAAATAATTAGGGCACTGAGAAACCACCTTTTGTGAGATGACAACACAAACCATGGGGCCAAATATTGCAAATTTAATGCTACAATTGGAAGCCTATTCGACATGGTATATGATATTAGTTCAACAAGAAAATTCTTTACTTTGTATTAGAATAGTACACATGAACTCTAAAATTTGATGTGTGAACTTTATTTACATAACTATGCCATTCCATATGATAGAAATTAGATCCCAATTTTGTATATTGGGGATGTACAGGTGAAAGCATTATGTTCTTATTTCTCAAATTAATTAGAGAGAACTAAGTAGATAGAGTAATATAGACATCTAAAAAAGGTTACATCATTTTATGTTAGGGTTGAAGAAATAAACACAGATGAAATTGTTGAGCAATATGAAAATTATATGGAAGTGTTTGAAATTAAAAACAAAGTGTTAAAAATGAGATTGGAAGCCCATGAAAAAGTAAGTAACATGATTAGGGAACATGGAATTCAGGTTGTATAGGCATTTTGATCAGATGGAATGAATTATCCCCTACACTCCAAAGGAAAGAGATGCATTCCTATCCAAACATACTTCCAAATTTCCAAAGAGTGAATAAGTACATTGAAATATCTAATGAATGTTATGATGAGTGGTTTCCTATAGTTTATCATCTGCCAATATTTCATTTTCCAATACCACCATGGACATGAAACTTACCTATAAATCAAAGGATCCAAGACAAATTTTGGGATAAATTCATGAGAAATGGTGGGTATTTATTATCAGAAGAAGAGGGCATAGATACACCCATTGATTTCAGGAAAAAAATAAGCTTCCAATAAAGAATATATGAAGCCCTTGAATGAGTAAATTCAATAGTTTAAGCTTAGGGGTGTGATGAGTTGTATAAATTACTTTCATAATAAATCATATTTTATATTTTGATAAGGCTATTGTAAACCATGTCTATGTATTTTCAAGGAACATTGCTTAAACTACCATCCCAATCATGCACTCTTGGCATAAGGATTAATTAATATAGTTATCTCTAATTGTCTTTATTTTTTGATAATGTGTGTGTATTTATTCTTGTTATCCCAATAAATTGTTTGGATGATTTTATATGTGTTGATGCTACTCTTGGTTGTGAGTAATTTTTCACATGTAGTGAAGTAACCTATATGTAACAACTTGTTCGTAGCCAAAGAACCTATCCATAGCAAATTTGCCACATTTATGAAGATATTTGGAAACATGGAGTTATGGAACTCAAGTCCTTACACGCCATTGGCAAAGAAGTTACAACAAGAACGTGGAAAAGTGAAACAAATTAGTCTTTGATTTGGTCATTGATAAAGAACTGGTTGTTAGATTAACACTTGTTGTGTGTTTCATGAAGAATTGATTGATTAGTTGAACACTTGTTATGTGTTTCAAACATGTGTTGAATCTTTCACTCATTCTATTGAAGACTCCTTGTTTTATTATTATTTTTCTCACGTGTTGTAATGATAAGGTATAAAGGAAGGGGTTGGTGCCTAGTAACAAAGTTGTAAGTTAGTTAGTAAGTTGTAGATAATAAGTAGAGAGTTAGTTATTGAAGAATTTGTTCCTAGATGTAATGTTTTTATGAAAATCAATAAAAATATGAGTTCTTTCATTTAGTTCTTAGCTACAGAGTTAGGATGGGATTAACACCCAAGTCAGGGCCCACTTGAGGTCTGCTACATCCCTTCCCTTGTTTTGTTTTATGAATACTTAGGAACCATTTTCTTTCTAAATATGCAAAATTTTTTCAAGTATAAACATTTAGAAGTTTTTTTATTTCCAAGTCATAGTTTTTTTATTTATTTCAGTATTACTTGTGACAAGTTATTTCCTTTCTAACCTCTCAAATCACTTTGTAATTTTTCATACAACACCGGAATTATTTCAATTATATGCTCCTTGGTTTAATGATTAAATGAATATGATTCAATAAACAACATATTAATTATTACAAGTTGATTTACACCACTAGTCCACAAATAGGGAGACATTGACGACTCCAAAAAATGACATCCTGCTATATGGATGACCAAAGTGAGTTTCATTTTATCATACCTCAAAAAAAATTTAGCGTGTTGATTAGAAGAAACTCACAAGTGTTGATAGGAAAGTTTTGGGCTCTTGACCCAATATAGACACAATAAGAAGATGGGCCCATAGGAAATAGTGTTCAAAAGGTCATTTCAAATTTTTAGCAATGAGAAAAGGCTTTTTTTTGGTCAAATTCTCACTACATGAAGACTCCATGAAGGATTTTTTTGAGGGCCATGGTTTCTTGGAAACATGGGAATCTACCTAAAAATGAACTCCGAGGATTCAACCCGAGATAATGAAACCATGTCTAATATGCCTATATGAGTTCGAATAATTACACTTCCATTAGAGTTCTAGAATTAATAAATCATCACAAGATTTTCCATGTCCTTTGGGTGGCTCATTGGATTTGATAATGTAACTAGATATGGCTCAAGGCCATTGCTTCTACATTTTACATCACCGTGAAAGAGGACCGAAATATACCTAACAACATTCTCCTTCATTCCCCTTTTGGCACTTAGAAGAAGGTCATGGAATACAAGGACTTCAGAATGCAGTGCAAAAAATTCTCAAAGATGGGACAAAACTTATGCGGAAGGTGACAAAAAGGAAATTATCCAAGCACATTAAAAATAATAGACGTGGGAATCACAGAGAAAATCCAAATCTTGAGGTGGGAAAAAATGACTTGGCAGCCCAAAACCCCCAAAAGAAGGAAAGGAGCCCCTTAATCCTAAAAAGGGGTGATTTCTCCTTCTCAAAAGCTAGATAAGATGATCAACTTAGAAGACACTCGGTCGATAGTAACACTCGGATGAAATCTATTGAAATCAAAATATTGGTTTAAAAAAGGTATCAAATCAACACAAGAAGCAATGTTAGTTTTCCGATTCAAGAACATTTTGATGAATACAAAATCATCAAGGATCAAGAAAACGAATCTTAGGAACAAACTACATAAGATGCAACCTTGATGGAAGAGAAAAGAAAAGAAAGGAATGAGGAGAAGATTAAGGATATTCTCCTGTTAGAGGATAAAAATGTAATTTGTTTGAGTAATTTAAGAATAATCTACTAGAATAAGGATATCGGAAAAACACTTGAAAAATAGGGGACATACGTAAAGGAATATATAGAATTACTAACACCCCATGAAGATGAATAAAATTCAACATTATCTACTCCACTAAAGAAAGAAAACTAGAAGTGTGGAGGTGACCACCGAGGCTTCAATATATAGACCATCTACCGATTCATAGGCAAAATGGATGTGGGGGGAAACAAGAAGGTAGGAAGACAAATGTTGGGTGACCATATGAGGAATAATACTAAAAAATAAATCACAGATGGAACCCAACTAACCTTGGACTCAAAGGAAACTAGAAACCCCTTTACTAAACATTCCAAATGAAGATCATTTCATGGAATGTAAGAGGTCTGAATAAATATAATAAACAAATAATTCTAAAGGACTTAAGAGCTACCAAAAAAACTCAAATTTTGGAAATACAAGAGACTAATATGTAAGGAAATAATGTTAATAAGGTTAAGATTTTTTTAGAAAAACATTGAGATAGACAACATTGATTCCTCAGAGCTTCGATATGTTTAGCTACTATGTGGGATAATAGTTGGGTGAAAGGGATGGTGATCTTAAAATCTACGAATCATTTGGCTATAATTTTCACCTCGCTTAAAGATATTAAGGACTCTTGGATTTTATCTAACATCTATGCCCCAAATAATTGAGTTGGCAGAAAAAGCTTTGGATGGATCTCACGTACTTTAAAAAATTGTAGCCACTATGAATGGATTATTATGGGAGACTTCAACACTCCACTAAATCCTAGTTATAAGAAAGGGGGTAAACAATAATTCATTCCAAGTATGGAAAACTTGACAAATATAATTGTAGATAATAATCTAATTGACATTAAGCTTAGAGGTATAAAATTCACTTGGAGTAATAAAAGGTTGAGAACTAAAATTTGGATCTAATCATAATCTAATTGTCCTCAACCTTCTCAGTAAAGAGGTAAAAAACCACCCCTTAAAATTTGAAAAAATGTGGATGTCACATCTAGATTTATATGATAGAATAAAATATTGGTGGAACATCGACATAAGGGGATCTGAAATATTTATCCTCGTTCAAAAATTGAAAAATGTCAAGAGAAATGTGAGGAAATGGAACAAGGATGTCTTTGGAAATATTTTTGAAAAAAAAAAAAAAGATAAAAGAGGAGCTTGTTGCACTTGAATTAAGGGTTACAGATAAAGGAATGGACTTGGATGATTACTATCTTGAAAAATAACTCCTTTCAGATCTTCATATGGTCAACTCTAGAGAAGATTCCTACTGGAGGCAAAATTCAAGAGCTCTTTGGCTCAAAGAAGGTGATAAAAATACTAATTTTTTCCACATGACAATTTACATCATAGAAGTAATAATATAACTTCTTAAATTACTACAAAGAAGGGCAGAATTAGCAAAGATCTACACATCATCAGGAAAGAGGTTGTTGCATATTACAAGGAATTACTACAATAATATTCCACATAGGATGAAGCTCTCTATGAAATTTTTATTTCTGACTTACCCTCCAATTTATTCGAGGATAACACCTTTAAGAAAGTAATAGATAAAACCACAATTGAAGAGCTTCAAAAATGGTCTTCTTAATGGAAGGAGACAAATCTGCGGGGCGAGATGGTTTTTCGAAAGCTTCTTTTAGAGGTATCGAGAAATTTTTAAGGAAGATTAAGTGTGATCTACAAATGAATTTTTGTGTACTAGTAATATTCTTAAATAAATCAACAACACATTCAATTTTATGATACATGTAAGTATTTTGAATTTCATCTATAAGATATTCACAAAGATCATTGCTTCTAGGATTCAACATCTTCTTCCTCAACTCATATTAAACCAACAAGGGGAATTCGTGAAATGAATAATTATTTAGGATGGGATTATCTCTGTACAAAAATAAATCCAATTGATGGATAAGAGTAAAAAATAGGGTATGGTTGTTAAGTTAGACATGAACATGGATTTTGACAGAGTTTCTAGGAATTTTTAGACAAAATCATCAAGAAATTCAGGTTTGATGGCCACTTCGAGAAATATTTTGAGGACGTGAATATCTAATCCAATATTCTTCATCATTATAAATGGTACACCCACGAGGATTCTTTAGCGATTCTGAGACATATCTAGTAAGGCGATCCCCTTTCTCCAATGTTGTTTATTCTAATGGTTGAAATCCTTAACAGGGAAAATTGATGTAGCTGTTAATTCTAGATATATCAAAGGTCTCAAGACATCTTCAGATGATCTAAATTTATGCAATCAAAACTTTTATTATGACATGATCTTCATCATGTTATCCTCGGTGTTGGAAGCTATAAGACTCAAACACCTCAAATATTATGAGGTAGTTTTTGACAAATTGGTAAATTTTATTAAAATCTCTCAGTAATATTCGTTAATACTCCTATTTATATAAAAATCAATATTTCCAAAATTCTTAGATGCAGTATTAAAAAACTTCCCTTGTCCTATCTTTTCATTCCCCTTTTCCCGACAAAGTTCCCATGGAGGTATAGAACTCACTTATTGAGATATTTCAAAGAAAACTTGTTGGATGGATGTTCGTTCTTAAGATGATAAATGTCTACTCATCAAGAGTACCCTCCATAACCTCCACATATATATTATGTCTCTTTTTAAAGATTCCTAGTAAGTTTATTGAGAAAATAGAATGAATTAAAAAATAATTTATTTGGATTAGAGTAGAGGAGAACAACAAGATCCCTCTTGTTTCTTGGGAAAAATATTGTCTTCCAAAAAAACTGGGGTCTAGGAATTAAGAACTTAAGGTGGATGAAAAATTTTATGATAACTAAGATGGGATGGAGGCTAATCAAAGAGGATATTCCTTGGAATTCTATCATTAAAAAAGTATCTCAGTGCTTCCAATGATCTCAATTGGATCTCTAAAGATGACCTTTCATATGGTTCAACTTTCTGGAATGCTATTTTAAATTACAAACATCTTCTTCTCAAAGGTAGTAAGTGGAATTTAGGGAATGGTAAAGACATTTTATTTTAGAAATATAAATGGATTTCCCATCTTCCTCTCTATGAATTAGATGGTGGAAAATAGATGTATGATCATTATAAAGTTCAGTTTGGGGAAAAAGTTTGTGACTATATCATAAACAAATCTTGGGTCCAACTTCATAATGAGGATGTCCCACTAGATCTATGTCGTCATGTAATAGGGATTCAAAATTTTCTAAGCACTCAACATCCTTCTCAGGTAGAGAATCAGGATGATTTTATTTGGGAAATACATTTCATGGCACATATTTGGTAAGGTCCTGCAGTTACCTAATATTTTCTGAAATGCAACTCCCTCAATTTAATTGGAACAACATATGGATGAAGGAATTAACACCCAAGATTAATCATTTATTTTGGATTGTGATGCATAATAAGATGCTAAAAATTGACAACTAGGTAAAGAGGGGCTGTTATCCAAATTCACCCCCAGGGTTGATTTGATAACATACATCAGAATTCTCAAGTCCCAGGCAAATGGATGGATTCAGGGCAAAAATCATGTTTCTAGGGTCCCCTCAGAAATTTTCTAACTCTCCTGTCCAGGTTGAAAAGAGCAAGTTCTGAGAAAAGGTGAAAAGGCTGCAAAAACAAGCTTGGGCCAGAAAAAATTGTGAAAATTGGCTAAGTCCTAGTCCTCGCAACAGTCGGGACATGAGGGACGTCGGGGCGCGAATCGGCCAAAAGGCCGCCAGGCAGTCTGCAGGGAAAAGGAACATCTGGGCCGTCGGGCGCGGAAAGCCGGTTTGGCCAAAGGAGAAGAAAATCGACTAACTACTCTGGGACATTTGGGACATGAAGACGCGAAGGGCGCGAACCACCCGGTTCGGCCGAAAAGGAGAACTTTCGCACTAAGCAGTTGGGACATCTGGGCCGCGAGGACGCGAAGGACGTGAAAAGGTGAAGCGGCCGAGAGCAAAGGAAGCCCATTTCAGTTGTATTGAGAGTTTTTATCCCAAACAGTTTGGGACATCCGGGACAGAGGGATGCGAAGGGCGCGAAAAGCCGGTAGACCCGCGGACCAATCAAATCACGACACATGTCACAAGGAGAAAAGTCCAAAGGTCAAAGGGCGAGGTTTCAAGCACTGACCTGAGCCAATAAAAATAGGACACGTGTCCAATGAAGCAGGGAAGGAGAGAGAATTACGCATCCAATCAGTGCTTGACACGTGTCATCCAGGTGGCAGAGCGCGGGAAAGATTTTCAAAACATGTTTTCACCTGTTTTGTGCCCTAAATCTTCATATCGACATATCTTTCGATCCAGAGCTCGGATTTGCACGTTCTTTATATCAATGGAAAGCTTATGAAATTATCTACGTGATTCTAGGGTTAATCTTGAATTTTGGTGTAGTCTAGAGAGAGAAAATTGAGAAACAGCTCTGACGCGTGTTCATGGCCAGAAGTGACATTTCAGCGACCAGATTTAATGCAGAATGGGTCGCATTCTCCTGTAATTCGGTCAAAGTGACAGGGTATGGGTTTGTAAGGTCCCCCATGCCATTTTAATGCATCTGTAGTCGAGGAGGGATGGGCTCTCATGTTTTTGTACATTTTCGTCCCCAGGCTCGACCCATACGTAAAAAGCGATTTGGCTCATTTCTAAAAGGGGGAACAATTTTTGACATAAAAATTCTTCTTTCACCTCCAGCAAGTGGTTGATGCAAGAATCAGACCTCTCCAAAATATTCTAATAGTTTTACCTCTCGAGGTTGTAATGCAGTGATTTGGGTACTGGAAATGATAATGCAAGCTTTGTGAATGGTTTTCAGTCCTTTGTTTGTATTATTTGCTTCATTTCAGATCCTAAGTTATATCTTATCAGTCTGTGTATGTTTCATGTTGCAAATCTCTGGTTTGTGTCTATTTGCTTGACAGAAATGTTTCACCACTCCTTTTGGTGCATCACCATCTTTAGTTAGTTTCAATTTTTGCATTTCTATCCCTACCCCCTTGCAATTTAGAGTAGGATTAGGATCTGAACCTCTGTAGTTTTGCAAAATATAGATCTAAATCAGAGGAGTTTGAGGAACCAGCCTCTAATATGGAGATTCCTCTCTCAGTTTCACAAGTCCCCACACTTGGAGAGAGGTTTCCATGTTGTGCAATCACACTGGATGCTAGAGTGATCAACCTAGAAGCCTGATCTACATCCGGGGTCTTTGTGAGCTGCAACAACAGTTTTGGCACGCCCGGTGGGACACTAGAGGTCTCATTTTTATTGCAGTAAAGTTGATGTGCATCTGCTATAATTTTCTTGCTTAAAAGAGCTATTATTTGCATATCTGGTGACTCCCAGGGGAAGAATCGATTGGTTCCAAGTGCAGGCCTGAAAACTCATGAGAAGAATCACCACAAGGTCAAGAGTTGGAGAAGAAGAAGTGTTGTTTGAATACCTGCAATTATCTCGAAGAAGGAAAAAAGAGGAAGAAGGATTCAAAGGTCTCCATCTCCACCAAATAGAACTCTCTCAACTCCTCCACCGGTAGGCCTTTCATTCAATCAACAAGGGTTTTAAGACCAATTAGAATGGCTCAAGAACAATCCCTACGTCAACTTCACAGCAAGGCCCACTTGCTCTCAATGCACAACATCCAGTTCCTATTGCAGCCTTGAAGAACATTCCCTACTTCACTGGAGAAAATCAGACTACTCCAGGTGATCATGTTAAAGATATTGCTAACCTTTGTGTAATTCATGAAATCAATGAAATGCAAGTGGCTGTCAAGTTACTGGCATCTTCCTTCAAGGGTAAAGCATTACAATGGTTTAGGAGCCTTGGAGCTGGTTCTATCACAAACTAGAATCAGCTGTGTATTGCACTTCATGAGCAATTTGGAGAGAAGGGAGACAACTTGTCTCTTTTGGAGCAGCTGACAACTATCAAGAGGGCTCCCAATGAGCAGCTGATGATTTCAACTTCAGATTTCAAAAAACTTGGGAGAGGATTCCAGTGGCAGTCAGGCCAACAGCAGAAGGTGCTTTTCTCTACTATCTCAAAGCTTTAAATTCTAATATTTCTATGTTGATTCAGTCCATGGGAGGCATAACTATCCCTATGGCTTATAGCATTGCCATTAGGGCTGAAAATTGTTTAATCAAGTGGAAACTTTCCCCTAGACCTCCCATGCCATTGTTTCCAAGTTTAGAGAGCCCAAACACTAGTCAAGCACCTAATTTGGCTCCTGTCTCCCTCCCTAGAAATCAGAGTTCAAATGAAGCTTCCACTTCATCTCCAGTGCCCCAAATGAGCTTGAGAGGTCATGAAACAATTGCAAAACCTAGGCAATGAGCTGGTTACTCTCAAGAGGCAACAAGCTCAAGTGCTTGAGACCGTCTTATCACCTCAAGTGCAATACCAGCCTAATCTAGGCCCCATACCAACCAAAATAGGTCACCAAATCATGCTGCAAATCAAAATCAAAGCCAACTAAGGCCTCCCATTAATAGACCATTTCAGCCCTATAATCCCCATGTCATATCTACTCTAAAGGCATTAGTGCCAACCAAAAACATTGCTCGGGAATATGATTGGTGCTTTCCATGCAATGAGCCTCATAACCAATCCATGTGTTTCATGGTGCTCTCAATCAAGCATTGATGGTGACAACTCTTTTGGTGTGGAGGGTGAGGGCGATCAAGGAAACAACAAACAACAGAAACATTCCAACAGCAATCAGCCCCAAATGACACCACATTGGTGAACTGGCAAGCAGAAGATTTTTGTGGCATGAATCAAGTAGTTTCTCAAGGTGTTGCAGCCAACACAAGGTCAAAGAGGAGAAATTTGGGTGAAGAACAGCCATTAGCCCCAGCCAATCCACAACCTTCCATGACTCCACAAATGATTGGCAAGCAAAGTCCCATTTCAAATGCACAAGGGCAGCCAAGAACAGCCCCTAGGCCAACTCAAATGCCAGCTGTTGCTGCCCACGTGCAAGGGGTGAATGTGCAAACCAAGGGACAACAAAAGGATACTTCATCCCCGTTCAGTATCATTGAACAGATGAAGAAGACTAACATCAATATATCAATGTGGGAATCCCTATCCATCCCAGGACAAAGAGATCTGCTGCAAGCTGCCATGAAGGACTGGCCAATTTCAAATCAACAAGTTCAGATGCAAGACAAAGTGCTTACAAATGCTACCCAGCCTGAAGGGGAAATCATGGAGGATAGCAAGGTAAAATGTTGAAGCCCCCTCCTTTCTATGTTTCATTGATCATTGGAAATCAGCTAGTACACAATTGCATGATTGATTCCGGGGCAAGTAGTTCTGTCATGCCCAAACAAATAGCTGATCAGCTAGGGCTCCAGTATGAAATAACATCCAAAGGGGTAGTGCAGTTAGATGGGACAGCAGTAGCAACAATTGGAGTGATTAGAAACTTGAGTCTTACCTTGCATGCATGTCCAAATGTTGTTGTTTTACAAGATGTATCAATCATAGACCTTCCACCACTCTTTGCCCTTTGTTTGTCAAGGGACTTCACAGCCAAGATTGGGGGGTATTTGTCTGCTGATTGGTCACACATGCTATTCAGAACAAGATATGGAACTAAGGCCACAATCAGATCCGAACCTATTGCAAACTTCCATATTGAGCCTTACACTCCAAGTCAGATTAATGCCAATTGCTCAGCATTTGATCAAGAAGATCACCCTAGCACTGATGAGGCTGACACCAAGGTTGGAAGTATCCCGGATCTAACTCTTGATGAATGGGCAAACAAGATACATGCTTTTGATCCTATCGAAGTAGAAGAATCTGCTAGGGAGTTTATTGTTTACATGAAGAGAATCAACCTCTCCCCAGCATCACCAAGCCGGATCATAAAGACAAGAATGAAGTATGGCAATTGTTCTTTGATGGGTCAAGGAGTAGACAAGGTGCAGGAGGAGGAGCTATGCTCATCTCACCGCAAGGTATAAGGTATTACTCAGCCTTCCATTTCCAGTTTTCCTGTTCAAACAACACGGCTGAGTATGAAGCCTTAATTCATGGACTGCACTGGGCAATGAAGAAAGGCATCAAGAATTTACAAGTATTTGGTGATAGTGAGCTGATCGTAAACCAAGTCAAAGGAAAAAATGCTGCCAAAAATGATCTGTTGAAGAACTACAAAAATCGGGTATGGGATCTTATTGAAGATCTTGAAGCTTTTAGCATCAATTCCATCCCAAGAAAAAAGAATGAAGCTGGCACAGGACTTGCAGCAATTGGGGCTGCGTTTGATGTTGTAGAAAGTATCAAAAGTGAAAAATCTCAGCCTCATATCAAATTGGTTGTGAGACCAGCTATTCCGGATAACAACACAAGTTGGCAAGTCTTCGAGAATGATCAGCAAATTGTTAATTTCCTACAAGAAGAAGCTGAGTTCTCCGCCAGGAATCAAGACAAGCTACATCAGCAGTATGGTGACCAAGTGGTGCAGCTGAGAACTAACAAATTACCAAAAGGCCTCATAACCTTGGAGTCAATCTTCAACCCGAATGATCAGTTCCGGAAGGAGAAAGCGAACATTCAAGTAAAGGGTGAAGATTCAGAGCCTATTTTAGTGGAAGAAGGCAAAACATTGCAGATTGGCAAAGTAAGTACCTCACAAGAGAAATCTGATTTTGTTCAGCTTTGTCAAGAGTTCCCAGATGTCTTTGCTTGGACTTACAAAGATCTAAGAGGTTTCAACCCAAAGTTGGCACAACATACTATTGAGCTGGATCTGGAATCCAAGCCTGTCAGGCAAAAGCAAAGGCCAGTGAATCCCCATATTGAACCTCTCATGAGAAAAGAGTTAAGCAAGCTTATTGAGGCCAATATCATCTTCCCCATCAAACACTCAAGTTGGGTCGCCAACTTAGTCCCAGTCAGAAAGAAGAATGGAGAGATCAGGTTGTGTGTCGACTTCAGAGATTTGAATAGAGCCTCTCTCAAGGATCATTATCCACTCCCTTCCATGGAGAAAATATTGCAGGTTGTAGCTGGTTCAGAAAGGTTTTCACTACTTGATGGCTACTCAGGCTACAATCAGATTATGGTGAGGGAGGAAGATCAGTTCAAGACAGCCTTCACAACCAAATGGGGAACATATGCCTACAAGAAGATGCCATTTGGCCTATCAAATGCTGGAGCCACTTTCCAAAGGGCAATGGATATGGCATTCAAGGGGTTGATCAATAAAATAGTTTTGATATATCTTGATGACATCACTGTATTCTCCAAAAATGCAGTGGATCACCTTTTTCATCTGAGGCAGGTGTTTCAGAGGTGTAGAAAGTTTGGAGTGTCTTTGAATCCCAAGAAGTGCATCTTTCTTGCACATGAAGGAAAGCTCCTTGGCCATATTGTCTCGAAGGAGGGATTAGCAATTGATCCAGAGAGGGTTGAAGCCATAAGAGCACTACCATTGCCAAGCCACAAGAAGGCTCTTCAAAGCTTCTTGGGAAGGATAAACTTTGTTCGCAGGTTTGTCCCAGATTTTGCAGCCCTTGTCAAGCCCATCACCAAAATGTTAAAGAAGAGCATGGCTTTTAAGTGGACAGCAGAAGGCAAGGAGAGTTTTGAAGCAATCAAAGAAGCTATCTCTCAAGCACCAACTCTCATCAACCCAGACTTCTCCAAGGATTTCATCCTCTATGCATTTGGAGGTGATGACACTATTTCTGCCATTCTAGTACAGCAGAACAAAGATAATGATGAGCAGCCGATTGCCTTTTTCAGCCAGAGCCTAGATGACTATGAGGTGAGGTACTCTTTTATTGAAAAGCATGTACTTGCAGTAATCAGAAGCTTGAAGAAATTCAAGCATTTAGTCTCAAACAACAAGGTCCGATTGCTGGTCTCACATGCTGGAGTTAAGGACTTCCTCCTCAACAAGGATTTGAATGAGAAAAGGGCGGGTTGGATCACCCTGTCATGGAATATGACATTGAGATCAAGATCACCAAGCTGTAAGAGGAAAGGATTGTGTGAGCAGCTGGTTTTGGGAAGCAAAAGAAGTATGCAACAAAGAAGAGGCTGTTTTGACAGTCCAGGACAGCCATGAGCCAAGTGGCAATCATGAAGAAGACAATGCTTCCCCCACTCCTTGCTGGACCCAAGGTATTATGCACTTCCTAGGCACAGGCCTATGCCCTCCAGAGATGAACAAGACCCAAAGGAGACACTTCAGTTGCCAGGCTGTCCCATATGCCATTGTTGATGGAGTTTTGTTCAAGAAAGATGTAAATGGAGTGCTACTGAGATGCATTAGCACAGGTCAGATTCAAAGGGTATTAGAAGAGTTTCATGGTGGACCAGCTGGTGGCCATTTTGCACCAAGAGTGACAGCTCTAAAAATCATGAAGGCTGGTTATTATTGGCCTAAAATATTCAATGATTGTTATGCATGGATCAAGAGGTGTAAGAATTGTGCATTCTTCACGGGAAAGAGAGATTTGCCCTTCCATTACATCCAATCTCAGTTGACCAGCCATTCATGCAATGGGGTTTGGACTTCATTGGAGTCATTAATCCCATTCAAGCCAAGGGCACAAATGGATTTTGACAGCCACAGACTACTTCACCAAATGGACAGAAGCAGTAGCACTCAAAGAGGTGAATGAGTCTAGCATCTTAGACTTTTATGAGGGGATAACAACCAGATTTGGTGTACCTGCCACAATAATCTCTGATAATGCATTGGCATTCATTGGATCTAGGGTGACTGAGTGGGCTGTCAAGAACGGTATTTACCTAAGCACTTCATCGAACTATTACCCTCAGGGTAATGGCCAGGCCGAGTCTACAAACAAGAACTTGTTGAGGATCATTAGGAGGACTCTTGATGAGAATCAGAGGTCTTGGCATACCAAACTGAAATCAGCCTTATGGGCTGATAGGATAACTCCCAAAAGATCCACAGGTAACTCTCCATTTAGGCTTGTCTATGGAAGAGAGGCAATCTTGCCCATGTCACTTGAGTTGCCAACGTTGGAACTCATGAAGCAGCTGGAGTTGCTTGAGTTTGAGCCCATGGAGGTGAGGTATGCAGAGTTGATGGAGCTACAAGAGATCAGAAATCAGGCATCCCAAGCAATGGAAAAGGATCAAGCTTTGATCAAGAAGACCTTTGATAGAAAGGCCAAGGATAGATCTTTTCAAGTTGGAGATCTAGTGTTGAAATGGGATGTGGACAGAGCAAAACCGGGAAGGCATTCAAAATTTGATGCCATTTGGAGTGGCCCATACATGGTCACAAAGTGCAAGAACAACAATGCTTTCCAATTGGCCTCATTAGATGGTGAAGAACTGCAGATTCCAGTCAATGGAATCTATCTCAAGCGTTGCTTCTAGAGGGAAGTTCACTACCTCTGTAAATATTAGATTAGATTTTCTTTCCTCCAAGTGCTTGTGCACATTGTTTTGCTATAGGTTAGTCTTGTTTTCCCTAAGTGCTTTGGCATAGCTTGCTTTATCCATGGAGATGTTTAGCAGTCCTTGCTTTCATCAGGTGACATTCCATCTTCCTCCTTGCACATTCTGAGTCAGTTAGGGTTAAATAGAATATTTGATGACTCCATGCCCAATGGACTACTTCAGGCAACTGGTATCTTCTACCTAGTAGGCAGGTATCCCCGCTGAGTCACCAAATTGTTATCCAAATTCACCCCCAGGGTTGATTTGATAACATACATCAGAATTCTCAAGTCCCAGGCAAATGGATGGATTCAGGGCAAAAATCATGTTTCTAGGGTCCCCTCAGAATTTTTCTAACTCTCCTGTCTAGGTTGAAAAGAGAAAGTTCTGAGAAAAGGTGAAAAGGCTGCAAAAAACAAGCTTGGGCCAGAAAAAATTGTGAAAATTGGCTAAGTCCTAGTCCTCGCAGCAGTCGGGACATGAGGGACGTCTGGGCGTGAATCGGCCGAAAGGCCGCCAGGCAGTCTGCAGGGCAAAGGAACATCCAGGCCGTCAGGATGCATGGGACACGGAAAGCTAGTTCGGCCGAAGGAGAAGAAAATCGACTAACTGCTCTGGGACATTTGGGACATGAAGACATGAAGGGCGCGAACCGCCCGGTTCGGCCGAAAAGGAGAACTTTCGCACTAAGTAGTTGGGACATCATGAAAAGGGGCCGCCAGAGGCGTGAAGGATGCGAAATGCGAAGTGGCCGAGAGCAAAGGAATCCCATTTTGGGCGGATTGGGAGTTTTTTTCCCAAACGACAGCCACGTGTTGGGACATCCGGAAGCCCATTTCGGGTGGATCGGAAGTTTTGTCCCAAGCGACATCCGGGGACGCGGCGAAAGGGCGCGAAAAGCAGCGAGACCCGCGACCAATCAAATCACGACACGTGTCATAAGGGAGAAAAGTCCAAAGTCAAAGGGAGAGTTTCAAGCAACGGCCCGAGCCAATAAAAATAGGACACGTGTCCAATGAAGTAGGGAAGGAGAGAGAATTATGCATCCAATCAGCGCTTGACACGTGTCATCTAGGTGGCAGAGCGCGGGAAAGATTTTCAAAACATGTTTTCACCTGTTTTGTGCCCTAAATCTTCAGATCGACATATCTTTCGATCCAGAGCTCAGATTTGCACGTTCTTTATATCAACGGAAAGATTATGAAATTCTCTACGTGATTCTAGGGTTAATCTTGAATTTTGGTGTAGTCTGGAGAGAAAATTGAGAAACAGCTCTGACACGTGTTCATGGCCAGAAGTGACATTTCAGCGACCAGTTTTAATGCAGAATGGGTCGCATTCTCCTGTAATTTGGTCAAAGTGATAGGGTATGGGTTTGTAAGGTCCCCCATGCCATTTTAATGCATCTGCAGTCAAGGAGGGATGGGCTCTCATGTTTTTGTACGTTTTCTGTCCCCTGGGCTCGACCCTTGCACTGTAAAAAAGCCAGATTTGGCTCATTTCTAAAAGGGGAACAATTTTTGACATAGCAACTTCTTCTTTCACCTCCAGCAGGTGGTTGATGCAAGAATCAGACCTCTCCAAAAGATTGTAATAGTTTTTACCTCTCTGAGGTTGTAATGCGATGATTTGGAGTCTTTGGAAATGATAATGCAAGCTTTGTGAATGGTTTTCAGTCCTTTGTTTGTATTATTTGCTTCATTTCAGATCCTAAGTTATATCTTATCAGTCTGTGTATGTTTCATGTTGCAAATCTCTGGTTTGTGTCTATTTTCTTGACAAAAATGTTTCACCACTCCTTTTGGTGCATCACCATCTTTAGTTAGTTTCAATTTTTGTATTTCTATCCCTGCCCCCTTGCAATTTAGAGTAGGATTAGGATCTGAACCTCTGTAGTTTTACAAAATATAGATCTAAATCAGAGGAGTTTGAGGAACCAGCCTCTAATCTGGAGATTCCTCTCTCAGTTTCACAAGTCCCCACACTTGGAGAGAGGTTTCCATGTTGTGTATTCCTAATAGATGCATTTTATGGAAAAAATAGAAGAAAATGCTAACAATATTTTCTTGCATTGCTCATTTTCTTCCTTGATTTGGAAATTTTTTTCAACTACATGGGAATCACCTCACTCTTTCCTGATTCTTTAATCTCATCTCAGTAAACCAATGGTTTTTTCCTTCCAAAATTTTGGTGATCAAGAAATTGTGTAACATTTCCTTCCCTCATATTATTTGTTTCATTTGTAATGCCAATAGTTCTACCATATTTGAGGATGAAAACCCATCTCTGCCTAGAATCTTCAATGATCTTGTTGATAATATAAGATAGAATATCACTTCCTTCAAACCACCTAAAAATATTTCTCAAAGAAAAATTGACTGTTAAATTTTAGAAAAATGGAAACTAAACATTTTCTCAACTAACATTCAATGGGAGGATGTTTCTTGCAGAAAGCATGTGAAATGACAAGACCTCCTACTAGTTGTAATAATCTCAATTTTGATGGTGCTTTAAAGGGAAATATGGGTAGATCCAATGGGGGATGTATGAAAAATTAAAAGGGTCAAATAATTAATTTATATGTTGGACCCATGGGATTGAAATCAGATCATTATTCTAAGGCTCTTGTTGCACTCTGGGGTCTTAGGTTAGCAAGAATAATTAACCTTAACAACCTAATCATTAAAGGAGACTCTCTCAACATAAAAAATTTCCTAGATGTCATTAACCATGTCAATTGGAAAATTAAACACATTATAGAGGAAGCCATTCAGATCATTAATAATTTTTCCAATAAAGTAATCCAGCATATGTTCCGTGAAGGAAATAAAGTGGTAGATTTGATGGAAAATATAGGTGTTAACCTTAATGATTACCAAATCTAGGAAGCATATGATAACATTCCACCTAATATTGAGGCATGTGTAAGAAATGAACAAGTTATTTAATTATCATATGATCTTGATTTCCTTCATGTTAAGGATTCCACTTTGGTATTTTAACCTTCATCTTCACTTTTTTAACCTTGCCATTATTGGAAGAAGTCACAACAAAATTAATATTTTTAATGAGTTTATTTACATGGGGTGAAAAGTGTAAATAATAACCTATCGCTTATGAAGAGTGGAAGAAGGATGGTGATCTATGGAGAATTATGGGAAAAGGGAGTTTCTCTACATTTGTAGAGCATGAAAAGGGTCATGACCTTCACCTTTTGCTGGAATTTTCCAAAAACTTGAAAGATAGGAGAGTAAAATACAAAGGAATAACTTCTAATATTTCGAGGATGTCATTTCTTTGATCATCGGCCTCCACCGAAAGATTTTAAGGTTCTATTAAAACAATGTTGATACTACTTGTGGAGGAGAAGAAATTTTTGGGTAAAGATGAGTCTATCAAGCATGCTAAGGGTGGTTTCTACAAGGAATATATCCCACAACCTTTCAACATTGTAGGATTACTCATCATGAAGTAAATTACCATCAAGGGTTTTTTTAGATAATGTTTTCTTACCATTTGATTTTCCTCAATCATTTAAAGAGGAAATACACTGTCAATTTTGATTTTTACTTTTGCACTCCCTTGAGAACTCCATTAATATTGATAAGGGATGGAAAAGAGTGTATCTACTTCACCATGTGGTGATGATTATAATTTACATATTTTTTAATCTCTTCATTCCCAACCCCAACCATCTAATCTCCCTCCTTTGTATTCCCATGTTTCCCACCTTTATAAGCCATTTGTTCCTTCTCCCCGGTTTCCTCTACTCATGTTTATAACTCCCTCGATCCTGCCTCTTCTAAATGTATTCACCATCTCTCTACCCCTCCCACTTCTACCCTCTCCATCTCCACTTTCCCCCCTTGGTGCCTTCTTTCTCTTCCGCCATAAGAGAACTAGGGCTTGACAATTACTTCATTAGAAATAAATTCTCTCATTCCCAACCCATTCAAGAGGAGGGATAAGTTGTTATTTGGCTCTTATCTATGGTGAAAAAACCCTCTCAATAAGCCTCCATTGAGGATTTGGAAAGAAAGTTCAATTGTATCAAGGATGAAGTCATGGAACTCAAAGAGATATTGAAGAAATTTAACAATGTCAAAGGGAAGAACAAATCAAGAAAGACCCTGGCTGAGGAAATTGGTTTGAGCATCTCTAAGATTGAAAAGGAAATTAAAACCATAAGAGAAAAACATTGTGATGTTCTGTCAATCCTCAAATGCATTATTGACTCTCTCTCACTCATCACCAAGCACATTGAAGATCACAAAGGGAAAGAGAAGTTCAAGAAGGATGCAAGACTCAATGAGATCAACAAGGGACTTGCCTACATCAAAAATATTTTTAGAAGCTAATGAAATAAAAAATTTCTAGTTGTTGGACTCTTTTGTGTTTCTATGGCATTATGGCTGACTATATGTTGTGATTTTGATGACTTTTTCTTACTTTTTTCTTCATTTGGGATTATTTTGTGTTGTATTTTGGTCTCATGTTGACTATTTGGATGATACAATCTTGTTTTGTACTTTTGGGCTATGTAATGTTTAATCTGGGATTTGGCCTCTTTGTAACTGGGTAGGGTCCCTAGCTAAAAACCTTTATCCTAAATAAAAATTATAATTAAATATAAGGATCAATATGGGGAAATAGGGAACCATGGAGAATAGGTGGGATGTGGGGCAGATGGGATTTTAGTAGGAGAATAATATATTTAAAAAGTGGTAAGGGTAGGATGAATGCGTCGGTGACGATGAGCGAAAAATGTGAGATGAGGGGATGAGGTTTTTCAAAAATGGTGTTTAAATTTTCCCATTTTTTTGAGTGGTGTTTGCGCTAAAGTAAACTATGAGAAAAAATTATAAGGGAAGAACAATGATGATTGAGGTTTCCCCCTTAAACCAGTGATTGAAAACATGAAGGGGAATTGATTACAAATTTTAAAGAGATAATTGGAGAAGGGGAGGGAAAAAGGGAGAAAATGGGCGGAAAAATAAATATTCCACAAGTGAAGGGTGACCTTTGATAGGATTAAATGTAAAATAAAAGGTAAAAGTATGGTGGTGAGCTTAGGAACACATCGGTGAGGACAAAGAACATCCTGCGGCAAAGGCAACGTAAATATGCTATGGACACTATGAGTTGGAAAAGATCACCGCAAGATGGAAGGAATCTAATGGGAAACCACTCATATGGATTTTCAAGATGTAGGATCAATGAATTAGAAGAAGGAATCAAATGATGCACAAACAAATGCAAGAATGGTCAATATACATGTTTTCCTTAAAGCATGATTAAGTGAAAATATGCTAGTGGGATGAAGATGAAAAAATGGCCACAATAATGGGCTTAGGATGAGGATGGTGCCCCAAGAAGGACACAGAAATGGTCATATAATGTGAGGGAATATGTGATAAAATATGAGAATAGATAGATAAATAAAAAAGATTGCAAAATGAGTGATGTGATAAAAAGAGAGCTTGACAAGAAAAGCTGGATAAGGTAGGGGGAAATATGCAAAAGAGGGTCGGGATTATGGTGAATGGATGGGTCAAGTGAATGGGCATGGGTCAGCAATGACCATGGTGACAATGGCTATATAAGCTTCTAGTTCAACCAAAGAGGCTCATTTAGGTAGTGTGACTTGTGATGATTGAGAGTTATGAGAGTGAGAAGATCTAAGATTTAAGAGTGATGGAGGCCAAATGGAGCGGTGAAGAAATGCTAGAGGACTCGATGGATGGTAAGTATCAAAATATTATATTTTTTAAAAGTTTTAATTGGTTTTTATTTAATTTTCTTACATTTTTCTATATTTTGGCGTGTGCACTCGAGGGTAGTCGGTGGCGTGGGCATGGTTGCAGGTGTAGAAAGGCATCGACGACTAGGTTAGTTTCGATTGGGGAAGGGGCATCGACCTGAATGGGTCAATAAATACTAGGGGATAAATTCTATGGGTAGATAAAATAGATGTAAAAATGATGATTTTTGATTATTGAATACTAAATGGGTGATTGATTGGATTTTTAGGCCATAGACACAATTTACCTCGGAGAGAGAGTCTTGATTTTATATGATTAGATCGGTGGGGATGTGATAGATGTAGAGTGGGATCTCTTAACCACAAGTGGGATTGTATTGGTTTCACCATTATCAAAAGATACCAAGAACCATGGGATTAATTATTACATTGATTGACATATGGGATGTGCGGACTAGCACAATTTGGTTTAGGACTAGGGAGATGACAAATCACTCTAGAGGATGTGTACCATATATTGAGGCTACCGATATAGGGGGAGCATATAGAGCCTATCATAGTTGATAGAAGGATGGACACACCGATGTGATTATTTGGGGATGAGTCTCAATGGATTGAGTTCAATTCAAGGGAATTTTGTATAGAGGCTTGATATGAGGAAAGTATGTTGAGGAACATATTGATATGCTTGATTATGATGTCTATCTAATTTTACGCTCTACAAGATTCAGGGGAAGCTAGATTCCCATGGACACTAGATGTATTAGAAAATGTGGTAGAGAACAAGACAATATTTTCATTCAAGATTGTATTGATGGCTCGGTTCTATCAAGAGTTACGGATGTATGTGACCGAGAAGAGATCAAGAGTAGATGTGGGATTCCTATTACAATGTTGGGAATATGAGCATATAGAAGTGATTAGGTTGTCTAGGATTCCATGGGTCACGAAGACCACATCGAGTTGGCCATAGGATTTTGAGATGGAAAGTCGATGAGGCTCATGGGGATATGGATACATGGGGTGAGGAATAATTTAGGGACATATTGGGAAAACTAGATGTGGATGATGTGAGATGGAGGTCATTCCTATACTTCCCAAATGACTTGGTTTAGATATAGAGTAGCATGGCATGATGAGGATTGGATGGTTACATGGGCATAGGTGAGAGATGGTGGATATCGTTCAATTTCCACAGGGTTATGAGGTAGTTTAGACTGGTTGAAGAAGTGTTCGGGGAATCCATTGTGTATATACAAGAGGAGATGGATAGGTATTTACCTATTCTCGGTGATGATAGACCCACTAGAGGAGGTAGGGGCTCTATGGGATTATTACGATGATGTGGGAGTAAGAGAGGGGTTTGTAGATTAGTGAGAGGAGGTGTGGGCAGCCCACATGGTCGAGGAGAGAGAACACAAAGGATTCGATGCGAGTTACTAGCCAAAGGAGAGGCAATAAAACCCGGGAGGAGAGGTGGTGGATCCTTTAGGTGAGGGGGATGGGGACGAGAATAGTAGAAAAAACCAATATACCCCACCTATGGATGGAGCTAGATGTGACTAGGTTGGAGCAAGATAATACATGGTAGGAGAGGGATCTTGCCATACAATAGCAAGATGAATACCACATGAAGAGAGAGGCTTACAAGGATAGATATGGATCTTTAGGTGCTGCATCGGGAGTGATAGGGGATGAGGCATAGCGACTCATACAAGGATCAATAGTGAGAACTAGGAGAAAATTTGCACTATTATGAGCACATTGTGACCATGAGATTACACGAGATAGCTTGCTATGTGGCATACATAGCTGGGAGGAGAGTAGCGCATTGGTGGCATCGGTGAGTAATGCAACCATGGTACAATTGAGGTGAGATGGAGGTATGGAGGAGGAACAAAGAGTGGGAAGACAATCGTGTCATGAGGATTTATACTCTTTGATGTACTTTTCATTGAGTGAATGTGATAGGCATGATGTATATATTTTGATGATATGATGTACAAATTTTTGAGATAGAGCCCAATAGAGGCCTATCATGGATGTATAAAATATTTTGATTGATATATATATATATATATATGATGATTTTTTTTGTTTATATATGTGTTGATGATCATAGATGATAGATGTGATGGTTTATAATTATGTTTTGATAGATGTTGATGTTTGATTATGATTATGGATGTGATTTAAATGATGTGATGTATGGATTTAGATTAGATAGGAAGCTAGAAAGGATGACATAATTTAGATTAGATGTAATGGATGATGATGAATGTTAGAGATAGAAAATGATAATTAATTAAAATTAAATAGGACATCATATGGTAGATTGGATAAATGAAGATAAATAGTTATAGGTGAGGTGAATCGAATTAGATTTATAAGATGAAACTTAGAAAGTTAAGGCCCTAAATAGACTAGAGAAACTACACCATAACAAATAATGCACATGGAATAAATGACCCCAAACTAGATTGGAGGAAAATCCTAAAAATTAATCAAGGCCGAGCAATGCACTTGTGACCAAAGGCAGCGAGTGTTAACACAAAACTAACGTTAGTTTGTCACCTTTAAGATCATGAAAGGAAATATGGAAAGGTGCATATAAACCCACTATAGACATGATAAGGGGTTAAGATATAACATGTACAAGGGTAAATTAGGTTCTCCTTAGGTTTTGTTCTAGGACCATACCCCAGACTCCAAAATAGTTCAACGCAAACCCGATCAATGTGGGAATTTTAATTTTGATTGGAAAGTTGATCTATGCGGAAGCTTTCCTAGGATGACTTCTTTTGATTTCACTTTACTTTTGAGAATGATGATATATGCGGGAGTCTTTTCTTTGCCATAATGTAAGACAATATCCATTCTTGAGGAAGTAGTCTATATTTTGAATTTTATGTTTTTCATTTCTTTGTTTTTTGTGAGTTTTGAGGGAAGGATACATGATAGCCATCCTTCAAGGTATCGATCTACGCTTTTACAATATGTTTTTATGAATAGTTGTCCTTCGAGGGATCAATCTATTTTTAAGATAAGATAACTTTGATAAGAAAATCCATGCTTGTAAGCCAAGTAGATCACTTGGGGAAGGGATGAAAATATGTATAGGCTACAATTAAGGACCCTTATCATGGTTCCAAGAGGTAAATAATAAGGAGATGAAAGTAATGATCATGGATTTCTCACCAAGAAAGAATTACTTCAAACCAATAGGAATATGCTATGAGAAGAGCCATCATGCCCATATTTAAGTTCATAGATAGGATAGTAATGGTAGAAACATAATTCCGAATCATTACGGTGAAAAATGGAATGGGATGGTGATGGAAAGAGGATCATTAAGGTGACCAAGGTCACATTGATAGACATGTTAATAGTAGAAAGGTTGCAAGTGCATGGAATTAAGAGGTTTTGGTTACGGTTTACCATCAAGAGAGGATAAATGATAGGCTCAGGACCCATTCTTATATTTGAAAACGTATGGTCCAATCTAGTTGGGAGAAAAATTCCACGTTGGTTCCATTCCGTAGAGTAGTGACATTCTGATTTTATTTTTAGACAAGGTCATTGATGCTAAAGTCACGTGGCTTTAATATGCTTGTTATAAGAATGTTTCATTAAATCTTGATAGACTTGATGATGTTGAAGGGTGATCAAGTGATGTTCATCTAACAACTCAATATGTGCTAGATGTTCTGGCGATAATCTTTATCAAATATAAATTCATGGAGAGAAAACACAAGATGGGATTTTAACTTCAAGAAAAAGGTTAGGAACATGGATAAGATTGGAATGCTACTAACATTTAATGAACTTTTTAACATACTCATAGCAGTATTGATTAAGAGTAGGCAAATAATATCCCAGGACAAAGGATGTGCTTAGAATAGCCAAGCCATAAAGTGTCCATTAAAGACACCAAATTTGGGTCGACTCTCCCTTCACCCCACTGTATATTAATTTAACTACCTACAATTAAATCAATTTGAATGCTCACAATATACATTATTTAAATACCTTAATTGAACTAATTTCCACCTCACCCCACCACATCGCCTAGACACCTCAACATAAACCTATTATTAGCATGTTTCCTTTTTACTAGGACTCAATATCCACTTGCCATAATTAACTAGGACTTAGTATTACTTAGCATAACTAACTAAGACTTAGTTCAACCCTAACATCACATGCCTATTCCTCCTCTAACTGCATGCCTATTTATCTAAGCACAACATTATATTTTGCTCCGTGACAATGGATAGAGCTGGTCAAAAAGATTGCCAAGATTTGTCATTTTTAGTAAACCTAGGATTTCCTACCTTAACCGACGCTGGTCAACCCAAAACCAATGCCGGTCACCCTAAACCATTATCGGTTACCATATATTCACTTTAGTAACCTTGTTTGAGAGGTTGGAAGAATTATTCAAGTTTTGGACAAGAGAGATCTGCATGAAAGCAGCACGCACAAGAGAACTCCTACAGATCCGGACATCCTAAACCAAAGAATAAGCACCGATCTAAAATAAAATCATTCAAGGTACCATTACAGGATGCACAGCCACAACACTTACCACCAGTTCCATGTAGACTAACCATCACGTCCATCCAACCACTAGGTCTACAAACACTATTAAGTTCATTTGAATCTGCACCTTCCCATATATTTATTTAGATTAGTTTCTTTATCTCTGTTTGGGAGTTCTAGTCTCCTTGCATCCCATCATTTCTCATCCTCCTGCCAATCCCTCCACCTAATCACCTATAACCTCTCAACCCTCCATATCCACCTCCAAACATCTATGAGTATTCCTAGCACAGTCATCAACCTCACCATTCTCTTTCCATTCTTTGTGTAATCATAGAGAATCACCAAAAACAAAATTCATCAAGTTTATATCATCCTAACCCTACCAACACCGGTTAACCTAAACCTTCATTGGTCTATCCTCAATGACATCACTCATATCAGGACCGATGTTGATATCTATGTCTAGTAAATATTCTTGTAACGAAAACCTCATACCTTTCATCCAAACAACCCAAATCACCTAAAGTTTAACCCTGACATGTCCCAACCACCTTATTTACTGTTTGACCTCGATTTGATCATAATTTATCCTGTTATATTATATTTGTTTATTATACTTGAATGAGATGCCTAAATCATATCAACTATAGTAGGAGATTATTGGTTTGCATTGTTTCTTACATTAATTTTTTTAAACAATGGATTGACAACCATCTAGAAAGTATCACACTTCCTGGGATCTAGCATACGCTACGAAGTCCACTGACGTATATTGTTTAATATTCTTCTTGTGGAATTGTTTTTTATTCGCAGGTACTTCCTCCTAGCAAAAAGGAAGTTCTCGCAATCAACATTGGATCGGGAAATTAGAATGCACACACTCTACCTTTCACCTTCATTCAAAAGTATTCCTCCTTACCCTTACCTTATCTATTTTGCTCTTATGTATCCACATTATTAGGTGAAACATTTTGGCACACCCAGTGGGACCCTCTCTTGGGTTCATTTCATTTTCTTCATATAGGGAAAAATTTTGTGTGTTTCTTTCCTTTTGAAAAATACACATTTAATCTTCTCCTGGTAATATTCTTTTCTTCTAATTATCTAAAATGGCATTTGTTATTTGGTGCTTAAAACAAACCAATTATTCCTTCTTTCATTTGCATAGTAGTGAAAGAGCATGTTCTTGACCTATTCATCATTTGTTTCAACAAATATAATTGTCAATTTTGGTTATAATATTTGTTGCATTTCATCCTTGTATGCTGCATTATTAGCTCACATTTTAAAATGAGGGAAACCTAAATGTTGGAAGTCATGCCTAGGCTGATGGTTGACACAATGAAACCGTAGAAAGTAGATTTCTCTATTCTCTCTCTTTTCCAAACTACACAAATTTGAATTTAAACATCTTCTTAAACAACATCCCACTTGGAAGAATATGTCAATGATAACAAGATCGAGATGATTGGCGATGGGTTACTGTTATCCAAAATAATTCCCTTGCTTATTTTTGGCTAACTTTCTTTCATTCCTTCCTTCCTTGTGCCTCAGTCAAATTTTTCCATTTTTAGGCACTCAAAATCATTTTGAAATGGCTTCATCAGATAGAGAATTTTCTCACCTTTCCAGAAAGGTAAAATTTTCCTTCTAACTCCTTGTATTTTGTAAGTTATGGCTCGGCAAAGTTTTTGAGGGAAATTTTCCCTGGGAAGGTCTGCAACCAATAAGAATGTGCCACGTGGCGGTGGAATGGTGGGTCAGCGGAGGTAAGTTAGAAAATTTTCCAAAGGGCTCGATGGGGGCACAAAGAAAAGTTTGGCCCGAGGCCCATGAGCAAATAGGAGACCGCCACGTGTCCATAAGGCCGGTGGATATCGGATTTGGTGGGGTTTAAGTTAGAAAAGTGATCAAAAGGGTGCAAAGGAGAAATTTTTGCGCGGGACCGCAAAGGAGAGAAATGGATTGAGGCTGCACCAATGAGGAGGCACCATGTGTTGGTAGAGGTTAGAGAGGCGAGTGATTTTTGCTTTTCGCAAAAATTTACAAAAAGCACAAAGGAGAGAATTGGCCCATAGGCCCACCAAGGAGGAAAGAAAAATTTGGAGTGCCCCCAATGGAAAAATCAAAGGATGACATGTGTCTGAAGGTCGGTGGAAGTCGGGGGCACGGGGTGACTTTTGGATTTTTTCCAAAGTGTTCAAAAGGGCACGAAGGAAAATTTGTTCTTGTGGACCCATGCAAAGGAAAGAAAAATGATTCGAGCTGCGCTAAATAAGAGGGTGACACGTGGCAGCAAAGCGTGGGGTGCGAGTGATTTTGGAATTTTTTCCAAAATTCAAAAAAGTGTAGAATGGCCATTTGAACCCACAAACCAATGGGAGCGTGCCACATGTTAGCAGAGTGTTGGAGGGTGGAGATTTTTGGGAACTTTTCCCAAATTCAAAAAAGGGAAAAATTTTGGGTTTCGCCCATGACCCGATTTTTGCCCCTGTTTTTCCCTAAATATTCAAAGGGGCATATCTTTCAATCTAGAGCTCGATTTTTTCGATTTTAGTCTAATTGGAAAGCTATTGAAGTACTTTACATGATGGAATCTTCAATTTTGGTTTTTCTTTGGGGTTTGGTGAGAGAAAAATGAGAAAACACCTCGGCATGGGGAAAAGAGTAGAACCGACATTCAACCACCATTTTTAATGTAGTATGGCTTCAATTCTTCTCCAAAGATGGTCAAAAATCTTGGGAATGAACTTTTAAGGGTACCCATGCTATTTTGATGGATTTGGTCAATGGTTGAATGATTTCTTTCATTTCTCCCGCATTTCTCCTTCTTGGCTCAGGTTTTCATTGTTAAAAGCCAATTTTGGCTCATTTGTAAAGGGTTGGACATTTTAATGTTTTGTAAGCTCCCTCCTTCACCACTGGCAAGTCAATTTTGGAATATTAGACCTCTTTTAGGACTGCAACATGTTTTCTACCTCCTTTTTGTTGTAATGCATGCTTTGTATTTAAAAACGAAATGACAATGCAAGCTCTATGAATGAGTTTTCAATCCTTTCTTGTGTTGTTTGCTCTATCTTGATCCTTCATTACATTTTTAGCAATTTGTTCATGATCTATGCTGCATTTTTATAATCTGTGTCAATTTGCGAAGTAGATATTCACCACTCCTTTTGTGTATCACCTTGTTAGTTTAGTGTTATCTTCTTTTATCTCTTCTATCCTTGTCTCCTTGGCAGAATTAGAGTAGGATTTTGAGTTAGACCTCTACAAATTTAATGTATACATTTTATCAGAGGAGTAGAGGAACTAGCCTTTAATCTGGAGAGTTTTTTCTCATTTTTGCAAGTCCCACACTTGTGGAAAAGATTTAATGTTGTGTAATCACACTGGATGCCCATTATCAAACTAGAAATATGAGAAAACATCTAGGGGTGCTACTAATTTGCACTAATAGTTTTGGCATGCCCGGTGGGACCCTAGAGGTCTTCATCTTCATTAGAAAAAAGTTGATGTGCATTTGTTGTAAATTTATTGCTTAAAAAGAGCCCCGATTTGCATATCTAGAAACTCCAAGAGATAAAATCAACTGGTTTCAGTATTCCAAGTCTGAAGATTCATGAGAAGGATCCAAACAAGGTCAAGGGCCAGAGAAGAGAGATTATCTAAGTATCTGCACTTATCCGTAGGAAGAAGAGAGAGAGGAAGAAGAATTCAAAGGTCTCCATCTCCACCAAACAGAACTCTATCAACTCCACCACTTGGTAGACCTCTCACCCAATCAACAAAGGTTCTCAGGCCAATTAGAATGGCACAACACAACCCTTATGTCAACTTCACTGGGAGCAGCCCACATGCTCTCAATGCACAAAATCCAGTTCCAGTTGCAGCATTGAAGAACATCCCATACTTTACTAGGGAAAATCATACCACTCCTGGTGATCATGTCAAAGACATTACTAATGTTTGTGTAATCCATGAGATTGTTGAGATGCAAATTACTATAAAATTTTTGGCATCTTCATTCAAAGGGAAAGCCTTGAAATGGTTTAGGAGCCTTGGGGTAGGCTCTATCCAAAATTGGAACTAGTTGTGCATAGCTCTCCATGAGTAGTTTGGAGAAAAGGGAGATAATTTGTCTCTTTTGGAACAACTGACAACTATCAAGAGAGCTCCTAATGAGTAGCTGACAGACTTCAATTTCATATTTCAAAGGACCTGGGATAGAATTCTAGTGGCATTAAGGCCAACAACCAAGATGCTTTCTTATCTTGTCTCAAACCTTTAAATTCTGATATTTCTATGTTAATCCAATCCATGGGAGGTGCAAATATACCCGTAGCTTATAGCATTGCCATTAGAGCTGAGAATTTTTTGAAACAAGCTAGTAAATTGGTGCCTAGGTCTCCCATGCCCTTGTATCCAAACATGGAAAACCCAAGCACTAGTCAAGCACCTACTTTAGACCCTATTCCCACTCCTAGAAATCATAGTTCAAATGAAACTTCTACTTCATCCTCTAGTGCCTCAAATGAACTTCAAGAAGTCATGAAACAATTAAAAAATTTAGGAAATGAGTTTGTTACACTCAAGAGGTAGTAAGCCCAAAGTTTTAGACCTTCTTATCAATCTCAAACTCGATCTAATAGGAAACCATATCAGCCTAATAGGCCACCCAATCCAGTTGTAAATCAAAATCAAGTAAGGCCTCTTTCCAATAGACCATTTCAGCCCTATAACCCCAATGTTGCATCTACCTCTAAAGCCTTAGTTCCAGTGAAAAATAATATATCTCAGGAGTATGATTGGTGTTTCCCATGCAATGAACCTCACAGCCAATCTATGTGCTTCAATGGTGCTTTGAACCAAGATTTGATGGTGAAAAAAATTGGCGTAGAGAGTGAGGTGAATCAAAAAACAAATAAACAAGGAACATCTCGAGAAAAATACAACTCCAAATGAGACTACACTTGTGAACTCGGCAGGATGAAGATTTTTGTGGTATGAATTAAACAATTTCTCGAATTCGATAGCTATAACACGGTCAAATAAGAGGAATATTTTTGAAGGGCAGTCATTAGCTCCAGTTGATCCACATCCTTCCATCACTCCACAAAGTGTTGGCAAAAAAAATGCAGTTCCAAATGTGCGAGGACAGTCAAGCGCCTTCTAGACCAGCTCAAATGCCAGTTATTGCAGCCCATGTACAAGAAAAGAGTGTGTAGGCTAAGGGGAATCAAAGAGATAGTTCATCCCCATTTAACATCATTGAACACATGAAGAAGACAAATGTGAATATATCTATGTGGGAATCACTATCCATCCCGGAGCCAAAGGGATCTACTACAAGCTGCCATGAAGAATTGGTCAACTTCAAATCAGCAAGCTCATATGCAAGAGAAGGTACTCACAAATGTTTCTCACCTGAGGGGAATCTTGGAGGACAACAAGGTAATGTTTATAAGCCCCATCCATTCTATGTTTCATTGATCATTGGGGATAAACTAGTACACAATGCTAGCTGTATGATTGATTATGGGGCAAGTAGTTACTGATGCCCAAGAAAATAGCTGATTAGTTGGGCCTCTAATATGAAGTTGTATCTAGAGGGGTGGTGCAACTAGATGGGATAGCAGTAACAACAAAGCGGTAATCAAAGATTTGAGCCTCACTTTGCATGCATGCCCCAATAACACTATTTTTCAAGATGTGTCGGTGATATATTTACCACCACTTTTTTCCCTATGTTTTTCAAGGGATTTCACATATAGAATTGGAGGTTTTGTCTGCTGATTGGTCACACATGTTGTTTCGTACCATATATGGAACTAAAGCCACAATCAGGTTTGAACCTATTGCAAACTTTCACATTGAGCCTCATACTCCAAGCCCAATCAATACCAACTATTCAAAGCATTTGATTAAGAGGATTATCCGTGGCACGATGAAGCTAATACCAAAGTTGGAAGCATCCCATATTTGACTCTTGATGAATGAGCAAGCAAGGTACATGCTTTTGATCCCTACAAGGAAATAGAGGAATCTGAACTAGAAGTTTATTGCATACATGAATAAAATAAGCCTATTCCTAGCATCACCAAGCTAGACCATAAAGATAACAATGAGGTATGGAAGCTATTCTTTGATGGATCAATAAGTAGACAAGGTGCGGGGGGAGCTATGCTTGTTTCATCTCAAGGAATTAAGTAGTATTTAGCTTTTAGATTTTAGTTTGCATGTTCTAACAACACTTTGCTGAATATGAAGCTTTGATACAAGGATTGCATTGGTCAAGAAAGAGAGGTATAAATAACTTACAAGTCTTTGGGGACAATGAGATGATTGTTAGTCGGGTTAAACAATAACATGCTGCCAAAAATGACCTACTCAAGAGTTATAAGAATAGGGTGTGGGACCTCATTAAGTATTTTGAAGGTTTTGGCATCAACTCCGTCCCTAGGAAAGAAAACCAAGCTGCTTTGATAGGCTTGTAGTAGTTAGAGTAGCCTTTAATGTTGTGGAAAGTATCAAGGAAGATAAAGTGCAGCCAAACATTCATTTGATTGTAAGGCCATTAGTACTAGATAATAATGTAAGTTGGTAAGTGTTTGAAAGTGACCAATAAATCATCAATTTATTATAAGAGGAAGCTGAGTTCTCGCCAAAAATTAGGAAAAGTTAGAACAACGATATGGTGATCAAGTGGTACAGTGAGAACTAACAAATTGCCAAAAGGACTTGTCACTTTGGAGTCCATCTTTACTCCTAATGATCAATTTAGGAAGGAGAAATAAAACATCCAAGTCAAGGGAAGATTCAGTGCCCATCTTAGTGGGAGAAGGAAAACCACTTCAAATTGGTAAAGTGACAACCAAGTGAGAAAGGTATGAGTTCATGCAAATTTTCCAAGAGTTCTTGGATATATTTTCTTGGAGCTATGAAGACTTGAGGGTTTCAATCCCAAGCTATCTCAGCACACAATTGAATTAGATCCAAGTGCTAAACCCATCGGGAAAAAAAAAAAAGACCGGTCAATCCACACATGGAGCCTCTCATGAAGAAGGAATTAAATAAGTTAATAGAGGCAAGTATCATATTTTCCATCAAGAATTCAAGTTGGTTGCAAAATTGGTTCCAGTTAGAAAGAAGAGTGGAGAAATCAGATTGTGTGTAGACTTTAGAGATTTGAATAGAGCATCCCTCAAGGCTCATTACCCACTTCCTTCTATGGAGAAGATTTTTCAAGTTGTTGTTGGCTCTGAGAGGTTTTCATTGCTAGATGGTTATTCAGGGTATAATTAGATCATGGTAAAGGAGGATGATCAGTTCAAAACAACCTTCACCACTAAATGGGTAACATATGCATATAGGAAAATTCCATTTGGTTTGTCTAATGCCGAGCTACCTTCCAAAGGGAAATGGATATGGAATTCAGGGGATTGATCAACAAAATAGTGTTGATATACCTAGATGATATTACTGTATTTTCTAAAAATGTAGCAGATCATCTCTTTCATTTGAGACAAGTGTTCCAAAGATGTAGAAGATTTGGGGTATCCTTGAATCCCAAAAAATGTATTTTCCTAGCTCATGAGGGAAAGATCCTAGGCCAAATTGTTTCCAAAGAGGGATTAACAATTGATCCGAGAGAGGTTTGGAGCAACAAAATAACTACCATTACCAAGTCACAAGAAGGATCTCCAAAGTTTCTTGGGAAGAATCAATTTGGTTTGAAGGTTTGTTCCAGACTTTGCAGCCCTTGTCAAGCCAATAACTATGATGATCTTTGAAGAAAATTATGTCTTTCAAATGGATAGCTGAAGGTAAGGAAAGTTTTGAGGCAATCAAAGAGGCTATCTCATAAGCTCCAACTCTCATTAACCCATATTTCTCTAAGGACTTTATCCTTTATGCATTTGGCAGATTATGATACCATTTCTATAATTTTAGTACAGCAAAAAACAAAGAAAATTTAGAGCAGCCAATTACTTTCTTTAGCCAAATCTTGGAGGGTGTGAGGTAAGGTATTCCTTCATTGAAAAGCATTTTCTTGTAGTAATTAGGAGCTTTAATAAATTTAAGCATCTAGTTTCAAACAACAAGGTTCAACTCTGGTTTCTCATGTGGGAGTTAAGGAATTCCTCCTCAACAAAGATCTAAATGAAAAACATGCGGGGTGGATTAATCGTGTCATGGAGTATGACATTAAGATCAAATTTAGTAAGCTGGTCTAAGGAAAGGGATTTTGTGAGCAACTGGTCTTGAGAAAATCAATGGAAGTAATCAATGGGAAGGATGTTGTTTTGGAGTTACAGAACAATCAAGAACAAGGAGGTGTTAAAGAAGAGAATGATGGTGTGCTCACTCCTTGTTGGACCCAATACATAATGCACTTCTTACAAACAGGCCTATGCCCTCCAAAGATGAAAAAAACCAAGAGAAGACACTTCAGATTACAAGCTATTCCATATGCACTTGTTGGTGGTGTCTTGTTCAAAAGGGATATAAATGGAGTCTTTCTTGAGATGTATTGGAACAAATAAAATTAAGAGAATGTTAGAAGAGTTCCATGGTGGATCATCCGGGGTCATTTTTCTCCAAGAGTGACAACCCTCAAGATTATGAAGGCTGGTTATTATTGGCCCAAGTTGTTTAGTGATTGTTATACATGGATTAAGAGGTGCAAAAATTATGCATTCTTCACAGGAAAGAAGAGATTAGCAGCCCTCCCATTGCACCCCATTTGATTGATCAATCATTTATGCAATGGGGTTTGGACTTCATTGGAGTCATTAACCCAAACTCAAGCCAAGGACATAAGTGGATTCTAACAGCAATAGACTACTTCACCAAATGGACTGAGGTGGTGGCACTCAAAGAGACAAATGAATCTAACATCCTAGACTTCTATGAGGGGATAGTAACCAGATTTGGTATACTTGTCACTTTAATATCATATAATGCATTGGAATTCATAGGATCAAAGGTAACCAAATGGGCTATTAAGAATGGGATCTATCTGAGCACTTCATCAAATTATTACCCTCAAGGTAATGGCCAAGCTAAGTCTACCAACAAGAACCTATTAAAGATCATCAAGAGGACTCTTGATGAAAATCGAGGACTTGGCACACTAAACTTAAATCAGCCTTATGGGCTAATAGGATAACTCCTAAGAGATCCATTGGTAACTCTCCATTCAAACTTGTTTATGGAAGAGAGGTAATATTATGTATGTCACTTGAGTTACCAACATTGAAACTCATGAAGCAATTAGAATTGTTGGATTTTTAACCCATAGAGGTTAGATATGTAGAATTGATGGAGCTCTAAGAAATCAAAGAGCATGCATCCCAAACAATGGAGAAGGACCAAGAATTGATCAAGAGAACCTTTGATAGGAAAGCCAAGGCTAGAACCTTCCAAGTGGGATATTTAGTGTTGAAATGGGATGCAACCGAGAAAAGCTAGGAAGGAATTTGAATTTTGATGTCATTTGGAGTGGCCCCTACATGGTCACTGTTGTAAATATCTTCCCCTCGGGTAGATATAGACAAGCAAAAGAATATGGAAATCAAAGGAACTCAAAACCTACATTTATTTATGCAAAAGTCGCGCCTTGGCACACATAAAGGGTGCATGACACAAAGTGTCGACATGGAAAAAGTCATGCCTTAGCGCACGTAAAGGGTGCATGACACGGAGTGTTGACATGGCAAAAGTTGTGCCTTGGCACACGTAAAGGGTGCATGACACAGAGTGTCGACATGGAAAAATTTGCACCTTGGCGCACGTAAAGGGCACATGACACAGAGTGTCGACATGGCAAAAGTCACACCTTGGCGCACGTAAAGGGTGCATGACACAGAGTGTCGACATGGAAAAAGTCATGCCTTGGCACACGTAAAGGGCACATGACATAGAGTGTTGACATGGAAAAATTCGTGCCTTGGCACATGTAAAGGCGCATGACACAGAGTGTCGACATGGCAAAAGTCATGACACGAGTGTCTACATGGAAAAATCGCGCCTTGGCACACGTAAAGGGCGTATGACACGAGTGTCGACATGGAAAAAGTTACGCCTTGGTGCACATAATAGGATTTTGACACAAATATGGATGCGCCTATGGCGCACCTTCAGAGAGGCACAACATTCGAGCGCCGACAGGCAGACCACCCGAGATATTCGATGACAGCCATAACTTTTCACAGGGAGCTCGGATTCATGCAAGGTTGGACTTTTTGGAAATCTTACAAGGTCCTCTATCCAACTATAACTGGATATCTTTAATTGGGTGAGAAAAATTCTTAAAAATGCAAAATATAGTTTGCCACTTTTTGGGTTTGCTAGGGTTCTCACCTACCACCATAATGAGATGAATTAAATGCAACCTGGAGGTGGTTGGGGTAGATTTGGAATTCCTCTCTCTTTTCTCTCTCATTCTTCCTATAAATTGTAAGGAGGGGCTTCTTTCTAAAGGTTGGACATTCTTTTTCCCCCTCCCTTCTTCTCTTTGGTAGGTGAATTTGTGTAGTTCAAACCTCCCATCTAAAATTGTAATGCAACTTTTCCTCTTGGCATTTTGTAGTGTGTCGTATCAATATTTAGAGAAAATAATGCATGTTTTTGGATGATTCTCAACCCTCTCTATGTTCATTTTCATCCTCCTGATCTTTAACCGCAAATCGGTTATCTCAGTGCATGATCTTGCATCACATTTTAATGGTCTCGTGTTTATTGGCAAGACAGTGTTCTTCATTCCTTGGTGCATCACCTTTATTAGTTTAGGTTTATTTTTATACATCTTCTTACCCTATCTCCTTGGCAAGTTAGATTAGGTTTTTGAGTAAACCCTTTGCATTTTTATGTGTGCATCTGAACAGAGGAATAGGAACCCACCTTCATCCGGAGAGCTTTCCCAATTCACAAGATCCCACACTTGGGAAAAGCTCCATGTTATGAAATCACACTGAGAGTCTCAACCCATTGAGTTGTAGACATTTAGGGGTGTTATGATTCACCATCAACAGATCACAAAATGTAAGAATAAAAATGCCTTCCAATTGTCTACATTGGATGGTGAAGAACTGCAGATTCTAGTTAATGGAATCCATATAAAGCATTACTACTCAAAGGGAAACTCCTCACCTTGTACATATTAGCTTAGATTTTCACTCCTCCAAGTTCTTGTGCACATTGTTTTTTTGTAGCTTAGTTTTACATTTCCCTAAGTGCTTTGGCATAAGCTTTGTTTTCTCAAGGATGGATCTTTACAGGCCATGTTCCGGATCAAGTGATGTTCTACTCTCACAATATTCTTTCTAGAAATTCTCTAATGAGTTGAGAGCACCAATCAGTTAATTTTATGACTCCATGCCAAATGGATTGCTTCGGTAGCTGATCACTTCATCCAACAGGCAAATGACCCCTCTGAGTCACCAAAATTGTTATCCAAAATAAGCCCATTGTTTATTTTTGGCCAACTTTCTTTCATTCCTTCTTTCCTTGTGCCTCATTCAAATTTTTCCACTTTTTAGTCACTTAAAATCATCTAGAAATGGCTTCATCAGATAGAGAATTTTCTCACCTTTCCAGAAAGGTAAATTTTTCCTTCTAACTCCTTGTATTTTGCAAGTTATGGCTCGGAAGAGTTTCTGATGGAAATTTTCCCTGGGAAGGTCCACAACCAATCAGAATGTGACACGTGGCGGCGGAATGGCGGGTGAGCAGAGGTAAGTTAGAAAAATTTCCAAAGGGCTCGGGGGTGCAAAGAAAATTTTTAGCCCGAAGGCCTGCAAGTAAATAGGAGGCCGCCACATGTCCATAAGGCCGGCGGAGATCGGATTGGCGGGGTTTAAGTTGGAAAAGTGGTCAAAAGGGTGCAAAGGAGAAATTTTGCCTACGAGCCTAAGGAGAGAAATGGCTTCAAGCTGCGTTAATGAGGAGGCACCACATGTCATCGGAGGTTAGAGGGGTGGAATGATTTTTGCTTTTACCAAAATTTACAAAAAGTGCAAAGGAGAGAATTGGCCCATGAGTCCCACCAAGGAGGAAATAAAAATTTGGAGCACCCTCCACGAACAAATCAAAGGTGTACACGTGCACGAAGGCTAGTAGAAGTTAGGGGTGTGGGGTGATTTTTGGATTTTTTCCAAAGTGTTAAAAAGGGAATGAAGGAAAAAAATTCCCGGGCCCACAAAGGAAATAAAAATGATTCAGGCCTTGCCAAATAGGAGGGTGACACGTGGCAGCGGAGTGGTGGGGTGCGGAGTGATTTTGGAATTTTTTCAAAAATTCAAAAAAGTGTGGAATGGCCGTTTGAACCCACGAACCAATGGGACCATGCCACATGTCACAGAGCATCGTAGGGTGGAAATTTTTGGGGAATTTTTCCCAAATTCAGAAAAGGGGAAAATTTTTGGGTGTCGACCCACCGACCCGATTTTTGCCCCTATTTTGTCCTAAATCTTTAGAGGGCATATCTTTTGATCCAGAGCTCCGCTTTTTTAATTTTGGTGTCATTGGAAAGATATTGAAGTCCTCTACATGATGGAATCCTCAATTTTTTTGGTGGGGTCTAGTGAGAGAAAATGAGAAAACACCTCTGCATGGGGAACAGAGCAAAACTAACATTCAACCACCATTTTTAATGTAGTATGGCTTCCATTCTTCTCCAAAGATGGTCAAAACTATTGGGAATGAACTTTTAAGAGTACCCATGCTATTTTGATAGATTTTGTTAGTGGTTAAATGATTCCTTTCATTTTTCTTGCATTTGTCCTTTTGGCTCAGGTTTTCATTGTTAAAAGCCAGTTTTGGCTCATTTTTAAAGGGTTGGACATTTTTATGTTTTGCAGGCTCCCTCCTTCACCCTGCCAATTGAATTTGTGGAATATCATATCTATTTTAGGTATGCTTGATCAAAATCCCAACACCCTACAATAATCGATCAAAATCCCATGACCCTACAATACTATCTCACCCACTCATCTACCCGAACTCCTTAGGACCGCTTAATATACGACATGCCTATATATATCCCTCTTGCCCTTGCACCCACTTCGTGTCAGCTACCACTAGCTCAAGTGCTTCCCTCATCCACATTACCCTGGTGGTTTCTAAGTTAGGATCCACCTCTAGAATAATCAAGCTTTACTCGAATGATGTCTCGTTGGATTCCAGATTTAATCTCCTTCATAACTTGAACAACATCAAGAACTTGCACAAGACACTCAAGGATAGATAGATGACTTGTATGTCATTTGTAGCTAGGGATGCACCTATCTACTTTTTTCATTCAAGAATTGAGGGAGTGGATAGCACCTTCAAGAGGGTTTTGATCTAACCCTCACTATTTTAGGTTGTGCCTATCAACCAAGGCAAGAGAACCTATATTGCAGCCCTTATATGGTAAGGAGATGGAGATATCCTTATGTTTTGCATATGACATAGAAGAGGCCTTGTGAAAACATGATCAAGTATCCATTATCCAAACTCAAAGGATTTTTCACTACTAAATGATGGAAATGTTTTCAAAACAAAGCTAGAGCTACTAAAGACATGATAAAACCCTGATCAACTTTGTGCATTTTAGTGAAAGGATTGAATTCTTTTATGGACACACAATGTAGATGTAGGGGTATTGTAGATAGGATGAGTTAGTTTAAAATGATATTCTGATGAGATATGTTGGGACAAGAGTAGTTAGAAGTCATCACCTTCTTTGGGAAACTTTGCAAATGAATTACAACACCTAAACAACAAAGATGTTTCAATGAATTCAAAGTGCTCTTTCAATCAGGATGTGTGCACATATGGATGCCCAAATCTACACTATTTCATACAAACTTTGATAACCTACCACAAAGGATTGAAGAAAAATACCAATGAAGAATCAAGGAATCCCTATTTAATCATGACCTAAGGTGCACCCAAAGGTTTATAGACAGTCTCATTAATCAAGGACAATAAGATGATTTTAAATCTATTTATCTTCTATCAGATGAAAGCTCTTCTGAATATAAGATTGCAAATTCCATTAAACCATCAACCAGAAATGAGACCCTATATGATCAGAGAGATCCTAAACACAAGATTGCAACATGAGCATGAAACAAAAATTGAAAACATACTGAAATATAAGTGTATGCAAGCTTTACCAAGAGATAAAACCAGTTGATCTAAGAATTTGATCAAATATATCAGCAAGGGAATGTTATTTAGACAATCTCAAAGATTGTTGATGGATTTACAGCTGAAACCAACTCAACATGATGAACATTTGATGCAAACAGAATAAAAATGGCTCTCGTGGCGGTTTCTCCAAAAGAAATGGAACACTTCCAGTTTTTCTCCTTAAAATTCTTCTCTCTTTCTCCAAAATTCTCAATAGACTTTACAAAATGCCTCCAAATTACCTCATATACCCTTTTCCATCTTGGATCCTTGAATCCCACGCAAAGAATATGCCAAAGGGATCAAATTTGTTACAAAACCCTATCCACTTGATGAAAAATGATATAAAACCGCAAAACAGACTCACAAAATGCCGAGAGATACACAAATATTTTAAAATATTACATGAAATCAGATCCTTATATATCCCAGGGTCATGTTTTAGGCATTCAGACATGTCAGCATGCACTTGCAATCATTTTTCACCTTTTACTTCATCATTTTTAACTCTTGAACTTTTCACTTTTTACCTTTCATGTTTTTACATGGGATGAGAAAAATATTTCACGAAAAACACTATAGGGCACCGAATCAGCTCAAATGAATGATGCCACTGTGTTTAGAAGGCTGAAAGGATGTAGAATCATATAAAATTTCATGTGATTTGGTGCAAAATGATGATTCCACACTTCTTGGAGCTTCCACACACCCAAAAATGAAATTACACGCTTCACAGTTGATTAAAATCAACTTTAAAATTCCGCCCTCCACGTGTCTTGATGAAATCCTCAAATATTACCTTTTTGCCTTTAGACAAGGTGGGACACGTGTCCAAACATGATTGGGGTGGGCCCCCAATCCTTAAAACACATTTTAAACCCTTTTGAACTTCGGAAAATTTTGAATATTTTCCCCACGCGCCCCTAGATGCGCCACGTGTCCTCATGTGGGCCTCCACCAAAACCGTGGGCCAATTTGATGAATTTTGCCACTTTTTTGAGAAAAGGAAAATTTTCTCAAAATTCTCCATGCCCCCAAACACCTGCTACTCCTACTGCCACGTGTTCAAAAATGATTGGCTGCCGAGCCAATCCTCATTTTTTGTTGTTTATACCAAGGGAAAAAATTCACAAAAATTTTCCTCAGCCCCCATTAACATTTCTCCTCCTAGACACATGTCTCCCTCCTACTGGTCGTGGGACTTCAGGCAAAAAAAATAATTTTGGCATTTTGAAGTTAAAACTTCAAAGTCTTTTAAAACTTCTGTCCCCCCCACATGGCCTTTCCTGGACACGTGTCCACTTTTCATTGGGTGCGGGCATATTTTTCAATTTTTTCCCCTAGCAATTTGAAGCCAAAAAAATTCAAATTTTTCTAAGTCCCTACTTTTTCAGTTCGACCTCCTTACATACGTGTCACTTTCCTATTCACCACGGGACTTCGGGCAAAAATTTGACCTTGAGAAATTTGAAAGAATGAAGGCAAAAATTTTAAGTGACCTCCGCCACCCGCTTGACCTTCCTGTGCCATGTGTCATCATGCCATTTGCTTTGGGCCTTCGAGAAAAATTTGATTTTAAGAATTTTCCAAAATGGAAGAAAATTGCCTAAGTGTGGCCCGCCACCCGCCGATCCATCAACCAATCAAATCATGCCATGTAGGCACATCACTGTAGCACTTGGGGCCGTGGTCAAAAAAATTCCCTTTGCAAAAAGCTCAAAAAATGACAAGTTAGCAATGTTTTTCCCGCATATCCCGACCAATGAAATCCTACCACATCAGCATAAATGTTGCAATGATAAATTTGACGGGTAGAACACGCCTATATGCCCCTCAAAAATGCAAAAACACATGGGATGCCTCTGAAATCAAATTTTTTCACAAGGCAGATTTTTGGTTTTGAATCCAATGAAACATGATTTGACAATGATTTAGGCCTGGGGAATGAGATTTTAATAGCAAACAACTTGGGTTCGATCCACTTTAATTTTTACACGAATTTGACAAAGGGAAAACAGCTCAGCCCCAAAAAAAAAGAAATTAGGGCACGTAAGAGGAAGTTGGAAATTTTCTTCACTTTATGGCAAAATCATGACAATGTGAGCAATTCAAAGGCATTCAATCGGGTAAAATGAATTTCAGATCACTCACTTGAGTAAACAAAACATTTTTGAGCAAAAAAATGGATATAGAAAATTAACGCAAAGTGTGCAAACACATAATTTGCACCAACAATGTCTATTACACCCATAGTGTCAATTATTCCTTCACTGATTGCCTTGAGCATAACCCCATACACCCCCTTTTCCTTATATGTATCGGTTGCATCACAACCACCTCCATTGTCAAAAACCCACACCCCTTTCCAAAATCTAGTTCTTTCTTTCCCTCAGTCTCTACCCCATTACCACGAGAGTCATTGTGACCACACCACCTATTTACATGCATCACCAATAGCCCCCAATATTTTCTATCACTTATTCAGGGTACATTCCACCTGTATCTATCCCCCTTTGCATTTTTCATATTTTTAACCTCCACGTACTAGGATGCCCTCCAAATCATACACCCATCATCAACCTCCCTTTACTGCAAGAGGCACCCAATCCTCACAACCAACCAATGACCTCATTAGGATGATGACAGAAAAGACGTAGACATTAGAAGCATCGCTTCTGATCTCGTAACTATTTGACCTATGACAAAATCTGTAATGAGCCTATTCATCCATCCATTCCTATTCACCCATACCCTATACATTGGGAAATGCCCAAGTTCAACCGTTTCAACAATAAAGAGGACCCACAACAACACTTGCGGTCATTCAAACATGGGTGTTACCTAATTACCTATGATGATGTTTTTCTCTTGCTAACATTTCTCATGTCCCTAGTAGGACCTGCCTTAGATTGGTACAATAGTGTATCTAGAAATTACATCTACTCCTTCAACCAAGTGGCTCAGGCATTCCTGGACCAATTCTCAATCAATGTAGTCAAGAAGGTCACCATGACCAACCTATATTGGAAATGATAGTATGAAGACAGATCTATCATAGATTTCATTTCCTGCTAGCAGAGTCTTATCAACCAATTGACGTTCTAGTTACCTCAAACTAAAATTATTGAGTTGTTCACTAGAGCTTGTGCTAGACACATCTCACCAACTCTGTAGGTACAAAACTTCTGAACCTTTGACGAAGCATTCACTATGACACAAAATATGGAAATTTTTGCCATTGAAGAAAAGAAAATCCAATTATGAAACAAGAATGCCCTGTTCACACCAAATGATTCTTCTTCATATTCAAAACCCAAAATAATTATTCAAAATCCAAATGATCTGCCAACGTGGTAGTTCTTAAAGTGGGTCCATCTCATCCCTCTAATCAATCCCAACCTTCTTCCAATCTTTCCCCTGTCCAGTCCTTTCAATTCTGACAAGAGCAACGGAAGTACACTTCAATTGAGAGCCCTATTATTCAGTCTTGGAAAATATTCTTAAAGCTGGAGCCATTACACTTCCTCCCATAAAACCTCATACTGGTTTCGATCCCACTCATCCTATGCCTACATGGTATAAGGAACATGACTATTGTAATTATCATCGTGTCAAAGGCCATAGTGACAATAACTACATAACTTTTAAGAACATTGTCCAAGAGATGATAGATAATGGAGACCTCATCATGGACAACAAAAGTGCACCGGCATCAAAATTTGCACATCTTTAAAAATTAATTCCCTAACCATAAACCATACTCTAATAAAAATAATGAACATTCATCCAATGAAAACAATTTCTGTGAAGTTCACAAGGTTTTTGATATTATACGGACATTCCTAAAATTCCACCTATTTCGTCTATTGAATAAATTCTCGCATGATTTCCTCTACCCACGAGGAGCATACCTCTTCTAATCCTCCACCCACAGAGGAGTCCCCTTCTTCTCCCCATACTCTCACGGAGGAACTTATGCTTTCTACTGATGTCATTTCACCATCTACCTTGCAACCTACCAAACACTCAACACTTTTAATTCTCCCATCCATGAGACAAATTTCATAACCTTCTCCTCCACCAAGGAGAAGTCTACCTCACCCCACCTACCATCTCTCCTACCCATGGGAGACTCATTAGACATGCCACTACTTGTTCAGGGGAAGTTCTCCCTCAGCATCCCAGGACCCCATTGATATGATCTCATCTCTTTTTCCTACATATTCGAGGCTATCCAATCCCATGTCTCACGAGATATATTTTATAGGGATTTCCACTAAACCAACTCCATATTTTTCTACAGCAATCCCATTTTCATGGCTGGCTGATCACTTGGATTATGTTGAAAATTCCATGCTCTGGGGACGTCTTCGGCTCCCCTTTTCAACCCAAATGCAAATTTTTCCTAAGGGTACTTCCAAGATCTACCCACAGGTATTTCCAGCAACCAAATCGACATTGACCATGCCTATTAAAACAAATTGTTCTTCATCATCCCTACCTACATCCAAACCTTTACCCAACACTAAAACCATTCCAATACATAAGAGCCTACCCAAACCTATATCTTAATCTATATCTAGACCCATCACTACCTTGGGTGTCATGTCGATATCAAGCCTTACTCACCCACCTATCAAATTGGACTTTGCTACATCTTATCAAACCTACACCAACATTATTCCTCGACCTAAAAGGAAGACCCAACCTTCTAGGCTGCATATGCTAGTCTCACCTACCACACCTTTGTCACCTCTGCCCTTCCGTCCATCCTAAGACCTCACCCATCAACCTTACCTAAACAATCTCCTACCCAAGGCCACTCAAAAGCTAAGAACCATATTGCTTCATCATGAGCCTTTGTTATACCTCATTCACCCAAAAACAAAACACCCTCACCCTCACCCGTGCACTTATTACCACCTATACCTCCACCATTTTCTATAAACTCGACTTTTCCTATATGACTTCAATGCATACCATCCACCCAACCTCTACCAACCAATTCCATCATAACTTGGTTGTCCCCATGGGTAACGTGTCCTCTTCCACCATCTAATTTCCCTTCTGCATCCCGTACTCCCATATTTCCTTTACCCAAGAAGGTGCAACCCAAAGATAAGAACCCACTACCCTCAAATAAGGTAGTTAAACAAAACCTTCCATTGATAGATATTATAATACACCTTTACCAAAGTAGATGCCATCAAAACCTAAGATAATACCACTTACTAAACCAGTGGGCCAACTCATTCCTCCTCCTATAAATCCTCTTCCCTCACGATCATCCACACCTTTACCCAAACCCACACTCACTTTCCATTGTGATCCGTTGGCAGGGTCTTACACCAACATTCTCACCAACCTCTTAAATACTTTCATCATCGCACTACTATCACTTCAACCTTACAAACCTCTCAAACCCAAACCAAAAGGGTTTGATGAAACCAATATTTGTGCCTATCATCATGTGTCAAGACATGATGTCGAAAAATTTAAGGCTCTAAAAACCATTCTTCTCCAAACTTTTGATGATGATGAACTTCTTGATGAGGACCATGTTCCACCTTCACCTACCACCACACATCATCATCCCTTACTTCTTCAATGACCCGCATCTCTAGCCCCACAACTCTTTTTTTTTCGACCTCCAAAATTTGAGATCAACATGGTCCATATCAGAGAGTTGGCCAAATCACCACCCAGATGTCAATGTGTCATACGCACTTCACAAGGATTCTCCCCGTTAGATTTTTTCCCATCATGCCATTACACTACTCATCCTACACCTTCTCCATTTACCACCTCCCCTCATATTAACATGGTTCAAGTTTCTACCTACGCCCAGAAAGAAAAAGGAGAAGAAAAAGAAACTATCTCATTAACCAACCCTGTTCCCAATATACCATATGCACCCATGCCTAAAATCACCATTCGAGGACCCACATACCCTGTCTCTGACGAGGTCACCCATCATACAATGATAAAACAATTACATTAATATCCTCTAAAGATGTCTTTGTATGATCTTGTCTAAACTTCTAAATCTCATAGATAAGCCCTTATGGAGGTTTTGCAATCCATTAAAGTTTTACCCAATGACCCCACACCAATGGCCTCCATTATCACCCCTCACCATGTGGCCTCACTTACCAAATCATCTCCTTCTTCTACCCCCATGCCCACTCCTCAAGTCACCTCCCTCAGTTTCTTTGATAAGGAGATTGTACCTCTCAAGAAAATGACCCTAATCCCGTCCTTTTCATTTTCATCTATATCGATAACATATGCATACGACATGTCATGATTGATGGTGGTGATAGCATTAACATCATCTCCTCCCATGCATATAATCAAATGTGCATCCCTTCCAATTGTATGCATAATAACCCAGTTATGTTATGCTCCTTCAATGATGCCATCACCTCCACCCTTGGCACCATTATTCTCCATGTTCGTGTGGGTCCTCACACTGTCCCAGAATTATTCTATGTCTTAGAGGGAGAGTTCCAATATAACTTCTTGCTCGAATACATTAGATTCATGTCATGGGTTGTGTCCCTTTAAATTTACATGATTGTGTAAAATTAAAACATGAAGGAATTAACTATACCATCCCCACCGACAAATCACCATTCAAAACTTGTACCATGTGGTACCAACCTAACGATGTACTTGTACCATTCGAGGCATCTTCCACTACCCCCACTTCTCCTTCACCCACAACCCCATCCACCAATGCTGCCACCACCTCTCCCATATCTAATGCTTTTATTCCTCTTGTGGCCGCCACCTCTACAAACTGACCCATCTACTTCCCAACCAACCGATACCCCTCCTATCTAATCATCTAGTGAATTGTCTATCCTTGCTACACACATATCGACTATTGATCCCTTAGAGGGTGTTTTTCAACACCTCACTCTAGGGGATTACCACATATACAATATCGACACATTCCTAACTCTGTAAGAGTATGGAAACCTATGCTAAGTACCCTCATTATGACTATCACATAGGAGAGGTTTTCCCTTATGGTCCTCCCCACCTTCGCACCAACCTAACATATGGGGGACTTGATACTGCCACTTATTCACCCAAACCTCCATCCCAAACATGACCATTTTCATCTAACCTCCAATCTCTTACTAACCACCGCTTCTCCCACACTTTCCTTCATCGTTGTACATGGAAAGGCTTTGGCTTCGGTTTTTATGAACAAGGCTGCCATACCATCATTTCATGTACCACCCATAAACACAATGATCACAGTGGCATTGGCTTTGCTTGCACCATCTTCCAAGAAGGCCCGTATTGACCTCATTGAGGAAGACAAACCTTCTCCACCCCATTCACCAACGTCACCACCCTAACCCACAGATTCCATAGATCTCGAAACTATTCCCGCTAAAAAAAAATTGTAAACAAAATTTCCTGGACCTCTTACTTATCAAAGCATGATGGCAAGGCTCCCTTTTCTCTTCCCTTCCTGTATCCTGAGATGATCGATTATGATACACCTTTTATTAACGTCATTCAATGTCATGACAATGAGTCTATACTCACCTATCTTGGTGCGAAAGATTCTTATATTCACCAGTCGTTACCTTCTTAGATGTAAACCATGTTAAATGAATCAACTATCAAAATCAACATCAACACTCAGGATGACCCACACATTCTAAAGATAGGGCAATCTTTAGATGTTGCTAAACAAGAAGCTTTTACTTCTTTCCTCTAGGACCATAGAATGCTTTTTCTTGGTCCTATGCTAATATGCCCAGTATTGACCCAAACATTATGGTCCAAAATATCATAACCATTCTTGATGCCAAACCCATAAAACAAAAGTTGCGGAAAATGCATCCTCGCATTGCTCTTCTGGTCAAAGAAGAACTTTAGTGCCTTCTCTCGGTTTCCTTCATCCTACCCATTGACTATCCCCAATGGATTTCTAACATCGTTCCTATCACAAAAATGACAAGGGGACTTTGCATTTGCATGGATTTCTGTGACCTCAACCTCACTTTCCCCAAAGATGATTTTCCTCTACCAGGCATTGACCAACTGGTTGATCTCACCACTGGCCATGAGATGTTATCACTCATGGATGGTTTCTTGGGTTATAATCAAATATTAATCACTCTAGAAGATCAACATAAAACTTCCTTCATCACTCCTTGGGGGACCTTCTGCTATTGAGTCATACCTTTTGGCCTTAAAAATGCTTATGTTACATAATAGCGAGCCATGACTTATATCTTCCATGACATCATGTATCAAATATTGGAAGATTACGTAGATGAGCTTCTCAAAATCTAAACATTGGGTTGAATACCTATCGGTCCCTAAGGTCATCTTTGACTTCCTCATCAAATATTGTGTTCACCTTCAACCTAAGAAGTGTTTCTTCGCTATGCTTTCAGAAAACTCCTTGGTTTCATCGTTTCTCGTGTGTGCAATAGAATTTGATCCTGCTAAAATAAATGATATTCTAGAAATGCCTCTACCTACAAATCTCCTTCAACTTTGAATTTTGCAAGGTAAGTTGTAATCTATCCGTCAGTTCATTTCACAACTTTCGACCATTGTTAATCATTTCATCATGTCCTCAAAAAGGAAATCTCATTCAAATGGGATAATGAATTCCACAAAGCATTTGAATCCTTAAAACAATACCTTCTTGAACCACTAGTGCTTGTTCCCCCTAAATATAACCAACCCTTTTACCTATACATTTCTTCTCTATCGAACATTCCTTAGGTGTCATGTTTGCTCATCATGTTGAGGAGCATAAGGAACAAGCGGTTTATTACGAAGCTGTAGCCTTTTGGACTACAAAACTAGGTACACCCATGCTAAAAAAAATTCTTAGCCTTAGTTTTTGTTACCACTAAACTTTTTCATTACCTACTCAACCACAAAACCTTTGTCATCACTAACACACCCCTACATTACATGTATGCCAAACCCTACCAGCATCAACATGTTGCACATTGGCTCATGCTTCTTGTAGACCTTGACCTCAAATTCATCCATCAAAAATATGTCAAAGGCCAAACCATTGCTGACCAACTAGCAGATGCACCTCTTTCTAGAGATCAACCCTCTAACTTTGATTTCCTAGACAAATCCATTATTACCCTCTCTTTAGACGATACCACTTACCAGATGACCTTATTTTTTTATGGTTCCAAATGTCAGCATAGAGGTGGTGTAGGTGTTATCCTCATTATTATTCATGGTTAACCTATGCCTTTATCTTTCAAACTATATTTTGATTGAACTAAAAACATCATTGAATATGAAGCACTTGTATTATGCCTTCAAACTACCATTTCCCTAGATGTTAAATCACGTAATATCTTTGGTGACTCTCAACTGGTTGTAAACCAAGTCAATGGTATATACCAAGATTATCATAACAAAATACTACAAAAGTACAAATTTCATGTTGACATGATTTTGACTACCTTTGATCGTTACAAACTTCAAACCACACCACGTTCTAACAATAAATTTGTGGATACCATGGCCTACTTGGCTTCTCAGATACCCGCTTTTCCTGTCGACTCCAAAATATTTGTTTCAATAAAAAGGTTTCAATCACCCTCTTATTTATCTTGAGATGTAAACTCCATCGGAACCGTTGCACCTGACCCACGTGAGCTTTGGTATAAGTAGTTTGCAGACTACCTTTCCCTTTCCATTCTTCCTTTTGATCTCACTTATAATGGAAACGCACCTTTCTTAAAAGTGTCTCTCGATATGTCATCATGGGTGGTCTCGTTTATAAGCGTGGATTTGATAGTATCCTCTTGCGATGCCTTACAAGTTTTGAAATTCCTTACACCATCAAGGAAGTTCACGACAGAAATTTTTAGAGGTCACTTTAGTGGTTTAGTTGTCACTAAATGCATTCTTTACCTTGGCTATTATTGGCCAACCCTAAACCATGATTGTTGTGACTATGTCAAATGTTGTGTGAAATTCCAACAACATGCTAATATTCATCACACACCGAGTCATGCCTTATAGGTCACACGAGACCTTTGGCCTTTCTCTCAATAGGGTTTGAATCTTGTTGAAGACATCAATCCTCATTCTTCACAACTCCATCAATGGATTATAACCACTACTGAATATTATACTAAATGGGTAGAAGCCATTCCCTCATTTATAAACAATCCAAGAAAATATGTGAATTTATTAACCATCATATCATTTTTCATTTTTGTTTCCCTCACCTCCTCATCACCGATAACGGAAAGCAATTCAAAAACAAAACCCTATGAAATATGTGTGACGCTTTTGGCATTCAACTCAGTTTCTCTTCACCTTATTACCCACACACAAATGGCTAGGCAAAATAAACCAATAAAACCTTGAACAAAATTCTTATGAAAGTAGTTGATGATCTTTGGGAAGGATTGGCATACGCACATTTCTTTTGCCTAGTTGGCTTACCACACTAGTATTCACACTTCAAATACTACCACACCTTTCTCTCTGGTCTACGGTACCGAGGCTATCTTACCTCTCAAAGTCTAGATTCCATATCTTCACATCTCACAGAAGACATGCTCAAAGATGATGAATGTTTGCAGGATCGCTTGGCACAACTTGAGTTATTAGATTAGCATCGTCTCAATGCTCTTGATCATCTCCAAATATACCAAAAATGTATCAAGCATGCCTATGAAAAACATGTCCACGAATGAACCTTCCAAGTTTGGGAACTCGTCCTAAAGGAAAATCAACATGTAACCAAAAAGGAGAAAAGTAAACGGGAAAATTTTCTCCTAATTGGCTTGGACCCTATATTGTTACTCATGCCTATGGATTAGGTGCTTATCATTTGTCTTCACTTGAAGGTAAACCTGAACCTGAGCCCCTCAATTCCTTGCATCTTAGACCATTTTATTGTTGAAATCAAGTCCTATATCACCTTCTGTCTATTGACCGCTCATCCCTTGAGTGTCGTTCACCTTCCATGTTACCCATTTTGAGGATCAATGACTAAACAAGAATCATGTGATTACCCATCACCTTTCAGCCTTATCTTCAATATGAGTACCACGGCTCTACTCATGGCATGATTCTCATGGATACTTTTTGTCTTTTTCAAAGATGGAATCCCATGGTCATTCATCACTTGAAACCATCTCTTTCATAGTTAACCTCTGTGTGCTATGGTTTTGTCTTCTAAATAAGAACCTAATCTTCCTCTATAGTCTTGTCCATGACTTAAATGTCCAAAAGTAAAATGGGATTCAACTCCTTGAGTCAAACTTCCAACAAAAAGATGACTCCCTCAAAACAAACATCTCTTCTCTCTATCTCGCCGCTATAAATAGAATGCTCCCTCGAAGGATAACTATATCAAGTCATTACAAAAATACAATAAAATGTTCAGAAGCTTCCCGCATTGATTAGCTTCACAAATACCTCAAGGAGATAATATACTCATCCCATATAGACTTCTGCATCAATCAATCGGTATATCAAAAAAACAAGAAGATAATGATAACTTTTTTTCATGGACTTGTTTATTTTTTTATCATGGATTTCTTTCTAGGTAAACATGCGGTCATACACTAAATTACACTAAACCGCCCATTTTTACCTCATTGCATTTTTCTCCCTAATTCCCTATCTTTAAAAGGGAGTCATCATAATACGCAATATTTTAAGTGATCATGTGACTTTCTTCACCCTTAGAATAGTCCATTATGCAATGCCTTTAGGATCTTACCTTCATAAGCCCATCTTTGGTATGGTGGACTCATCATGGTTCTTATCAATTAAGCGGCTCGTTTCCCACCTCTTACCATTCACCTTCTTCATTACTTATTTATTACCCTATACAGGACCAAACCATCTACACCTACACTTTTAAGGACTTCACCATTCATATCACCTAAGACTCAACCATGCCTATCACCTAAGACTCAACCATGCTTATGACCTAGACTCAATCATGCCTAAAACCTACCAACCCATTCCTCTAATTCATAATATTATTCCCTAGCTTACGGAAAACCACATCATCCTGAGGCCCCATTTCACCAGGGCTGTGTAGGCGGCACTCCTAGGGCATGGGGCCCTTGGACATTAGCTCGGCCACTCTTTAACCTAACCTATTTTCCCCCATTTTCCTATATTAATTATCATTTTTATATCACTTGGAAAATTACCAAACATACATATCTACCATGTTATCACATTATAAAACCTCAAATTAATCATTTCACATTTCCATGATATAAAATATTTTGGAAATTTACACCATAACATACATATACCTTATCATTTATTTCCCATATTACCAATAACTCGAAATTGACTCAACACTAAACACAAGACTACTGTCATGCCCGAACCGACCGACTCCATCATGCCTAAACCAACCTAACTCAATCATGCCTAAATGACCTATACTTAACCATGCCTAATTGACCTAAATTGTCCATTGCTAAAAACTGACTTGACTCCATCATGCTTAAACCGACCTGACTCAATCATGCCTAAATGACCTAGACTGAACCATGCCTAATCGACCTAACTCAACCATGCCTAAACCAACCTAACTCCATCATGCCTAAACCGACCTAACTCCACCATGCCTAATCCACCTAGTTTCCACCCATATACATATAATAATGAAAATTTTACAACACAAGTACATCATCCATCCAATAAACATCATCAACTATATAAATGGGAGAGTCTGTGTATCAATACATATATACATAGATAAAAATAATACTAATATCTCAAAAAATATCATATAAATCCTCACTATCTTTGGCACATAAACCAAAGTATATGATAAAAACTCTCAAAAAGTCTCATGTATAACCTCATTATCATCGACATGTAGACCGGTATTATAAAAAAATAATACTCAAAATGACGACATCAATCATTGTCCCATCTAATGTCCAGGATGATCTCATATGTCTCATCCCCCTCTCCTCCATCTCGTCACCCTACCATCATCTCTCCACCCTCTACGAATCTAGGTCTCACCTCTTCCTGGCTTGTAGCTAGGTCAGGCCTCTATGAACTAGTGGCCTCCCCTAACCCCATCTCTGGGCTCGCTAGCCCCATGTACTCTCTACACTATGTGTACGAGATCTCATCCTCTCACTCAAGGCATGTTTTACCCTGTAATTTACATAGGAAGGAACATCTATACTTGATGACATTCAAATTATCTGGTAGTATTTTTCCTTATTTAGGGCATCCCTCAATCTGTAATCAACATTTTTATGGGGGTGCCATAGATCTCGCAGCAATGAACATGCGATCTCTAACTTGCTACTGGTGGCCTCAACCCCTGTATGTGACCCCCATCCTCCTCCCTACACCATGGGACCCTATCCCACTACTTCATGTAAAATGGGACCTTTTCCTAGGCCTATGAGGGTAGCTATCCTATGACTTGGGCTTGTAAGACTATAATATGTGTCTGTGTAATGGCCAACTAGCCACCATAAACCTACTATTTGTGCTTGCAAGGTGGCCACCTATCCCCCATCTCCATCTCAACCTTGTGTGCGTGCCTGTACCTATGTAACCTAGGCCTAAAGGGCTACTATCTAAGCATATAATATGGCAACATGTGCCTCGAGATCCTATCGGCTACCCCCCCGCACTACTCCTAGTTGTGTCAGAAGGGTAACCACCTACCCCTATAATGTGTCCTAGTTAAACCATAACCATCACTAGATCGGGATGTCTTGGCCTCGGTGCTGCCAAGTAGTTGTGTTGCCCACCACTACCTATATTTATCTGTAACTTTAGTGTCATCAATCCATTGGTCCACTACTTTCTCCTCCTATCATGTTGGCACCATCAGATTTGGTAGAGGCATTGGCCTCTCCACGTTGTCTCTCATGTCTTGAGGGAAGTGTGGAGACACATCTTGAGGCAGCCCAAACTATTTTCGACATTATCCACAAGTATCATCTTGTGCTCTTTGGCATGACAACCCTTTATCCATTAGAGCAGCTATAACTCATCTAACTCTACTACCATCTGCATGTATGAAGGAAATCCAACATATGGCCTCCAAATGATGTCCACTCTAGACAACCCCTCTTCTATGCACCTGTAGTATGCTACATCATGTGTATCCATGACAGCCCTACATTCTCCAACAATAGGCACCCAACACCTATAGCCAACTTGAACTAAGCCTACCTTGAATGTAGTTGGTTAGGGCATACCAATGGACGCACATATACGATGTTCTCGTATACTCAATAGTGAAGCGAGAAAGGTTCAACAAAAATTAAACCTTTGTAGCCTCCCATAGGCCTATAACTCACTATATAACTGTACCAATAATGTTGGTGCCCAAGAAAATAGGTCCTATCCTCCATCATATCATGGAGAACATCCATTAGCACCCATGGAAATCTCCCACCCTCCACATCTGGCAATGCAAAACAACACACTTCCTCCATAATCAAAACAACCAACCTCATCTCCTGAGGATGGGCCATGTACATATCTCCATATCATAGGATCATGCTATGGAACCTCATCTCATTCATCCCCTATCCAAACACCACTAACATCAAATCCTTTGATTACTCTAAAGAAATCAAATACACCTTCTCTCCCACTATAGGTAGCTATAAGGTCATGTATACGTCCTCTAAGGTGACTGTGATCTCCCCCATCAGCAAATGAAATGTGTTGGTCACTGAATCCCATATTTTAATGAGTGTGAGCATCAAGCTCATCTCCTAAACTATGTTCTGCCGCAGCATCTGAACCTAGTCAAGTTGATGTCTATTATGTGCCTCCACTCCTTGGTAGTCATGCTTGATTGTACCACTAGTAAGGTCCTAGCATTCATCCAACAAGCTGGTCCCTAGCCTACATCCAACAAAGCACAACATTGTTAAACCTTGAGTTTACCCAACATCACTCTTAACCAACCAACCTATTCCCAAGAACCTTACTAATTATTTCCCCATTAAACCTATGTGAAAATATTACCCTACCCATTCTCACTAAACCTTCTATTATATCCTATTACCTACCTTTCCCTCCCACCTTGTCTCGTTTATTGACCTATTTTCCTCTAGAGCCAACTGACATCGTTCACTATTGACCAAAATCAGTCCATCATAACTAGCATCGAGTCACCTAATACTTGACCAATGCCAGCCAAGGCCAACCGATGTTGGCCAACCCTTGACCATCGTTGGTCACCGCATCATGAGTCAAAATTTATAACCCCTTACCCTATTTCTCACAAAATTCTCAAATATGACCTAAATACCTATTCTAACCTACCCAAACCTATCCTAGCTTCATTCCCAATCCTATTTAACCTACATTAGACCTTCCCACCCCTCATTTCCTTCATTTTTACCCATAAATTTCAAAAATTAAAATTACACCCAAATTTTAAACAAAACCAATTTTAACAACCTATTTCAACAACAAATGAAGGATCAAGATAGAATCCTACCTCATCTTGGTGTCTTTAGTGTGGTGGTACATATAGATGTTGCACCCATGGCCCAACCAAACCCTCTCCCACCTCTTCCATGCCCAAATAAATACCTCACTCTCACAACCAATGAATTCTCTCTTACCGATCTCGTGGACCCAACCACCGAATGCTAATCACCCACTACAAGGCTCGCCAACTTAGCTCTCCATCTCGTTCTGTCACTTTCCAACTTTCCACCTCTCCTCTATGATTTTCTACAATTTAAAAATGACAAATGATTCCGTAAAAAGTGGAATATTCCTTTTTTAACCCCAATTCGACATGACCAACGTCGGTCATATTTGTGTCGTAGCTAACCAACGTTGGTCACCATATAACCAGCATCATTCAACCCTTATAAATATTTTCCCCTGCTAAGATTCTTTTTACCTACAACCATTAGTGTTCAAACACCATTTATCATTACAGAAACCTATTAAACCATACCTACAAGCCCAAAATACCCCTACATTTCCTTAGTTGCATCTTGGGATTTTTTATTTTACCTTTACCTTGGCATTATTTGTGTCATGACCTATTGGCTTTAACCTGACCTACTTGGTGTGACCATTGAGCTTATGTACTTGCTATACCTTGTGATGTTGTTACCTATGTTGTTTTATCCTAACAACCATACCTTGCCTATTATTGTGTCATTTATCCCGACCAAACCTTTTGTACCAGAACATACCTAAACATTCTTGCACCTAACCTAGGTTGTGTTTCTAGACCATATCCTATACCTTGGATACCTAAATCACTTCACCCTTGTTTGCATAAACCTATTGACCTTGGATGATGTAGATTTTACAAGCTCTTCAACCTGGTACCATGTTGCAATCTATACATGTTCATGTATTTGATTGTCATTACCCATTACCCAATTTTGACCTCACCTATTACCTATTACTCGATTTGACCATCACTCTTTCCCATAGTACTCATACCCTTCCCCACCTACTCCATATTTTTAAAACCACTCACGATTCCGTATTATACGTCATCAATGCCTAGATTGAGGGGGATCACCTTTTCCCACACATGGGGAAATCACTTCTTGTTTTTGTCAACATCATTTACCAATACAAGCTACGTGAAAAAAGGGGCAAAATGTAGACACCAAATTTGGGTCAAAATCTCCCTTCACCCCACATGTATATTAATTTAATTACCTACAATTAAATCAATTCCCATGATCACAATATTCATTATTTAAATACCTTAATTGAACTAATTTCCACCTCATTCCATCACATCACCTAGACACCTCAACATAAACTTATTATTAGCATGTTTCATTTTTTCTAGTACTTAATATCCACTTGCCATAATTAACTTGGACTTAGTCCTACTTACCATAACTAACTAAGACTTAGTTCAACCCTAAAATCACATGCCTATTCTTCCTCTAACTGCATGCCTACTTATCTAAGCACAACATTCCATTTTTATCCACAACAATGGATAGAGTTGGCCAAAAAGATTGCCAAGATCTGTCATTTTTAGTAAACCTAGGATTTCCCACCTTAACCAATGTCGGTCAACCTGAAACCGATGTCGGTCACCCTAAACCATCATCGGTTACCATATATTCACTTTGGTAACCTTGTTTGAGAGGTTGGAATAATTATTCAAGTTTTGGAGAAGAGAGATCTACATGCAAACACGCACTAGAGCACTCTTGCACATCCAGACATCTTGAACCAATACCAAACACTGATCTGAAAGGAAAGCATTCACGGTAACATTCAGGAAGCACAACCGCAACACTAACCACTAGTTCCATGGATCAACCATCACCTCCATCCAACCACCAAGTATGCAAACACAAGTAAGTACATTTGGATTTACACCTTCCCATATATTTATTTAGATTAGTTTCTTCATCTCTATTTGGGAGTTCTAGTCTCCCTTGCATCCCATCATCTCTCACCCTCCTGCCAATCCCTCCACCTAATCACCTATAACCTCTCAACCCTCCATATACATATCCAAAAATATCTGAGTATTCCCATCACAGTCATCAACCTCACCATTCTCTATCCTTTCTCTATGCAATCATAGAGAATCACCAAAACCAAACTTCATTAATTTTCTATCAGCCTGACCCTACCGACATTGGTTAACATACACCTTCTTCGGTCTATCCTCAACCGACATTGTTCATATCATAATAATGTTGGTCTCTATGTCTATTAAATATGCATGTAACAGCAACCTCATACCTTTCATCCAAATAACCAAAATAACCTAAAGATTGACCTTGAACTATCCCAACCATTGTATTTACCTATCTAACCTCCAAATCTGATCATAACTTAGCTTTGTTAGATTAGATTTT